>CM040121.1:164658195-165905086 GCA_022559845.1 Amorphophallus konjac
AAGTACGGGCATGTTATGAAAGAATGTTAGTTTTTAAAAACTAATAATTTCCATGCTTCTAGAATGAATGATGGGTTTAATTTTGTTAGACCTAGATCTTTTGAAAATAGGAGATGGAAAACTTTTGAAAATGCCTTTGCTCTTAAAAGGAAATCCTTTGCTAGAAATGCCATCCCTCAATGCTTTTATTGTGAAAACCATGGACATGTCATTGAGGATGGCAAGATCATGAAGGATGATGATATAGTGGCAATGAAAAGGTCAAAGAAAATATTTGGAAGAGATGCTACTAACATCCAAGGACCCAAGAAGGCTTGGGTGCCAAGATCCGATAAATGAGTCAGTTGTTATGAAGGTGTGCCTTGAGGTAAATAAAGAATGAAAGGGGTTCCAATAAAATGGAACAAGGCACACTCATAAGGTAAAATCCCAACTTTACCTTTTCATTATTAAACTTGATGATTTTGATGTTTGGTATGTTATTCTGTTATGGTTTTCATATGATGTTTGAATTGTATTTCCTCACAAGTCATACAATCCTTCAATCGATGAATATTTGGTATATCAAATGGTGATATGTGAAATGACAGATCAAGTCTGTCAGGAAGCTATCACTATGTGTGAGGTTATCTTAGGATCAATGTTCTCCACCTTGTACCAAAATTCAGAAATTGAATTATTTGACTTATGAGGAACCATGTGTTTTGAATGAAATTAATTTGCCTTGATTTGTAATGATCTTAATTTACAATTGGTTTCAATTGAAAATATTTCTTGTTTCAAGAAGGCAAAACTTTTGAACTATGGACTTGCTTGATCAAATGCAATAATTGATATTGAATGTTAACCATGGCTCAGTTTAAGGCTCATTGACCATGTGTGATTGCTTTGCAAAATTGATAAGTTGTTTGACATGTTTAAAAAAATCTCCTCTTGTTAAAAGATGTTCAAACACTTGTCTTGCTCATTGCCAAATTATGTGTGAAATCTATAGGACACTTGATTATGTGCATCAAAATACATTTTGCATATTCATACATGTAGGGCTTAACATATTCAAACTGAAGCTTATGTCTCATGCAATGTTGTTTCTGAATGATCATTGTTGAACTTTTGAGTTCTAAGGAAAACGGCTTTACATGATGAAATCTGAAATAAAATGCTAATGGTTCAGTGTAATTTTCATTGAAAATCTATCTCATGCATTTAGTAATTTCATACTCGCTTGAATATTCAAGAATGCACAAAAACCGAAAACTTGCATAAAAAGAATGCATTGGTATCTTCATATATCATTCACATACTATGCATATAAAATGACAAAAAGATGCATATTGCACATTCATGCATATAGAGCATATGCATATATTTCATGATAATCGCATATCTTGACTCATGAATGCTTGCATGAATGTTTCATGAATCCTTGCATGCTTGTAAGTATTTACACTATGAAACTATTTCTTGATCTTTCTAAGGCCTTACCTCCTTGCTAAATAACAATGCAGTGACTTTATTCATATGTGATACATGTCATATATTAAGGGGGAGGAGTTGACTCCGACCGTGCATACATTTAGGGGGAGTCATAGCCGTGTCTTGTCGAATTCATTTTATACATGTAAAATAAAATTTTACCCCCACACTCTTGCACACAATGAATTTAATGACTTTACTTGATAATGATTTAAGAAATTCCTTCCAACACCTTAAAGGGAACTTGAATCTCTACATGGACATTAAAGAGTAATCGTGAGGAAAAAGTTCCTTACCCCACGAAATTAATAAGTGGTATGTGGAACCGAGTAGCCGGGAATCCCCACTGAAATAAATGAGGAAACACACGTCGAAAGGTAAAACAAAAATTCACATGTGTGACGAATCCAAGTAGCCGGGAATCCCCATTGAGACATATGAGGAAACTCGCGCCGAATGGTGAAGTCCCTTAAAAGAAACAAAATCGGGGTTGTGCGAAGCTGCCGAAAGTCGAGAATCTAAAGTGAAAGTGTAGAGAGGAGATTACCTTCTAGTGTTTTTTAGAAAATCTAAAAATCCATATATGTTAAAGCTCATTATTCATTGCATCACTTTTCACATGGGCATTTTTGTGATGTATGTATTCTATGAACTTTGTTTCGATTCATGATTTATGTAGTACTTCAAGTTGTGTATGCACAAATCTCTTAGTTATGTCTCATGTCTTACATCTTGAATTTGAATCACATGCTCATTTGTTAACCCGTGCCTCATTTGGGGGGAGTTACTATGTGTAAAATTTGTGTGCATGACGGTTGTGCTTGTGTGCTTGCATGTTCATGCATTCCCCTTTGGTCTAATTCTAAGCATTGCTCTTACATTTGAAGGATAGAAGTCATCATGTGCATAGTTACATATCTTACATATTTAGCATTCTTATAGTCCACATTCATTGCATTTGTAAGATGAAGCTCATCGTGTGCATATTTACATATTTGGCATTCTTAACGTGCATATAGTTCATGCATGATATCATCTTGAACAATTCATACTTTTTAACAATTGGTATAGTTCATTTTGAACATATCATATTTTGCTTGACCGTTCGCATTTTGCCATAAGGGGAGAAAGCTTGCTGATTTTGGATTTGATGCTATCCTGAACTCCCCATGTTGATCCGCATTTCTGATTATGTCAAAGGGGGAGAGCGCATTAATGCATAATATTTTGTCATCATCAAAATGAGGGAGATTATTATGTATGTGATTTTGATGATTACAAAATGACTTTAATGCTTGGACTTGTGCTTGAATGATACTTCATGTTCTCATGTGCTTGAATCATACTTGTTCTCTTGCTATGGAGTCATGTTCTGAAATGAGAATGAATTTGTAAAATAATGCTTCATGAATGCCATCAACATGAATGAGTCTTTATGCTCATTTGAATGCAAGTGTGCTAATCTTCTTGCATTGCAGGATCGAGTCATGATGGACATCAAATGGAACTCAAGAGAATGCTTAAATAAGTCATCTTGTTGTCCACCATTCAGAACATGTGTTAATTCTATCTCCATTCTTCAAAGAATCATTGGTAAGGCTTTGCAATTCACATATCGTAAGTTAAGTGAACTTTGGGTAAGAGAGCTGCAGTGTGTTGACCTAGAATACTTGTGCATAGATATACATGTGGTTTCAGGTACCTTTTTCATGGGTAATTATGGTTTGAAGATCTATGATTCATGCATTTTCTATATGAGGTTTTGAGGGTCATACATGTTATTCAAATGTATGGGTTATGATGTTGATTTTTGGTTGAGACGCCTTGGTCTTTCATGCATATTCTTCTAAGTTGCTAAAGACATGAATGTGGTTCATGCACTTTCTACTTGAAGCTTTTAAGATTGTGATGTGCTTGAAATATTCATACAAGACTTCTGAGAGTTGGTTCAATATTGCTCATGCATTACATGAATGCTTGCTCTTGTGAGCTATGCACTGAAAGCTTGATTTATTAACTTGATGTGTGAAAGAATTGCATGAAGTTGGCTCTTATGAAGATGGCTTCATTTAGGTCTCAATCAATGAGATTGTGTTCATTGAACACACCTTTCTATTTGAATGACAGTGTCATATCATTCATGAGGTTATTGTGATTTCAATGTATAGATGATTAGAAAGATCCCTTATTTATATCAATGCTCCTCGTGATATCAATACTTCATAAATGTTAGTTTTTGTCAACAAGAATGCCATTTAAATGAATGTGTGTTTGAATGGGTAGCATGTTATAAACTATCACGAGGCATGAATGTTTACAATTTAAATGTTAAAAGAAAGCATTGCAATTGAATGATAAAGAAATTGTGGAAACATCTTTACAAATATGCATAGCTACATATGTGTATGAGATCGTGGTGATGCATAATGAAAATGCATATTTGTATATGTTTGCATATGTGTGTGTTTAGGTGTTCACACTTTATCAAATTGAGTTTCATGATATGTAATCGTATCTTGGCAATGTTATTTGAATGATTGAGCTCCCATATCATTGTATATGCCTTGGATGCAATGGAAGATTCAAAGTTCCCCAAATGCCAATGCTTGTAACTTATTCTTTATGGAAACATTTATTTATGCAATGAGCATTTTGATAGTTGACAAGTCATGGAGGTTCTTTTGGAAGAATCTAATTTATGAGCTCTTAACTTTCACATCTATGGTAACTTGATACTCTTGTATTTTTGCAGGTCCAAAGATGATTTTTATACCCTCCCATATCTAGTGGATCATGATAATATCTAACCACCTTGTGTGCCTGAATTGGAGGCAGTTGAGGTTGAGCTTTCATGCCTTTGTATTTGGACAATTGAGAGATTCAATTTCATTACAACAAACACTTGTCATATGATGAATGTGTTTTTGTTGATTGATATGAGAAGCCAAATATATGATTAAATGGGTTCAATGATGTGTTTTAATGTGAACATGTTCATAGAGTTAATGATTGGTTCATGAATTTTGATTCTCATCTAACCTCTTACTTTTTTATGTTTTCAGGATAAAAATATATGGTTAATATTCATGGGATTATGGTAACATCTAATCACTTTTATTCCCTTAGATTCATGGAGGTTTAAAGTGTTTTTCCGACCATTTCTGGCATGGGTCAACCCATAGGGTCGACCCCAGTGCTTCTGGACAAAACAGAAGCCTTTTTATGTTGTCTGCCTACAGGGGTCGTCCCTGTGTGCTGGAATTATTTTCTGTGTTCTGGCTGCCCTCTAGTTGCCCAGGGGTCGACCCATGGGGTCGACCCATGGGGTCGACCCATTCCGGCACGGGATTCTCGGGAGCATCTGAAACCCAATGGAAACCCTTCCAAACTTTACCAAACTACCCCCCATAGTTTCTTAAACATATTAGGGTGTTTCTAACATGTATGGGAAGGGTTTTATGTGTCTTTTCCCCACTCTTTGGTGTGCATTTATTTGAGCTACAAATTTGTGGAGATAAGAACCCTAAAGCTCATTTGTTCTTTCTTGTAGGTGAAGAAAAGGGGGAAAACGAGGTGGAGCTCTTGCAAGGTGATTTTCATCTACTTACATGGAGATTTGGAGCTCGTGGTAGAAGAAGAAAAGAAGCGTCTCGAAGACAGGAACGCGAGGACGCCGAAATCGCGGCCATCCGACAACGAGCCAAGAAGAGCCGAAGTCTTTCTTGAAGGGGGAGCTTCATACATGCTTTATCTTCTTTGATTTAGTCTCTAGAGTTTGTTTGGGGGTCAATGCATCTATTTGCCTTTGCTTCTAAAATTTCTGAAAGGATATATTGTGTGGGGGTTCGGAGAAAGGGTTCTCCGAGTGTTTATGTTGACGCGTGTGCGTCGTTTTGTGCGGAGCATATCCGCGTGTATGCTTGGACATATCTTGGGGTGTGTTCCCCGTGTGTGGTTGGGAGTTTACTCCCGTGTGGTTGTGTAGGCGTCGCCCTACGTGTGTGTGTTGGAGCTTGGCTCCATGTGTGTGTGGGGACTTATCCCCGGGCTATTTTATACAGCAGTGAAGCCTCATCGGTTTGGTGAGGGGTGGACGTAGGGAGCCCATCGTGGTCCCGAACCATCTTAAAAATCCTCGTGCATTATGGCTTGCATTGTGGTTTGTGTTGTGGTGGTTTGCTTTATTGTTCATATCTAATTATCCGTTCGAGTGAGTACGGTGAGATTGAGAGAATCAAGTCAATTCCAATTAGTTTAAATTCCTCACTCTTGCTAATCTTGCTAATTCCGCTGCGAGCTAGTTTCAAGTTTTAATTGGACATAATTTTTAGTAGAGAGTTATATTCACCCCCCCTCTAGAACAGTGTTCCTACACTACGAGACCCAACAAACTAAAACCCACATTCCATAAAGAACAAACCTTTGCAAGACTCTTCTAATGAGTTGCTATTTCATGCCAACTTTTGGTCCCACCAAAATAGGTGATTCCTTGCTCGACATTGTACCAATGTCGATGATGCCACTTCACTCAGCGCCCATGGCCTCTTTTGGCCTTACCTGAGGGGTTATGACTTCAACCTTACGTCCAAGTCAGGAACACCCGATTTCCTTGCATCGGTACAATCCCAGTACCGATGATTTCATTAAATCGATCTTGACCGAGGAACATGGCTTAGACTTTCAGTCTATGGCCAGAAGAAGCCTAAATCCTTACGTCAACATAAACCCAATGATTGACGATACCATCATCAGTCCCACCGTGATTTTCGCTACGAGAATCAATACGGCCCAACGGCTTAGACCTTCCCTCTAAGACCGGCTTAAATACTATCCTTGCGTTGACATATACCCAATGCTAATGATTTTCATCAGGGTTGGTGCTCGGCTCCATGTCGAGACCACCTGCTAAAACCCAACGGTTTAGACCTTTCATCTAAGACCGACTTAAACACTATCCTTACGTTGGCATATACCCAATGCCAACGATTTTCATCAGGGTTGGTGCTCGACTCCTTGTCAGGACCACCCGCTAAAACCCAACGGCTTAGACCTTCCGTCTAAGATCGGCTTAAATGATGTTTCTTGTAGGGTCGGTGCTCGACTCCTTGTCGGGAACACTCGCTAAAACCTAACAGGTTAGACCTTCTGTCTAAGACCCACTTAAACGATGTTTTTTTGTAGGGTCGGTGCTTGACTCCTTGTCAGGACCATCCGCTAAAACCCAACGGCTTGAACCATCCATCTAAGATCGGCTTAAACGATGTTTTTTTATAGGGTTGGTGCTCGACACCTTGTCGGGACCACCCGCTAAAACCCAACGGCTTAGACCTTATGTCTAAGACCGGCTTAAACACTATCCTTGAATTGGCATATACCCAATGGCATTGATTTTCATTAGGGTTGGTGCTTGTCTCCTTGTCGGGACCGCCCGCTAAAACCCAATGGCTTAGACCTTTCGTCTAAGACCGGCTTAAACGATATTTTTTGTAAGGTCGGTGCTCGAGTCCTTGTCGGGACCACCCGCTAAAACCCAACGGCTTAGACCTTCCGTCTAAGACCGGCTTAAACGATGTTTTTTGTAGGGTCAGTGCTCGACTCCTTGTCGGGACCATCCGCTAAAACCCAACAGCTTAGACCTTCCGTCTAAGACCGGCTTAAACGATGTTTTTTTTAGGGTTGGTGCTCGACTCCTTATCGTGACCACCCGCTAAAACTCAACGGCTTAGACCTTACGTCTAAGACCGGCTTAAACGATGCTTCTTGTAAGGTTGATGCTCGACTCCTTGTCAGGACAACCTGCTAAAACCCAACGGTTTGGACCTTCCATCTAAAACCAGCTTAAAATGATTTCCTTGCGTTGGCATATACCCAATGCCGACGATATCACCAAAGCTAGCACCTGACCTTTTGATCATAGTTAGCTAATCCAGTCCCACTGGGGGCCACCCCAAAGCATTATTGCAGGCCTTCCGCCTGATTCTATATACAAAACCTCTCTTCCTTTCGTTGGCATATATCCTATGCCAATGATGTCATCAGGGTTAGTACTTGACTTCTTGTCGGGGCTAGCTGCTAAAACCTAATGGCTTAGACCTTCCATCTAAAAGCGGCTTAAAAAATCTCCTTCCAAGGTCAGTGCTAGAGTCTTTGTCAGGACCAACCGCTGAGACCCAACGGCTTAGACCTTCCGTCTAAGACTGGCTTAAACAATCTCCTTCCAAGGTCGATGCTTGACTCTTTGTCGGGACCAACCGCTGAGACCCCACGGCTTAGACCTTCCGTCTAAGACCGGCTTAAACAATTTACTTCCAAGGTCGGTGCTTGACTCTTTGTTAGGGCCAGCCGCTAAAACCCAATAGCTTAGACCTTCCGTCTAAGAATGGCTTAAATGATATCCTTGCGTCGGCAGAAATCCACTGTCAATGTTAAACTGCTCAACCTGCTTAACCTGCTTCAACGTAAGCCCTTAGTCTCACCGGAGTCTATCTCGGTGAAGACAATGATGAAATCTGCACCCGCGTGTCCCGCATGCTCGTCCCTCGCCTGTGCCACCCACGGGTGGGGGGCATTTGCGGATGCTTAAAAATTGGCACTTGAAGGTCAAGCAAATTAGCTGAAGAAAAGAAGAAAAGAGCCCTGATCCATTGGCTGTGTCGACGTAGCTCAGCGACCGCATCGACACACCTGAAGAAGAGAGCATAAAAAGCCATTCTGGCTCATTACCTGCGTTGATGCACAATGCCACTCTGTCGACGTAGGCTTAAACAACTAGCTTCCATGCGCACTGGGTCAAGGACAGCATCGACATAGCCACCAAGCTGCATCGACGCACTTGAAGAATAGAGGTAAAGGGTCATAGGTGATAGAAGGCCACGTCGACGCAGCCTGAAAGCTACGTCGACGCACCCTCAGGATGCAACGAAGAACGTACACGCGTGTGTCACGAGCGCAGCGCGTGCTCTCCTAAAAGCCCGATCGAAGCACCTTCTAGAAGGCCATACAGACCATACAGGACATGTGGGGGAAGAATTCCAAGTGATTGGAGAACATTATGGCCCTCTTTTGCCTTGTAAAAGAAGAAAAGGGCCCTTTTCTGCTATAAAAGGAGAGGCTCACCTAGACGGCTTCGGGGGGTCTCCGGCTGTTCTTGCTTCCCCCGGCTGGTGCTGCTTGAAGCTCCCATCTGGGGCGATTTCTAGAGTGCTCTGCTACTCCTATGCGTGAAGAGAAAGAGAGGAAGAGAAGAGAGAATAGGTATGCTACCCGGGGAGGGAGAGGAGTCAATGCTCCGCCCTCCCCCTTCTTTTTTTCTCTGCTATGTAGGCTACGTTCTCTTTGTTTTCTGGTTTTAATAGTTCACCAGATGAAATAGTCTTGGGGATGATGTATTCCTTTTACACAGAAGCAATAAATGAGTATTTATTTTGGGCTCAAGCACAAAGATGTATGTCTTCGCATATTCTTCTTTTATTCTAGTCCCAATCCCCCCACAATCGCATGTTTCTTCTGCTATTTCTATCTATCTCACGTTCTTATTGTGGAAGAGAACTCTATATTGCGAGAGGAGGCTCGGGCCCAGCCTATCCGATTCCCATGCATTGGGTTTGGGTTATGTTCTCCTTGAATTGCTAAGTGAGGGCTGCTCTCAGACCTCAGTCTGTTCTCCTAGATAAGGTGGGTTATAGTATACCACCCCAGTCCCTGCGGTGAGTTAATGCCCTTCTGGGCAATAGCAATATGCATAAGTCCTTTCCCTAACATCACAGGTGGGTCTAGACCCTCCTTGTGCATACGATGTCCGTGTGTTCTGAGCTTTTAGGGCGCATGCTAATTTTATGTTTGTTGTAATGCTCCTGGAGAAATGGCCATTTGCCTTTTCACTCATGCCATGAGTTGTTGAGGTTTTGGTTGAGTTCTAAGATCGTTGGAACCTATAGTTCTTTTGCCTTTTGCCTTTGCTTAATCCCGGCTCGTTGAAAGGCTGTGACTCATCACTTTGGCTTCCATGCCACTCACATACAAGCACTCTATCGCTGGCGCAATGCTCACTGGAGTTTATTCACGGCGACTTTATGTTTTCATCTATTGATGAGGGCCACCCGCTATAGTCTCCAGCCCCCATTTGGGATACATGCTTGCTAGTTTTACAGCATGACTTGCAGTCTCGTGCACTGGGGCAATAAGGTGTTCTCTCTTGTTTGCTACCAATTTCGATAACAGACCCGTCTTTGGGGAAAGGATACACTATGGTTTCGTACCAATCGGAATTCTGCAGCCACCCTTTCACCTCTAGAGATTTGCTTCTTTATAGCACGATCTCTGGAAGATATTTCACCTAACGGACGGACATCAATGGCCATGGAGCCAGCAGTAGCATAGTTCACAATTCGAAGCTGGAAATGCAATCATCCCTGGGTCAGTAGAATTCCCCTTGTAGGCCAGTCCTCGGGGTCTTCTCTACCTAATTTTGGGATGTGGAGTAGCCACTCTTGGCTTAATCTAATTTCGGGAGCCGTCTTAGAATTTCTGTAGATGTGCTTCCTATTTTTCACCCCCAGATGCTTCGGTCTAGGGGAGGTGTAGCCCAATTTTTGTCAAAACTGTGGACTTAAAAAAATGAATTAATGACAAGATATGAGCTGAACAATCAATGAAATGTTGAAACAAGTGCAAGTCTAAACAAGGTGTGGGTACATGAATGAAAATGCTATGTTGGTAGAAATTCACCTAAGGGTGATGATAAAAGATAGAAGAAAGAGAATAAATGAAAAGAACATAAAATCGTGCCCACACATGCATTGCTCTATGCGTTTATGCATCCATGCATTTTCTGAGCGGATTGAGGTCCTGCTGCAGCAGGGGTCGACCCATTGGGTCGACTCCCCTTTATTCTGCCCCTTACGTCGACCTCACTTCAGCTCAGCTGCCCTCTGCATCGACCTCGTTCCGTTCCAGTTGACCTTGGGTCGACTCCATTTGAGTCTGCCCGCTATTTAGCAGCCAACCCTACTGAGAACAAAATCAAAATGTCTTCTACCCATCACATGTTTATGATTCTGGTTGAGCTCACTCCCTCATGCATTCCCCAACATGGAGTAATCCATTCATATACATATTGAATCATGCATGTATTCGCTTGCAAGTTGAACCCTTACATGGGCTAATTTCAGATTTTGGTCGGCCAATGCATAATTTCGGTCAGCCGAACCATCAATGCGTCGACGCATGTAGGGGCCAGGTCGACGCACTTGCTTGTTGACTTGCTAACTGCCCTCTGGCAGCTTCCTTTCTCCTAGGCTATGCATATAGGTATATGCCCACTATGCATTATGCGTGTTTCACATGAGTGAAATAAACCCCATGCATCTACATACGCATGCTTGAATGCCATGGCTTGTGGTATATCAAATGATGGGCTGAAGAAAGTTGAGTTATGCTCAATTAGATACTCCCATTATGCACAAGTAGATGACTCCGCCTTGTACTAAAGTCCCACTGCATAAACACATTACTTCAACCCTGCATGCTGCCATGTAGGTATTTGCACAAACATTCCCTGCACTCCCTGCATAAATAATTCATGCACTGATGGATGCTACACACAACGAAGAAACGAAAGAAAGAAAATTTAAAGAACAAAGAAAGGAAGGAAAGAAAGAAAACTAAAAGAATGAAACAAGAAGATTGGAGTAAAATACTTATTAAAGGCACCATGATCAATCTATTGCATGAACAAGTGAATAAACAAATGAAGAGGAAGACAATTTTCTACTCATTGGCATGGGCTGCGTCGACGCAGCTTGGCGCTACGTCGACCTTCACTTGGTCAGTGCATTGCATGACCTAAAATATACGGTTCATCTCGTCTATCCAATTTTCTACTTCGTCGGGGTTGGCAGATCCAGCAAATCATGGATGATTTTGTTGTGCCCCTTAGGCACAAGCATATGGTATCTTGTTTTGATGATAGCAACACAGTGAGAGTTTCACAGTGAGCCATTCATTGTGGTTTGTGTACATGCATTACTGCTAGTTACTGCATATGCAAACACTTGGTCGATGCATTGCATTCTGTCAGATATCAAGTCTATACATCCATTGCTTCAGTTCAATATCTGCTTTGTGCATACATTGCATCGGTGCATTGCTTCTTATGTGCATATACTGCATCAGTGCAAACAGTTGCTGCATGCGTCTGTTAAGAAGTCTGTACATTCTTCAGGTGCATCATCTCAGCAAGTCCATACATTGGTCTTGAACATATAGGAAGTCTGTACATCGGCTAGGCAGTAAGTCTGTACAGCCCTTGCTTAAGGCAAGTCTGTACATCGCATCGGTTCATGCATTCTTCAAGTCTGTACAGAGTCCATCGTCTTATGCATTATCTTCAAGTATGTACAAGGCTATACAGTCAGCGTCTCATATGTATATTTGAGTCAAAGTCTGTACAGCCTAAGTCTACACATCGTCCGTCTCAATTAGCATCTTATGCATAGGCTAAGTCTACACATTGCCGCATGCATTGTCTTCAAGTATGTACAGCGTCTAGCGTCTCATCCACCGTCTCAGTTGAGAATTGAAGTCTGTAGATCAGGCGCCTCATTCGTAAAGTCTGTACATTGAGCGTCTCATTCGTCAAGTCTATACATTGGGCATCTCATACATGTCTGTACATTGGGCTATCACTTAATGTCTATACATCAGTGTCTTGTGCATGCATCATTCAAGTCTGTACAGCCTGTGTTCACAACACAAGGTCTGTACATCGTTCTGCTCACACAAACGCCAAGTCTATACATTGGCTTTGCTTGCACGAGCTGAAGTCTATACAATCGTTCACTTGCAGCATTAGCCAATGTCTGTACAGCATGTGCATCCTTTTGATTCAAAGTCTACACATTGCATGTTAGCATGCTCGCACACACTAAGTCCATACACTTGTTGCTAGCATGTCTACATCGCATAGCATGCATGCGTCCAAGTCAGTACATCGCATTATGCATGTGTTCAAGTCTATACAATGCTGCGTGAAAGCAAGTCTACACATTGCTGGCTTTACCTATGTTCAAGTATGTACAGTCTGTGGGTTGCTAGAACCAAAGTCTACACATTGTCTCAGCACACACACACAATGTCTGAACACTAAGTCTGTACATCGATAGGTGGCTTGTTCATGCATCATCCTCAGAGTCTATACACTCATAACCTTAGCCATTGCACTCTGTGCTTCAAGCCACACTAAGTCTATACAGTCTGTGTGCTTCATGCATTTGTGCATCGTTCACTCTAAGTATATACATTGCTTCAAGCATTCACAAAGTCTGTACACGCTTTAGCTCTGCATTCACAGCGTGAAGTCTATACATACTTTGTCTTCGCTTTGCAAAGTCCATACATTGCAAAGTCTACACAATGCATTACAATACAAATTCTGTACAAGGTGTCGACATTAAACTGATAGTTCTCTCTGTCTGACAGGTTATGTTCGTGCAGAGCTTAATGAAGGGCACGTGATCCTAGGCTGGAAGGGCTGACGGGAGGATGACACGTGGCCAAAACACTTAGGCGGGAACTGTGGAAGACACGCGCCCAGTGTTGCTCCTGGTGTGACTGCTTGTAAAAGGAAGCCTTCTTCTACAGAAGAAGACTGATCGTATATACAGGAGCCTTGAAGGAAAAGCAGAAGAGCTGAGAGCCCCTTTCGATCCAGCAGAAGAGAAAAGAAGAGAGAAGAGAAAAGAGAGAAAAGGAAGAGAGTTGAGAGAGTGAAGAGTTGAGAGAGATGTTCCTCAGATCTTTGGTTCAAAACCAGATCTGAGATTTGCTCACTTGTTTGAGCTATATTCCCTGCAGGGATTCTTTTTGTCTTTCGTTTGCCTTTTGTTTTATTTTTCGAAACTCTTGTGTTCAAGCTGTGTGCCAGCACTTGCAGTGGAGGATTCCACTGGATGGCTAAGTTGTATTGCCCAGCGATTTTGCAGAGGAGGATTCCTCTAGACAGCAAGCTGTGAGGCTCAGCAGGCGAGGTGGATACCTCGGACAGTAAGCTGTGAGGCTCAGCGGATTGTAGGTAAGCTGTGAGGCCCAATGGTTCAAGCTGTGAGTCAGCAGTAATCCACACTCGGGTTGAGTGTGGGGTGGATGTAGGTCTGGAGGACCGAACCACCTAAAAACCTTTGTCTACTGTGTGATTATTTTGTGGTTTGCATAGCTTCTATACTTCTATCTTTGCGCAGTAGATGTTTGCTTAGGACAGTTCTTCATCTGTTCTGGCTGGTATTCGCATTGTGCCCACTATCTGTTCAGTAGAAGTTTTCATTCTGCATTTGTTTCTACTGTAGTAATTTTTAAACGGGTGACTGATCTATTCACCCCCCTCTACATCACTCTTTAGCGTCCTAACAATTGGTATCAGAGCCTAACTCTTTGTGCAGGACTAACATCCTAAAGAGGAACGGCCATGGATGCCAGAGAGTTAACAGCAGAGGGACAGTCTACTACGAAGCCACCATTCTTCGACGGATCCAACTTCCCATATTGGAAGAACCGGATGCAGGTCTTCCTCAGAGCCAAAGACTACGAGATCTGGAAGATCATAAGCAAAGGTCCCTATGAGCTACATGAGAATGAGGAATTATGGACCAGAGAAGAAATCAGGTATTCTACTCTGAATTAGAGCGCCATCAACGCCATTCAGTGTGCACTCCATCCCACTGAATTTGATAGAGTGTCATCCTGCAAGACAACGAAGGAGATGTGGGATACCCTTGAAGTTATCTATGAGGGAACATCTCAAGTGAGAGAGATGAGGGCTAATATGCTAGTATCAAAGTATGAAGCATTTCGGATGAAGCCTGGTGAAACAGTGACCGAAATGTATGCTCGTCTGACCATCATAACAAATGGTCTAAGAAATTTGGGAAAAGGCTATACCGATCATGATGTTGTGAGGAAGATTCTTCGATCGCTGACTACGATGTGGCATACCAAAGCAACTGTGATTGAGGAGTCAAAAAATCTACAAACGATGAAACCCAATGAGCTGATAGGCTCTTTGATGGCGTACGAGATGAATCTTCTACAAGCTGAAGAGCTTGAATACAAGAAGCCTATTGCTCTGAAGGCCAAGCATAGCTATTCAAAACAGTCCAGATGCAATGGATCATCCAGTGATCGGAGCCAATCGGGATCAGATTTTGAAAAGGATGAACTAGCTATGATTACAAAAGAGTTCAGAAGATTTCTTAGAACAGAAGGGAAAAATGTCTACAGAAAATACCACAGCAGGAAGCAAAACAGGTATAAATTTAACCCTTCTGAAAAATCTGACGATAATACTTGTTATCATTGCAGGAAGACTAGACATATGAAGGCTGATTGTCCAGAGTTACAGAAAATCAAAGGAAGACCATGGAAGAAAGCGCCAAAGGGAAAGGCCATGGTCAGTACATGGAGTGATGAGGAAGAAGGCACGCTGAGCACTTCCTCAGATAGTGAGAAATCAGAAAAGGACATCTGCTTGATGGCCAGGAATGGAAGAGAAGAAGAAGAAGAGTTTGATTATGTATCATCCCCTTTCGAACATTATACTATTTCTGATTGGGAAGATGCTTATGAAGATCTGTTAGATAAAGCGAATGATATTAAGAAGGAAAATAGACACTTGAAGAAGAAAATGAATTCTCTGGTTAATGATAAAACACTTACTGATAAAGTTGCATGTTTACAATCAGAGAATGAAAAATTGAAAAGTGCATTTTTGAGTTTAATGAATTAAAGCATGTTGTGATTGATTGTAGGAAAGAAAATGAGTTGCTGAAAAATGTCATTGATAAGCTGAGTCAATTCTGAAATTTGAAAATCAAGTAAAGATTTCAACTGAAAAATATGAAGCTGTTTTGTCAGTGAATGATGAACTGAAGAAAACTGTTGAAAATTTAGAAAATGAAAATTCTGACAAACAGAAAATCATTGAAAGCATGACCCAAAGGATAGAAAATCTTAATGCCTTGCTAAGGTCAAAAGTCAATTTCAGAAAAGAGGGTCTCGATTTTAATCCCTCAGCTAAAAAGAGTTTTGAATCAAAAACCATTTCACTCGCGGGAGAAAAGAACAGAGGACCACTCATAAAAATGGTCAGTGAAAAATCTGCTTTCAATAATGTAAAATCAAAAGTGTCTAGTGCTAAGGACAAGGGAAAGTAGAAAGTTGTAGAGCCTAGAGCTGCATGCTCTTCTCCCAAGGGTAAGTCCAAGGCTGCTAAGTCTCCACCACCATCCACTGCTCAGAAAAAGACCCAATATAAGTCAGTGCAGAAACCTAGAGGGTCAAAGGTGGCAGAGAGACCAAGTGCAGCCAGGAACCAGTTTGCTCATCCCTATTTCCCTAGAGCCCAAGTCTATCATCACATTCACTCACAACCACTTAATAGGTTTGGGTGGAATCCTGTGTACATGAGGTCTAAGTATCAGAATTTCCCCACTCAGCCCTATAGATCTCAGCCAGCTAGGAGATGGGATAGTCACTTTAGGACATGGAGTCCTAGTCAACAGGTGTGCTATGGTCATCCTAGGACCAATTTGGGCCACAACTTCCAGTATACTCATTGGCCAAGGCACTGGCAGAAAAACAACAATGCTTTTAATAAAATGAATGCCAGGACTACACAACAACCATCAAAGCACCAGAAAAAGAAAACTAAACCTGTTGGTGCTGAGAAAAAGAAAAATAACAAAAAGAACTCTCAAGCTGTAAAATCCACCAAACCTTCCACTTTCACACAAATGTGGATCCCTAAATAGTTTTTGTCATGTTTTCACTCTCATATGTCTGTTTCTGTCTTGGGACCCAAACTATCTTGGGTTCCAAAATATGCTCCCTAAGTGTGTTTGCAGGTATGCTTGGTAGCCGGGAACAAAATGTTGAAACAGGAATAGCTACTCCAGGCATATGACAAGGGGCAGGGCCAAAAGTTCTAAAAGCTGAAAGAGATTGGAAGCCTTGTCAACAATCTGATGCAACACTAAGGGTAAAAATAAATCAGTCAGGTAAAGCAGGTAGCTGATTTAACTTCAGAATTGAATTGAGAAAGTTATGTTGATGTGGTTGTTTAAATTCTGATGTTCTCTTTTTGTCTAGCTGATCAGTCTGCATTCCAGACTCAGCTACTGAATTTAATTCTGAATAAATTTGATGTTCCTCTTCTGCCATCTATTGCACTGAGTTTGAATGGTTCATTTAATGCATATAGTTGATGCATGTCTCTAATGTCTGCATTTATCATTTGCATCAAGAAAATTGTTCAATGCATATAGGACTGCTTTGCACTGCATATATCACTTGCATAACCTTGGTATATTAAATGGTAACCTACTAAAAGACATGGAAATCTGCCTGGAGGTTCTTACTATGTGTGAGATGGTCCTTGAGACCAGGTTCTTCACCAAGTAGCAAGGGTCAAGTCCTCATGTAGAACAGTGTACTGCATCATATTTAAAAAATCTGAAAAGAAATGATCATTGCATAGCATATTTCTTGCATCATGGTGTCAGGGGGAGTTGAGAGTTCTGTTCAAAACATTGAATCCTTTTCACTTCTCTTAGTCCCCATTCAATTCTGTCATTTTCTATGACATCAGATGTTCTTGAACCTTAATGCCTATTGCTATCATTTCCCTATCACTTTCACTGAACAATAGTACTGCTTCTGATTTAGTTTATTGAGCTGTGGTTATTGCAATTGTTCATTTATAAGAATCACATTTACAAATTGAAAGGAACTAAAGGTTTAACTTTTATAAATTGAAGAGTTCAGTGTCTGCACTTCAGAACTTGAGATAAAAGAAAATTTTTATAGCTCTTAATCTCTGTCTCATGGTTAGAATAGAAAAAGTTTTTTTTTAATGCCTGAATGTGTTAATCTGGAAATGTCTATAAAAGGTAAATAAGAGTGTGTACTGATTTTTTAAACAATCACTCTAAAAGAAATAAGGGCAACAGTAAATAAGATCATCAATGCAAAGAGCTGAACACAGTGACAGAGCAATGGCTGAATTGCACTGAGAAACTATGATCTCCTCCAAAGAAGCATGAGAATTCATAAGTCATGAAGTGCTTCAGACTACCTCTGTTCATAGGGTCAAATCTATAGGGGGAGTTGTCACCAAGTAACTGGGGGTACTGGCCTCTGATCAAGGTGTGCCCTTAATGTCAAAGGTGAAAATTGTTCCTTGTAGGTTTTGATCTGAAATAGATCTAGTAGTTTATGCCTAGTAACTGGGGGTACCTGCCTCTGATCAAGGTGTACACCTAATGTCAACAGCATAAATGCCACTAGTCTATTCACTTAGCTCAGTTTCTGAAAATTAAAAAAAAATATGATGAAAAATAAACTGCTGTAACCCTTTGAAATCAAAAGTCATTGAGTGAAAATTATTTTTCTCAATACATATTCAAGTTACCTTTCTTGATCTTCCATGTTTAATCACAAAGGGTATTATTTCTGACTTTTCTATTAAAACCATGTGCCTTAGATTCATTGCTATAAATGGAGTCTATAACTCGTTTTCAGTAGTCAGCTGCTTTACTCTATTTTTATCACTGTTAAACCTGAATTTTTTTTCAAGACTGCATATTGTTGACTCTTATACTTTAACAGTTGTTTATAATCATGCTCACCTTCTGAACCATTGCTTCAGCTGTTGTATAGTCACCCCTTCTTTCTTCATGTTCTTTCCCTCCTATCTTCATACTCCTTTCTCAAAGGGGGAGAATCAATTCAGGGGGAGTTATTCATTCAGGGGGAGTTTGAGCTGTTCTAAGGGAGATATGCATGTATTCTATATTTTGCACTCATGTTATTCCTTCTTTTTGATCATGTCAAAGGGGGAGAGTATTTGGTTTGGTGACTCACTGTCACTTTATTGCCATCATCAAAAAGGGGGAGAATGTTGTGCCCCTTAGGCACAAGCATATGGTATCTTGTTTTGATGATAGCAACACAGTGAGAGTTTCACAGTGAGCCATTCATTGTGTTTAGTGTACATGCATTACTGCTAGTTACTGCATATGCAAACACTTGGTCGATGCATTGCATTCTGTCAGATATCAAGTCTATACATCCATTGCTTCAGTTCAATATCTGCTTTGTGCATACATTGCATCGGTGCATTGCTCCTTCTGTGCATATACTGCATCAGTGCAAACAGTTGATGCATGCGTCTGTTAAGAAGTCTGTACATTCTTCAGGTGCATCATCTCAGCAAGTCCATACATTGGTCTTGAACATATAGGAAGTCTGTACATCAGCTAGGCAGTAAGTCTGTACAGCCCTTGCTTAAGGCAAGTCTGTACATCGCATCGGTTCATGCATTCTTCAAGTCTGTACAGAGTCCATCGTCTTATGCATTATCTTCAAGTATGTACAAGGCTATACAGTCAGCGTCTCATATGTATATTTGAGTCAAAGTCTGTACAACCTAAGTCTACACATCGTCCGTCTCAATTAGCGTCTTATGCATAGGCTAAGTCTACACATTGCAGCATGCATTATCTTCAAGTATGTACAGCGTCTAGCATCTCATCCACCGTCTCAGTTGAGAGTTGAAGTCTGTACATCGGGCGCCTCATTCGTAAAGTCTGTACATTTAGCGTCTCATTCGTCAAGTCTATACATTGGGCGTCTCATGCATGTCTGTACATTGGGCTATCACTTAATGTCTATACATCAGTGTCTTGTGCATGCATCATTCAAGTATGTACAGCTTGTGTTCACAACACAAGGTCTGTACATCGTTCTGCTCGCACAAACGCCAAGTCTATACATTGGCTTTGCTTGCACGAGCTGAAGTTTATACAATCGTTCACTTGCAGCATTAGCCAATGTCTGTACAGCCTGTGCATCCTTTTGATTCAAAGTCTACACATTGCATGTTAGCATGCTCGCACACACTAAGTCCATACACTTGCTGCTGGCATGTCTACATCGCATAGCATGCATGCGTCCAAGTTAGTACATCGCATTATGCATGTGTTCAAGTCTATACAATGCTACGTGAAAGCAAGTCTACACATTGTTGGCTTTACCTATGTTCAAGTATGTACAGTCTGTGGGTTGCTAGAACCAAAGTCTACACATTGTCTCAGCACACACACACACTGTCTGAACACTAAGTCTGTACATCGATAGGTGGCTTGTTCATGCATCATCCTCAGAGTCTATACACTTATAACCTTAGCCATTGCACTCTGTGCTTCAAGACACACTAAATCTATACAGTCTGTGTGCTTCATGCATTTGTGCATCGTTCACTCTAAGTATATACATTGCTTCAAGCATTCACAAAGTCTGTACACACTTTAGCTCTGCATTCACAACGTGAAGTCTGTACATACTTTGTCTTCACTTTGCAAAGTCCATACATTACAAAGTCTACACAATGCATTACAATACAAAGTCTGTACAAGGTGTCGACATTATACTGATAATTCTCTCTGTCTGACAGGTTCTGTTCGTGCAGAGCTTAATGAAGGGCACGTGATCCGAGGCTGGAAGGGCTGACGGGAGGATGACACGTGGCCAAAACACTTGGGCGGGAACTGTGGAAGACACGTGCCCAGTGCTGCTCCTACTATGACTGCTTATAAAAGGAAGCCTTCTTCCACAGAAGAAGACTGATCGTATATACAAGAGCCTTGAAGGAAAAGTAGAAGAGCTGAGAGCCCCTTTCGATCCAGCAGAAGAGAAAAGAAGAGAGAAGAGAAAAGAGAGAAAAGGAAGAGAGTTGAGAGAGTGAAGAGTTGAGAGAGATGTTCCTCAGATCTTTGGTTCAAAACCAGATCTGAGGTTTGCTCACTTGTTTGAGCTATATTCCCTGCAGAGATTCTTTTTATCTTTCGTTTGCCTTTTGTTTTGTTTTTCGAAACTCTTGTGTTCAAGCTATGTGCCAGCACTTGCAGTGGAGGATTCCACTGGACGGCTAAGCTGTATTGCCCAGCGATTTTGTAGAGGAGGATTCCTCTGGACAGCAAGTTGTGAGGCTCAGCAGGCGAGGTGGATACCTCGGATAGCAAGCTGTGAGGCTCAGTGGATTGTGGGCAAGCTGTGAGGCCCAGCGGTTCAAGCTGTGAGTCAGCAGTAATCCACACTCGGGTTGAGTGTGGGGTGGATGTAGGTCTGGAGGACCGAACCGCCTAAAAACCTTTGTCTACTGTGTGATTATTTTGTGGTTTGCATAGCTTCTATACTTCTATCTTTGCGCAGTAGATGTTTGCTTAGGATGGTTCTTCATCTGTTCTGGTTGGTATTCGCATTGTGCCCACTATCTGTTCAATAGAAGTTTTCATTCCGCATTTGTTTCTGCTGTAGTAATTTTTTAACGGGTGACTGATCTATTCACCCCCCTCTAGATCACTCTTTAGCGTCCCAACAGATTTAAACTCCGAAAATTCCCGTGTGAATTTCCCGCGCCAGCCCTGGCGCCAGCTTGGGCCATAGTTTGGAAAGCTTGGGTAAGACCCGCAATAGTTTGTTGCATCTCATCCCAGTTGGCATGGTGAGCCATTATGAGCATGGGGGTACCTGAGAAGAGGAACAATATGTTAATTCATATAGAGTGAAGGGGAATTATCCTAGAGATAAATTCTAATTACTATCTCATCCCGGGCTCTACCCAATTTCTCTCATGGGTTGGAATTTTCTTTCCGTGTTTCAGAGGTATGGGTCCTTAAGCCTTGGACTTAACCTATGACATTTTCCTAGGAATAAGTAAGTCCTCAGACCTAGGCTTTGATACCACTTTAGCTGTCACACCCCGAGATTTATGTACATCGGAAGATAATCGGGAACACGAACAGTCGGCTAGTACGCCTCAAGCAAGCAATATAATCAGAGCGCAACTCATTCACACATAAGATGAATGGACACAATAATTTGATCAAAAGTCTAACTTTTATTGATAATAAAAATTAAGTACATGATATTGACTCTTGGACTAACTAGATAATAAAAAATAAAAATTACACAGCGACTCTTGACCATCAACTAATGACAATCTAAGGCTTCGCTCTTTCTTTAATTGCTCTCAGATCCATCACTTGAATAACCTGAATCCGACCCGCTAGAATTTCCTGAAAAAAATTAGAAAAGTAGGGAATGAGCACACTTGCCCAGTAGGTATCTTCGTATCAACATGAAGGCAATGTTTAAGTAATTAACATTTTAGCTCTATAAATAAAGATAGATGAAATATGGAAAAGATGCGATACAAACCAAAGTAACACAAGTAACAATATATGATCAAGAATGAGATATGAGAATTCATGTAGATTGAGAGTATGATCAATCAAGAATATAGCACGAGTATGAATATGGTCTTTCACGAACAAGAATGTAACGAGAATGCACTTTTCATAACCATAAAGGCTATGCACTAGAAAGTCACTTAACACGTATAAATGTTAATTCACTAGATTGCCTCGTGGTTTTCACTCATTTATAAAAACAAGTACTCCCAGCACAATGCGATGCCAGTATCATCGTACCCCATGGTTTTTAGCACGTTTCCGATAATCAGCCGAGGGGGCTAGCATGGAGCCCTTGGACACAATCAGTGCCCGATCTGCATCTTCACGTTATAAATCAAGCTACTTCCATGAGAAATATCAATAATGTAGGCCAATAATGAACAAGTTCAAACTATAGTTTCATGATAACAAATATCAAGGTAAGAATGCACCAATTAAGAACATGAGAGTTCAAAGAAGAATTTAAACATGGTCATGCCACGGAAAGAATTCGGCAGCATAACGGTACATTCTTTAATTTTCATAATTCATTAGGTAGCTTTGGAGTAAGGTGTGAGGTTTTAGATAATCAATAGACCATCTAGGAATTTAGGAAAATCAACCCTTATGTTAAACCATGGGTTAAGAACATTGAGGACACTTGCGGTCATGACTGGACCGTTTAGTAGAAATAGCGGTCAGCACTGGACCGTTTAATGACAGAGTCGACACATGAAGAAAGAAAGTGTCGACGTAGTGAAATCTCTGGAACCTTGCTGTCATGGCAGGGCCGGTAGGCGTCTTTCGCAGTCAAGCAAATGGCCGCTACTAGACTCTTGCGGTCTAATGAATGGCCGCTAAGATCTAGAACACAGAAAACTCCGATAAAGTGCTCTCTAGATATTTGGGCTTGTAGGGTACAACCAGCTCGGCGTCCTAGTGGAAATCCCAGGCTCACGGAGACTTATGGAGGCCTTGAAATAAGATCACCTTGTCCGGTGGAAGAAATATCCAACGGAGAGGATCACAAGTTCAAGATTGTGTGCTTAAGTGCAAAGTGTATCTAATGGCTACGCACCGGAGTACGCACCGTGTACTTAAGAAAAGACTCTAGATGAGAGTGAGATCGTGAAAGACATCGATCAAAACATCACTACAAAGTCCATGAATCTTATGAAATTATGATCATTAATACAAGAGTCTAGGTTTTGGTATGAAATTAACATAAGTTAAAAATAAATATTTAAACCATGTAAGACATGCATTCTATCAAGCGTGGTGCATAATATAAGTAATATTATTAATATAAAGTCAAAACTAGGAATAAGACCTCATTAGCTAGGCTTAACATATAGTTAATAGGGTCAATCTGTCATCTGTTTAGAATTAACAAAGTGCAGATTATGGAAATCGATTAGCGGTCATATGATGGTCACTTACCAAGGCTTAGCGGTCTGTCGCAAGGCCACTTGGTACCTCTGGCGGACACAGAAAGACCGTTTCTTTCTATCTGTGGCAAACAACATACAACCCAAAGAGCATGCCAAATCTAAGGCAAATAGGTGCATAGAAAAATATGCCAGTAGGTAAATAAGGTCTGATGCAACTATATTAAAACAAGGAGATGCATGGGTTTGAGTGAAGTAAGCCAAAATAATCAATTTCTTATTAAGGGCAAGGTTCATGCATGCTATGTTAACCCTATATGCGCAGTCATAATAAAACATCAAATTCGTCATGTACAATCAATGAAAACAGGAGGGAACATAGGGCTTTCATTTTTAACACGTTAATTTAGCCTTTTCATGAGATAACCTACCTTTGTTTCAATCTCTAGACTTTGTATTTCTGACTGGAAGTAGAACCTAGTTCCTACACGTCCTATGCCAAACCTTCAACTTCCTGTCCCTCTATCTCCCGATCCTCTTGACCTAAATCCATGAAAATTGGAGGATAGGTAGAAGATACAAAGGGTAATAATAAGTTCTAAAGAACTAACTCAGACTAACCTCGTTTGGGGCTTCTAATTTCCTGATCTTCACTAGATCATCGCATTGGTTCCTGTGTAGTCTGTTACGAACCAGCGACTTGCAGACGCCTTAATTCTTCAAAGACTGGGTCTTCTAGCACGAAAATTTCAGAGAAGTTATATAAAACTAAGGATAACATAAAGTTCTAAAGAACTAATCTGAGAAGATGTCTCCTTACCTTCGAAATACGCGAGCCAACATTAGGGTTCGCATGGGTCAAAGTTAGGGTCTATTTATAGGGTTTTGAGTTAGGGTTGAGGGTTTGATCGAATTGAGAGTCCTATTTTGGAGTAGGATCGATCCCTAAGAGTCTTGGACAAGCTTACATGTCCACATACTTCGATTTATGAGGATTTGGATGCCAAAGATCCAGCCTTTTTATGTTTTTCTCCCATTCACGGAATCAGTAGGGCTTAGCGGTCATGGAGGGACCCCTAGGGTGGATCTGGAGGTCGTGCGATAGACCGCCAATCACCATTAAATCTGAAATTTTTGGATTTTTGTATTATCTCCTATTTATCCCCAAATTGATGTATATATCCCATTTTAAATCCCTAAATTATCCAATTTACGTTTCTATTAATGGGCTTGGGTCTAAAAGTCTTGGAATTGGGTCTTTAGGCCTATTTGAGTTGGGCTTAACCTTTTGGTCAATATAGGGCCTTTAAATGAATTTAATTATCCCTAAATTCTCTTAATAGCCCATTAAGCCTTTTTAATTACTTAATAATTATATTTAATCCCAAAAAAGTCATAGAAAAATCTAGGGTGTTACACCTTCCCCCACTTAAAAAGAATTTGATCCCCAAATTCAATGTATAAGTTTTAGGAAGAGTGTGCTTAATTTATGGTTGATTAATTACACCAATAATTAAGGCAATGATGAATATGAATGGGTCAAGATGGTACGTTTAATCGTTTTACCTTCATCATCCAAGATGGCATTTAATTGGCCTCGTCGCCCGCGTCGATTGTTATCATTTGAAGATTGCTCCTTTATGAGAGGACACATGGGCAAACGATGTTCCCGACTACCACACTTGAGACAAGCACCGAGACGCTTCCAACATTCTTCAGCCGTGTGCCCGAACTTCTCACAGAAGGAGCAAGCTGCCATGACCTACTTTTCTTCCTCCTCCTTAACTCTTTTACTCTTTCCATTGCCATTGCCATTACCATTCCTTTTTTCACTATTATTTCTCTTACCATTACCGTTCCCATTGCGGCACCTCTTGTTGTGATGGGGTTCGTCATCCTCCGTGATGCTAAATCATTCTTCTTTTTCCTCTCGCCTATCATGTTTTTGGCTCGACTTTTCTTCTTTCCCCCAGAGCTTTTCTAGTTTTTCCAGGGTCCTTTCACATAAATGTGCCCATTGGACCATCTCTGTATATGTGCAGATATTTTACGATCCAAGTTGTTGAATAAAGCCGGGCCTTAGTCCATCCATGAATCGATTAGCCTTTAATAAGTCGATACTAACCAAATGAGGAGCGTACGGGGCCAGCCGAGTGAATTGAAGTTCGTACTCTGCTACGGATGTCATCCCTTGCCTTAGCGAGGCAAATTCTGCCGCCTTCCTCTCCTTAACGTGCTTGGAGATGTACTTTGCACGGAAGAGTGTAAAACATTCCTCCCATGTAAGTTGTGGATTTTGAGGTTGCCCCTTCCACCAAGTGCGCGCATCCTTATTTAGTTGAAATGTGGCAAGACCGACCTTCTCTTGGTCAGTGCATTGCATGACCTCAAATATACGGTTTATCTCATCTATCCAATTTTCTGCTTCGTCAGGGTTAGCAGAGCCAGCGAATAGGGGAGGATTTAAACTCCAAAAATTCTCGTGTAAATTTCCCGTGCCATCCCTGGCGCCAGCTTGGGCCACGATTTGGAGAGCTTGGGTAAGAGCCGCAACAGTTTGTTGCATCTCATCCCAGTTGAAATGGTGAGCCATTATGAGGATGGGGGGTACCTGAGAAGAGGAACAATATGTTAATTCTTATAGAGTGAAGGGGAATTATCCTAGAGATAAATTCTAATTACTATCTCATCCCGGGCTCTACCCAATTTCTCTCATGGGTTGAAAAATTCTTTCCTCGTTTCATAGGTATGGGTCCTTAAGCCTTGGACTTAACCTATGACATTTTCGTAGGATTAAGTAAGTCCTGAGACCTAGGCTCTGATACTATCACCTTTTATTGATGATAATAATAATCAAGTACATGATATTGACTCTTGGACTAACTAGACTTAAAAAAATGAAAAATTACATAGCAACTCTTGACCATCAACTAATGACAATCTAAGGCATCGCTCTTTCTTTAATTGCTCTCGGATCCATCACTTGAATAACCTGAATTCGACCCGCTAGAATTTCCTGAAAAAGATTGAAAAAGTAGGGAATGAGCACACTTGTCCAATAGGTATCTTCGTATCAACATGAAGGCAATATTTTAGTAATTAACATTCTAGCTCTATAAATAAAGATAAATGAAATATGATAAACATATGATACAAACCAAAGTAACACAAGTAACAAGATATGATCAAGAATGAGATATGAGAATTCATGTAGATTGAGAGTATGATCAAGCACGAATATAGCACGAGTATGAATATGGCCTTTCACGAACAAGAATGTAATGAGAATGCACTTTTCATAACCACAAAGGCTATGCACTAGAAAGTCACTTAACACACATGAATGTAAATTCACTAGATTGCCTCGTGGTTTTCACTCATTTATAAAAATAAGTACTCCCAGCGCAATGCGACGCCAGTATCATCGTACCCCATAGTTTTCAGCACATTTCTGACAATTAGTCGAGGGGGCTAGTATGGAGCCCTTCGACACAATTAGTGCCCTGTCTACATCTTCACGTTATAAATCAAGCTAGTTCCATGAGAAATATCAATAATGAACAAGTTCAAACTATAGTTTCATGATAACAAATATCAAGGCAAGAATGAACCAATTAAGAACATGAGAGTTCAAAGAAGAATTTAAACAAGGTCATGCCACGAAAAGAATTCGACAGCATAACGGTAAATTTTTTAATTTCCATAATTCATTAGGTAGCTTTGGAATAAGGTGTGAGGTTCTAGATAATCAATAGACCATCTAGGAATTTAGGAAAATCAACCCTTAGGTTAAACCTTGGTTTAATGACACTGAGGACACCTGCAGTCATGACTTGACCGTTTAGTAGAAATAGTGGTCAACACTGGACCGTTTAATGACAGAGTCGACGCCTGAAGAAAGAAAGTATCGATACAGTGAAATATCTAGAACCTTGCGGTCATGGCAGGGCTGCTCTACGCCTTTGGCAGTCAAGCAAATGGACACTACTAGACTCTTGCGGTCTAATGGATGGCCGCTAAGATCCAGAACATAGAAAACTCGAGTAAAGTGCTCTCTAGACATTTGGGCTTTGAGGGTACAACCAGCTCGACGTCCTAGTGGGAATCTCAGGCTCACGGAGACTTATAGACGGCTCGAAACAAGATCACCTAGTTCGGTGGAAGGAATATCCAATAGAGAGGATCACAAGTCCAAGATTGTGTGCTTTAGTGCAAAGTGTATCTAATGGCCACGCACCAGAGTATGCACCTATACTTAAGAAAAGACTCTAGATGAGAGTTAGATCGTGAAAGACATCGATCAAAACATCACTACAAAGTCCATAAATCTTATGAAATTATGATCATTAATACAAGAGTATAGGTTTTGGCATGAAATTAAAATAAGTTAAAAATAAGTATTTAAACCATGTAAGACATGCATTCTATCAAGGATGGTGCATAATATGACCAATATTATGAATATATAGTCAAAACTAGGAATAATACCTCATTAGCTAGGCTTAACATATAGTCAATAGGGTCAATCTGCCATCTGTTTAGAAATAACAAAGTGTTGATTATAGAAATCGATTAGCGGTCATATGATGGCCGCTTACCAGGGCTTAGCGGTCAGTAGCAAGGCCGCTAGGTACCTCCGGCGGTCACAGAAAGTCCATTTCTTTCTGTCTGTGGCAAACATCATACAACCCGAAGGGCAGGCTAAATCTAAGGCAAATAGGTGCATAGAAAAATATGCCAGTAGGTAAATAAGGCCTGATACAACTATATTAAAACATGAAGATACATGGGTTTGAGTGAAGTAAGCCAAAATTATCAATTTCTTCTTAAGGGCAAGGTTCATGCATGCTATGTTAACTCTATATGCGCAGTCATAATAAAACATCAAATTCATCATGTACAATTAATGAAAATAGGAGGGAACATACTTTGTTCCTAACACGTTAATTTAGCCTTTTCATGAGATAACCTACCTTTGATTCGATCCCTAGACTTTGGATTTCTGACTGGAAGTAGACCCTAGTTCCTGCACGTCCTGTGCCAAACTAGCAACTTCCCGTCCCTCTATCTCCCGATCCACTTGACCTAAATCCATGAAATCTGGAGGATAGGTAGAAGATACAAAGGGTAACAATAAGTTCTAAAGAACCAACTCGGACTAACCTCGTTTAGGGCTTCTAATTTCCTGATCTTCACTAGACCGTTGCACTGGTTCCTGTGCAGTCTATTGCGAACCAGTGACTTGCAGACGCCCTAATTCTTCAAAGGATGGGTTCATCTAGCATGAAAATTTAAGATAATTTAGATAAAACTAAGGAGAACATAAAGTTTTAAAGAACTAACCTGAGAAGATGTCTCCTTACCTTTGAAATACGCGAGCCAACATTAGAGTTCGCATGGGTCGAAGTTAGGATCTATTTATAGGATTTTGAGTTAGGGCTGAGAGTTTGATCGAATTGAGAGTCCTACTTAGGGGTAGGATCGATCCCTAAGAGTCCTGGACAACCTTGCATGTCCACATACTTCGATCCATGAGTATTTGGATGCCAAAGTTCCAACCTTTTCTCGTTCTCTCCCATTCACGGAATCAGGAGGGCTTAGCGGTCATGGAGGGACTGCTAGCGTGGATCTGGCGGTTGGGCGATAGACCGCCAATCGCCATTAAATCCAAAATTTTCAGATTTTCGTATTATCACCTATTTATCCCCTAATTGATGTATATATCCCATTTTAAATCCCTAAACTACTCAATTTACATTTCTAATAATGGGTATGGGTCTAAAAGTCTTGGAGTTGGGTCTTTGGGCCTGTTTGGGTTGGGCTTAACCTTTTGGTCAATATAGGGCCTTTAAATGGATTTAATTATCCCTAAATTCTCTTAATAGCCTATTAAGCCTTTTTAATTACTTAATAATTATATTTAATCCCAAAAAATTCTTAGAAAATTCTGGGGTGTTACAGTATAAACCTTTATAAAAAGATGATAATGCATAGATCAAAAAAGGAAAACTAATAATCATACAACAAAACAAAAGAATAAAACAATAAAGCTCTCACCTCCCTTGGACCCTATGCATGGGGATATTAACAAGGCCTCCACGGGAAATGCTTGAACCTTGGGATCATCCCATCATGGTCATAGTTTGACCCCACTCCAGGCCAATAGCCCGCTGTGTTTAAACGAATTTCCATTGGGATCTACTCTCGGATATCAAACTTGCCATGTTTCTGGCAGACACATTTATAAATTGGGACTTATTCCAGATATGATTTGGTCAATTAATAACCAGCTTTGTTCAACTGTTTACCCCTCTATAGGGGATGTTTTATTGAAGTCCAGAATTCTCATTCCTTTCTTTAGTTAATATCGATTTAAGGCATGAGGGCCCCTTCTCTCACCGTTTAATCAAAGGTTTTCTCCTCTCTGAGGAGATATAATTAACGCCGTGGCCTTTATGGCACGGCAGGTTTTTAGTCCCGACCCGATACCTACATTGTTTGGTTAGTCAGTCGGAGCGCACCCGTGGTTTCAGACCCTCCCAATCTTGAAACCTGAATAAATTATCACTTCGGTGACTGGCACGCCAGCACACTTAATAAAACCGAATAAACCACCCATAGAATGGAAAGAACCGACCAAAGAGAAGAATAAAAAGATGATGTGTATCCGAAAGTGCGTCCAACAATATCATGCACCCCCTTAGTTCTATATCATTTTGCATGTTATTAGCCCTCGGTGGCGATCACAGATTATTGTTATTCATTATTCATCGTCATATTTTTCATGATTTATGATCATGCTCCCTGCTCTCTCATATTCCATGCTTAGATATATATATATATATATATATATATATATATTATATATATATATATATATATATATATATATATATATATATATATATATATATATATATATTATTTTCTTGATTCCTCATTGATGTGATTTTTTAGGATCTACATCTTTTGGCGATCACGGTAGGACAATTTATGCCCATCACATTTGTTCTTTCTGCCTGCCTGCCTATTAGTTTACGTGTGTGTTAGCTTTTGATTTGCTTTCCTTAGTTTTTGTCTATGTTCCCTGGGTCTTAACGCGGTCTACGCAGAGACCGTGTTCATCTGAACACGGCCCTTATAGAGACTGCATTCCATCCTAGTCCAGGCTTCTTTTTATTTTTATCTTTGTATTCCTGTTCTAAACGTGGTGTGCATAGAGACAATGTTCATTTGAACGTGGCCCCTGAATACACTGCATTTATCCTTCTGTCATTCATAGTTTTGTGTGTTATTTCGTTTACTTTTAGCAGATTTTAGTCCCTAGTTGAACATGGTCGACCCAGTGACTGTGTTCTGGACGCGCCCTCTGTGGACACCGCGTTCAAGTGAGTCCCCCACTTGAGAGCTCTCTGTCATATTTTTCATCGGGTTTCAAGTTGTTATCCTCTGGTTGCATTGTGTACAATTGTTTTTGATATATTCTATAGTTATTGGCTATCTTATTCTTCATATTATTTTCTAGCTCTAGTCTAGAAATAGCATGCACCCCGGTGCACTTAGGTCCCTCATATCACCCCATTAGGTCTGTACCCCTTTTCTAAGTGAGTGTTTCCATCTCGGCCACATAGTCCTTGTGCCTGACAAGGGGACTCATCCGAGGGACCTCCATAAGTTCCCGCGAGCCATGGATTCCCACACAAACGTCGGGCTAGTTGTTCCATTGAAGTATCTTGGAGTTAGCTACCCACGTGGTGAGTTGTGAGATCCTTAGTTGGCACTGGGGTTGACCATATTGAAACTAAGGTCTCACCCTTGTTTGAATTGATCATTTAAAAACCGTTTAAATCATTTAAGGTCTCAATCGGGGTGTACTTTCCTCCTGCCCCAACCAACCATCGGCTAAGGTAATAAAGAGCATGTTCTTTTCCTTCGTAATTATTCTAGGCCAGTATTGCCCCCAGTGAATATTCAATAGTGTCTATATAGAGTATCAGTGGCCGCCCTTCAATAAGTGCCCCCAGCACCGACGAGGTCTCCAAATATTCTTTCTGCTGGTGAAAAGCCCTTTGGTATTCTTGATTCCAGCAGAATGGTGTATGTTTCGTCATCAACTTATGGAATGGCTGTGTAGCACCCCGGATAAAATATAGGAATAAAATTTCTTAGATAGATAAAACCTCCAATTAAATAGTGAAAGGGTCCAAATCAAACAAGTTATAAAACCCAAATGAGGAAACGAAAAGGGGATTAACCTTTATATGGACCTCTCGTATGAGAATCTAGTCTGAAGCAAATGGGCCTTAATTACCTAAACCCTTCCACATAACCTTAAATCACACACATATGGGCCTCACATACATATAATAACTAATGGGCCTTAAATGACAATAACTTTCCTTACGTCCAAAGGAAATATCGGATAGATATACATATATATATTATCCCAAAAGCTAACCCATCCTCATGTTAGAAGCTTGCATGCCATAGGGTTTAGTACGACCTGGAAGGCGGCTGCATATATGGATAGTGGAGATTAGCATGGGAAGTTTAAAACTAACTAGGACTTCTACATGAGAAATTATTCCCCATTAGAAATCTAACTCCGTGGGATCCCCTTCTTCTATAAATTAAACCTCCCATCGATCAAGCTCCGGCTACTACCTGCTGCTGGGGTGGACGTGAAATGTGGAAGCCACGCGCCCTTATCCAGTCTGCTGCTGTATATATATGAGTCTTTGTCTTCAGATGAAGGCTGATCGATGAAGTGGGCAAAGTCTATACAGTGAGCGAAAAGTAGCAGAGAGCCACCGATCCACAGAGGAGAAGAAAAGAAAGAAGAAAGAAAAACAGAGAAGAAGAGAAAGAGAGAAGAGATGAGTTGAGAGAGTGAGATTGAGAGAGCTTGTTCGAGAGGTTGTAAATCAGTCTCTTGGTTTAGATACCAGAGCTGATATGTTTGCTCATTGAGAGCTATTTCCCTTCCAGGTTTTCTTATTTTCCTTTGCTTCTGTTTTACTGCTTTCAAACTCTTGTTTCTTCAAGCTGTGAGGCAGCATTTGCAGTGGAGGTCTCCACTGGAGAGGTGAAGCTGTAATCCTCAGCAGGCGAGAATTGGTCTCGGACGGCTAAGCTGTATTGCCCAGCTGTTGCAGAGGATCTGTCCCTCTGGTCGGCAAGCTGTAAAGCCCAGCGAAGCTGTGTATCAGCGGTTGTATGGAAAGCTGAGTTGCCTAGCTGTTCAAGCTGTTAGTCAGCGAAATCCACACTCTAGTTGGAGTGTGGGGTGGACGTAGATCTCTGGATTGAGATCGAACCACCTTAAAATTGCTACCTACTGTGTGTTTGCTTGTGGGTCTTGTGTTTTCATTGTGCACCTTAGTGAGATTGCTTGTGTTCTATTGTGTGGCTGCATGTGTCGACCCTTTACATAGTGGTTCTTCATTTGGCTTAATTGTTGTTTGCCTATATTTCGCATTAGAGCTTATACTAGTTTTTAATTTGGCATTAGATCTATTCACCCCCCTCTAGATCCACATTTCGTGGAGATAGACTGCGTCCATCTAACATAACACTACCGTTGCTGCAAGCCTTGCATCGACGTCTTCCTGTCGTTCTTCCTGCCACCGTGCGTGAAGGAGAAACCTTTTCCTTCTGCATCCCATGCTACTGCCGGCTGTCATACGTGAAGAAGAGAACCTGCTGTTGTTTCTTCTTTCGTTGATTCTGCTGCTCCCTACCACTGAACGAGAAGAGAGAAGCATGCTGCTTCTTACTCTTCTTCTGTAGTTGTTGCCGAACATCTTCGTTGTTCTTGTTGCTGCTGTTTGAGTGCTGCTGTCATAGTTGTAGCTGCTCTTATTAAATCTCTCATACCTCTGTTCATCGTCCAGAACCAGCCAAAGAGATAGGTGTTCTCAAGATACAAAGCCCAACATGATAATCAAAGTAAATCCATGCATAAAGGTCATCTAGCATCTATTCCATGACTACTGTTGGAGTTTTCTGAAGTTTTACTGAGTTTTTGCAAATAGCGACCAGCGCATGGGCGCCTATTGAATGAACACCCACGCGAACAGTCGCCAAATTTATAGATATAGCGATTGTGGCCAGGGCGCCGTTTAATGGGTGACCTTGCGCCATCCGCTAATTCTCTTAGTGAAATTAATAAATACCACATGTTAAAATTTAATATCTATGAAACAAAGCGTTAAAAATTCTGCATGAGCATGATTCTAGAACCTTTATATTTTTCTCCGTATATCCATGTCTTTACTTTCCTGATTATGTGAACTCCAAATACATGAACAATATTATGTGTCTAAGATTGTATCTGCCTGATGCGTAGCATGAAACAAATAATGGGCGACAATCACCTAGTCGCTATTTAAAGAATGAATGCCCCTATACGGTGGCACTGTTTTGTAAAAAACAAATCTAGTAAATAGAGATTATATTGAAATTCATGAATGTGCGACTTAAATCTTGACGTCATTTAAAGAATGAACGTCATCATGCACAGTCACTATTTATAATTATAAATATTAATTTTTGGAAAAAATTCTAGAATTAGCACCCGTATATAGTGTCGTTGATTCACATTATTTTCTTGGAAATTCTGTTATAATAAAGATTGAACAACCTTTCAGAAAGCCGCTATTTCTTGAAATAGCGACTTCTGTTGAGGCGTAGATTCCTGTCTCTCAGTTTTATCACGTTTTTCTGGCCCACATCGCGGGTCTATTGACACTCTCATCTCACATCCATAGATGGGGTTTCTGTCTTTGATTCTATCGATTACACACTAACTCTCGGTGATGTTTGAACCCTCCGCGAGATATTCCTTCCTTCGGACTGGTGATTTTATCATGGAGACCTCTGTAAGTCTACGCTAGCCTTGGATTCCCTCAAGGTACCCGAGCAAGTTGTACCCTAAAAACCCTAGAACCCTTACTTGTCACGTCACTCTAAAGAAACGTGATGCATTAGCCCTCATAGAGCACTATTTCTTGCCTCTTTTGAGAACTCTATCTCTATCAATAATTAGTGACCATGCCTTGGGCACCAGAAGGAATTGGCGACCAGACTGCTGGCGCTACTTCACAGATTTAGCGACCTGAACCTGGACGCTATTTCATGGAGCTTGTACTATTCATAGGAATGAGCGACCTCGCGTGAGGGTGCTATTTCTGTAATTGGTAGCGACTGAGTGGATGCCAATTACCCAGTTTCACGACATGTCACGATTTTTCATGTGATTTATCGATATGTCATACTTGTTCAAATTCTATCCTTGAACTGCTTCATTCGTGAAATCTACCTTATCATCCTACAATGGCTTATTCTTGGAATTCTATATTGGCTATAACTATAGTGGATATCTAAAAATATACATGACTCAATGCTTGTGCATATAGGGCCCAATCTGGTACTGGGAGGAGCACTCGAATGTACTTGTGCCCATGGGAGCTATATTGATCACGGTGTGGCATTGCACCGAAGTGCTTGACTTGCTTGATTGTTGACATTCCACAAACTCGTACTTGACTTGACTTGACATGACTTGCGCGGCCCGGAATGGGTATTTACTTGCTTGATATTATAATAGCCAATTCACGTGACATGACTTGATATATGTACATGCTTGACCATCTAGGTATATTTTACATGATTATCTTGAAATCTTGCTAGTTCATCTCTATTAACTCTTGATACACTCCCTCTCTCTCTCGTCATTATCATGTATACATGCATAGCTAGACATGCATTCGTGAACATGTAATTTACTTAAAGCAAGCTTGATCTTGGGACATAATTCCTACTGAGTGTTCGCTCACCCTAGTTTTCCCCCTATTTTTCAGGTAATTTCGATGACGAGGATCACTCGGATGGGAACGGGAACGAGTAAAGTGCGTAGAGCCACCCAATCATAGAAGCATCTATCTAGTCGTGTCTTTTCATTTTTCTTGAGTCTATCATTGTAATTTTTCTCTTTATTGAGTCTAAGTTTGTCATTTAGTATTATCATATTTGAAGGTTTTGTAAGACAATAGGTAGTTTCAATAAAAGGATTTGGTTTATCTCTACTTTTGCGCGCTCTGTCTATAAGGTCGAATTCCTTATACTCTGATTGACATGAATGATATAAACTCATCACGCGTACAGGGTTCCTTCCGTGCTCGGGGGGTGACAATTTTTGTGGTATCAGAGCCTAGGATATTCAATTCCTAAAAACCAAGTCCAAGGATAGGTTTATACCTTTACCCGGTGAGATTGGGTAGAACCATGGGTTAAGTTAACTTACGAGCTTAGACCCATAGATTAATCATATGTTAATATAGTTATTTAAAATCTTGTAGGATCATGGCCGTCGAACATGCTCAATGGCGCGACAAGCAACATACTGTACAAGGTCTTACGCAGGCGCTACAACGGGTAGCACAAGGCGGAGCAAACCGTGGAGCAGGAGATCTCCACCGTAGTTTCCACAATATGAACCCATCAAAGTTCATTGGTTCAACCGACCCCGACGATGCCGAACATTGGATCAGAGAGATCAAATGCCTATTCCGTGTCATGCATTGCACGGATGAAGAAAAAATCTTATTAGGGACGTTCCAACTAGAGCGGGACGCTCATTTTTGGTGGGCATCTATAGAAGCTACCTTACCCCATGAGGAAGTTATGTGGGGCAAGTTCATAGAATATTTCAACAACAAATATTTCTAGAACAAGATATAGGAAAGGAAAGCCGTGGAATTTGCCACACTCAAACAAAGGGCTCTATCTGTGGCCGAATATGAGGCACAATTCTCCCATCTGTCAAGGTACACATCGCACCTAGTGGGTACCGAGAAGATGAAAGCTAGAAGATTTCTCAATGGACTTAGGCTACAATACATTACCTAGTTGGCACCGATGGGCATGCAAGTCTATTCGAAGATGAAAAGGCAAGTCCAGATGTTAGAAGATGCCACGGAGATGTCTGACCAGATCCGTGGAAAGGACAAGAAGGAGCATGTCACAAGCTCCAGCACTTTTAAACTTGCCTTCAACAAGAAGAGGTCGAGCAACGGAGGAGATTCCTCCCAAGAGAAGATATTCAAGAAAATAACAAGCCCTTCTCTATTACTACCACACCTTCCAAAGAGGTTTGTAAACATTGCGACAAGGCCGGCCATAAGGCCGAGAAATGCTGGAGGAGATTGGGAGCTTGTCTCCATTGCGGGAGCCGTGATCATCGGATTCCTTACTGCCCCCTACATAATGATCAAGCCGGTGACGAGAAGTGCCCGGTGAAGAAGCAAGCACATCTCCAAGCTCCTCAAGAGGCAGAGCAAGACGAAGGCGGACTAGTGGAAAGTACATTAAAGATTTATTCCAAGTCTACTCGTGTCTTGTTTGACACCGGCGCGACACATTCTTTTGTTTCCAATAAGTTTGCTGATCCATTACCTATGGAACCGGAGTGGATAGATTTAATTATTTCAACTCCTCTCGGAAACGAATCCGAGATTTGACACCATTATCTAAATTGTGAAGTTATGGTACGAGGGAAAAATCTACATGTCGATCTGATATGCTTAGATATTGATGGGTATGACGTCATACTAGGAGCCGATTGGCTATCCATACACAAGGCAGTTGTAGATTGCCGAAACGACAGGGTAACCTTTAAGTAGTTCCCGGAACTCATCTACACTAGTCCTCGAAATCGAAACAAGTCACCCCTTATTTTGGCCCTCCAAGCTAGTAAGCTCTTAAGGAAAGGATGTGTGGCTTTCTTAGCATTTGTGTCTGCCACGGAAGTTAAGGAGTCAAAGATAGAAGATATCCGAGTGGTTCGGGAGTTTCTCGATATATTCCCGAAAGACTTGCCCGAATTACCCCCACAAAGAGAAGTGGCTTTCACCATCGACCTGGTCCCTTGTGCTAGTCCAGTCTCTAAGACACCTTATAGGATGTCCCCCGCCAAGCTCAAGGAATTAAAAGAACAATTGATGGAGCTTTTGAAGAAAGGATTCATCTGACTGAGCACTTCCCCGTGGGGAGCACCCGTACTATTTGTAAAGAAGAAAGATGGATCGATGAGACTCTGCATCGACTATCGATAGTTGAACCACCTTACTATCAAGAACAAATATCTACTGTCGATGATCGATGAACTATTTGATCAGATATCTGGAGCCAAGTATTTCTCGAAGATCGATCTCAGGTCAGGATATCATCAATTGAGAATAAAAGATGAGGATATTCACAAGATGACATTCTGGAGCAGGTATGGGTATTACGAATTTACTATTATACCTTTTGGACTAACAAATGCCCCTGCAACCTTTATGCAGTTGATGAACAGTATATTCATGCCTCATCTACATAAATTCGTAGTGGTCTTTGTTGATGATATATTCAAAGACTGAGGAAGAACATGAAGAGCATTTGAGGACTGCATTGTAAATATTAAGGAAGAATCAACTCTAAGCCAAGCTTAGCAAATACGACTTCTGGCTCGAGGAAGTATCTTTCTTAGGGCATGTAATCTCGAAGGATGAAATTTTTGTTGATCCATCCAAAGTCGAGGCTGTGAAGAATTGGGAAAGACCTAAAATGTAACTGAAATCCGAAGCTTCTTAGGACTAGCCAGCTATTACAGGCGATTCATCAAGGACTTCTCCAAGATCGTCATTCCTCTTACTAGGCTGACCCGCAAGGAGATTCCTTGTAAGTGGGACGAGGACTGTAAGAAAAGTTTTCAAGCCTTGAAGGATCATCTGACAACTGCCCCAGTCTTGGCATTACCTATTGAAGCAGAGAAGTTCGAGGTATACACCAATGCATCTAGCATTGGCCTCGGATGTGTATTAATGCAACAAGGGAGAGTCATTGCTTACTCTTCCCGACAATTAAAGAAGCATGAGGAGAACTACCCGATGCATGACTTAGAATTGGTCACGGTAGTATTTGCCTTGAGGATCTGGAGACACTATCTCTACGGAGAACAGTTTACCGTGTACTCCGATCACAAGAGTCTCAAGTATCTATTTTCTCAAAAAGAATTGAATATGAGACAAAGGCGTTGGCTAGAATATCTCAAGGACTTCAACTTCACAATACAATATCATCCTGGAAAGGGTAATCCTGTAGCAGATGTCCTCAGTCGAAAGCCGAGAGCGCTATTGGCCAACTATATGATTCAGGAATGGAAGATGCTAGAATAATTCACTAAGCTTAACATATGCATGGACAAGGAGAAAAGGTGTATTACTCTATCACACATAAGAATACAACCAGATTTACTCTTCGAAATCAAAGGGCTTCAAGACAACGACCCGATGCTAGTAGAAGTTAAGGGCAAGTTAGAAGAGCAACCTGATTTCAAGCTAGCATCAGATGGAAGATTATTGTACCGAGAAAGGACTTGTGTACCAGATTGTCCAGAATTGAAGAAGAAAATTTTAGAAGAAGCTCACCGATCAAGGTACACAATTCATCCCGGATCGACCAAGATGTATCAGGACTTGAAACAGACCTTTTGGTGGCCCAACATGAAAAGGGAGGTAGCAAACTTTATTTCTCACTGTCTCACCTGCCAACAAGTCAAGGTTAAACACCAAAAGCCTGTCGGTAAGTTACATCCTCTAGACATTCCCAAGTGGAAGTGAGAGGATATCGGCATGGACTTCATCATAGGTTTGACTAAATCCAAAGGTGGACATGTTGGAATATGGGTCATCATAGATCGATTGACCAATTCGGCACATTTCTTGCCTATAAAAAGCCATTGGTCGGTCGATGTTCTAGCTGCCTTGTACATCATAGTGGTTGCCAGACTGCATGGAGTTCCTGTTTCGATCGTGTCTGATCAAGACCCGAGCTTCACTTCTCATTTCTAGACGGGTCTATAGCATTCGTTGGGGACAAGACTCAACTTTAGTACAGCTTTTCATCCTCAAATGGATGGTCAGACCGAAAGAAAAAATCAAGTTGTAGAAAACATGTTATGAGCTTGTATCATTGATTTCAGTGGAAGCTGGCATGACCATCTACCCCTAGTCGAGGTTGCATATAACAACAGTTACCAAGCAAGTATCCAAATGGCATCTTTTGAGGCATTATACGGAAGGAGTTACCGATCACCCTTATGCTCGGACGAAGTTGGTGAAAAGTAACTACTAGGCCCAGAGATGGTAAGGGATACCACCGAGAAGATTCAACTCATTAGAGAGAGACTCGAGATGGCTTAGTCTAGACAAAAGACGTACGCCAATATTAGAAGGAGAGACCTTGAGTTCCAAGTTGGAGACCATGTCTTTCTTAAGGCTTCCCCAGAACGTGGCATTAGAAGATTTGGTGTTAAGGGCAAGCTTACGCCAAGATATATCAGTCCCTTCGAAGTACTAGAAAGAGTTGGCGAGGTTGTCTATCGAATCGCCTTGCCAACGCAACTATCTGAAGTACACAATGTATTCCACATATCTATGCTTAAGAAGTATGTTCATGATCCGTCTCACGTCATAGATCATGATAACCTGGTGATACAAATGGATCTCACTTATGAACAAAAACCTTTGAAGATCTTTGATCGTGAGGTTCGTGTTAGGTTAGATGGACACAGTCTATCTCCACTAAGTGTGGATCTAGAGGGGGGTGAATAGATCAACTTGCCTAATTTAAAACTATTGTAAGTTCTAGAGCGGAATTTAGGCAAGCATCAATAAAGCTAAATGAAAAGTGCTAAGCAAAAGGTAGAAAGCTAGTCATGAGCATAAGCGATGCAATCAAACAAGCTAAGCAAGAAATTCCCATCGCACACAGATCACAAAAAAACACAAACACACTGCACACATAATTTTTAGGTGGTTCAGTCAACGACCTACGTCCACCCCACACTCAACCGAGTATGGCTTCCTGCTGCGCAGCACAGCTTGCGTCCGCTGGGCTTTACAGCTTGGCCAAACAACCCGCTGATACACAGCTTCGCTGGGCACTACAGCTTGCCGACCAGAGGATCTGATCCTCTGCAACCGCTGGGGAAATACAGCTTAACCCGTCCAGTGGAGACCACCACTGCAAGACCGCTGACACACAGCTTGAAGAAACAGCATTCGGAAATGAAAGACAGAATCAAAACGAAAAATAAAAACCCAAAAGTAATGTAGCTCTAAAAGAGCAAAGCTCAGCTCTAGTTTTGAACCACGAGACTGAGATACAAACACTCTCACTCTCACTCTCGATCAGCTCTCTCTCACCTCACTCTCTCTCTTTTCTCCTTCTTCTCTATTTCTTCTTCTTCTTCTCTATATCTTCTTCTTCTCTCTTCTCTCTCTATGAATCGAAGGCTCACTGCTACTGAGTGTATAGACTTTTTCTTCTTCTCCTTCGATCAGCTTTCTTCTGTGGAAGAAGGCTTGTATATATAGCAGCAACAGCAGCAGGCGTGTGCTCTCCACATTTCCCGCCCAGCAATTTTGACCACGTGGCAGCATGCAATGGAGTGTCAGTACACGTGTCCTCATCTGGATACCTTGTCCTTTTCGGATCACGAGCTAGGTACCTGGGATCACGTGCCCCTCATTAGCTTCTTCAGTCTGATGTATAGAGTTCTCCGTTCACGTGCTCAAAGTCAGCAATCAGACTTGCTGCGTCGACGCTTTCACTCAATGGCGTTAACGCAGTGAGGCATTCCAGTAGCCATTAGCCTCGTTTCTTTAGCTGCAGCGTCGACGCTGCTTGCTTGTGGCGTTGACGCAGTGGAATAGCCTGTGAAGATGAATGCTTCTTCAACTGCTGCGTCGACGCTGCTTGCTTGTGGCGTTGACGCAGTGGAAGATATCGCATGCTTCGTCTACTGATGCGTGGACGCTTTAAGCTCCAGGCGTCGACCCTGTTCCCTTCAGCAACAAGAATAAGGACATAAGATTTAAGTATGTACGTTGCATTGTATATACTTGAGGAGTTGACGCTGCATAAAGCACTGAGTTGATGCTGCATGAAGCATGGACAGTGTACAGACTTTTACCCACTGTATGGACTCCATGTAATGCAAACGAATGCGAAGACTTCAGTGTATAGACTTTAGAAGACGAGTGCAATGTATAGACTCCATGAGACTCTAGTGCAGACAGACGATGTATAGATTTCTTTGTTCAGCCGTCAGTGTGTAGACTTGAAAAGCTGAGGCGAGTGTACAGACTTGTCACCGACCATAGTGTAGACTTGATCAGCAAGGACACAGTATAGACATCAACTCTGCACATCGAATGTATGGACTTCAAGTGTGAAGACCATTGTATAGACTTTGGATCCGAAGACCAATGTGCAGACTTTGGATTAGAAGATTAATGTATAGACTTTGAGTAACACTGTGGATGTACAGACTTTGCTCAAGTGCATGAGACGCTAACTGAGACGCTGGACTCTGTACAGACTTTGAGCGATGTGTGGACTTGAAGCTCCTGAAGCAGTGTACAGACTTCAAAGATCACTGTTGATGTGCAAACTTTGGGGACATGAAGCGATGTACAGACTTCAAGGAAGATGGCAAGTCAATGTACAGACTTGATGAAGCGAAGCCAATGTACAGAGTTGAGTGTAGCAAAAGCCTTGATCGTAGGACTAGGCTGGACTGTATAGACTTCAGGCTTCAGAATTGAATGTTCAGACTTCGCCTAAGACACGTAGGGAAAAGACCCCAGTGTATAGACTTTGCCTTGAGTGAAAAGTAATTGATGAAAGTATGGACTTTAATGTGTGAAGGCTACAGTGAATGAGTGTATACATTTCACCAGATCAAGGGCAATTCAGATGTACAGACTCTGAGGTTCAAAGCCAACGGTGCGTTGACGCTGTAACATAATGCGTTGACGCTGTGCACACATAATCAATTTAATTGAGATGCAGTGTGTGGACTTATGCGTTGACGCTGTAACATGATGCGTTGACGCTGTGCACACTTAATCAATTTAATTGAGATGCAGTGTGTGGACTTATGACAGTAAGAATTGTAGACAGCAGTGTATTAAAAGCAAAGAACACATAGTCAATCTGATGGAGCAATTTCATCAAATCAAACTCAGTTGCCAATCAATCAAAACAATGGTGTTGCCAAAGAATAGAGCAAGTGTCAACATCATCAACATAGAGGGGTCACAACAATCTCCCCCTTTTTGATGATGGCAACCCCATATGAAGTAGAGTAGCAACAACTTGTCATAGATATATATGTTTGATGAAAGACATGATGTGTTATGCAGATTGACATGCAGATGCTATGAATGCATGCAACTCACTGCCTCAAACTCTCCCTTGGAATTAATTCAGAAATGACTTCAGAATTCAGATAGATATGTATTCTCCCACTAGACATCCCCTAGATAATATTCTCCCCCTTTGCCATCAACAAAGAGGAGGCAAAAATTAAATACAGTGGAGGAATCAAGAGAAGAACTGACTGGCATTCTGAACAGGTAGTTCATGAATAAGCATTCTAAAGTATAGAGTCTTCAGTTATATGAAGTTAGAAACTGCTGTCAGAAAGAGGTTTGATTTAAAGATGATAAAATTTGGAGTTCATGCACTACAAGCAATAGATAAGTTCACTGTGCATGATAAGACAATAAACCAGAATCACATTTGCATGAAAGATTCAGTTTCATGATATCTTACTTTCATAGTCTCATAACAATATTTAGAGAAATCAAGTCATGCATTGAAACTAAACAAATTGACACTCATGAACTTTTCTTTTAAAGGAGCAGCATTATCAGTATTAGATCATTTTGAGCATTCAGGTACCATAAGTCTTTCTGCGTAAGGGTATACGTTTATAAGACACCAATACCCCTAGATACTCAACAAGATGGACCATTCTGCCTATGATCAAATTCAACAGAGCTGAGTTACACCTTTTTGTGTGAGGGTACACGTTTATCAGATGCCAGTTACCCCCAAGTACTCAGTGAAACCAACCTGCTGTTTTGAACATTTTAAACAGAGATAGCTGATACACTTCATGACATGAGTGTTGTCCACTTCTTTGATGGATCACTCAGTTTCTCAGTGATTACCAGTCATTGCTCTGCCAACATATATATATTTTCAATGATTCTCAATGTTTTTTTTTGGTATCTTTCTTAGCTGTCCTTTTTATGTTTCAGAATGACTTGATTAAGAACAATACACATACTTAATCTCTCCGACATGATTTCAGATGAGTTTTCAGATTTCAGATATGATTAGCTTTGTCTGACATGAAATAAGAAAGAGGTTGAGAGTTTTATCAATTTTCAACTTACTTATATACTGATTGCAATCTTTAAACTCCAACCATTATAAGAATTAAACCATTACATCAGTCTTTGAACAATTCAAATTCTTATAAATGAAGAAGTCCATTTTCTAATACTTAGAAATCAGAACTGACCAACAGATTACCACAATGTCAGAGACAGTTATTCAGAATTAAAGGTTGAATGACTTCAAGAAAGTTGAAACCACTCTGATTTTCTTAGCAATACTCCCCCTGTCTATATGCATGCAGCATGGCAAGAATTAATTGAGAGAGAGCTTATGCATAGGTCATGAATGAATGATATGCAAAGACATGCAAAGACACAACAAGCTCCCCCTGAATATATGCAATGCAGGACAGTTCTACATCCACATTCACATCCACATGATTTATCCAATCAATCAAAAACAAGTCCACATCAGAGATTTTATTCACAGCAATTAAACAATCATTCATCATGCTGAAATTTACATAAGCCAAGTTCTCTTCTAAGAAACTTAAAATTTTCATTCCCAAGAGGCTTAGTAAAAATATCAGTAATTTATTTTTCAGTTTCTATGAAGTTCATTTCAATCTCCTTTTTATTTACAGCATCTCTAAGAAAATGATGTTTTATCTCTATATGCTTAGTCCTTGAATGGTGAACAGGATTTTTAGCAAGGCATATAGCACTAGTATTATCACATAAAAGTATAATGCATCCTAGATTTATCTGATAATCAGCCAGTTGGTGCTTAATCCAAAGTACTTGGGCTGCACAATTACATGCTGTAACATACTCAGCTTCAGCTGTGGATAATGCTACAGTGTGTTGCTTCTTAGATGCCCAAGACACTAGACAGCCACCAAGGAATTGACAGTAGCCACTAGTGCTTTTTCTATCTACTCGACACACAACATAGTCTGCATCGGTGTAGGCTAGAAGCTCTAACTCACACTTAGCAGGATACCAGAGACCTAGTTCTTGGGTGCCTAGTAAATACCTAAAAATTCTTTTCACAGCCTTAAAGTGATTTTCTTTAGGACTGGCCTAAATCTAGAGCATAAACACACAGCAAATTGTATATCAGGCCTAGATGCTGTAAGATAGAGAAGAGATCCGATCATACCTCTGTATAGCCTTTGGTCCACAGGTTTACCTTTAGAGTCTTCATCCAAACTGGTTGATGTACCCATTGGAGTAGCTATTTCCTTGAGGTTGTCCATTTTGTACTTCTTCAATAAGTTCTTTACATACTTGGACTGAGAGATGAAGATGCCATCTTCTGTTTGTGTAACCTGCAGTCCAAGAAATAGTTTAAGCTCACCCATTGAGCTCATTTCAAATTCATCAGTCATTATTTGAGAGAATTCCTCACACAATTTGGAGTTAGTTGACCCAAACACAATGTCATCCACATAAATCTGAATGATAAGAATATCTGGATGGCTTACCTTGGTAAACAATGTTTGATCCACTATACCTCTTGTGAAGTTCTTGTCGGTGAGAAATTTTCTCAACCTGTCATACCAAGCTCTAGGAGCTTGCTTTAACCCATAGAGAGCTTTATTGAGCTTGAAAACATGATTAGGGAAATCTAAACATTCAAACCCAGGAGGCTGTCTCACATAGACATCCTCATTAATTTCCCATTTAGAAAAGTAGATTTTACATCCATCTGCTGAAGGTTTATTCCTAGGGAACATGCATAAGCCAATAAAATTCTTATTGCTTCTAACCTAGCTACAGGGGCAAAAGACTCTTCAAAGTCTATTCCAAATTCTTGATTGTACCCCTGAGCTACAAGTCTGGCTTTATTTTTAATAACTTTCCCCGCTTCATCAGTTTTATTTCTAAATACCCATTTAGTCCCTATGACTGTTTCATGAACAAGAGGTGGAACCAAATGCCACACCTTATTCCTGTCAAACTGATTGAGCTCCTCATGCATGGCATTAATCCAATGCACATCTTGGAGAGCACAGTCAATGGACTTGGGTTCTATGTTTGATACAAAAGCATACGCATTCAGTTCATGGTGAAGTCTTAAGTGGCCTCTAGTCCTAGGAGGGTCATGCAGATTTCCAATAACATTATCTATAGGATGATCCTTGAGATATCTAATATTTGCAATTGGAGTATCATGAACTTGATTTACCTCCCCCTGAACTGTAGGCTCCTCTTCATTAAGCTCTTTATGTTCTTCTTCATCCTCGGATTTGTCTGCAGGATCTCCTTCCTTCAGGATTTCACCATTGGTTTCATTCCTGCATTTACCAGCATTAGAATTTGCCAAAGATTCATCAAAAATTATGTGTGGAGATTCTTCAACAGTTTTAGAGTTCAGATTGTACACTCTGTATGCTCGGGTGTTTTCAGAATAACCAAGAAAAATTTCTGGTTCTCCTTTAGGTTCAAATTTATCAAGGTCCTTTTTATCATTTATGTGAATGAAACATTTACAACCAAAAACCTTGAAGTGAGCAATAGAGGGTTTCTTACCTTTTAATATCTCATATGGTGTTTGCTGGGTAGAAGGTCTTAACATGGCTCTGTTAATTACATAACAGGTAGTGTTCACTGCTTCAGCCCAGAATTTCCTTGGTAGACCACCTTCGATAAGGAGTGTACGACCCATTTCCACTAGGGTTCTGTTCCTTCTTTCCACAACTCCATTCTGCTCAGGTGTTCTTGGTGAGGAGTACCTGTGGTTAAGTCCATTTGACCTGCAGAATTCATCAAATTGTGAGTTTTCAAACTCACCTCCATGATCAGACAAAATGTTTTCAATTCTCTGATTTGTTTTAACATAGAACTCCTGAAATTCTGAGAAAGCATCACTCTTCTTAGATAAGAAATAAACCCAAGTATACCTAGAAAAGTCATCTACCATGACAAACCCATACCTCCTCCCTGATGGGCTGACAGATCTAGTTGACCCAAAAAGGTCCATATGTATCAGCTCATAGGGTTTGGAAGATAGATTTTCAGTTCTAGACTTAAATGACTTTCAAGTTATCTTTGATTGAGTGCATGCATCACAGATTTTATTTTCTTTCTTGAATGAGACTTCAGGAAGTCCTCTAACCATGCCAGCTTATTTAATTTGTACAAAACAGTGTAGCTAGTATGACCTAACCTACGATGCCATAAAAATGCTATGTCTTCTCTACTGGCAGTAAGGCAAAGGTTAGTGTGTTGAATTTCATCTAAATTTATCATGTAAGTATTATTTATTCTTTTTCCAGAAAATTTGACAATATCAGAATCAGGTTCAAAAACCTTGCAGCATTGAGAATTGAATAAAACATTGTAACCTTTATCACATAACTGGCTAATGCTAAGTAGATTATAGGCTAACCCTTCAACCAGCATGACATCATCAATGCAGCAGGTTGAACACTTACCTACCTTACCTGATCCGATAATCCTACCCTTTGTGTTGCTTCCAAAGGTGACAAGGCCTTCTACTTTCTCAGTCAGAATGTAAAATTTGGCCTTATCTCCTGTCATATGCCTAGAGCAGCCGCTATCATGTACCACAAGTTGTTCTTGGCTGCCAGGCATACCTGCATACACAATTAGGTAGAGAAGTTTGGAACCCAAGACTGATTGGGCTCCAATGTAAATGAACTAGACGCAAAACAGGAAAGTACATGTTTCGGAATCCACATTTGTTTAAATGTGTTTTGTTCAGTGGATCCTACATATTTTCTTCTGTTGTTCTTTTTCTTATTGGCAGCAGCATGATTATTGACAGTATTGTTATTTCTGTGCCAGTGCCTTGGCCAGGGTGTGTTCACAAAATTTTGGCCATAGTAGTTCCTGGGCTGGCTATGAAAATATTGATTTCTAGATGTCCAGTAACCATACCCATTGACCCAATTTCTACTGTGAGGTCTTTGATATTTAGCACCCTGGTGTGCAAGACCTGTAAACCTATCCTGAGTTCTAGACCAATTCGACCTATTGAAGTAGGTTGGCTGTGCATTGTAGTGGGTCTGAGCTCTGGGTTGATAAAAATAATTGGGTTGACTCCTAGCAGCACTTTGTCTCCCCTGTACTTTGGACCCTGCTGACCTATACACAGGTTTGTATTGGGTCTTCTTCAGATGTGGAGGTGTTGGTGGAGACTTGGTTACCTTGACCTGGGGTTTACCAGACTGTGTAGGTTGACCCCTAACCTGAGTCTGAGCCCTAGGATTCTGCTTAGATGTGCTAGCTTTACTAGGCTCATTAACCTTTCGTTTGCCCTTCTCCTCAGCACTGGGCTTTTTCAGATTAGCAGTTTTGTTCATCAAATTTGTTGAGTTCATGCTAATTAGAGGTCCTTTTCCTTTTGAGCAACAAATGAAATTGTTTTCATTCCGAATGTTTTTGTTGCACTAGAATTAAAACCTAGGCCCTCTTTTCTGAAATTAACCTTTGACCCTAACAAAGCATTTAAGTTATCTATTCCTTGGGTCATTTTCTCAATGGTTTTCATTTTATCTTCATTGTCTTTCTGAAGTTCATCAATAGCCTTTTTCAGCTCATTGTTGACATTGAGGACAGCTTCATATTTTTCAGAGATAATTTTGACTTCACTTTCACATTTCTGAATCTTCAGCTTCCATTCATCAATTTCATTTTCAAGCCTTAGATTCTCTTCCTTAGAAGCTTTTAACTCATTTTTGATTTCATCTTCTTCAGAGCATGTGAGTTTCAATTCATCAATCTCAGATTCCAAACATGCAATTTTATCAGTTAGTGTTTTATCATTTTGCATGGAATTGATTTTTCTTCTAAGATGCCTATTCTCTTTTCTAATATCATCAGCTCTATCAGCTATGTCATGATAAGCATCTACCCAATCAGCAATTGTGAAGTTTTCAAATCTAGTGATTACCTCATCTGTATCCTCCTCTCTATCTTCGGAGCTTGTTGCCATAAGGCAAATGGGATGTTCAGATTCGGCTTCACTATCTGAGCTGTTGCTGAAAGAGCCTTCATCTTCATCACTCCATGTGGTGATCATAGCTCTTCCCTTCTTGATTTTCTTCTTTGACCTATCCTTATGTTTCTGATTGTCTGGACAGTCAATTTTCAGATGCCCTGGTTTCCTGCATTGATAACAGACATTAGCTTCATCTTTCTTTGCAGGTTTAGATTTATACCTTTTATCCTTTCGGCCACCACTGTATTTCTTCTGGCCGAACCGTCTGCTCCCTTTCTGAGAAATCGCCTGAACTCTCTAGTCATCATGGCTATCTCAGATCGAGTCACATCTTCTTCTTCATTCAGGCTCTCCTCTGATGATGAAGAGCTGCTGGAGCTGGATTTTGTTGATTAGCTGGAACTAGCCTTCAGCGCTATCGGCTTCTTCTTCCTCTCGGCTTCATCTGTCCTTGGCATGTTTATCTCATATGCCATTAGTGAGCCAATCAGCTCATCAGCTTTAGTATTACGCAAGTCCCTTGACTCCTCCATCACTGTTGCTTTGGTGTGCCAATTGGGAGTTAGGGAGCACAGAATTTTCCTCACTACATCATACTCTGCCTGAGGTTTCCCAAAACCTCTGAGGCCATTGGTTATGACAGTCAGCCGAGCGTACATTTCGCTAATGGACTCGTTCTGCTTCATCTTGAAGGCTTCATACTCAGATACAAGAAGATTGGCCTTCTGCTCTCTTACTTGAGATGTACCTTCATGAATTACTTCCAGCGCATCCCACATCTCCTTAGTTGATTTGCAAGCAGACACACGGAGAATTCTGTAGGATGCAGAGCGCACTGGATAGCATTAATAGCACTCCAATTCAGCGTGGACCTTCTGATCTCCTCCTTGGTCCATACATCTTCATTCGGGGACAGCTCATAAGGTCCCTTGCTGACAATCTTCCAAATCTCGTAATCCTTAGCCCTGAGGAACACTTGCATACGGTTCTTCCAGTATGCGTAGTTTGATCCATCAAAGAATGGGGGCTTTGTTGTTGAGTGACCTTCGGCAGTCATCCCTCGAGCATCCATCTCTGCCTATTCTCTTCGGGCGATGAGTCCCTGCAGAAGAGTTAGGCTCTGATACCAAGTGTTAGGTTAGATGGACGCAGTCTATCTCCACTAAGTATGGATCTAGAGGGGGGTGAATAGATCAACTTGCCTAATTTAAAACTATTGTAAGTTCTAGAGCGGAATTTAGGCAAGCATCAATAAAGCTAAATGAAAAGTGCTAAGCAAAAGGTAGAAAGCTAGTCATGAGCATAAGCGATGCAATCAAACAAGCTAAGCAAGAAATTCCCATCGCACACAGATCACACAAAAACACAAACACACTGCACACACAATTTTTAGGTGGTTCGGTCAACGACCTACGTCCACCCCACACTCAACCGAGTATGGCTTCCTGCTGCGCAGCACAGCTTGCGTCCGCTGGGCTTTACAGCTTGGCCAAACAACCCGCTGATACACAGCTTCGCTGGGCACTACAGCTTGCCGACCAGAGGATCTGATCCTCTGCAACCGCTGGGGAAATACAGCTTAACCCGTCCAGTGGAGACCACCACTGCAAGACCGCTGACACACAGCTTGAAGAAACAGCATTCGAAATGAAAGACAGAATCAAAACGAAAAATAAAAACCCAAAAGCAATGTAGCTCTTAAAGAGCAAAGCTCAGCTCTGGTTTTGAACCACGAGACTGAGATACAAACACTCTCACTCTCACTCTCGATCAGCTCTCTCTCACCTCACTCTCTCTCTTTTCTCCTTCTTCTCTATTTCTTCTTCTTCTTCTCTGTATCTTCTTCTTCTCTCTTCTCTCTCTGTGGATCGAAGGCTCACTGCTGCTGAGTGTATAGACTTTTTCTTCTTCTCCTTCGATCAGCTTTCTTCTGTGGAAGAAGGCTTGTATATATAGCAGCAACAGCAGCAGGCGTGTGCTCTCCACGTTTCCCGCCCAGCAATTTGGACCACGTGGCAGCATGCAATGGAGTGTCAGTACACGTGTCCTCATCTGGATACCTTGTCCTTTTCGGATCACGAGCTAGGTACCTGGGATCACGTGCCTCTCATTAGCTTCTTCAGTCCGATGTATAGAGTTCTCCGTTCACGTGCTCAAAGTCATCAATCTGACTTGCTGCGTCGACGCTTTCACTCAATGGCGTTAACGCAGTGAGGCATTCCAGTAGCCATTAGCCTCGTTTCTTTAGCTGCTGCGTCGACGCTGCTTGCTTGTGGCGTTGACGCAGTGGAATAGCCTGTGAAGATGAATGCTTCTTCAACTGCTGCGTCGACGCTGCTTGCTTGTGGCGTTGACGCAGTGGAAGATATCGCATGCTTCGTCTACTGATGCGTGGACGCTTTAAGCTCCAGGCGTCGACCCTGTTCCCTTCAGCAACAAGAATAAGACATAAGATTTAAGTATGTACATTGCATTGTATATACTTGAGGAGTTGACGCTGCATAAAGCACTGAGTTGACGCTGCATGAAGCATGGACAGTGTACAGACTTTTACCCACTGTATGGACTTCATGTAATGCAAACGAATGCGAAGACTTCAGTGTATAGACTTTAGAAGACGAGTGTAATGTATAGACTTCATGAGACTCTAGTGCAGACAGATGATGTATAGAGTTCTTAGTTCAGCCGTCAGTGTGTAGACTTGAAAGGCTGAGGCCAGTGTACAGACTTGTCACCGACCATAGTGTAGACTTGATCAGCAAGGACACAGTATAGACATCAACTATGCACATCGAATGTATGGACTTCAAGTGTGAAGACCATTGTATAGACTTTGGATCCGAAGACCAATGTGCAGACTTTGGATTAGAAGATTAATGTATAGACTTTGAGTAACACTGTGGATGTACAGACTTTGCTCAAGTGCATGAGACGCTAACTGAGACGCTGGACTCTGTACAGACTTTGAGCGATGTGTGGACTTGAAGCTCCTGAAGCAGTGTACAGACTTCAAAGATCACTGTTGATGTGCAAACTTTGGGGACATGAAGCGATGTACAGACTTCAAGGAAGATGGCAAGTCAATGTACAGACTTGATGAAGCGAAGCCAATGTACAGAGTTGAGTGTAGCAAAAGCCTTGATCGTAGGACTAGGCTGGACTGTATAGACTTCAGGCTTCAGAATCGAATGTTCAGACTTCGCCTAAGACACGTAGGGAAAAGACCCCAGTGTATAGACTTTGCCTTGAGTGAAAAGTAATTGATGAATGTATGGACTTTAATGTGTGAAGGCTACAGTGAATGAGTGTATACATTTCACCAGATCAAGGGCAATTCGGATGTACAGACTCTGAGGTTCAAAGCCAACGGTGCGTTGACGCTGTAACATGATGCGTTGACGCTGTGCACACATAATCAATTTAATTGAGATGCAGTGTGTGGACTTATGCGTTGACGCTGTAACATGATGCGTTGACGCTGTGCACACTTAATCAATTTAATTGAGATGCAGTGTGTGGACTTATGACAGTAAGAATTGCAGACAGCAGTGTATTAAAAGCAAAGAACACATAGTCAATCTGATGGAGCAATTTCATCAAATCAAACTCAGTTGCCAATCAATCAAAACAATGGTGTTGCCAAAGAATAGAGCAAGTGTCAACATCATCAACATAGAGGGGTCACAACAGTTCGTGCACTAAGGAACAAGACGATTCCCATGGTAAAGGTTCAATGGAGCAAGTGCTCAGAACAAGAAGCTACTTGGGAGACCGAAGAATCTATGAAGAAAAGATTCCCTGACTTATTTCAAGACCGTAAGTATCCTACACCCTCCATGTCTATATGCAATTTGCCAGAACCCTGGTTTTGATGATGTCACACTATGAATCATGTTGTTGCAAAATTGCCTTAATAATGATTGTTTGAGTTGTCATTTTTGTTTATAAGTTTGGATGTCACATAGGTTGATGCATCTTAGTCACTCATGCTATACAAATATATGCGTCAGCGTCCTCATACAGGTCATGCATCTTTATAAGTGTCAGGAACATAAGGTCAATGCAAATATAGACATTCAGTCATGCAGGTCGATGCAGCTAAGCATTACTTTGAAATTAGGTCGATGCACATTCAAGTTTGTAGCTGGTCAGGTCGATGCACATTCAAGTTTGTAGCTGGTCAGGTCGATGCATGTACACGCAATAAGTCTGTTAGGTTGATGCATGTACACTCCATTAGTCTATCAGGTTGATGCACCAGAGGTCCTTGTGTTCAGCAAGGTCGATGCACATACATGCATTCAGTCTATCAAGTCGTCGCACATGAAAGCGTCATGTCCATCAGGTCGATGCACATGTAGCAACAAGTTCTATCAGGTCAATGCTTAAATACAAGCTGTACTGCCATCACCTTGTCAGGTCAATGAAGCTACACTTGTCTTAGCTCAACAGGTCAATTCAACTTTACAATCTCTTGTGGTTTTCCATTCTCACTTTGTCCATCAGGTCTACCTGTCACTACAAGAAAATTTGCCCTTAGCCACGAATTTTACCTACGTTTGCAGAAAATGTAGGTATATACGACATATTCTGACGTTTTTAAAAATACATAGGTAAATTTCTTACATTTCATTATAGCGTAGCTATATGGTCATCTTATTCCGACGGTTTGCTAAGAAATGTAGGAACAACTAAGTTATTGCTACGTTTATCAAATGAACGTGAGAATATATACTATATGTTGTTTCACTTATAATAAAACGTAGTAATAAAGTGCTTCAAAAAAAAATAAAAAAATAATTAAAAATGTAGCAATTGCACGCAACCTTGTTGGCGCCATTGTACATCATATTTCAGCGCCCGATAGTTTTCATTTTCCCCCCGTTTTTTAGCCGCCCCACCCTCAAATACCTCTTCCCCATCTCGACCATCTTCTTCCCCACAAAAACCCCATCGACCGGTGATCTCTCTCTTCTCCGTCTCCAGTGATCTCCCGTTCCTATCTCCTGGATGAAACCCCACAAAAACCCCATCCACCTTCTTCCCGATGCCCTTAGATCTTCTTCATCTGCTGCTGTTGGTGCTCCTGGATGAAACCCTTGAGCTCCGAGAACACGAAGAAGCCGTGGGTACTCCACCAGCCTCGCCTCCTTCCCTACCCTCCTCAGCCCCTTGTAGTACCTCCTCTGCCAGTCCAGTTGCGGGTCGAAGCCCCCCACCACCACCAGCGCCGGCAGGAAGCCCTCCCCCAGACCGGTCACCACCCCTTCAATGCTCGCCGCCTCATGGTCGCGACTGGCGTCCTCCGGGAGGAAGGCCCTCCACATCCGGTCCATGCACTCCGTCGTTATAATGGGGGTGCTCGCTAGGCGGACCTTCGAGTCCACCCGAGGAATGTCTGGATGGCCACGAGGCCTGTCAGGGCAAGCTGCGCATGAGGGGGGCCCTCCTCGACGGTCCACCGATGAGCGACGTGGTGGGTGATGTTGCCACCGGCACTGTCGCTGATGGAAGCAGCAGTAGAGGTCGGTGACCTTGAAGAACTCCCCTGCGTCAACAACCTCGGGTGACTTCACATGTTGCTCTGGGTTCCCCTGCATCAGATACAGTGGCCCCAACTGCTCTGGCTTTGTCTGCGGCAAATTTGGGGAAGCAGATTTTTTTTTCTCTTTTTTGGATTTGGGGCATGAATTTAGGGTTGTGCAGGGGATGGCAGGCCGGCCGATGTAATTGCCACCGAGGTTAAGCCCATTCCTGTGATGCCTAGGCTCTGCCTCAAGGGTTCTAGTGCCTTCTCAACGCCATCCCTGTGATAAAGGTGCGGGGTGGTCACATGATGAACTATTCAAGTAGGAGTTCTGAGTTCTTAGTACAGAGCCAATTTTTTTTGGTGGTTTAGTATATAAGCTTTTTAGTGGGATTAGTGTATAAGCTTGTATACTAAACCAATTGTCACTCATTCATGTCTTTATTTGAAGTGGATTTTGTTGACCGAGGAGGATTAGCCTAGCGATTATATAAGTTGGGTCCTTTCTTGCATCTACCTTCCGGGTTGGGTTTTCCAGGTTTATGTTGGTTCTTCATGCCGTCCATCTCCGCAAGATCCTTTCTTTTATAGTGCATGTGTAATTTCTTCATGTTCTTCATTATTTTTCCATTCCCACATGCTGAAGCACGTCTGTGTTCTGCTTCTATCCAACATAGGCTCCAGTCAGAACTAATGGCATTGATGGTATGTATTGAACCTTGATTTCTTGTTGAATTCTATTCTGTGTTCATAGGGATAAAGTTTGTAGATTTCATTGACATGAGAGCCAGGACTAACCATTCTTTTTGTGTGTTTGTGGATGTGTAGATGTGTGGTGATTCTGGGATATCAGCATTTCCAGAAGGAGAAAACGTCATATGCTGGAAAGGGACCATCAGCGGAAGCACTGACACGGTGTATGAAGAGATGTCTTACAAACTCTCCCTATCCTTCTCGAATGATTACCCATGCAAGCCCCCTAAAGTGAAGTTTGATACACCCTGCTTTCACCCTAATGTTGATGTTTATGGCAACATCTGCTTGGACATCCTCCAGGTCTTTGTGTGTGTGTCTGTGTGTGAGTGCGTGCATGTGTGCGTGTGTAAGTTAAACAACTCACCTTCTCATTATGGTGTTTGTGGGAATTATTAATCTTGCATGACAAATAGGTAAATGGGGTTTTGTTCATCATGTTTAGGAATTTATATGAGGCAACATCGATTATTATCCTTGGATAACATAATCCATGGAATTTGCTGCTCCATGAAGAATCAAGTAGATAAAGAAGTCTTCTTTTGGATTTATATGCTTACCTGATTTATATATCTTTTGATTTCAGGACAAATGGTCCTAAGGCTACGATGTGAGAACTATACTATTCTCCATTCATAGCCTCCTTGGAGGTAATAACAACTCAGGAACAGAAAACCATGAAACAAAGCAATCATCTTTCATGATAATATGTTCACCTGTATTTGGTTGCTGCTGATTTTCGCAGAGCCTAACAATGATTCTCCTCTCAACTGTCAAGCTGTAGCTCTTTGGAACAATCAAGAAGGTCTGTGCGACAATGTGATCCGGTGATGAAAATAAACAATGTAATGTCTTCTTATTTTTGTAACATCTGAACTTTTTCTATGGTAATATCTTCCTCCAACTTGTCACTCTTCGTTATCTTTGCTTGAAGAATTTAGGAAAATTGTGGAGACATTTTACAAGCCTGCTGAATCTCAATGAGTTTTGGAGAAGTGGTCCACCTTAGGAGATAAAAAGGGGCTTTCACAAAGGATAAGTTCATCACCTTGTTTTAGTGCTTTTGTTCACCTTCAAAGTCTGGTTTATTTTAAGTGTCAGGTATAGTTGTTATCTTTTGGCTTTATGACCTTGTATCTCTTCAAATGGTGTAAATTGGCTGATGTTGAGAGCCTGATTGCTTAGCATCCCCGCACAAATGATTGTCTCTTCAAGGCCAAGTTTCCAGGTAAGCATTTGATGGGATAATCTTTGATGGGGAATAAGTACTGAAAATGATTACTTAACAAAAAATTTATGCATAAAGAAAATTTTGGCATAGATTTGTACATAGATATCAAGCAGTTTTGGAGCAGATGCAATGCCCTTTGAATTGACCAGCTATGAAGTGTCTAATATATGTACATACTTGTGAAGTGTTTGATAAGAAACTGGCCTTATCCTGCAGACCAAGTTGTGAGAGACCTTCATGGAACATTTGCACACTTGTGTTGTTCATGGAAAATTTGCACACTTGTGTTCTTCATTTTTAACTTACCACACGTGGCATTTACTCCATCTATCACCGGTGAATAGGATCTTTGTTGCTACATGGAATGTGGAAGGAAAAGCTCTGCCGAGTCACTTGAATCTTGAGGTAGGGCTTACCTTATGAAGGGTGCTCTTGTGCACTCTTCACCTTGTCCTCTTAAGGTAAATCATCATTGTGAAGCCTTACCTTATACATGTTGTGCTGCTTACAACAGAATGGTGATGTTCAGAGAGAATTTGCAATGTTGAATGACAAATGTCCATGTCCCACACTAATGCATCTACTACATTGTAATCTTTGGTTTGTGGCATCCAATTTTAGATCAATTTAACTGAAAAATCAAAAGTTCTAACTGAAGTATTAAAGGACGACAAAAATATTTGTTTCCCATATTAAAAAGCCCAACTATGAAGAAGAGATGTGCTCCTTGTTTAAACTTTCTCATGATTTTTATTATTTTTACTGACCATTCTTTTCATAATAGCTCGTAGCACTTAGTAAATGGGAAAATTATATGCATGTTATGTAAGCTATGTTTGTTCAAAGATTGCTCCTGTCATCAAATTTCAGTTCAATTCTTCATACATAAAAACTGTGCCAACATCAATATCTGATACGCATTTAATCAATACTCAATGTAGCACCCTGATGGAATGAATGTCATCTTCTTAAAGCATACAAGTCTGAATGTGTTTTGATTTTGAACTCTACTGTCATGTGGCATATCCTACAATGCAGCGTACGAGTGATTAGATTCATGGGCTTGTTTGAGGTGTGGGCAGAATTTTGAATTTTCATTCTCTAGTTGTCATTTTGGGCTATCCATCAAGCAAAAATTATCTTTTCTTGTTGCTGTGGTTTTTTCTCAATTTGGATATTCATATGGGAATCCCACATTTATATATATAGAGATGTCCATCATCTCAATGCCTAGGTTTTAGGTTGAGTTAGGACCTCCAACACTAGTCATATTATTAGCTTGATTGACTATTCTATTTTTGATGGATGAATGTTGACTAATTTACCTTAACATTGAGAAGCATTACTATTATTGCTGTCATTATCTTTTGTAATTATCTGATTAATTTTTCTCTATTTATTCCATGTTTAGCTTTCTTCAAGCATGATCATTCTTTTTAGCTTATTTCACTTTGGCTTGTAACTATGAAAATATGCATTTGCTTAATGTTTTCAGGGAGAAAGGGATTGTATGACAAGCCAGCAGCTTGTGGATTTCATACATGAATACATAAATGTGGTATGTGTTGCATTTTATGTTACTCTAATACCAATCTATGTCCACTTGAGGCTACAAATAATAAGGAAATAATCATACCATGTTAATTATCCAAACTCCACCAAATTTTGCACTGGTGCACCTTGAGATTCTTTTCTGAGTAGAAGCCAAAACTGTCTGATGATTTTCCCATCGGATGATTTTTTACCATCAAATATGTGGAAATGGCTCATGACATGTGTTTAGCACCATCAACAGCCAGTGGTGAAGGCTGTGACAACATGACCATGATCTTGGTGCACTTTAAGAAACCGATTATCATGAGCTCCGGTGAAACTAACCAGCCATCAGAGACCATACCTCTGTAATGTAGGTAGTGCTTCCCCCCCCCCCCTCTCTCTCACATTTCTTTTCTATTTAGTTGGTGAATTATGGAGGTTGAAAACAAAACAAAAGTTGTTGGCAAAGTGGAGAATGATATGTTGTTTTTTTGCTTGTCAATTGTAGGAGAATGCATCACTCCATGACAGGGCTACACCCCAACAGAGCTTGCGAAGTAGACCCATTATGGGTGTCCACTCCATCTGGGCATGCTCTCCATTAATCTGGAAAAAAATGCAACTTACCTCCATTGTGTGTAAACTTGTAACATACGATTATAGGTTTTGGATCTGTTACATTTTTTCCATGATAGCATTTAAGGTATTTTTTAGGTATGTCAGTTAATTGACTTAGTTGGGTTCTTTTTCAGGTTACTACTGCTAGGGCTAAAGGGGTATATCGTGAAAGGATAGGGAAACAAGAATGTGAGGTAAAAAAATCCCAATTCAACCTTTTTGCCTAGTCTTCATGCCTAGTATGAAATAAGGCAAAACAATTACTGGGTTTTATAACTATCAACCGAGTATATAGAGTAGCAAATCATCAAAACTATTATTAGTAGGAGCTAAGATGAGAGGTGTAATATTCTTAATTTATGTCTACATCTCAGATGTAGCTTCATTCTATTTGCTCATATTCTACTAATATATGTGTTGGAAAATGCACACCTAGTGTTGGATACCTATAGTGATGACCTCAGCTGGTCATTCATTAAATAATCATACATGATGACATAGCTACCGATGTAAAATGATTGGGTGTATGGAACTACAAGCTACCATCTAAGATGCCCCACTTTTGTATTGCAAAAGATGTAACAGTGGTAGACATTTTGTTATGATGTGTAGGATATGTAAGAGTGGATACCTTGCATGCAAGCCAGCCCTCATATCTCTCTTTAATCCAAGACACCTTCAATCCATGCTTATACAAATACCGCTGTTTGTCGCACTTGGGTTGGGGATTAATCTTTGTTTTCTTTACCTAGTCAATGCAAATCCTTTTTTGTGTGCCATGCAGTAAGAACGAAAAACAAATAGGCATACTCTTTCTTTTATTGTGGTTAGTAATCTTTCACAATGGGATCATATCTTAGTTTGGAGGTACAGACTTTTCTATCTTCCCTCAGAGGAGGGGTCACTATTAGTATTTTATTTTACAGGTCAAAGTTGGCAATTCTCCAGAATACAAAATTAAAAACAAGCCAGGGGCGGGGGATATGGAGCAGTCTATGTTGGTGAAAGCGCTGATGTTGAGCCAGCCAAGGTTGTACTATGACTGCTATTTTCACTTTTTCATTTTTTTCATTTCTAGTATTCCAATCTTTGTTGTAGTTGCTTATTTACTTTAAATAGGCCTATCTTTGCTTATTTACTTTAAAAGTTAGGTGAGCATCAAAAATAGGCCAATGACAAAAGATTCTTTGTTAAGCACCTTACAGTCCATATGTGATGATTTTTTGAGATGTAGTAGCAACCTGTGATGCTTGATGCAAAGTGGTCTTTTGTCATTGGCATAGGACAACTCTGAAGAGCTGGCATATGTCTTGGCCTTCAATGGTACCATTGGCTTTGATGCTCTGGCTCATTTGGGATGTTTAGTATCTGGACATGCCAGCTTATTAGGCTATGTTCCATGCTAATGACCATTGTTTGTGTATCAAACATTATGGAGTTATATCCTTGTTCCCTTTGGGAGCCTCTTGGACTATTCAGTAAAACTATGTACTAGGCTCATACGCATCATGCCTTCCTTGAGTATGACAGGTAGCGGTTGGATTCTACATTTTTTTTGTGTTTCAGTGTTGAGGCAATGACAAATCCTAACATTTGTGGAAATTATGTTTCAATTAGGTTGTGTTCTCTTGTGAAGGAAGTCGCAAGAAAAATAAACAAAGGATCAACCTTATACTATTGGCTACATATAAAAATTCAAACAATAAAAATGAAGAGTAAGAAAAATATAAAGAAGGGACGTACTTTGGGCTTTTCCCCATGGTTTGTAGGTTTTGCCACTTTGGTTCCTGAATATCTTGTTGTTCTAGTAGTTTAATTATTGTGCATTAAGGATATGTTGTTCATTCAATGTTGTATGTAACTCATTATGTTTCAGCCTTGAACCTTAGCCTTTGGACCTTTGGCATCTTAAGTATCAAATTTTGGTTTTTCATTTGTCGTCATATATTAATTAAATGATACTTAAAATGACTGCAGGGTGAACTCCAATACGTAATGAAAGGATGTGATGCAGAAGAGGGACAAAAATGTATTACCAGGTGAGGACACTCGCTCTCTTGGCCAAACTAGAAGGTGAAATATATATGATTCACCAATTTATAACCTATCTTTTTTTATTTCAGGAGAGGGACAAAAATGAAAAATCTAAAAATGATGCCAAACAACCACGATATCAACCGCTGGCTAGAAACAACCTAGGTCGATGCATGCTGAATTTTCTTTTGCATGTTTCCTTATGAATGAAATGTATACTTTGATTGTCGAAAGGGGGGGGGGAATTCTGAAAAGTTTTCTGTGGTGGTTCCTCCACAATGTCTTGTCCGGTTATAGCAGCATTGGCAACCTTATGCTGTGACGCTGTTGGTATCTACTTCTGTTTGGAAAGGTTGGGAGAGGGGGGGGCGTTAATTGCACTGCAAAGGCTGTTGGTATCTACTACTGAATTACTACCCACCTACCATCATGCCATGTAATTGTTAGATGAATATGTGGTCTGGAGTAGAGATAATGCTTTCTACTATTTCTCTATTTTTCCAAGACTTGTACATATGCTTAGAAGTGTTTGTAGACTGTGTGGCCTTTTTGTTAATCTTGTGATCTTCTAAAAGGGCCTGGCGGGCATTGTTTGTGTTTTTTATCCAGACATGGAAGTCAAATGCAACTCTAGGAAATGCATGACATGTCTGCATGTTCTTTTGTTGGTACATGTGTTTTGTGTCTTGCATGTTTGCATTCTCTAGTTCATGAACCTGATCATTCTTGATGACCTTTTAACTACTTGCTTTGTTACTTCACATGTAGTATGGATATAGATGTTGTTGAGATGTGTATAAATTTGTTTCAACATAGCTACAGTCTTAGGGACAAGTGTTGCCTGTATCTTTTACTTAGAGCAAATATTTGCAAGATCATATCACATGACATGTCAACTGGCTTGATACCACTTTTCCTATGTCCTACAGTTGGAACTACATCTTCAGTAGTTATGGATCCTCTGTCAAAACTAGGGAAAATTGCAAAGGCTAATGGCATGTGGTTCCATATTGATGCGGCATATGCTGGTAGTGCTTGTATTTGTCCAGAGTACCGTCATTAAACTGATGGTCTTGAAGAAGCTGATTCTTTTGGTATGAATGCACACAAATGATTGCTCACAAATTTTGACTATTCCTGCTTTGGGTGAAGGATAGAAGTGCTTTGATCCATTCCCTATCTACAAATCCTGAGTACCTAAAGAACAAGGCTTCACAAGAAAGAAAGGTAGTAGATTTTAAAGATTGGCAAATTCTACTTGGGCATTGATTCAGATCGTTGAAGCTATGGATGGTATTGAGACTTTATGGTGTTGAAAATCTTCAAAATTACATAAGAAATCACATCAAGTTGGCTCAACAGTTCATAGAACTCATTAATTCAGATTCCAGGTTTGAGGTTGCCGTCCCTCAGATGTTTTCCCTTGTTTGTTTCTGCCTTCTTCCTCCTCCCAATGATGAAGATAATGGTCATAAGCTGAACTACAACATGTTGAGTGCAGTAAATGCAAGTGGCAAGATATTTATATCCCACACAGTCCTTTCAGATAAATTTGTGCTACGTTTAGCGGTGGGAGTGCCACTAACAGAGGAGAGGCACATCAAGGAAGCATGGAAACGAATTCAGGACCAGGCATGCATCCTCTTAGGAAACTTGTCAGGTTGATTGGTCGATATGGTTATGCTATGGCATCATATATCTTGCCATCACCATAGAAACTGGTGAAATGCACAAAACTTCAACCTTTCTATTATTGCTGGGGACAATCATCAGCTAGAAGGGTAATGAACTAGTTTCCTTCAAGGTGTAGTACTCATTCACCCATAAGGCTACCATGTGCAAGTGATTTGGATTTCATTTTTCAGCCTTTGTTCATTTCTTCGATTCTGCATTTTATTGCTGCCCCACACAAGCATTTGATGGGTGCAGTCAAATGATACATTACTGTACATCTTTGCCATTACTCTTTGCTAATTGGAATCTTGCTTATTTGTTTGCAATGAAGCAAAAAAAACAAATATTTCATGTTTGTGAAATGCAATATTTAGTTACTATTTATAGAAGCAACTCGTGTGCATTATTATAGGTGATGAGAGCATAAATATTAATATGATTATTTTTTAAAAAAGATAATCTATTCCTTATATATATATATATCATGTTTTCAAATCCAATGTCATAAACTATATCAATTTCAAATTTTTTTTCAACTACTGCAGTATCATCCTCTTTGTGACTTCTTAATTGCCCGAGCACTCTAGTCCACCTCAACTTTAAGGCACATCTGAGATTTAAGGAAGTCCTTTGTTCTATTCCAATCATTCTTTTTGCATTACAGGGAAAAGATTTCTGGAGAGAAGCATAGATTCTGTCAAAGCTACACCATCCAAATGTGGTAGCTTTTTATGGAGTATCTTATGATCTTCATGGCTTAGTGCACTGGTTAACACTCCTTTTGTTTAGAAGCTTCGTTGTCTCTAATATTTTTCATCTTCTCTTCAGAAAGGGCTTGCACTGCACGTGAGGGTGCAAAAATGCATTCCTACAATTTCCATATACTCTTAGTGGATACCTCCATGGATCCTATTTTTAATTTATGCAGGATGTTCATCATTTATAATTGACCTTGACTTATGCAAAATTTATGGGAACAAGTACCTTTTGTCAGATTTTTTTCATAGTGGTTCAAGAACTGTGAGTAAATTAATGTATGTTCTTCGTGGATGAATTTGTGAGTACATGAATGTATGTTTTGGATGGATGAATACATGCGAATACATGAATGTCTATTTTGTGTGGATGAACATGGATGTGAGTGAGACAATCAATGAATGTGAACATGAATGGATGTATTATTATAGGTGATGAGAGCATAGATATTAATAGAATTTTTTTAAAAAAATAAAATCTACTCGTACATGTTTTATTAACCGACGTCAAATCATTTTCCTACGTTTTTTAATAAGTGATGTTAATATTTATTCAAACTTTTTTTACTGCATGGTGAAAGGTAATACCTACGTTTTTGTAAACGTAGGTACAACCTCTTATATGTGTGTGTATACATATTTTTTAGCTACGCTTTTTATGAAAGAGTAGGTATAGGTCGATATTTACCTACACTTTTTGAGGAACTATTCCTACGCTTTCTAAACGTAGGTATAAGTTGATATCTACCTACGCTTTTCATTGGACTATTCATACACTTTAAAAGCATAAGGATAGGTTGTACTATACCTACGTTTCCTAGAACGTAGGTATAACCTATAGTCACGCGAGCAAGCGTCACGCTTTAAAAGCGTGGCAAGCAAACATGGCTAAAGGTTTTACCTACATTTTTTAAACGTAGGTAAAGGCCAATTTTCTTGTAGCGTGTGGACCACACAGGTCGTTGCAGTAAGTATTGGTTTACTGCATTTGCTCTGCTTTGAGCAGTCTTAGGTCGATGGAGTTGGTGAACACATCAAAGCATCTTCATCATCGCATACTGCATGTCTAAGGAATGTTTGATCTTCATGATTAGCAGCACTTAGCCTATCTTTATTAATCTCTATAAGTATACATTTCTTAGACATCTCTCTTAACACCTTGTGATCTACATGATGATAAGATGTATGATGAACCTCCATATTATCTCTGACAGGAACTTCAATATGAAGGGCATCAAACTACTTAGGCAACTTGATCAAACACTTGAAGGGCAGAAAGCGTCAAAGATGTAAGTGGCCACATGGTTCGAAAGTTAAGATGATTGGCACGTGATCCAAGGCTATCAGTCCACCAGAATGATTCAACACGTGGATTCACTCCAGATCTGACACATGGTCATTCAGCTTACTTTCTGAAAAAAGCCTTTGGCAGGAGTCTTCCCTTCACGCGTCCGTCTGGAATCTTGTGGGGACCACAAGATTCAGCTCGCAGATATAAAAGAGGACCTCTCTTATGACAAGAACACAGAGAGAAAGAGAAAAAAGAACAAGAGTAACTATGAGAAAAAGAAGACAGTATAGAAGCAAGAGTGACTGGAGGGTGTTGAGAGCTAAGTGAGAATCAAGAGAATCAGAGATCGAGAGGAAAGAGCAGAGAAGAGAAGAGAAGCTATGAGCTAAAGGGTCTTTGCAGAAGGGTGAGAAAGAGCCATTGAGAAATAGGGTTTCGGAGAAAGGAGAAGAAGTCAAAGAGAAGATAGTTGCTGAAGTTTTGATATCTTGATCAAATCTAGAATCGACTGCTCAAGAGAGAGCTACATTATTTTCAAGTTCTATCAGTGTGTTGTTTTGTTCTTTCTTATTTTTCCTTTGAATCTTTCTTCAAGCTGTTAGGCAACGGAGCAAGCTGTGTTGCTCAACGGTGAGGATTGGTTCCTCGGATAGCAAGCTGTGTTGCCTAGCGGCAAGGATTGGTTCCTCGGACAGCAGGCTGTGAAGCTCAGTGGGTTTAGCAAGCTGTGAGGCTCAGCGGGTTTAGCAAGCTGTAAGGCTCAGCGGTCTAAGATTCAATCTCCAAAGCTGTGGATCAGCGGTTTGTAGGGACTCGTCCCCGAAGCTGTGGATCAGTGGAATTAAGCTGTGTAATCAGAAGTAAGCCTCACTCAGGTTTGAGTGAGGGGTGGACGTAGGTCTCAAGGTTGAGACCGAACCACCTTAAAACTCTTGTCTCTTTTGTGTGATTCCCTGTGCATTGCTTTGTTTCCGCTAGATGAATGTTTTAGGACCAGATCAGTAGTTTACATTGCAGTAGATCTTAATTCTGGTGATCAGTTCACAACATTCAAATTACACTAAGTGCATTGTCCAGAACGTCGTAGAAATATCAGCTTGAGTGGGTGGCATTATATCTCATCACTGCGTCCACCTTGATTCTGTTTGCACACTTAGTGTTTGATATTTGTTTTACATGAGGAGTTCATTCAGTAAGAGAGCGCTGCAATTTCATCTATTCACATTGAATATAAGTAAAATTTTAATTCCGCAAAAGTTTTAACGGGGATCCATTAACCCCCCCCCTCTGAATCTTAGTCGTGCGTACATCGGCTAGCACATCAATCCCAACAATTGGTATCAGAGCAGGTGTCTGTGTTAATGGATCCAACGATCTACAGATCAGATCCTGTTGTTTGTGCTTTGATTGTTTCTGATTATCTGTTAAATGGACTATCCCATGATATATGATGGTTCAAACTTCAATAAATGGTTTGGTATCTTGTGCGGTTTTATGAACTCTATGGATCCAAAACTGTGGAACCTTATTGAACATGGTCCACATGTTTTGCCTCTAGGGGAGAGTACTTGGTCCTAGAAGGACAAGCAAAAGAACTTATAGAATATAAAAGTTCTAAATATTTTAAAGAATGCAGTAGAGACTAACGTCATTTCCTCTATTTCTACCTACTGGACTGCGAAGGAAATTTGGGATTTAGTGATTGAATTTCATGAGAACCAGAAATGTTCTATGGCAGACAGTAGTACTTCGAGCAATGGAAGAGAGGATCAGGTAAACTCTTAAACTGATCTTGATGAAATAACTGTTGATGATCTAAGAGAGATGTATGCTGAATTGTATGAAAAGTATAGGAGAGTAAAATCTGAAAATAAGAAGTTGAAAAAGAAAGTTGAACAAAACATGCCCAATACTTCTTGTGATAGTTCATCATGTAATAAGTGCTTGTCTTTGAAGGAATTTAATGATAATCTTTTATCTGATGTTGAGTGGCAAAAAGATTTGATTACTTCTTTAAGAGAAGAGAATAAGAATCTCATTGATAACAAAATTGAACTTGAAGATATAGAGGAGAAGTTAAGTGAAAGAAAGCAGTTATTGGAAAGTGAAAATGAACAACTTAAAACCTTGAATACTGCAATGTCTGAGAGGCTGTTAGTTTTTGAAAAAAGGGAAAGTGTGTTTCAAATGAAAATGAAGCTAACAGTGAACTAAAATTGAAATAGGAAATTGATAATCTCAAAAGTTTGAATGATGCCATGCATCAACAAATCATTTCCTGTGAAGCGAAGATAACAGACTATGAACTTCAGATTTCATCCCTTCAAATAGAAATAGTGGATTTAAAAAATTCATTGTCAAGGTTTGTAAAAGGAAAAGAAACTTTGGAAAAAAGTTCTTGGAAGTCAAGTTAATTTTCAAAGAGAAGGATTAGGTTATAAGCCTGAAAATAAAAGGAAGATTGAGAATAAAATGGATACTTCTAAATCATCCAAATATTTGAACCCATATGTATTTCAGTTCACTACTCAGAGAACAGAAAAACAATCTGAAAAATAGAAAAAGGTTGATAATCTGAACAAGTCCAAAAAGGCTCCTGCTACCACAGTGCATCCTATTCATGAATCTGCCACAAACACACTTGCATATAAAAAGAAATTTTCATGTCATTATTGTGCTAGAATAGGTCATATGATGGATGATTGTCAAATCAAGAAATTTGATGAAGTAAATGCATGCAAGAAATTGAATGGATTCAGAAATGTCAAGATAAATTCAAACAAAAAGGGTTTATTTTAAAATCCTCATGTGCATGTTGGAAAAGCTCATGTCAAAAATCATGTTGTGTAGAAAACAGTAATTCAGTGCTTTTACTATAATAGATTTGGCCATATAATGCATGATTGCTTGGTTTTTAAGAATGATGAATTGAAAGTCTATAGAAAGTTCAATGACCAAAGAAGGCTAAATTTGTTCTCAAACAAGAGGCCTTATTGTTTTAACTGTAAAAGAGTTAGCCACACGGTCCAGGACTGTTGGTTTGTGAGAAGAAATTTTAAGTTCCATGATAGGAATGGTAGAACTAATGCCATCTCACAGAAATACCATGCACATCCATTAAAGAACATGAATGTACTTAATCTATGTTACAATTGTGGGAAGGTGGGGCATGTCATGAATAATTCTCCTGCTATGAGATTTGATGATTTGAGTGCTATGAAATCATGGAAAGCACTGATGAAAGGTGAAACTAACATTTCTGAACCCAAGAATTCTTGGGTTCCTAGAAATCTAAAATAAGTTTTTGCTTGCAGGTGTGCCTTGATGGTAAAAAATAAAAAGGGGTTAAATAAAATCAAGGCACATGAAGGTCAGTAAAACCCCACTTTATTTCATCTTTACTGATTCAACTGATGTTTTGAATAAATCTCTCCTGATTGTTGCATGTTTGGTTAGATTAGAATCATTTATTCTGTCAATTGAAAGATAAAGGGGGAGTTTGACAATGTTATTCTATCATGCATGTTATGTCTATTTTAGTTCATACATTTGCTGCATGACATTTAACATAAGCATTTGCATGTTGAGCAGTTATTCAGTGTTAAACTCATTATCCATATTAGAAGCATTTCCATGCATGATCCTTTGGTATATCAAAAGGTACGTAGGGAGAAAGGCAAATCATTTCTTTCTGGAAACCCACATCGTGCATAGAGGCTAGACCTCCGCCTAGTACCAAGGGTCTAACTTGCATGTAATGATAGATTTACATTTTGCATTTCATATTTGCATACATGTGTACAATGAAAAAGAGGACTATTGTTTAGCTGAAATTGCTGCACTTATTGAGGGGGAGCATGATATGTTTTGATATGAGCTGGCAAAGTGTAATTCAGTGAAGAGAATGAGGTAATTTTGTCAGAAAAGTCAATGATGGTCTATTTGAGTTGTTTTAGTTGTCAGAAAAGTCAATGATGGTCTATTTGAGTTGTTTTAGTTGTCAGAAAAGTTAATGCTGGTTGGAATCTTATGAGGTTGAGTCTTTGCCTAGTGGAGTCAATGCGATATTGCTGTAATGGCTTAAACATAAGTTTGGTTAAGCTAGCAGGTCGATGCATAAGAAAGGTGCACCAACCTCACTATATCTGGTATGAGCTGTTTGCTGCTTTAAGATGCTGAGAATTATGAAGAACATATAATCCTGATGGGAAGTTATTCAAGCTATCTTTTGGTTGCTTGCAAATCTAGCTTAAGTTTGCCTTGTGCTTCGATGTGGTTTCCTACCTTACCCATCCTATCTTCCTTCACTTCTCAGTTACATCTATCCAGCACTCTGTTCTATGTCTACTCAGTTAAGTCTTTCACATGTCTTCATGAGAACTCCTGTTCATTCATTCAGGGGGAGTCTATCATAAAAGTCTGTTTTCTTTACTAATCGAGAGATATCATTACAAGACCACCCATATCTAAGAGAATTTGTTTGACCTTAAACTATGATCTACTGTTTATTGGGATTAAATCTAATCTTAATTGTTCATGATTATTCATGAGTGCACTTACAATGGTTTTAAGGCATTCTGAAAATGGATCTGTCTGGTCTATTTCCTAAAATTTGAAAATTGTAAGTAAAAGGACATCTCTGGTAGAGAATCCTGTACTTATTTTGTCCTTAAACAGTTTTAAAGTAAAATCTTAAAAATGATAGAGAATACACCATAAAATAAAATAAAAAAAATAGTAATATGGAAGAGTAATGGCATGATTTTTGGAGAAACTGACTTTCTGCATCAAAGAAATGCAAAAGTTGTGTCATGATAAAAGATGTTACCTCTATTCAAAAATTGAAGCGGGACGGTTGATTACACTGACTAACCAGGGATTCGGGCGTCTAATCAACGTGTCTCTTTGAGTCAAAAGATGTAATCATACTTGACTGCTCAAGTAAATAAATAAATGAAAGAAAATATGGTTGACTCTATGCCACTTTCAGAAATCTAAAATTGTTTAGTTACAAAATGAGGTAGATTATTATACCATTTATGTCTAATCAAAATGATGAGTAAGTTAGATGAATTTTGGATTAGGCATAGTACATTGTTAAGAATGTTTTATCTCCATTGTCTCTACATAAAAGGATTACTTTAAGAATATTCATGTATCAAGATTTATCCCTTATAAGCCGCAAACCACATAACTGTAAGAAAAGGCAATATATCTTAAAGAGAAGGGCAGTTTTGTAAATGTCTCTGAATTTGGTAAAGTTAACATAAATCTTTTTTATGACTTTAGCCTATTAAGTCACCCATCCTTGTCGAATTTTCTCACATACAGGTCGAGTCTTCTCTTTCTCTGAACCCCATCGCACCGACGCCGTAGAGTCATCTATGTCACTTACCACTTGCTTGACTCTGTTCTCTTCATTCCTTCACTTCATCTTCCTTGCATACATCCATATCCGTTTGTTTGTGTGCTTTCCTTGCTGTTTCATCATGTCAATATGTCGTCTCCGACCACCAGAAGCAAGGGGAAAAGACAAGCTCTGGAGGAGCAGCAACCAATGGCTGTGCAATCAAGGAGAGAAGCTGAAGAACCTCGTAAGGAGGTCAGATTGAAGCATGTGCATGACAGGGGAACTACTTCAGACATGCATACACCACATGCAGAGAAATCCACCAAGGGAAAAGGGAAGATTTCTGGGGTACCGGCCAAGCGACGTTGGATTTCTGGAGAGGAAGAAACACACCATCTGTCTGAAGAGGAAGCTGAGTCTTATACAACATCAGTACAACCTGAGAATTGGTTGAGTCTGCTAAAATCATCTTTCCTCGGTATGATGATTTCCATGACCAGCAGATGTTTGATGAATATCCTAAATTGATGGGTCTAATAAAATTCCAAGGTTGGAGAAAGTTTATGGGAAAACATAGGTACTATTATCCTAGGCTGGTGATGGGGACATCACCTCCCATGCCCACGTTCACAGCTCATCTCCTCGCCCCGGTTGCATCCGGCATGGTCTAGTTATCTAATTTTGAGTCCTATGTAATTTTTATTTGAGTCATTTGATGTAATTTTCATTTTACTTCAGTCATGTCCCTAGGTCTTGTGCTTATTTCCCTAAGTTTGAGAGTCATTATGTTGTTTAGTTAGTTATTGGGCCCAATTCATTGGGTTTGGCCCAAGTGCACCCCCTACCCCCTCGGTTATTTGTCATTGAGTCTTTTGTCAGGGTCTTATTGTAAAATATGGGTTGCCTATATATAGGGCCCCATTCCCTTCATTTTGAACTAATGAATCAATGAATGAAAAACTTACCATTTTGAGAGTTTACACTTCTTATCTAGTGGAGAGATTCCATTTTTTGGGTGAGAGACCCTAGGGGAGAGATTCCCCACCCTTCCCTCTCTTAATCTCTCTTTTTCACTCCACTTTTTCTCTCCTCCACACCCAATTTCGAAAATTTTCTCTCTCCTCCCTTCCCAACCACCACTATCCCACCTACCCCCATTAAAGGCCACTCCCCTTCCCCACACATCCCATTACTCCACCCCCTAGTCCCAAGGGAGCATCCCCAATCACTAAGCCACCCTCCAACCATCTCATCCCTTTCCCAAGCACCCTTCCCTCTCCCCCATGCAACCCTCCACTTCCCTAGGCCATTTGAATTCAAAAATCCCCTTCCCTCCACAGCCCTAGGGCGCCCAAGACCCCTCCCCTTTGGTTAGGGGCGGCCCCCTCTCATCCTCTCCATCTTCCCTTGTTCCCCTCCATCACCCCCACCTTCTACCATCTAGAGTAAGAGGACCTGCAGAAGACCTGAAGCTTGCAGCAGCGACCCTGACCTCCTCCAGATGTTCCTAGAATCCCAAGAGCCATCGTTGGAAGCGTCTGCCTGTCTTCTTCACAACGACAGTGGTCTCGTCCCCATCGGAGCTTGGTGCTGCCCAGGAAGCCCATTCTTCCACGACTACGCAGATCTGCCCTGGCAGAGGTTCTGAGCCGGAGAAAGAGCTTCACCACGACGAACCCAGGAGGAATCAGGCCACGAGCTCTTCTACAAAGTTCTTTACCTTCCTGTCTACTTTCAGAATCAAGAAGCGGAACTCCATTCGGCATCCTGTAGCAGGCGTTATCAATTTCCTCCCTCAGCTTCGCAGTCCTGTTACCCACAGTCTGCACCGACCTGTCAATAGTGTTCAGAGTTCCCTGGTCCTCTCCGACATCATTTGGCCTCCCCGTCAGTTTTTCTGCGAAGATGACTCGTCCACGGTTCCAACGACTTTGACGGTGCTCGATTCTGAGTTCGGGAGCTATCGGGGCATCCTCTGCAACCTGCTGTTGGAAACCTGGAGCTAGCTCTGTAGAGATCCTGATCTAGAGAGAAAGCTTCACCACGACAAACTCCAGAAGAATCAGGCCACGAGCTATTCTGAAAAGTTATTCCTCTCCCTGTCTACTTTCAGAACCAAGAAGCATAACTCCGTTCAGCATCTTGCAGCAGAAGTTACCAATTTTCTTCCTCAGGCGTTTGACTCTGCTTCCCACTATCTGCATCGACCACTCCTCACTTTTCTGAGTCCTTTGATCTTCACCGGCATCTTTTGGCATCCCTGTTTGTTCTGATGTAAAGAGGACTCACCCACGGTTCCAACGGTTCCAACGGCGACTGATTCGGAGTTCGGGAATGATCGGGGCACCCTCGTCTTCCTGCTGTTGATAATATGTTGCAGACAATCCGAGAATCAGTAACCCTGTTCGTGCTCCCACCCAGGCCGGCAGCAACCCCTGAAGAAATTGGCAAAATTCAGAGGCACTCCTATTCTAGAGTCGAAGAGATCCCCACTGGTCTTGCCCTCAGCAAAATTCCTGAGCAAGTTCTACCACTGCAACACCGGCTATCTATCCTTATCCGTAGACAGCAGGCAGATTCGGTGTCATCACTTATTCCTCACTCTTTGCTTTGATTTCCCCTCCCCGCTTGGCCGGCTGAAGGCCTCTCCCTGCGTGGAGGTAGTATTGATTGTAATATCATTAACCCCCACCCCAAGGTCCCCCCTCCTGCGAGAGGTGTAGTGTTGTAATAGCTTAAACAGGTCAAGCTACCCCGGCGCGGCATGTGGGGAACCCACGCTTCCCCGCTCGCCCTCGTCTCCGAGCGGGACCGGTTTCTTCAAACCGGTCGAGTGAGTGCTCCAAAACTTTACTCTAATTCATACTTGTTCTTTCAATATTAGTTCATAAACTCCGCTGGCCGTGACGAGAGCCCGATTCTTAAGCTCATTGCTATAAGTGGTCATCGTGGGAAGAGAGTGGAACCCGTGCCCTTTGGCACTTCGTCAGACCCTTGATTTGGGCAGCCATACCCTTGGGGAATCAAACCTTGGCCTTGCTGGCCCTCTACCAGCAAGGGCCCAGCCCACACAACCTCCCCTTGGCATTGCCAAGTTACCCCCGGGTCTTAGTGAGCATTGGGTGAGCGGTTGCCATTATCGGTCCATTTTGAATGCTTAATTGTGCTTGCTTGTTGAGTCCTAGGTTGTGTCACATCAACTGGTCACTAAATTTTATAATAATTTGAGATATTACCCAGACCTACCTAAGCTATGGTCCTATGTCAAGGGGTTTAAAATTGAACTGACTAGACATTCGCTTCACAAGATCTTAAGGATACCTGAGGATGGTATTTATGAAGAAGATCTAGAATATGATGAATTTGAAGCTTATACCATTTTAACAGATCAGCCAAGTAATCCAGATGATTACAAGCAAACCCGGTTGACTAATTTCAACACAAATAAATTTTCTCCATTATAGAGATTGCTGCATTATATGCTTACCACAATTATAACTCCACAAGATGGAGGCAGAGGAAGGCTGACAGAGACGCAAAGATTTTTGTTTTACTGTACGTTCAAAAATATCAAAGTGTGTCTCCCAGAAATAATGATGCAAATTATTGGATGGTTCAAAGAGGACAAAAGGCACCTACCATATGCGGCTCAATTGTCCACAGTGTTTAAAAGGATGAAGGTGCCAATGGAAGATGAAAGATTTAAGGAAATTCCAAAGGTTAATATTTACAACATGGATTTTATAAACAAGTTCATGAGATTGAAGCCCATTGCTACAAGAGATCAAAGACAGTTGCTAGGAGATGTTGGACAGCCACAAGAAATTGTGGAGCAGGGAGAGCAAGAGCTGCAACAACAAGAAGAAGAGCAGCAAGAGCAACAGGAAGTGCAGCAATAGGAAAATGAACTAGAACAACAGCAAGGGCAGCAACAAGAGAAACAACAACAGGAATATGAGCAGTAGCAAGAGCAGCCATAGGAGAAACAACAACAGGAACATGAGCAGCAATAAGAGCAGCCATAGGAGCAACAGCAACAAGAACAGCAAAAGTAGGCAGAGCAACAACAACAATAGCACCAACAACAAGATCAGGCAGATCCTGCTGTGCCACAGAACACATGCCATGGATCTATGATAGCATTTGGCATACTGCCACCTCTATCTCCAGAAGAGCCGAGGGTATTTGCTGAAGGAAACACTCCACCTGAATTTCATACTCAGACATCTACATCAGAGGGACCCAGCTCAGCTCCAAATGTGTCTGAAATTCATCCAACCCTGGTGAGACTTCTAATGACACAATTTTAAAATGTAAATTCTTCCATTATGCAGTTGAACATGGCAGTTGAAAGAATTGACGTCAGACTTGCACATGTTGAACAAACTATGAATAGTCGATGGGAGAAGTTTAAAGCAGATAAAGCAAAATCTGATCAAAGGATTTTTAATTTCATGGAATCTCTACTACATGTCTGTGAAAAAGCAGGGTCAATAATGAAAAGGCTAAAGGAAGTTCATACAGAGGCATAAGAGAAAACCACAGAAATGTTGATGCATGCCTATGACATCCGAGAAGAGCAGCAAAGTCTATCTCTTAAGTGTGCCAAGTTAATGGATGAATCCCAGAGTATCATTGTTCAAATTGGAAAAGTGTATGCTAAAACTGACTCAATAGGTGATGAGATTATTACTATGGTCAGAGCAATCAGAGAACAACTCTCTTCACTACCTGAAAGCTCTTTAACATCTATGCCATCTCTTCAGTTGGCTCAGTCTCACAATCTCAATCTTATGCTGCAGAACTGGTTTGGTGACCTGCACAACCAAGTCAAAGAACTGTATGCTCTTGTTAAGCAATGTGATATGAAAGTTAATGCCAAAATTGTAGCGTTGAGCACCAAAGTTTCCAAAATACCACAAAATATTATCACATATGTTTTTGATGATGACAAAGGGGGAGAGAAGATGAGTCTAGGTTTTCATTTTCTGTAAAGAAGATTTTCTATGTTGATTGAAGACTATGTTATCTGGACAAGCAAATCTTTCTCTGTGTACACAGAATGTCAGTCGTGCATGTTAGTCATGCATGTAGTACATAGGTTGTGTCATTTAGTTTTAGTATTGCACTTTATTTGTTGTGAAAACCTCTGTGTGTAATGAATGGAAACCTTTGTTTGCAAAGACTGAATATTGACTGGATATTGGTTGCAACGAATGAATGGTTGAATGTTGCACTGGCTGTTTGCCACTGAACTAAAATTCTTGTTTGTCATGGATGATTGAATCATCTTTATCTTGTGCAAATGTTTACATGACTCATAGTTGTCATCATCAAAAAGGGGGAGATTGTTGGAACTCTGGTTTTGATGATGTCATACTAGGAATCATGTTGTGGCAAAACTACCTTAATAATGATTGTTTGAGTTGTCATTTTTGTTTATAAGTCTGGATGTCATACAGGTTGATGCATCTTAGTCACTCATGGTATACAAATCTATGCGTCAGCATCCTCATACAGGTCATGCATCTTTATAAGTGTTAGGAACATAAGGTCAATGCACATATAGACATTCAATCATGCAGGTCGATGCAGCTAAGCATTACTTTGAAAATAGGTCGATGCACATTCAAGTTTGTAGCTGGTCAGGTCGATGCACATTCAAGTTTGTAGCTAGTCAGGTCGATGCACATACACGTAATAAGTCTGTTAGGTCGATGCATGTACACTCCATTAGTCTATCAGGTTGATGCACCAGAGGTCCTTGTGTTCAGCAAGGTCGATGCACATACATGCATTCAGTCTATCAGGTCGACGCACATGAAAGGTCATGTCCATCAGGTTGATGCACATTAAACAACAAGTTCTATCAGGTCAATGCTTAAATACAAGCTGTACTGCCATCGCCTTGTCAGGTCAATGCAATTACACTTGTCTTAGCTCAACAGGTCGATGCAACTCTACAATCTCTTGTGGTTTTCCATTCTCACTTTGTCCATCAGGTCTACCCGTGGACCACACAGGTCGTTGCAGTAAGTGTTTGTTTACTGCATTTGCTCAGCTTTGAGCAGTCTCAGGTCGATGCACTTGGTGAACGTATCAAAGCATCTTCATCACCGCATACTGCATGTCATGGGAATGCATGATCTTCATGATTAGCATCACTTAGCCCATCTTTATTAATATGTATAAGGATACATTTCTTAGACATCTCTCTTAACAACTTGTGATCTACATGATGATAAGATGTATGATGAACCTCCATATTATCTCTGACAGGAACTTCAATATGAAGGGCATCAAACTACTTAGGCAACTTGATCAAACACTTGAAGGGAAGAAAGCGTCAAAGACGTAAGTGGCCACATGGTTCAAAAGTTAAGATGATTGGCACGTGATCCAAGGCTGTCAGTCCATTAAAATGATTCAACATGTGGATTCACTCCAGATCTGACACGTGGATTTCATTCAACTTACTTTCTAAAAAAAGCCTTTGACAGGAGTCTTCCCTCCACGCGTCCGTCTGGAATCTTGTAGGGACCACAAGATTCAGTTCGAAGATATAAAAGAGGATCTCTCTTATGACAAGAACACAGAAAGAAAGAGAAAAAAGAATGAGAGTAACAATGAGCAAAAAGAAGAGAGTATAGAAGCAAGAGTGACTGGAGGGTGTTGAGAGTTAAGTGAGAATCAAGAGAATCAGAGATCGAGAGGAAAGAGTAGAGAAGAGAGGCGAAGCTATGAGCTAAAGGGTCTTCGCAGAAGGGTGAGAAAGCGCCACTGAGAGATAGGGAATCAGAGAAAGGAGAAGAAGTCAGAGAGAAGATAGTTGTTGAAGTTTCGATTTCTAGATCAGATCTAGAATTGACTGCTCAAGAGAGAGCTACATTGTTTTCAAGTTCTATCCATGTGTTGTTTTGTTCTTTATTATTTTTCCTTTGAATCTTTCTTCAAGCCGTTAGGCAGCGGAGCAAGTTGTGTTGCTCAGCGATGAGGATTGGTTCCTCGGACTGCAAGTTGTGTTGCTAGGCGGTGAGGATTGGTTCGTCGGACAGCAAGCTGTGAAGCTCAACGGGTTTAGCAAGCTGTGAGGCTCAGCGAGTTTAGCAAGCTGTGAGGCTTAGCGGTCTGAGATTCAATATCTAAAGCTGTGGATCAGCAGTTTGTAGGGACTTATCCCCGAAGCTGTGGATCAGCGGAATTAAGCTGTGTAATCAGCTGTAAGCCTTACTAAGGTTTGAGGGAGGGGTGGACGTAGGTCTCAAGGTTGAGATCGAACCACCTTAAAACTCTAGTCTCTTTTGTGTGATTCCCTGTACAATACTTTGTTTCCGCTAGATGAATGGTTTAAGACCGGATCAGTAGTTTACATTGTAGTAGATCTTAATTCTGGTGATTTGTTCACATCATTTGAATTACACTAAGTGCATTGTCCAGAACGTCGTAGAAATATCAGCTTGAGTGGGTGGCATTATATCTCATCACTACGTCCACCTTGATTCTATTTGCACACTTAGTGTTTGATATTTGTTTTACATGAGGAGTTCATTCAGTAAGAGAGCGTTGCAATTTCATCTGTTCACATTGAGTTTAATTAAAACTTTAATTCTGTAAAAGTTTTAACGGGGATCCATTCACCCCCCACTCTAGATCTCAGTCATGCGTACATCAGCTACCACATCAATCCCAACACAATTGAATTTGGGGATAAAATTATTCTAAGTGGGGGAAGGCGTAGCACCCCGGATGAAATATAGAAATATAATTTCTTAAATAGATAAAACCTCCAATTAAATAGTCAAAGGGTTCAAATAAAACAAGTTATAAAACCCAAATGAGGAAACAAAAGGGGCTTAACCTTTATATAGACCTCTCGTATGAGAATCTAGTCTGAAGAAAATGGGCATTAATTACCTAAACCCTTCCATGTAACCTTAAATCACGCACATATGGGCCTCACATACATATAATAACTAATGGGCCTTAAATAACCATAACTTTCCTTACGTCCGAAGGAAATATCGGATGGATATACATATATATATTATCCCAAAAGCTAACCCATCCTCACGTTAGAAGCTTGCATGCCTTAGGGTTTAGTACGACTTGGAAGGCAGCTGCATATATGGATAGTGGAGATTAGCATGGGAAGTTTAAAACTAACTAGGACTTCTACGGGGGAAATTATTCCCCATTAGGAATCTAACTCCGTGGGATCTCCTTCTTCTATAAATTAAACCTCCCATCGATCAAGCTTCGGCTACTGCCGTTGCTACAAGTCTTGCATCGACGTCTTCCTGTCATTCTTCCTACCACCGTGTGTGAAGGAGAAACCTTTTCCTTCTGCATCCCGTGCTGTTGCCGGCTGTCATATGTGAAGAAGAGAACCTGTTGTTGTTTCTTCTTCCGTTGATTCTGCTGCTCCCTACTGCTGAACGGGAAGAGAGAAGCCCGCTGCTTCTTACTCTTCTTCTACAGTTACTGTCGAACGTCTTCGTTGTTCTTGTTGCTGCTATTCGAGTGTTGTTTTCATAGTTGTACCTGCTCTTATTAAATCTCTCATACCTCTGTCTGTCATCCAGAATAATCCAAAGAGGTAGGTGTCATCATGATACAAAGCCCAAAATGATACTCAAAGTAAATCCATGCATATAGGTTGTCTAGTATCTATTCCATGACTGATGTTGGAGTTTTCTGAAGTTTTACTGAGTTTTTGGAAATAGCGACCAGCGCATGGGTGCCTATTGAATGAACGTCCGCACGAACATTCGTCAAATTTATAGATATAGTGACTGTGGCCAGGGCACCGTTTAATGGGCGACCTTGCCCCAGCCGCTAATTCTCTTAGTGAAATTAATAAATACCACATGTTAAAATTTAATATATATGAAACATAGCCTTAAAAATTCTACATGAGCATGATTCTGGAACCTTAATATTTTTATCTATATATCCATGTCTTTACTTTCCTGATTATGTGAACTCCAAATACATGAACAGTATTATGTGTCTAAGATTGTATCTGCCCGATGCGTAGCATCAAACAAATAATGGGTGACAGTAACGTAGTCGCTATTTAAAGAATGAACGCCCCTATACGATGGCATTGTTTTGTAAAAAAAAACCCATTAAATCGAAATTATATTGAAATTCATGAATGTGCGACTTAAATCTTGACATCATTTAAAGAATGAATGCCATCATACACAGTCGCTATTTATAATTATAAATATTAATTTCTAAAAAAATTCTAGAATTAGCGCTCATATATAGTGTCGTTGATTCACATTATTTTCTTGGAAATTTTTTTATAATTAAGATTGAACGACCTTTCAGAAAGTCGCAGTTTCTTGAAATAGCGACTTCTCTTGAGGCGCATATTCTTGTCTCTTAGTTTTATTGCATTTTTCTGGCCCACATCGCGGGTCTATTGACACTCTCATCTCACATCTGTAGATGGGGTTTCTATCTTTGATTCTATCGATTACACACTAAATCTCGGTGATGTTTGAACCCTCCGCAGGATATTCCTTCCTTCAGACTGGTGATTTCATCATGGAGACCTCTGTAAGTCTACGCTAGCCTTGGATTCCCTCAAGGTAGCCGAGCAGGTTGTATCCTAAAAACCCTGGAACCCTTACTTATCACATCACTCTAAAGAAACGTGATGCATTAGCCCTCATAGAGCGCTGTTTCTGGCCTTTTTTAAGAAGTCAATCTCTGTTAGTAATTAGCGACCATGTCTTGGGCGCCAGAAGGAATTGGCGACCAGACCGCTGGCGCTACTTCTCAGATTTAGCGACCAAAACTTGGACGCTATTTCATCGAGCCTGAACTGTTCACAGGAATGAGTGACCTTGCATGAGGGCACTATTTCTATAATTGGTAGCCATTGAGTGGACGCCAATTACCAAGTTTCACGACATGTCACGATTTTTCATGTGATTTATCGATATGTCATACTTGTTCAAGTTCTGTCCTTGAATTCCTTCATTCGTGAAATTTACCTTATTATCCTACAATGGCTTATTCTTGAAGTTTTATATTGGCTATAACTATAGTGGATTTCTAAAAATATACATGACTCAATGCCTGTGCATATAGGGCCCAATCTGGTCCTTGGAGGAGCACCTGAAAGTACTTGTGCCCATGGGAGCTATATTGATCACGGTGTGGCATTGCACCAAAGTGCTTGACTTGCTTGATTGTTACATTCCACAAACTCGTACTTGACTTGAATTGACAAGACTTGCGTGGCCCGGATTGGGTATTTACTTGCTTGATATTATAATAGCCAATTCACATGACACGACTTGATATATGTACATACTTGACCATCTTAGTATATTTTACATGATTATCTTAAAATCTTGCTAGTTCATCTCTATTAACACTTGATACACTCTCTCTCCCATCATTATCATGTATACATGCATAGCTAGACATGCATTCATGAATATGTAATTTACTTAAAGCAAGCTTGATCTTGAGATATAATTCCTAGTGAGCATTCGCTCACCCTAGTTTCCCCCCTATTTTTTAGGTAATTCCGATGACGAGGATCACTCGGATGGGAACCGGAACGAGTAAGGAGTGTAGAGCCACCCAATCATAGAAGCATCTATCTAGTCATGTCTTTTCATTTTTCTTGAGTCTATCATTGTAATTTTCCTCTTTATTGAGTCTAAGTTTGTCATTTAGTATTCTCCTATTTGAAGGTTCTGTAAGACAATTGATAGTTTCAATAAAAGGATCTGGTTTATCTCTACTTTTGCGCGCTCTGTCTATAAGGTCGAATTCCTTATGCTCTGATTGACATGAATGATATAAACTCGTCACGTGTACCGGGTTCCTTCCGCGCTCGGTGCATGACTAGCTGACACCTCCTGGATAGATTAGAGATGAATCTGTGGATATCGACCGGTCGACCTACAATGACCGCAATTCTATTAAATTTCTCGGAGGAGGCAGCTCCTAAATGGTTTTTATCTTGGCGGGGTCTATTTTAATTCCCCGGTATCTGACGATGAAGCCTAGGAATTTTTCACTGGAAATGTCAAAGGGGCATTTCATCGGGTTCATCTTCAATTTATATTGTCGTAGCCTTTTGAATATAATCTTGAGATCATCCAGGCGGTCTTCTCTTTTCTTGGTCTTGACGACTAAATCGCAAATATAGCATTTGACTTTATCATAAAGTAGCTCGTCGAATATTTGTGTCTTCGCTCTCTGATAAGTGGCACCAACATTTTGAGGCCGAAAGGCATCCTTTTGTAGTGGAATATCCCCTTGGGTGATCGGAAAGCCATGTGGATTCTTTCTTGTTCGGCTATCTATATTTGATTATATATGGACGACCCGTCCCTAAATGATAGAGCCTCATGGCCAGTAGTAGCGTCAATCATGATTTTAGTGATGGGCACTAGAAAATCATCTTTCGGACATGCTTTGTTCAGGTCTCGAAAGTCCATACATATTCTGATCTAGCCATTCTTCTTCTTAACGAGCACAATGTTGGCCAGCCAAGTTGTATATTGGTTTTCTACCACGAAGTCGACGCCCATGAGCTTGTAGACCTCTTTACAAATCTGGCTTATCAGTTTCGGTCGCCGAGGTGACTGCTTCACTGGCTCAGCTTTGGGGTCGATAGCCAGTATATGTTGAGCAACCGTAGGGCTGAGGCCTGGCATCTCTTTGTAGTTTCAAGCAAAGTAGTCTCGAAACTCTTGGAGCAGCTACATGTATTGCTCTCTCTCTTATGGGAGAAGGAGGGCACTAAGGAAGGTTGGCCTAGGCTCACTTTCTGTGCCAAGGTTCACATTGACCAGCTAATCAATAGTGGCTTTGCCGCCATCTTCTATCTCTTAGGGAGCCGACTGCAAATCGATGAAATCCTGATCATCTTCATCAACTTCGAGGACGTCATTGGCGTCTTCTTGTCTCATTTTGCCTAGCGGTGGGACTTCGCCTATTCCTTTCTCTGGCTCTTGAATCTGCTGGGAAAGTAGCATTGGTGCTGGAAATATAGATTCCAGTCGGCTTGGATACCGGCCCGTAGATGGAGCACCTCTTGGGGTAGTAGGGAGCTTTTCAGCTTCTTGTTCTTGCGGAGCACAACTGGAGGTCGTGGCGGCTTCTATGACAACTGACTCCCAGCATCTACAGGGAACATTGAATTCTTGACCTTTATGCGCTATTATTTGGGGTTGTGGGATATCCCCTGACCTTGAGGGTTGCAGGATTTCTTTGTAATCTTCCAAATAATCATCATAGATTGCCTCCCGGGGACCTTCACCTACAAGGGTGGAGAGAGAGAGAGACCATATCTGCTTCATAGTATTCTTCCATTGCTCCATTAACTGGGTTTGAGAGCCCCATGGCTGGGGTGATGGGTTTATACGCCCTTGTAGTGGGGCATAAGTAGTTGTTCCCATTCTCGAGGGCTTTCTTCTTCTCTTCCATGAACGGCATCTGCCGCCCAAATAGATCCTTTCGGGTTCGAAGCCTCTTTCATTCGGCCTCCGATGTATCTTCGGGGATCCGATGATGAATCGAGACCACGTGGACTCCCCTTCTACAAATGCCCATTTCATGAGGGTGCGGTGGATCCACCTTGTACTCGCCCATTTGCAAGTCACCCTTCTTAATTAGGCTTTGAGCGATGTCCTTGAATACATAGCAGTTTTCGATGGAATGCCCCAACATCCGGTGATAAGGGAAAAATCGAGGGTCGCCTGCTTGTTGGTCGAAGGGCCAGCCACCTCTTTTGCCTTCCTCCTTTGATGCTTAAAAGCACTGAAGTCAGCGCCAGCCAGGATATTCTCTCGGCTTGCTATAGTGGTAGTAGGGCAATATTTTGATAAGAAGGCCTCAACATCGGCTGCAACCCTGCTCAATTGATCAAAGGATTGGATTTCAATGCCAATTACCCTTTGCAAAATTTCCTTCTTTACATTTGGTTTGCAAATTTGGACCGCAGCCTTGTGGCTTAGTGAAGGCTTGTACCTCTCACAGAGGTTTCTCAATCTCTTAACGTAATCCAGGATAGACTCGTCATCTTTATGCCTATTTGTATATAATTCTACCCTGGTTAAAGGGGGACATTTCGGAGCTGCAAGCCAGGGTTGTTGAAGGAGAATGCTCCCTGTCGGGTTGGATGGAAGCATACTCATTTCACCTAGTTGTATCTTCAACATTTTGATTTCCTGCTGCTACTCATATAGCAATGCTAGTAGAGTAGGGTCACATCGGGAGGAGTCCGAGATACATCTTGGATTACTGCCCTCTGTTCTAGTATCAGGTGGGAGGAGTAGCACCCCGTCATCATCACTAGCCGTGATCGGCCCCTCAGAGATTGACATGCCCAGCCCCATGCCCTTTTGTGGAGAAGGACTCCAAAGGTGTATTTCCTCATTTTGCATTTTGCCATTTGAAGGTATGTGTTGCTCTTGATCGATAGCTTTCTATGCCTTTTGATCCCCTGAAGGATCTTTGCTGGCAGAAGAAGAGATGGATATCATGTCCGCTTCATAGAAATCTTCTAGCGAGAAGCCTAAGCCTGGGTGCTGGGTGATCTGCAATAGTTCTTTATCCATGTTAGGTGCATACCACAACTTCTTTAACATTTGGTTTTGACTTGCAGTCTGGAAGAAGGGCACTTGTTGCTTTCTCACCATTTTGACCACACTGCCAGTTATATCAGGAAGTCCCATAATTGGGACGACTGGATCATAAATTTCTTCAGGGAATCTGCAATCATCGTCCTCTTTCACTAGCTACTCCTTAGCTGTGTAGAACATCGTGGATCGACCCTCAGGATTGGGAACCTCCAGAGTCTTTAGTAGTTCGACTATTTGACAGTCTATATCTATAAGGGACTTCATGATCCCCGGAGGGACTTTCACGCAACCCAGCAAATCTTCGAGCCCTGGCGCCTCCGACTCGGGGTAGATATAAGATGGGACTGCTCCAAGCACCCCTCCTATTTCAGAAATTTGTGATACTTCTTGCTGTGTCATATAACCCGGCAGTGGCAGAGGGAACTAATTGCTAGCCTCTACTGCCTTTTTTCCTTTACCTTGAGCTGGCCGGGGAGCTTGCCCTAGCTTCTCCATATAGAGTGATGCATCAAGCAGATGGCATTCAAACACCTCAAAAGGGTGTAAGTCGGCAAATATTCTTTCTTCTTTTCCATCCCTGGGATATTTGGTACACTGGTGAAGAGTAGAAGGTACCACCCAGTTTTGATGCAGCCATGGTCGGCCTAGTAGCGCCTTGTATGATGTGTTAAAGTTTATGACATGAAACTGCACCTTGGTAGTGAAGTCTCCTAGTGAGAGATCAAACTCTGCCATGGCCATGGGGACTTTAAATTTCAATTTGAACCCAGCAATTCTCATATCCCTGACCTCAATCAGGTGCACGTTAGAGTAGTGTAATTGGTAAACTCGGTAGGGGAGTATATTCACTATTATCCCTGGGTCAACTAGAATTCTGTTTATGGGCTATCCATTTAACTGTCCCTTCATGTACAAGGTTTATTATGGCTAACAGAGGGTAGGATCATGTCTTACATGGTGAAAGTGATAGCTACCCCCGATTGCATCTCAACAAAGCTACTCTCAAAGTGTGTCGGGGTTTGCAAGGCAACAATGACAACCTGTCTGGTTTCTTCATCTTGGGAGAGTATGTCCCGAACACCGAATCTTGTAAGGATCTTCTTCAGCTGCTTCATTATTCTGGTGCCGGCTCTGACATTAGCCAACCTCATTTCTTCAGCTTTGCCATGTTTGCCGCTATTTGATGCTTGAAGGGTCGACTCACAAGGTGGCTTATCTTCTTCTTCGGGTGCTGTCCAATCTTGACATATCTGATCTGCTGGTTCTTTTATTTGTATGCACTTAGCATTAGGGGCAGTGCCAATATAACCTTCATCTGTCGGAGGTGGAGCGGCCGAGGCTAGGACCGGGGTATTCTTGGCCTTTGACTCAGCTTGCTAGCACAACCGCTTGCCCTTTTGTGAGCGCAGAAACTCGGTGAATGAGGGAACCCCCTGGCCGCTTGTGTCTTCAGGGTAAAGGCCCAGCGGAGGTAGGACTTCTATGCCTTTTACCTCAGGTTCAGGGATCTGGTAGGACTGTTCACCCCTAAACATGATATTGTGATTAGCTGGGGGAAGGCGTCCCCACTTCCTCCCAGATCTAGTGGCATGATGGGAGGTGGAAGCTTCGGCCTTACTTACTTCTGTCGGCACGAAGCATATCTCTTCATCCTCTTCTTTAGAGATTTGGGCCATGTTGAACAAGGCCGACAGTGTATTGCACAGAAGACAATGTTGCCCTTTCTTTTATTCTTCGGCTTCTTCTTTTTCTTTCCTTTCGCAGTTGACATCTACTCCCGTGAAGCGTCTTTCTGGGTGGCTAACTCTTCAGCTCCAGCTTCAATTTCTTGTGTTTGCTTGAGGGATTCAAGATGCTCCCAAGAGACATATTCTTTTAATTGTATCGGTTGAATTATGGGTTGTTCATATTCATCCAACCCATTTATAATCGCTTGTAGCCGCTCAACCGCTAGGCTAGTTTCTTTGTGTACCCGTAATGGGGTTTGCTTTTTTTTATTATTAGTTGGCCTTCTGACAACCGTTTGAGGAGTTGTTTCATGCCAAATGGGGGTTACATCAGTCGGAGCTGGCTGAGGCGTGATGCCTCAAATTTGGACTCCTGGAGTAGGGCGATATGTTGGCCTCCTTCTTGCTTTCATCGATACAGTCTGCCGGTTTTCCTAGTCCCTTGTAGGGGTCAAAATATATACCTCATAGGTGTGCTTGGTGCAAGCTTCTGACACCTCTTCAGGCAACTGTTGGTATAGGGAAACCATATTGACTACTACCACCAGAGCGGGCATTTCATGGGGGCATGGAGGATCTACCTTGTACTCGCCCATTTGCAATTCCCCCTTCTTGATTAGACTCTCAATGATGTCTTTGAATACATAGCAGTCTTCAATGGGGTACCCGAGCATCTAGTGATATGGGAAGAAGCGGGGATCGTCCTTTCTCCTGGCGTCGCCCGACCTCTTCGGCTCTGGAAGGGTGTAGCACCCCGATTTATTAAGGAATAAAATTTCAAGAAAATTAATAAGAAATTCCTTAAGAAATAGGATAAGTAAAATTTTGACTATTTTATAAAAATCTAGAAAAAACTAGAATCTTGTAGAGGATGCAACGTTAAGTAAAATTGACTTCTATGACCAGCCCAAATAAAATTTGTAAACAAGCCGAATTAGCAGATTAAGGCCCAAAACCACACTTAGTCTAATCGGACCTTAAATCGTGAAATTTGAGCCCAATACCCGATCATTTAAGCTCAAACCAGATTCAAAAGAACAGCTAGGATCATCTCATCATTTCCCCTCTGATTGATCTTCGAAACCCTAACCCTAGAGAGCGTATTTCGGATGAGAACGGCGGCGGCACCCTAATCCGCGTGATTCCCGCGCAACCGAGTTTGTGGACTCTTATCTCCCCGGCGGAACCCTCTAGAATGCAACTGGACCTATAAAAATAACCCTTAGCCACCCTAGAATCGTTTAGTTGCTGTGGCGGCCGGAGAGGAGCTCGATCGAGGGAGAATTTCGACGATCATCAGAGGTGTGTACCTAGCGCGATCGGCTTCCCTCTTCTTCCTTCATCCTTCGATTAAGGTAAGTGATAGCAAGCCAAACCCTAACTATTATATATGGATAGAAGCATCATCTTGTCCTCTTCCCATTGGTCTAAAAAGCCCTAAATTTTGTCTAGTATCCTGCTAGGATTTCGAGTGTTAGTAGAAGCATACTAGAACTAGGGTTGACTATGTTCCATCTCGATATAAGTAGGGATTTTAGGCACTAAACGTCCAATTGATCATGCTATCTTATATAACTTTTCATGCTTGTTCTATTGACTATAAAAGCCCTAATTTTCATGTTGTATATTGTGCGTATTTAGTTATTATTGCTAACCCTAGCCAACCCCGCCGGAGACGGGCAAGGCGAAGGGGTGGTAGATTGATCTGACTTGCGCGGCCTCTCGATAGACCGCCCATACTCTGTAGGCAGCCGGTTCTTGACTGTTCATATGTTTATCTTCGATCATTTTTGTAGATTGCATGGCAGAACCCTAACCGCCCTTTTCTTCAAGCGGCCAGTCTCGGACCGCTCATCTTCCCCAGTGGCACCCTACAAACCGCTCAACCCTAGTAGGCCTTCGGACCTGAAGGGGTGTGAACGGCCTATCGGGCGACCGCCGAGGCGTGTGAGCGGCACTGCACGAACCATCCAACTACACAGAACTGCTTATTTCTTTACTTAAGCATGATTTATCTTAGTAGGTTAGTGGATAATGGTAGGTTAACAACCCACATGATAACGGGAACTCATGGAAGTAAACAATTATGAATTTTTGCTAGTTGTCTTCACTTGATTCATCATGGCCTTAACTTATTTTAATATATTAAGTTCAACGTGATTTCTTAAACCATGCTACTAGGATTGATTGACAATCATTCTACTCCGGTAGGATTAGCTGACCGCTATACTTGGTTTCCGATGATTTGACAGCCTCATTTCCTTGTAATGGTTGGGACTCTCTGCCGGATACTCCTTCTGTCAGACTAGGACCTTCATTACGGGACCTCTATAAGCCCCCACGAGCCTGGGATTCCCACTAGGACGCCGGGCAGGTTGTACCACCAAGACCTGAACCTGTTTACGTGGTCGAACTGCTTGGATTGTCATGTTGTGAGTCACGGCTCAACTTGGACCCCCTGAGGCTTGAACGGCCCAAAAGGGACCGCTTATCTTATTGGGCGGATTGGTATGAACCGTGCATCCCTGGCCAAGTGCCACTTACATTGGTCGATTAACCTTGTTCTACCTTCGACCAAATCATGATTTGATCGACCCAATAAGCCCTAGGCTGACCAGTGGAGAGTGGGCTGGACCCTGGTTCAGTTCTGCCCCACTTATGGTAGCCCGGAGTCCATTTTTGGGTTGATGTCTAGTCTTCTAGTTAGGCCCAGTTTTGAACGGACTGATTTGGACCGTCCATGTACTCGAGCGGATCTTAGTGGACCGTTCATCCATTGAGCGGCCCTATAAGGCCCGTTTACCATGTTCTTGGGCTTCCAGCCCTTCTGGCCATGAGCGGCCCATTATTGACCGTCCATTTATTTGAACGGCCCGATATGGACTGTGTATCTTCCAGAAAATGATTTCTGTGGTTGTTCATGTTTGAATCCCAGGACCTGTCGGTTCTTGATAATTTAAACTTTCTGGTCAAAATATCTCTTCGACTTACCCTTGGATTTCTCCGAGGTAAGTTCTATACCTTGTCATATTGGCCATTTAACTTAATTAAATTCTAGACATACTTGGGATCTTGGATCTATTAAACCAATGCCAATGCATCATAAGGGCCCGGTCTAGTCCTGGGAGGAGCGCCCGAAAAGTACTTGTGCCCCGGGGAGTTTAATGACATGGTGAGGCATTGCACCGAGTGCATGACTAGCGTGATGTCTACAATAATAATCTATTACTTGAATTTTTATTGACTTGGTTAGTTCTTGCTTGTTGGCCAATTTCCGGTACATCATGGTATCGCCTTCTCTTTATTCTATTACTTTGTCATATCATCATTTCATTTCGCTCTTTATTTTCGCACTTAAAATGCAATTAATTGGTTAATTATTTAAACTTGCCTGTTATTACCTACTGAGCGTTCGCTCACCCAGTTGTTCCCCTCTTTCAGGTAGCTCAGGTGAGGATTCGCAGACTGATGGGGACGGGCAAGAGTGATGACCACAGAGCGAACCTGTTAGAAGCCGTGTGAAATCAGTCTTAGTTGTGTGTGTTTTGAAAGAGTTGTAATTTCGAGATTAGCAATTGTAATATTGTCAAGTGGATGTTATGTTGGAAGTTGTTTAAGAGAGTTTATGTAACGTGGATCTTTAAATGTAATTTTAGTTATGGAGTTATTTCTATTTATGGTATTGTGTTGATCTTTAACTTAGCATAGCATGTCTGTAAATCAACATATTTTCATTAATTGTTTCTATTGCCAGTCCCGATATTCCGCATCGGGGCATGACAGTTTGGTGGTATCAGAGCCTAGGTTTCTAATATTACTAGGTTTTCTAAGTTCTAGGACTCTAAGTGATGTCGTAGGACCTATAGCCTTGCTATAAGTCTAAGATCCAACCTAGTGAGATTTGGGTAGAGACTTGGGTTGAGATAATAACCTAATTCAAAAACTATTCTTTCTAAATGATCCTAAATAATTTATTCTACGTGTAGGATGTTCTAATGGCAGTTGAACGTGCGCAATGGCGAGACATGCAGGGAACGGTTCAAGGACTTACTCGGGCCTTGCAGCAAGTGGCCTAAGGAGGAGCGGCGAACCACGGAGCTAGCGATCTTCACCGAAACTTTCATGGGATGAATCCCCCGCGTTTTGGAGGCTCGACCGACCCCGATGAAGCCGAGCACTAGCTAAAGGAGATGGAGAGGATCTTCGAAGTAATGCAGTGTAGCGACCCGGAGTGTGTTCTTTAAATGACCTTCCAGCTGGAACGTGATGCGAGAACATGGTGGGATGCGGTGAAGGCTACCCTCGGAGATAGGCAAGTTTCATGGAAGGAGTTTGAGGAACTCTTTAACAATAAATATTTTTCTGATAGAATACAAGAAAAGAAAGCGGCTGAGTTTGCTGCTTTGAAGCAGCGGAATCTTTCAGTAGCCGAGTATGAAGCTCAGTTCTCTTGGTTATCTCGTTATGCCACCCACTTGATATCTACAGAGAAGATAAAGGCCAAGCGTTTTCTCAACGGGCTGAAGTTACATTATATTAACCAATTGGTGCCATTGGAAATTCAGACATATGCAGAGATGGTAAGGAAAGCTCATGTCTTGGAAGACACTTTAGAGATGACGGAGAAAATCCGTGGAAAGAATGTTAAGAAGGAACAGTCTACTGGATCCGGGCGTGTCAAACCCGGTAATGGCAAGAAGAGACCAAATGGCATGTCTAGATCGTGGAAGAACAAAATACCGAAGAATGAAGACAAGAAGCCTGGCCCGATTGTGCCGTTTAAGTGCATGTGCAAGTATTGTGACCGTCCAAGTCACAAGATGGAAGAGTGCTAGCGCAAGCTGGGCGCCTGTTTGCGTTGTGGTAGTAGGGACCATCGTATTCCTGAGTGTCCCCTTTTGTCAGATCAAGCTACCCCGACTAGGCTGCAAGGGAACAAGAAGCAGCAGGGCAAGCTCTAAGCCCTACAGGAAGATGATGCCGGAACCACCTAGGAGGCTGGACTCGTTGAAGGTACTCTTATTATTCATGATAAGCCAGCATTTGTTCTCTTTGATACCGGTGCCACTCATTCTTTTATTTCTCAGAAATTTGCTAAGTCTTTTACTGTGAAGCCGGTCTTGATGAATTCCCCGTTAGAGATTTCAACCCCTATTGGTTCCTGAAGAGACGTGATCTCGCGCTGGTCCTGAGCTGGTGAGATGATCACCGAATAGTGAACTGCAAGGAAGGGAAACGGATCAGGGGGCCCAGGGATGGTTCCCTAGGGTAAACCCTCCGATGCCTAAGTCAGTAGAGCATTGGTGGAAGCTATGAAGGGAGGAGGAAAGAGAGGCACGAGATCCCTCTACACCAAGGTGGTGAAGTGGTTCCTGCTCAGGGAGTTTTAGGTGTGTGTTGGCCTTACCTTTCGCTGGAGGGAATTCCCGGTTTAAATAGTGCGCTAGCCTCATGAGTCTCATAAGCTGAGGAGTTTTAGGCGGGAGTTACGTGCTCAACGTGGGCTCTTTATGTCCTTATCGTGAGACCTTTATAACCTTGAGGAGTCATGAGTCCCTTATCTTTGGTGAACTCCTGCTCATAAAGGGCTCTCAACGACAGCGAGGATAAGTAATCATTGGTTGCCCCAAGCATGAAGAGTGCCAGCCCTTTCCGGGTGATAAGCATAGCTTGGATCAGGCTCGGTCGGAGTGGGCGCGGGGTGCTAGCCTTTTATCCCGGCGAGGGGGATAACTCGGGCTTGGGTCTTCCTCCAACCAGACCGACACTCGGGCCTTCCGAGCCTAAGGGCCACCGAGGAAGGGCTTGATCCCGAGTGATCTTATTGGACTTTTTAGGCTAAGTGGGCCCTGCGAGACTGTCACTTAGATGAGCTGGGCCTCATTTGGTCCTGATGGACCTAGTATGGCAGCTCTTAGAAGGGCTACAGAAATCCCCCTCTCCACTTGTCCCCCTCCTACTCCCGAGCTTTGGTAAGCTCGGAAGAGTAGCTGTTAGGGTTTTGGACCAGCGTGGCTCGGGTGGGTGGAGATCTGGCGGTGTTAAGAAGCCACGTGTCATGGTCACCTGGGCCCGTAATAATGATGATCCTGACGGATTTGAACTAAAGGGGCCCCTTTTTCTCGGAGGTCGGAACGACGCGCCGCCTTCCCCGTGGGAATATAGGCGTTGTGCGCTTGTCGTCGCTCCAGACTCCCTCCGTTTTTAGGATTTGGCTTTCCTTCGTGCTTGCTTTTGGGGCTCTTTGATGCGTCATGAGGACACGACGGAAGAGCAGAAGCTTGCAATGGCGTTCACAGAGTTGGCGGAGATAACTGCGGAGGTAGTCCGACAGCTTCCTCTTCCTCCGGAGTCTTCGGGGTCCCGAGAGCATCTTTCTTCAAGTTCCTCTCCGGATTCCATGGCGGACCAGCGTCTGGAGGTCGAAGAGTGGGAGGGCGAGCCTGCGGCGAGGGCGACGGCTCCAAACTGTAGTGAATTGGGGGAGGCGGAGGTGAAACGGTTGGAGCACCAGTTTCATCTGCCCCATTAGTTTTACTTCACCACAGCTGCCCCACATGAGACGAGCTTGGACTCTCGTACGGGCCACATCTGCACCTTCCTTATGTCATGGAAGGGTGGGTTCCGCCTTCCCTTCGAGCTCTTTGTTCTTAAGCTTCTCAATTTCTTTCGATTTGCGCCCGTACAGTTGGTAGCCAACTCTTATCTTCTTCTTTCCGCCTTCTGCATCCTCTGCCGTCAATGCGGGGTTCCTCCTTCCTTGGACCTCTTTCACTATTTTTTCAAGTTGAAGGCGCATCCCTTGATCGGGAAGGGCTTCTATTTCATCCAAGCGAGGCGGAATAGGAGCTGTGTCTCCTTGGCCGTGAAGGATTCTTCGCACAAGGGGTGGAAAACTCAGTTCTTCTGGGTGGGGATTTTCTTGGTGGAGGAGACTTGGAGGTGTCCCGTAATCCCCAATTTCCATCTGAGCATTCCTTCGGGGCATGACGAGTTTCCTCCGGACGTGAAGGAGTATGCGATCATTTTGCTGAAGCGTCGTCAGTCCACGAAGGAGCTGGTTACTCCGGAGAACATCGAGCGATGTCTTCTCGCGCGGTTGCAGCTGACAGGTTCAGACGTCACGAATCAGTTTCTTCTTCAGATGGTGAGACCATTTTCTTTTCCTGACCATATCTTTCTTCTGTGCAGACACCATGCGGCCGACTGTGGAGGAGGAGCCTGCAGTCGAGCGGGCGGTGATCGATCTCAGCGACGATTCGGCCGCCGATGAGCCGCGATCTCCCGAGGGGCGCACCCAAGCCCGAGATAAGGGCAAGGGGATGGCCCAAGAGGGGTCTTCCAGGCCGCGGGGGGCCAAATGCAAGGATCCCGTGGAGGGTATGATACGGGACGCCGTAAAGGCCAAGAAGCGGGCCAAGAAGGCCGGGTTCGTCTCTATTGTCGAAGGTGGCTCTGGCTCGGTGGCTCTCCCCTCTTCCGAGTGAGATAGGGCCGACCTTGTTGGGCTAGCTCCCCCATCCACCGAACGAGAGGGGGCCGAGGAGGCCAGGGCCACTTCTGGAGGCGGTGGTGTGGGATCGGCTCTCCCCGCAGTAGGAGCTGAGGGGGCCGGGGCCGCTTTTGCTGATGGTGGTGGCGCTGGGTCGGCTCTCCCCTCAGGGGGAACCGAGGGGGCCGGAGTTGAAGCGGGCGATGCTGGGACCACGGTCGAGATTGGGGCGTCGATTGAGGCGGGCGATGCTCCGGGTGGCGGTGCAAGTGCCGAGCTGGTCGAGGCTGGGGGGTCGCAAGAAAAGGTGACGCAGCCCCAACCGACCGAGGCACGATGGGTGAACGAAGCTGCCGATCGATCCCGGCCAACCGGCGGGACGCCGATCGAAGAGGTGGTCTCTATTCTGGTGGCCCTAAAAAGGCTCGGCATCCAGGGCCCTCTATACCAGGTATGTCACGGCATAGCTGTGAAGGTGAAGGGGGGAGACAGGCAGCACTCCCTACCCGCGGCCCTCGAGATGGTTATGGAGGGCGGCTTGATCCTGGCCCAGATGGGGGCCACTCTGGAAAAAGCTTATGCCCGGTCGGAGTCAGAGCGGGCGAACCTGGCCTGGACCCTTGGTGGGTCTGACAGGAAGATGGCTCGGCTCACCGAGGAGCGTGATGGGCTTCGGCCGGAGCTTTTCTCAGTTAGGGAGCTGGCGCGGGCGAGCCAAGCGGAGACCCGGGCACTGACCGAGCAACTAGCTAAGGCCCGTGAATAGCTCGGGAGGAAGAGCAGGCTTCTTGAAGAGGAGCGCATTGCTCGCATCGAGCTAGACGGCCGGTGGGAGGCTTAGCGCGCTGAGCTGGTGGACCGGGTTGAGGAAGCCGTGCGTCTATGGATGGAGGCCGAGGCCGATCGGGCCGAGGTGGAGAAGCAGATGGTCGAGGCCAAGCGCAGGTTATCCGAGGCGGAGCGGGAGGAGGTCGAACTCGCTGGTAGGTTGGAATCGGCCGGGGTGGAGGCACTCGAGCAATACAAATGCTCGGAGGCCTATCGGGTCGATCTTAAGGAGGCTACCCTCCCCTACTATGAGACAGCACTTCGCCGGGGCATCCGCAAGGGATTCAAGCAAGGCTATGACCGGGCCATCTCTTACGTAGAGGAGCAGGCATCCGAGACAATCGATTTCCCGTCTGGGCAATGGTATGACTCAGACTTGTCATCCTTCGGTTCCTCTGGTTCGGCGTCGGAGGAATAAGATCAGGGGGCTCTTCGTCCGAGGGGTCGCCAACTCCGGATGCCTCAGGAGGCCGCGCAACCGAGGCAGTTCCCACGCCGATGGGGTCAGTGCCAGGTTCGGCCGTCACCGAGGGTGCCGGGGGCAGACCGTCTGAGCCTTCCACTTCCGAGTTTCAGGGTGGGCGAGAGGCCTAATGTATCTACTTTGCTTTCTCTTCTTGTATGTCTTTCCTTTTTCGAAGGAAAACTTTCCTTATTGTGTAAGAAAAACGTAAGACAGTAGCATTATGATGAAGACTTAACTTTTTTGTATCGCCATTGCCGTTTTTTGTTCAGCAAATCTGTAGTAGTTGGAAAGTGCTGATACTTTCTGTGTGGATCTCGCATGATGGTTGGGTGAGCATCTGACAGGGTGTATTTCCGTTCTCTCATGCTTTGAATGTTTGGCCGCTTCGTGTGTCCCGCTGGGGCGGAAACGAGGAGTTTGAGGTGACCGTTCGTAGGGAGAGGTCCCTTTGGCGTGTTTTCAAGGGGAGAATCATTTAAGGCAAATAGTCTCCTGTTGAACCCCGTGCATAACCATGTATAAAGGATTTTTGATGATGAACTAAATACCATGTGATTGTGTTCCATGTTAACAATTTGCATATGTAGTTTATGGATCTGAAATGAACTGAGCGAATTCTATTTGATTGAATGGCTAGTGTATGACACGGTCAACTGATTTGATGAACTTAACTAACATGTGCTTTGATATGTTTACAGGATTTAGTGAGAAAGGAAAGTCTCCGAACAAATTGGGTAAAATTCTTCTAACTCCTCCCTAGTTGATTCGGATAGGATACAAGCTATTGTGATAGCTATCATGTGGTTTGAAGAAACTTAGTCTAGATATTGAGTGATTGATGAGAGTTAGAGACTAATCTTAATGAAAGCATGATGGAGGCATCATCCACAACTCCCTTTGGCTAGGGTCTTCTTCACACTCCAGCATCGTTTGAGTTCGGGCCTCTCTCTATAAAGGCCCAATTATCCTTTTTGTGCTATCTATTTGAGTCATTTGATGTAATTTTCATTTTATTTGAGTCATGTCCCTAGGTCTTGCATTTATTTTCCTAAGTTTGAGTGTCATTAGATTGTTTAGTTAGCTATTGGGCCCAATTCTTCGGGCTTGGCCCAAGAGCCCCCCCTACCCCCTCAGTTATTTGTCATTGAGTCTTTTGTCAGGGTCTTATTGTAAAATGTGAGTTGCCTATATATAGGGCCCCATTTCCTTCCTTTTGGACTAATGAATGAATCAATGCAAAATTTCCAATTGAGAGTTCAATTTAGTTCTAGTGGAGTGATTCCAATAGTGGGTGAGAGACCCTAGGGGAGAGATTCCCCACCCCCACCCCACCTTCTCTCTCTTCCTCTTTCTCTCTCCCTAGTTCACCCCCTTCTCTCTCTCCTCCACTTCCCAACCACCTCCACCCTCCCACCTACCCCATTAAGACCTCTCCACTTCCCACCACCCTCTTTACTCACCCCCCCTAGTTCCAAGAGAGAACCCCCAATCCCCACCCCACCCTCCAACCACCAACCACCCCCACCTCTTTCCAACACTTCTTTCCTTCTTCCCCATGCAACCTTCCACCTCCCAAGACCCATTTCAAATTTGAAACCCTTCCCTCCACTTGCTTTGGCTGCCCCTCTCCCTTCCCTTAGGCTAGGTTCGCCCCCTTCCTCCCCTCCCCCTCCACCATCCACTTCTCCCTCCACCCTCCTGTCACCCTCCCCTTTGGCTGAACCAGCACTAACCCCTGCACCCTCCCCCTTCAGCAGCCCCTCCACCACCCCTATACACTCTCCACCACTCCCTCACAATCCCCATCCACCCCCATCCACCTCCCCTTCACCATATGCATCCTTCTCCTTCTTATTTCTTAGTCATTGGAAGCTACATCTAGGTTGCAGCTTGCAGTCCAGATGTTGCAGGTAAACCAGCAGCTTGCAGCAGCCACCACGACCACCTCCTGGCGAATCTGAAGGCCCAAGAGGTATCCACGGAAGCGTCTACCAGTCTTCTTCGCAACGACGGTGGTTCATCCCCATCCGAGCTCCGTGCTGCCCGGGAGATCCATTCTTCCACAACTGTGCAGAGCTGCCCCTGCTGAGCACCTGAACCAGAGTAGAAGCCTTACCAAGATGAACCTCGGGAGAATCAGGCCAAGAGTTCTTCTGGAAAGTTGTTCCTCGTCCTGTCTACTTTCAGAATCAAGAAGCGGAACTTCGATCGACATCCGTGGGCCAGAGTTATCAATTTTATCCCTCGGGTATGAGGTTTTGCTTCCCACAGTCTGCACTGACCTTTCATCATTGTTCAGAGTCCCCTGGTCTTCTCCGGCATCGTTCGGCATCCCCGCCAGTTTTTCTGCCAAGAGGACTCGTCCACGGTTCCAACAACTCTGGCGGTACTTGATTATAAGTTCGGGAGCTATCGGGGCATCTTCTTCTTCCTGCTGTTGAAAACCAGAAGCTGTCAGTCCAAGAATCTGCCTCCCTGTTCGAGCCTCCACCCAGACCAGCATCGGCGCTAGAAGAAATCAACAAAATTTGGAAGACTTCCCTGGTCTCCTACGAAGATTTTTCAGGTGGTCTCATCCCCAACAAAATTCGATAGCAGTTGCAGCAGTCAATTCTTCAATCATCTATCAGCACTCACAGAACGTGGATAGAATCGGCGACCTCCCATCTTCGGTGTTCCTTTCTCAAGTTCCCCTCCCCGCTTGGCCGGCTGAAGGCCCCTCCCTGTGTGGAGGTAGTTTTAGTTGTAATATCCATTAACCCCCACCCCAAGGTCCCCCCTCCTGCGAGAGGTGTAGTATTGTAATCATTTGGGCTGGTCAAGCTACCCCGACGCTACGTGTGGGGATCCACCTGCCTCCCTGCTCGCCCTCGTCTCCGAGCGGGACCGGTTTCTTCAAACCGGTCGAGTAAGTGCTCCAAAATCTTGCTCTCATTTGTGCTTGTCTTTCAATATTAGTTCTTAGTTCCGCTGGCCGTGAGAGTGAGAGCTCGATCCTCAAGCCCCGTTACCTTGAGTGATCACCGTGGGGAAGAGTGTAACCGGTGCCTTTGGCACTTTGTCGGTCCCATTGAATTGGGCTTCCACATACTTTGGGAATCAAATCTTGGCCTTGCTGGCCCTCTACCAGCAAGGGCCCAACCCTCACATCCTCTACTTGGCATCGCCAAGTCACCCCGGGCTTGGGTGAGCGACGATAGAGCGGTGGCCCACATCGGCCCGTTTGAATGCGATTGTGCTTGCTTGCTTAAGTCCAAAGGTGTGTCACATCAATTGGTATCAGAGCAAGTAATTGACTTGTATCTATCAAGTCTAAGTCCTAGGGCCTTTGCATTGTGTGTCCAATTTCATTTTCCCCTTATCTTGCATGTCCACCCGTAGTGGTGCTAGTTACCGACCCGATCCATCATCTTCGGTTCCACCCATGGATCCCAATCCTCAGCTCAACCAAGGAGCTCCTAGGGAGGAACCCCAAGGCCAAATGAATAGAGTAGATGCTACCCTTGCTAACATTCTAGCCCAACTTGAGTCCCTTTCCACTCGACTTACTCGGCTAGAAGAGCATGAGTTCCACCCAAGGGAGCATGAACCAAGAGTCCACCCTCCACATGATGAACCTCATAGGGAAGAAATCCACCCAAGAGATCATGAACCTAGAGTCCACCCTCCACATGATGAACCCCATAGGGAAGATATCCACCCAAGGGATCATGGACCAAGAGTCCACCCTCCACATGTTGAACCTCATAGAGAAGATATCCACCCAAGGAATCATGAACCAAGAGTCCACCTTCCACATGGTGAACCTCATAGGGGAGATATCCATCCAAGGAATTATGAGCCAAGAGTCCACCCTCCATATGTTGAATTTCATATAAATGAATTCCACCTAAGGAACAATGACCCACGGGTCCACCCCCCACATGTTGAGCCTCATAGGGATGTGTTCCACCCAAGGAATAATGGACCAAGAGCCCACCATCCATATGTTGAAATTAATAGGGAGGACTTTGATTTTGACCCCTACCATGACTATGAGAGGCCTCGCCACCATCACATTCCTGAAAGGCGCCCACGGGACGATCCAGATGACCCTCTCCTAAGGATGATCAAGGTAGAAGCCCCAAACTTTGATGGTTCCCATGAACCAAGTATCTACTTAGAATGGGAGACCGTCATGAACCAATACTTTGAATGGTACCCCATGTCCGACCAAAGGAGAGTAAGATTGGCCAAAATGCATCTCACCAAATTGGCCAAAACTTATTGGCTAAACCAAGAGGGATTAAGAAGGATTAGGCGGGAAGAACCTATTGACACTTGGGAAGGCATGAAGAACCAACTTAGGAATAAATACCTACCCCAATCCTACCACCAAATGCTCTTAGATGAATGGCAAAGCCTTACCCAAGAAGGGAAGACCGTGGTTGAATACATTGAAAAATTCGACTCCTATCTTTTGAAGTGTGGAGTCCATGAAGACCCGGCCGTTACCTTGTCCCGTTTTAGGAATGGGCTCCAAAGCCACATCAAGAGAGAGCTCTTCATGAGAGATGTTCACAACCTTGAACTAGCCTACCAAATAGCTAGGGATGTTGAGAGATTTTCTAGGATCCCTCGGTTTGCTACTCCCCGACCGGTCGATCCTAAAAATATGGGACCACGACCCATTCCGGTCACCCCCATGAAAGCCCCTAGCCCAAGTGGAAATGCCCCATTAAGGCCTTACAACCCTCCTCCTACCATCACTCCAAACAAGCCCACCCCTAGTCACCCTCCTCCACGGAGGGAAGACATTCCCAAAGGCCCAAATGTAGGAACCACCCCGGGTAGCGGGCATCAACAATGCTATAGATGTAAAGGGTTTGGTCACTTTGCGGGGCAATGTCCATCCAAAGGATTGTCTAGTTTGCTTATTGAGGAGGAAGCTCCCCCACCCCAAGGGGAACTTGAGGGTGTTGTTGAGGACCATGAAGCCTCCCTAGATTGGGAAGAAGAGTATGAGGCCCAATACCTTGAATCGGGACTAGATCACACCACTCCACCTACCAACTCCCATCTAGGAGTGATTAGATGCACCCTCACCAAACCCGACGAAGAGGATTGGCGTCAAACCTCAATCTTTCACACCTTTGTCAAAATAGGGAGCCATGTAAGAAAGGTGATCTTGGATAGTGGGAGTTGTGTCAATGCCGTATCCCCCGATACCGTTAATCTCCTTGGGCTTGCTATCACCCCCCATCCAAATCCATACCGAGTCTTATGGATCAACAACAACTCCATCCCGGTCAACACCCAATGCCTTGTGCCCCTCACCTTCTCTTCATATCATGGACAAATTTGGTGTGACGTCATCCCCATGGAAGTAGGAAGCATCCTACTAGGAAGACCTTGGCTTTATGATGTAGATGCCACCATCTTGGGTAGGACCAACACATGTACTTTTGAACATGAGGGTAGGACTATCTGTCTCAACCCCTCCCCACCACGTCCCATGCCCAAGAGGGACACTCTCCCTCAAGGACACCACCCCACCACCACACAAGTCTTGGGGAACTCTACCCCTCCAACCCCATCCCTCACCCAAACTCCCAAACAAAGTGTGACCTCGGGGTTGACCAAGGGTCTTCATCTCATCACTAGGAAAGAGCTTGAAAGGGAGATAGATCAATGAGTACCACTATGTGCGGTGATCATTTGCCTAGGAGAGCCAACTCCCACCAACCCACATCCTATAGAAATCTGGCATCTCCTAGAAGAATTTCATGATGTGTTCCCGGCCGAGCTCCCGGACCAACTCCCTCCCATGCGTGATGTGCAACACGCAATTGATTTAGTTCCGGGAGCCACCCTCCCAAACCTTCCTCATTATCGCCTCAATCCCACGGAGCATGCCGAACTTCGTAGACAAATTGAGGAACTCATTAGGAAGGGCTTCATCCGAATAAGCAAAAGTCCATGTGCCGTCCCGGCCCTTCTAACTCCCAAGAAGGATGGGTCTTGGCCGATGTGTGTGGATAGCCGGGCTATTAATAAAATAACCATCAAGTATAGGTTCCCCATCCCTAGGCTAGATGACATGCTTGATATGCTAGCCGGAGCCACTATTTTCTCCAAAATTGACCTTAAGAGTGGCTATCACCAAGTTAGGATAAGACTCGGGGATGAGTGGAAGACGGCTTTCAAGACCAAGGATGGTCTCTTTGAATGGTTAGTCATGCCTTTTGGGCTTTCAAATGCCCCAAGTACTTTCATGCGTCTTATGACGGAGGTCCTTAGGCCTTTCATTGGGATCTTTCTAGTGGTCTACTTTGATGACATACTCATCTATAGTCAATCCCAAGAGGCCCACCTTGACCACCTTAGGCAAGTTTGCACCGTCCTCCGACAAGAGAGCCTATTTACCAACTTAGGGAAGTGCCACTTCATGACCACATCCATCACCTTCTTAGGATTTGTGGTGTCTACCAAGGGTGTCTCCATGGACCCCTACAAGGTCCAAGCTATTCTTGATTGGCTGGAACCCCACACCCTTCATGAGGTCCGGAGTTTCCATGGATTGGCAACATTCTATAGAAGGTTTATTCGTGGATTTAGCACTATCACTGGCCCTATCACCGATTGTCTCAAGAAGGGGACTTTTGTGTAGACCAAATCAACCTCTAAAGCCTTCCAAGAACTCAAGGAGAAGTTCACCCAAGCCCCGGTCCTATGCCTACCTGATTTCTCTAAAGTCTTTGAAGTCACATGTGATGCATCCGGGATAGGAATAGGAGGGATTCTTAGCCAAGAGGGACACCCGGTAGCCTTCTTCAGTGAGAAGCTATGTGATGCTAGGACAAGATACTCCACTTATGACAAGGAGTTCTATTCCATGGTTCAGTCCCTCCGACATTGGAGGCACTACTTGTTGCCCAAAGAATTTGTCATCTTTTCCGACCATGAGGCCCTCAAATACCTCAACTCCCAACAAAAGCTAAATGCCCGACATGTCCGATGGGTTGAGTTCATCCAATCCTACACTTTTGTCATCAAACACAAAGCCGGGAGTGAGAATCGAGCGGCGGATGCCCTTAGTAGGAAAGTTTCATTGTTATCCACTATCTAAGTGGAAGTGACCGGATTTGATAGGATCAAGGATGAGTACCCTAGCTGCCCTGACTTTGGGCACATCTATACCACCTTGACCACCCATTCTAGCAAGGAACATGAGGGATTTGTCTTAGAGGATGGGTTCCTTTTCAAGGGACCAAAGCTTTGCATCCCACGAACCTCACTCCGTGACTTCTTGATTTGGGAATTACATGCGAGAGGGCTAGCTGGTCATTTTGGAGTCCACAAAACCATTGGTCTATTTGAGGGACTGATGAGGACATCACCAGCAATTTCATTTGATCAAGGATCCCGATGCTCGCCACCCATGCTACATCTTGTTCACCACTTTATTTCGAGTCATATGATGTAATTTTCATTTTATTATCATGTACTTTTCCTTTTATTTGAGTCCAATACCTAGGTTAGGTAGCTATTTACCTAAGTCTTAAGTCTTTATGTGTGTTATTGGGCCCAATTATATGGGCTAGGCCCAGGGGCACCCCCTTCCCCTTGGTTTAGTGTTAGTAGTCCAAGAGTCAGGGACTTATATGTAAATGTGGGATTCCTATAAATAGGACCCCAATCCCTCATTTGGAAGCTAATGAAGTATTGATAAAATTGCCACCAGAATTTGTGCCTACCTCTCTAGCTCTCTCTCTCTCTATATATATCTCTCTCTCTCTAAAGGGGGCGAACCCCTCTCTCTCTCCTCTCCTCTCTCTCCAAATTTCGCACCACTCCCTCTCTCCTCTCCTTGCCACCTCAACTTCCACATCAGCCTCCCACCCTTTCATCTTCCCAAGACCCTTAACTCCCCTTCATTTCCCCCCACTTCCCAAACAACCTTTCCCCTTCCCCATACACCCTTTCACCTTCCCAAGGGAGAATCCCTTCTCCTAGGCACCCCTTCCCCTCCCCAAGGCAACCCCTTCCCATTCCCTAGACCACCATTAACTCTTCTATTAACCCTCCACTCAAATCAAGAGAAGCCCTCCCCATTCCCCTAAGCCTTGTGCGCCCCCATCTCCCCACCACCTCCTCCAAGGCCATTTTCGCACCCACCCTCTCTCCTTGCTAGCTCCGCCCCTGCCACCTTCCCCCACCTTCCCTTCCCACCTCCTAACTCTTCCCCACCACCAAAACATCCATATCCCCTTCCCCCGCCACCAAAGAAACCACCCCCTCAACCATTCTTTCTTCCAATCTATGTGCAGCAGAAGACCTGCAGATCGACAGTCTGTTGCAGGGCCGCCCACGACCACATCCCGGCGCTCCTGGGGGCGTGGCCTACATTGACGGAAAGCTCTTCTAGCCATCTGCGCAGGCGAGGTGGTTTCGTCTCAATCCGAGGTCGGAGCTGCCCGGGAGAGCCATTCTTTGCCAACTGTGCAGAACCAGTCCGGCCTGCAACCAGAACTGACTTGCAGAAGCTCCTTGATGTAAAACCAACCTCGGACCTATTTAGCAAGCATTCAAGTTTGAGCAGCGGACTCACACTAGCGAGCTCACCCGTATGGCGCACACTAGTACCCGATGGCGACTAGGCGATGTTGGAGAGGGTCCGAGGCGGGACCTTTAGGCTCCAATGGTTGGCTAACTTGGGAAGAACCCCAAATGGGCCTAGGATGCCCATATCATGGGCGGCCAACACACCAAGGGTGTGGGTTAAGTGGATTCACTCTCAACTTGCCCGCGGTGGTCACTCACGGTACTAGCAATTTGAGCCGAGCTCTCACTCTCCGTCCGACGAAGCAATAGCAATAATACTAAGCTAAGCAAGTGATTAAACCAGTCAAGAGAGGGTCCGAGGCTCACCTAGCCAGCGTGAAGACACCGACTCCGGCCGGAGACGGGGGCGAGCGGGGAGGCGAGGGTATGCACCCGCACGCCGCGTCGATTGAAGCTTCAAACCTGCGACTTAATAATGACATGAACTACACCCCATGCAAGGGGGGGGGGATCTCGGGGTGGGGGTTATGTGAATTACAGCCAAAACTACCTCCGCGTAGGGAGGGGCCTTCAGCCGGCCAAGCGGGGTGGGGAATTATGAAGAAAACTCGACGTTCGGATTGATGCCGGTTCTGCCAATCTTCAGAATGACTGGACAGGGGTGCGGTGATGATGCCGTCACAAATTCCACAGAGCTTAGAACCTGATGAGACTTGCGCCAAAAGCTTCCCAGCGGACCAAGGATGATCTCTGAATTTTTTTTGAGCTTGGTAAAATGGTTGCTGGCCGGGGCAGAGTCTGGAACCAGACTGACTGGTTCTGCCTCTGTCTGGTGCAGAACAATGTGGCCTGTTGCAGAGGGTGCCACGATCTCTACCAAGCTCTGATTGAGACAAGGCATAAACCGTTGGAACCGTGGTCGAGTCTTCTTTCTGTCGGCGCCAACGGCGGGGTCGGCAGATGTCAGAGAAGACCGGGGCGATCAGATGAGTAGAGGGGTGTCGGTTCTGGATCCTATAAACTGACCTGACACACTTGAAGTAGAAAATTCGTAACGTTAGATGCCAATGTCCAAATGCAGCTCTGCTTCTCGAGGATGAAAGAGGACTTGAGAGGGAAGAATGCTTCTGAAGAACACTTGATCTGAATCCCAAAAGGTTCGCCGTGGCCGAGCTCCCAATCTCGCTCTGGTTCTCTGCCTGGGGTCTTCTGCGTAGTCGAGGGAGATCGGCTCCTGTGGACAGCTCCGACCTCGGATGTCGACGAAACCACCTCGCCTTGAAAGCTCTCTAGATGACCTTTCCAGAGATGTAGGCCTTGACACCTGGAGGACCAGGGAGCGGCCGGACCAGATGCAATCTTTAGGACCCAACTCTACTGCCTGTGACCTGCTATCTGAAACTGCAAACTAGCAAGTATAAAGGGAGTGGAAGGGGGTTAGCTAGGCTTGTGAATGATGGCTGAAGGTTTAGGGAGAGGGGGAGGACGTGGCTAGGGCTCCAGGAGGTCAGGAGTGGCAGTGGTGGAAGGAGAGGGGGGGATGGAACTGCTAGAGGTGGAGATGGGGGAGTGGGTGTGCACAAGAGAGAGGGTGAGAAGAGAGGAGGGGGAGGAGGGTGACCAGACCAAGGGGGGTCTGGTTTGGGTCGACCTAGGGTGTGGGAGGGATGGGAGAGGGGAGGTAAATTCGAATTTGGGCTTTGGGAGGGGTTAATTCAGCCTTGGGAAGGTGGAGAGGTGCCTAGGGAAGTGGAGGTGGTTGGGAAGTAGGGTTTAGATTGGTGGAGGGTTGTTGAGACTAGATGGAGAGTAAAGGAGGGTTGTGGGAAGTTGTGGGGAGTTATTGGAGGTAGGTGGGGGTTGGAAGTGACTGAGAGGGGGAGGAGAGAGAGAATGGGGCGAATTCTTCCCCTTGAGAGAGAGAGAGAGAGAGAGAGAGATAAAGAGAGAGAGAGAGATATTGAGAGAGAAGGCTAGAGGGATTTGGAGTATATCTGGAATTCAATATTCATGCATAAGTTCTTACAAATGAGAGAGGGGTGGGGCTATTTATAGACTCCACACTTTTCCTAAGACCAAACTGACCCTGACAAGCTAACTAATGACCAAACAGTCCAAGGGAGGGGCGCCCATGGGCCTAGCCCAATGGTTTGGGCCCAATAACTAATCATACCAACATAATGACTTCAAGACTTAGGAAAATGACTCACCAACCTAGGTACATGACTCAAATAAAGGGAAAATTACATGATATTGACTCAAAGAAAATGTGAAGATTACATGACTAGACTCAAAAATACATGACTAACATAATGGCGCTAGTCGATGAACAATCCGAGTCTGGAGAAAATGTGGAGGGGCAAGGGATGCCCTCATCACTCCTGCAACCACCCCGTGCTCCCCTTGGCGCGCCACTTGACCGGAGCAAAGATCCACCTGTCCTCTGTCCAACGCAGCCAGCGGGACCTCATTCGGAGCACGGAGCCAATTGTACCAATTTTTCTACCACCGGGACGCTGTTCAGGTTAGCCAGGGTCTGCCCCGACACCTCCCCACTCCTCGGGCTGCTACTCTCAACCCTGACCTCCTCCGGTGCTGTTCTTTCTTCCTGATCGAAGAGGACGCGGCCACACTCGCAACCGTCCTGGCCCTGCTCCATTTGGACCACGGGAACGATCATGACGCCATCTCCAACCTACTGCCACAACCAGAACCCAGTCCGAAGCAGAGTAAAGCAGCGCCGGTCCAGCAACTCTCCCGACCAGTGACCTCGACATCTGGTGCCAGAAAAATTCAAGCTTCATCCTGGGTCAATTCCCGATATTTTGGCGCTAGTCTCATCAACTTTTGACTCCGGGAGAGATCGCCACAGCGCCGACAACCAGTACCTATCAGCAGGGAATCTGGTGGGCAGAACCCCGAAGAGGCGCGTCGGCTCCGGTTCATACCCCTTTCTTTCTCGCCTGGCCGGCTTACCGCCCCTTCCTGCGTGGAGGTAGTGTTTACGTGTAAACCTTACTTCCCCACCCCTAGTCCAACCCTCTTGTGTGAGGAGTAGTGGATGTAATTAATTTCAACAGGTTGAAGCTTCATCGACGCAGCGTGCGGGTGGCCCACACTTCCCCGCTCGCCCTCGTCTCCGGCCGGGATCGGCATCTTCACGCCGATCAGGTGAGCTCCTGGTTGCACTCCTCTTGGTTAGCACTTCTTGCTTAACTAGTATTGCTTCTTAGTTCCGTCGGTGGCGAGGGAGTGCCCGTCCTAAAATCAATCACATCGAGTGTCCACCGCGGGGTGAGTTGTAAGAGAGACCCTACATCCCACGCCCTTGGCGTGCTAGCCGCCCACGAAATTGGGCATCCCAGGCCCTTAGGGTTTCAACCCAAGCTAGTCAAATCCCCAGAAAGGCAAGGTCCATCCTCGGACCCTCACCACTATCGCCGGTCCACCTACGGACTCGGGTGTGCGCGACGCGGGTGAATCCGCTTGAGTGGGTCCGCCGTTCGGTTCAATTGCTTGCAAATTTAAGTCCGAGGGGTCGTGTCACATCAACTTGGTATCAGAGCAAGTTTGACTTGTCTCTACGAGTCTAGTCCTAGGGCATTGACATTTGAGTCTCCCTTGGATCATGTTTTCCATCACTCCCTTGCATGGCCACCCTAGGGAGACACCCCAACTATCCTCAGACCCTCACCTCCCGGCTTGATCGGCTTGAAGCAAAAGGGAACCACGGCCCTAGGGCTTGGTCACCTCGGGATGGATTTAGAGCCAATGAACCCCCACTTAGGAGCAATGGCCTTAGAGTCTTGCCTCCCCGGGATGAATTTGAATGGGAAACCAAAGGACCCAGATACCCATGGGAAGAGATGAGGAATGAGATTAAGAAGATCTTCACTCCCCCTTTCCCTCCCAGTCAACCCAAGACCTCCCTTAGGGCCCAAACTCCACCACCCCAAATAATTCCAACCCCGATCACCACCACCATTCAAACCAAATTGGCCACCACCCAACCCACAAATCCTCCTCCCACCCCTTCCCAAAAGGAACTTAAGGAGGTGACCGAAGTCTATGAGGCTCCCCTAGATTGGGAAGAATAATATGAAGCCCAATTGGGTCAAGAGAACCCGTTCCTTCCCAAAGAGAACCCATTGAGCCAAATTAGGTGCACCCTCCCCCATGAGTTACAAGATCCCCAACCTAGGCCTCCACTACTACCCTTCCCCATCCTATCCCAAGTCCCCCATTACCCACCACCCAAAGAGCATCACAGGCCAGTCATCATCACCCCACCCACAAAGGACCTACTCACCTCCTTGGTAGAGGAAACCATGATACCCACACCCGACCCCCTAGTAGGGAACATCCCAGAACCACTCCCCATCTTGGAGGAAAGTCATGTCCAAAACGAGGAAGATGTTTCACCTTTCGTGCCACCCCAATTTGGAGTGAACTTGTCATAAGTGGGCCCTTGGTTAAATGGCTTGTGGAAAATCAGGCTCACCCTATCCTGCCCTATGCTTACCCTTCCATGGAACAACACCTCCCCATAGTACCCTTATCCACCTATCACACCTATCACACCACAATCCAATCATCATATCAAGTGGAAACATTAGGGGATCTTCTTAAGGGTATAGTTTGGCAAATGGAGCTAACTGGCATGTTGACTATAGTAGCCGACCGACCTAGGAGCCTTGACCTCCTACACCTATGTGTCGGATCCATCTCCTCCATTTACACTGTGGGTTGCTACACTAGCGACATTCTTTTACTCCTCCCTACACCCGACGAGCCCGATGCTATCCACAAACTAGAGTTGCTTGTCTCGGGTAGAACATCCAACCCTCCATTCATGGCCGACCATCCCACCAAAAACTTTGGCCCCATCATTTTACTAGAGAAGGAGGATCCACCACCATGTTGTGAGGACCAAAAGGACCTAGAGTTCCTCTCCTTAGATGACCCTTACCATGACCCCTTGGATCCCTTCCTATACCCACCCACCTTACTCACCACCAACCTTTTCCTACCCCAACCAACCTTATTGGTCCAAGCCCACTCCATTTTCCTAGACCCCTTTGACCCCTATGAGTGGAAAATCTCACACCAAGTCATACACATAGAAGGAGCCATTTGGATGGGAATGCATGTGCCACTACATTTTGCATCATTTGGTAGGGCTAGTAAGCCCAGTCAGCTCATACATGTCACACACACTGCGGGCCCAATGCATGACTGGCTCACATTTTGATGTGCTGGTCCTCCCACATTCGTCATAGCTCTTAAGCATGAAAGGAGCATACATGGATGTCCGGGTCCCCCGATAATTATCACAACCATGCACGATAGATCCACCTATGATTTTCCCGCCCCCCCTGAGTCCATAAAAGTCTTCATCACATCTATGCATGATAGGTCTATGTACGGCTGTCCCGGTCCACCTTTGCATGCTATCCACTTTCACACCCACTCACCGCATTATGATGCATGGCATGAGCATACACGCAAGCAATTCTTGACGAGCGGTGAGGTTCACAAAGAGCGGACAAGAGCTCGTGAGCGCCACTTGGAATTCCAAGTAGGCAATCTGGTGATAATGACATTGGAGTGGCTCTACCCTAGGGTCACCTCCAATTCGAGGGCACGAGGACTTGGACCTTCCCAAGTTCCGAGTGACTTTGGCAACCCGGCTATCGGGTTGGACTTACTAATGGGTTTTGGGATTCACCCTATTTTTCACGTGGCGGATCCGGCACCCTATATGGGCACCGCGGTGGATCCTAGTGAGTGCCTCGAGCCTTTATCTTCCTTTGAGAGGGACACCCTCGGAGAGCCACCAAAAGTCAGCCTGAGAGTCTGACGTGTGCACACGGAGGCAATACTAGGCAAGCAGAGTTCCATCGCCAGCAAGAGGGTGCGCCTGAGCTGCCTCGAGAGGATGAAGGACCGTCCCCTGGTTGCGGACGTAGGGTTGAGTTTGGAGGTTGAGGCTCACTCTGAGCTGCTTGAGAGGACCACTTCCCCAGTGGGCCCATACTCGACGGAGTCGAGTTTTCCGCGCCCTGGGGGTATGATGAGGACATCACTAGCAATTTCATTTGATCAAGGATCCCGATGCTCGCCACCTATGCTACATCCTGTTCACCACTTTATTTCGAGTCATCTGATGTAATTTTCATTTTCTTATCATGTACTTTTCCTTTTATTTGAGTCCAATACCTAGGTTAGGTAGCTATTTACGTAAGTCTTAAGTCTTTATGTGTGTTATTGGGCCCAATTATATGGGCTAGGCCCAGGGGCGCCCCCTTCCCCTTGGTTTAGTGTTAGTAGTCCAAGAGTCAGGGACTTATATGTAAATGTGGGATTCCTATAAATAGGACCCCAATCCCTCATTTGGAAGCTAATGAAGTATTGATAAAATTGCCACCAGAATTTGTGCCTACCTCTCTAGCTCTCTCTCTCTCTCTATATATATATCTCTCTCTCTCTCTAAAGGGGGCGAACCCCTCTCTCTATCCTCTCCTCTCTCTCCAAATTTCATACCACTCCCTCTCTCCTCTCCTTGCCACCTCATCTTCCACATCAGCCTCCCACCCTTTCATCTTCCCAAGACCCTTAACTCCCCTTCATTTCCCCCCACTTCCCAAACAACCTTTCCCCTTCCCCATACACCCTTTCATCTTCCCAAGGGAGAATCCCTTCTCCTAGGCACCCCTTCCCCCCTCCAAGGCAACCCCTTCCCATTCCCTAGACCACCATTAACTCTTCTATTAACCCTCCACTCAAATCAAGAGAAGCCCTCCCCATTCCCCCAAGCCTTGTGCGCCCCCATCTCCCCACCACCTCCTCCAAGGCCATTTTCGCACCCACCCTCTCTCCCTACTAGCTCCGCACCTGCCACCTTCCCCCACCTTCCCTTCCCACCTCCTAACCCTTCCCCACCACCAAAACATCCATATCCCCTTCCCCCGCCACCAAAGAAACCACCCCCTCAACCATTCTTTCTTCTAATCTATTTGCAGCTGAAGACCTGCATATCGACAGTCTGTTGCAGGGCCGCCCACGACCACATCCCGGAGCTCTTGGGGGCATGGCCTACATCGACGGAAAGCGCTTCCAGCCGTCTACACAGGCGAGGTGGTATCGTCTCAATCCGAGGTCGGAGCTGCCCGGAGAGCCATTCTTCGCCAACTGTGCAGAACCAGTCCGGCCTGCAACCAGAAGTGACTTGTAGAAGCTCCTGCGACCACCCTATGCTCCCCTTGGCGCGCCACTTTTCCGGAGCAAAGATCCACCTGTCCTCTGTCCAACGCAGCCATAGGGACCTCATTCGGAGCTCGGAGCCAATTGTACTAATTTTTCTACCGTCGGGATGCTATTCAGGTCAGCCAGGGTCTGCCCCAACACCTCCCCACTCCTCGGGCTGCTACTCTCAACCCGACCTCCTCCGGTGCTGTTCTTTCTTCCTGATCGAAGAGGACGCGGCCACGCTCGCAACCATCTTGGTCCTGCTCCATTTGGACCACGGGAACGATCAAGATGCCATCGCCAACCTACTGCCACAACCAGAACCCAGTCCGAAGCAGAGCAAAGCAGCGCCGGTCCAGCAACTCTCCCGACCAGTGACGTCGACATATGGTGCCAGAAAAATTCAAGCTTCATCCTGGGTCAGTTCCCGATATTTTGGCGCTGGTCTCATCAACTTTTGACTCCGGGAGCGATCGCCACAGCGCCGACAACCAGTACCTATCAGCAGGGAATCTGGCGGGCAGAACCCTGAAGAGGCACGTCGGCTCCGGTCATACCCCTTTCTTTCTCGCATGGCTGGCTTACCACCCCTTCCTGCGTGGAGGTAGTGTTTGCGTGTAAACCATACTTCCCCACCCCTAGTCCAACCCTCCTGTGTGAGGAGTAGTGGATGTAATTAATTTCAACAGGTTGAAGCTTCATCGACGCAGCGTGCGGGTGGCCCACGCTTCCCCGCTCACCCTCGTCTCCGGTCGGGATCGACGTCTTCACGCCGATCAGGTGAGCTCCTGGTTGCACTCCTCTTGGTTAGCACTTCTTGCTTAACTAGTATTGCTTCTTAGTTCCGTCAGTGGCGAGGGAGTGCCCGTCCTAAAATCAATCACATCGAGTGTCCACCGCGGGGTGAGTTGTGAGAGAGACCCTACATCCCACGCCCTTGGCGTGCTGGCCACCACGAAATTGGGCATCCCAGGCCCTTAGGGGTTCAGCCCAAGCTAGTCAAATCCCCAGAAAGGCAAGGCCCATCCTCGGACCCTCACCACTATCGCCGGTCCACCTACGGACCCGGGTGTGCGCGACGCAGGTGAATCCGCTTGAGTGGGTCCGCCGTTCGATTCGATTGCTTGCAAATTTAAGTCCGAGGGGTCGTGTCACATCAGGGACAGTTTTATTGGCCAAGTCTCAAGTGAGATGTAGGCAAGATAGTGGGTCAATGCCGAACATGTGCTTCGGCCAAACAGGTGAAACAAAACACTGGCCTATATACCCCACTCCCCATCCTCGACCGTCCATGGTAAGACTTGAGCATGGACTTTGTGCTAGGATTACCCAAGACTCAAAGAAAGCATGACTCCATCTATGTGGTAGTTGATAGATTTTCCAAGATGGCCCACTTCATCCCATGCTCCAGGACCTCCGATGCCTCCCATGTGGCCCGGTTGTTCTTTGATGAGGTTGTCCATCTCCACGGGCTACCTAAGACCATAGTCTCCGATAGGGATGTCAAATTCACTAACTACTTTTGGAAAACTCTTTGGCACATGATGGGTACCCTCCTCAAATTCTCCACGGCCTATCACCCCCAAACGGACGGCCAAACCGAAGTTGTCAATCGAAGTCTAGGGAACCTCCTTAGGTGCCTTGTTGAGGATCGTCCGGGAAATTGGGATCTCATTCTACCACAAGCTGAGTTTGCATATAACAACTCCATCAATAAGTCCATAGGGATGAGTCCCTTTGAAGTCGTGCATGGGTACAAGCCAAGGAAACCCTCGGATCTCATTCCCCTTCCCTAGCATGCAAGAGTGTCTATTTCAGCTGAATCATTTGCCCTGCATATTTGAGAATTGCATGAAGAAATTTGCGAGCACATAAGCAAAAAGAATGAGGCTTATAAGAGGCGGTCCGACTCTCATCGGCGTCACCAAGAATTCCATGAGGGTGACTTTGTGATGGTAAGGACGGAGAGGCTCTCCCCGGGAGCCATCTCCAAATTGAGGTCACCTGGGGCTGGTCTCTTCCAGGTCCTGAGGCGCATTGGTGCAAATGCCTATGAGTTAGATCTCCCCGAGGAATATGGGGTAAGTCCCACATTCAATGTCGCCGACCTAGTGCCATATAGGGGACCCACGGTGGTACCCAGTGAGGAGATTGAGCCTATTCCTTCCCTTGAGAGAGCACCCACCTGTGAGGAGAGACCACCAGCCAAGAGAGCCCAGCGTGAACGCATAGAACAAATATTGGATGAATAAGTCACTACCACTCGGAGCAAGGTATATGAGCGCTATCTCGTCAGGTGGAAGGATCGGCCTCCTTCGGAAGATTCTTGGGTGAGTCGAAAGGATCTCCAGCAGTTGGATACGGACCTCCTCGAGCAGTACCACAACCGGATGGACCCCTACTCGACGGAGTCGAGCTCTTCACAGCCCAGGGGATTTGATGGAGGCATCATCCACAACTCCCTTTGGCTAGGGTCTTCTTCACACTCCGGCATCGTTTGAGTTCAGGCCTCTCTCTATAAAGGCCCAATTATCCTTTTTGTGCTATCTATTTGAGTCATTTGATGTAATTTTTATTTTATTTGAGTCATGTCCCTAGGTCTTGCATTTATTTTCCTAAGTTTGAGTGTCATTAGATTGTTTAGTTAGCTATTGGGCCCAATTCTTCGGGCTTGGCCCAAGAGCCCCCCTACCCCCTCAGTTATTTATCATTGAGTCTTTTGTCAGGATCTTATTGTAAAATGTGGGTTGCCTATATATAGGGCCCCATTTCCTTCCTTTTGGACTAATGAATGAATCAATGCAAAATTTCCAATTGAGAGTTCAATTTAGTTCTAGTGGAGTGATTCCAATAGTGGGTGAGAGGCCCTAGGGGAGAGATTCCCCACCCCCACCCCGCCTTCTCTCTCTTCCTCTTTCTCTCTCCCTAGTTCGCCCCCTTCTCTCTCTCCTCCACTTCCCAACCACCTCCACCCTCCCACCTACCCCATTAAGACCTCTCCACTTCCCACCACCCTCTTTACTCACCCCCCTAGTTCCAAGAGAGAACCCCCAATCCCCACCCCACCCTCCAACCACCAACCACCCCCACCTCTTTCCAACACTTCATTCCTTCTTCCCCATGCAACCTTCCACCTCCCAAGACCCATTTCAAATTTGAAACCCTTCCCTCCACTTGCTTTGGCCGCCCCTCTCCCTTCCCTTAGGCTAGGTTCGCCCCCTTCCTCCCCTCCCCCTCCACCATCCACTTCTCCCTCCACCCTCCTCTCACGCTACCCTTTGGCTGAACCAGCACTAACCCCTGCACTCTCCCCCTTCACCAGCCCCTCCACCACCCCTATACAATCTCCACCACTCCCTCACAATCCCCATCCACCTCCCCTTCACCATATGCATCCTTCTCCTTCTTATTTCTTAGTCATTGGAAGCTACATCTAGGTTGCAGCTTGCAGTCCAGATGTTACAGGTGAACCAGCAGCTTGCAGCAGCCACCACGACCACCTCCTGGCGAATCCGAAGGCCCAATAGGTATCCACAGAAGCGTCTACCAGTCTTCTTCGCAACGACGGTGGTTTCATCCCCATCCGAGCTCCGTGCTGCCCGGGAGATCCGTTCTTCCACAACTGCGTAGAGCTGCCCCTGCTGAGCACCTGAACCGGAGTAGAAGCCTTACCACGACGAACCTCTAGAGAATCAGGCCAAGAGTTCTTCTGTAAAGTTGTTTCTCGTCCTGTCTACTTTCAGAATCAAGAAGCGGAACTTCGATCAACGTTCGTGGCCCAGAGTTATCAATTTTATCCCTCGGGTATGAGGTTCTGCTTCCCACATTCTGCACCGACCTTTCATCATTGTTCAGAGTCCCCTAGTCTTCTCTGGCATCGTTCGGCATCCCCGCCAGTTTTTCTGCGAAGAGGACTCGTCCACGGTTCCAACAACTCTGGCGGTACTTGATTCTGAGTTCGGGAGCTGTCGGGCCATCTTCTTCTTCCTGCTGTTGAAAACCAGAAGCTGTCAGTCCGAGAATCTGCCTCCCTGTTCGAGCCTCCACCCAGACCAGCATCGGCGCCAGAAGAAATCAACAAAATTTGGATGACTTCCCTGGTCTCCTACAAAGATTTTACAGGTGGTCTCGTCCCCAAAAAAATTCGGTAGCAGTTGCAGCAGTCAATTCTTCAATCATCTGTCAGCACTCACAGAACGTGGACAGAATCGGCGACCTCCCATCTTCGGTGTTCCTTTCTCAAGTTCCCCTCCCCGCTTGGCCAGCTGAAGGCCCCTCCCTGTGTGGAGGTAGTTTTAGTTGTAATATCCATTAACCCCCACCCCAAGGTCCCCCCTCCTACGAGAGGTGTAGTATTGTAATCATTTGGGCAGGTCAAGCTACCCCGACGCTGCGTGTGGGGATCCACCCGCCTCCCCGCTCGCCCTCGTCTCCGAGCGGGACCGATTTCTTCAAACCGGTCGAGTAAGTGCTCCAAAACCTTGCTCTCATTTGTACTTGTCTTTCAATATTAGTTCTTAGTTCTTCTGGCCGTGAGAGTGAGAGCTCGATCCTCAAGCCCCGTTGCCTTGAGTGATCACCGTGGGGAAGAGTGTAACCGGTGCCTTTGGCACTTTGTCGGTCCCATTGAATTGGGCTTCCACATACTTTGGGAATCAAATCTTGGCCTTGCTGGCCCTCTACCAGAAAGGGCCCAACCCTCACATCCTCTACTCGGCATCGCCAAGTCACCCCGGGCTTGGGTGAGCGACGATAGAGCGGTGGCCCACATCGGCCCGTTTGAATGCGATTGTGCTTGCTTGCTTAAGTCCAAGGGTGTGTCACATCAAAGCAAATGAGAACTGAAGACTGACCTTAAGTGTGTAACTTCGATAGGGACTTTCAATGGAGACCAAATGTCAAGATCAAGTGGATGTCATTCAATTGAAACATTAAAATAGTTAGTTACTTTGATTGAATGGTTGAAGGAGGATTCTTGTGTAGTTTGGATGAACAAACCCCAATGTAATTCCCTATCTATAACTACTTGGCTTATCTGTGATTTTTGGGGTAGAGTTGCTTTTTTTCTTCCATACATGTAGATGTTTTTAATATCTCATGTCTTTAGGATCACCCCTTTGTGAGTTCTATTGAGTTTGCATTTTGTCAGGAAAAGTGTCGACCCCATGGGTCGACACTTTGTCCAAGGGTCTGGTGTTTTAAGCCAGCCCTATTATGTCTTCGAACTTGGGGATAAAAAGTTGACCCACAGGGTCAATCTTTTTATCGCGAGGTTCTGTCTGAGTTCATGTTTTAGAACCCTGGACATAAGTGTCGACCCACAAGGTCGACACTTATTCCGTGACTTTCTGCCGTGGCCTTTTATTATTGCCACAGGTGGAAAGTGTCAACCCCATGGGTCGACACTTTCTACGCTGGGTTCTATTTGGGCTTTGTTCTGTCTTGCCCGAATGCGAGTGTCGACCCATGGGGTCGACACTTTTCGGCAACCGGGAAAAACGCCGATTCGCGCGACAGCCGGAGCCCTAGCTCGATCCCCTCTTTTTTTGTCCTATTGTGATTGGTCCTTGGGGGATAATATCCTCCACGTGGCCGCCCATTCCTCTTGGGTATAAATCGGATGAAGATAGGGTTTATTGGAGAGAGGAGAGAGGATCTAAGGCATATACGATTTGGGGTTTTTTTGCAGGGTGTGCAGCCGCAAGGGAAAGAAGCTTCCTCCCATGACGTTCTGAGTTCGATTGAAGGGAAGAGAAGCTTGCAATCAACCTTCATGTAGTAAGTTTGCTGAAGTACCATGGGGATATCATCTCTCTATCACCCATGGTCTTGATCGTGAGTCAAGAGAAGTGAAAGGGGCTTGAACAATCTGCGTCCATTCTTCCGATCCGAACCAGAGAAGCTTTGTGAAGACATCTTCTTGAATCTGTTCATCCCCGGAAGTCATCAAGGAGCCAAGTTTCACCATTTACGACCAGGAGTTTGCTCAACTCAATATTCATCCCTGTTTAGAGTTATTCATGCTTGTCTATGTCTAGTGAGCTTACAAATGTATATCTGTGTTCATCTTTTAAACTGAAGAATATTGTGTGTGTGTTTAGAGCAGGGTCTCTGAGTGTGGTATCATTGTTGGGGTGCATCCCTGTCTTGGTGTGTGTGTGTGGTGCTGACCACCGTGTTGAGGGTTCACCCTCGTGTCTGTGCTGCTCCGCAGCATGTTGAGCGTCGAGCTCGTGTGTGTGTGTGGTTTGCTGCCGTCGTGCAGCGTGTGGTGTATTGAGGTTCGTCCCCGTGTCCTACCTCGTGTAGCGTTTTAGTGAAGCCTCACTGCGGTGGTGAGGGGTGGACGTAGGGTACCCGTCGTGGTCTCGAACCACCTAAAAAATCCTTGTGCATGTGTGATTGGTTGAGTGTTTGTTCCTTATCTTCTACCACCATTCACAGGATGGATTATTGATTATCTTGCACATTGATGCTAAATTTGTTAACGTATACTGCTAGTTCAAATTGCCATCTCTCCGTGTGTGGTCTTATCACTTGCACGTTTGGTGAGGTTTGATTGAGAAGCTTTCAAATTATTTTAATTAGACTTAATTTTTAGAGAGGGATCTATTCACCCCCCTCTAGATCCGTGCCACTACACTGTGGGAACTAACAATTGGTATCAGAGCCCGGCTCTGTTATATTAGATCAAATGATCTTCAGAGGGATCCTAGTGTAGTTTTGAATGATGAATGCTTCTTCGGATATTGCTTCTTTGACTTCCTTACCTGTTTATAATGGTGATGACTTTAACTCATGGCTGGGAAAACTGTGTAGGACCATAAATTTAATTGATCCAAACTTGTGGAAGTTAGTTAATGATGGTCCTCATAAGCTGCCTCGGGATGAGACCAAGTGGTCCAACCAAGACAGACTAAAGAGTCATGAAAATGCTACAATTTTGAGATTGCTAAAAATTTCTGTCAATACTAACAGGTTCACGTTCATCTCCTCTTACAGAACCGTCAAAGAACTTATGGACAAGTTAATGCTAGCTCAAGAGAAGCAAGGACTGAAGGGATTAATGGCTGATGATATTTATCAGACTTGTGATGAAAGTGCTAAGGAGGTAAGCTCTAAATCCGATGAAGATGAATTATCTTTTAAAGATTAGGCAGATGCTTATGAAGAATTATCAGAAAAATATAAAAAGGTAAAATGTGAAAACAAAGCTTTGAAGAAGAAGTCTAATGAAAATATCCATGACAACTCCTCTTGTGTGAAATGCATTGATCTAAGTTCAAAAATTGAAGAACTGGGAAAAGAAAATGAACTCTTGGCATGTAAAGTTACCTTGCTTGAGAAAAGTGAAAGAACTCTAAAGAACAAGTTAGATTCATTGTCAGATGATGAAAAAATGTTTGATAAACTACTTGACTCTGAAATTGATGCCAAGTCCCTTCTGGACAAAAATGAGAAATCTGAGAAAGAAAATGATTTGCTGAAATCTGAACTTGAAAAACTAAAGCAATTGAATAGGACCATGTGTGAAAGACTTTTGACATTTGAAAAAGGCAAGTCCATGGTCTCTCAAGAGAGTGAGAATGTAAGTATTCTAGAACATGAAATATAATCTTACAAGACGATAAATGCCACTCTAAATGAAAAGGTCAGTTCCTATGAAAATCAGATTATCTCATATGAACTTCATGTAGCATCTCTTAAATCTGAAATTTATGACTTGCATAGGTCATTGGGAAAATTCGTGAGTGGGGAGGAGAATGTAAACAAACTCTTGGGAACTAAGGTGAACTTCCAAAGGGAAGGATTAGGATACAATCCTAGTAAAAAGAAAGCATTTAATCTGAAAACAAAAACTTCATTTGTGCATGCTTCTAGTTCCTCAAGTACACCAAACACTTCTTCATCTGTCAAACAAAAGTCCCTTATGCATGCAAAGAAATTTGATGTGAAACACCATGCTCAAAAACAAAACAATGCATCATGTCACTATTGTGGTGAGCTTGGACATCTAATGCATGATTGTAGTTTAATGAAAGAGGATGACTTGAATGCTTGTAAGATGCATGACAATAGATTTCAAGCTAATCAGAAAAGAAAAGTTGAATATTTTCATTATGGGAAAATGGGCCATACTATGAAAAGTTGTTGGTTGTTAAATGTGAAACTCAGATTTCATAATCAAAATCAAAGACCCCCAGATATTCACAAAAGTCCAATGCTTATGTTCAACCAAAGAAATTGAAACCACGTATGTATTGTCATTACTGTGGTTATGTGGGACATCTCATGAATGATTGCTCGTTATTGCACCTTGACGATTTGAATGCAAGGAAAATGTGGAAAGCTACAAGTCGTGGTGCAGCTAACCCCCAGGGACCCAAGATGACTTGGGTTCCCAAAACCTCAAAGTGAAAATCTTGTTTTGCAGGGATGCCTTGTGAAGGAAGAAGTTGTCAATAGAATAAAACTCCTCCAAGGCAAGAAATTGATGAGCCAATGTGGTAATACATTCTACTTTTACTTTCACATGTGAATAACAACCTTCTGTTACTATTCATAGAGTTTATCCGCTTTCACTCATGTTTTCTTGTGTGAATAACTATAACCTCGCAGTTGTTCACAAAGTCTTTTCTAGCTATACTCGTCTTTTTTTATGTGGATAAAAGTTAAATTTTACACATAGAGCACACACATCTTACATCCATACACATCACATCTTTTTGAACACTTGTGAATACAAATAAAAATTAGTCATCTGTCACTTTGATGTACAGACTTGCATATACTTTATATTCGTGTGCATGAATGCCATGATTCACCGGTATATAAAATGACGTCAGTGGAAAGGTGGATTAAGTCCACATGGAAGCTTTCGTTATGCGTGAGTGTGGTCTTCGGACCTACGTCCTCTGCCACGTACCGGTAATCAACTCGCTTGAATACACCATTTTGACATGCTTGAGTGTATATCATATACATCCGTTTCTTTTTGAACTCTTCTACGACCGAACAACCTTGTTAAATAAATTTGCAATGATCTAGGCATGAATGCCTCATGACACATTTTAACAAGGTCATTTTGGTTTTTCAACCATGCATACACTTAGGGGGAGACAAAACCTTGAAAAGGCTAATTCATGTTCTACTATCTGTTCAATCACTCACTTCATATGGAACATTGATACAACTGACTTCATTCAATAAGGATATCTGTTATTCCACTAAACACTTTTAAGGATTCTTAAACCCCTACATTAAAGTCAAGTGACTCGTGAGGAAAAAGCTGTCAGTCCCACCAAAAATTGAATAAGTGTGATTTGACATCGAGTACATCGGGAACCCCCCCTGAAATAAAGGAGGAAACTCGCATCGGAAAATGTCTTATCCACATTATCATAAATGACGATACCGAGTAGCCGGGAATTGCCCCTGAGGCAAAGGGCATGCCTCGTGTCAAAAGGCTAGTCATGTTGCTATTTAAAATAAATACAAAATTGTATGGGACTGTGCGAAGCTACCAAAAGCCGAGCATTTTGTATTGAAATGTAGGGAGGAGAGATTCTTGTTAGTGTTACTTAGAACATATGATTATCCATATTGTTTTGAATGTCATTCTTCATCATTTACATGTTGAATCTGAGCTTGATTGTTTGAATGTATTTCCTGAATTAGTTGATCATCAATGGTTAAGCAGTACGTCTACTTGTAAGCACAACCATGTTAATATGGTTCATGGACATAATTGCTTAAATCTATTGCATTCTTCTTATACCCGTCCTTAAGGGACCTTCATGCTTGATCTTATACCTAAATATGCTTGCTTGTTTGCCTACATGCTAGGAATGCACAATAAGAACTTGATTGTTAAACCCCCTAATTGGAGCATGCAACTCACTTTGAATCTACTATCTCACTCATATTCCTAGAATTTCCTCTAAAAATAGATTTTGCTGAAGAGAAAACCATGTATGTTTGATTGTTGAACTGAGTTGGTTAGAATCACTCTCTTGTGACCAACTAAAAATTGTGATGGCAGAAAGGAATACAAATTCTGATTGAACTATTTTGTGCGTTGAGTTACTGCTCTGACATTGTGTCCATTCCTCGGACTTTGTCTCATATTTCACTGACCATGAGCTCTGATGCACAGAGTCAATAGGTTGCAATTGGTCACTCTAACATGCTTTAATCTTAAGTTCTTTGAAGTGCTCAGAATGAAGGAGATAAGGTAAGCAACTTGGCTTCAATGCTATTCATGGGAATGAAATGTATTCAACTCAAATCTGGTATGATTCCTTGCAACATTTCAATCTCAATGATTTGTGATGGATAATAGAAATGAATGCTTAATTGAATTGATCATCCAAGTGTGGCTATTTGATTTCACTTGTCCAAGATCAACTTTTCTCATTTGAACTACCCACATATTGCCCAATTTATGTTTATCATTTTGTGGATACCAAGTTTGATTCATTTGGCCTTCAATTCACTGCATTCCACTTGATTCTTCAAAGTGCAGAAGAAGTTTCGACCCCTAAGGTCGACCTTTTACCTGTGCTTCTTCTTTTTCTCGCGAGACAGATATGTCTCCAAAATGTGTCGACCCACAAGGTCAACACTATTGTTTCGAAACTCGGTTTGTGAACCGGACCGCAGGGTTCACTCCTCACAACTGTTGCTCTGTGGCTCGAACCCAAGGTGACTTGGGTGTCTTCCTTTGGCCAAATCTGATCGAACCATCTTCCTTAAACCCTCTTATCTACATCGTAAACCCATTCTCCACCCATTCTCTCCAGCCCTAACCTTCCTCTGTGACATTCCACGGGCGACCATCCGCACCTCCAACGGACGATCCTCCTCTTCCCAAGCCTCCACAGCTCCTCCTCTCCACTCCCCCTCCAGCCCTATGCGGCTCCTCCATGCCACCTCTTCCAGAGGCACCCTCCGGCGAGCGGCGGCGTTCGCCCCATCTTCTTCCTCTTGATGCTATCACGGCGCCCTCGTACGAAGCACATCTGTTTGGAAGAAGTTGTTGTTCGTGGCGTGAAGTCCAGACAGTCAGAGGAAGCCCTCCATCTGCTCGAGGGTCTTACTACCGCATCTCCGTCCTCCATCTGCTTGCCAAGCTGCACAAATGGCACCCAAGAAAAGATCGGTGTTAGAGAGGGAGGAAGCCTGCATCCTAACAGAGCTACGGCGCAAGGACAAAGAAGCCCAGACTCAGACAAGGAAAAGGGCTGCTGAAACAAAAATGCTGGTTGAGAGAAAAGTGTTACGACCTCGTGCCGTTGATTTTAGAAGCATCAAAATCGCTCTGCCAAGGTTAGTAGAATTATTGAGGAAGCAGCCAAATTTGATTCCATTCATGACTGAGCATAGAAGAGTCTATCATTCACTAGTTCATCAGTTCTATGGAAATATGGTTGTAAAAAATGATGAGATGCACACAAAATTAGATGGGCATTCTGTTCCTTTAACTGCTCAATTGATAGGAAAAGCTCTAAATTTGCCTTGGGATAGTGGGGTGATTTATGAAGAAGCCATTTATTCTGAAGAACTTACATATGAACTAATGATGGATAAGGTAGCAACACCAGGGTGTGTACCGAAGCTCAATGCAAATGAATTCCCATCCCTTCAGAGAATTCAGCATCACATGATGACCACTATTCTATTGCCAAGATCAGGGTCTAGAGAACAAGTAACTGACATGCACAAATTCCTATTTGTACAAATCATGAGTGGAGAACCGGTTAACTTCCCAAAGGTGATGATGGAGTACATAACCAGCTGTAGGAAGTCCAAGAATCGAAATTTACCTTATGGAGCTACTTTAACACCAATTTTTCAGTCCTTGCATATTGATCTGAGCAAGCAAGTCAGTCATCCAATTAGGGATGCTGACATCTATACTATCCCATCCATCTGCAACAACATGGGCTATGAATTGATAAATGGTGTTCTCGTTCGCACACTTCCGTCACAGAAAGGTAAAGCCCCGGTAGCAGGGTCTTAGCAAAGTGAAGGTGAAGATCATGAAGAACCCATCAGCAAAACTGTCAGAACCAGAGTGTCACAAGCTACATCTTCAGCAGATACATCAATGAACACCAAATTTGATGAATTAGCTGATGAAGTTTGCAATGTCAAAGAATCAGTGGATGCCCTCACACGGGAAGTCAAAGAACTCAAGCTTCATCATGATAGTTATCTTCAGAAGTTTCCTGCCATGGCCGACTCCATTGACCCACTCCATACTGTCATTGGCATTCAAAACTCCAAGTTTGACGATCTCTATGATTTTCTCAGGCGTCCTCGGACACCTCCTGACTCTCCTTGAGGCTTTTATCTCTAGCACCCTACTTCTAATGACCAAGCTAATTAACTTTTCCCCCCTTACTACTCCTTTTTATTGATGACAATGGGGGAGATGAAATGTGCTATATGTGTGGATGTTATGGTTGCGTGTCTTGTTATGCGGACACTTTGTGGTTTGTGTTTATTTTGTGGACATGGTTGTCTTGTTTATTTTGTGGACTTGTGTTTATGTTGTGGAATTATCACCTATGCTTCTATTCTGATGCTGTCTCCATTTATGATTGGAAATGCACTTTTGGATGTTTGATGGATCATTCATCATTAATGTTGCATGGTATTTTAATTTGTGGTTAGAATGCATCATATTCTTGATTGTGTTATCAAATGGTCTACAGGATGCCATTCGATTGTTAAGCATGGCTTCACGCCTAGAATGCTAGATGTGAGAAGATGTTCATTGAAACCTTTTTATCTGTCAACACCCTTTTGTCTAATTGCACATAGTATTTGTCATCATCAAAAAGGCGGAGATTGTTGAACCCCATGCATAACCATGTATAAAGGATTTTTGATGATGAACTAAATACCATGTGATTGTGTTCCATGTTAACATCTTGCATATGTAGTTTATGGATCTGAAATGAACTGAGCGAATTCTATTTGATTGAATGGCTAGTGTATGACACGGTCAACTGATTTGATGAACTTAACTAACCAGTGCTTTGATATGTTTACAGGAGTTAGTGAAAAAGGAAAGTCTCCGAACAAATTGGGTGAAATTCTTCTAACTCCTCCCTAGTTGATTCGGATAGGATACAAGCTATTATGATAGCTATCATGTGGTTTGAAAAAACTTAGTCTAGATATTGAGTGATTGATGAGAGTTAGAGACTAATCTTAATGAAAGCAAATGAGAACTGAAGACTGACCTTAAGTGTGTAACTTTGACAGGGACTTTCAATGGAGACCAAATGTCAAGATCAAGTGGCTGTCATTCAACTAAAACTTTAAAATAGTAAGTTGCTTTGATTGAATGGTTGAAGAAAGATTCTTGTGTCGTTTGGATGAACAAACCCCAAGGTAATTCCCTATCTATAACTACTTGGCTTATCTGTGATTTTTGGGGTAGAGTTACTTTTTTTCTTCCATACATGCAGATGTTTTTAATATCTCATGTCTTTAGGATCACCCCTTTGTGAGTTCTATTGAGTTTGTATTTTGCCAGGAAAAGTGTCGAGCCCATGGGTCGACACTTTGTCCAAGGGTCTGGTGTTTTAAGCCGGCCCTCTTATGTCTTCGAACTTGGGGATAAAAAGTTGACCCATAGGGTCGACCTTTTTATCGCGAGGTTCTGTCTGGGTTCATGTTTCAGAACCCTGGACATAAGTGTCGACCCACAAGGTCGACACTTATTCCGAGACTTTCTGCCATGGCCTTTTATTATTGCCACAGGTGGAAAGTGTCGACCCCATGGGTCTTGCCCGAACGCAAGTGTCGACCCATGGGGTCGACACTTTCCGGCAACCTGAAAAATGCCGGTTCGCGTGGCGGCCGGAGCCATAGCTCGATCCCCTCTTTTTATGCCCTACTATGATTCGTCCTTGGGGGATAATATCCTCCACGTGGCCGCCTATTCCTCTTGGGTATAAATCGGATGAGACAGGGTTTATTGGAGAGAGGAGAGAGGATCTAACGCATATATGATTTGGGGTTTTTTTTACAGGGTGTGCAGCCGCAAGGGAAAGAAGCTTCCTCCCATGACGTTCTGAGTTCGATTGAAGGGAAGAGAAGCTTGCAATCAACCTTCATGCAGTAAGTTTGCTAAAGTACCATGGGGATATCATCTCTCCATCACCCATGGTCTTGATCGCGAGTCAAGAGAAGCGAAAGGGGCTTGAACAATCTGCGTCCATTCTTCCGATCCGAACCAGAGAAGCTTTGTGAAGACATCTTCTTCAATCTGTTCATCCCCGGAAGTCATCAAGGAGCCAATTTTCACCATTTACGACCAGGAGTTTGCTCAACTCAATATTCATCCCTGTTTAGAGTTATTCATGCTTGTTTATGTCTAGTGAGCTTACAAATGTATATATGTGTTCATCTTTTAAACTGAAGAATATTGTGTGTGTGTGTTCAGAGCGGGGTCTCCGAGTGTGGAATCATTGTTGGGGTGCGTCCCTGTCTTGGTGTGTGTGTGTGTGTGGTGCTGAGCACCGTGTTGAGGGTTCACCCTCGTGTCTGTGCTACTCTGCAGCGTGTTGAGCATCGAGCTCGTGTGTGTGTGGTTTGCTGCCGTCGTGCAGCGTGTGGTGTATTGGGGTTCGTCCCCGTGTGCTACCTCATGTAGCGTTTTAGTGAAGCCACACCGAGGTGGTGAGGGGTGGACGTAGGGTACCCGTCGTGGTCCCAAACCACCTAAAAAATCCTTGTGCATGTGTGATTAGTTAAGTGTTTGTTCCTTGTCTTCTACCACCATTCACAGGATGGATTATTGATTATCTTGCACATTGATGCTAAATTTGTTAACGTATACTGCTAGTTCAAATTGCCATCTCTCCATGTGTGATCTTGTCACTTGCATGTTTGGTGAGGTTTGATTGAGAAGCTTTCAAATTATTTTAATTGGACTTAATTTTTAGAGAGGGATCTATTCACCCCCCTCTAGATCTGTGCCACTACATTGTGGGACCCAACACCTCCCTTCGCCTATAAAAGGTCTAAAGGGCGTCCCTTCCTCTCCACCGCTTAGGGTTTTCCCCGACAGTCTTTCCTCATTCTTTCTTCACGTAGCATTGTGCCGTTATATTTGAAGCATGGAAGACGCTCGGGAAGATGAGGCTGCCGATGACGGAGGGCAGAGAGTCCTTGCTGCTTTGGGTTTAAAGGGGGTTCGACGGCCGCCGGGCGGGGTTAAAGAGGGTTCGACGTGCGGAGGCACGTCATCTTCTTTTATCAACTCCGGTCGATGCTTGCGGGGAGGGGCGAGATGGCGGACAGATGGGAGAATCAGGCATCCCTACCGCCCGACCCTTCCCGCTCGCTCCCTGGAGGGGATCTCTCTCAAGATTCCTCTCCACTTCCTACTTCTCCTCTCTTCCTCTGCAGCCTCTTTCTCCCTCTTCTACCCTTCTCATCATTTCTTTAACTCTTTAGAGGGTGCCTGCACTCTCTGCCTTCCAAAGAGTTGGCAGATTGGCAGAGAGGAGGCCTTCATTCGTATTCCCTTTTCCCCTCCCTCCATCTCTGTCAACTTGGAAGGTAGCCTTCTCCTTCCTAATCCCTCTGTCACCTTTGTTCCGAGTGACCCGAGCCAACGAGGTCGACTACCCTTTATTTGAGCCTGTTTCTACACGAGGCAGAGTCAGTGGCTGGACGCAGGAAGGTTAACCGAGTCAACCGAGCGATGGGCTCATACGGCGGCGCCAGATGTATTTTTTACTTTTTTGACATGTATTTTCTTGGCTTCCGCCTTTCTGATGTACAAGCGAGTTGTTTGAATAAAGGAAAGGAAACTTTTGTTTTATTTCAAGTCGCTTACACAATGCTCGGTATTCATAAGTAGAACTTGCGTAGTGTAGTCACGTTCCAGGTCTGAGGGATGGGCTCTCCTTTCATCGTAGATAGACGGTATGCTCCTTTCCCGAGCGTCTCGACCACTCGGTCGGGGCCTTCCCAATTAGGGGATAGCTTGCCCGCCACCTCAAGTGGTAGAGAGGTTTCGACTTTCCTGAGGATGAAATCTCCCGGTTGAAAGTGTCTATCTCAGACTTTGGCGTTGTAGTATCGAGTGAGGCGGCATTGATATTCTGTTGCTCGGATGCTGGCAATCTCTCGGAGTTCATCCGCTAGGTTGAGGTTTTCGAGCAGTTTCTGGTCGTTTGCCTCGGGCGAGAAACAGATGACTCGGAGGGAGGGATTGGCAATCTCCAATGGGATAACAGCCTCGGCGCCGTACACCAACTGAAAGGGACTTTCACCGGTTGCCATTCCGGGAGTCGCTCTGTGTGACCAAAGTACGTTCGGCAATTCCTCAAGCCAGCTACCCTTGGCTTTGCCGAGCCTGGTCTTGATGCCTTTTAAGATAGTCTCATTTGCATTTTCGACCAGCCCGTTAGCTTGAGGGTGGGCGACCGAGGTGAAGTGATTACGAATGTCCAGGTCCACGCATCTGTCTCGGAAATAACGAGAATCAAATTGCTAACCATTATTACTCACTATCACCCAGGGGATGCTGTAGCGACAGATGATCGACTTCCAGACGAAACTCCAGACGACTGTCTCGGTGATTCTTGCTATGGCTTCAGCCTCGATCCATTTGGTGAAGTAGTCGATGGCGACGATGATGAACTTCTTCTAGGCCTGAGGTGTAGGGAATGGCCCGAGGATGTCGATTCCCCAGCGAGTGAAAGGATACGGCTCGGCTAGGGTGACGAGCTCCGTTAACGGCTGATGGACCAAGTGGTCAAATCGTTGGCATCGGTCACAGTGCTGTACGTAGGTCGAGCAGTCACGCTGCAGAGTGGGCCACCAATAACCTTGCCGTAGCAAGATCTTGGCGAGCGACCTTCCTCCTAAATGCGCTCCACACAGGCCTTCGTGAACTTCTTGAATCGCTCGGTTGGCTTCATCAGTACCGAGGCACTTCAGGAGACGACCAGAGAAGGATCTTCGGTAGAGAGTGCTGTCCAGAATGACGAATCGTCGAGCTTGGTACTTCAATCTTTGGGCTTCCCGGGGGTCGGGAGGCTCTTAAGAGTCTTGGAGCCACGACAGGTAGGGGGTGCTGTAGTTGCTTGGAGAGGCCGGGTCAATAGCCAGGAGCTCCGAATCAATGCTCGATCGCTCTAGCTCTTCGAGAAGGACCGATCGAGTACCCTCGGGGTCAAGAGAGGAGGCCAGCTGAGAGAGGGCATCCGCTCGGGAGTTTTCTTCCCGAGCTATTCGGACTACCTCAAAACTCTCGAACTGTTGTGCCATGGCTCTGACCAGCTGGAGGTATTTGACCATCGATGCTTCTCGAGCTTCGTAATCGCCGTTGACCTGGCTAGCGACTAGTTGGGAGTCAGTGTGAATTCTGACTCGCTCAGCCCCCAGTCGCCGGGCCATGCGGGCTCTCGAGATAAGGGCTTCATACTCGGAGGCGTTGTTGGATGCCTGGAAGTTGAAATTCAAGGCGTATTGTAGCTCTACTCTTTCGGGGGACTTCGGGAGAATTCCAGCGCCGCTTCCGGCCGAGTTGAAGGATCCGTCGATGAACAGTTCCCAGGTTGGCCCGAGCGCGGACGGAGATTTTTCTTCGGTCAGGATAGTGCTCTCGGTGATGAAGTCAGCGAGCGCCTATCCTTTGAAAGCCGAGCGAGGCCGGTATGATATATCGTAGGCCCCGAGCATGATGGCCCACTTGATGAGGCGTCCCGAGGCTTCAGGGTGAGCGAGGATCCTCTTCAATGGTTCGTCGGTCAGCACGGTGATGGAGTGCCCTTGGAAATAAGGTCGGAGGCGCTTGGCCAAGGTAACCAGCGCTAGCACGAGTTTCTCGGTTGCGGGGTACCTTCTTTCAACCTCGTTAAGCACCTTGCTGGTGTAGTAGACCGGTCTCTCGACTCCCGAGTCATTTTTGACCAGGACCGAGCTAACTGTAGATGGAGTTGCCGAGAGATAGAAATGCAAGGCTTCACCTGGGACAGGCTTGGAAAGCACCGGGGGTGAAGTCAGGAACTCCTTAAGCTTGGTAAACGCTCTTTGGCATTCCTTGTCCCATGCGAACGTAGCAGATGCCATTTTGGGCCCCCTCAACAGTTTGAAGAAGGGTAGGCATCGTTCGGCCGCACGGGACAGGAATCTACTGAGTGCGGCAATGCGCCCAGTAAAGTGTTGAACGTCTTTGATGCAGGTGGGTGGGCGCATGTCCAGGATGGCCTGGACCTTGTCGGGGTTGGCCTCGATCCCACACTGGGTGACTAAGAAACCCAGGAATTTCCCAGATTTTACTCCGAAGGCGCACTTGGTGGGATTGAGCTTCATATTGTACCTCAGGAGGGTGTCGAAGGTCTCAGCTAGGTCGGCGAAGTGGTCCTCGACCTTAAGGGCCTTGACGAACATGTCGTCAATATAGGACTCAACGTTCTGGCCGAGCTGTCCTTCGAACATATGATTGACCAGCCTCTGGTACGTGGCTCCAACGTTCTTCAACCTGAAAGGCATCCGGGTGTAGCAGTATACGCTGAAGTCGGTGATGAAGGTGGTCTTCTCGATGTCTTCTGGATCAATTCTGATCTGGTGGTAACCTAAATAGGCGTCCAGAAAACTGAGTATCTCATTGCTCGAGGTTGAATCAACCAGTTGGTCGATGCTTGGTAATGGATAGTAGTCCTTTGGTGTAGCCTTGTTCAAGTCGGTGAAGTCCACGCACATTCGCTACTTTCTCAAAGCTTTTGGCACCAGGACGACGTTAGCCAGCCACGTCAGGTACAGGACCGGTCAAAAAAGACCAATCTTTTGCCCCTTGGTGACTTGCTCCTTGATGATCGCCTGCTTCTCTAGCGCGTGCTTCCTTCTGCGTTGTTGTATGGGCTTCATGGTCGGGTCGAGGTTCAGCTTTTGGATCACTGTCTCCTCCGGTATTCCAGGGAGTTGATCATCAGACCATGTAAAGACTCGGATATACATGGAAACAAACTCTTTGTATTGCTGTTGAACCTCAGACGGTAGGTCAGCTCCAATCTTTACTCCTAGGGTCAGGTCGTCATTTAGGAAAACCATTAGCAGCTCGCCTCCAGGCTCGGAGGTTGCGGGTTTTTCCTCGACTTCCCGGGGGCCCTTGTTCTTCCCATCCAGCCTTGTGGCTTCAACCGAGATATTATAGCACCTTCTGGCTGTCGCCTGGTTACCTCGGACTTCCCCCATCCCATTTTTAGTGGGGAACTTCATCTTTTGGTGATAGGTAGAGGGCACCGCTTTCATTCGGCTAAGGATTCCTCGGTCGAAGATTGCGTTGTATGCTATCATACCCTTGATCACTACGAAGTCCACCATGACCGTAACGGTTTTGAGTGGGGTGCCAAGAGTGACCGGCAGGCTTAGGGCTCCCTCGGGATAAGTGGTCTGGCCATTGAACCCGCAAAGGGGGGTTCGGATCGGGCGGAGTTTAGACGGATTCTCCCCCATCTTAAGGAAACATTCGTAAGATAATACATCAGGGGCACTTCCATTGTCAACTAGAATCATGTCTACGTTACAATGGTTTATTGTGGCCGATATGACTAGGGCGTTGTCATGCGGGGTGGTCAGCCCTTCCAGATCTTGGTCGGAGAAGACTATGACCTGGGGCTCACTTGGCGAGGCCTTAGGAGGCTCGATGGCTCGGCTCGCCCGCTCAGCATGATGCTTCCTTCCTCGCCCACTATCTCTTCCTGATGCAGCTCCTCCAGCGATGATGTTGATATGGACCCCACGAGGGGCGTGTCAATTTTCCTCTGGGGCGCCTCAGTTTTCCTCATGCCCGGCCACGAACCGAGATAGGTGTCCCTGGCAGACGAGGCGCTCGATCTCATCCTGGAGCTGGTGGCAATCGCCGGTGTGATGCATGTGGTCATTGTGGAACAGGCAATGCTTGCTGCGATTGCGGCTTTTCGACCTCATTGGCTCGGGTTGGCGGAGGAGGCCCGAGCCTTTGATGTCTTCATATATCTCGTACACCGGAGCGATTAATGGAGTGTACCGCTCATACTTCCGGGATGGTTCCGTGTGCTCCCCGCCTCGATTCCGCCTTTTTTTTGGACCCGAGCTTGGCTCGGGTGCCCGCTTCTTGTCCCCCTCCCGAACCGAGCCGGTTGCGCCTTGGCATGCGCTGTGGACTTCTTCGCACTCAGTATGACGTAAAGCCAGAGTCACTAGCTCGGCAAGGGTCGAGGGAGGGTGGAGGACAAGTTTACGGTGGAGGTTCTCGTCCCGGGTGCCTCCAGTTAGTGCGGTTATGGCCGAGGCTACATCCTGGTGGGGATTCTCAGGGCTTCCGATTTGAATCGGTTGATGTAAGCCCAGAGTCCCTCCCCTTGCGCTTGTTTGAGAGCCAATAGCCCCGCTACCGACCTTGGGGGGCCGCTACCGGCGAAACTCTCCTTAAATACTCGCCTGAATTACTTGAAATCCCGGATGGATCCGGGGGCGAGGGCCCGAAAGCATGCTTGAGCACCTTGGACCAGGGTGGTCACAAAGGCTCGGCACTTGATGGCGTCGGACGCTCCGTGAAGGGTCATTAGGGCGTCGAAGCTGTCGAAGTGGTCAGTCGGGTCGCCTTGGCCGTCGTAGGACTTGAAGGTCGGAATGGAGGTTCTGGGAGATACCTCTACCTTCAAGATGTAATCGGAGAACAGGAATTTCTCCTCGTCCTCCACCGGAGAGACCTTCTGCAGGGCGCATAGGGCGCGCTCCTGTTCTGTGAAACGCCTCTCGAATTCTCACAATCGGAGGGATAACTCTGGCTGTCGCTATGCTGTGGGGCTGGGGGGGCTTCCTTGGCACTCCCCGGGGGATTCGATCTCTAGGTTCAGATGGCGTGCCCCAGGTTTTCCCCTTTTTGATGTGGAGGAGGCCTCTTGCTCCGGGGGAGGGGCTTGTGAAGGTCCTCCTGACCTGTTACGGATAATTCGCCGGCCTCGGAGGGTGAAGCGGCCTCCGGCAGTGTGCTGGGACGTGTTCTCGCGGGTAGGGCTCTCCGGAGGGGCGCGTCACCTTCCTTCCCTGGCCGCTTGGGTTCTCATGAGTTCCACGAGGATGTGTAGTTTTACGTTGAGGGCTTGGAAAGCGTCAACACCCCTATTGGGTGGTAGCTCCACCACCGCGGGAGGAGGGGGTGGTCCATCGGCTGAGGTGTTGGCGTTAGAGGGAGGGTTTTGTGAGGCCTGAGAGGGGCCTTCTCTCGCTGCCACCATGGCCTTTCCCCTGTCACCGACGAACCTCCTCCCTGAACTTCTTCGCACCATACTGGCTCTTTGGTCGTTTCCCATAGACGGCGCCAGATGAAGAGGCGTGATCTCACGCTGGTCTTGAGCTGGGGAGATGATCACCGAATAGTGAACTGCAAGAAAGGGAAACGGATCAGGGGGCCCAGGGATGGTTCCCTGGGGTAAACCCTTTGATTCCTAAGTCAGAAGAGCAGTGGTGGAAGTTATGAAGGGAGGAGTAAAGGGAGGCACGAGATCCCTCTACACCAAGATGGTGAAGTGGTTCCTGCTCAGGGAGTTTTAGGCGTGTGTTGGCCTTACCTTTCGCTGGAGGTAATTCCCAGTTTAAATAGTGCGCTAGCCTCATAAGTCCCATAAGCTGAGGAGTTTCAGGCGAGAGTTACGTCTTCAATGTGGGCTCTTTATGTTCTTATCGTGGGACCTTTATAACCTTGAGGAGTCATGAGTCCCTTATCTTTGGTGAACTCCTGCTCATAAAGGGCTCTCAACGGTAGCGAGGATAAGTAATCATCGGTTGCCCCAAGCATGAAGAGTGCCATCCCTTTCCGGGCGATAAGCATAGCTCGGATCAGGCACGGTCGAAGTGGGCGCAGGGTGCTAGCCTTTTATCCCGGTGAGGGGGGTAACTCGGGCTTGGGTCTTCCTCCAACCGGACCGACGCTCGAGCCTTCCGAGCCTAAGGGCCGCCGAGGAAGGGCTTGATCCCGAGTGATCTTATTAGGCTTTTTAGGCTAAGTGGGCCATGCGGGGCTGTCACTTAGATGAACTAGGCCTCGTTTGGTCCTGATGGACCTAGTTCGGCCGCTCTTAGATGGGCTACAGAAATCCCCCTCTCCAGTTCCAGTTCAGCAATTAAGTATTTCTATCCTTCTAGTAAGGTTATGATTAATGAACAGAACTTGCCAGCTGATTTAGTTTGCATGGATATGAAATATTATGATGTAATTCTAGGAGCGGATTGGTTGGCTAAGTATGAGGCCAATGTTCATTGCAGTTTGAGTTCTGTGTCTTTTTCTAGACACCTTGGACTTTCTTTTATAAGGGTAAGGCACCATAAGTCCGTGCCACTTATTTCGGCCCTTCGAGCTGATAAGTTGATCAGGAAGGGATGTCAGGTTTTTCTAGCCTTTGTTTATGTGACCCTTGAGAAGAAGATCGAGGTTAAGGACATTCCTGTTCTCTAAGACTTTCCAGATGTTTTTCCTGAGGAATTGCCGGGACTTCCGCCAGAAAGAGAGGTTATCTTTTCTATTGATTTAATTCCTGGCGTAACCCCTGTTTCTAAAGCTCATTATCTTATGTCCCTTGCGGAGCTGAGGGAATTGAAGCAACAGTTAATGGAATTACTAGAGAAGGGGTTCATTCGTCCATGTACATCCCCGTGGGGAGCCCCAGTAATATTTGTCCGGAAGAAGGATGGTTTGATGAGGTTGTGCATAGATTATCGACAATTGAACCAGCTGACTATCAAGAATAAGTACCCATTACCGAGAATTGATGAATTATTTGACCAGATAGCAGGAGCTCAGTATTTTTCTAAGATTGATCTTCGATCAGGATACCATCAGTTGCGGATCAAGGATGAAGATATCTATAAGACAGCCTTCCGTAGCAGGTATGAGCATTTTGAATTTGTAGTAATGCCTTTTGGTCTAACAAATGCGCCTGCAGCTTTCATACAGCTGATGAACAATGTGTTCCGACCCTATCTTGACCAGTGGGTCGTTGTGTTTATTGATGACATCTTGATTTATTCTAAGAGTAAGGAGGAGCATGTTGAACACTTGAGAATGGTGTTGCAAATATTGAGAGATCATCAGCTATACGCCAAGTTTAGTAAGTGTGAATTCTGGTTCCAAGAGGTGTCCTTTCTAGGGCATATTATTTCAAAGGAAGGTATTTCTGTTGATCCTTCGAAGGTGGAGGCAGTAAAGAATTGGGATAGGCCTACTAATGTAACTGAAGTTAGAAGTTTCCTAGGCCTAGCAGGTTATTACCGAAGGTTTATTAAGGATTTCTCTAAGATTGCGGTGCCCTTGACAAGATTAACCAGCAAGGAGAACAAATTTGATTGGTCAGAGGATTGCGAGAGAAGCTTTCAGACCTTGAAAGAGTGTTTAACTACTGCCCCTGTTTTGGCTTTATCATCTAGAGAAGGAGGTTTTGTGGTATATAATGATGCTTCAGGCATTGGTCTAGGTTATGTGCTCATGCAGCATGGGAAAGTGATAGCCTATTCTTCTAGGCAGTTAAGGAAGCATGAAGAGAACTATCCCATTCATGATTTGGAACTTGCAACTGTGGTGTTTGCCTTGAATATTTGGAGGCACTACTTGTATGGAGAGACATTTACAGTGTTCTCAGATCATAAGAGTCTGAAGTATTTGCTTTCTCAGAAGGAACTCAATATGAGGCAGAGAATATGGCTAAAGTATCTAAAGGACTTTGACTTCTCCATTGAATATCATCTTGGAAAAGGGAATGTAGTGGCGGATGCCTTGAGCTGCAAGCCAATAGCTAAGTTGTCACATCTCATGTTGTAAGAATGGAGACTGTTGGAGCAGTTAGCTAGTTTGGATCTTAATGTTTACAAGGACCGGGTTACGATTGCTCAGATTCAACTTAGACCAAAAATCTTGATAGAAATCAAGTCCTTGCAAGACAATGACTCAGAGTTGGTATAGATCAAGGAGGGTTTGAGTAACAGACCTGATTTCATGGTAGCTGATGATGGCAGATTGTTGTTTTAAGGAAGGACCTGTGTGCCAGATGTAGCTAAAATTATTGTGTAGTGGACATCGGATCTAGAGGGGAGGGGTGAATAGATCTGCCCCTCTTTTCGCAATGCAACCCTCTTTAAAACTAGATGATGAAATAAGCAGTGGAATATAACTAGCTTGACGAAGAACAAAAATGATTTGCTTGGCAAGATGATTATGCAATATAGATATTGAACCTAAGTATGCATCTAACACATATCAATCACACAATCAAACCACAACACAAAGGATTTTAAGGTGGTTCGGACTGAATCTCCAGTCCTACATCCACCCCTCACCAAATCCGGTGAGGCTCCACTAGTGCCATGCACTGAATCGCAAATCGGAAAGATCACCGATTACCTTCCTACTAACCACCGGTAGGGACAATCTTCAGTTCCAAATGTTTGAATGAAATGGAAAAGAACAAGATATGAAAACACACAAACAAAATATGAAATATGCTCAAAGAGAAAGGATCTAGTTTGAGATTACTGGGGCTTGAATCTTCTTTTGAAGTAGCTTGAATCACTTGGAGATTTGATGAAGAACTTCTTCCCGGAGGACTGTTCACAGCTACAGTACTCGAACTCCTCTCCCTTGAACACACGCTTGCAGCCTTCTTTGATCTCCCTTATTAGCCTTTCTTGCTTCTACTTTTCCTTGGAGGTTGCTGGATTGAGATATGAACTTGAATCACCTTGAGTTGATGGAGAGAGTGTTGGATGTAGCTTTGATCTTCCTTTTGATCCTCTTGAATTGATGAAGAGGAAGAAGGATGCAGTTTAGATCACCCTTGAGAGTCTTGATTGCTTCTTCTTCCTTGGAGGTTGAGATGGCTTCAGATCTGGACTTGAATGCCTTGGAATGGATGAAGAACTTCCTCACGAAACACTGTTTACGGAGGTGCTATAGTACCTCAAAAAATGGCCTCCCTTGATCTCCCTTGAAGCCTTGAAGTGATAGGGTTTCCAACCTCTCATGTGTTGGTTTTATAGACCTTGAATGGTCCTTGGACACCCCCCAGACCAGATCCACAAATCATGGGAGATTAGGTGAGTTTTGATTAAATAAATCCATGGAAAGGGGCTGGCCAGGAGGTGGATTTCGAAGTCAAACATGGCTGCATCGGGGCTGGCGGTCGACCTGCAGCTTCTGGCGGTCGACCGCTACTGAGAAACACTATAGACAGATGGTCATTAGGAATTCTGGTCGGCCGCTACGGGTTGGCGGTCGACCGCCAGCTGAAAGACATGCAGACTGGCGGATGCTGCCTGGGGCGGTCGACCGCCCCTGTGCTGGCTATCGATCGCCAGCTGGGCTGATTCCGGGCTTGCCCGGGTCGGTCCGTTATCCGCTTCAGCTCCGTCGTTCAACTCCATTAGCAGCTAGTGCATATTTGTGGCATCACCCTTGATAGTCTAAAAGGTATCAATTGAGTCTTTAACCTTGGATTCTCTTCTTGTGTAGTGGCCTTGGCTATTCAAATGAAGCTTGTAGTTGTTGTATAGACTTTGTGTATGAAGTAGCCGGTCAATGTATAGACTTATGTTGCAGCCATCAACCAACGTACAGACTTGGAGTTGTGCTAGCAGCCAACGTATAGACTTCATCTGCAGCAACGTATAGACTTCAAGTTGTGCTAGGCAGCCAACGTACAGACTTCAAGTTGTGCTAGGCAGCCAACGTACAGACTTCATGTTCAGCAACGTACAGACTTTGTCCAACGTATAGACTTGGTCCAACGTATAGACTTTGTCCAATGTATAGACTTTGAATGCAGTGCACATGTCGGCAACCTGTACGATGAAATGACAAACTGCTTAAACAGATACACAATGACATCATATGCAAACACAATGTGACTTATAGTAGTTGCTATCATCAAAACCATAATAGTAATCATGGTGCACATGTGTTCAACATTCTCCCCCTTTTTGATGATGGCAACACTGTGAGTCATTATATGGTAGAAATAGCCAAGATGGCAAAGTGTATGATATATGTGACATATGCAGCTCAAGATCCATGATAGTAATAGCATGTGAATGCAATTATGAATGCAGATATGAATGCTATGCAATTATGCAAACCCCATCACATACACATATGAGATGCAAAGTGAGCAATGGATTCTCCCCTTGGACTCTCCTCTCCCCGTACACCATTCACACATCCCCCATGACAACTCACAAAGCACATAAGCTCTCCCCTTTGACAATGCAATAACGCATATAGCTCTTACAAAGGACTCACACAAAGAATTCTCCCCCTTTGCCAACAGTAAAAAGGAGTGATAATAGGAAAGTGTCTGTGAGACCAGAGCTGAAAGGAGTTAAGAGCAAGCCATTATATGCAAACCTGAAACAGACCGTGAGCAATATATATGGTTCAAAGCTAATGAAATCCGAATTCATCAACATAGTTCGAAAAGCAGCTACATCCAAGATGTAATAGAAATGAACCAAAGGTGCATATCATGGCAATGTTTAACTGTCCCTTGTCTTATATATCCATATTCAGTAACTACAAAGGGAGTAACACAAAAAATGAGTATTGAGGCTAAACAATTATGACTAAAGCATGGAATTTTATGAGTTCAACAGATTTGATTTTCAATATCTTTTGAATTTGAAGGCACATGACTCATATTTTACGAGCAATCAAGTCTAGTACATGCCTCCAAGCCATAAGAATACACGTTGTTTAGACGCCAATATTCCTAGGTATTTGGCAAGATTGACTATGATGCTTCAAAATGAACAGAGATAGCAAAGTCACGTCATGACATATCCAAACTCATTTCATTGATGAGAAGATATGTTTCTCAGCAATTATGCCATTGCTCTGCCTAGAGTCCAGATGAATTAAGACAGAGATAACAGAGGCACATCATGACATATCATTCGTCACTTGATTTGATGACGTGACATATTTCTCCGTGCAACACTATCATTGCTCTGCAAATTGATTTTCAAGAATTCCAGCTCATCAAGATGTTTAGAAACAATACTAAGCTCTAGAGTATCACCAAGATTATCATGAAATCTGGATTTTTAGATTTCAGGGTAGTCATTCAAGACATAACATGCAGTCTTTAGTGAAAGTCTATTAAAATTACAGAACATAGATGATTTCAAACAAGATATATCAGAACTACAAGGAAATCATTAAATCTAAACCATTTTCATTGAATTGACAATCATTAGGGCATATAATAGAAAGCTCTTACACCATATGTCCGTCTGTCTCATGAACTCAAACCAGACTGTAAGCCACTGAAGTGCAGTTTGCAAGAGGTTAAGAGAATCAACAAAACTCCCCCTAAGGATATGCAATGGATGCGCGAAGGAGTTATGTTTGCAATCAAGTGGAATGGCAAAGGAGGTTGACCTGGTCACTCATGAAGGTAGCAGAAATGAAATGTATGACCCAACGCATGGTTGTACACTTATTAAATGCCACAGAATGACTATGAAATATATGCATGAATGTTGCACAAGGACAACTCCCCCTTACTATATGGCCTATATGCGACATTGACACATGGTACTTGGCAGAGGTGAAACCTCACGCATATTGAGTGCTTCGAGACAAGCATAACCTGCCCTTCCATACATCAACATTTGATATACCATGGCCATGCAAGAATGATGCGACACAAACCATGCAATGCATTGGGAACATAGATTCAACTTGATTATGCAACTACATGCAATGCGACACCATATGCAAAAAGACATATTGACATATAAACAATGCATGAATACCAACGTGCAAAACACACAACTAATTGAACATTATCATCATTTCAAATTCTTATTGGCCCGAGGTCGGCAAAGACCAAGCTCCCTTCTGAGTGTTGAAAACCTGTCATTACACAAGGGCTTAGTGAAAATATCAGCAATTTGATTTAGAGTATCAACAAAATGCAATTCAAATTTTTTCTTACAGACCTCGTCTCTAATGAAATGATGCCTAATCTTAATATGCTTAGTCCTAGAGTGCTGGACTGAATTTTTTCCAAGGTTGATAGCACTAGTGTTATCCCAAAGAATCGGGACACAACCAAGATCCACCAAGTAGTCTTGGAGTTGATGTTTAATCTACAACACTTGGGTGCCACAACTCCCCGCAGCAACATATTCTACCTCCGCGGTTGAGAGGGCAACCGAGTGTTGTTTCTTAGAGGCCCAAGAAACTAAACACCTGCCTAGAAACTGGCAATAGCCACTAGTACTCTTACGATCCAGCTTGCATCCAGCGTAATCCGCATCAGAATAAGATATAAGAGATAAATCACATGATGACGGATACCACAATCCCAAATCTTGAGTGCCGGCAAGATATCGAAGGATACGTTTGACGGCAGTCAAATGAGATTCTCTAGGACTAGCTTGAAATCTAGCACAAAGGCATACACTAAACTGGATATCTGGTCGGGATGCAGTCAAATAAAGCAAAGAACCAATCATACCTCTATAGACCTTTGCATCCACCAATTTACCATTTTCATCCGAATCCAGTGAAGTTGAGGTGCTCATCGGAGTTGCAATGATTTTGTTGTTTGCCATGTCAAATCTTTTTAGCAGTTTCTTGATGTATTTGGCTTGGCTTATGAAGCAACCATCTTCTCCTTGGTTGACCTGCAAATCGAGAAAGAATTGAAGTTCTCCCATTAGGCTCATCTCAAATTCGCTAGTCATGAGGTTAGCAAATTCCTCACACATTTCAGATTTTCTAGAACCAAACACAATTTCATCAACATAAATTTGAACAATCAAAATGTTCTTACCTTGCTTCTTGGTGAAAAGTGTTTGATCTACCTTACCTCGTGTGTACCCTTTTTCAATGAGGAACGAGCTTAGTCTCTCATACCAAGCACTTGGTGCTTCCTTAAGTCCATAAAGCGCCCAATCTAGCTTGTATACAAAATCTGCATTGTTAGAATTCTCAAAGCCAGGGGGCTGCTCAACATAGATTTCTTCTTTGATCAAGCCATTCAAGAAAGTACTTTTGACATCCATTTGATACAGCTTTATTCTAAGGGAGCACGCAAAGATAAGTAAAATTCTGATGACTTCGAGTCTAGCAATTGGGGCATAAGATTCATCAAAATCTATCCCAAACTCTTGATTATACCCTTGAGCCACCAATCTAGCTTTGTTTCTTATTATCTTGCCATCCTCACTTAGTTTGTTCCTAAAGACCCATTTAGTGCCTATGACAGATTGTGATGAAGGTCTAGGAACAAGATGCTAGGCTTTATTCCTTTCAAACTGGTTTAACTTGCCTTGCATTGAATTTATCCAGTTTTCATCTTTTAATACTTCATCAATGTTTTTGGGTTCAAGCTGAGAGACAAGAGCAAGTTGATCTAGTTCTTCCACAATTCTAAAATGTGACCTTGTTCTAGGTGGGTCATTCAAGCTGCCAATGACATTTTCCAAGGGATGATCCTTAAGAATTCTAATGTTTGTAGAATCGTTACCTTCCCCTGGAGCTTGATCCCTTGCATTACTTGATTCAGCTAGGTCACCATCTTCTTTTATTTCTTCTTGTGGAGGATCACTCTTGTCCTTCATGTTTAGGAATTCCCCATCTTCATCATTTTTCCTGCAAGAGTTATCATTGTTAGAATCATGATATTCATCAAAGGAAACATGGGGTGATTCTTCCACATTTTGACTTTTGATATTGTAAATTCTATAAGCCGTAGATCTATCAGAATATCCAAGGAATATACCTTCATCGCTCTTGGGCTCGAATTTATCTAAGTCTCTTTTGTCATTGATGTGGATGAAGCATTTTGACCCAAACACTTTCATATGTGAGAGAGAGGGCTTTTTACCTTTCAGCAACTCATAAGGAGTCTTTTTGGTGTGTGGCCTTACCATAGAGCAGTTAATAATGTAACATGCCGAGTTTACCGCTTCGGCCCAAAACCTCCTTGGAAGTTGCCATTCAGCAAGCATGGTTCTTGCCATCTCTACGAGTGTTCGGTTTCTCCTTTCAACTACATCATTTTGCTCCGGCGTTCTTGGTGAAGAGAATCGGTGTGAAATGCCTTCAGCCCTGCAAAGATTATAGAAGTCAGTGTTTTTAAATTCACCACCGTGATCAGATTGAATCTTAGATATCTTGAATACACCGTCCTGCTTTATCTTCATGTAGAGCGCCTGAAACTCATCAAAAGTATCATTTTTATGTGTAAGAAAGAAAACCCATGTGAACCTAGAGAAGTCATCCACCAAGACATATCCATATTTTCTACCATTTAAACTAGCAGTTCTGGTTGGACCAAACAAGTCCATATGAATTAGCTCGAGTGGTTTGGATGATGTATTTTCAGATCTTCCCTTGAAAGATTTTCTTGTTTGTTTACCTAGGGCACATGCATCACACAACTTGTTTTCTTGTTTAAATGATAATTCAGGCAACACTTTCACCATTGAATGCTTTAACAATTTATGTAAGACATTGTAGCTAGCATGTCCTAGTCTACGATGCCATAACCAAGTAATTTTAGATTTTGGTGTAGCAAGACAAAGATTTAAATGAGCAGGATCATCTAAGTCAATCATGTAAATATTGTTGACTCTCTTACCAGAAAATTTTACCTTGTCAGATTTTGGTTCAAGAATTCTGCATTCATGAGAGTCAAACAACACTTTATGACCTTTATCACACAATTGACTTATGCTAAATAGGTTATATTTCAAACCTTCAACTAGCAACACATTTACAATGGAGTTGGAGAGGTTCTTACCTGCATTACCTGTTCCAATGATTTTTCCTTTGTTATTCCCTCCAAACGTAACGTATCCTCCTTCCTTTTCCTCCAAGAGATAAAATTTTATTTTGTCTCCAGTCATGTGTCTTGAACAGCCGCTATCAAGATACCACATGTTATGCATGGCTGCAAGACATTCCTGCACAAACAATTAAGTAATTATATTTGGAACCCATCCAATTTTGGGTCCCATCAAACTCTTAAGATTTTTAAAACATGAAACCATTTCTTTTGGAATCCAAACCTTTCTAACATTCATGTTTTGTTTGCTTAAAGCAGGGATTTTGTTTTTCTTGTCAGCCTTGATATTTCCTTTTTGTTTAGAGGCTCTTTGTTGGATTTTGTGAAAGTTTGATGAAGTTGGCTTCTTAACCCATTGTGGCCATTGGTTGTTTTTGGGTTGAAAGTGATTGTTCTACCACCTAGGAGATTGAAAGTTATAGGATTGATGAACACATGAATCACAATTTCTCCGAAAGTATGGTGGTGTTGGCCTATATGAATGAGCAATCCAGTTTTGGTGATATCTGGAAAATTGAGTATGCAATGGCCAAGGAAGTGTTGACCTATGCTGCGGGGAAGGTCGACCTTTCTTAGGTTTTTGGACATGCTTTTTGGGAATGTTGGTGACTACCTCTTCAATCTTTTCTTTCCCTTTCTCCTTTTTATTTTTGCTGGTTTTGTATGGGAGTTGTGTTTGAGGTTGAAGCTTCGGAAGATGAAACAAATGTGACTATTTTTAGCCCAAATGGCCTTTTGTTTGTTGGATCAAAACCCAACCCTTCCTTGTTGAAGTTCATTCTGGTACCTAGCAAAGCATCTAAGTTTTCTCTTCCATCCACAAACTTTTCTAAAGATTGTTGTTTATCCTTCAACTCTTTTTGTAGGTTTTCAATATTTTGAAGAAGTTGAATGCTGACTTGTTTGACAGCTTCATACTTTTCATTGCTCAATTTACTATCTTTTTCATAGCTTTGCATTTTGAGTTTCATGCTGTCAATCTCATTTCTCAAATCCTCATTGTCAGTTTCCAAGTCAGCCATTTCTTTTCTTCCTTTCTCCAAGTCCTCAATCATTTTCTTAAGATCTTCAATTTCAGTTTCAAGTAGAGCATTCTTATCATTCGTATCATGATCATGCACAAATGAGTTAATTTTCTTTTTCAATGATTTATTCTCCTTTTTGTACATTTCATATTTTTCCATGAGTTGTATATATGCATCCTCCCAATCATCGATTGTATAATCTCAAATGGAGAATTTACCTCAGTTTCTTAATCACCTTTGTCCATAAGATAGAAATCTTCTTTTTCTTTGTCCGAGGAGCTAGTTCCGTCATCACTTTCCTCTTCATCGCTCCATGTGGACTCCATGGCCTTGTTCTTCTTCTTGCCCTTCCATTTGTCAGCTTTTCTGAATCTGTCGGGACAATCATTCTTGAAATATCCTGATTTGTTGCAAGAATAACAAATGATTTTGTCAGATTTCTTAGAGTTTTCAGAATTAGATTTGAAACCATTTCTTACCTTTGACCTTCCTCTCATTAAGCTCTTACCTTCCTTTCTCAAGAATTTTTTGAACTTACGTGTGAGCATGGCTACGTCATCCTCTTCTCGCTCACTTGCCGAATCCTCACCTTCATCAGAAGTGCCATGACCGCTGGGTCCTGCTTTAAGAGCTAGGGACTTCTTCTTAGGTGCCTCAGCCTCTTTCTTCTTGAGGTTGATCTCATAGGTCATCAATGACCCAATGAGTTCATCTACCTTGGTAGTTGCGAGATCTCTCGATTCTTCAACCACAGTAGCCTTTGTGTGCCATACTGGAGTTAACGATCTGAGAATTTTTCTTACAATTTCTTGCTCTGAATATTTATTTCCCAAATCAGTTAAACTATTAGTAAGCACAGTCAATCGAGCATACATATTTTGAATTGATTCATCAGGCTTCATGCGGAAGATTTCATATTCAAAAACTAAAATGTTGGCTTTTGTTTCTCGTACCTGAGAGGTTCCTTCATAGATTACCTCTAGCTTGTCCCAGATTAGTTTTGTAGATGCGCAGGTAGCCACTCTTGAGAATTCAACTGGATGGAGTGAGCATTGCATGATGTGTTTGGCACTCTAGTTGACAGTGGATTGCCTTATCTGTTCTTTGGTCCACAAGTCCTCATTATCCGTAAGCTCATACGGACCTTTGCTGATCACTCGCCAAAGTTCGTAGTCTTGGGCGTGAATGAACACCTGCATACGATGTTTCCAATAGGGATAATTAGATCTAGTGAAATAAGGAGGCTTATTCACAGAATATTCTTCAGGTAAATAATCCTTAAACGCTGATCCACCATTTCCCTCAAGGTCGTTGGACCCCATAATGAGAGATTAGGCTCTGATACCACTTGTTGTGTAGTGGACATCGGATCTAGAGGGGAGGGGTGAATAGATCTGCCCCTCTTTTCGCAATGCAACCCTCTTTAAAGTTAGATGATGAAATAAGCAGTGGAATATAACTAGCTTGACGAAGAACACAAATGATTTACTTGGCAAGATGATTACGCAAGATAGATATTGAACCTAAGCATGCATCTAACACATATCAATCGCACAATCAAACCACAACACAAAGGATTTTAAGGTGGTTCGGATTGAATCTCCAGTCCTACGTCCACCCCTCACTAAATCCGGTGAGGCTCCACTAGTGCCACGCACTGAACCGTAAATCGAAAAGATCACCGATTGCCTTCCTACTAACCACCGGTAGGGACGTCAAAACAGCAGATCGGACAACTTCCGATTACCTTCCTACTAAGTACCGGTAGGGACGATCTTCAGTTCCAAATGTTTCAATGAAATGGAAAAGAACAAGATATGAAAACACTCAAACAAGATATGAAATATGCTCAAAGAGAAAGGATCTCGTCTGAGATTGCTGGGGCTTGAATCTTCTTTTAAAGTAGCTTGAATCACTTGGAGATTTGATGAAGAACTTCTTCCCGGAGTACTGTTCACAGCTATAGTACTCGAACTCCTCTCCCTTGAACACACCCTTGCAGCCTTCTTTGATCTCCCTTATTAGCCTTTCTTGCTTCTACTCTTCCTTGGAGGTTGCTGGATTGAGATATGAACTTGAATCACCTTGAGTTGATGAAGAGAGTGTTGGATGTAGCTTTGATCTTCCTTTTGATCCTCTTGAATTGATGAAGAGGAAGAAGGATGCAGTTTAGATCACCCTTGAGAGTCTTGATTGCTTCTTCTTCCTTGGAGCTTGAGATGGCTTCAGATCTGGACTTGAATGTCTTGGAATGGATGAAGAACTTCCTCCCGAAACACTGTTCACGGAGGTGCTACAGTATCTCGAAAAATGACCTCCCTTGATCTCCCTTGAAGCCTTGAAGTGATAGGGTTTCCAACCCCTCATGTGTTGGTTTAATAGACCTTGAATGGTCCTTGGACACCCCCCAGACCAGATCCACAAATAATGGGAGATTAGGTGAGTTTTGATTAAACAAATCCATGGAAAGGGGTTGGCCACGAGGTGGATTTCAAAGTCAAACATGGCTGCATCGGGACTGGCGGTCGACCTGCAGCTTCTGGCGGTCGACCGCTACTGAGAAACACTATAGACGGATGGTCACTGGGAATTCCGGTCGACCGCTACGGGCTGGCGGTCGACCGCCAGCTGAAAGACATGCAGACTGGCGGATGCTGGCTGGGGCGGTCGACCGCCCCTGTGCTGGCGGTCGACCGCCAGCTGGGCTGATTCCGGGCTTGCCCGGGTCGGTCCGTTATCCGCTTCAGCTTCATTGTTCAACTCCATTAGCAGCTCGTGCATGTTTGTGGCATCACCCTTGCTAGTCTAGAAGGTATCAATTGAGTCTTTAACCTTGGATTCTCTTCTTGTGCAGTGGCCTTGGCTATTCAAATGAAGCTTGTATTTGTTGTATAGACTTTGTGTGTGAAGTAGCCGGCCAATGTATAGACTTGTGTTGCAGCCATCAACCAACTTACAGACTTGGAGTTGTGCTAGCAGCCAACGTATAGACTTCATCTGCAGCAACGTATAAACTTCAAGTTGTGCTAGGCAGCCAACGTACAGACTTCAAGTTGTGCTAGGCAGCCAACGTACAGACTTCATGTTCAGCAACGTACAGACTTTGTCCAACGTATAGACTTGGTCCAACATATAGACTTTGAATGCAGTGCACATGCCGGCAACCTGTACGATGAAATGACAAACTGCTTAAACAGATACACAATGACATCATATGCAAACACAATGTGACTTATAGTAGTTGCTATCATCAAAACCATAATAGTAATCATGGTGCACATGTGTTCAACAGAAATAAAGAACAAAATTCTCGAAGAAGCTCATAAATCTAGATACACCATTCATCTGGGAGGTACCAAGATGTTTAAGGACTTGAAAAGATCCTTTTGGTGGCCGAATATGAAAAAGGAAATTGCAGAATTTGTAAGTAGTTGTTTGGTATGTCAGTAAGTTAAGGCTGAGCACTTTAGACCTGCAGGGAAATTGAAACCACTTGATATACCTCAATGGAAGTGGGAGAGTATTGGCATGGATTTTATTATGGGTCTACCCAAGACTCGTAGTGGATTTGATGCAGTATGGGTTATTATCGACAGATTGACAAAGTATGCTCATTTCTTGTCCATTAAGTCGAAGTGGACAGTTGATGTCTTAGTTGCTTTATATATGAAAGAAGTTGTAAGACTCCATGGTATTCCAGTCAGCATTGTGTCGGATAGAGACCCAAGATTCACTTCACATTTTTGGAAGGGATTGCAAGAATCGTTGGAAACCCGTCTGAATTTTGGTACTGCTTTTCATCCACAGATAGACAGACTGACTGAAAGAACCAACCAGATAGTGGAAGATATGCTTAGAGCCTGCATGATTGATTTTGGAGGTGGTTGGAGTGATCACTTGGCTTTGATTGAATTCACCTACAATAACAATTATCAGTCCAGCATTCAGATGGCTCCGTTTGAAGCCTTGTATGGAAGAAGTTGTCAATCCCCATTATGTTGGGATGAGGTAGGAGAGAAGCAATGGCTGGGACTAGATCTCATTTCTGAATCATCCAAGAATATTCATATTATCAGAGATCGGTTACAAGTAGCACAATCAAGACAGAAGAGCTATGCTGACAACAGAAAAAGAGCCTTAGAATTTCAGATCGGTGAGCACGTGTTTCTGAAGGTTTCTCACACGAGAGGGATTCGAAGGTTTGGCATTCAAGGCAAGCTGAGTCCAAGATATGTTGGTCCATTCGAAATTCTGGAAAGAGTGGGGGAGGTTGCTTACCATTTAGCACTACCGCCTCAGTTATTGGGAGTACATAATGTCTTCCATGTGTCAATGCTGCGGAAATATGTGTATGACCCCACTCATGTCATTCAACATGCAGATTTGAAGCTGAAGGAAAATTTGACTTATGAAGAAAGATCAATCAAGATTCTGGATCATAAGCAGTAGTAACTCAGGAATCGTTCCATACCCATGGTTAAAGTGTAATGGAGTCGGCGTGGAACTGAAGAGGCTACTTGGGAATCAGAAGATACTATGCAAAAGTAGTATCCCGACTTATTCTAGGTGAGTTTTCTCGTGCCCCATTTTCGTAAGTGCTGTGAATTTGGAGGACCAAATTCTTTTAAGTGGGGGAGGGTGTAGCACCCCGATTTATTAAGGAATAAAATTTCTAGAAAATTAATAAGAAATTCCTTAAGAAATATGATAAGTAAAATTTTGACTATTTTATAAAAATCTAGAAAAAATTAGAATCTTGTAGAGGATGAACCGTTAAGTAAAAGTGACTTCTATGACCAGCCCAAATAAAATTCGTAAACAAGACGAATTAGCAGATTAAGGCCCAAAACCACACTTAGCCTAATCGGACCTTAAATCACAAAATTCGAGCCAAATACCCGATCATTTAAGCTCAAACCAGATTCAAAAGAACGGCTAGGATCATCTCATCATTTCCCCTCTGATTGATCTTCGAAACGCTAACCCTAGAGAGCGTATTTCGGATGAGAACGGTGACGGCGCCCTAATCCGCACGATTCACATGCAACCGAGTTTGTGGACTCTTATCTCCGCGACAGAACCCTCTAGAATGCAACTGGACCTATAAAAATAACCCTTAGCCACCCTAGAATCATTTAGTTGCTGTGGCGGCCAGAGAGGAGCTCGATCGAGGGAGAATTTCGACGATCATCGGCGGTGTGTACCTAGCGCGATCGGCTTCCCTCTTCTTCCTTCATCCTTCGATTAAGGTAGGTGATAGCAAGCCAAACCCTAACTATTATATATGGATAGAAGCGTCGTCTTGCCCTCTTTTCATTGGTCTAAAAAATCCTAAATTTTATCTAGTATCCTGCTAGGATTTCGGGTGTTAGTAGAAGCATGCTAGAACTAGGGTTAACTATGTTCCATCTTGATTTAAGTAGGGATTTCAGGCACTAAACGTCCAATTGATCATGTTATCTTATATAACTTTTCATGCTCGTTCTATTGACTATAAAAGCCCTAATTTTCATGTTGTATATTGTGCGTATTTAGTTATTATTGCAAACCCTAGCCAACCCCACCTGAGACGGGCAAGGTGAAGGGGAGACAGACTGATCTAACTTGCGCAGCCTCTCGATAGACCACCCAGACTCTGTAGGCGGCCGGTTCTTGACCGTTCATATGTTTATCTTCGATCCTTTTTGTAGATTGTGCGGCAGAACCCTAACCGCCCTTTTCTTCAAGCGGCCAGTCTCGAACCGCTCATCTTCCCCAGCGGCACCCTACAGACCGCTCAACCCTAGTAGGCCTTCGAACCTGAAGGGGTGTGAACGGCCTATCGGGCGACCGCCGAGGCGTGTGAGCGGCTCTGCACAAACTACCCAACTACATAGGACTACTTATTTCTTTACTTAAGCACGATTTGTCTTAGTAGGTTAGTGGCTAATGGTAGGTTAACAACCCACATGATAACTGGAACTCATGGAAGTAAACAATTACAAATTTTTGCTAGTTGTCTTCACTTGATTCATCATGGCCTTAACCTATTTTAATATATTAAGTTCAACATGATTTCTTAAACCATGCTACTAGGATTGATTGACAGTCATTCTACTCCGATAGGATTGGCTGACCACTATACTTGGTTTCTGATGATTTGACAGCCTCATTTCCTTGTAATGGTTGGGACTCTCCACCGGATACTCCTTCCGTCGGACTAGGACCTTCATTACGGGACCTCCGTAAGCCCTCGCGAGCCTGGGATTCCCACTAGGATGCCGGGCAGGTTGTACCACCAAGACCTGAACCTGTTTACATGATCGAACCGCTTGGATTGTCATGGTGTGAGTCACGGCTCAACTTGGACCCCCTAAGGCTTGAATGGCCCAAAAGGGATCGCTTATCTCTTATTGGGCGGACTGGTATGAACCGTGCATCCCTTGCCAAGTGCCACTTACATTGGTCGATTAACCTTGTTCTACCTTCGACCAAATCATGATTTGATCGACCCAATAAGCCTTAGGCTAACCAGTGGAGAGTGGGATGGACCCTGGTTCAGTTCTGCCCCACTTATGGTAGCCCGAAGCCCATTTTTGTGTTGATGTCTAGTCTTCTAGTTAGGCCCAATTTTGAATGGACTGATTTGGACCGTCCATGTACTCGAGCAGATCTTAGTGGACCGTTCATCCATTGAGCGGCCCTATAAGGCCAGTTTACCTTGTTCTTGGGCTTCCAGCCCTTCTGGCCATGAGCGGCCCATTATTGACCGTCCATTTATAGAGCGGCCCATTATTGACCGTCCATTTATTTGAACGGCCCGATATGGACCGTGTATCTTCCAGAAAATGATTTTCATGGTTGTTCATGTTTGAATCCAAGGACCTGTCGGTTCTTGATAATTTGAACTTTCTAGTCAAAATATCTCTTCGACTTACCCTTGGAATTCTCCGAGGTAAGTTCTATACCTTGTCATATTGGCCATTTAACTTGATTAAAGTCTATACATACTTGGGATCTTGGATCTATTAAACCAATGCCAATGCATCATAAGGGCCCGGTCTGGTCCTAGGAGGAGCGCCCAAAACGTACTTGTGCCCCGGGGAGTTTGAATGACATGGTGAGGCATTGCACCGAGTGCATGACTAGCATGATGTCTACGACAATAATCTATTACTTGAATTTTTCTTGACTTGGTTAGTTCTTGCTTGTTGGCCAATTTCCAGTTACATCATGGTATCACCTTCTCTTTATTCTATTACTTTGTCATATCATCATTTCATTTCACTCTTTATTTTTGCACTTAAAATGTAATTAATTGGTTAATTATTTAAACTTGCATGTTATTACCTACTGAGCGTTGGCTCACCCAATTGTTCCCCTCTTTCAGGTAGCTCAGGTGAGGATTCGTAGACTGATGGGGACGGGCAAGAGTGATCGCCACGGAGCGAACCTGTTAGAAGTCATGTGAAACCAGTCTTAGTTGTTGTATCTAGTTATGTTTAGATTGTGTGTGTTTTGAAAGAGTTGTAATTTTGAGATTAGCAATTGTAATATTGTCAAGTGGATGTTATGTTGGAAGTTGTTTAAGAGAGTTTATGCAACGTGGATCTTTAAATGTAATTTTAGTTATGGAGTTATTTCTGTTTATGGTATTGTGTTGATCTTTATCTTAGCATAGCATGTCTGTAAATCAACATATTTTCATTAATTGTTTCTACTGCCAGTCTCGATATTCCGCATCGGGACGTGACAAAGGGTGACCTTGCTATATTTAGTGGCCCATTCAAACAGGACCCAAGTCTTATCTTTGGGGAAGGAGTAGTGTTTCTTCATCCTGACTCGCAAGGAGGAGCCTTCTTGTCATTCAGCAGGCTTGGCAGGAGGAGGGTTAGCAACTCCTTTATCATTTTTCTTTTTGCTGCTCAAATGCCTTGAAGTCAACTGTATGAACTTCTTTAGGTGTGGGCCGTTTATCAATTGGTCTTGCCTTTTGGCTTGAGACAGTAGGGGCAGAGGAGTATCTAGAGAGGAAGGTCTCAATTTCTGCCACCACATTATTTAACCAGTGAAAAGACCCGATTTTGATTCCAATCATCCTCTCCAGGACCTCCCTCTTCAGATTTTGCCTGTAGATCTGCACTGCGTCTTCCTGATGTGGCGGGCGCCTGCATCTCATACTGAGATTCCGCCATCTTTTAATCTACTCCATGGTTGTTTCATCATTTCTTTTTCTTGGATGCATATAGTTCGGCCACAGTCACTTCCCTTTCGGCGACGTGTAACCTTTCTCTGAACTTTCGTTGAAAGTCTGGCCAATCACTGATGGATCCGGCTGGCAAATTTGAATAACATTCAAAAGCGAGTCTCGTAAATGAGGATGCTGAGAAGTTCAACAAGTAGGACTCATCAGTCATTATATCACTCATCACGTTGATGTAATAGGCTATATGTTCTTTCGACGATCCCTGCCCATTGAACTTGACAAACTTTGGTGGCTTATTGATGCCAGGGGGTAATCTTTTAGCAGTTTGATGGACAGGGTATGGTACCTTGTACACATCGAAAGAGGCATAATCATCACCACCCCTATCAGCCAGTTTCATTTCAATCATCTGTTCCACCATCAGCTTATTCACCATTGCCGAGTCCACTGGATTTGGGTAGACGTGGGCTTGCTGCATTTGTGGCGTCGTCAACACTGTCGCTTGAGGTATAGCGACAGTCCCTTGGTATTGCAGAGCCGGATGCTGCATCGGGGCCATGCCCCCAGTGTGGCTGGGTGTCGGCTGGGAGGCCATTGTTTATGACAAAGCATCAAACACATCGACGCCTCTTCGCGATGTTTCAGGAAGAACTTCAACCTACTTTAATGCCGAAGCATGCACACTTAGCTCGCTCATCTGTCTCTTTAACATTTCAACTTCTTGCTGGCACTTCTGAAGCAGCATTAACATAGTCGGATCATGCATGGAGAAGTTGGGAACTTGGCTTCCCTCCTCCAATGGAATATCCAGAGAGAGTATCGGTTGTTCGCTGTCATCTTCGGTTGTAACCACATTTGTAGTCACATCTGTTGCAACAACATTTGCACTTGTTTTCGCCGGTGAGGGTTTGTAATGCCTCAGTTGCGGCCTTCTTTCTTCTTGTGAGGGGGCCTGGCCCCTTGGCGAGCTTGAACATCTCGTCATGATCTACGCCCGACCACTCCAACCACATTGCAGGTATACACTTGAAACTACCCACTTCTTTGTATAACCCTTCTAGTCGATTGACCAGGAAAGGATAATCTATCGAACACTGAAACTCTTGGTGCCATCTTCTCGTAAAGGGGCAGCCCATAGGAGCCCGACTCCGCATCTTCTATTTCTTCCGGGTCGATTTGCCACTCTCGACCTTCCTCAGTTGCGTTGACGACTTCAAGCAGTCAATGCTTCCCTAGGGAGGAGTTCCCAAGACCATGAAAGTATCCCTGTTCCGTCTGGGTTATGTCATCTTGCCCGTTAGTGGGGCAAATCATAGGCTGTGGCACCCTCACACGTGCCAGGGGTTTGTAGGCAAGTCACTCTCGTCTGTCCATCCCACCATGATTTTTATCATGCGAACAAATATTTGCCTGCCGAGCACAAACCCGGAAAGCTGACTTGTGAGACGCCCAGACCGGCATCTTGGTCTTCTTCTCTTGTTTTGTCTCCTTTGGATTTGATGCTTAGTGTGAAGAATGCTGTGTTTTGTTGTTGGCAACAGTTTAGTTGACTTTATTTTGACTTTGGCAACACTGTTACTTTGATATCTTTACTTTATTCAGAATAAATTTTTAGTCAAGTAAAGGTCAATGCATATTCACATATTTGCATAAAGGTCAGTGCATATGTCCATTTTAATCCTGAAGGTCTATACATGTGCAGAGTTATCACTTAGAAAGGTCGATGCACATGTAGAAGACTTGCAGTAGAAGGTTGATGCACATATGAAGTCCTACACTATAAGGTCGATGCTAGTGAGCTAGCGACTCTTGTATAGGTCGATCCATGTGTAGAAGGATTGCAGCACATGTCAATGCATGTTTCAATGAGGTTGAAGTTAGTAGGACAGCGAATGCTGCATAGGTCGATGCATGTGTAGAAGGATTGCAGCACAGGTCAATGCATGTTTCAATGAGGTCGATGCTAGTAAGTTAGCGAACGTTGCATAGGTCGATGCATATGTAGAAGGATTGGTGCATAGGTCTATGCACGTGTTAGTAAGGTCGATGCTAGTGAGCTAGCGACTGAAGGACAAGTCTATGCATGTCTTAGTAAGGTCGATGGGTGTTAGTTATTATTCTCAAGGTCGATGCACCTTGCCTATTAACCATAAGGTAAGGTTGATGCATCTTCATTTCAAGTCAGTGTGTCTAATAATGAAAGTCTACATGTATATCTCTAAGGTCGATGTTGTTACGATGACCTACTGCATGTGTTAGCAATACAGGTTGATACACTTCATTTACGCTTCGATGCACCTGAAGGGTTTCTGAGCATTCACTTAGAGAAACTGAATAACCTCATGAAGCATCTGAAAGTGTATTTACTATCAACTGTTACATGCTTCATTAAACTGATAAATCTTGGATTCTATTTTGGACAAAAAAAGGAAGATCCAGCCAAGTCATATGATCAAATACTTGCTCAGCATAAAGGCAGTCTACAATCAATTTCACATGGAACTTAAAGAACCAGATTAAAGGCATCTGATCCATGGTAGGGAGCAGAATTGATATTCTGCCACATGGATCATCACAACCTCCACTCCTGACATGTGGCCCATCGAAGTACGAGTTCTGGATAATTCTACTGAGCGGGAGTGTGTCTTCTATGCGCCCAAAATTTAAAAAGCTCAGGGGACCACCTGGCTCAACATGCACCTATAAAAAGGGGATCTCTCAGACGAGAGAGAGGATGAAGAGATAGAGAAAGAGGAATACACGAAGCAGAAGAGCAGAAGAGTTCAGAGAACCTGAAAAGAGAGAGCTGAGAAGAGTTAGTGTCAGGGAGAGAGAAGAGTTAGAGAGAAGATCGAGAGAAAGAGGAATACGCGAAGCAGAAGAGCAGAAGAGTTCAGATAAGCTAAGAAGAGAGAGCTGAGAAGAGTTAGTGTCAGAGAGAGAGAAGAGTCAGAGAGAAGATCGAGAGAAAGAGCCTGATGCAAAGTATAGTGAGAAAAATAGAGTGCTGTAAGATGGTGAAGATCGTTTGAGTGAGAAGAGAGTCTGAGTGGAAATGTTACTGTCTTGACTCCTGGATTAGATCCAGAGTCAAATTGCTCCGTACTGAGCTATATTGTTTCTTTTCATTGTCATTTTAGTTTTTCCATTTTTTTTTTGACATCATTCGTAAGCTGTGTATCAGCGGTCAGCAAGTTGTGGTGCTCAGCAGCGAGGTGTGATCCTCGGTTAGCAAGATGTGAAGCTCAACAGTCTGGGAGGTATTTCCCAAAGCTGTGGATCAACGGTCTGGGATATGTTCCCAAAGCTATGGATCAACGGTTGTAGGGAGTATATCCCCGAAGCTGTGGATCAGCAGTATTCAAGTTGTGTGGCAGCAGAATCCTTACTCGGTTGAGTAAGGGATGGACGTAGATCTCAAGGTTGAGATCGAACCACCTTAAAATTGATTTTTCCTATGTGTGATTGGATTTTTCATCACTACGAATAGATGAATGCTTAGGATCATCAACTGCTATTTCCTAACAAATTCATACGATTCATCTGTTGCATTCAATCAAATTCTACATCTGTCTGCTTAAACATATTCTGAATCTAACTGTGTTGATTCATCTCAAACTGTCATTGCTGTGAATTACTTGGTAGACTTACTTTCCTCATCTTATCTGTCTTCTTCAACTCAGTAGTATATAAAATTGGTTCAGTTAGAAGAATAGATTTCATCTATTTGAAAAACTGACCTTTGCGTGAGGAGATTTTCTAATCGACCCTCCGCCAGGTACTATACAGAGTTAAGTGATCATTTGTTTTGGTGTTTACTATGATCTGCAGCAACTTCATAGTAGATTATCTTGCTGATAATTCATATTGCTCTTAGTGCTTCTGTTCATAGTAGTTTATTTTAATTCCGCACTGTTATTTTAATTCCCCTCTCTAGATCACTTGTTCATCCATTTACTCATCACGTGGTATCAGAGCCTAACTCTCCCTAAGGGCTTTACATCACAGAGAGATTAGTTGAAATGGATGCTAGAGGTCTAATTGCAGAGGGTTGTTCGACCAGTAAGCCACCCTTCTTTGACGAAAATAATTATGCTTACTGGAAGAATCGTATGCAGGTCTTCCTTCGGGCGAAGGATTATGAAATCTGGAAGGTTGTCAGTAAAGGACCATTTGAGATTTCAGAGGATGAGGAGGTCTGGACCAGGGAGCAGATCCATAGGTCCACTTTGAATTGGAGTGCAGTTAATGCTATGCAGTGTGCTCTCCACCCCACTGAATTTTCTAGAATATCTTCTTGTTCCATAGCCAAGGAGATGTGGGATAAGCTGGAAGTAATCTATGATGGAACGTCTTAGGTTAGTGAGATGAAGGGAAACATGTTAGTCTCAAAGTATGAAGCATTTAAGATGAAACCTGAGGAGTCTATATCTGAGATGTACGCCAGGCTGATGGTTCTAACCAATAGTTTGAGGAGTCTAGGTAAGGTCTACAGTGAGTATGAAATTGTTAGAAAAATCCTTAGATCTCTGACACCAATTTGGCATACCAAGGTCACTATCATGGAAGAGTCTTTGAACCTTGCTACTACCACTGTAGACGAACTCATCGGTTCTCTCATGACATATGAGCTGAATCTTAAGAGGGTCGATGAGATAGAGAAGAAGAAAAAGCCTCTTGCACTTAAAGCTAATTCTAGTAGCAAAGGGTCATCTAGTGAGCACATATCTTAAAATTCTGATGATGACCCAGATGAGTTTCCCATGATCACTAGAAAGTTTCGAAAATTCCTAAGGAAGGAAAGGAAGGGACTCAAAAGAAAATATTTCTCAGGAAAGAGGCAGTCGAAATATAAGTCTGAAACTGCCAAGAAATTTGATGCTATTGTCTGTTATAATTGCTGGAAAGCAGGACATCTGAAAGTTGAATTCCCTGAGCTGCTGAAGGAAAAACAACCCAGGTGGAAGAACAGGAAAGGAAAAGCCATGGTGAGCACCTAAAGTGATGAAGAAGAAGGGAGTCAGAGCAGCACATCCGACAGTAAGGATGAAAACAAGCTCTGTATGATGGCCAGAGGAGAAGATGAGGAGAAAGACAATGATGAGGTGACTTCTCCCTTTGAAAATTACACTTATAGTGATTGGGAAGAAGCTTACACTGAAATGCTAGATAAGTATGATGATGTGCGTAAAGATAACAGACATCTGAAAAGAAAGATAAATTCATTAGTGAATGATACTTCCTTAAATGACAGAATTGCATCCCTAGAAACTGAAAATAGTAGTTTGAAAAATTCTATTGCTGAATATGAAAATGTCAAAACTGTTTTGAATGAAATGAGGCATGAAAATGAACATCTAAAAAACACAATTGATGAATTAAAAATCAGAATACAAAAATTTGAGGAAAAAACCAGAACTGCTAATGAAAAAGATGATGTTGTTAATGGAGTGAATAATGAATTGAAAAAGACAATTGAAAACTTAGAAAAAGAAAACAAAGATAAATAACTTTCCTTTGAAGGCATGACACAGGGAACTGAAAATTTGAATGCCATTCTGGGAACAAAAGTAAATTTCAGAAGAGAAGGATTGGGTTTTAACCCAAGCAATAAGAAAAGGTTGGATGTGAAAACCATATCTTTTGTTGCTGAAAATGGAAAATCCAAACCTTTGATAAAAATGAACTATGAAGAAAAATTAAATAAATCTGTGAAAAACAATAAGCCTAGTGCCAAGGATAAGGGCAAAGGAAAGGTAGAGGTGCTAGGAGGATCGAGTTCACACACCACTGCTCCTCAAGCTAAGGGATAGGTTAGGGGTATGCCAGCCAAATCCAAAATCTAGGGAACCCCCAAAACCAAGGTAACTCAGATTCAACAGAAAGGTTGATGCAACACCCAACCTTCATCGACGTATACTCCTTATGGGTTCAAGTCCTTTAGAAACCCAAGTCAGAGTAGGGGCACCTCAAGTCGATGTTACTACACTAGTGCACCGACCTATCCATCATTCCATAATTCCTATCGATATACTATTGGTAGGAAAGGTCGAGGAAGATTCTATATGTGGTCTGTGCAACAGAATGATCTTAACTCATACACTAATCAGGTGCATCGACCTTATTACATGACTGCATCTATGCAACCTAGGCCCAGACTTTACATGAACCAGAACTCATATGGCCTTGTCCATCTTAGAACTATTCAGCCTAGGGTCTACAGTGCCAATACTTCTTCCAATGCCCGATGGATAAGCAAGTGGCACAAAAACTCTAACTTTGGTAAGAACAAAATTGCCACACCAAAGAAATTGAAAACAAAAACTCAAAGTGGCAAGAAAGGATAGGAAGAGCTGAAAGCCAATAAATCCACAATCCAAGTAAAATCACATAAACAAATGTGGATATCAAAACAGTTGCTATTTGTTTGAATGATTTAACTACAGTTATGGGGCCCAAATAGTTTTGGGTTCCAAAATTCTCTACTTAATTTTTTTTGCAGGTATGCCTGACAGCCAACCACAACAGATGGTACCTTAACAGTGGCTATTCCAAGCACATGACAGGGGACAAAGAGAAATTTTGCATGCTGGTAGAGAAGGATGCTAGTCATGTTACCTTCGGAGGTAATACCAATGGGAAAATAATTGGATCAGGTAAAGTTGGTAAGTGCCCTTCTTACTGCATTGATGAGGTTCTATTAGTTGAAGGCCTTACCTATAATTTGCTTATTATTAGTCAGCTTTGCGATAAAGGCCATAAAGTTATTTTTCACTCACTTGCAAGTAATATTTTTTAACCTAATTCTGAAATTGTGAAATTCACTAGTAGATGAGTCAATAACATTTATATGGTAGATTTAGATGATACAGCACACACTAACTTGTGCCTCACTGTTAATAAGGATGACTTAGCATGCCTTTGGCATCGTAGGTTAGGTCATGCCAGTTATAGTGTGCTGCATAAGTTGAATAAACATAGCTTAGTAAGAGGTCTTCCTGAAATATCTTTTAAGAAAAATAATAAGATCTGTGAGGCCTGTACCTAGCGCTAGCAGAATAGAAAGTCATTTAAATCCAGAACTGAAAACATGTCTTCCAAACCTTTTAAGCTAATTTAGATGGACCTGTTTTGACCTACTAGATCAGTTAGCTTATCTGGTAGAAGATATGGATATGTTTTAGTAGATGACTTCTCTAGATTCACTTGGGTATTCTTTCTAACTCGTAAAAATAATTCGTTTGAAGAATTTCAGAAATTTTGCCTCAGAATAAAACAGACTGGTGAGTAGTCTTCCTCTTCTATTTTGTCTGACCATGGTGGTGAGTTTGAAAACTCACAGTTTGATTAATTTTACAGGGAAAATGGAATTAATCATAGATTCTCTTCACCAAGGACTCTAGAGCAGAATGGAGTAGTTAGAAGGAGGAACAGAACCTTGGTGGAAATGGCTCGGACTATGTTAGTTGAAGGCAACTTGTCTAGAAGGTTTTGGGCTGAGACAGTAAACACTTCATGTTATATCATAAATAGAGCTCTGGTAAGACCTTGTACTCAAAAGACTCCCTATGAGATACTTAAGGGTAAGAAACCTTCACTAGCACACTTCAAGGTCTTTGGTTGTAAATGCTTTATTCATGTTAACTCTAAAAGAGACCTTGATAATTTTGAACCTAAAAGTGAACTTGGAATTTTTCTAGGTTATTCTGAGAAATCTAGAGCCTATAGGATCTATAACATTAACTCTCAGATTGTTGAGGAATCACCACATATTATCTTTGATGAATTCTGTAATAAATTTGAAACTGGTTTCTGCAAGAACAAAATTGATGAAGAAATTCTTAAGAATGAGTAGGATGCAGAATCAGTTGAAGGAGGTGAGACTGAAGGATTTGGAGTTCAGGAGAGGTAATTGAAAATTCAGGTAATCAACTTACCAACATTAGAGTTCTTAGAGATCATCCTTTAGAGAATGTAATTGGTAATTTAAATGAACCCCCTAGGACTAGATCACATTTTAGGATAGAAAATGAACTGAATTCTTTTGCATTAGTCTCACAAGTAGAACCCAAGAACATTGACTGTGCCTTAAAAGATGAGCATTGGATAAATGTGATGCATGATAAATTGAATCAATTTGAAAGGAACAAGGTATGGCACCTAGTTACTAAACCCTCACATTGTACTGTTATAGGCACTAAATAGGTTTTCAGAAATAAAACTGATGAGTAGGAAAAAGTAGTCAGAAATAAACCTAGGCTTGTAGCTCAGGGGTATAATCAGAAATTTGGGATAGACTTTGAAGAGTCATTTGCCCCTGTAGCTAGACTAGAAGCTATTAGGATTCTTTTAGCTTTTGCCTGCAGCTTAGGAATAAAATTGCAACAGATTGATGTGAAATCTACTTTCTTAAATGGGTTAATAAAAGAGGATATTTTTGTTAAACAACCTCCTGGATTTGAATGCATTGATTTCCCTGACCATGTGTATAAATTAGACAAGGCACTCTGTGGACTGAAACAAGCTCCCAGGGCATGGTACGAAAAATTAAGCTCTTTCCTTACAGGTAAAGGATATTCAAGAGGTGAAGTTGCCCAGACTTTATTTACCGGGGTAAGTAACAAAGATATCCTTGTTGCTCAAATCTATGTAGATGATATAGTCTTTGGTTCAACTAAACCTTCTATGTGTGAGAAATTTTCTAAATTAATGACTAATGAATTTGAAATGAGCTAATGGGAGAACTGAAATTTTTCCTTAGATTGCAGGTTAATCAAACTTCTGAAGGAAGCTTCATCACACAGTCCAAATACATTAGAGATTTGTTGAAGAAATACAAGCTAGAAAACCTCAAAGAAATTACTGCACCTATGGGCACATCAACTAGTCTTGATGCTGACCCAAAAGGTAAATTGGTTGATACCAAACTATGCAGAGGTATGATCAGATCTCTCTTGTATCTTACTTCATCTCATCATGATATACAATTTTCAATGTGTTTATGTGCTAGATTTTAGGCTAGTCCTAAGGAGTCTCACATGAGTGCAGTGAAAAGAATTTTTAGGTATCTATCAGGCACCCTTGATTTAGGTCTATGGTATCCTGTTAGGTGTGAGCTTGATCTTGTAGCTTACACTGATGCAGACTATGCAGGCTATAAGATTGATAGAAATAGCACTAGTGGATATTGTCAATATTTGGGTGGTTCTCTAGTGTCTTGGGCATCTAAGAAGCAACACACAGTTGCTCTCTCCACTGCTGGGATTGAGTATGTTGCAGTAGGGAATTGTACAGCCCAAGTACTCTGGATAAAACATCAACTCATTGACTATCACATAAAATTGGGATGCATTCCTATTCTATGTTATAATACCAGTGCTACTTCACTAACTAAAAATCATGTTCATCACTCTAGGACTAAGCACATTGAAATAAAACACCATTTCTTGAGAGATGAAGTAAGTAAGAATGAAATTGAGTTGAACTTTATTGAATCAAAAAAATAAATTGCTGATATATTTACTAAACCTCTTGGGAATGACAGATTTAAATTCTTAAGGAGAGAACTATGTTTATGTAAATTTCAACATGATGAATGATTTCTTAATTTTATTCTTGTTCGGAATAAATGCTCTTTCTATGATATGTTATGTGCCTATAATTCATTTTATCACATGATTTTAGTGGTCATTCTTTCAAAACATGTTTTACATTGTGTCTTTCTTGATCTTAAGGGTATATTAAATGGGTTACTGGGAGAAGGGCAGATATCTTCTGTCTGGAAACCCACACCTTGTGTAGAGGCTTGTCCTCCGCCAAGTATCCTAAGTCAAGAATTTATCTGATTCTTGCATTTCATATGTCAAAATATTTTGTCCAATAATAATGCATATAGACAGGGGGAGTAAGCACTCATTTTTTTCTTATGCATGTTGTCAGGGGGAGTTCAGAATAGATTGGATTAAATCATGTCTAAGTTGTTACTTTTTGCAATCTGTAACCCTGTCTCTACATTCTTGATCAACAGATTCACTTATCCTATGAGTTTAGTGAAACAATTGTTTGATATCAGGTCTTTCTGGCATATTCAGACATTTCCATCCCTTAATATCAATCTCTTGGAAAGTTCTTGCAATTCTTATCCTCTGAAATAATGACAGTCTGATAATCAGTTCATCATTCTAAGCTACTAAAATCAGAAATCTTCTCTTATAAGAACCCTTTTTGCTTCTTGAATGAACTGATGGTTTAAACTTAATAAATTTTAGAGTCTAAAGACTGAATTCAATGAATGAGGATGTTGATCACAATTAATAGCTCTCAACCATCTCTCTCATAACATGTCTGATAAAGTCTTCTAGAATCTGAAACCTCTTGAATTAATGATTTCATGGTTGAGAAACTTGGAGTGTGTATTATTTTTAAACAAGTCTTTCTACAAAACCAAAGGGCAGCAATGTTAAAAGAATGAGTCAAAATATGTATAGGCAGAGCAATGATTGAATGCACTGAGAAACTAGGTACTCCATCAAGTAATAGAGAAAAACTCATGTCATGAAGTGATTCAAGTTATCTCTATTCAAAAGTCAAAACAGTATAGTTAGCTTCACTGAGTAACTAGGGGTACTGTCATCTAATAAACGTGTACACTTACGCAAAAAAAGTGTAAACTATTTCTACTGTTCTGATACATGAAACAGAATGGTACATTCTGCTAAGTAACTAGGGGTATTAGCATCTAATCAACATTCACCCTTATGTCAAAAGGCATGGATGATACCTAACTGTTCTAAATTCTAGAAACAAAAAGGGTGAAAAATGTTTTTGCTGTAACCCTAAAGTGAAAATTTAGAAATGTCAAATTGTTTAACTTCAATACATATTCTAGTCACACCTAAAGAACTTCACTGATTCTTGAGTGAGTAAGATAAAGTAAGACTAACTCCTTTCATGTTCTATGTTGTTCTGGTTTATTGCTATTAAAGGTTACTGCAAACTTATTCAAAGAGTACAATGGATAAACTCTAATTTTTATTACTCTTAAATCAGAATTCTATCAAGAATGCAATATATAGAATCTTATACCTAAAGAATTTGAGCTATGTATGCTTAGCTTAATGAACTATCATTTAGGGTGTCAATCATATCTCTCATGTTCTTTCCCAACTTTTGATACTATTCTTTCATTCTTTATCTCTATCACTTCCTTGTTTACTGATGGCAAAGGGGGAGAGAGAGTTTTGATGGGCAAGAATTTGAGGGAGAGAGTCTTGATGACATATATGTAAAGGGAGATTGTATATTGTGTTGTGTCTGAGCCCATGCATGTTTGTGGTAGTTTGCATATCTACATATGCGTCCATGCATGTCTGCTATACACTACACTGATGCACTTGACTGTACTTAACTGTGATCTTTGCATATTCTTACTCAGATTGAAATGAGTGTTACCATCAAAATATAGTTGTGTTGCCATCATCAAAAAGGGGGAAAATGTTATGTCTCCTCTGGATTTGATGCTTAGTGTGAAGAATGTTGTGTTTTATTGTTGGCAACAGTTTAGTTGACTTTACTTTGACTTTGGCAACACTGTTACTTTGATATCTTTACTTTAGTCAGAATAAATTTTTAGTCAAGTAAAGGTCGATGCATATTCACATTATTGCATAAAGGTCAATGCATATGTCCATTTCAATTCTGAAGGTCTATACATGTGCAGAGTTATCACTTAGAAAGGTCGATGGACATGTAGAAGACTTGCACTAGAAGGTCGATGCACATGTGAAGTCCTGCACTATAAGGTTGATGCTAGTGAGCTAGCGACTCTTGTACATGTCGATGCATGTGTAGAAGGATTGTAGCATAGGTCAATGCATGTTTCAATGTAGTCGATGTTAGTAACACAACAAATGTTGCATAGGTCGATGCATGTGTAGAAGAATTGCAACATAGGTCAATGCATGTTTCCATGAGGTCGATGCTAGTAAGTTAGCGAATGCTGCATAGGTCGATGCATATGTAGGATTGTTGCATAGGTCTATGCATTTTTTAGTAAGGTCGATGCTAGTGAGCTAGCGATTGAAGGACAAGTCTATGCATGTCTTAGTAGGGTCGATGCTTGTTAGTTATTATTCTCAAGGTCAATGCACCTTGTGCATTTACCATAAGGTAAGGTCGATGCATCTTCATTTCAATTCAGTATGTCTGATAATGAAAGTCTACCTGTATATCTCTAAGGTCGATGCTGTTACTCTGACCTACTGCATGTGTTATCTGTACAGGTTGATACACTTCATTTATGCAACGATGCACTTGAAGAGTTTCTGAGCATTCACTTAGAGAAACAACATAACCTCATGAAGCATGTAAAAGTGTATTTACTGTCAACGGTTACATGCTTCATTAAACTGATAAATCTTGGATTCTATTTTGGACAGAAAAAGGAAGATCCAGCCAAGTCATATGATCAAATACTTGGTCAGCATAAAGGCAGTCTACAATCAATCTCATGTGGAACTTAATGAACCAGATTAAAGGCACGTGATCCAAGGTAGGGAGCAGAACTGATATTCTATCACGTGGATCGTCACAACCTCCACTCCTGACACATGGCCCATCTAAGTACGTGTTCTGGATAATTCAAGTGAGCGGGAGTGTGTCTTCCACGTGCCCAAAATTCTAAAAGCTCAAGGGACCACCTGGCTCAGCCTGCACCTATAAAAAGGGGATCTCTCAGACGAGAGAGAGGATGAATAGATAGAGAAAGAGGAATACACGAAGCAGAAGAGTAGAATAATTCAGAGAAGCTGAGAAGAGAGAGCTGAGAAGAGTTAGTGTCAGAGAGAGAGAAGAGTCAGAGAGAAGATCGAGAGAAAGAGGAATACACGAAGCAGAAGAGCATAAGAGTTCAGAGTAGCTGAGAAGAGTTAGTGTCAGAGAGAAAAGAGTCAGAGAGAAGATCAAGAGAAAGAGCCTGATGCAAAGTATAGAGATAAAAATAGAGTGCCGTAAGATGGTGAAGATCATTTGAGTGAGAAGAGAGTCTGAGTGGAAATGTTGCTGTGTTGACTCCTGAATCAGTTCCAGAGTTAAATTGCTCCGTAGTGAGCTATATTGTTTCTTTTCATTGACATTTTGGGTTTTTCATTTATTTTTGACATCATTCGTAAGCTGTGTATCAGCGGTCAGCATGCTGTGGTGCTCAGCAGCGAGGTGTGATCCTCGGTTAGCAAGCTGTGAAGCTCAGCGGTCTGAGATGTGCTCCCCAAAGCTATGGATCAGCGGTCTGGGATGTGTTCCCCAAAGCTGTGGATCAGCGGTTGTAGGGAGTATATCCCCGAAGCTATGGATCAGCGGTATTCAAGCTATGTGGCAGCAGAATCCTTACTCGGTTGAGTAAAGGGTGGACGTAGATCTCAAGGTTGAGATCGAACCACCTTAAAATTGATTTGTCCTATATGTGATTGGATTTTTCATCACTGTGAATAGATGAATGCTTAGGATCATCAACTGCTATTTCCTAACAAATTCATACGATTCATCTGTTGCATTCAATCAAATTCTATATATGTCTGCTTAAACATATTCTGAATCTAACTGTGTTGATTCATCTCAAACTGTCATTACTGTGAATTACTTGGTAGACTTACTTTCCTCATCATATCTGTATTCTTCAACTTAGTAGTATATAAAATTGGTTCAGTTAGAAGGATAGATTTCATCTATCTAAAAAGCTGACCTTTGCATGAGGAGATTTTCTAATCGACCCTCCTCCAGGTACGATACTGAGTTGAGTGATCATTTGTTTTGGTGTTTACTGTGATCTGCAGCAACTTCATAGTAGATTATCTTGCTGATAATTCATATTCATCTTAGTGTTTCTGTTCACAGTAGTGTATTTTAATTCTGCACTGTTATTCACTACTGTAGAAATTTTAATTTGGGGTAGATCTATTCACCCCCCCTCTAGATCACTTATTCATCCGTTCACTCATCACTCTTGCTTCACTTTCTCTCTTTCAAACTTGTCAGCCTTGATAGGTCCTGGTTGAGTTAGAGCTGTGGCCCGAACCTACTTGGGCACCCAAATTTGCTTAAATTTGGCTGGCTTTGGGGCCAACCCTTCCTTTGATTTCGACTCAGCACAGTCCATTTCATTCTGGGCCAGTGCCTGGAAGGAGTTGCGCTTGGAAGGAGCAAGCAGGAACCCCGAAAACTGAAGATGGTGAACAAAAGACTGAGCTTCAAGATGTCTACCTAAACACAGTTGTGAAGGGGCTTTACCTGGGAGGTTGGGTGGTTTTTAACCCCTCTTTGGGGAGCCATAAGAACAATATGTGTGTGTGTAGTGCAAAAAGTGATGCAGAAATGAAATATGAATGAAATTATGCAAGATTTGCAAAGAATAACAAGAGAAGAGAAAGCATGCAAAGAGAACGAAGAAGAATCGAAGAAAAACTAGCATGGACGAGTAAGACGACGTGAATCCCTAGTTGAAAACGAGCCCAAGATGTAGCAGCACTTCATGGCTAGCTCCAGAAATCTCCCTCTCTCGAGCCATAGGATTTGGGGTAGTATTTATAGAGATCTAGGAACCCTAGCTCGGAGATAAGGGATAAACCCTAGAATTATGAGTCCTAATTCAATAATTCGGTGAGATCTCAGTTGGATAATGATCCTAAGACTTCTAGAGACCTTTTGGGATTGAAAAAGGCCTAAACTTTGATGCAAAATAGGACTCTAGAGCCCCCACGATCGGAGGAATCAGAGTTCGACCAAAACAAGACTCTTCTGATATCATAGTCCATCGTGCAACCGCCTTCTTGAAGAACGCGGCAGATAGTGGAACCGCAACCATTCCAGAGGGGGAAGCCAAAAATAGGCCGACAGACGGGGCCATAGGTTGATAGATCAAGCCCCAACCAGTCGACAGAACTAAGATAGACACGATCTTGCACATGATCGTGACCTTGATGGACGTGGCCAGTCAACCAACCGTGACCAAACCCTAGTGGCCAGACCGTTGAATACTTGGAAAATTGAATTTTGGGGCCTATTGGCTGGAGAAGGGATGAAGAATTAGGATCAAAATCTGCCAGAAAACGGCCCAAATAGCAATGGCCAATTTGGGACATCAATAGCGGATACGAGAACATCTTAACTTGGAGGTTTAAAATGGGTGTCAACAATCTGGACCGGTTCGTGGTGGTGTTTGTAGATGATATCCTTGTTTATTCCTAGTCCGTGGAGGAACATGTTCTTTTTTTTAATGTAAAGCCCTGCCTAGGGATAGAAGGTTGATTGTCCACCAACGTATCACTAGGGGGTGATTTTATTGCTAAGAAAAGGTAATTACCATTACATCAATCGAATGCTAGGCATACCTAGCTTATCAAGCCGAGCTACACCCTTTATGTGAGAGGGAAGCTCATTGTAAGAATGGAAAGCATTACATTTACAGGTGCAAGCTAAAGTAGCCAAAGAGTCCATGACAGTGTTGCCTTCTCTGTATATGTGGCGAATGGAATCCAACTGAGTAAGAATGCTCCAAGTATCTCTGACATATGTGAGGATGGGCCAAGGGCAAGATACTTGTCGATTTATAATCTGGACAAGAATATTCGAATCACACTCAATAAGGGCAGGATTAGACTCAATGGTACGTAAGTATTGAACACCATCAAAGAGAGCTCGGGCCTTGGCTATGAGGCTATTCGACTTGCCATAATAGTGTGAGAATGCAAGTAGGATGTTTCCTCTATGATCTCTGATAACACCTCCTCCTCCAGATTCTCCAGTATGCTTGGAAGCACCATCGGTATTGAGCTTTAAGGATGGCCATGGAGGGCAAAACCATTTGACAGTCAGCAGCTTCTGATGTCTTAGTTTTACATTGTCCAGACCAAAAGCTTTTAAAATCCTAATATTGCTGTGCTTAGTTTCATGGAGAGCAGTTGTGATGCAGACTTGCTTTATTTTGAAGCTAATACTGTGAATGAGGTTCTGTTTTGAAATTAATCTATCATCATATTTTGTTGAATTTCTAGCACACCAGAGTTCCAACATACCAAACCCAATTACTGCTAGAGTGAAGAGGCCGAAGAGTGACTTTTGCTGGGTTTCTTGGAAGGTACTTATAATAAAATCTTTGACAATATTGCCTTCAAGATGCATACCAAAGGATCTAAAGTAAGATCATATATGGGCAGCCAATTCACTATGAACAAAAGGATGGTTGAGGTCTTCAGTTTGAGGAACCTTACAGCAAAAGCATTTTGAACAGAGAGAGATTCCCACTCTTTGTATCAGAGAGTCAATTGGCAGGCTGTTGCATAAAGTCTTCCGCAAGTGGACTGAGATCTTGGTAGGGAGCCAAGGAGACCATAATCGATTCCGCTGAGTTTGTGTATGAGAAATGATACTGCTGAAAACTGATTTGTAGGTGGAGGCAACACTGCAGTTCCCCGAAGAAGAGAGGCTCCAAACATCCAGATCCTGGTTCTGATTCAGAGAGATATTCCTTAAGGCATTTCTGATTTCAGTAGGAAATATGTTGTCTTATAAAGCTTGATCTTCAACAGTCGGGTGCATTAGATATTCTCGGATAGTGCTAGAAGGATTTGGAATACTATGTGCAGGGACTAAATCAGTCATGATGATATTGCCAAACCATTTGTCAAACCAAAAATTGGTGTTATTGCCATTACCCACAATTTTCCTCTTGTGTTGAAGATTTAGACTTATGGCCTTGATCCAACTTCTTCTGGCCAGACCTTTCATGTTTTTGAATTGTACCTTAGATAAGGGCTAGTCACGGATGTATTTGGCTCTGGAGTAAACAGCCCACTGGGAATTAGAGTGTAAGACCTGCCACAACATCTTAACCCTCAAAGCCAGTTCCATATGCCTGAGTGACATAATGCCCAAACCACCATGAGAGATCGGTTTGCAAATTGTCTGCCAAGACCTCCAATGTTTTTTATTACCATGAGAGGAGGATCCCCAAAAAAAATTGGCAAATGCCTGTTCCAGAACTTGATAAGTACCAATGTGGAGAGGTGAAGCAGTTAAGAAATAAATTGGCAGTGATGATAAAACATGTTTGATAAGAACCAGCCTAGCACCCTGAGATAGCAAATTGGATTTCCAACCATTAATACTCTTCTGAATGGAAGTGATAATTCCAGCACAATGTATTTTCTTACATCTGCCATAAATCAGAGGAAATCCTAAATACTTGTGAGGGAAAGAATGTCTAGTAAATCCAGTGACATCCTGAATCCTTTTGACAGTATGAATTTTGGCCCCTGGGTGCATGAAAAAGCCACTTTTCGCAACATTGATCAGTTGGCCTGAAGCCCTTTCATAAGTTCTGAGAACATTGAGAAGGTTTCTGACAGAAATAATACTAGCCTTGCTGAAAACCAGTGTATCATCAGCGAAAAGGAGGTGTGATATACTCAGGCATCTTCTAGGGCCAGAGAGCCATTCCACTCGACCACTGTGGTATGCTTCGAGCAGGTATCTGCTCAAAGCCTCTTCAGCAATAATGAATAGTGAGGGGGCAATGGGATCACCTTGCTGAACCCCTCTAGTAGATTTAAAAAAACCAGCAGGAGCCCCATTAAGAAGAATTGAGAACCAACAGTTATTCAACATTTTTTCAACAAGGAGAATAAACTGATTACTGAAACCAAACCTGTGCAAGACAGTCAATAAAAAGTCCCATTCTAATCGGTCATAGGCTTTGGCCATGTCTAGTTTGAACATCACATTTGATCCCCTTGTTTTCTTGCCCAACTCATAAGTTAGCTCTTGGGCAAGAGCTATATTCTCACTAATTTGTCTGCCCTTCACAAATGCAGACTGCTATAATGAGATGATCTTTGGAAGAATGTTAGCAAGTCTGCTATTTAAGATTAAAGAAATAATCTTGTAGAAGAAATTGCACAAACTGATTGGTCTGAATTTGGCAATGTTTGTGGCATTTGGCTGCTTAGGAATTAAAGCCACAAAAATTGTTGTAACACACTTGGGCATTGCTTGCTGAGTTGTGAAAAACTCATGGACTGCACTGACAATAGAGGTGGAGATAATGTCCCAAGCTATTTAGAAAAAGGCACCTGAAAACCCATCAGGCCCTGGGGCACTGTTAGGGGAAAGTTTGAAAATAGCATCATGAATTTCTAAAGCAGTTGGAGTAGCATTAAGAAGATCATTATCCACCTGATTCACCAATCGAGGTATGCAGTTTAGAAAGTTGTTCTCTATATAGTGATCTTGGGTGGTAAAGGCCTTTTGAAAGTGAGAGACTCTAATGGTTTTTATTTCTTAAATATCCGAAGTAAGAATACCAGCAGAGTTCTGAAGCTGGGAGATACATTACTTTCTTATGTTAGCCATGGTAGTTGAATGAAAGAACTTGGTATTCCTATCTCCTTCAGTGAGCCAGCGAACCCTTGATTTCTGTTTCCAATAGCATTCCTGTTGAAGCAATTTTTCTGACAAATCTGATTTAGCCTTTTCTAGAATTGTAGAATTTGTATCCGAGGGCAGAATGTCATAGGAGTGTTCAGCTTTGATTACAGCCTCCTAAGCTGTAATTAAATTCAAATGGACATTACCAAAAACCTGCCTATTCCATACCTTTAACATTTTCTTGAGGTGCTTAAGCTTGAGATATAAGGTAGTAGTTGGTGAAGTGGCTATCGAGCTGGTGTGCCAGCAACTTTTGACATCTTCCAAAAATTGACCATGGTATGTCCACATTTTCTGAAAGCAAAATCTGGATTTGGGCCTGTCATGAGATAGAGATTTAACTAATAGGGGGGCATGGTCGGATGCTTCCCGGGAGAGATGCTCAACAGAGATAGGGAGCAGTGCCATCTAATCAGCATTGAATAATACCCTATCCAATCTAGCCGAAATGCCTCGGCTACCTTGCTGATTGTTATGCCACATATAGGTAGATCCAATGAATTTAGCATCGATAGGAGAACAGTCAGATACACAGTCCTGAAAATCTGTCACAGCAGCCATGTTGGGATCATTGCCACCAAGCTTCTCATCAATGGATAGAATACAGTTAAAATCTCCAGCTACTAGCCAAGGTCCCTTGATCTGAGATTGAGCATTGGAGAGGGAGGCCCATAATAACTTCCTTTCAGAAATAGTACATTTAGCATAGACAAATGAAATATGAAAATCATTTATAGCAGCATAGGTCATGTGGAGAGTGACTTGCTGAACATCTCTGCTAACCAGTGAAAACTCTAAAGGATCCTTCCAGAACACCCATATATGCGCCATATCATCCTCATTGGCTATAGCATTAGACATTCCCAATTTCCTACAGATAGTATCCATTTTGCTAGTATTGAGCTTGGGTTCCAACAGAGCAATACAATCAAAGTTGTATGTTTTAATAAGAAATTTTACACGACCAATGGATATGTCATTTCCTATTCCTCTGATATTCCAAATGATGAAATTCATAGTTGATGAGTGGAATCAAGAAGGTTTCCCGTAGATCCACACTTAGACATGGATCTTGTAATAACACCTGGGCGCTCATAGTGAATGTTCCTTACACTGTCCAAAGCAGCTGAAATAACTATTTCTTGTCTTCTGTTGAATACTTCAGAGGATTGCATCTCCATATTCGTTGTGGCCTTAATCTCTTGGACTTCAAGTGAACAGTCAGAGTCCACTACAACAATCTGAGGATCAGATGCTAGACGATCCACATAAGTGATATTTTGGTTTGAAGGGAGTTCCTTAGGAGGAGAAAGCAAAATGTCATTGCCAGCCAAATTATTAACCATAGGCTGAGCATTGTCAAGAACTTGATTATCTGTACTCCGAACTGAATTAAAAGTTCTTGCTCCTCCAAATTCACAAGAGGTGGAATTGTATGTGAGGGAGATAACTGGCCCAACATGACTAGCATTGGGTAGTCTCCCATCATTGACAGCAATAGAAGAGTCACCCTGAGGCAAATCATAATTTTGCTTCTCCTGATAGGCCATTCTGAATTCATCCAAATGAACCACAATTGGGGGATTTTGCCCTGATTCAGAGCTAACATCCGGAGCATTTAGAGGGGAGTTTTAAGTAAGCGCCTCATCCTATTTGGTTGCAACAGGTTGCCATAAAGATTTAGGCTTTGGCGGGTTCCGAATTGGAGCAGAAAGTTGAACCTTATTTGTAGAATTTAGGATCCTCTTCCCTTTGCAATCCTCCTTACTGTGACCAAGCCGGGAGCATATTGAACAGAATGTCGGAATGTCTGGATATTGAATTTCCTGCCACGCACCTCCACCTGGAAAGCCAATCCAGACTCGAGATGGAAGGTGCTTAGAGACATCAAGTTCCACACAGACTCGGGCCACCATGGCATTTGACAAATTTAATGTAGAAGGATCAATTTTTAGAACTCGCCCAACATTGCCAGCAATGGAACGAAGTAAAGGCTCAATGAAAAAATTAATAGGAAGGCCAGGGAAAGCTATCCAAATCGGAAGAATGTGTGAGTCAGCGGAAGGTGAGAATTCCATTGTCCATTTGAAGAACTTGAAGAGCCGTCCGTGAACAAAAAGGGAATCTCGGAGGAGGAGTTGCAGATAATCTTCATAATTCCGAAACCGGAGAAGAAGATGCCTCGTGTCCAAAGCACTAATTAAGAAGTCTTCTTTGAACTTGAACCTATTGGAGAGATGCGCTCTAATGTTAGGGAATGCAGGTCGGCCACGAGGAGTACGTGCTACCAAAGCAAACGCAAAAGGTTGTAGGGACGACAAAATCTCATCTTGGCTGAAGAAGACAACCGGTTCACCACCATCTGTCAAAGGAGGTTCATGAACATAACCCTGGACCACCGGAGGTTTCATAGAGGAGGCGAGGACCTCTGCAAAAGAACATCCTAACCCGAGAGGTATCTCTGGCAGTGGATCCGGCAATGGAGAAAGAGGAGCCATGGAGGGCGCAGGAGGTGACCCCCCCGGGGCCGCCATCAGGAACCGAAGTCAACCTTAAGAGGAGGTCATCACAGGACCCACCCTTGAGGAACATGTTCTTCATCTGAGGATCCACCGCCAGATGAAGAACATGTTCTTCATCTTAGCCTCCCCGCCAGTGGTGGGGTGGACACCCCCCTCCCCTGATGCGGGACGGACACGAGGACTGACTCTAAGTGATGCAGACCTCGGACTCTAAATGCGGACGCGACTAGCAACATATAACAATGGAGACACTTTGGCCCGACACTAAGAGTTCCTATGGGCTATACGTCGCTAACAGAAACGCAAGCTCACTCGTCGTCCCAAGCGAGGGGAAACGCGGATCTGCGTGGTTGAGAAACCGACAGAGTCAAGGGTGGTCGACTCACTTCCGTGCTCGGATCGAGTCATGGGATGGGTCACTCTCCCGCTCACAACGGTGACATGGACTCACGAGCTAGAATCCTACGCTCTCACAGCGACATACGACCATATACTAGCTAAGCAATATAATGCCAAGAAGTTAAGACCGTACCTCCACGCACCCGGCGTGGGGAAGACAACCCCGGCCAAATCCGTACTCCCGGTTAACAAAGTTTTACAGCGGTACAAAGTTTTGACCCACTCCACGCAGGGAGGTAATAGGTCCCATGTGGGGCCCTGGAGTCACGGGAATTGGGTTGACGGGCAGCATCTTGATGTCGGTCCGTCGGTGCTGAATCCGCGTTTTGGTGCTGTCCGGACGGCGCGATCTAAGGGTTCGTGGGACCCACGGACCACTCTGTCCTCCGAGTCTGGCGGGGTGGGTCCCGCTGTGATGGTGGCCCCTGGAGACGCGTCTCCCTGGACGGCGGCTGGGAGGGAGCGTTGGTCGGAGGTCGGGCGGCTCCGACCTCCACTCGTTGGAGGTGTTGTCCTCGGATCTGATGCTGCTATTTTACAGCGCGCGACCCGGCGAGGATGCTTGCTGCGATCACTCTCGACGTCGGATCGACGCACAAGAGATATCATTGGAAAGCTATTTCGAAGTACTTCGATCTAGGGACAGAGAGAAAAATTGGAACTTCACGGATCTGGCCTTAGTCGATTTTTCAAGTTGCTGTTCGACAGGGCCCAAAATCTCAGGCCAGCAGGGAAGTTTCCTGAGAACTGCCGTTGACCACGGGGTAAACTTCCGAATCAGAAGATGACTTATTCATGAAAGTTGTAGAGGGGAGAGATAGAAAAATGAGAATATTTTGTATGTAAGGTTTTGTTAAGATTTGGATGGGGAAAGATATTTTATACTAGTGGGTGGTCGGATCTGGACAGAGGCAGACAGAACTGAGTGGAAATCTGAAAGTGATTTTTAGAGAATAGGTGAAAGCCTTTACAAATTCCACGAAAATTCGTGGATGGAGGGGGTGTTGGACAGAACCTCCAGTAAAATTGGGGGCTCAAGAAACAATCAAGAAAAGGTCCGAAGTGGGGAAACTCAGAGCTATTGTGAATCTAGAATGAAAGCTGATAGATCTGGAAGGAGGAGATGAACAAAAATGGAAAATGGAAAATGAAAACTAGAAGCCAAACCAAATTTTCTGGGACGTGGGGGTGACCTCTGGAACTCACCCTGAAGATTTGGACACCAAAAGATTTCGAGGTTGGGAGAAAGAATTCGGGTAAGAAGGGTCTATCCTGGGTGGATAGAACTCCGGCGACGACGGTGGCGGTGCGACGGCGGCGGCGACAGCGAGCGTCAAGAACGGATACCAGAGGCGTCTCACCTCAGAATACAGCCATGTCAGCTACAGAAGGGGGAGAGAGGAGGGGGAGGTCGCACAAGGCTGGGGCTCCAAGAAATTTTCTCATAAAATGTATGCATTAATTCCACTCAAAATGAAAATACAAGTCTCTTATAGAAAATACAAAAAGACTAGTTCTATCCGATCTAGGATTGGTGGGGGGTAAAAGAGGAAGTCCACAATTTATTTCTCACATGTGGTTTGGAACAAATAAAATAGGATTTCAATCCTAATAAACTATAGTATACATGGGGCACCCCCTTGACTTATGTGTTCCAAAATTTGAATTTTGTTACCCTTTGTCCCCCCTTGGTCCAACCCTTCTAGAAGCCCACCTTGGAGGGTTAACTGACCCCACATGGGCCCAAGAGCTGAGGTGGATCAATGGGAGAAGGGATGGGGGGGCCGCGGGACCCAGGTGGTACCAAATTATAAATAAACCCCTATTACAATCCGAATTACATCCGAATAAAACCAAATAAACACACATTACACACAAATAAAATCTCCATAAATACTATAAATATGAGGACTTAGAGCAGAGTCTCCAGACTGTCTCCGAGCCAGATGGAAGCCGATGTAGCTCGAGTGGTGCTCCGCGTACAGTACCGACGGCTCGCCGGTTTGTGCTTCTCGATTGCTCTGGTGTCCGCACCATCCCCCCTCCTGCGCAGGTGGCAGGAGGGCACGGGTTCAAGCCATGTCTCCCACCCGGAAGTGCTTGTCCGCGCTTTCCCCTCCCCTAAAAAAATTAAAAAATTAAAAAATTAAAAAAAAGAAGAACATGTTCTTCATCTGAGGATTATATTGTAGACATTGTAAGAGTATCAACTATTTGGCAAGTTTAGTACGTGTGAATTTTGGCATCAGGAGGTGCACTTTGTAGGTCATGTGATATTAGGTGATGGTATTTCTGTTGACCCAGCTAAAGTAGAAGCAGTGGTCCAGTGGCCAAGACCGAGGTCGGTCACAGAGATTAGAAGCTTTTTGGGTTTGGTAGGTTATTATAGGAGGTTCATTCAAGACATCAATAGTGGATTCGAGAAAAACTCAACTTGGACGCTTAAAACGGGCGTCAACAGATGCCCCTCCTTGATGTCCGCTTTGCAAGGGAGCAAGCGGATGTAAAGTGGAGGCGAAGTGAAGTGGAGATGGAGTGAAAGCGACACTGACATGAAATGGAGATGAAGAGGAAATGGAGAGAAGAGAGCTAATAAGTGGGCATCAAGGGAAAAGACACCTGTTACAACCAATGGGCGATAAGAATCTTCCTGAAAATGTTGAACTAACCACAAGGCCAAGTTAGCACGGATGACAAATGTCTGGAGGACACTAATTAACTAATCAAGGAGAGATGATCAACTTCTTGCCTTTGAAGAGGCACCTTAGCCTTGATCGGCGTCAGGTCACTCACTAGTGGACTTCTCGCGAGCCCTGCGAAAAGTAACGCCATCGTGCGATTCACAGCTATTTGACTAGATCGGGGAAAAAATGAAGAACGAAATTGAGAGAAAATCCAGACAGGGATCATGCCGACCAACTAAATCGAGCAAGCAGTTCAGAATAGACCTTGAAATTCAGAATGGAATAGAAATCTCGTATCCGAGGAATTAAGCACAATTGACCAAAGTTAGATGGAATTCCAGAGCGAATCATGAGATGTGAATGGTCAAAATGACATGATATATGCTGGGTTAAAATAAAAGAACGCCTTAAAATAATTACAAAGAAAAGGAAAAAAATAGAAAATATTCAAGGATAATATTGCTAGATTGAATAAGTTTGGGTCAAGAGTTCCCCTACAACCACGGCGTGTAAGGCAGAGTTCGTCGTCCCCCGCCTGATTTAACCCAATGGCCTATCCAACGATTAACCGTATGCCTTTAGAACATCATTATTTTTCTTAAAGGGGAACATCAGATCCCAAAACACATGGAGAATCAGCCGGTCCTTGAGATACTATAATAGTGTAGAGATAACATATAGTAATGCAACAAAGAGAAGGGATAGAGAGTCATACATGATTTACCTGTGCAGGTGAAACGACATTTTTGGATTTTCCTTTTCAGATTTTTATGGATTTTTATATTTAACATATAATGACATGAATGCATTAACGGACAAGAAATGAGCAAAACCATGTGAAAGAAAACACCGATCAAATCACAACAAATAAGATGCAGCCCCAAGATAAGATAGATCCAAAAACAGCAAAAATAAGACAGACCTATCAACCTTCCTTAATCCTATAAGTATAGTTGAAACTCTTTGTTGGTGCGGAGAAAAAAAAGAAGAAGAGAATTAAGATGAGTAAGCGTCCTGCTCCTGCGCACTAAAAAACAAGTAAAGGGGGTTAGATCTGCTCTTAGGCTTAGCCCATTGTCTTAAGCAAGAGAACTACCTTAACCATATCCTTGATATTGATCAAGGGGCTAAGCCTTATTAAATAGGCAAAAACAAATGGGAATAGCAAAATGCAATGCGATGATGATGTTTTTTCTTTTTTCTTATTTTTCTTATTTTTTATATTTTTGAAAGTATCTGACTATTTTTGATTTTTTTTTAACTAACTGCAGTTTTAAGACTAGTTCAAGCTGTTGGCTAAGGGTCCTTGTCCCTTTGTCTTTTGCTAATGATTACCTAAAGCAAGGCATGCATATAAAGTGGTAACCTATAACCAATTGCCCTTAATAGACTGTGCCCCTACTGAGGCCATTCTTAGGACACAACCCAGCCTTAGAGGGGAAGAGAAGAAACTTTGGAGACAAGCCTGCGTAGGTTGGGAGAGATTTGGAGCTCAACTTCCTTCCATAGCACTACCCTTAGAGATTTCGTCTATTGCACTGGGGTTTTGTGTTTTTACTTTCCGGACCAATCTTATTCAAGACACACATACGACCAGGCTCATGACGTCCCACGGAGAAATTGTACTGCCACTCTTGCCATGCCTTTTCTTTAATACTTTCTTTGGTTTTTACATCGATGTATAACAGCCCTTGTTGGCTAGATTTTGCCTGATAGCTCATACTTCTCAGGTCCTTGAGACTGCCCTGATGGGCACAAACAACTCATCGTTAAAAATATCGTGCCATAATTTCAAAAATATATCGCACTCACTCACTAAAGAGATTTTGGATTAGAGTAAGGTGATGAATATGGGTTGATCTCACGGAGAAGAAAAATTCTTGTTTAAGCAAGTTGGATAACTCTTATGCTTTGAAAAGCTAAATTTTTGAGTGAGTTTTTGAAAACTAAATTAAAATTGCATGAAAATAAACTACTTGAAATTAAATCTACCTAAAGAATATTGGAGGATTGAGAAGAGAAATTGGAAGGAGTGGAGAGATAAAATAAAAGGAACAATTACACAATATAAATTTTTTTTGCTAAGGAAAGATTACAATGTCTTATGAAAACTAAAAATTACAACTTGAATAAATTAAGGGAAAAGGGGAAGAAAGGAGCCGGGAAAGTGGAAGATTAGTGATGTCCAAACGCCATGCCGAGCCTTTGAAGTGATCATCCCACCTTACTATTGAACGCCGCCATGAGAGCACCGAAGTAGAAAATTTGCCTTTGGGATATGAGGAGAGATTAGAGGAGAGAGAGGAAGATAGAAGAAGAGAAGGCTTTAAAATAATAAAGAATAAAAATAAAAATAGAGCATGATTAAAATTGGAATAACTCTAAAACTAGGAAGAATTAGAAGATGTGGAAGAAGAGAAAGTTGAAGATATTGAATAGGGGAAGAACTTTTGTGAAGAAAGCAGAAAGGGAAAAAGATCAGAAGGGGCAGAAAATTTGAGAATAACAGAGGCGGATGAACAGTAAAAATGTGAAAATTAAACTTTAAACATTGAACTGTAACCTAAAAACTAAGCAGAATTAGAAGAAGAGGAAGAAGAATAAAATCTAGATCTAAGAAAAATGAAGAACTTTTATGAAGAGAGCAGAGGGATAAAATGATCATAAGAAGGTGAAAACTGGGGAAAAACAGAGGACTCCGTGTGCGGATGAACAGTAAATAGCAAAAGCTAGAACTTTGAAAAATAGAAAATAACTTAAAAATAAGATAAATATATCTAAAACCGTAGAAGAAGAAGTTGAAGAACTCTTAAAAATGAATAACTTTGATGAAGGAAGAAAAATGAAAAGACGAACAGAAAGGCATGAAAATAGGCTAAGATCTCCGGTCGGTTGCTCTTGGGCGAGTATTTATAGTGCACATGGCTTCCTTGGGCTTGTTTCCTAATTGGACAAGGATCCTCCTAATTTCTCTCCAATAATTTCTCCACAAGATAATTTCATAAATATTCTTTCTTATTTCTCCCTTCACACAAATAAGGTATGGTGGCTTGCTTTGACTTGGTCAACAAGAGGAGGGAAAGGGGGCTGCGCCCTAGGGCATCCCTTGCCCTAGTTCTGTGACAAATTCGCCCCTTGGCCTTCTAGCAAATGCCGAGCGTGTCCTGCACACACAATATTTGAATTAAATTTATAAAAAATTATTACTTTATGCATAAAAATCATGAGTGCTCATAATTATGCAATGGAAAATTAATCCTCATGCCCCTCAACCCCTTGTTATTCATTAATTATCCATAAATTAAGTTAATTTGCATAACAGTCCCTGATTTAATTGAGGTTGAGTTTAGCTTTAAAATATGCATAATTGTCTAATTGTGTGCACTTAAAGTGATGTGTGGTGAGGTTGAATTTAGCTATAAAATATGCATAATTGTCTAATTGTGTGCACTTAAAGTGATGTGTGTGACGTGAATTATCATAGAATTATGAGCACTCATCATGCCCCTATTTGAGACTTCCTCTCATTATGAGTGCCTAGGTTGGTTATTTTACCCCTCCCATCTCTTGCCCCTACACGTGGCCGAGCATAGAAGAGAACAGACCTTCGTGCGTACCAAGTATGGCCAAAGTAATGACATTATTTTTCAAGAGGAGCAGCCATAGTTCGCCATGTAGTGTGTGAAATCCATGCTCAAAGTCACCCTCTTGAAGCAGGGAGGGAATTTCGGATCTCCAAAATGGAGCCATCATTAGCCTAAGTGATGTGGAAGCCAAATTCAAAGTTCACTCTAACCTGAGACTACTACTTATACTTGAAACACCCTTGTTATTAATCATATATGCAAAATGAGATGTGGAAATGAATTGACATGCACAACTATAAAGGTACCTTGCACCGTTGTGAATTCCTTAAGGCAACTTGCAATCTGGAGGCATCATCCGGCTATTATGACGCCATTCATGGATAATGGTGAGGGTCGTTTGCATTAGAGTCTCCCTCATTATGATGCAATATGAAGTAATAGGGTGTGCAAAAGGAAGAGAAAGGAAGGTAACCGTGGTTGCCACCAAGGCCTGGCAATGTAGATAGCAGTGAGAAACCCCACCACTAGAATGCTACGTACCTTGGAAAAGAGGCTAGCCAGAAGGAACCCCACTGGCGGATCCACGCAGTTGCTTTGGCAGCCGCGATCTTGTGAATGCGGTTCTCTTGGGAACCGCATCTTTCAACAAAAGTTCGGGAGTAGGGTTCTCTTCCTCCTCTCTCTTTAGCCGGCCAAAGGGAGAGGGCCTCATGCTGAATTGCTGCTATAACCAGCGATGGAAGATGAAAACACAGAGAACAACCCAATTAGCCTAATGAATTAAGCGTAGTATCTATAGAGAAAGGGAAAGAACACACAAAAGGTAGGGGCTTTACCTGGGAGGTTGGGTGGTTTTTAACCCCTCTTTGGGGAACCATAAGAAGAATAGGTGTGTGTGTAGTGCAAAAAGATATGCAGAAACGAAATATGTATGAAATTATGCATGATATGCAAAGAATAACAAGAGAGGAGAAAGCATGCGAAGAGAACGAAGAAGAATCGAAGAAATACGAGCGTGGACGAGTAAGACGACACGAATCCCTAGTTGAAAATGAGCCCAAGACATAGCAGCACTTCGTGGCTAGCTCCAGAAATCTCCCTCTCTCGAGCCATAGGATTTGGGGTAGTATTTATAGAGATCTAGGAACCCTAGCTCGGAGATAAGGGATAAACCCTAGAATTATGAGTCCTAATTCAATAATCCGATGAGATCTCAGTTGGATAACGATCCTAAGACTTCCATAGACCTTCTGGGATCGAAAAAGGCCTAAACTTTGATGGAAAATAAGACTCTAGAGCCCCCACGATCGGAGGAATCAGAGTTCGGCCAAAACAGGACTCTTCTGATATCGCGGTCCATCGTGTGACCGCTTTTTTGACGAGCACGACAGATCGCGGAACCGTGACCATGCCAGAGGGGGAAGCCAAAAATAGGTCGACAGACGGGGCCATAGGTCGACAGATCAAGCCCCAGCCAGTCGATAGAACTAAGATAGACACTATCAGTCAACCGACCGTGACCAAGATGGACGTGTCCAGTCAACCGACCGTGACCAAACCCTAGTGGCCAGACCGTTGAATACTTAGAAAATTGAATTTTGGGGCCTATTGGCTAGAGAAGGGATCAAGAATTGGGATCATAATCTGCCAGAAAACGGCCCAAATAGCAATGGCCAATTTGGGACATCAATAGCGGATACGAGAATGTCTTAACTTGGAAGTTTAAAATAGGTGTCAACAATCAAGACTGGTTCGTGGTGGTGTTTGTAGATGATATCCTTGTTTATTCCAAGTCCGAGGAGGAACATGTTCTTCATCTGAGGATTATATTGCAGACATTGTACGAGTATCGACTGTATGGCAAGTTCAGTACGTGCGAATTTTGGCATCAGGCGGTGCACTTTTTAGGTCATGTGATATCAGGTGATGGTATTTCTGTTGACCCAGCTAAAGTAGAAGTAGTGGTCCAGTGGCCAAGACCGAGGTCGGTCACAGAGATTAGAAGCTTTTTAGGTTTGGTAGGTTATTTTAGGAGGTTCATTCAAGACATCAATAGTGGATTCGAGAAAAACTCAACTTGGAGGCTTAAAACGGGTGTCAGCAGATGCCCCTCCTTGATGTCCGCTTTGCAAGGGAGCAAGTGAAGGTAAAGTGGAGGCGAAGTGAAGTGGAGATGGAGTGAAAGCGACACTGGCATGAAATGGAGATGAAGAGGAAATGGAGAGAAGAGAACTAATAAGTGGGCATCAAGGGAAAAGACACCCGTTACAACCAATGGGCGATAAGAATCTTCCAGAAAACGTCGAACTAACCATAAGGCCAAGTTAGCACGGATGACACATGTCTGGAGGACACTAATTAACTAATCAAGGAGAGATGATCAACTTCTTGCCTTCGAAGAGGCACCTTAGCCCTGATCGGCGTAAGGTTACTCACTAGTGGACTTCTCGCGAGCCCTGCGAAAAGCAACGCCATCGTGCGATTCACAGCTATTTGACTGGATCGAGGAAAAAATGAAGAACGAAATTGAGAGAAAATCCAGACAGGGATCATGCCGACCAACTAAATCGAGCAAGTAGTTCAGAATAGACCTTGAAATTCAGAATAGAATAGAAATCTCGTATCCGAGGAATTAGGCACAATTGACCAAAGTTAGATGGAATTCCAGAGCGAATCATGAGACGTGAATGGTCAAAATGACATGATGCATGCTGGGCTAAAATAAAAGAACTCCTTAAAATAATTGTAAAGAAAAAGAAAAAATAGAAAATATTCAAGGATAATATTGCTAGATTAAATAAGTTTGGGTCAAGAGTTCCCCTACAACCACGGCGTGCAAGGCAGAGTCCGTCGTACCCCGCCTGATTCAGCCCAATGGCCTATCCAACGATTAACCGTATACCTTTAGATCATCATTGTTTTTCTTAAAGGGGAACATCATATCCCAAAACACATGGAGAATCAGCCGGTCCTTGAGATACTATAATAGTGTAGAGATAACATATAGTAATGCAACAAAGAGAAGGGATAAAGAGTCATACCTGACTTACCTGTGCAGGTGAAACGACATTTTTAGATTTTCCTTTTCAGATTTTTATGGATTTTTTTATTTAACATATAATGACATGAATGCATTAACGAGCAAGAAATGATCAAAACCCTGTGAAAGAAAACACCGATCAAATCACAACAAACAAGATGCAACCCCAAGATAAGATAGATCCAAAAATAGCAAAAATAAGACAGACCTATCAACCTTCCTTAATCCTATAAGTTTAGTTGAAACTCTTTGCTGGTGCAGAGAAAAAAAAGAAGAAGAGAATTAAGATGAGTAAGCGTCCTGCTCCTGCGCACTGAAAAACAAGTAAAGGGGGTTAGATCTGCTCTTAGGCTTAGCCCATTGTCTTAAGCAAGAGAACTACCTTAACCATATCCTTGATATTGATCAAGGGGCTAAGCCTTCTTAAATAGGCAAAAACAAATGGGAATAGCAAAATGCAATGCGATGATGATATTTTTTGTTTTTTTGTTGGATTTTTAAAAGTATCTGACTTTTTTGAATTTTTTTTGAACTAACCGTAGTTTTAAGACTAGTTCAAGCTGCTGGCTAAGGGTCCTTGTCCCTTTCTCTTTTGCTAAGGATTTCCTAAAGCAAGGCGTGCATATAAAGTGGTAACCTATAACCAACTGCCCTTAATATACTGTGCCCCTACTAAGGCCACTCTTAGGACACAACCCAGTCTTAGAGGGGAGGAGAAGAAACTTTGGAGATAAGCCTACATAGGTTGGGAGAGATTTAGAGCTCAACTTCCTTCCATAGCACTACCCATAGAGATTTCGTCTATTGCACTAGGGCTTTGTGTTTTTACTTTCCGGACCGATCTTATTCAAGACACACATACGACCGGGCTCATGACGTCCCACGGAGAAATTGTACTGCCACACTTGCCATGCCTTTTCTTTAATACTTTCTTTGATTTTTACATCGATGTATAACAGCCCTTGTTGGCCAGATTTTGCCTGATATCTCATACTTCTCAGGTCCTTGAGACTGCCCTGATGGGCACAAACAACTCATCGTTAAAAATGTCGTTCCATAATTTCAAAAATATATCGCACTCACTCACTAAAGAGATTTTGGATTAGAGTAAGGTGATGAATATGGGTTGATCTCACGGAGAAGAAAAAATCTTGTTTAAGCAAGTTGGATAACTCTTATGCTTTGTAAAGCCAAATGTTTTAGTGAGTTTTTGAAAACTAAATTAAAATTGCATGAAAATAAATTGATTGAAATTAAATCTACCTAAATAATATTGGAGGATTGAGAAGAGAAATTGGAAGGAGTGAAGAGAGAAAATAAAAGGAACAATTGCACAAAATAAATTTTTATTGCTAAGGAAAGATTACAATGTCTGATGAAAACTAAAAATTACAACTTGAATAGACCAGGGAAAAGGAGAAGGAGCCGAGAAAGTGGAAGAATAGTGTCGTCCAAATGCCATGTCGAGCCTTTGAAGTGATCGTCTCGCCTTAGTGTTGAACGCCACCATGAGAGCACCGAAGTAGAAAATCTGCCTTTGGGATATGAGGAGAGATTAGAAGAGAGAGAGGAAGATAGAAGAAGAGAAGGCTTTAAAATAATAAACAATAAAAATAAAAATAGAGCATGATTAAAACTGGAATAACTCAAAAACTAGGAAGAATTAGAAGATGTGGAAGAAGAGAAAGTTGAAGATATTAAAAAGGGGAAGAACTTTTGTGAAGAGAGCAGAGGGAGAAAAAGATCAGAAAGGGAAGACAATTTGAGAATAACAGAGGTGGATGAACAGTAAAAATGTGAAAATTAAACTTTAAACACTGAACTGTAACCTAAAAACTAAGCAGAATTAGAAGAAGAGGAAGAAGAATAAAATCTAGATCTAATAAAAATGAAGAACTTTTATGAAGAGAGCAGAAGGATAAAATGATCAGAAGAAGGTTAAAACTATGGGAAAACGGAGGACTGTGTGTGCGGATGAACAGTAAACCGTAAAAGATAGTACTTTGAAAAATTGGAAATAACTTAAAAACAAGAGAAATCTAGCTAAAAGCGTAGAAGAATAAGTTGAAGAACTCTTAAAAATGAATAACTTTGATGAAGGAAGAAAAATGAAAAGACGCATAGAAAGGCATGAAAATAGGCTAAGATCTCCGGCCGGTTGCTCTTGGGCGGGTATTTATAGTGCACATGGCTTCCTTGGGCTAGTTTCCTAATTGGACAATGATCCTCCTAATTTCTCTCCAATAATTTCTCCACAAGATAATTTCATAAATATTCTTTCCTATTTCTCCCTTCACACAAATAAGGCATGGTGGCTTGCTTTGACTTGGTCAACAAGAGGAGGGAAAGGGGGCTGCGCCCTAGGGCATCCCTTGCCCTGGTTGTGTGACAAATTCACCCCTGGCCCTTCTAGCAAATGTCGAGCGTCTCCTGCACATACAATATTTGAATTAAATTTATAGAAAATTGTTACTTTGCGCATAAAAATCATGAGTGCTCACAATTATGCAATGGAAAATTAATCCTCATGCCCCTCAACCCCTTGTTATTCATTAATTATCCATAAATTAAGTTCATTTGCATAAAAGTCCTTGATACAAGTGAGGTTGAGTTTAGCTATAAAATATGCATAATTGTCTAATTATGTGCACTTAAAGTGATGTGTGGTGAGGTTGAGTTTAGCTATAAAATATGCATAATTGTCTAATTGTGTGCACTTGAAGTGATGTGTGTGACGTGAATTATCATAGAATTAGGAGCACTCATCATGCCCCTATTTGAGACTTCCTCTCATTATGAGTGCCTAGGTTGGTTATTTTACCCCTCCCATCTCTTGCCCCTACACGTGGCCGAGCATAGAAGAGAACAGACCTTCGTGCGTACCAAGTATGGCCAAAGTAATGACATTATTTTTCAAGAGGAGCAGCCATAGTTCGCCATGTAGTGTGTGAAATCCATGCTCAAAGTCACCCTCTTGAAGCAGGGAGGGAATTTCGGATCTCCAAAATGGAGCCATCATTAGCCTAAGTGCTGTGGAAGCCAAATTCTAAGTTCACTCTAACCTGAGACTACTACTTATACTTGAAACACCCTTGTTATTAAACATATATGTATGCAAAATGAGATGTGGAAATGAATTGACATGCACAACTATAAAGGTACCTTGCACCGTTGTGAATTCCTTGAGGCATCTTGCAATCTGGAGGCAGCATCCGGCTATTATGACGCCATTCATGGATAATGGTGAGGGTCGTTTGCATTAGAGTTTCCCCCATTATTACGCAATATGAAATAATAGGGTGTGCAAAAGGAAGAGAAAGGAAGGTAACCGTGATTGCCACCAAGGCCTGGCAATGTAGATAGTAGTGAAAAACCCCACCACTAGAACGCTACGTATCTTGGAAAAGAGGCTAGCCAGACGGAACCCCACTGGCGGATCCACGTAGTTGTTTTGGCAGCCGCGACCTTGTGAACGTGATTCTCTTGGGAGCCGCATCTTTCAACAAAAGTCCGGGAGTAGGGTTCTCTTCCTCCTCTCTCTTTAGCCGGCCAAAGGGAGAGGGCCTCATGCTGGATTGCTGCTTTAACCTGCGATAGAAGATGAAAACACAGAGAACAACCCAATTAGCCTAAAGGATTAGGCGTAGTATCTATAGAGGAAGGGAAAGAACACACAAAAGGAAGGGGCTTTACCTGGGAGGTTGGGTGGTTTTTAACCCCTCTTTGGTGAGCCAGAAGAACAATAGGTGTGTGCATAGTGCAAAAAGATATGCAGAAATGAAATATGAATGAAAGTTTGCAAGATATGCAAAGAATAATAAGAGAGGAGAAAGCATGTGAAGAGAACGAAGAAGAATCGAAGAAAAACTAGCATGGACGAGGAAGACGACGCGAATCCCTAGTTCAAAATGAGCCCAAGACGTAGCAGTACTTCGTGGCTAGCTCCAGAAATCTCCCTCTCTCGAGCCATAGGATGTGGGGTAGTATTTATAGAGATCTAGGAACCCTAGCTCGGAGATAAGGGATAAACCCTATAATTATGAGTCCTAATTCAATAATCCGATGAGATCTCAGTTGGATAACGATCCTAAGACTTCCGAAGACCTTCTGGGATCGAAAAAGGCCTAAACTTTGATGCAAAATAAGACTCTAGAGCCCCCACGATCAGAGGAATCAGAGTTCGACCAAAACAGGACTCTTCTGATATTGCGGTCCATCGTGTGACCGCCTTTTTGACGAGCACGGCAGATCGCGGAACCGTGACCATGCCAGAGGGGGAAGCAAAAAATAGGTCGACAGACGGGGCCATAGGTCGATAGATCAAGCCCCAGCAAGTCGACAAAACTAAGATAGACACGGTCTTTCCCACGATCGCGACCCAGATAGATGCGGCCGGTCAACCGACCGTGACCAAGCCCTGGTGGCCAGACCGTTGAATACTTGAAAAATTGAATTTTGGTGGCCTCATCCCCTCTTCACATTGGTATTCACCAAAGTCTTGACCGGTGTTTTGAAAAAATTTTCTGGGGGACTTCTTCACATGGTAATAAACATCATTGGAAATATTGGCAATCAATATGTAGTCCTGTTAATTGTGGAGGTCTTGGTATTATGTCACTTAGACAAATGGAATTAGCCTTCAGGGTTAAAATGATGTGGAGAGCCATGCACACTAACTCCTTGTGGGTAGTTTTCTTCAGAGCTAAACACTTCAAGCACAGCCAGATTATGGATGTTAATTTTAGAAACATGAATGGTCATGGCAGAAGATGTTGGCTTCAAGCTAGGAATCTAATTATGCAGCACAAGAAAGTCATTATCGGTGATGGTTCTTCAACTTATTTCTGGACGAATACCTGGCTGGGTAGTCAACCACTGAAATCACATGTCCCTGCTGCCACCATCCCTAATCTTCAAGCATCAGTCAGACACTGTATTCAGCAACCGACTACTGAAGAAACTCAGATCATTTCATCTCATTTACCAGCAGATATTACTTCAGGTATCAATACTACTAAGCTTTGTCAGCTGCAGGATAAGGAGGAGTAGAGTCTCTCGGCTTCTGGTCAATGTGTGGTATACTCAGTATTTAAATCAATCAGCAGTAACTATCAAGCTCAGTCACATTTGCACTGGACTCGATTGTGGTCTAAATGGATTCCTCCTAAAATATCTTTATTTCTTTGGAAAATTGACAACGATTGCATTCCAACTGATTATAATGTGCAGACTTTGGGTATTCAATTGTGTTCTAAATGTCAATGCTATCTACAGCCCCTATGGGAAACTACAAACCATATCTTCATCTTCAGTGATAAGGCATCTTTTATTTGGTCATCTCTTTCTTCTCTTGGGCTGTGGTTCGAACGTGGCTCTGCAAAATCAAGGATATTTGGTTCTGTGTCCCTCTTTAATCCAAAATCCTTGTATGGTCTCTTTTCTTTAGCCATCATTGGCTATAGCTTGTGGGAGCTGTAGTCAGCTAGGAATTTGGCAAAATATGAAGACAAGCATATCTCCAATAATTCTATGCTGCACAGTATTGTTGCTCAGGCAAAACAAGTCTGTGACCTGTCTGATCTAAGAGAAGAAAAGGTTAGCAAGAGGAACATCCTTGACCAATTTGGCATCAAGGGAGCAAGCACTAGAAGACCATACCTAAAAATTGTTAAATGGATAAACCCTCCTTGGCCATTTCTCAAACTAAATACTGATGGAGCTAGCAAGGGTACAGGTGTCTCTGGTGGGGGTGGTATTGTTAGAGATTCTAAAGGTGATATAATCATTGCCTTTTCTCATTTCTATGGGGCTTGTAACAGCTTGGTTGCCGAGGCCAGAGCTCTGCTAGACGGTATCAAATACCTGCTCACTACTTTCTCCCAACCGGCATTGATTGAATGCGATTCTAAGGTCCTTGTTCAGATTGTTACCAAATAGATCCAATGCCCTTGGTTGATTCTCACCTATGTCAGAGAAATTTGGGAAATCCTACCTCAGTGGGATTCCATCAGTCATATCTTCAGAGAAGCCAATGTTGTTGCTGATCTTTTAGCTTCTCTAGCATGCATAAATAAATGTAATCTTTTCTTTTCTTCTTTTGAGCTTCCCAAGAACATTAAGGGAGCAGCTCATCTGGACAAGCTAGGTATGCCTAGCATTCGTATCATGTAATTTGTTCCTGCTATTATTATCAATAAAATTAGCCTCCTAGTGGTCTGATGGTTTAAGTGCATCTCTCATGGGGTGTACCTGCCATCTACCCCTAGGCATGGTTTTTCAAAAAAAAAAAGAATTTTGGGGCCTATTGGCTGGAGAAGGGATCAAGAATTAGGCTCAAAATCTGTTGAAAATGACAAAAATAGCAATGGCCAATTTGGGACATCAATAGCGGATATGAGAAAGACTCAACTTGGAGGTTTAAAATTGGTGTCAACAATCTGGACCGGTTCCTGGTGGTGTTTGTAGATGATATCCTTGTTTATTCCTAGTCTAAAGAAGAACATGTTCTTCATCTGAGAATTATATTACAGACATTGTAGGTGCATCAACTGTATGCCAAGTTCAATAAGTGCGAATTTTGGCATCAGGAGGTGCACTTTTTGAGTAATATGATATCTGGTGAGGGTATTTCTGTTGACCCAGCTAAAGTAGAAGCAGTGGTCCAGTGGCCAAGACCGAGGTCAGTCACAGAGATTAGAAGCTTTTTTGGCTTGGCAAGTTATTATAGGAGGTTCATTCAAGACTTTGCTCGAATTGCTGCTCTGATGACCAAGTTGACTTGGAAGGACGTGTCTTTCATCTGGATCGATGAATGTGAACAAAGCTTTATGGAGCTGAAGAGATTGCTTACCACTGCTCCAGTTCTTGGGTTGCCTTCTGGTTCCGATGGCTTTGTGGTGCACTGATGCCTCAAGGGTATGTTTGGGTGTAGTATTGATGCAAAATGGTAGGGTGGTAGCTTGGTAGCTTATGCGTCCCGCCAGTTAAAGCCGCATGAGGAGAATTATCCCACTCTTGACCTTGAGTTGGCAATAATGATTTTTGCATTGAGGATTTGGAGACACTACTTATATGGAGAGAAATTTGAAATTTTTACTGACCAACAGAGCTTGAAATATGTGTTCACTCAGAAGGATCTCAATCTCAGACAGAGGAGATGGATGGAATATATGAAGGATTATGACTTCACTTTGTCTTATCAGCCAGGCAGAATAAATGTGGTAGATGATGCATTGAGCAGAAAGGTAGCATTCAGTCACTTGATGATGAGAGAGTGGAGGTTGTGGCAACAGGTACCAATGGAGACTTTCATAATTAAAGTTCCTTGGGATCACGGGTCAGCTATTGTTGCTAGCTTGACTATCACGGCAACTATCCATCGCCAGGTGATGGATGCTTAAAGTGTGGACCCCGAGCTACCTCGTGTCTTGTCAATGGCCGAGGTAGAGTTTGGTGATGATGAAGTGGTGAGATTTCGAAGATGTTTGTACGTCCCAACTGAGGAACAGGTGAGAAAAGCTATTTGGCAGGAGGCGCATGATTCCCATTATGTTGTGCATCCTGGAGCAACCAAGATGTATTGCAATTTGAAGAGGCAATTCTGGTGGCCAGGAATGAAGAAGGATGTTACTAAGTTCATGGCCAGATGTTTAACATGTCAGCAGGTGAAGGCGGAGCATTAGCGGCCAGGTGGCACTTGGCAGCCTTTAGAGATTCCTGCATGGAAATGGGATGATGTGACTAAAGATTTTATGGTCCGTTTGCCGAGAAGTCAGCGTGGCCATGATGGTATATGGTTGTTGGTTGATAGGTTGATTAAAACTGCCAGGTTGTTGCCAATTAAGATGAGTTGGGCAGTCCACAAATTGGCCAGATTATATGTGGAATGGATTGTTCCCCTTCATGATATTCCTATTTCTATTGTGTCTTACCGGGATCCCCGTTTCACTTTTGGTTTTTGGAGGAGCTTTTAGAAGGCCTTTGGTATGGAGTTAGCTTTTAGCTCAGCTTATCACCCTTAGTCCGATGGGTAGTCAGAGAGAACTATCTAGACCCTAGAAGATATGTTGAGAGCTTGTTGCCTTGAGTGGCAAGGGTTGTGGATTCATCATTTGCCATTAGTGGTTCACTTACAACAACAACTAGCATTCCAGTTTGGGCATGGCGCCTTATGAGACCTTGTATGTGCGACCGTGTCGTACTGTGCTTGATTGGTTTGAGGTTGGTGAGCGAGTTATGATAGGACTAGAGTTGGTATAGTAGTGTGTGGAGATGGTACAGTTGATCAGGCAGAGATTGCAAGCAGCCCAAAGCCGACAGAAGAGTTATGCTGATCGGCGGAGGTGACCACTTACCTTTGAGGTGGGAGACTGGGTGTTTTTGAAAGTCTCCCCTATGAAAGGTGTGGTGCGATTCGATAAGTGTGGGAAGCTGAGTCCTCATTATATTGGGCCTTTTCTTATTGTGGAGCGTATTGGCCCAACGACGTATCGTTTGTAGCTACCTCCAGAGATGGATACAGTGCATGATGTGTTTCATGTGTCGATGTTACGAAAATACATGCCCTATTATTCTCATGTATTGGAAGACTCAGTGACGGGATCATCACGGGATCGTCAAGCGATGCCAGCAAACTATCCAAAATTATTTACTTGGGTTTAAGTAGTCTTATGTCTACTGGGCCACATTAGTGGGCCTAATACGTTGTGTTTTCTTTTGTTATAGGGAATAGAAGTTTAAATATAATATGTAGGTGCACTCAAGTAGGACTCCTCGAAGGGACCCAAGCCCTTGGGTTCCTAAGGTGACCTTTCACCTTCCCCACTCTTTTCTATTTAAAGAACTTGTAACCCCACGTTCGAATGTAATGAACAATGAAAATCATTGGAAGATATCCCAAGTGTGGTGTGAGGCCTGCTTGTTCTTCTCCGAGAGGGAGATGGGGTGAGATGCCCCATGGGTGAGAAGCCCAATCGTGAGAAGTAGGTGTGGAGCCTGCTTGTTCTTCTCCGAGAGGGAGATGGGGGTGAGACGCCCCAGGGTGAGATTCCCCTTTTTATCCCCCGTGCCATGCCCCCCCTCCACCTTCCAATGTAGTAGTCCCACCTGTGCAGCAGAAAACCCTTCTTCATTGTCCCTCCTTCCCTCTCTTCTTTGTATCCCCAAAATCCTAAACTAGTGCCACCCACGTCAGCCATGAACCCCTCTCTCCCATACTATCGGACACCCCTTCATCTTCGATCACCGCTACCTACAACGCCAACACAGCCCCTCCGCCCCACTCTCTATTCCCTACAACCTTTCCCTTCCCTGTCCAACCCACAGACCCCCTGCTGGCCCCATCCCATCCTACGCTCCACCCACTGCCACCGCAACACTCTGCAGCACCGTGAAGCCCACTGGCCGCCTCTCCCCCACCCTGTTCTCCTACTTTGCCCTTGTCTACCTATAGACCCCGCCGCCAAAGAGCAGCTCCGTGCACTCCGTTGTCTACAAAAGTAAGCCCACCGCCGACCAGACCACCAGAAGTATATGGTGGCCGCTCTGAGCAGCCACCATTGATCTGCATCACTTCTAGCGCCTCACATACAGCCCAGCAGACACCTTCGTTCGGACACTTTGGGTCATGCCGGTTTACTTGCTTGACCTACCATCCCCGAATCACCCCGGGAAGGGTTGTGCTGTGTGAAATCTGGCTGCCAAATCGAGTCGGCGTTCTTACTTGTGTGTTTGCGATTCTAGGTCCAAGGGTCATCCTTCCCGCCCTCATTGCATCCCTAGGTGTTGTCACATCAAATTAGTATCAGAGCAAGTCCTTGACTTGTTCCCACAAGTTAGGTCCTAGGGTCGTTTGCATTAGAGTCTCCCCAGTGTTGACATCGTCTCCAGATGGATCGCACCTCCGTTCAACTCCTCTTGCCCAAGCTTGATGTGTGGGACAAGCTCATAATAGGGATGCTGACTACGGATGCCAAATCACCCACAACATTTGATCAAAAATATGGCCCTTGCGTATGGCTATCACCCACTTCCCCACCTGCCCCAACTCCACCTCCGATTGGGGATGAGGCCGTGCACGAACCCCTGGAGACCATGACCTACATCCCTGATCCCATGTTGATTGAGGAACACTTAGCCCAGGATGATGCCCTAGGATTGATCGACGTCACTGAAGAGGATGAAGTCTTACCTTTCCCCTCGCACCTTGCCCTTCCCCCTACGCCATTTACACTACTTGAGGGTAAACTAGTCTTAAAAGGACCCCTCGCTAGTTGGCTAAAGAAAAGTCTGCTCCATGAGATCTCGGTCCTCGGCTACCCTCCCATTATACAAAACCTCCAAATGGTGCCCATAAACTCCTTTCACACTACCTTCCAATCCTTCTACTTCATAGAAACCATGGATGTCCTTATTAATGGTCTTGGATGGCAATTGGAGCTGACTGGCATGCTGTCCATAAGGCCCAATCGACCCAGGTGCATTAGCCTCATCCACCCCTCTTATGGTTCCATTGTCTCTATCTGCACCATGGGTCACTGAACTAGTGAAATCCTACTGTTCCTCCCCACTCCTGAAGAGCCTGACATGATCTACCTTTGAGACCTTGTGGTCCCAAGTAGGGAACCAGACCATCCAAATAAGGCCACCGTCCCATCTCCCTTTATAATTGAGGATGTCATATCAGACATTGAAGGACTTATAACATGGGAACATATAGAGGTAGAACTTGCCATCCGAAGTCACACACTCTTTTATCCATTTGACCCCATCGACTGGGAATCCGTGTGCCGACATATCACTTTCCCCTCCTACCCCATTGTCGACCACTCGTCACCTTCTGAAGCTACCACTACCTGTTTATTGGCAGTACCCATCTTTGGGGCTGAACTGCATGCCTCCCTATGCCCAACCCCATCCATGGGGCCAACAAAGTCATTGGCCTAGCCTGTTGGTTTGGACCTGGCCTACGCTGGAGAACTTGTGGATTGGACATATCTATGTCAAGGGTTAGAAGAGACCTATCTCACCAAGAACCTAACCATTGCTGATCCCTTTGATCCATTTTATTGGGAACCCCTAAAGCCACCAACCCCAATCCCACCCATCAGGGAAGTCCACCCCCTCATCGGTTATACACCCACACATGGGGATTTGCCTTGAGAGAAGCTCATCATTTGGGTAGAAATGCATGCATCGATAAGTCTAAAGGGTGAGAAAGTCAGTAAGTTCGGATGTCTATGTCCTCCTACATCTATCAAATTCATGCATAATAGGTTCACACATGGGTGTCCAAGCCCCCCCATATCTTTCAAACTTGTGCATGATAGGTTCTCGTATGGGTGCCCTCGTCACCCCCTGTCTGTTGAAGTTGGTAGGAATAATTCACATGATAGGTCCATGTTTGGTTGCCTTGGACCTCCCATGCATGCTAGGATGTCTACCTTCCCCAAAACATTTGCATTACATGAGAAGGTCCGCAAGTACAATAGTAAGGGCAATGAGAACTCCAAAAGGCGGGCCAATTCACATAAGCGTCACCAAAAATCCCAAAAGGATGACTCTGCGATGGTGAGGATTGAGAGGTTCCTCCTGGAAGTCTCCCCAAAGGCTAGAGCCCGAGGGATTAGCCCCTTCGCGGTTTTATGGAGCATCGGCAACAACACCTATGATTTGAACTCCCCCAAGGACAATGGACTTAGCCCCGCTGACAGCAGGGTAGACCTCGTGCCCCACATGGGCCCCGCGGTGGAACCTAGTGAGGTTCTTGGGCCTGTTCTCATCGTAGAGAGTGAGCCCACCCCCGAGAGTCTACTTTCAACCAAGAGTGCCCGATGTGAGCTAATAGAGAAGATATTGGATGAATAGATCACCACTACCAGGAACAGGGTGTATCACACTACCTTGTGAGGTGGAAGGACCGGCCCCCATTGGAGGACACGTGGGTGAGCCAAGAGGACCTACAGTGGCTCGACCCAGACCAGCAGAAGCGCTATCAGTGCGGGGTTGACCCTTACTCGATGGGGTCGAGCCCTTCGTACCCGGGGGGATTTGATGGGGACATCGCTGTTTGATGCACTCTTTCATCATGGGATGTATCGTGGATCATTTTATCTTTTACCAGTTTATCAAGTGCGAGGGCGTGCCAGTCACCTAAGTGACAATGTGTTCAGGCTTCGAGACTAGAGTGGTCCGAAGCTTGTGGTATGCTCCGTCTGACTAACCAGACGATTGTGGGTATTGGGTCGGGACTGAAATCTGCCGTGCCATAAAGGTCATGACGTTAATTAAATCCCCTCGGAGAGGATAAAACCTCTAATTAATCGCCAAGATAAGCGACCAAATGGCCTAAAGATCAATTTTCATTAATGAATGAGAATTGGGTTGAAATTATTAAAATCCCCTGCATTTGGGTGCGAGATAGTATTCAAAATCATGTTGGTCACATATTGACCATTTCATATTCGGATGGGGTCTGGGTTGAGAATATCCTAAGTATACGTATAATACCGGGACAAATGTATGCTGGGGTACGACAAGTTTGATATTGGAAAGATGAAACAATTTCAGTTAAATCCCGGTCGAGGCGGTTAAAAATCAGTGGGTTATTGGCCCGGTACAAGGTCAGGCTTTGACCATAATGGGGGTGACCCCCAGGGTCAAAGCATGACTTGCATAGGCATCATTGATGTTTTCGACGCCGAGGGTCAAGGGGGAGGTACCCCGGACAATAGGCCATTGCATTATTATGTTTTCCTTTTTTATTATTATTGATATCATCTACATTTCATTATTATAATTCATTATTTTTCTTTTTTTTTAGCTTTATGGGAATTCACGTCTGGACAGGTGGGCGCCAATTCTTTAGCCCGGAAGAATTGGCGTCTCTCTGCACGGATGCTAATTCTAGTTTCTTTTGATTTTTAGTTAGATTTTAGATCAATAAATTGGCGCCTCTCCAGGAAGGCGCTGATTAATTAGCGTCTCTCTACGCAGATGTTAATTCTTCATTTTCTATTTTTGTGGTTGAGTTTTTAATTTAAAGAATTGGCGCCTCTTCAGAGAGGCGTTAATTAATTCGCATACCCCTATGTGGACGTTAATTCTTTAAATTGGCGACGCCCACAGTGGACGCCAATTCTTTTCATTTTCAAACGATGTCAAATTCTATCTAGCCAGGGTGCGTCCTCGCACTATGCACAATGCGTCGACACACCCCGCTTGACAGGGAGCTAGGGGGGGCTTAACAGAAAAGTTCTTAATTCATTTTTTTTGGGCCTGTTGATTATCTTCCTTTGTTCATTTCCTTTTGTGGATAATATGTATACATGAAAAGGGGAAGAAATGCATGAGTATGCATAAGGCATGCAAGAATTTAATTGTGTTTCATGAAGAACAACCCCCGGTACGTGGTGGAGTGCTTGACTCATGCATAGTGGGAGATTCCATTCGGACGTAATCCAGACTTCCTCCACACACCATTTGATATACCAAAGGATAATGGCATACAAGCACTCAAAGATGAGGTATTTCAAGAAATCTTTTCTGATTTTATGCATCTATGCACATACGGGGAATGCAAATGCCTCGTATAAATGCTTATGCAAGAGTTTTCGCTTCTAAGAACTTTTGATTGTCTTAACAGTTTTGGGAATTAAGTTCATTATTTGTTTTGTTTTACACTTGTTATGCATTAATTCATGTTAGTCCTTTTCTTGTTATTTTCTTCTTCTTCATTTTGTTCAACGGTCTCGCTCATGACGTTCTTGAGTTCGGTCTGATTGTTATTGTTCTTGTGCGTCGTTATTCTTCAAGTTGCCTGGTGAAAATTCAATAGCATCTCCCCTAGACCCGGAGCGTCGGGGGGTGTAAATTGGGTACGCACCCACGGAGGAACTCCGATACGGCCCCAAAATAATAAGGGTGCGCACGGAAGCGGCAACACCCGAGGATGCGCATGGAAGCGACAACATCCTATAATATGAATCGGGCACGGACACCCCAAGGACTAGCCTACGAGGGGCTCCTATGACTCGAGGGATGCCACAATCCCGATCTCGAGACGTGGTTTAAGTTTATCGCCACATGATACGGCTATCGATTCTCACCCTTTTCAAAGAGATTGCCCGTGAACCACGCTATGAAAAAGCGAGTCCCTAAGGATCTAGGGATGATCAAGACTCCGAAAACTAACGTTCGTGAAGAGAACGGTTGATTTGGGATCAAATCCCATATTTCTAACCCCTTTGGCATCATGGCCATTGAATTGGTCCAAATCCCGAAGTGGGATTTTGAGAGGAGAGGCGAAATCGTTTCAAAATGAAACGAAAGGAAAACTTCGATATGATGCCGGCGGTTGGGGACCTCAGAATCATATCCATGGATTTGGATAAACCCCGGGCCGGTGGCCACCGAAATCAACGTATACATATATGCATCATTATATGGATAGTATATCGGGATTCAGAGAGGGAAAAAAAAGGGAACCCTGTCACGCCCCGAGATATACAGCGGAATTAAGTCAGGAGCATGGACAGTCAGCCATATTTCTCAAGCTACCAATATAGTCAGAGAGCTAAATATTCACACATAAGAAGTAGAATGCACAAGGTCATATACTCAAATTTCAACTTTATTAAATCATAATAAAAAGTACATTTACAACTGACTCTCTTGACATAGTGGCTAACTAGACTCAATAAAAGAAAAATTACATAACATGATCAACTTCACCGCCTATTACAATGAAGGGACTTAGCTATAACAAGACTCATGACTTTTAAACTATCTAGGGCTTCTCTTGATCTTCACTCGCTCTAGCCCTTGGATCCATCATTCGAGTAATCCGAATCCGTTCCACTATAATTTCCTGAAAAGGTTTCAAAAGTAGGGAATGAGCACACTTGCCCAGTAGGTATCTCCGTATCAACATGAAGGCATGTTTAAGTAATTAATATCTTAGCTCTAGAAAGTAAGATAATGAAAATGCGATAAAGCATACGAATAAAACCAAAGTAACACTAGTAACAAGACATGAACCAGATATGTGAACATGATCAAGCAAGATTGAAATATAGATGTAAGTTCGGCCTTTCATTATCGGGAATGTACTAGAATGTAACGAGAATGTACTTTTCATAACCATAAAGGCTATGCACTAAAAAGTCATGTAACAAGAATGTAATAATCAATTATAAGAATGTCTCGTGATTTTCACCCATTTATAAAAAAAGTACTCCCGACGTAATGCGACGCTAGTGTTCATCATATCCCATGATTTACAGCATGTTTTCGGCCATCTACCAAGGGAGCTAGCGTCGAGCCCTTGGACACTATCCGTGCCCGCTCTTGCATCTTCAAGTTATAAATCAAGCTACTTCCCCGAGTAATATAAAGTTTGGCCCATAATAGCTGTAGACACGCTATTCCTGACGTCTCCTGAGAAAGTCTCATGTTACTATACAACGCCCCGCGACGGCTTACGCGTTTTGAATCACTTGAGTGCTTCCTTTTCTTGAGTCTTCTTCCGCCCTTTTCGGCATCCGGAATCATCTCGTCACGACATTCGGACGGCATCAACACTAGTCAGACGCATCAGGAGGTTCCGGAACCAAGAAGGGTGTCTGCCGGGCGGCCGCCAACGCCTGAACTGAGGACCCGGGTGGGTCTTTATGGGGGCGTCCAGGCCCCTGGACGCCCCCATTCTTTTAATTTCTTTTTAATTTATTTTTCGAAGAACAAAACCAAATAAAAAATATTATATTGATGGAGGCGTCCAGGACCCTGGACGCCTCCATAAAAAACAAATATAAAAAATTAAAACGCCAGCTTTGGCATAAAAATAAAATAAAAAAATAAAAATAATATATTTATGGAGGCGTCCAAGACCCTGGACGCCTCCATCAACTCCCTTACGGGCGCCGCCCACCGAACGACGGTTTGTCGTGTGTGAAAAAATTCAAATTCTGGAGACGTCCAGCCAGCTGGACGCGCCCATTTCTGAATCACGAGGCGTCGCTCACAAAACCACGCGTTATGCCAAACCGCGTGCGGCCATCGGTGGAGTTCGGTGGACCTGTTGGAGGCGTCCGGGGCCCTGGACGCTGCCCCGGACGCCTCCACAAAAATATTCAGAAAAAATAAATAAAAATAGAATAAAATATTAGTTTGGTCTTGATGGAGGTGTCCAGGGTCCTGGACGCCTCCACCCTCCGGAGCCCTATAAATAGAGGCCCACCCCCTCAGTTCTAGAGGAGCTTCGAAGAGATCCGATAGGCTGCCGGAGCCTAGAGGCTACCGGAGTCACTTTCTAACCCGTGGGGTCTTTTGTAGGTGGAGGTTCTGCCAGCTTCTCGGGTGCCCACGCTCGCGAGAGGAAGGTCATCTTCATCCACCGCGCTTCCACGTCGTCCCTACGCTACCGGAGCTCCGCCGGATCTTACCCTCGGCTCATCCAATAAGTCTTTTCTTTCCCTTTTTCTCCATAGTTCTTTACATTCATCATACTGCATCCTCTATCTCCCTACATAAGGGCGCCGTCTCTTGCATACTTCTTGCATTCATCATCGCATTTTCCACCTACTCAAGTCCGAGAGGGGTTTAAAACCACACCAACCAGGTGTATGTCAGGTCACGATCTCATTACTTTTATTGCAAGGAATTGTTACTACACTGCCATTTTCTAATTTCGTTCGTTTATTGTCTACTGTTTTGTAAGGGTAACCAAGGAAAGCCCTCTCCATCGGCCGGCCGAAGGGGGAGGAAGAAGCAACCCGCCATCTCCTGCTCTTGAGATAGGCGCGATCACTTTCTTTATTTTGGGGTCTTTTGGCCCCTGACGATCACATCTTGTTCTCGAGGCCGCAGCGTGTCACTTCCCCAATGGCCGTTTAAATTTCCCGTTCTTATATTCTCTTTATATTCTGTTATATTCTGCTCATATTCTCGAGGCCGCGACGAGTCACTTCCCCAATGGCCGTTTAAAATCCCGTTCTTATATGTTATATTCTTATCTATTCATGTTCTCGAGGCCGCGGCGAGTCACTTCCCCAATGGCCATTTAAATTCTCGTTCTTATATGTTATATTCTTATCTATTCATGTTCTTGAGGCCGCGGTGAGTCACTTCCCCAATGGCCGTTTAAATTCCCGCTCTTTATATTCTTCTTATATTCTGTTATATTTTTATCTGCTCATATTCTCGAGGCCGCGGCGAGTCACTTCCCCAATTGCCGTTTCAATTCTTGCTATTTAATTTCTGCACCATTCCCGTCCCCCCGAGGCCGCGGCGAGTCACTTCCCGCTATGGCCGTTTAACCCCCATATCTTGCTATATTACATTTGTCCCGCTCGCCCCGCCGGAGCAATCTCTCGTGGTGGCCCCTTCTCTTTTCTCTTATTTCTGTGTTGCAGCAAACAAAAGAGGAGCCCGCGCGCTCCGCGTCCTCTTCGCACCCCGAACCGCGTGACGTCGTTCACAGATTGGCGATCACGGTGGGACGTCTACTGCTTCCTTTTGGCTACCCTTGCAAGTTCGGCACCATCCGTGCCTCTCCACCATGGCGCCCGCGCGCGCCCCCGTGGTGCTCATGGCAGCACTGTCAGTTGTGATTGGTTATTTTTTTATTATATGTCTATTATTTTCCCACTCCATATCTCTGTCAGCATTTCATTGCATGCATCCATCCCTCTTTTCTATCCTTTTTTCATTTTTTTTGAGGATCACCCTTTCCCGGTGAAGGAAGGACTCTCGGTTTGAGAATTCCTCTCAACGGACTAGAATCTCCTCCACTGGGACCACCGTAAGTCCCCGACATCGAAGAATCTCCTCTTCGTTCACTGGGCTAGTTGTACCATTGAAGTTCCCCGGAGTTAGTCATTTCATTCATGGTGAGACGAGAGACCCTAGCTGACACGGCGGTGAAACAAAAATAAACTAGGGTCCCTATTTTGTGTGAACTTCGGATCTCGCTAAAAATACAAAAAAAATCATCAAAATCAAAACACAAAAAAGGGCATAAAGGCATCCACTTGTTTGATAATCTCTGCTACCTGCTTGCTAGTGTATGTTTTTGCGTTCTGGGAAAACTGTGAGCATGGCTCACGAGTCATTTGAGGAGAACCACCCTAGTCGTGGTTTGTCAGCCGACCCGCGAGTCTATGCTATGGACTCGGGTCCTTCTCATGAGCCCTCGCATGAGGTGCAGGTTATTGCCAGGGACACAACCCCACCGCAGGATATCTCTTCCTTACTGGGCGTCCTCGCCAACACGGAGCTTACCTCTGAACAGCTCCGGGCCTTCAAGGCCATTCTGAAGGGGAAATCTGTTTCCCCCACGCCCCAGGAATCAACTCCAGCCATTGCACCTCTCCAAGAGTCCGTACAGGCCATTCCATCTCCTTCATTGGCACAAGCCATCCAGTCTCCCTCGCTTCAAGGACAAGCGAACCAACAACCACCCTCATTCCAGTTCCTGTCACAATCTCAAACTCCCGTTGTTCCCCACACACCGCTTCAGCCAGGGCCAACTGTCGGCGGTCCGACAGCTCCCTCTCATTCCGGGTTCCCCCCTCAAGTCTCCGGGAGACAGTTTCTCCCCCAGTGGCAAGTGCCACCTTCACCTCCAGAGGAGCTCGCCCAATCGCTCCTCAATAGGTTCAATCACATGGACGAGTAGTTTCAAAATCTGAGAAGGATGGTGGACGTGAAAGCCACCCCGGAGGTTGCTTTGCCAATCCTTCCTGTCATTCATCTTCCTCCCTCCGAAATGCCCACGTACCGCAGATACAATGGTACCGGCAACCCCTTCATTCACCTCAAGGATTTCATGTATGAATCCTCCTATTGGCAAAACGATCAGAGGTCCCTGGCATACCTCTTTCGGAGATCATTGGATGGTCCCGCGCTTGAGTGGTTCTATTCCTTGGAGCCCCGCGAGGCCGAGAATTTTAAAATAGTCCAGAGAAGGTTCTTGCAGAAATATAGGGATAGGGTCGGTCCCTCACTCTCCATTACCGACCTAGTGGCCGAAAAGATGAAGCCCGATGAGGATTTTGTCTGCTATGCTGATAGATGGAGGTCTCTGGCGGAAAGAATAAGGGATACCCTCTCCGAGCCCGAACAAGTGAAGATGATTGTGTCTAATGCAACCCCACAGTTCAGACACGTCCTGGCCATGAATAAACTTACTACAATGGAGGAACTCTATGAAAGGGCCCGATACATCCAAACCCAGTTAAAAGACTCCCCCATTATGAACATGTTTGAGTCACCGAAGCCCAAGGTGGTCAGAAAGACAGGCGCTGGTGTCCCGGGCGGAGCCACAGAAGGGGTTGTGACAAATGAGCAAGTGGGTGCAGTCAACAATGCCAATTATGCAGTCAACCCAAGGCCTCCACAAATGCCCCGACTTCCCCTCCAACCAGGTCCTTTCCCTCTTCGTCATCCACCCCAAAATAATCCACCCCAGGATAATATGCCTCCATTACGTCAACCCCAGCAACAACAACCACAACCTCAGCAACGACAACCACCGCTTCAGTACAACCAAGTTCCACCCCCGGGGAACTATGGTCCCCAATAGCAACAAAGGAGGCCGGTCGGTCCCAAGAGAGCCTACTACCCACCATTGCCAGAAACTTTAGCAGACATTTTTAATGCCCTCATGGCATCAAACCAACTCGCCCTACCCAGAGAAAGGCCCGTGTGACCCACGAATGTTGATACCTCCAAATACTGCGTCTACCATAGGCAGCCAGGACACACAGTAGATTACTGCTTCCATTTCAAAGATTACATCCACGATATGAATGATGAACATCAAATAGATTGGGATGAAATGAGACGATACGTCGCGGCTCTCAAGGCTAGGAGACCTCCTCATAGGCCACAACAGCAGTTACAATAGCAGCAGCAGCAACAACCACAACAACAACAACAGCCTCAGCAGGCCCCACAACAACAGCCCGACATGGGCATAATCCAGAATCCATTACCGGAGCACCAACAGCCCAATCATCAGGTTAACCCCATCTCCTCCTTCCCGGAAGTCAGGAGAGAGCAGGTGTGGCACCAGGAAAGTACCTCCATTCTTTCTACCGCCAATCTTATCATCACGCAACACCCTTGCCTTGCCCGGGTAGCACCTCTCTCTCATCAACCCGCGTCAGTATCGCCTTCACCATTTCCACTACCATTACGCCCTCTCATCCGTACCCCGATCCCCTATCAACCGACACTCTCCACTACGCCTTCACACCCTCTCATCTTCTCCCACTCCCTCACTTTACCATCCACCTCTACCACATTTACCCCTACGCCTCCTAAACCCCTTATCATCCGTCAACCATACATAACCCCGTCTTTCTCCACCATATCACCACTAATGCCTTCAAAACCACTCATTACCCATCACCCACCTCAAAATCATTGCCCACTTCAAGCCCTACCCACTTCTACTTCGTCTCCACCTCCACCTAACAAACCCATTATCCTTCATAATCCGCGCGATATCCCCTCTACCTCCACCATGCCTCGACCTAACAAACCCCTCATCAGAATCCCTGCTCCCATCATCACCCCTGCTTCATCAACCATTCCTCCAACGCTACCCCTCAAATCCCTGTTAAAACCCACTGCTACCCCCACAGAGGTACAAAAGCCGCAGGCAATGGTGCTCCGGAGTGGAAGGATTTTCCACAGGGTTTTCCCCCACAACAGTCAGAATCCTGAGCAATCTCAGCCAGAGAAGGATGTGTGGACGCGGATTTTTTTATTATCCTCTTATTTAAATCTTATCTGTTTATTGTTTATTGATTTATTCGTTTGTTGGTTTATTGGCGTGCCAGTCACCGGGGTGACAATTTTATTGTGCCCTCGATCTGACATGGTCAGTCGATTGTGAAGTCCGAGTCGAGACCAGAAATCCGTCATACCCTGAACGCTATGACGTTAATTACGTCCTCCCTAAGGAGGACAACCCTTGATTAAACGCTAAGATAGGAGGAGGACATCGGTAAAGCCACATGCTCAAAAGAAATGGAATTCATTCGTTTGCAAGACGCTAAATGGATTAGACGAAGCAGGGGTTCGTTATCTTAGGGGATAGCTCCGACGGCATATTCCCACCAGCTTGAACTATGCCAAGTGGGGAATAGGAAACTACCCATGCGGTGGCAGGGTAGGATCCGGAAAAGATCGGGCATAACTGACCTGGAGTCCGAATGGTGACCGGCGTGACATGGCACGCTCCATGTGGGTGCGATGGCACATCTATATCTCCCTTGGAGGGACCATCGGAGGGCATGCAAAGGCATAACTCCGTGGGCCGACGGGGTTGAGAGGGAGAACATCACAATCACCCAATAGGATATGCATAAATTTCGGCAGCATGTCCGCTCAACTTGGATTATGCCAAGAGAGAATAGGTCATTATCCACGGAATGCCGGGATGACGACCGAACGAGGATGGGCACCGGGCCCCGGGACATCGCTTGCATTTATGCCATCGTTTAATATCCCTTTGAAATCCCTCGGAACTCATGTAATGACATGGCGCTTCAGGTTCATAAGGGTGAAATCCGGATCGGGAATGAGGACTGTAGGGGAGGTCTTCCCCATTACTGTGTCTTCTCAAGACATCCATGACGATCTCTGAACATCCCTGGGGCATATGTCTGAAGAAATCAGAAGGTTGACAGATGGCAGTGCAGAGAAGAGCCTCTGACTGGACTTCAATTGGCCAAGAAGAAGGGTCTCGGCGATGGCTTTAGTTGGCCGAAAGAGGGGGCTTCTCGGCGTGGGTTTATTGGCTTAAAAAAGGGGGTCTCGGCGCGGCCTCCTTAGCCCAAAAAAAAAGGGGATCTCGGCAATGGCTTCCCGACATGAGACTTCCCGGCGCGCCCATGGCCGCGCCGGGAAGGTGGCGCCAAAAAGGGCTAGGAGGCCTGCAAAGGGGGGTTGGCTTATAGGGGGATCTCGGCATGGGGCTTCTCGACGCGCCCGTCATCGCGCCGGGAAGCTGGCGCCAGGAGGCTGTAGGCCAGGGAGGTTTGCGTGAAGAGGGCTACAGATTGAGTTTTGTCGGTTTGCTGAAGGAGGAGATCTCTCGGCAGCGTAGTTCTCGGCGGGGAATTTTGCACGCCGAGAAGATGGAATTGCTACAGGATTTCATGGTTTACAGAGCTCAAACGATGCTCTGTTTCTGGGATTCCTGAGCTTTCTGGCTGCGATTGAAGTCGAATTTAAAGTGCAGGAGGGGGATTCAATAGAAGCTCCTCTGAGGAAGGGCCAAAGGGGATCTGGAGGGTAGAATCAATGGGGAACGAGACCATCGTCTGGATTTCTGAAGATTCTTTTTTTTGTTTATTTCTGCCACCGGCCATCTGGGGATAAAGAGATGACTGTCTCTAATCCCCCTGGACGAAGCCAGTAGCATCTAAAAACCGGTGGCGGAGAAACCTTTAGCATCGAGACTCTAGACCCTAATCATCCAAGGGGTTAGAGTGGAGGGTCGAGAGATTGAGATCGTCATTCGCTAGAATCCGAGGGATAACAACGGTCTGTAGAATCGGCATGTCCTCTCGTATAGCCGGCAGTTCAGGAATCCAAGAGCTTGATGTCTCTGGTCCTGAACGGCACATAGAGGAGCCTCAAGGGGCCTTGTAAGAAAGCTCGAAAGGGTGCGATGGATCTACCTTTGAGACAGAAAGGGGGGAAGGTGACAGAACCCAGTGACCCATTAGATAAGGGTAGGGGTTCTGTTCCCATGCCTCTGAATAGAAGATTCATATGAATCATTAGACATTTCGCATAAATAATAAGCATACACGGAGGACAAAGATCACATCTCTCAATCAGAGGGGAACAGACATTTCAATCAGAGGATCCCCAAATGGGTCACGTTGATATTACATTGCATTGCTCGAAGCCTTACACTGATTGTAAAGGAGAAATGCAAAATAGAGAGAGAGAGAGAGAGAGAGAGAGAGAGAGACAGAGCTCGAGACCTAAAACTCGCTAGCTACATTGATAAATCGAGACGGGAGACTCGCTAGATTACATCAGTAGAAAGAAAAGACAGCACGGGGAGGGCGGAGCATTGACTCCTCTCCCTCCCCAAAGCAGCCCACCTGAAGCTTGTCTGCTTCTTCCTCTCTTTTGCTTCTTCTCTTCTCTCGGCCGAAGGGGGATTCTCTCTTGGCAGGACTCCCTCTCCTTTCTTTTCTCTCTTTTTCTGGCTTCTTTTTCTATTCCTCCCGGTGTCTTCTCTCTTTTTTTTTTCTTCCTCCTCCTCCATCTGTTCGAAGGGAGGGGTTTTTATAAGCGTTTCCCCCCTTCTCGGCAGGCTTCATCAAGCCTTTTCCTTCTCGGCAGACACCCTCTCGGCGCGCCTCAAACGGGCTTCCCGGCGCGCCTGCCTTCAACTTCTCGATGCCACCCTTTGGGCTTCAGCAAGTGCCTCTCGGCGCCACCTTTTGGGCTTCAGCCAGTGCCTCTCGGCGCCACCTTTTGGGCTTCGGCAAGTGACTCTCGGCGCTAATATTGCAGGCCCAATCAAAGTATTTTAGCCACTTTCACAGGCCTATTTGGGTCCTTCAGGGGGCATCCTCACCCAAAAGGGTCTTCCATTGGTGACACAGCTTGTATCATTATTAAGGTTTTCATCAGTCCGTAGACAGGGGTCTCATCAGTCCGTAGACAAGGGTTTCATCGATATTGCCATCTGAATGGTGACAAAATCGGGTATTATCTTATCTACACCGTCACTTGAATGGTGACGAGCTCGAACATCAGCTTTAGTCTGGGAAGACCTCAGCCGGGTATATAATCTGTGGAGATGATTCCTCTTGTGTTCTGACTTACCCTGACATATCATCCGTGGATTCTTGGACGAAACGGTAGTACAGCTCTCATTAAAGGGCTGGAAGGTCTCATCAATCGAGTGACTGCTACTTTATCAGTGCTGCCGTCTGAGTGACATTGGCACCGGGCATCAGCTTTGCCGACAAGGGTTTTAGCCGGGTAAACAGTTGATGAGCTTCATCATTGGTCTTTCACTGTTGGTCCGACCCTCTTTTCAATTATGTTTTCACCCTTGTTCATTTTCCAGGTGTCAACAAATGCCCCCCACCTGTGGGCGGCGTAAGCGCAGAATAAGCGGCACGGGGCTTGCAGGTGTCTTTCATCATTCGAGGGTATCTTCCTTAATTTCTCTTTAATCGGGTTCTCAGACCTGATCATCTTGATGGAACAATATTTTGCACACTTATCTTCCCCTTTCATATTTTCATTCTTCATATTTTCTTTATTTTCAGCAATTCGGAGCTTCTCGGCACAGGGCCATAGGCTTCTCGGTATGAGCCTCTCGGCGCGAAGCTTCTCGGCGCGAGGGACCTCTCGGCGCGGAGCTTCTCGGCGCGGACGAAGGGGGCTCTCGGCCTGGGGCTTCTCGGCGCGCCCTGGCGGAAGGGGGCCTCGGCCAGGGCTTCTCAGCCTGGGGTTCTCGGCGCGCCTTCTGGCCGACGGGGGCTCTCGGCCTGGGCGGTTCTCGGCGCGCATTTGACTGCGCCGAGAACCCATCTGCTTTGGGCCCTATATTAAGGCGCCGAAAGCCTTTTTTTCTTCATTCTTGCTTCTTCTTTCTCTTTCCTCATTTTTCTTTCATCGGCGGGAGCTTCTTCTCCTCTCGGCCGCTCTCGTTCTTCTTCCCGTTTGGTTGGATTTCACCCGGGTAGGACGCTATTTTGGGATTTAATCCCTTTTTATTTCGGGATCACCCCCTCTTGGTTGGTGACTCCCTATTCTCCTTGGGCAGACCCTGAATAAGGGGAGATGCTGCCGAAATTTTCATAGAGTCTCATGTTGCAATCTTTATAAGGCTGGCTTTTAATTCACACTTTTTCTCCGACTGCAGGCACTGCAATGGCTTCCAGTTCTGATGTTGCATCTTCCGGAGCTGTTGGTGCTAGCTCATCGGCCCAGCCAGACATATCTCGGGCCACAATAAATTGGCTGAATGTGCACAGCCTGGATTTCGGATATGATAGGATTGCTTCAGTTGATGAATCATCTGACTCTGAAACTGACACCGTGTCAACAGCCCGGGTATACTCCACGGCGACCGAGACATGCTTCAGGCGGGATGGTAGCTATCGGCCAGACCTCCCAAAGGACCGACATTTGATGCCGTTCATCCGGACTTTCACAGTGGGCGGCATGCGAGATTACCGGATAGCTCGCGTAGTTGAAGCTGCCATCCTTGCTGAGCGAGATAGCCTGAAGGACTCAGTGTATCGCAGCAAGGCCATCTATCTTCCTGGGGAAAAGCGCGACTGGGATGCAGTACTTGGCATATCGGAGCTGGAACCAGAGAAGAAGATGATGGTCCGGGCCCCGGAATTCACACCTGCCCGGTGGGATAATGCTAGCGGCCGAGTTCATACGGAGAAGCCTGGCTATGGTATGTTGTTGGCACCATTAAAGTGGGGATATCGCGAAGAGCCCTTCGTGCTGAATTGTTTGGCCGTTCAGTTCAAGTACCATCTGGCCGCTGGTTGGTTCGGGGATACCAAAATCACTGACGCGCACCTATTCTGAGTAGGATCAGTGGAGTTTACCGAGTTTGTTCTGAAGGAATATGCCCTTCTGCTGATCAGAGCCGGGGTGTATCACAGCGTCTTCGCTTCTAGATTCCGGTATCCCATATCCCGAGGGTTGTGCTGTGGAATGTTTGAAGTGTTCTGCCCTTTATTCAACACTTTCTATACAGCAGAGGGGGAGACATCCCTGGACCTCTGGAGTTTATCACAGCTCTCCGGCCTGCCCATTGATGGCGAGCCGTATGAGGAAGTTTGCTTGTCAGATTCCGAGAAGGATAGCTCTGATGGCGAGGGCAAGTATTCCATTGGCTTCTCATATCGATATCTGATGAAGGTATACCGCTCCATCTGTCTGGCGTATAGCAGAGGGTCCTCTAAAGGCTATCAACCCCGAGAGAAGGGCAGCAAACTGAGGGTCCGGATAGGGCACTGGATCCAGTATTTCTTTGACGGTCCCCTGAAGTATGCAGACTTTCCTTCCATGGGTCCGGCTGCTAGCAAGCAGATAAGGGCCCCTCGCTATAAGTCGGCGCTGCCATCCTCACTGCGCCGTGCAGGCAGCGGTGGTCCCAACCCAACAGGCGTAGACCCCATCACACACTGTGCGGCTTATTTCACATTTTGGCTGTGCACTTTCGCTCTCCCACAAGGGGACGAGACAGTTATTCGGCCAGAGGCCATATATCCAGCTTGTCAGATGGCATGGGGGATGAAGCTGTCGCTCTGCCCAGTGGCCCTGTGTTTGATATATAAATCTTTGGGGGACCTGTACAAGCATCGGACTCCCCGTTCTTTGAGGACCGTGGGTCCTTTTCATTTCTTCAACGCCTGGGTTTGTAGTATATTCTCTGAATTAGCTCCGAGAACCTTGCAGGCGGATACAGTGTTACCCAGGATGGTTGAATTTGCCAGCGCTGAGCCTGGTCCCTTTTATGATCAGCTGTTTAAAATAAGGGGCCGACTGATAAGGGTACCAGTGGACGCCCCTGGCAGCATACATTTCTGGAGCTTGGCGGCAGGTTCAGCTCCTTTGATTGATTCTCAGAGAGAGTGCAAGCTGGAAGAGACAGAGACATATATCCATCCTGTCTCAGGAGTCAACACTGCCCGGCCAATCTTGGAACCGGAGCTGGTGAGATGGGCCATGGCAATTCGGCCCAGTGTTTTGGTCTACAGGAAGGGTGGCCTGCTTCTGTTGGAGCCATACTATCCGTTCCGATTTGGGCGAAACTTCGGCTACGACCAGCATATTCCTACCTCAGTTGCCCAGTTTCCCCTGGATAGCCGGGCCAAGCACGGGTCCATCATTGTTGGCGAGGGCCGGTTGTGGTGGGATTTCTATCATCGCCAGGATGATGTAGTTTTCAGGGTGCCCACTGTTTCTAACCGTGTTCCCCGGGTAACACCAGAATATATCAAATGGTGGAATATCCGGACCGGTTTTTACAGGGACGGTAGGGGTGCCTTCTGGGATGTGGCAGAGCGCTCCTTCCTGAAACAGCAACCTGGGCCAGTGTTTGATATTACTGAAGCCCACTTGAAAAAACTTTACTCACAGCACCCGAGGGAGGCGGAGAATTATCTGACTCAACGTCGGACATTGAAGGAAAAGAGTTCTGAGTCGCTTGTCCCTGTCTTTGCTGCTATCAATGACGACACTTTCCTAAAGACCTTGAAGCATTTATGCCGTGTGGGAGGCGCTCGCTTGGAGGAGCAGCAGTACCCATTCCCTGTTGAAGAGCCGCTCCCGACAACAGCTCCTTGGAAGGGTCCAATTGATAAATTTCATCCATATAGGACGTTTGTACGCCGAGAAGATAGAACTCAGACGTACTATAGGCAAACGTCCTGGCTGTTCATTCTGCTGAATTTGCATGGATTATCTGCAGAAAGCCCGATAGCTGGCATATTGAACAAGCCACTGTTTATATCATTTCATTATGTCGATGGTTGGGGCATGGACCATCTTGACTTATTTCGATGCCTTGACTCTCACGGCCATAATGATCTGGCAGCTTTAGTAGAGAAGTGTCAGATATTTGGTGATGTGTGCTGGCTCATCATGGAGGCTGCTTCCCGCTCCAAGGAGGTAGCTTATCTGTACTGGCCACTTTCTGTATTCTACGACGGCCCGGCAGGTAAGATTTCTTCTTTTCTGATTGCAGTGTTTTCTGCTTAGCATCTGAATTTCGCACCCACTGATCCCATCGCCCTTCTGCCATTTTCAACAGACCGGCCTGATATAAAGCGGCAGGGGCTCTATAGAAAGATTATTGTGCAGGCCGAGAAGCCTACTTATTTTGAAGTCCCGGCTGCAGCACCGACCACTACTCCCCTGCCTCCTCGCAAGAAGAGGAAGGCTTCCGCAATCAAGGCTGCAGTTGGGAAGGCTAGGATGGCCAAAAAGGCCCATGTTCAGCAGTCGACTTCGGTGGCGATGGACACTGGGACCCCTCTCCCCGACATTCCCTCATTCGATGAGTTTGAGTTGCAAAGGGAGGCTGCTCAGACACCGGTTCAGGGTAACATCATTAGCTTGCATTTGCATTCTTCATCATCTTTTACAGATTTCCAAAGAAGTCTTCGACTCTGACCCCTTCCCTTTTTGCGCAGCTCAAGAGCCAATTGTGGCACCCTCCGACGCAGAGACCAGGCTGCCTTCCCCCACGCCGGCTAGTGAGGCGGGGGATAAGTGTGCTTTCTCATCTGTTTCACACTTCTATTGCTTTTTCTACTATAACCCTCAAAGATCACTTTTCTGTTGAAATGGCAGCCGAGGAGCAGGCTGAGGTTGAAAGGATGACAGAAGAGCCGATTCAACCTCCGGAGGGTCACGAGACTCAGTTGAAGCAGGGTACTATTCCGACCAGGCACATAATTACCCAGTCCACATCCCGACATGCTTTAGGGGCGTCCCCACAGCATGTAGCCAGGGTAGAAATATCATCGGGTAGCTCTACCACCGTCTCTGATGAGGAGGAAGTGGCTTTCAGCGGCAGTGAGGGGGATGCTCCTGAATCAGAAGCCCCGCATGTACCTGCAAAAGGTGCTCTGTCTTTTCAGCCTGCTAAGCTGCTGGTGCCATCTTCCGAGGAGGAGTTGCAAGAGGAGTTTGCCGGGCTCGACACCGAGATCGACATATCTTCACTCTTTGTCACTTCAACTTCGGAGTTTCCTCCTCTTTCGCCCCACTTCGAGGATGCGAACCCTGCTTCAAAGGTGGGTCCCCTTTCAGGCTTGCTGCTTCATCTGCATCTTCACTTAGTGCTGAAGGTTGTTTTGCTTTGGTCTCAGGGCCCTATCACCGTCAGCTCAGACACAACTGCAACTTTTATGGAGGTTTCTTCTGCAAACTGGGCTATTGTCCCTTTTCTACCTTTATCCTGCATGGGGGCTCCTGAGGTCATTCGCCCTGTTCCAATGCGAATACAGTCTTCAACAGATTTAGCATCGTTGGACCGGGGGGCCTCCGAAGACAGATGCACTCCTATCAGGGCTTCAGATTTCAGAGCCGAAGCTGATCTAGCTAGAAGTTCTGCTTTCATACCGGCCGCTGTGATGACCATCGCTCCTGAGTCAACAATTCCCACAACATCAATCATGGAGGGTGAACCTTTGCCTCTTCAGACTGTGGCCTCCGCGGCCTCGACATTGAAGGAATTGGCCACCGAAGCGGAGATGGAAGAAGGAGAGGTGGCTGCTGCGGAACTGGGAGTAATTCCCGTAACCGCCCCGGACTCTATCTCCATACTTTCAGAATCTGAGGAGGAGGTGCCTGAAGTTGCATCTGGGGGTATTCAGACGGCCGCTTCCGAGGAGATGGAAGTGGAAGATCTCTTGGCCACGCCAGAGGTTGCAGGGAGAGCTCAGTTGGTACCTTCGGTAGACCTCCCATCTTCTTCTTCGCAGCCGGATATTACCCAATGGGTGGACATTGATAGTGAAGTAACCTTTGAAGTAGCTCCTCTGCCTTTGCCTAGCTTTACTTCACCTGAGAGTTTTGTCTGGCAACGTCTGGGCATGCTGCGCCAGCTAGTGGAGTCCCAGCCCGGACTAACCTATCCACAGTTGAAGGAGATAGCTAAGCGCTTCACCGTCGGCTTGCAGGCGATGGGATGTCCCACAGAAATATGGGCCCAGCGGGTTCTTTTATTGTTAAAATTTGTTCATCGCCGGGATTTCTTGACACATATCATGTCTGACAAACTGGCGGCTTTGAAGTTGCAAAGAATGGAATGCAAATCCGAGCTGGCGAAGATGAACTCTATTCTTCAGGAGCGGCAGTGCCAAATGCAATCTTTGGCGGAGCGGGAGCAGTTTGTGCGCGACCGGATAACTACCCTGGAAGCTGAACTGTCCGATCTCCGAGCTGAGCTGCTGCAGCTAACAACTTCTCGACCGCAGCTCGAGGAAGAAGCAGCTCTATTAGAGGGGCAGGTGGCGTCCTTTCAAGACGAGTCCGTTCGACTGCAGGAGGAGGAGGCTCGTCTTCATGAACTGGGAGCCGCTCCTTATGTGGGTCTTCTGGCTTTCGAGGATATCTTCAGGCAGCCATGAACCATCTTCTCTTTCTTTTTCTTTTGTACTCTTTTGTGATACAACGTCCCCTCGGGGCCCTTTATGTACTCACTTATTAATGAAAAGAAATCTTTGGCTTCACGCGTATCCATTTTCTTCTGCATGTGGTTTTATCACTTTGAGAAGTGGGGTAGCGGTTTTAGCAATTCCTCATGCGAATGGCCCGTACTTGGCAGGAGAGCGTCCACCCCCTCAGAGAAAGGATGGGGAACTCGCTCCACCGCGTGACGGCACCCGGGTAGGTACTTAAACCGGGTTCTGTTGGTAACAGCAATCGTCCCTCTTGGCAATATGTGCTGCGAGGGAGACAATTTACAGAAATGTGAAAGAAGAGGTTTCATCGAACTAGACGAAAGGTCTAGACTGGGTTGAGGTTATAGCAGGTGGGACATTGAAAAAGGGTATGGGGTTTTCATCAGAACGGACATAAAGTACGAACTGGACAGATTGTATCATTGGCTGGGCGATGTACCGATCAGCCAACGGTTGACTTCATCATCGATATTGAGCTTATATCGATGCAAGGGGGATTTCATATGTTTTATCAGAATAGACGTAAGCTTTAAACTGGATAGGGTTTCATCATTGATCGGGCAAGGTGCCAATCGATCAACAGTTGGTTTCATCATCGATATTGGGTTTATATCGACGCAAAGAAGAGTTTCATCAGCATAGACGAAAGGTCTAAACTGGCTAGGGTTTCATCATTGATCGGGCAGGGTGCCAATCGATCAACAGTTGGTTTCATCATCGATATTGGGTTTATATCGATGCAAAGGGGTTTATAAGTTTCATCAGAATAGACGAAAGGTCTAAACTGCAGGATTTCATCATTGATCGGGTAAGGTGCCGGTCGATCAACAACTGGTTTCATCATCGATATTGGGTTTATATCGACGCAAAGAAGAGTTTCATCAGAATAGACGAAAGGTCTAACCTGGCAGGATTTCATCATTGATCGGGCAGGGTGCCAATCGATCAACAGTGGGACGTCGGTAGAGGCGTAGGTCTCGTCAGGATAGATGTAAGGTCTATTCCAGTAGGTTTTATCGTAGGTGAGGCTTGCCAAGAAATGCATAGGCTTCATCAGGACAGACGTGAGGTCTGAGCTGGACAGGCTTCATCAGAATGGTGATGGGTTTCGTTGTCTGTGGGACGTTTGAAAGAGGGTATGTGAATTTTATCAGGGTAAACATAAGGTCTATCCTGGAAGGGTTTTATCATCGGTGGGGAATGAAGCCGACTGACCGACGGGAGGTTTCATCAGTGAAAGGGAGGTAAAGGTAGCGTGCCTGTTGGCATGGAACTTTTGAATTACCACATTACTGACCCAAGTGCCCTTTCGGGTTTTCACCAGAGCCAGCCCCCCTTGCTTTTGCCCACGCGCCCTTTCGGGTTTTCACGTGGCGGGGTACCCGATTTTGCCTGCAGTGCCCTTTTCGGGTTTTCACCACAGTTGGGTTTTGGTCATTTTTGCCCTTGTCCGGGATATCCGAACGAGCCTGGCGGGGTATCTCTATTTTTAACCCCATTTTTTTATTTATATATACGTATATATATTTCTTGAATTGGGACTTCAGCACGGATCAGGCGATGTGCTGCTCCATTAGTGACTGCTCTTATCATCGGTATTGGGTTTATATCGATGCAAGGATTTCATAGGCTTCATCAGGATAGACGTAAGGTCTAAACTGGATAGGTTTCATCATTGACCGGGCAGTGTACCAATCGATCAACAGCATGTTTCATCATCGGTATTGGGTTTATACCAATGCAAGGATTTCATAGGTTTCATCAGGATAGACGAAAGGTCTGGCCTGGATGGGTTTCATCGTTGATTAGGCAGTGTGCTAATCGATCAACAGTTGATTTCATCATCGATATTGGGTTTATATCGGTGCAAAGTATTTCATAGGTTTTATCGGCATAGACGTAAGGTCTAAGCCGGACAAGTTTCATTGCTGATCGGGTGAGTGTGCCCATTGATCAGCAGCAGGTTTCATCACGGTATTGGGTTTATACCAATGCAAGGATTTTATAAGTTTTATCGGCATAGATGTAAGGTCTAAACCGGACAGGTTTCATTGCTGATCGGGTGAGTGTGCCCATTGATCAGCAGCAGGTTTCATCACGGTGGGACCTGGGACAAGGTATGAGGGCTTTTATCAGGATAAACGTAGGGCCTATACTGAGTGGGTCTAATCGTCGATCGGGCAAGGCGCCGGTCGATTGACGAGGAGTTTTATGGCGGGAGGTGAGGCTTTTCTTTGGGATTATCACATTACTGACCCAAGTGCCCTTTCGGGTTTTCACCGGAGCCAGCCCCCTCTTGCTTTTGCCCACGCGCCCTTTCGGGTTTTCACGTGGCGGGGTACCCGATTTTGCCTGCAGTGCCCTTTCGGGTTTTCACCACAGCCGGGTTTTTGGCCATTTTTTTGCCCTTGTTCAGAATATCTGAACAAGACTGGCGAGGTATCACTATTTTTAACCCCATTTTTCTTTTCTTTTCTTCTTTTTTTTTTATTTGGTATGCGAGCTGAGAGAGAGGGCAACTTGGGCAGGGCGAGATGCCACTGAACCAGGGAGAGGGTAGCTTGATCAGGGGGGAGTGCCATTGACCAAGATGAAGTGGCTTGATTAGGGCGGAGTGCCGCTAACCGAGGAATGGGTAGCTCGGCTAGGGCGGAGTGCCGCTAAACCAAGAAATGAGGTAGCTCAGCTAGGGCGGAGTGCCGCTAGACCAAGAAAGAGGTAGCTTGGTTAGGGCAGAGTGCCGCTAGACCAAGAAGGAGGTAGCTTGGCTAGGGCGGAATGCCACTAGACCAAGAAAGAAGGGTAGCTCGGTTAGGGCGGAGTGCCACTAACCCAAGAAAAGGGTAGCTTGGTTAGGGCGGAGTGCCCCTAGACTAAGAAAGAAGTAGCTTGGTTAGGGCGGAGTGCCACTAGACCAAGGAAGAGGGTAGCTTGGCTAGGGCGGAGTGCCGCTAGACCAAGGAAGAGGGTAGCTTGGCTAGGGCGGAGTGCCACTAGACTAAGAAAGAAGTAGCTTGGTTAGGGCAGAGTGCCGCTAGACCAAGGAAGAGGGTAGCTTGGCTAGGGCGGAGTGCCGCTAGACCAAGGAAAAGGGTAGCTTGGTTAGGGCGGAGTGCCATTAGACCAAGGAAAAGGGTAGCTTGGTTAGGGCGGAGTGCCGCTAGTCCAAGGAGAAGGGTAGCTCGGTTAGGACGGAGTGCCGCTAGACCAAGGAAATGGGTAGCTTGGTTAGGGTGGAGTGCCATTAGACCAAGGAAAAGGATAGCTTGGTTAGGGCGGAGTGCCATTAGACCAAGGAAAAGGGTATCTTGGTTAGGGCGGAGTGCCGCTAGTCCAAGGAGAAGGGTAGCTCGGTTAGGACGGAGTGCCACTAGACCAAGGAAAAGGGTAGCTTGGTTAGGGCGGAGTGCCATTAGACTAAGGAAAAGGTAGCTTTTTGCCCGATTACTCGGGGAATATTGGTTGGGCAGCATGATACAGCTTTAGGTGTCTACCGTTGAGTGGTGAGAATTGGATTTCCCCTCGATGGTTAACAACCATGTAGACCCCTCCTTCGTAGACCCTATGTATCACATAAGGACCCTCCCAATTAGGATTTAGCTTTCCTTTTGGGTTGGACGCCATGACTTCTCTTTTCTTGACCATGACAAGGTCACCTTTCTTAAATTCTCGTCCTTTTACGAGTTTGTTGAATGCAGTGGCCATGCGGGCCTGATACATCTGGATATTCTTCTGAGCTTGGAGGCGCTTCCCTTCCAATTCAGCCAATTCTTGTAATCTTCTTTCTGCATTGGTTTGTTCGCCATGGGCCAGGTCATATTGGACAGCCACTCTGAGTGACGGGACTTCCAGCTCCAGTGGAACTACTGCCTCTGAGCCGTATACCAGTGAGTATGGTGAGCACCCTGTAGGTGTCTTGAAGACAGTGCGGTACGCCCACAGAGCTTCATACATCTTTTCTTCCCAGTCCTTCTTATTAGAACTGACGACTTTAGCCAGCAAGGTGCATAAAGTTTTATTGAAGGCTTCTGCCAATCCATTTGCCTGTGGATTGTAAGGAGTGGAAGTCCTCCATTCGATCTTATACTTTTCGGCGAGCCGATAGACCTTTTGATTTCTGAAATGACTTCCATTATCAGATATTATCCGACTGGGGATCCCAAACCGGAAGATAATGTTCTGTTTGATGAATCTGGCGACCAATTCACCAGTCACTTCTCGTAATGCTATAGCTTCCTCCCATCGGGAGAAGTAATCTGTTATCGCCAGTATGTACTTATGTCCGGCCGATGAGGTCGGTAGTGGGCCGACTACATCAGTTCCCCATTGTGCAAACGGCCAGCTAGGGACTGTAGGGTGCAGAACGGCAGGTGGCCTTCTAGGCACAACAGCATGCTCCTGACATTTCTGACATGACTTTGCAAACTTGCAACAGTCTTCAAACATAGTGGGCCAATAGTAGCCCAGCTTCTTGATTTCTATCTTCATCTTAGGACCAGCTTGATGAGCACCTGCCATCCCAGCATGTATTTCTTTCATTGCTTGCCAAGCTTCCTCAGTAGACAGGCAGCGGAGCAAAATCTTCTTGCGTGCATCTACCATTATTTGGAACAGAGTTCCATTTCTGAATTCATAAGAATCTTTGATCCTTAGAAGTTTCATCTTTTATTCTCTTTTCTGCGACAGCTGTTGGTGTAAAAACCATTGTAGCAGGTGTTGTCTCCAATCAAATGCCTGTTCTGTACTGATCGTGGCGACTTCATTTTCTTCGGGGTAGCCTTCTAGCATGCTGGGGACTTGCCGCCGGTTCATAACAACAATGTTCAGTGTCTCATCTGGTGGGACTGCTATTGAGCTGGCTAGCTTTGCCAGTGCATCGGCTTGGGCATTATGTCCACGGCCCACATGCTTGAGCTCAATATGATAGAATTTCGCCATGAGGCGCACAGCTTTTTGGTGGTAGGGGTTCAACTCCGGCTTTCGCACTTCAAACTCCCCTTGGATTTGCTTTATTATCAACATTGAATCCCCGAATACCTGAAGCATCTGGATACCCATGTTGAGGCTTATACATAGCTCGATTATCAGAGCTTCATATTCGGCTTCATTATTGGTGCAGGGCTTGTTTATAGAACAGGAAGTATGCACAACCTCCCCTTCTGGTGATTTTAGCACAATACCGGCTCCGGCCCGTATTCTGGTCTTTCCATCGGAGTCCGTCTCTGTTCTAGATGCTCCATCAAAGAATAGCTGCCACATAGTTGACTGATCCTGGCAGGCTTCTAGTGTCTCATCATCGGGTAACTCAGTCCCCAACATATCATTCTCTGGCACAGGATGCTCTGCGAAGAAATTGGCCACGGCCTATCCTTTTATTGCCCTCTGGAGTATATATGTGATATCGAATTCCATCAGAATTACTGCCCATTTGCCCAACCGGCCTTTCAGTACTGGCTGAGTCAATATGTATTTGAGTGGGTCTGCTGCAGATATCAATCTGATTTCATGTGACAGCATATAGTGTCGGAGCTTTTTAACGGCAAAGACTAGTGCCAAGCATGTCTTTTCTATATAGGTGTAGCTTTCTTCAGTTCTAATCAGCCTCCGACTCAGGTAGTATAGAGCCTGCTCTTTGCCTTCTTCATTTATCTGTGCTAGCATTGCCCCCAGGGAACAGTGTGTGGCTGCAATGTACAGTATCAGGGGTCTGCCCTTAATAGGTGCCCCCAGCACTGGAGGGGTCTTGAGATATTCTTTCAGCTTCTCAAAGGCTTCCTGACAGCCATCGTCCCAGAGGAACGGTACATCTTTCATCATGAGCTTGTGAAAAGGGTGGCATCTCCCCGACAGATTTGATATGAATCGTCGGATATAGGCCAAACGCCCTTGTAGAGATCTCAGCTCGTGGAGATTCCTTGGTGGAGGGAGCTCCTGGATAGCTTTAATCTTGGATGGGTCGATCTCAATGCCCCTATGACGGACAATGAACCCAAGGAATTTTCCACTGGACATGCCGAAGGCACATTTCATAAGATTCATCTTGAGTTCATATTTGCGCAGCCTCTGGAACACTATCCTCAGGTCTTGCAGATGATCTTCTCTTCTGCTGGTTTTCACCACCAGGTCATCAATGTAGCACTCTACTTTCTTGAAGAGCAAATCATCAAAGATCTTTGTCATAGCTCTTTGATAGGTAGCGCCGGCATTCTTAAGGCCGAACGGTATTCTTTTATAATGAAATATCCCCTTCGGGGTGCGGAATGCAGTGTGCACTCTGTCTTCTTCAGCAATCCAGATCTGGTTGTATCCGGATGACCCATCCATGAATGACAGTGCTTCATGGCCAGTGGTTGCATCGATCATGACTTCAGTGATCGGCACCGGGAAATCATCTTTCGGGCAAGCCTTATTCAGGTCCCTGAAATCTACACATATTCTGATCTGCCGATTTTTCTTCTTCACGGGTACTATATTGGCCAGCCATGTAGTATACTGGTTCTCTTCAACAAAGCCCACATCAATCAGCTTATCAACCTCTTTGTTAATCTGATTTATCAGTTCGGGGTGCATTCTCCTGGAAGGCTGCTTCACAGGGCTTGCCTCTGGGTTTATCGTCAATCGGTGCTGTGCCACATCGGAACTCAGTCCTGGCATTTCATCATATGTCCATGCGAAGCAGTCTCGGAATTCTTTTAAAAACTGAATATACTGTTCTTTGACAGCTGGCTCCAGCAGTACACTGAGGAATGTCGGCCTTGGCTCATCTGCTGACCCCAGATTTACTTCTATCAGCTCATCGACGGTGGCTTGGCCTCCGTCTTCAACTTCGGGTGGGGCTTCTTGCAAATCATTAAAGCCTCCCGGGATATAATCTTCTTCATTCTCATGATTTTCTGTTTCATCACATTGGTCATCAGCAGATGCTGGTGCATCGTATAAGGCCAATATGGCCGGATTCTGTTCAGTCTGCCCCGAGGACGTGACTGGCTCAGCGGAAAACTTCGAAGTGGAGTCTTCCGTGCTTAGAGGCTCTTCTGATGTGGGCTCCCCTGAGAGGTCATCATTATGTAGAGCTCAGAATTCCTCTAGAATGCGCCCAAACTCCAGGCACTCTTGCAGCTCTCTGGCTACTTGATCTTCATCCGGGGTTCCCGTATCAAATTGTGCTTCGGCCTGGAACAGATCCTCTTCGCAAGATGGATTCTCCCAGCACCAACCCTTCTTAGTCTCATCAGACATCCTTGGCTCCGGCTGGTTGTCTTGGGCTTCATTGTCTGTTATGGATTGATACATAATTTCTTCATCTTCAAAGGGGTATTGATCATATCCCACTTCAGGGGGATCTTCATTCTGGTAGAAGGCAGAGATGACATCCACCTCGGCTTTATAGTATTCTTGCAGGGTATAACCCAGTCCCGGGTGCTGTGCGATCTTCCTCAGTTCCTTGCTATCTCGAGGCGGATCCCATAGCTCCTTGAATGCTTTCTTCTGAGCAGCAGGCTGCATCGATGGCATTTGCATCTTGGAGAACATTTGTGAAACCCGTTGGGTAGTATAATCCAAGCCTGTAATCGGTACCATCAGGTTTGCAGCTTCTTCAGGGGCCATACAGTCTTGATCATCTTCTTCGACTGGCTCCCCGGTGTAGAATATAATAGGGGGTTCGCAGAAGGGAGGGATTTCCATAGTCTTTAGTGGCAGCACCGTCTGGTATTCTATGCTGGCTATGGGCTTGACTAGACCCTGAGGAACTTCCACCTGTGTGTATTTTTCTTTCATTTTTTCTTCAGTATCATCTGGGTGTATGCCAGGAGGAGTGATCCGAGCAAAATCACCAGCATAAGAGATGTGAGATACTCCATGCTTTTTAATGTAGCCTTTTGGCGGCGGCGGAGACCAGTTTCTTGTCTTCGTCGCCGGCTTTTTCTGGCTGACCACAGCTTCTTTTCCTTTATCCCTTTGTGACACCTCAGTGTAGTAGGATGCATCGAGCATATGGCACTCGAACACTTCGAAGGGATGTAGGTATGCAAACACCCTTTCTTCTTTTCCTTCATGGCAGTATTTTATGCATTGGTGTAGTGTGGATGGCACTATCTGATATTCGTGCAGCCAAGGTCTTCCCAGCAGGGCCTTATACGTGGTGTTGGAGTCGATTACATAGAATCGTACCACGATAGTGAGGTCGCCCAGAGTGAGGTTAAAATCAGCCACCCCCAGAGGTGTTTCACATTTCTGATTGAACCCTGCAATCTTCATATCTCTGACCTTGGTAAGCTGTAGGTCAAGGTAGTATTTCTGATAGATGCGATAGGGATGGATATTTACAGCAGCCCCGGGATCTATCAGTATCCTGCTCAGCGACTGACAGTTCAGGGAGCCCCTCATATACAGTGGTCTGTTGTGACCGGTATTTGGGATTAGCATATCATCTTCCGTGAAGGTGACCGATGGCCCAGCATTCACTTTTGCCAGGAGTGCTTCACATTGTGCCGGAGACTGCACGGCATCCATTGCTTGGCGAGCTTCTTCGCTCAGAGAGAGAATTTCCCAGATGGAGAATCTGGTAGGGAGCTTCTTCAGCATTTTCATGACTCGACTGCCCACCCGGACATTAGATAGTCTCATCTCCTCTGCCCATCGAGGTCTTGGAGGTTCATGTGGTGCCTGTGGCCTTTGCTGCCCAGTCCCAATTTCATCTTCTTCATCGGTCTCCCGGAAGGCTTCTTCTGTAGCGACTGCCCCTGATTTTGCTAGAGGGTTACTTTCTTCATTTTCTTCATGCTGTTTCTGCTTTCTAGCTGCTGTCTGCTGGCATTTATTGCTTTTAGCTAGAGCAGTATGAGCCGGTTGCTCGTCTTCTAAGCTGGACAGGAACTCCAGGAATGAAGGGGCTTCATCTGCCTTCTTTTTGTCTTGGTACAGACTGGCAGGGGGAGGAACCTGGACACCTCGTATCTCTGGTTCCGGGATTTGATAGGGTTGCTCCCCTCTGAACATAATATTATGGTTGGCTGGTGGTGGGCGCCCCCATCTTCTCGCAGAACGTGTTGCATGGGCCGAGGTAGAGGCTTCGGCATGGTTAGCTTCTAGCGGGGCGTCGGATGCTTCTGGCTCATCATCCTCCCCGGGCAAGGAAAAGAGTACCGACAGAGTGTTACATTGTACTGTCGTGACCTTCTTTCCCTTCTTGGACTTGGGTCGTCTCCTCTTCTTCTGGGAATTTGGCTTTGCTAGCTCCTGCCCCCAGAAGGGTTCATTCTCAGCTTTTTCTTGTTCTGCCTCTGGCCGCTCTATGATTTTCAATTCTTCGAGCTGTTCCCAGAGTATACAGTCTTTCATCAGCAGATGCTTGGGCTTCTTCTGCTCGTACTCATCAAGCTCATTAATATATTGCTGCAGACGCCTGGCCACAGGGCTTACTTCTTTATGTGTAGGGAGGGGAGTTTGTTTCCTCCGGTTGTGAGTAGGGATCCGGATGACTGGTCCAGTCTCAGTTGTATGCCATATTGGCTTTATCGGAGGCGGCTCGGGCCTTGGGTTAACACCCCGGATAACTGCTCCGCTGGTACTGGCTGCAGGAGTCTTCTTTCTGCTTTTTATGGGTATCATCTGCCATCCTTCCTGATCTTTCTGTGGGGTGAGGAAGCAAGCTTCATAGGTATGCCTGGTGCATTCTTCAACGGCTTCCTTGGGCAGCTGTTGGTAGACTGAGATCATATTGGCAGCCATTCTCCAGGGTGGAGGCTCATGTGGATGGGGCGGCTTTACCTGGTAATCTCCCAGCTGCAGCTCACCTTTCTTGACCATTCCTTCCATGATATCTTTGAAGACATAACAATCTTCAATTGCGTGCCCCAGCACACGGTGAAATGGACAGAACAGCAGATCATCTTTCTTTGCTGCATCTGTTGGTCTTTTGGGTTCAGGCAATATTACCTTATTGAACTTGTATGCCCAGTTGAACAGTGCGGCTGTCTTATCTTTTAGGAAGGAATATGCTTTTCTCATCTTGTCTCTCAGAGAGACTTTATCTTTTCTTTCTGCTGTATCTGCCAGCGGGGGATCTTCATCTGCCCCTTTCTTCCCCTTCTGTTGCTCGAAGGTTCTGAAATCGACGGTGTTGGCCTCAGAGTGTGATGGCCGTCGCTCATTGGATTTTCCCTTCGGCATGGTAGGAGCATTGGCGGTCGGACGTTTGGACAAGAACGTCTCGACCTCGGCCACTATATTATTCAGTCGGTCAAATGTTCTGACATCTGCACCGATCTTTTTTTCTAGCACCTCTCTCCTGAGGCTCTGCTTGCATATCTGCACCGCATCTTCTTGGTGAGGAGGTCTTCGGCATCTCATGGCTAAGTTCCTCCACCTTTTGATGTAGTCCAGTGCAGTTTCATCTTGCTTCTGCCTAGTTGCATATAGCTCTACTATCGTGATTTCCCTTTCCGTGACATGAAATCTGTTGCGGAATTTTCTCTGCATATCAGGCCAATCAACCACTAACCCAGCTGGCAGGCTTGAGTACCATTCAAAGGCCAACCCAGTGAGGGATGAGCCAAAGAACTTGAGCAGATAAGCTTCATCGACTGCTAGGTCGCCCATGATTGTAGTCTAGTAGGCTATATGCTCCCTAGGGGAGCCTTGGCCATTAAATTTCTCGAACTTCGGCGGCTTACTGACGCCTGGGGGTAGTCTCTTGGCAGCATACTGGGGAGGATACGGTACCTTGTACACATCATAGGTACCAGCATCACCACCAGTCTTTTCTGACAGCTTCATTTCCACAATTCTTTCAATCATCTGCTTGTGGGCTACAGCTGGATCTATGTCTTCTGGAAAGAAGTGAGCTTGTTGCTGGCTGTGAGGAGTTGTCATCACAGTGGTGCGTAAGATGGGCGCGGTAGGCTGTGTCTGAGACACAGAGGGCTGAGCTGTTGTTTGCTGTGGAATAGGTTGGCTCGGTGTCTTGCCCTTATCAGCTAGGAGAGGGTTAGCTGGGATAGCCGTCTCTGCTGAGCTGGATGTCTGCCCCGCAGGTTCAGCTTGCTTTGAGACTGATGTAGCTTCATGTCTCTCATTGAGCTGCCTTCGGAGAGCACTGATCTCCTGCTGGTATCTTCTGAACATCATCTGGACCATAGGATCCAAGGCTGATGGGATTTGCATATCTTCAGAAGTCCCTTCAGCATCATCAATAAGAGGATTGTCCTCATCCTCTGTCGTCACCACATTGACTGTCATGGCGGTGATCTTGCGGGCTTCATCATATTTCTTCATCTTATCTTTTGCGGCCTGGCCTCTTCTTGTGACAGGACCAGGTCTAGTAGCCAACCTGAGCAGTTCATCTGGCCGAGTTGGTAGTATATCTTGCCCCCTGGCAAGTCCATCCATGTTGCAGGCGAAGATTTGCATTTTTTCTTTCCGCCTGTAGACCTTTCTTTTCACCTGGTCGGGATATTTGAGCCGGTCAAAGACCGATATTCTTTCTTTGGCTTCTTCCCGGTACAGGTCTTCTTTGTCATATCCGGCCCTGAGACCTTCTTCATAGTGATTTGAATCAGAGGAAGAGGCTCCGATCATCATTTCTCGAAGTGTTTCTTCTTTTTCTTCACCTCTGGTGCCCAAGGCACGGGATAGTCTTTGTTGACCGAGGGCAGAGCTCCCCAGGTAGTGGAAGTAGTCTTAGACTATCTGCTTCATCTCTTCAGAATTGTGCCTCTGTGGCTCATGCTAGAGCATTAGTCTTTCCTGGCTTCTCTGCTGATAGGCCAATCTTGTTACCTGAGCATTCAAATGCTCGGCTTTGGAATATTTGAACAAGTCGGCCTGTCTGGCACAGGCCCTCGGTCTTCTTGGGATGGCGACCGTGACTGGTTCGCTCATTCCCACATCGCCGTTTCGGCAGCAGTTGACAGCAGCATCATATTTCTTTCTTTGCCATCTTCTGCCCCCAGCCCTGGGACGGGTGACAGTAAGGTCTTCCTTCCTCTCATCCCTTCTACCCCTCATCATGGGGCGAGCAGCAACAACATTTCTTGTCTCTTTTCCCTCTCTTCTTTGGCTTTCTGCCCTAAAGCGGGCAACAGCATCTTCAGCAGCCTTCTCCTCATCTCGAGCTGGAACCCAGCTCTGAATCCTCTTGGGTCGCCAGACCTGTTTGTATTTTGCTGGCTTGGGCGCCAGCGGCTTCCTCTCATCAGCCTCCCAATTGGCCTGCCTGGCGGCCAGAGTCTGGAATCTGTTAGTAGTGGGCACCATCGGGATGATCACATCCGGCTTGACCTCCCTTGGGCAACCATTTATGTTTGCCCAGACACCTCCAATCGTCATGGTCTTTCCGGAGTTGGAAAGACGACGGTCAATAGCATCATACCGGCTCCTCCGGTTGGTTCTTCTCCCCTTCTGAGCAGCAGCAGGGACCATGCCCCTTTTTTGGACATGATGGACATAGCAGGCGACGGCCGTGGGGACCGTTTTCTCTGGTAAGATATTCTTCTGGTCAGTGATCTTCACCGGGGCACTTGCAGCAGTGCCCTGCTCATTGTCATCGACCTGTAGAAGGTCAGTGAAGACGACGCCCAAGCAGTTGGGCAACCCGATGGCAGGCGGCATCGATCCGAATGCGAGAGGTACCGCCAGGTAGCCTTCTCGCACATGCATGTCAATCGGCTACTGGTCGAAGCAAACGGACATGATTCCGGCTGTCATTGTAGATTCCTGAAAGTAAGGAAAGTACACAGAATCAGAATTTTGAGGGGGGCCCGCTGGGCCACCTACTTTAGCATAAAGATGAAGGGAGACAAAGTCCCACCGGGCGTGCCAGACTTGTGGACGCGGATTTTTTTATTATCCTCTTATTTAAATCTTATCTGTTTATTGTTTCTTGATTTATTCGTTTGTTGGTTTATTGGCGTGCCAGTCACCGGGGTGACAATTTTATTGTGCGCTCGATCTGACATGGTCAGTCGATTGTGAAGTCCGACTCGGGACCAGAAATCCGTCATACCCTGAACGCTATGACGTTAATTACGTCCTCCCTAAGGAGGACAACCCTTGATTAAACGCTAAGATAGGAGGAGGACATCGGTAAAGCCACATGCTCAAAAGAAACGGAATTCATTCGTTTGCAAGACGCTAAATGGATTAGATGAAGCAGGGGTTCGTTATCTTAGGGGATAGCTCCGACGGTATATTCCCACCAGCTTGAACTATGCCAAGTGGGGAATAGGAAACTACCCATGCGGTGGCAGGGTAGGATCCGAAAAAGATCGGGCATAATTGACCCGGAGTCAGAATGGGGACCGGCGTGACATGGCACGCTCCATGTGGGTGCGATGGCACATCTATATCCCCCTTGGAGGGACCATCGGAGGGCATGCAAAGGCATAACTCCGTGGGCCGACGGGGTTGAGAGGGAGAACATCACAGTCACCCAATAGGATATGCATAAATTTCGACAGCATGTTCGCTCAACTTGGATTATGCCAAGAGAGAATAGGTCATTATCCACGGAATGCCGGGATGACGACCGAACGAGGATGGGCACCGGGCCCCGGGACATTGCTTGCATTTATGCCATCGTTTAATATCCCCTTGAAATCCCTCGGAACTCATGTAATGACATGGCTCTTTGGGTTCATAAGGGTGAAATCCGGATCGGGAATGAGGACTGTAGGGGAGGTCTTCCCCATTACTGTGTCTTCTCAAGACATCCATGACGATCTCTGAACATCCCTGGGGCATATGTCTGAAGAAATCAGAAGGTTGACAGATGGCAGTGCAGAGAAGAGCCTCTGACTGGACTTCAATTGGCCAAGAAGAAGGGTCTCGGCGATGGCTTTAGTTGGCCGAAAGAGGGGGCTTCTCGGCGTGGGTTTATTGGCTTAAAAAAGGGGGTCTCGGCGCGGCCTCCTTAGCCCAAAAAAAAAAGGGGATCTCGGCAATGGCTTCCCGGCATGAGACTTCCCGGCGCGCCCATGGCCGCGCCGGGAAGGTGGCGCCGAAAAGGGCTAGGAGGCCTGCAAAGGGGGGTTGGCTTATAGGGGGATCTCGGCATGGGGCTTCTCGGCGCGCCCGTCACCGCGCCGGGAAGCTGGCGCCAGGAGGCTGTAGGCCAGGGAGGTTTGCGTGAAGAGGGCTACAGATTGAGTTTTGTCGGTTTGCTGAAGGAGGAGATCTCTCGGCAGCGTAGTTCTCGGCGGGGAATTTTGCACGTCGAGAAGATGGAATTGCTACAGGATTTCATGGTTTACAGAGCTCAAACGATGCTCTATTTCTGGGATTCCTGAGCTTTCTGGCTGCGATTGAAGTCGAATTTAAAGTGCAGGAGGGGGATTCAATAGAAGCTCCTCTGAGGAAGGGCCAAAGGGGATCTGGAGGGTAGAATCAATGGGGAATGAGACCATCGTCTGGATTTCTGAAGATTCTTTTTTTTGTTTATTTCTGCCGCCGACCGTCTGGGGATCAAGAGATGACTGTCTCTAATCCCCCTGGACGAAGCCAGTAGCATCTAAAAACCGGTGGCGGAGAAACCTTTAGCATCGAGACTCTAGACCCTAATCATCCAAGGGGTTAGAATGGAGGGTCGAGAGATTGAGATCGTCATTCGCTAGAATCCGAGGGATAACAACGGTCTGTAGAATCGGCATGTCCTCTCGTATAGCCGGCAGTTCAGGAATCCAAGAGCTTGATGTCTCTGGTCCTGAACGGCACATAGAGGAGCCTCAAGGGGCCTTGTAAGAAAGCTCGAAAGGGTGCGATGGATCTACCTTTGAGACAGAAAGGGGGGAAGGTGACAGAACCCAGTGACCCATTAGATAAGGGTAGGGGTTCTGTTCCCATGCCTCTGAATAGAAGATTCATATGAATCATTAGACATTTCGCATAAATAATAAGCATACACGGAGGACGAAGATCACATCTCTCAATCAGAGGGGAACAGACATTTCAATCAGAGGATCCCCAAATGGGTCACGTTGATATTACATTGCATTGCTCGAAGCCTTACACTGATTGTAAAGGAGAAATGCAAAATAGAGAGAGAGAGAGAGAGAGAGAGAGACAGAGCTCGAGACCTAAAACTCGCTAGCTACATTGATAAATCGAGACGGGAGACTCGCTAGATTACATCAGTAGAAAGAAAAGACAGCACGGGGAGGGCGGAGCATTGACTCCTCTCCCTCCCCAAAGCAGCCCACCTGAAGCTTGTCTGCTTCTTCCTCTCTTTTGCTTCTTCTCTTCTCTCGGCCGAAGGGGGATTCTCTCTTGGCAGGACTCCCTCTCCTTTCTTTTCTCTCTTTTTCTGGCTTCTTTTTCTATTCCTCCCGGTGTCTTCTCTCTTTTTTTTTTCTTCCTCCTCCTCCATCTGTTCGAAGGGAGGGGTTTTTATAAGCGTTTCCCCCCTTCTCGGCAGGCTTCATCAAGCCTTTTCCTTCTCGGCAGACACCCTCTCGGCGCGCCTCAAACGGGCTTCCCGGCGCGCCTGCCTTCAACTTCTCGATGCCACCCTTTGGGCTTCAGCAAGTGCCTCTCGGCGCCACCTTTTGGGCTTCAGCCAGTGCCTCTCGGCGCCACCTTTTGGGCTTCGGCAAGTGACTCTCGGCGCTAATATTGCAGGCCCAATCAAAGTATTTTAGCCACTTTCACAGGCCTATTTGGGTCCTTCAGGGGGCATCCTCACCCAAAAGGGTCTTCCATTGGTGACACAGCTTGTATCATTATTAAGGTTTTCATCAGTCCGTAGACAGGGGTCTCATCAGTCCGTAGACAAGGGTTTCATCGATATTGCCATCTGAATGGTGACAAAACTGGGTATTATCTTATCGACACCGTCACTTGAATGGTGACGAGCTCGGACATCAGCTTTAGTCTGGGAAGACCTCAGCCGGGTATATAATCTGTGGAGACGATTTCTCGTGTTCTGACTTACCCTGACATATCATCCGTGGATTCTTGGACGAAACGGTAGTACAGCTCTCATTAAAGGGCTGGAAGGTCTCATCAGTTGAGTGACTGCTGCTTTATCAGTGCTGCCGTCTGAGTGACATTGGCACCGGGCATCAGCTTTACCGATAAGGGTTTTAGCCGGGTAAACAGTTGATGAGCTTCATCATTGGTCTTTCACTGTTGGTCCGACCCTCTTTTCAATTATGTTTTCACCCTTGTTCATTTTCCAGGTGTCAACAGGATGATGGAGAACAACCAGAAAGAGCTATCCCTGGAACACAGTATGATCTATTGAAACACTTGGACAAGACACCTGCTCGGATCTCCATCCTGGAGCTACTTCAAAGATCCACATCCCACCAGGCGGCCTTGATGGAATACCTTCAAAAGGTCATGGTTAATGAGGACCTCCCCATCGAGAAGATTTCGACCGTCCTGACCCCAACAGACACACAACCGGCCATCATGTTCCACAACTATGAGCTCGCTCCCAAGGAAGCTCAGAAATATGCATTGTGCATTTCAATAAAAATTAATGGGGTATCCATAAACCCGTGTCTAGTGGACACGGGTGCGTCCATAAATGTGATCTCCATGGACACCCTTCAGTTGTGTGGGGTCAACGAGGAACAAATAAGACCTTCCTCGATCACGGTCACGGCTTGTGACAATAGCAAAAGGCCGCCATAGGGGATGATTATTCTGAAGGCAGAACTAGGCCCCATGTCAATTCCCATGGAATTCCATATCCTCGACATAGACCCCACATTCAAGGCTATACTGGGTCGCCCTTACATCGAAGCCATGGACGCTGTGCCTTCCACCAACCATCAGTGCCTGAAGTTTCCTTACAATGGGAGGATTATTAAAGTGGTCAGTACACCTGTCCTTCACACAGTGGATGCTATCAACACCTCTCTGCCCTCTGTGTGGCCATCTCATCGGCCCATATTGTCATTGCTGGACGTGCGTGATCTATCTCACGTTCCACTAGCACCAAAGGAGCCGGTCAGGACAACCGCAACATCATGTCTCCCTTTTCACTCCAAAGGTTGGGAGATTATGAGGAACATCGGCTATCAACAGGGTAAAGGTCTGCGCGCACAATTACAGGGTATGCTCAAACCGCCAAAGGAAATTAGGCCGAACCGCAGGTTTGGCCTAGGCTTCAAAGGACCATTCAAGGCGGATTGGAAGCCCCTCACATGGACTCTATCAAACCACTTCAACAGAGGACCCGTTGTTCATATGGGAGATCACCCACGAGAAGCATATGGGGGATCACATGCTGTATATTTGGCTGAAAAATATCCGAGGATCACCAAAAGAGGCAAGATCAAAGATCCGGAATGCGAGTGGAACAAATGGTTCGACATACGGGACATTTTCGTTGCACTGGAAAGGATGTTCTCATCTCCGCAGCTTGAAAGATCGCCATTGATCTCCGGAACATCAGAGAATATTACCACTCATGCCAAGGTTCCAAACTATCCCCGTCCTCGCTAGAAGGACCCTGTCATCGACGGATCTTCATCCGTCCTCAACATTGCCGTCAACGGCTCATTAGCCGTCATCTTCTCCATCCACTCGTCTCAGCCTTTGCTGATATCGTCTTCCTGGGCCAGACAGTTGTCTGATGATCTTCCCAGGTCCCCTTCTTTGCTTAGATACCTACGCAAGCTTCTCAACCCGCGCCAGGTCTTCAACCATGATCTGCTCAATGAGCCTCACAATTCTCTAGCCATAACCACTTTTCTCTCTCCTCCAATCTCTTTTTACTGCTTTGTCATTAAAAATGAAAACGAAAAAAAAACGTCAATTTTCAAACTCCCCAACAACACATCTTCGTTGAGGAAACCTCCTACATCTCCCACGGGTGCGTCCCCCCTTGCGGACCACCCGTCCAAGGTCCGATGAGCTACCTTTTCTACCCCTCCTCTGAGGGGTCTTCTCCTGTACATTCTACACCATCCTCTTCGTCTTTCTCTTCTTCTGTAAATATTGTCAGTCAATCTAGGAATGATGGGCCAAGTGTAGTACCTAGGAAGAAATCCAAGGGTAGGCAGATCCCTCGTCGATTCCTTCTGGATTTAGCCGCCAGGTGTCAGGCCCTTCTTGCCATCCCCCAGTTGTTAGAAAATCCCATCCAGCTACCGAAAATAGAATGTGAGGGCGACTGTGCATTTGATGAAGGGTATGGAGTCTACGAGATCACGGATGAAGAATGCCCCACTGAAGATGAGGGTGAAGAATATGAGGATGCGGCAGGCGCATACGCAAGTGGAATGAGGAGATTCGACGAGCCGTCAACCGCCGTAGAAGAATCCACCAAAGAAGTCAACTTGGGAACTGAGGAAGACCCTAGGATCATCCTCATAAGTAACAACCTACCACCCTCTGAAGAAGAGGCATTAATTGAGGTTCTCAAGGAATATAAGGACACGTTTGGATGGAGCTACGAGGATATGCCGGGTCTAGATTCAACCTTGGTCGAACACCGTTTAACCCTAAAACCAAGGTCCGTCTCGGTAAAACAAAGGTTAAGGCGTTTCCACCCTCAGATGGCTTTGAAAATGAAAGAAGAGGTCGATAAGCTCTACAAAGTCAGGTTCATTAGAGTCGTTCTTTATCCTCAATGGGTGGCGAACATTGTCCCGGTCATGAAAAAAGATGGGAAAGTCAGGATTTGTATCGACTTCCGGGACCTTAACCGCGCGTGTCCAAAGGATGATTTTCCCTTGCCTCACATTGATGTGTTGATCGATAACACGACAGGATACGAGACCCTCTCGTTCATGGATGGATTTTCAGGATATAATCAAATTCGTTTGGCAGAAGAGGATCAGGAAAAGACGTCATTCACTACCCCTTGGGGAACATATTGTTACGTGGTCATGCCGTTTGGGTTAAAGAATGCTGGAGCTACTTACCAAAGAGCTATGATGGCCATATTTCATGACATGATGCACATAAATCTGGAAGTGTATGTGGATGACTTATTGGTGAAATCAAGGACCAGGATGGAACATCCAGAAGTTTTGGCTAAGGTCTTACAGAGGTCAAGGGTGTTCCAATTGAAAATGAACCCGAAAAAGTGTGTGTTTGGTGTGTCGTCGGGTAAATTACTGGGGTTCATTGTGAGAAAGAGAGGGATCGAGATAGATCCCGACAAAGCCAAGGCTATCAGGGATATGCCGCCTCCCAAGAATTTGAGGGAAGTCCGAGGTCTAATCAGGAGGTTGCAGTTTATTTGTCGGTTTGTGTCCCAACATTCACAAAGGTGTAGACCTCTCTACGAGTTGACCAAGCCAGGAGTAGAATTCCACTGGAATTCTAAATGTCAGAAAGCTTTTGAATGGTTAAAGGAATATCTGGCTAGTCCACCCGTTCTCATTCCACCTAAACCAGAAAAACCTCTGATCCTTTACGTCTCAGTCTTGGATGACTCCGTGGGAGCCGTCCTCGCACAAGCTGATGAAGAAGGTAAGGAATGGACAACCTATTACTTGTCCAAACTTCTCAATCCCTGTGAGCAGAAGTACACCGTCATGGAGAAAACCTGTGCTACCCTCATTTGGATAGTGCAGAAATTGAAGCACTACTTCTTGGCTCATGAGGTCCACTTGATTGCTCGAATGAATCCTATCAAATTCCTTCTGGAGAAATCCATCCTTACGGATAGGCTAGCATGCTGGCAAAGTTTTCTCTCTCAGTTCGACATCACCTACATCCAGCAAAAGGCGATTAAAGGCTATGCCATAGCCGAGCATCTCGCTCACCATCCTCTTCCCAAGTTCGATCCCGTCCAATCAGAGTTTCCAGATGAGGAACTAATGTCCATCAACCAATCAGATGAGCCAATGTGGACGCTATATTTTGATGGAGCTCTGAATTCTCAAGGGAGGGGAATCGGCATCGCCCTCTTGTCGCCTGAAGGTCTCACATTCCCATTGGCATACCAGCTCAAATTTCCAGTTACCAATAATATAGCCGAATATGAAGCCCTTCTAGCTGGCCTAGAACTCGCCCATTCTTTTCGTATCACTGAGTTGCGAGTCGTAGGTGATAGTCAACTCATCCTTCGCCAGGTGCTCACTAAATATCGCACTCGCGATCCCAAACTCAAGCCATACCAAGAACTCACTGCTGCCTTTGCCAAACTGTTCACAAAACTGATCTTTGTTCATGTCCCGCGTCATCAGAATATTCTCGCTGATGCCCTCACCTCGTTGGCATCATCCATAAGGTTCCCTCTAGGAAGATGGTTTAAGTCCATTTCCATCTACAAACTTCACGTCCCTGCAATCGATGATGCTTCCTACGTAAATATCAAAGATAGGATAGCAAGAAAGATCCTGCAGGAAGATATCCTTGAGAAGAGGGAGATCATGTTGGCAGAGGCCGAAGAAGAACTGGCTGATGAAGAGAAACCATGGTTCTATGAAATCGTCAAATACTGCCAAGATCAGTCTTATCCTGAAGGGGCCACCACAGAGGACAAGAAAGCCATAAGAAGGGTGGCTCAGAAATACATATTGGTTGGAGGTCTACTCTATAGGAGGAGCCTTACTAGTATTCTGTTAAGATGTCTTGGTGACGATGAGGTTTGGAAATGTGTAGAGGAGATGCACTCGGGTGTGTGCGGTGGCCACGTGAATAGTCAGATGCTCGCCAAAAAGATCATTCGGCAAGGCTTTTACTGGCCCACTATGGAAGAGGATTGTGCTGTCTATGTCCGTAGGTGTGTCAAGTGTCAACTTCATGTCGATAAAATCCATTCACCATCTTCCTCATTTCATCCAATATCCTCCCCATGGCCTTTCTCCATGTGGGCATTCGACATCATTGGTCCCCTAGGTGATCCCAATTCCCTCACCAAGCAGAAATCTTTCATCCTTACTGCGACGGAATACTTCACCAAATGGGCCGAAGCCGAAGCTTACGCGGAAATCAAGGCATCAACAGTCTGTAAGTTCATCATGAAGAACATCCTTGCCAGATTCGGCGTCCCAAGTACAATCGTCACCGACAATGGGCCACAGTTCATTTCTCATGACCTATAGGACCTCTGCAAAAGGTACGCAATTACATTGCATCATTCATCGCCTTATTACCCATAAGGTAACGGCCAAGCGGAGGCCACCAATAAAACATTGCTCAAAATCATCAAAAAAACCTGCGAGTCTAGTAAGTTCTCAGACTGGCCAGAAAAACTTATCGAAGCCCTATGGGCCTATCGCACTTCAATCCGTACCCCCACCGGGCAGACTCCATTTGCCCTTACTTATGGTATGGAAGCGGTAGTCCCGTACGAGACTCTGATCCCTTCTCTCAGGGTACAATTGGACGAGGAATTTCCCCTCAACGATCGTCGTAATTCACTCCTCGCCCAGTTGGAACTCTTGGATGAGAAGCGGCTGGCCGCTGCCGAGCATGCGCGTGTGTATCAAAATAGACTCGCTCGCTTTTACCAAAAGAAAGTCGTTGAGAGAAAATTCAAAGTCGGTGAGATGGTCGTAAAAAGAATTTTTGTCAAATCTGGGGGGCCGCGTTCTAAGCTCCAACCCAATTGGGAAGGACCATTTGTAATTCAAGCCGTGTACACTGGCAACGCCTACAAGCTAGTCAACGCCGAAGGGACCGAGTTATCCCACCCTTGGAATGGGCTTTATCTTAAGAAATACTACCCTTAGCACAAAACAAAAAAAAATGATGAAAAGATAAAAAACATCAAAAACAAAGAAATACCAAAAACCACTAAAAATATGGAAGATTCAAAATGCCGATGCCTGGCAGTCACCATGTAGTTAAGTCACTGCATCTAACCTTCATGTTAGGATAGGGCCCATTAAGGCTTGGTAGGCACCGGGTCATGGTTTGCCAGAACCGTGGAAATCCCTGTCCGGCCACGTCGGCCTATGCTCGCTCGAAGGAAGCTAACATGTGCTCACTTATGTATTTTATTCAAAAAGTCGGTAGCATCACCTACGGTGGGGCCCCACCCAGAAGATCTCCGGAAGCTGTAATCTTTATTCTTTTCTCTTCGACCAAATGAGACAGTCGGCGCCCTTAAAACACTGAGCATGAGAAACCGAAACTCAAACCCTAACGGCAAGAGTAGGATCCATTTCCTCGAGCATCGATCAGAGCACGAGAAGAGGGCAGTGTCCCCGCAGGCATACGAAAAGGGAGCCCACAAACGTCAAATGACTATATCTCCCTCACAAAAAGAAATACAAAATCAAAATCAAGAGAAAAGCCTGGGCGTGACCGTGCCTGTTGTGATAAACGGAACCCCTCAAAGCAAAAGTCTGAATCCACAAAAGGGGCCGTGGAATGTAAATGCTCGAGATTTGGTCCGAAGTTGTCCGAAAGGAAAGAGTTAATGGGCCCTTATTCGCTCGCCGGGTTAACGGCTTTGCCGGTCCTCTCAGGAGGTTTATCCCCTACACTCTTCCTTCTCCCTCTAAAGATGAAGGTTCGATGGAGTTTCTGAAGGGTGAAAACTGCCTAGGGTCTGCGACCTTATTTTAACATACACATTTGGTTGCCTACTTTGAAAAGCAAAAGCTATCGCTGCGAAGGAGTCTCCGTGTTTCTGGCTGGTCAAGACCCCTATTTATCGCCTTGATGTCTTCTTGTTTAACCTCAGGCTTAGGCCAATGCAAACGCGTCACCTATGGGTGCGACGGCGTCTGATTCCGGGTCAGCGTCGCACAGTTGGTCATTGGGGTTTCAGGGTGTTCCATCATATACCATCTAGAGTTGTGAGGAAACAGACCCGGGTCGGGCAAATCCCTTACCTCAAACACCTTTTGGGTGAGTCTCTGTGGACGGAAGCGACTGGGAGCCTAAGCATGGCATGACGGTATTGTCATCAGGATAAGTCTTAGCCGGCGGGATCATCATTCGAGGGGTCTAGAGGCCCAAATCAACCTAGATGTGCACTTAGGATATCTGGGAGGTTAGTAAGAAACCCCTATTCTCACGTAGGTTAGGTGCCATGTGGGTGCTTACCGGGCGTTAGCAACAAAAAAAAATCGAAATGATAAAAGCAACAAAAAAAATGGAAAAGAGAAAATGTACATATTTGTAAACAAAAAATCTTTTTTATGATAAAACAAAAAAAATGCCAATATAAAAAAGAAAAATAAATCAATTTTGCATTTTGCGTGCAGCATCTCACTTTTTTTAAAATACCGCTTGCATTCGTGTGCTTGCCTGTCGCATTTATCATCACCGCATCTTTCCCTTGCCTTCGTTAAATAAAGGCTTGGCCCCTTGACCAGTCATCAAGGACAGTCACAGTGACCATTTGCTTATTGAGCAAGGGGCCAAGTCAGAGCAGAAATTCTGATTTATTTGTTTCAGTGATATGTGCAAGGATTCAGGTAACAGAAGCAAAGGTGAAAACCAAACAAACCGAACCTTGTATTTTATTCCAAAAACCAAAAAAATTACATCAAGTTCCGCCCTCTCTCTCTGCATTACTCGTCCCACTACTCTCCGGGCAAAACGCTCTCAAAGGTGCTACCCAACTACGAAAAGCGGTACTCTTACCGCTCTGTACTTTCCTTCCTATTCTCACATCCCGGCGTTGATCCACAGAAGCAGCAGAGAAGCTACCAACACGAAAGCCACGCTCTCATGCTCTTCGGTAGCGCTCCTCACCATCTCTCAGCCACTGTTCAGCAAGACCAAGACTGATTCGGAGTTCGAATAGTTGAGCCTCCATGGCCCTTCGTTCCTCCCTTTCAGTCAATCTGTTGGCTCTTTCTCTCTCTGTGTCTCTTTCTTTCTCTGCACGTTCCCTCTCGCGGTCTTCCCTCTCCAACTGGAGAGTGATCGTCAGTTCCACGGCATCCCTAGAGGAGTCGTCATCAGGATGACGCTGCAGTTCCCTCTCCAGTTCTGCTATCCTAGCCTCCTTCTGCGCAGCTTGGGCAAGCGCTTCTTCCATCTCCTTTTTCTGCCGAATGTACCATCTCAGATACGCGATAAGGCGTAAAACAAAGAGAACTCAACACTGAGACTCTTACCTATATAGAGAGCATCCCTTCTGCCTCCGCAGCACGCTGCGTGGCATGAGCAAGTTGCTCATGAAGCAAGTCAAGTTCTGAGGTGAAAATCCACAAGCTGGAAGAGGCACCACCTACTCCCATCGCTGGGGAAGCCGCGCCAATCTGGGCATGCTACGACCGCGTGAATTAGCAGCCAACATCTGAAATCTGGGGTTTTAATTAGGAACGCACTGTACACCTACCAAGGCGCTCGTAGCTCTACGGGCATCGCCCAACCGTTGCTCCATCTCTGCCAAGCGAGTTCGTAAATTCGCTATCATGGTATCACGGATATCCTGCAGCCATACGAGTCAGCATTTCCACCAGAAAACCAAAAAGGGAGAAAGAAGAAAAGAGAAAAAGGGGAAACCTACCTCCACAAGTCCCCGGGGTTGGAACCGCTCTGCGTACTTTATCCTATATAGACGCAAGTAGTCCTCGCTATCCCGCGCCTGCGATTCTACAATCGTGCCACTCCGTTGCTAGTCTTCATACTGTTCGGGGAATCGAACGCGCCAGTCAATGCAGGTCGCCGGTCCTCGCGTCTCTCTCCCAACGTGAGGTGGCGCAGCTGAATCCACCCATTCTTGAGCCAGTCCCAAGGACCTCATAACCAATCGTAGCCGAAGCAGCTCGATTTCATTCAGGCAGTGCATCCACAGTTCCCGTCCGAACCGAGCACGACTTGCTAGAACCCACGGCTGGTCGGCATCGACCATGTCTGAGTAGGGTCTCCAGTTTACCATCGCTGCAGGGAACTCCTGTAGCTCCCGTCTTAGCACCATCAATTGGTAGGTTAGGGGTGCCGCACTCATGATGGGTTCCCACCGCCTGACTAGCGGCACCATCGCGGGTCGCCAATGCCGAGCTCTCCCCATGGGGAGGTAATAATAACTCCACAGCTGCTCGGCGCAGGTCATCAGTACCTTGCAAAAACATAAAAAAAAATACAAACCAAGCAAAACCAAAATACCTGGATGAATGGTGTGAAACCACTCACAGTCATCTCACGATCCACTTCTTGGAACAGGCCTGCAAACAAGTGTGCTAGCATGGCAGCTCCCCAGGCATAGTACCCTACTCTTTCAAGGTCTGATAGCAGCTCCAGGAAGCGACATTGGATACCGTCCCCTTTCGAGCTCAGTACCAATCTCCCCAAAAGGAAGAGGAGAAATCTCCTCAAATCTATGTTGCATCTTTCCCAGTTGCCGAAATCTGTGCAGTACACGGCACGACATCCTATTTCCATCCTTTCCATGAACTCTTCTGAGGATTCATCGTCCCGCCGACGAGTGTCATTGAGCCCTAATGCATCCATGAGGGACGCCCTAGCTACCGACCTATTTTTTCGACCATCTAGGTCCAAACCCAGTAACTTCTGGGCACCTTCTCGGTAATCCGCATAAGTGACCCCGGTCACTGCCTCGCCCTTTACCTTCAGGCTTGTGATCCGGACCACATCCTCCAAGCTGGGCACCATGTGCCTCCAGGGCATCAGGAACGCCCGACTCACTGGGTCCCATCTCTCACACAAGGCTTGGATCAGGACCAGGTCGAGCTAGATCGGCTCGATCTGAAGAAAGGTGCCAAAACCCATCACGTCTAGCCTGGCCTTCTGAAAATCTGGGAGACCTCGGTATGTTGCCACTACCAACTCCCATGAGATCTGTGATTTCATCACACTCTACGAATGCAGGGAATGAAAAGGAGGTTTGGTCAGAAAGAAAGGAAGAAAAAAAGAAGAATGAAAAAAAGGGGCAGAAAAACTTGGCTTACGAGTTGTGATTGGGCCCTTTCGCTGAAGTGCCCTTCGAGGTCCGAAAGCCTCCTGGAACTACTACCACTGGATCTGCTTCTCTTCGAGGAGTGGGAAGATTCGCCCTCCATCCAACTCTCGGAATTTTGAACTCCTCCTCTCCCGTGAGAACTTGTGCTCCTCGAGTTAGCTCTTGATATACCTGGGAGGATAAAAGGGACACGAATTTATATAAATGGAAGGAGTGCAGGCCAAGATTGCCTCCATCACCTGTTAATGATAGCCCTCACGATGAGGCACCTACCATGCGATCCCGTGTATCACTTCACCGCTCGCACAGGGTGATTGATTGGATGAAGAATATGACGACTAGCACCCTATGTTGTCTAGGGATACCCTATCATGTTTTGGAGGACGCCCGCAAAATTTGACACAACATCCGGGAAAAGGGACTAGGGCTGTCATTATTGACTTCGACGGCAGATTCCTGTGGAAAATGGTCACAACAAGACGCGATTCTCCGCTCGGGGCGGAGTCTCGGCAGACCCATCACATGGGAACAGTGCAAAGGAGGAGAAGTGTAGGGAAGAAGGAACGCACAAGAGAACAAACAAGCAGTAGAAAATCAAATCACTCCCTTCATAATTCTACATGAGCTGTCAAAAAACATCATAAACATAAGGAGGAGGCGAGTCCACCAGCTCGCCGATCCTCACCATCACTCATCTCTCTGGGCGCTCCCCTCCTCTCCCCTGAGGTGCGGGTCCCTCAGAAGCCTCTAGGATCCTCGTGCAGCAGCACCTGCCTCGCCTCTTGGCGCCTGCTCCGCAGCAGTGACTCGCTGCTCCTCCCCTGGCGTGGCGAAGAAGCCACTAGCGGCAAAGCGACCGGACTGGCGGAGTCGCTCCCCGAACTCTCGTGCTCTCTCGTAGCGCGTCTCCATCCCTCCTAGCCTCTGCACGACGGCCTGAAGGCCCAGCTGGAGCTCCCTCACTTGGGCCTCCAAGGCCCTCCTCTCGGTCTGATCCCGCTGTTGCTCGGACCTTCTCTCGGCTTTCTCTCTCTCTGCCTCTCTCCTCATCATCTGTAGAAGAACCCTTAACTCCAGGATGTCTGGAGAAGGCCTCTCCTCACCACGATGCCGCAGCTCCGCTACAGTCGCCACCCAGGCATCACGCTCCTCTTCCGCCTGGGTCGCGCGGGCCACCGCACCGGCAAGTTGTTCCCGGAGGGAGGCAATCTCGATAAAAGGGGTCGAGGAACTGGAAGATGCGCCACCAATCATCCCCGCCGTCGCTGTCTGCTGGGCACGCTGGAACAAAATAAACAACGGCCGTCAGTGAAACTCCAAAATCTGAAGATAAAAGTGCGGCACGTAACTTACCAGGAGCGACAGCTCATGTTGAGCGACGGCCAGCTGCCGCCTAGCCTCTGACAGTTGGCCGCGCGAGCCGCCGATGCCACGCGTGTCCCCAGCTTGGGGAAGCCCCGCATAACTCTCTCTCTACCGCCGCAGGAAGTCGGCGCTGTCCTGCATCAATACACTCCCTTGCTGTCCAGGGAGACGTACGTGCCAATCCTCGAGCCTCGCCTTGCCGCGACTCTCCCTCCTGACGTGGCTCGGCTCGTCCGCACTCGCCCACTCATCGGCCAGGCCCAGGGTCCTCGCCATGTCCTGCACCAAGGAAAGAGGACCTCGCATCATAACAAAGAACACGCCCCCTGTCTAGGACGCGTCCATCACTTTAGTGCAACACTCGCCGAACCCTTTTCCCCTCGCACGCCTTGCTTCAAAACTCAAAATGGATCAAAAGAGGAAGAGATCGGAGGACCTACCAGACCGTGTTCACCTCCCTCCGCGACATCGTGCCCCTCGGGTCCCTCGGGGGCCCGAAGCGGCCCTTCCTCCTCCATGGACGCCATTCCGTGTTCTTGCGTGTCCCTCCTCGGGCGAGGAGTTCCTCATCCCTCTCCACCTTCACCATGGTCGGGCCCACCGAACTCCATCGATCGAGAGAGGAAGAACACGAAAAGGGGCAAGCAAATCTCGACAGGAGGCGGGCTCGTTTCCGGGTAAGGCAGGGAGAAGAAAGGCCGCCTGGCGCTTTAAATTTGAATTCGAAGGATAAGACGCGTCCTCGCGCCAGGACGCGCCCAAGAAGGAAAAAAAGAAAGAAGGATGATCTCTCCGTGCAAGGCGTAGCTCCCTACTTTTTAGAGCAAGGCCTCGTGAGGCATGCCTCGAAACAACTTGGTGCAAGAGAAGAAGTGTAGGAAAGGAGAGGCGCTACAGTGGTTAGTCGTCAGAGTTTTGTCTAGACCCCCTTGTACTGTGGTGTAATTCTGTTATAAATCTGCTACTTTCTGATGTTACTAACCTATGCTGGTCTGTGCAGGTTTTACTGACGGACGTCTTTGTCCTGTCTCCTGTCCCACCTTTCAATGGTTGGTCCCACCATGTCATGCATCATAGTATATGATACCTACGCTACTAGAACATGTCAAGGACCTTGCGACCCGAACGAATCCGGGATTTGAGTTCCCCTTTAACAAAAATAGTGATGATCCCGAAGAATTTGGGTTGTACGGATAGGCCGTTAACTTGTGGTAGCATGGGGACGATGGTTCCATTTAGTGAGTTGGTGCGCGGATAAACGGGCCCCAGCCCAGTGTCGGCTCACCGGATCGGTATCCTGACCCGTTCTTAACGAGTTGACAATATTATCCTTGGCTATTTTCTATTTTAGTTTGTTTTAAAATTTTCTTTAAGCCCAGCATGCATTCATATAGGACTTTGATTTATTGCGGAAGATCATTCAAGTGATTCGATTGCGAAAGCCGCTGTGCTTCAATTCTTACAAATATGAGATATTCCACTCCGAATAAAATACTGAATTTCTTTGAAACGGCATTACGCTGCTCTTCCAAAGGAGACCCTTGTTTGGACAGACCCTCGGATATTCCTTTACTTTTTACCTTGTTTGACCCACCTTGGCCGCAGCACTTCCACATTGGCTGGTAACCGCTCCCCAAAGGTGAAACCTCCAGTTTATGACCCAGGTACTTCCACACAGAGAAGTTGGTCTCTTTTTCGTGCCTGAGCGCACATCTCACCCTCCCTTATTTGATCTCCATCCAAGTAATCGTCAAGATTTGAAAGACCTTCTTCAAAGGTTGCCTCATTGAAACTCCAGGAAAAATTTCAGACAGTAACGTCAAAAGTGTGTCTCATCACACCTTGGCATCAACTTATCAGTCCGCTCCCACTTCATTTCACTCCACTTCAAAACCATTCCACTACGTGTCGCTCCCTTGCAAAGCAGACGCCAAGGCGGGGCAGCTGTAGACACGCTATTCCTGACGTCTCCTGAGAAAGTCTCATGTTACTATACAACGCCCCGCGACGGCTTACGCGTTTTGAATCACTTGAGTGCTTCCTTTTCTTGAGTCTTCTTCCGTCCTTTTCGGCATCCGGAATCGTCTCGTCACGGCATTCGGACGGCATCAACACTAGTCAGATGCATCAGGAGGTTCTGGAACCAAGAAGGGTGTCTGCCGGGCGGCCGCCAACGCCTGAACTGAGGACCCGGGTGGGTCTTTATGGGGGCGTCCAGGCCCCTGGACGCCCCCATTCTTTTAATTTCTTTTTAATTTATTTTTCGAAGAACAAAACCAAATAAAAAATATTATACTGATGGAGGCGTCCAGGACCCTGGACGCCTCCATAAAAAACAAATATAAAAAATTAAAACGCCAGCTTTGGCATAAAAATAAAACAAAAAAATCAAAATAATATATTTATGGAGGCGTCCAGGACCCTGGACGCCTCCATCAACTCCCTCACGGGCGCCGCCCACCGAACGACGGTTTGTCGTGTGTGAAAAAATCCAAATTCTGGAGACGTCCAGCCAGTTGGACGCGCCCATTTCTGAATCACGAGGCGCCGCTCACAAAACCACGCGTTATGCCAAACCGCGTGCGGCCGTCGGTGGTGTTCGGTGGACCTGTTGGAGGCGTCCGGGGCCCTGGATGCCTCCACAAAAATATTCGAAAAAAAATAAATAAAAATAGAATAAAATATTAGTTCGGCCTTGACGGAGGTGTCCAGGGTCCTGGATGCCTCCACCCTCCGGAGCCCTATAAATAGAGGCCCACCCCCTCAGTTCTAGAGGAGCTTCGAAGAGATCCGATAGGCTGCCGGAGCCCAAAGGCTACCGGAGTCATTTTCTAACCCGTGGGGTCTTTTGTAGGTGGAGGTTCTGCCGGCTTCTCGGGTGCCCACGCTCGCGAGAGGAAGGTCATCTTCATCCACCGCGCTTCCACGTCGTCCCTACGCTGCCGGAGCTCCGCCGGATCTCACCCTCGGCTCATCCAATAAGCCTTTTCTTTCCCTTTTTCTCCATAGTTCTTTACATTCATCATACTGCATTCTCTATCTCCCTACATAAGGGCGCCGTCTCTTGCATACTTCTTGCATTCATCATCGCATTTTCCTCCTACTCGAGTCCGAGAGGGGTTTAAAACCACACCAACCAGGTGTGTGTCAGGTCACGATCTCATTACTTTTATTGCAAGGAATTGTTACTACACTGCTATTTTCTAATTTCGTTCGTTTATTGTCTACTATTTTGCAAGGGTAACCAAGGAAAGCCCTCTCCGTCGGCCGACCGAAGGGGGAGGAAGAAGCAACCCGCCATCTCCCGCTCTTGAGGTAGGCGCGATCACTTTCTTTATTTTGGGGTCTTTTGGCCCCTGGCGATCACATCTTGTTCTCGAGGCCGCGGCGAGTCACTTCCCCAATGGCCGTTTAAATTCCCGTTCTTATATGTTATATTCTTATCTATTCATGTTCTCGAGGCCGCGGCGAGTCACTTCCCCAATGGCCGTTTAAATTCCCGCTCTTTATATTCTTCTTATATTATGTTATATTTTTATCTGCTCATATTCTCGAGGCCGCGGCGAGTCACTTCCCCAATGGCCGTTTCAATTCTTGCTATTTAATTTCTCCACCATTCCCGTCCCCCCGAGGCCGCGGCGAGTCACTTCCCGCTATGGCCATTTAACCCCCATATCTTGCTATATTACATTTATCCCGCTCGCCCCGCTGGAGCAATCTCCCATGGTGGCCCCTTCTCTTTTCTCTTATTTCTGTGTTGCAACAAACAAAAGAGGAGCCCGCGCGCTCCGCGTCCTCTTCGCACCCCGAACCGCGTGACGTCGCTCACAATAACCAGTTCAAATAATATGTTCCATGATAACAAATACCAAGGTAAGAATGCACCCAAATACGAACCATGAGAGTTCAAAGATGAATTAATGATAAGGTCATGCTACGGAAGGAATTTGGCAGCATAACGGTATGTTTACATAGCTCCACAATTCGTTAATATTTTTATGAAGAAGTTGTTGGGTTCCAGATAATCAGAGGACCATCTAGGAACAGAATAGACACAACCCTTGGGTCAAAACCTCGTGTTGGGCACAAGAAAGCAGAAGGCAGTCGAGTCAGGACCGTCTTCTTGAATAGGCGGTCAGGTCAAGACCTCAATTAAGTGGAGTCGATGTAGAAAGAAGAGACATGTCGACACAATGATCAAACTGGCAGAACGTGGTTGCGCTAGAACCGCCTACATGAACTAGCAGTCGCCTGAAGGCCGCTTTCAGGCCAGTTTACAGAAAACGTGAGTTTTACGAAGTGCTTTCTTGACCATTGGGTTTTTATGGTATAACCAGCTCGGCGTCCTAGTGGGAATCCCTGGCTCGTGGAGACTTACGGAGGCCTTGAAACATGATGACCTAGTCTGACAGAAGGAATATCCGACAGAGAGGATCACAAGTCCAAGAAGTGTTCCTATCAAGTGCATGTGTAACTAATAGCAACGTACCGGAATACGCGCTATGTACTTAACCAAGAAAGATAGGGGGGTAAGAGTGAATCGTGTAAAAGCAACGATCAACATCGTTGTAACAAGTTCCACCAATCATATGAAAATAACTTTAATAGAAGACTATATGATTTTGGCATGAAATTAACATAAGATTAAAATGAGTTTCAAAAGTAGATAGGGCATGAAATCTAACATGATTGATGGATGATATAACCAAAATCACGAATGTAACAATATAGCTAGGAATAGGATCTAATTATTTAGGCTTTAGCATATATTTATAAGGCTAATCTACATTTTGTTTCGGGTTAACAGAAAATAGAAAACGGTCCAGGGTGAAGCGCCTACATGAAGTAGCGGTCTGTCTGGGGCCGCCTCTTGACAGTAGCGGTCATTGGTGGACCGCCTTCTGCCTATAACAGGCAGAAGCTTAAGATAATGTACAGGACCTATTCTAGGGCATATATGCATGGAAAACATGATAAACAACTGAATATGGCATGACAGAGCAGAATTAAGTTATGGAGATGCATGGATTTAGGTGGATTGAGGCAAGATTATCATCTTTTCTATTAAAGAGCGGGATCATGCATACAGAAATAACATAACACGTAGTGATAGTAAAACGTGAAATACGATGTGTAGGAAGCATGAAATTTCATGAAATCAGAGGGCTTTTAATCCTATCTTGCTGTTTGAGTCTTCCATGAGATAACCTACCTTTGATTTGTTCCCTAGACTTCGGATTTGTTGCTGGAAGAAGGTCCTCGTTCCTGCGCGTCCAACGTGGAACCCACGACTTCCAGCGGCTCTATCTCCCTGACCTCTTGATCTTTCCTCACGAGATTTGGAGGGAATTAGAAGACATTAAGTGGAACAATTAACTCTCAAGACTCAACTTGAAAATACCTCCGCTAGGGTCCCTAAACTTCGGATCTTCATCGGACAAACACGCTCATTCCTGTGCGCTCCACAGAGAAACAGCTACTTGCAGAACTTCTAACTCCTTAATGGCTTAATCTCCTAACATGAAATTTGGAGGGGAGTTAGAAAATACTAAAGGGAACAAAAAGTTCTAAAGGTCTGATATGAAATATTATCATCTTACCATCGAACTAGGCGAGCCAAAACGAGGGTTTACGTAGGTCGATTCTGAGTCTTATTTATAGGGAATGGCCTAGGGTTGAGGATTTAAATCAAAATAGGAGTCCTATAGGGCATCAATTCAATCCCCCAAGAGTCTTAGATGGGTTCACATGCTAGAGCACTTCGATCATAGGTGATTGGGATAGCAAAAATCCCATTTTCCACGTTTCTACATCACCCATTCACAGAAGCATAATGCGGTCTCAGTCGGACCGCCTCCGTCAGAATGCGATCGCACGATAGACCTCCTTCTGGCTTTTTATCCAAAAAATTTAGATTTTCCCTATTTATCTGCTATTTATCCCCTAATTAGTTTATTTATTTAAATTAAATCCAAAAATAGCCCTAATTACTTCTCTATAAATGGGCTGGGGCCTAAAAGCCTTAGAATTGGGTTTTTGGGACTAATTTGAGTGGGCCTATTTATCCTATTAGTATCTGAACTTTTAAATCAATTAATTTAAATGGTTAAGCCCACTTAAGCCTATTTAATGCTTAATAGTTTTATTTAATTCCTAAAATTCCAGAAAAACTTAGGTAATTACCGGGGTTATTACACCCTCGCCCACTTAAAGAGAATTTGGTCCCCAAATTCCTTGCATGGGATTTTATGGAGAGTGTAATTTTACTTACATTTGAATCACTCCGGGAATCTCTTGCACATAGCTTGCTCTGTCTCCCATGTTGCGTCTTGGTCTGTACTTTTATTCCACCGGATTTTTATCATGGGAATAGTTTTATTCCGAAGCTGACGTACTTCTCGATCAATTAGCTTGATTGGGCTTTACTCGTACGTCAGATCCTTTTGAATCACCAGGTCGTCATGATTTACAACATGGAATGGGTCATAAACGTACCTTTTGAGCATCGAGACATGAAACATATCATGGACTCCCGCTAATTGAGGAGGCAAAGCAATCCGATAGGCGACCTCGCCTACCCTTTCAAGAACTTCAAAAGGGCAGATATATCTCGGAGTGAGCTTGCCTTTGATGCCAAATCTTCAAATTCCTCGACCTTGGGAATCCTTGAGGAGTACGTGGTCTCCCACTTGGAATTTTAAAGCTCATCTTCTATTGTCGGCATATGACTTTTGTCTATCTTGAGCCATCTGGAGTCGTTCTCGAATAAGCTTCACTTTCTCGATGGTATCCCGGATGAGTTTAGGGCCTAAAAATTATTTTTCTCCAACTTCATTCCAACAAATAGGTGAGCGGCAACTTCTCCAATATAATGCCTCAAATGGTGCCATTTGGATACTAGCTTGGTAGCTATTGTTATAGGTGAATTCAACTAGAGGCAAGTGGTCGTGCCAACTCCCACCAAAATCAATAACACAAGCCCTGAGCATATCTTATATCACTTGATTTATGCTTTCAGTTTGACCATCCGTTTGTGGGTGAAAAGCAGTACTAAAATTCAATCGGGTCCCTAATGAATGTTGTAGACCATTCCAGAATTATGACGTGAAGCGAGGGTGTCGATCAGAAATAATCGTAACAGGGACTCCATGCAGTTTAACTATTTCTTTCATATACAATGCTGCTAATATATCCACAGACCATCGACTTTTGATAGGCAAGAAATGCGCAGATTTCATCAATCGGTCTATGATGACCCATATACCATCATGTCCACCCCTTGTTTTTGGCACACCCATGCTAAAATCCATTCCTATGCTTTCCCACTTCTATTTAGGAATTTCTAAGGGATGTAGCTTCCCGGTGGACTTTAGATCTTCCGCCTTAACTTGCTAACAAGTGAGGTAGCGTGATACAAAGTCTGCTATTTCTCTTTTCATGTTGGGCCACCAGAAATTTCTCTTCAAGTCTTGATATAACTTGGTAGCACCAGGGTGAATAGCATATCTTGTCTTGTGAGCTACTTCCATAATCAACTTTTTTGTGTCGGCATGATTCGGCACACAAATGTGACCCTTGAATAATTACCTACCATCGGTCGCGACGGAGAATTCTGGCTGTTGATCAATATTGGCTTTGATCTCTACCAGTATAGGGTCATTGTCTTGCAAATTGACTAAGTCTTCCAAGAATGTGGGTTGTGACCAAATATTAGCAATAATACACCCTTCTTCTTCTATACCAATATTCAAGTTTAAATGAGCAAGGTCTTCTATAAGATAGGTCATACCTTTCCTGAGAGACGATAGAGTTGCTAGTGGTTTCCGGCTGAGTGCATTGGCTACAACATTCACCTTGCCAGGGTGGTATTATATAGTAAAGTCGAAGTCCTTCAAATACTCTTGCCATCTTCTTTGCCTCATATTCAAATCTTTATTGGTGAAGATATACTTCAGACTTTTGTGGTCTGAAAATATAGTGAATTTCTCCCCATAGAGATAATATCACCATATTTTTAAGGCAAAAATAACAACAGCCAGCTCCAGATCATGCATTGGATAATTTTCTTCATGTCGCTTCAACTTCCTTGAAGCATAGCAGATTACCTTGCCACATTGCATAAGGACACAACCAAGGCCAATGCTAGATACATCCGTGTAGAGTTCAAAGCCACCACCTTCGACAAGTAGTGCCAGTATAGGGGCAGTGGTGAGATGTTCCTTAAGAGTTAGGAAACTCTCCTCAGAGTTGTAGATGTTTATATCTACCCGCCCTAAACTAAGCAACATAATGCATAAGCGTGAAAGCATGTAAGGGAAAGTGTAATGAAGATGAAGAACGTATCGTGATCGCCACCAAGGATTAGCTGTAGGAAAAAAGATGCTATAGGAAGTGAAAAACATACCGCGTACCATGGAAAAAATGATGAAAGATGTGGCCAAAGGAAACCACTAAGACGTGATCGCACATAGAAACGGGTGCAGGGAACCTTGCGGGGTAACACCTCCTCGCTTTCCAGCCGGCTAGAAGAAGCGGGCCTCATGTTCTCTTGCTTTCCTGCAAAACAAAGCTCAAACACAAGGATAAAAGCCCATTAGAAATTGAAGTGTAGAATCTGCCCGAATTGCATAAAACAACGTTAGAAAAGGGGGAAGAATGCACTAGGGGAGGTTTTTAACCCTTGTAAACAGGTGCAAAAGATAGGTGTGTGTATTGTGAATGCATGGAGATTGAAAAATGGAATTAACACGCAGTATAGCTACGGGGAGAAGCGACGTAAAATTGGAAAATGTGCATGCAATGCAGAAATGCAAAAATCTGTGATGATTTAAAAAAATGGAGGACAAATAACTAAGGATAGGGACGGAGAAATAAAGCCCTTGAGCATGGAAATCAAAGCTAATACTTCCCTCAACAAGTTGGGGTCGAAGAGAAGACTTGGCGTCGCAGCATGGCTTCGCCCCGAATCGAAGAAGAGACCGCCTTCTTGCGCAGGTGAATTGGGTGCAGAAAACTGTGATGAAATCAGAAAAGTAGGGGCATAGAAAATAGGGAAAACGACGAAGAAATGAAGCCCAAATAGGATGAAGATGAAGTTAACACTCCCCTCAACAGCCCGAGGTCGAAGAAGGATGACGGTGGTGCAGCATGGCTTCGCACCGGCCTGAAGAACACCGTCTCTTCACGCAGGCGAAACAGGGTTCTTATTTATAGATTTGCAGGAAACCTAGAAAGTTCCCCTACGAATTTAGTGGATAAAGCCAAAGATAAAATGAGTTTGATTGATAATCCTCGAGATAACATCAAGGATAAGAGCCCTAGGATGGATAATAATCGAGCTAGAGAGCCATCCTCGACGAAAACAGTGCCAACAAGGACTCCAAAGAGTCCACGGGCGAAGAAATCGGAGCCCACAGGGTGCAGGACTCTACAATGTGAATGCGGTTGGTCGATCAATCGTGGCATGAAGAACGAGGTTACACCATAACCGTGGCTTTGAAGGGGTCAACTGGGGTCGACGTGGGAGGCCAACGGGGTCGACACAACCGTGGGAGAGAGGGTTTGAGAACGTGGTTTTTCTGAAATCGCGGCCATATGGGCACAGTTTCACTCAAACCGCAGCATGACCATTATTTAAATAATGTAACAAAAATAATAAAAAATTAATAAAAATAAATGGGTGAACGCGGTCTCCTAGGAGATCGCGTTCTGGGTGAAATTATGATGCGGGATGAATGAGGGGCCCGACGCCAAATGATGCGAACCTTGGACTCTACGTGACGACGTGACCAGCGACACGTGACAAATTGAGCTACCTCAGCTCGACACTAAGAGTTCCTATGGGATATACGCCTTTAATAGAAATGCTAGCTCACTCGTTGTCCTAAGAGAGGGAAACGGGGATCCGCACGGTTGAGAAATCGGCAGAGTCAAGGGTGGTCAACTCACTTCCGTGCTCGGCTCGAGTCACGGGACGGGTTCACTCTCTTTCTCACAGCGGTGATTAGCATGAACTCACGAGCTAGAATTCTAATTAACGCTCTCAAGCAGCGGCATATAATCATATACTAAATAAGCAAAATGCCAAGAAGTTGAGATCGTTACCTCCACGCACCCGGCGTGTGGAAGACAACCCTGGCCAAATTCGTACTCCCGGTTAAACAATTTTTAATAATTACAAAGTTAACCCACTCCACGCAGGGAGGTAATAGGTCACATGTGGGGCCTGGGAGTATTGAGTTTGGGTTGACGGGTAGCATTTTGGGGCGCTCCGTCGGTGCCGAAAAGTCACGGTTCGATGTTGTCCGGACGGCACGTGCTACGGGTTATGGGGCCCACGTACTGCTCAGACTTAAGAACTAGGCGGGGTGGGTCCCACTGCGAAGAGGACCGCTGGGGGGCCGATCCCTAGGAGCGGGAAGCCCTGGTTCGCCACGTGGAAGGCGAGATGGCTCCGTTCAGCACGTTGAAGCTGCTATCCACAGATCTGAGTTGCTGTTTCAGACTTGCGCGATCCGGCGACAGGAATTGCTGCGCCCAGCTCCGATCTCAGAATGTCGTAAAACCGGCGCCGTTGGAAAGCTAACTCGAAGTACTCTAACCTAAGGTGTTACATGATTTTTTTTGGGACCGTAATTTCCATTGTGGAATTTCAAAGAGGACTGTTCTCAATCTTAGATCTGGCAGGACAGACTTGGATCTGTCTGAGAATGGGCATTGACTGCGACTAAAACTTCAGAATTGGGAGTTGGGCCCTTTATGAAAGTTAGAGGGGGGGAAGTAAGAAAGACGTGGATACTTTTTTTGTAATACTTGGTGGAGGTTTGATATGTGAAATGGATTTTATAACACAGATGGGTAGGATCTGGATTGCAGGGGGCAGCACAGATTTGGGAAAAGATAATGGTTTTTAAAAATGGTAAATGAACTCCTAAATTCCTAAGAAAGTTTGTGGGAAGGGGGGTGGGTTGACAGAATCTCCAGTCCAAATTTCAGATCATTCTGAAATCAGAAAGGTGGGTTCATGGATGAAATACTTGGTTACTGGAACCCAAGATAGAATAGTGGCAGATCTAGAGGGCTATGGGAAACGAAATGGGAAAAATGGAAAACGAAGGGTGGAAAATCTGAAAATTTTTGTGGGAGGTGGGATGGACCTTGGGAACGCACCCTAAAAATTTCAGATCCAACAGATCTCAGAGTTGAGAGCTAAAAATCCAGAGGTGGCTTGCTATCCTAAGTTGGATAGAACTCCGACGATGGCGGTGCAACGGCGGCTCGCTGGCGACAGTCTTCACACATTGATACGGTGAGGAGTCACACCTCAGAAGGTAACCTTCACAGCTACAAGAAGGGGCGAGGAGAGAGAGAGGGGGGCGGCCTTGGCCTCTTGGACAAAAATCCTTGAAATTCTTTCATTAATTGTGTTGAAAATGGGAAAATAGAACCTTTTATATGAAATGGGCACCCATGGTAAATGACCAGCCATGCCCTCAGATCTAAGGTGGGTGAAAAATACACATTTCTCCCATGTGGTCAAACAAAATAAAAAAACTAGCCTAATATGACAAAAGAGGGGGCGCCCCCTTAAGGAAGGGGGTGAGGGGGCCCGCGGGACCCAGGTGGTCCCTTTTTACAAGAAAACCCATTTATTTATCCTAATTACACTCTATTCAACCCACATAAATACAAATAAGCACACATTACATTCCAAATAAAAATACAATAAATACTAAGAATACTAGGACTCAAGACGGAGACGCCAGACTGTCTCCAAGCCATAGGGATGCCGATGTAGCTCGGGTGTTGCTGCCCGTACGGTATCGACAGTTTGCCGGTTCGTGCTTCTCGCTCGCTCTGGTGTCCGCACCAATTCTCTCCGGGTGGGAGAAACTCGACCCTGTCGAGTAAGGGTCTGGATCGCTCTGGTAGTGCTCAAGCAGGTCCAGATCTATCATCGTCAACTCTGCCCTGGTGATCCACGTATCCTAGGTGGCGGGTCGCCCTCTCCATCACACTAGGTAGCGTGGGTAAGATCCACTCCTGGTAATAGTCACCTGCTCATCCCGTATATGATCTATATACTCACGCTGCCGTGGAAATGAGGCTGGTGGTGGGCACTCAAGTGTGGGGTCACTCTCAAGAGGGGGAGACAGCTCAAAAGGCTCACTGGTGATCACCGCTGGGTCCCTATAAGCAACTAGATCCGAAACATTGAAAGTAGAGCTTATCCCATATTCCTCGGGCAAGTCCATAACATACGTGTTGGATCCGATACGTTTCAACACTCGAAATGGATCAGCTCCGCGAGCTTGTAATTTCTTGACGTTTCCAGAGGGAAACTCTTCAGGTCTAACCCTGATCATGACACAATCACCCCATGAAACTCACAGTTGTTGACACCCATTTTTTGCTGACAAGTTGAGTCATTTCTCTTACTCCCATTTATTGATGTCTCGAGTTGTCCATCACTCGCTGGGATAATTTCTGGCACGTTCTGGGCCAATTTTATGGGTAGCCTCCCTCCCTGGCTAGGTCCGAGTTGATTCAGGGCTTCATGGGCCTTGGTTTTGGTTGATTGAGCTTTTTCTATGAATTTCAAATGCCCATATACATGTGCGGTCAACCTCCAGCCGTTCAACCATTTGTGCGATTGATAGTGGGCCGTCCAAACATTTAGTGGGTATATTGGTTAATTATCTGAATTATCACCGATAAGCATATATACGGTCTGGCCTTAGCCGCATAAGTCCATTGTGCGGTATATACTAAGCCGTTTATCTCTCAAGAGTCCTAGTGTCGATTGACTATTCAGATAATTTCCTATTTATCTTCTTATTTATGATTTATCACCGACAGGCTTGGGTGGTTTTCCAAGAGCCGTTCAACTATGAAAGTGTCCAGCGGCGAATTCACCGGTCAGTTCAGTGGATAAATTAATTATCTTAGGATTTATTTGAATTTCTACCGACAGGGATGGACGGCCCTTGTCTGGCCGCTCATAATTTATGCGGTCTATTGTGAGACCATTTATCCTCTCGGACCAGAAAGTGGTTAAGACTTTTTCCTATCATTCGTGGCTTTTCTCCCAAACTTTCTCCGATGATTTCTCCGCGAATCCTTAACCATTTTGAGTTCCGTTTCTTCTAGATGAAAGATAATTGAATTTTCTTCATCTTTTATTTGATAATCTCGAGCTAAAAATGCTTAGAAACCCTAAGTTCAGGGTTAGCATTTAGGTGCTCTATAAATAGACCATAAAGGCTACCTTTGAAAGGGGGGTAGATTTTTGGTCGATGGCGAAGCCCTGTCGAATCTTTGAGCGATCTAGCACCAGGGAGGGAGGCCTTATACGTCCATACAGGCCTCCAGTTCAGGGAGTAGTTATTCTTTGAGTCATTAGTACATTTAATTCCGTCGTTCTCCCTCATTTGCATGTATTACTTTCTCCACGTTTCCTCCACATTTTCCTCATTTCATACATCATTCACACACCCTCCTATGCTTTTTGACGCCCTCAAGGGTTTAAAAATCCCCAGGCACCCCCCATTTCATTTAGTCATGTTCATTTCCGTCCGTTTGAGCATTTACTACACTTTCTAGTTCTAACTTGGGTTTTTCTTTGTGTTCTACACGTGGTTTTGCAAGTCAGCAACACACTAACACGAGGCCCATCCTTTCTGGCCGGCAGGAAAGGGTGGAGGTTTGAACCTTCACAACTTAAGGCGCGGTGGTGTCGGGCGGCTACATCCTGCCCATTCGAAGGGACGTGCAGCATCATGAGAGCCGTTCTTCCTCTTCCTGCGGCCATCTCCAAGCCGTTCATCGTCCACTGCACTTCATCCCGCGTCCCCTCTCAGTGCTGACGGGCGGTCTGTCGAGCGGCCGTTCATGACAAGTGCGGCTTATTCGGAGCCACGCATCCTTCCAGTGCTGATCAAAAGGCGAGTGTCTCCCTCTTCTTTCCAAGGTACGGCGTGTTCATCACGTTCGGAGCCTTGGTGGCGATCACAGGTTTCTACTTTTGTTCCCTTCTATCCCCGTCTTATTTACTTTCATATTCATATCGGTAAAGGGATTTGAAGGGAGTTTTAAGCCGGTGTAGAGAAGGTAACCATTTCCTACCAATAAAATTTCTGGCGATCATGGTGGGACACCTAGTGCCCCTCATGTTATTGTTTTGCTGACCTATTTCTATGCTTGTTTAGTTCTCTTCTTTAAATTGTTTTAGGTTGGTTGCTGGCTTCCTCGGTTGTGCCTTCTGGGGGTGTACGGATTCCAATTACCCGATCAATTTGTACCGCGGCTGGGATTCGGCCGTTCTTATCTGCTTCCAATGCTGTTCCTCTTACGAGTCTGCTGTCTTCAGTGACCCCGTAGCGCCCGTTTGTCCTTCCTGCGGCCTGGTAGAGGCTGTCCATCCCGTTGGCTCACATATCTATCTGTGCTTATATTCGTGAAATCTTCTGACTTCGTGCGGCTGCTGTAGAGCCGTTCAAGTCGTTCGGTGGCCAAGGATCCACCACACGTTTCTGCGAACAATGCCGTCCCTTCTGTCACCCTGCTGCCTCCAGCGATCGTCTACTGCCCATGCATAGTTCCTACGATTTGACATAGGCCGCTCATCCTTTTGGCAAAGGTATGTCTCTGTCTACACGCTGTTGGCTTCACTGATATTCTGCGATTGATTCAGGTCCGTTCTAGGTTATACACGGCCTTATTGAAGCCGTCCTTCCAGGTCGTATCAACCAATCTTCCTGTTCATTTCAGTGTTTTGTTGTTTTTGTCAAGTTTTGCATTACTGCTCCCTGTTTTGGAACGGTCTATAACGGACTGTATACCTCCCTGTGCGGTCTTCCATAGACCGCTCATCTTTGCTACAGCGCACCCAAGCGTTAAATGTTGATTACCATTTCCTATCAATTTCACGTCATTTGGTGCCACTGATCATCTCCCCTGTAGTGTAATTAATCTTTACATGATTGGTATTCTTCTCATCATATTTTGTTTGCTCAGTGGTTGCTAGATCTAGGTTAGAATTTTGCATGCACTCCGGTGCACATAGGGTTCATGCATTTTATCATACTTTAGTTGCATTCCTACCGAGGTAGGGTTTCCTCTCGTCTCCATACTCCTTGGAGCCGACTAGGCGACCTTACCGAGGACCTCCGTAAGTCCCCGTGAGTCGTGGATTCCCACACGGACACCGGGCAGGTTCTACCACATCATCCCCTAGTCTAGAGTTTGCATCCGCATGAGGGAGAGTCCCTTAGAGTCACCCAGTTTCCCATTCTTACCTTGGTTAGATACCTTGTGGTTGAGTGAATTCAGATATTAGTTAATCCACTAAGGTCTTAAAGAGGAACTTATAAGATTGTTCGTGCATCGTTTATAACTTGGGTGATCAATTGGTTGATTCTTTTCTCATCTCTTCCCTCCATTGTATGTTGCAGTGCCATCATTTGCATCTTTTTATCAGATTAGGCTCACTTAGACTAGTTCATCTTTGTGTGTCTTCATTTTGTCACATTTGTCCTAGGTTGCTTCCCCTTTTGTATCCCCTCCCATTCTTGACTGTATAAAGTCTCCATTTCTCCCAAGGAGCATTTCTCCCCCCTGTCCTATCCTTTCCTTCTTCTTCTTCTTATCCCAGCGTGAAGTCCTCTTCCCATGCGGGTCCGTCGCCTCACTCATCTAATGGGCCTTATTCTCTTCACAGGCCCTCTCCTCTCAACGGGCCTACTCCATTTAATGGGCCTTCTTGTCCCACCCATGCTACTGCTAGCCCAATAAATTCTCGTCCCCACATACATAATCCTTCCAGGCCCATGTATCCCTCTACTCCTGGAATGGGCTTTCCCTCTTCTCAGGCTGGGTCCCTCTATTCGGCCCATCAACATTATCCTGGTTTAAATTCATCTTCTCTTGCTCAGGCTGGCCCATATCCTTCTCAGACTCTTCCTACCGACGAGATGATCGCTCAAGCCCAACGTCAGCTTGATGAATTGCAACGTCGAATTAATCCCCAAACTTCTGTGGATGTCCCGTTTGCCTTTCAAGGTCTTCAACTCCCATCACGTTCACAAATTCTGGCTTATCATCGCTATGGTGGAGTCGGTGACCCCTACGTGCATTTGAAGGAGTTTCTTTATGAGTCGGCCCAATTTCGACATGATCTACGCTTGATGGCCTATTTGTTTGGTCTATCTTTAGAGGGCTCGGCCAAGGATTGGTTCTTCACGTTACCGCATGAGCAGATGATGAATTTTCAAGTTGTGCAAGAAAAATTCGTTCAGCAGTACCGAGACCAGGTGGGGCCCAAGTACTCTATGGTTGATTTGGCCCATGAGAAGATGAAACCCGACGAGGAATTCTCCACGTTCACCGACCGCTGGCGTCGCCTGGCCGTGCAAGTTCCGGGGCATATTCCGGAGGGCGAACAAATCAAGATGGTTATTTCTAATGCAACGCCCGAGCTTAGATGCATCTTAGCCCTGAATGATATCACTTCCTGGCAACAACTCTACAGCCGAGCCCGCTTCATTAGCCAACAACTCCTAGTTTCCGTTAACCATGAGTCTCCTTCACCTTCGCCTTCCACATACCCCTTCTCTTCACCGTCCCCCACAAGTCAGCCCTCCACCTCATATCCCTCCATGAGTCGGCCATCCGCTCCCACTTATCCATATCCCTTCCCATGTCACCCCAGTACATATCCCTTCACAAGTCAACCCTCCACTGTTTCATTTCCCCACACCTTTCCACTTCCGGTCAAAAAAACGTCACACCCTGAGCGGGTGGGTGCCGTCCATTACATTCCCACTCCCTCGACTCCTCCACATCATTCTAGCCTTCTGCCTTCACCTACGCAATTCCCCTTGCCTACGCAACCTCCACTACCATCCCCACTACTTTCCCATACCCCTCGGTGTCCACCTTGCCTGAAGCGGGCTTCTCACTCTCCGTTGCCGGAATCTCTTACAGATGTTTTCAGGGCTTTGATGGCCACCCGCGCGTTACAACTCCCTCCGGTTGAGCCTTGCCAACCCGCGGTCGGGAATTTGCTCCATTTCTGTGAGTTTCATCGTCAACAGGGGCATTTGGTTGAGGACTGCTCCAAGTTCCGAGAACTTGTTTACAGCTTGGAAGACAAGAAGGAGATTGATTAGGCTGTCATGCACCAAGTTATTGTAGATCTTCGCAAACAGCAGCAGCAGCAGCAAGCGCCGCCCAGGCAGCCGTCTCTGTCTCAAGACCAGGGGCATCCCTGTGATTCTTCAGTTGATAAAGCACCCGCTCCGTTATTTATCCCCTCACATACCCCCTCACCTTCACCGTCTCCTACTCAACCTCCACGGCCTCCACAAACCCAAGCCTCTGCTCAGGCTAGCACAAACTCTTCTCCTTCCCCCTCCATTTCCACCCCCGCTTCTACTGCCAACGCCGCTCGACGTGTTGTACCGACACATCGGAGATGGGCGCCACGACCTGCCACCTCTTCTACCTCGCCACCACCTTCTCTACCCCCATCTTCGCTGCCTCCATTGACCACATCTCCATCATCACCTTCTCCATTATCCCTATTGCCGTCACCATTGCCGTCACCATCACCTCCCCTCGTAATAATCTCTATTCCGTCACCTTCACAACCATCCCCGCTACTGATGCCGCTCCTTTCACCATCATCGTCCGAGCCTGAGCAAGCTACCCCTACGCCCACAACCCCGCCATTGCCTTCATCTCCCCCCACGCCACCTTCACCTTTGCCCTCTCCTACACCTCTACCCTCCAAACCTTTACCCCCACCAGAACCTATCATCGTCGTTATCTCTCTGCCGCTCGCATTGCCTTCGTCCACACCTGCCAAGCCTTCTCCACCCCTCTCTCCACCTATCTCCACCCCATGGAGCGGGTGCGTGCTACCTTTGGTGCCCCTCGGGTCTAGACCCCAGGGAGATAAAGAGCCGAGCCAGGCTTTGATTATGCATTACAAGCTTCAAGATTTCATTTGTCGCATGCCGGTCCGAGTCCTGGTCCCTGGCTATTCTAGGGATAATGAGCCCGCACTTGCTATGAAGACGGATGCCGAGAAGAGTTCTTTAGCACTGGTGCCAGTTTCTTCAAAAGCGAGGCCGGTGACAATCTCTTTGCTCGCCGGAGAATTCACTATTGATGTTGTTATCACCTCTCGCTTGATTGCTATTCAGTTCACTGGCCCAGAAGAGTTTTCCACCCGGATGGTGCTAACCCACAAGGCCGTCAAAAGTTTAATGAATTCAGCATTCAAGGGGCAATTGGCCATGTCTTTGAGATTGGCCAGAGGCATTCTACATTTTTTGTCTCATCTCCCTCGGCTTATTGGTGAGGCGGCCACATCAACGCCGCGCATCGCCCTGCCTTAGTTCTGTCCTGCGCTTCTAGCAAGGGAGTTATGCTTCATGCCCAACTGCCGAGTGAAGATGCCAAGGCTCCATGTTCTAGTGCCGAATGATAAAACTCCACTGCTTCCTGATGTTCATCCAAAGGAGTTGACTATTCTGGAATGTCTTTCTATAGTTGGCACCGCACAGCTAGGGGCAACCGTCCTGATGAAGTTGCATATTCATGACCGGGCTAGGCCGTCTGCCAGGTGGGCCCGTTATTTGAGAAAACATTGCAAGACAAGAAGCCCGAAGGCCCGGGTCCGCGCCAGGCGGAATTGTTGCAAGCAGATTTCTGTCAAGAAGAGGCGGCGACATAAGTTCAAGGGCCAACAGTTGTGCATTCGGGGGCTCACTCCACCTCCTTCTTCTGTCTCTTCATCTTTCTTTCAGTCGTCTTCTCTGTTGCTTAGTTCTTATCCTTGGGTGGTGTACCTTCCACCAACTGACTATATTTCTACCATCTTCTCTCGTCCTCACCATTCTAGGTCCCGGCCTATGTCCTCCTCTTCCCCTGATCCCGTGACCTCTTATAGTTTTTCTTCCCGGATACGTCTGGATTCCGTTTCTCATCCTTTTCCTCCGACCCTGTTGGGGATTCCTCATGCTCGTTCCCTGACCATGTCGGGTGATTACCCTTTTCTTTCCCCGACCTTGTCGGTTGGTTCTCATTCTCTTTCCCCGACCCTGTCGGGTGTCTATCATTTTCCTTCCCCTACCCTGTCGGGTGTCTATCATTTTCCTTCCCCGACCCTATCGGATGGTTCTCACTCTCCTTCCCCGACCCTGTCGGGTGAGTCTAATTCTTTTTCTCCGATCGCGTCAGATGATCACTCCTCTTCCCCCTTATCTTTGCCACAATCTTTTTACAGTTCGTCTATTCTTTCTATCTCACCCTTTCGGGGTCATTACCCTTTTTCATGCTATTTTCGAGACTTTAGTCTGCCTTGATCTTAGTTAATCCCTGCTTATTCTGTATCTGGTTCCTTGTTATCAAGGCCTCAGTGCCTTAACGAGGGAGTTCTAGCCCTCGTCTCTCTTCCTTTTATATCTTCTTCATCCAGTTTGATGTCTGCTGCGTCTCTATGTCGAGGAATTCAATCCTTTGCTTTCCTTTCATCCCTCATCCTAACAAGCAAGGAAAATAAAGTTCGCGCTCCTCAAAACTCGATGATCGAAATCGCTTCAGGAGGCCGGTTTCCACGCCATGGATTTGTAAAGGAATCTTTGATTTTGTGCCGAAACATGTTATCATTGCTATTACTCTGTTATTTCTACACGCGCTTATAATGTTGGTTTCTTACAACATGGTTGAGTGGCCTTAGGCTTTAGTTAGTTTGCTTAGTCAAATGAGTCGCTTCTGCAGCATCTTAGGCTGGTGATAGCTCCGCGCTGGGAGTCTAGTTTCTTTCCCTGATTGTTGAGGGTGACCTTTGAGTATGGATTTTTCACACACTACACGGCGAGCCATAGCCTATCTCTCTAAGGCACATCGTTGCTGCTTTGGCCATACTTTGGGTATGCACGAAGGCCTTTTCTCTTCTCTGCTCGGCCAAGTGCAAGGGCAAGACATGGATGGATAAGATGACTAACCTAGGCACTCCGTAATACGAGAGAGGTCTCAAATAGGGGCAATCTTGACCCTCAAAAATGAGCTTTCATGTAAAATCTAGCCAATAAGGGCTACCAAAATGAGAAAATGAATCAATGCAAAATTATGAATCAAAGGCATGGCAAGAGTGGCAGTACAGTTCCCCGCGGGACGTCATGAGCCTGGTCGCATGCGTGCTTGATAAATATGGGTCTAAAAATTAAAGACACAAAGCCCCGGCACAACAGACTATCTCTTTGAGGGGTAGTGCCCTAGAAGAAATTCGAGCCTTGATAGCTCTCATCCTGCACGAAGCTTGTCTCCAATTTTTCTTCTGCTTCTCCCTCTTAGGCTAGGTTGTATCCCGGGTATGGCCTTTAGTAGGGGCACCGTTCTTTAGAAGCGGTTGGTTGTGGTAAGCCACCCTCACATGCACGCCCTACTTAAGGGAAGCATTTAATGAAAGGGAGAGGAACGACGATCCCTGTCCAGTAGTTTGAGCGAGTCTTTAGGTGCTGCGGATTGCTATGCCAAAAAGTCTAAAAAAATTAAATATTATCAAAATTTTATAAAAAAATCAAATATTGTCAAAAATCTAAAAAATAAAATACTTCAAAATTTCAAAAAAAACAAAAAAATCAAATATTTCAAAACAAAAATCAAATATTTCAAAAATCTAGAAAAAATGAAATACTGATGAAAATATAAAAAATCAAAAAATTACAAAAATCAAAAAAATATCTTTTATTTTTATTTTTTTATTTTAAGGACAGATACGTAATCTGTTTACTAAGTGTGCAGGTTGCAAGTACTCAGGCACTCCTTGCTACATCTTTGTTCTCTGCCTCCTGTCTACATCTTTGATCTGTTCTTTCCTTCTTTGATCCACTCTCTCGATCTGTTCTGAAGCTCATGTCCTTCTCAGTTTTTGTTTACGATGATCATATATTTATGAGAGGGCTTTGCCTCACGATTATGAACATGGTGATTTTGCTTCATTCTGATCTTGGGTTTTGATTGAAGTGCGTATTTTGTCATGTCTTTTATCCCGTCGTGTCCTTATCACGTGCTTATGTCCCGCCGTGTTGTCCCACACATGTTGTTTTGTTCCTCACCACGTGTTGTTAGTTGTCTTGCATATGTTGTTAGTCGTCCTTCTATATCTCGTGTGTTGTCCCAATCGTGTGTTGTCCCTTCGCGTCGTTATCTTGTCATGCTGCGTTCATACATGCATGTTGTGTCTATTAATGCCATTGCGTATGTGCTCGTTTGCCTTTATTATGTTATGCTGCATTGTCTCCCATTTCATTTGATTGTTATGTTATGTCGTGTAGCAACCCTGGTAAATTAAAGGACTCGAAAGTCCAAATAAAATTAATATATATAAATATATAATAATTAAACGAGACATGGACCTTGTACATAACCCTCTTACATTCTGAAAAGTCTTACGAAATGGACTCATAGACCTTACCATTATATTATAATATATTTAAGAATAACATGTTATTTTAAGTAGCCATTTGATGCACAAAATAATTTTAATTGAAATAAGAATCATTAAATCTTGAAGAAAATGTCAATTTATATTTTATTACTAATTTAGAAATTTTAATATTCCACATTTACTATATCATAACTTTATTAGAAGGGAGAAGGATATATATATATAAGATTTAAATACATTAAAGATATATAAAGGATAAAAGAATGGACATATATATAATTTCGATCTTTTCAAGGGCAATGAGAAATGACCAAAACTTAAATGACGCCTCTTTGTATAGGTGTATATAACGTGAAAAATAACTTAATATAACTCGTTATTTCTAAATTAGTAAAAGTCAAATAAAGTATATAGTTAAGGATATTATAAAAGAATAGGGGTATATATACGATATCGGTCTTTTGGAGGCTAACTAAAAATGCTAAAAATCAATTGACGCCAACGTCAATGGGCGTCAATTCCATAGAAAATGACTTTGAACAAGTCGTCACTTCAAACAAAATGAATAGTGCCGATTTTTTGACTAAAGAATTTGGAAAAATAATTATATGGAAAAATAGAGAAAAATGGAAAATTAATACTCCTAAAATTTTCCATCTAGATCACATCCAGGAAAAAAGATAAAAAATCCCGGAAGCATCCAATACTTAAGTTATACGTGTTTCGAACAGTTAATAAAGAAAATTCTAATACTATTAGGATAGGTACTAGAGAGTTAAGTCCCAATTGAACTCCAACCCTATAGGGTCTCCAAAACCCTATAAATACCAACCCCTTCGAGCCAATCTATTAGCTTTTTCTTCATCAAACATACTGTTGTGTTTCCTCTCCCAACAACCTGATGTTGTTGTAAAGTTCTTCAAAGTGTCGTAGGAGCCTTCTGCTTCTTTGGGCCAAAGGGGGCTGCGCTACTATCTTCTTCGTACGGAAACGTGGGAGAACTATCTTCTTCTTCCTCTTCCTTCTGCAAGTAGTCTGCGACAGGAAGGGTGCAAGAAGTCTTCTTCTTCTTGCTGAAGGAAGGCCGTCATCTTCCTTGGGTGTTCTTTTGTGCGTGAAACCATCAGCGGCTAAGATACATACTTATCATTGAGTACTGCTACTGCTGATTTGCCTCCGATTGAAAAAGGGGCTATCATCTTCTTCCTGATATCTAGTGAATCAATTTTGGTTCCTATTCTTCATCCTCTTCACGTTTCTAGCATCTACAACCAACCCAGGTAGGTCTTCTCAAGGGTTATGCCAAATTGAGTTAGTAATAAATCCTCGCATGCATTTAGTTTGGTAACGATCAATAGGGAGGTTTCTGTTTTACTAATTTCTACATTTACAGTAAGAGACACCCTTGTTTAAGGTGTTATTTGGATTTAATGCCCTTAGAATAGTCATCAAATTGAATTAGTCAACTAATAAATTACATAGGATCAAAATTTAATAACTTTGAACCTTGATGTAATAATTAATGCATGATCATATTGATAAATTCTTCCTATTTTTCTCGTTATGTTCATATCTCTAGAATCCTGTTTGAATATGACTCAAAATTCCATGTGCCTCTGTTCATATGAAACAACGACCATGTCCATGTCGTCAATTGAATGGACGCCCTCACCCACAGGCGTCAACTTAGTGAGATATCCCATGGATTTTCATATTGTGAAATCTACTTGATTATTGAAATGATGACATATACCATGGCGTCAGTTTTCTATAAGACGCCTGTAACTAAGGCGTTATTCACTGAATTAAAGACTTAACCTAAGTCGTCATAATATCTGAAATTTTTGAATGTTTTAAAAATTATTATGGATATAACGACGGCGTGAATAGTCGTCATAATTGGAACTGACGACCTAGCCGAAGGCGTCAATTCCTGAAATAAAGACTTAATCAGAGGCGTCAATTTATTGATTTACTGATTTCACGGATTCCTATAACCCACTGTGAGTGAGTTAATTGCTAAGGCACTATATTCCATTCCGTGAATATAGTCCCACGTTTCCCGTGATTTTTATCGATTACCCACTATCTCTCGATGATAGATGAACCCTCCGCGGGACATTCCGTTCCTTCGGACTGGTGACTTTATCATAGAGGCCTCCGTAAGACTCCGCTAGCTTTGGATTCCCTCAAAGCAGCCGAGCTGGTTGTACCCTTAAAACCCATGACACTTCTTAATTGTCATGTCACTCTAAAGAAACATGGTATACCGGCCCTCACGACATGCTGTTTGTATGTCATGAGAATATTCTTGAAATAATGGGATGGGTAATCCATACCATTCATATCCTTTAAGAATAGTGTGCCGTACTTTTGTACACTAATTCTATCTACCTTATCATGTACAAGAACGAGCGACCATGTTCATGTGGGCGCTTATTCCTATCATCATGGCACCCGAGTTAGGGAGCCGATTCCACCTAGTTTTATCGTTAATCGTGATTATACTGTTACTATCGTCATTATCCAACATGTTCAAATCCTTGAAATGCTATTCCTGAAAGATCTACCTTAAAGTTATACAAGTTTATTCCTTGAAACTCCATATTGGCTATAACTTTTGTGGATGTCAAAAAATACACGATCAATGCCTACGCATATAGGGCCCAATCTGGTCCTGGGAGGAGCACCCGAAAGTACTTATGCCCATGGGAGTTGTAATGATCATGGTATGGCATTGTACCGAAGTGCATGACTAGCTTGATTAGACATTCCACAATCTCATACTCGACTTGACATGACATGACTTGCGTGACCCGGAAAGGGTATTTATATACTTGCTTGAAACGTGATAGCCAATTCCCGACATGACATGATGAATATACTTGCTTGAATATCTTGACATTTATTGATATAAGTTCTTGAAAGACATGCTAGTTCACTCAATTATCTCTTGTTATACTCTCTCTCTCTTGTCGTTTTATGCAAACATGCATAGCTTTATTGCATTCATGTAACATGTAATTTACTTAAAGCAAGTTAGCTCTTGAGATATAATTCCTACTGTGTGTTCGCTCATCCAGTGTTTTCCCCTATTTTTCAGGTAAGTCCGATGATGAGACTCAATCGGATGGGGAAGGTCAAGAGTGAAGAGATTAGAGCTCTCCGTCTATCCAAGCATTTACTAACTTATCTTTCTAATTTCTTGAGTCAATCATTGTACTTTTTCCTTTTATTGAGTCTTGGCATTTTCATTTGTAATAGAAGTACTTTGAGGTTGTGATTGAATAAAGGACTCGGTTATCTTTACTTTTGTGCACTCTGTCTTTGTGTTGAATACACTAACGCTCTGATTGACATGATCGATATAAACTTGTCACGCACTCCGGGTTCCTTCCGTGCTCGGGGCGTGACAATTTTTGTGGTATCAGAGCCTAGGATATTTAATTCCTAGGAAACCCAAGTCCAAGGATAGGTGTAAACCTTTAACCGGTGAGATTGGTTAGAACCAAGGGTTAAGTTAACTTAGAATCAAAACCTTTGAACATTATCACATATTAACATAGTTATTGTAATTGTAGGACAATGGCTGCCGAACATGCCCAGTGGCGTAACATGCAATGCACTCTGCAAGGCATGACCCAGGCACTTCAACAAGTGGCACAAGGAGGTGCACATCGTGGAGCAGGAAATCTCCACCAAAGCTTCCCTCCTAAGTTCATGGGATCCACTGATCCGGATGACGCCGAGCACTGGATCCGGGAGACCGAACGTATCTTTCGGGTTATGCAATGCACGGACCAAGAGAAGGTCTTGTTAGCAACGTTTCAATTGGAAAGGGATGCCCGCTGCTGGTGGGAGTCGGTAGAAGCCACATTAGATCAAGGACAAGTTACTTGGGGGGAGTTTGTTGAACATTTCAATAATAAATATTTTTCGGACCGAGTCCAGGAGAAGAACGCCGCCGAGTTCGCCGCACTTAAGCAACGATCATTATCGGTGGCCGAGTATGAGGCACAATTCTCGAGGTTATCCCGGTACGCTAAGCATTTAGTCAATACCGAGAAAATGAAAGCTAGAAGATTTCTAAATGGGCTCAGGCCCCAGTTTATCACACAATTGACCCCGATGGACATACAAGTCTATTCAGAGATGGTACGACGAGCCCAGCTACTGGAGGATGCCACGGAACTATCTGATAGGATCCGTGGGAGAGATAAGAAGGAGAATGTTACTAGCTCCGGCACTTTCAAACCCAATTTCAACAAAAAAAGGCCAAGTAATGTAGGAGAGTCTTCTCAGGAGAAGAAAGTCAAAAAGATTAACAAGCCGTTCTCCATCACCATCACACCTTCTAAAGTGGTGTGTAAACACTGTGACAAGGCCGGACATAAGGTCGAAGAATGTTGGAGGAAACTTGGAGCATGTCTCCGTTGTGGGAGCCGTGATCATAGGATTCCCGACTGTCCCCTACTCAATGATCAAGCCGGTGATGGGAAGCGCCCGGTGACAAGGAATGCACGTCTCCAAGCTATTAAGGAGACAGAACAAGATGAAGGCGGACTAGTGGAAGGTAAATTGAAAGTTTGTTCCAAGTCTGCATATGTCTTATTTGATACTGGTGCCTCGCATTCTTTTATTTCTAAGAAGTTTGCTAATCCATTACCCATGGAACCGGAATGAATGAAATTAGTTCTTTCAACTCCTCTCGGAAGCGAAGTTGACCTTACTCACCATTATCAAAATTGTGAAGTCTTGGTAAAGGGAAGAAATCTTCCTATCGACCTCATATGTTTAGACCTAAAGGAATATGATGTCATATTGGGAGCAGATTGGTTATCTAAGTATCGGGCAACTGTGGATTACCGTAATAGTAAAGTTACTTTCAAAGACTTTCCGGAACTGGTCTATACTAGCCCTAAGAGTCGGAGGAAGTCACCTCTTATTTCGCCTCTCCGAGCTAGCAAGCTAATAAGGAAAGGATGTGTATCTTTCCTTACGTTTGTCACCATTAAGGAGACTAAGGAGACTAAGCTAGAAGACATCCCAGTTGTGCAAGAATTTTCGGACGTGTTTTCGGAAGATTTGCCTGGATTACCCCCACAAAGAGAAGTGGCCTTCACCATCGACTTGATCCCTGGTGCTGGCCCAGTTTCTAGGGCACCTTATAGGATGTCCCCTGCCGAACTTAAGGAACTAAAGGAGCAATTGATGGAACTTCTCAAGAAAGGATTTATCAGACCAAGCACTTCCCCATGGGCAGCACATGTGCTATTTGTAAAGAAGAAAGATGGATCCATGAGGTTATGCATCGACTATCGACAGTTGAATCATCTCACTATCAAGAACAAGTATCCACTGCCGAGAATCGATGAGTTATTTGATCAAATATCTGGATCCAAGTATTTTTCAAAGATTGATCTCAGGTCGGGATATCACCAACTAAGGATCAAGGATGAGGACATTTATAAGACCGCATTCAGAAGCAGGTATGGGCACTATGAATTTGTTGTGATGCCTTTTGGACTAACAAATGCCCCTGCTGCCTTTATGCAGTTGATGAATAGTATATTCAGGCCTCGTCTAGATCAATTCATAGTGATTTTCATTGATGATATACTAATCTATTCAAAGACCAAGGAAGAGCACGAGGAGCATTTGAGGATTACATTACAGATATTGAGGATGAATCAGTTATATGCAAAGCTCAGAAAATGTGAATTCTGGTTAGAAGAAGTATCTTTCTTGGGGCATGTTATATCAAAAGACGGTTTATCCGTAGATCCATCGAAGGTTGAAGCTGTAAAGGATTGGGAAAGACCGACCAATGCTAGTGAGATCCGTAGTTTCTTGGGTCTTGCAGGCTACTATCGGTGATTCATCAAGGATTTCTCCAAGATCACTGTACCACTCACTAGACTAACGCGCAAGGAGATACGTTATGAATGGAGTGAGGAATGTGAAAGAAGCTTCCAAGCTCTCAAAGATCACCTAACTACAGCCCCGGTCTTAGCTCTACCAGTCGAAGGAGAGAAGTTCGAGGTATACACTGATGCATCTGGCATTGGCCTCGGATGTGTTTTAATGCAACAAGGGAAAGTTATAGCCTACTCTTCTCACCAATTGAAGAAGCACGAGGAGAACTACCCAGTCCATGACTTAGAATTGGCTGCGGTTGTGTTTGCACTGAAGATATGAGGCAGTTTATTGTATACTCTGACCATAAAAGTCTTAAGTATCTCTTCTCTCAGAAGGAATTGAATATGAGGCAAAGACGTTGGCTAGAATATCTCAAGGACTTCGACTTCACTATACAATATCATCCTGGAAAGGGTAATCCTGTAGCCGATGCCCTCAGTCGAAAGCCGAGAGCACTATTAGCCAATTGTATGATTCAGGAGTGGAAGTTGCTAGAACAATTCTCTAAACTTGATATAAGCCTGGACAAGGAGAACAAGTGTGTTACACTATCCCATATAAGCATACTGCCAGATCTACTCTCAAAAATACATGGACTACAAGATAAGGATCCATTATTAGTGGAAATCAAGGATAAAATTGAAGAACAATCGAAGTTCAAATTAGCATCAGATGGAAGATTGATGTTCAGGAATAGAACATGTATACCTGATTATCCAGAGCTAAAGAAGAAAATCTTAGATGAAGCTCACAGATCAAGGTACACGATTCATCCAGGGTCTACCAAAATGTACCAAGATTTGAAAAGGACCTTCTGGTGGTCCAATATGAAAAGAGAAGTAGTAGACTTTGTGTCTCGCTGTCTCACGTGTCAACAAGTCAAGGCAGAACACCAAAAGCCTATCGGTAAGCTACACCCTCTAGAAATTCCTAAATGGAAGTGGAAGGATATCGGTATGGACTTCATTATGGGTCTGTCTAAATCAAAAGGAGGACATGATGGAATATGGGTTATCATCGACCGATTGACCAAATCGGCACACTTCTTGCCAATCAAGAGTCGATGGTCAGTTGATGTTCTTGCTACATTATACATTCAGGAGATAGTCAGGTTACATGGAGTTCCTGTCTCAATCGTGTCTGACAGAGACCCCCGTTTTACTTCTCACTTTTAGAAGGGTCTACAACATTCGCTAGGGACGAGACTTAACTTTAGTACAGCTTTTCATCCTCAAACGGATGGTCAGACCGAGAGAACCAATTAGGTGGTTGAAGATATGCTCAGAGCTTGCATCATTGATTTTGGTGGAGGCTGGCATGATCACTTACCTTTGGTTGAATTTGCATACAATAACAGCTACCAGGCAAGTATACAAATGGCACCTTTCGAAGCTTTATACGAAAGGAGTTGCCGATCGCCTTTGTGCTGGGACGAAGTTGGCGAGAAACAACTATTAGGTCTAGACATGGTAAGGGATACCACTGAAAAGATTCAGTTGATTAGAGAAAGACTTCAAGTTGCTCAGTCTAGACAGAAGACTTATGCTGACCCAAGAAGAAGAGATCTCGAATTCCAAGTCGGAGATCACGTATTTCTCAAGATATCACCTGGACGTGGAATAAGGAGATTTGGTGTTAAGGGCAAGCTTACACCAAGATTTATCGGACCTTTTGAGATACTAGAAAGAGTTGGCGAGGTTGCTTACCACGTCGCTTTACCTCCTCAATTATCCAAAGTTCATAATGTATTCCACGTATCCATGTTAAAGAAGTATGTGCACGATCCGGCACATATCATCGATCATGGAGACCTGGTGATTCAAAGGGATCTCACCTATGAACAAAAGCCCATGATGATCCTCGATCGCCAAGTACGAACATTAAGAAGTTATTCCCATGGTCAAAGTACAATGGAGTAAAAGCTCAGAACACGAAGCCACATGGGAGACCGAGGAGTCTATGAGGAAATGATTCCCAGAATTATTCTAAAAAGGTATGTACTCTACACTCTCCACGTCTATACGCGATTGAATTTGGGGATCAAATTCTTTTAAGTGGGGGAGGGTGTAGCAACCCGGTAAATTAAAGGACTAGAAAGTCCAAATAAAATTAAAATATATAAATATATAATAATTAAACGAGGCCTGGACCTTGTACATAACCCTCTTATATTCTGAAAAGTCTTACGAAATGGACTCATAGACCTTACCATTATATTATAATACATTTAAGAATAACATGTTATTTTAAGTAGCCATTTGATGCACAAAATAATTTTAATTGAATTAAGAATCATTAAATCTTGAAGAAAATGTCAATTTATATTGTATTACTAATTTAGAAAATTCAATATTCCACATTTACTATATTATAACTTTATTGGAAGGGAGAAGGATATATATATAAGATTTAAATACATTAAAGATATATAAAGGATAAAAGAATGGGCATATATACAATTTTGATCTTTTCAAGGGTAATGAGAAATGACCAAAACTTAAATGACGCCTCTTTGTATAGGCGTATATAACGTGAAAAACGACTTAATATAACTCGTTATTTCTAAATTAGTAAAAGTCAAATAAAGTATATAGTTAAGGATATTATAAAAGAATAGGGGTATATATACGATATCGATCTTTTGGAGGCTAACTAAAAATGCTAAAACTCAATTGACGCCAACGTCAATGGGCGTCAATTCCATAGAAAATGACTTTGAACAAGTCGTCATTTCAAACAAAATGAATAGTGCCAATTTTTCGACTAAAGAATTTTGGAAAAATAATTATATGAAAAAATAGAAAAAATAGAAAATTAATACTCCTAAAATTTCCCATCTAGATCACATCCAGGAAAAAAGATAAAAATCCCGGAAGCATCCAATACTTAAGTTATACGTGTTTCGAACTCTTAAAAAAGGAAATTCTAATACTATTAGGATAGGTACTAGAGAGTTAAGTCCCAATTGAACTCCAACCCTATAGGGTCTCCAAAACCCTATAAATACCAACCCCTTCGAGCCAATCTATTAACTTTTTCTTCACCAAACATACTGTTGTGTTTCCTCTCCCAACAACCTGCTATTGTTGCAAAGTTCTTCAAAGTGTCGTAGGAGCCTTCTGCTTCTTTGGGCCAAAGGGGGCTGCGCTACTATCTTCTTCGTACGGAAACGTGGGAGAACTATCTTCTTCTTCCTCTTCCTTCTGCGAGTAGTCTGTGACAGGAAGGGTGCAAGAAGTCTTCTTCTTCTTGCTGGAGGAAGGCCGTCATCTTCCTTGGGTGTTCTTTTGTGCGTGAAACCATCAGCGGCTAAGATACATACTTATCATTGAGTACTGCTACTGCTGATTTGCCTCTAATTGAAAAAGGGGCTATCATCTTCTTCCTGATATCTAGTGAATCGGTTTTGGTTTCTATTCTTCATCCTCTTCACGTTTCTAGCATCTACAACCAACCCAGGTAGGTCTTCTCATGGGTTATGCCAAATTGAGGTTGTAATAAATCCTCGCATGCATTTAGTTTGGTAACGATCAATAGGGAGGTTTCTGTTTTACTGATTTCTACATTTACAGTAAGAGACGCCCTTGTTTAAGGCGTTATTTAGATTTAATGCCCTTGGAATAGTCATCAAATTGAATTAGTCAACTAATAAATTACATTGGATCAAAATTTAATAACTTTGCACCTTGATGTAATAATTAATGCATGATCATATTGATAAATTCTTCCGATTTTTCTCGTTCTGTTCATATCTCTAGAATCCTGTTTGAATATGACTCAAAATTCCATGTGCCTCTGTTCATATGAAACAACGACCATGTCCATGTCGTCAATTGAATGGACGCCCTCACCCACAGGCGTCAACTTAGTGAGATATCCCATGGATTTTCATATTGTGAAATCTACTTGATTATTGAAATGACGACATATACCATGCTGTCAGTTTTCTATAAGACGCCTGTAACTAAGGCGTTATTCACTGAATTAAAGACTTAACCTAAGTCGTCATAATATCTGAAATTTTTGAATGTTTTAAAAATTATTATGGATATAGCGACGGCGTGAATAGTCATCATAATTGGAACTGACGACCTAGCCAAAGGCGTCAATTCCTGAAATAAAGACTTAATCAGAGGCGTCAATTTATTGATTTACTGATTTCACGGATTCCTATAACCCACTGTGAGTGAGTTAATTGCTAAGGCACTATATTCCATTCCGTGAATATAGTCCCACGTTTCCCGTGGTTTTTATCGATTACCCACTATCTCTCGATGATAGATGAACCCTCCGCGGGACATTCCGTTCCTTTGGACTGGTGACTTTATCATAGAGGCCTCCGTAAGACTCCGCTAGCTTTGGATTCCCTCAAAGCAGCCGAGCTGGTTGTACCCTTAAAACCCATGACACTTCTTAATTGCCATGTCACTCAAAAGAAACATGGTATACCGGCCCTCACGACATGCTGTTTGTATGTCATGAGAATATTCTTGAAATAATGGGATGGGTAATCCATGCCATTCATATCCTTTAAGAATAGTGTGCCGTACTTGTGTACACTAATTCTATTTACCTTATCATGTACAAGAACGAGCGACCATGTTCATGTGGGCGCTTATTCCTATCATCATGGCACCCACGTTAGGGAGCCGATTCCACCTAGTTTTATCGTTAATCGTGATTATACTGTTACTATCGTCGTTATCCAACATGTTCAAATCCTTGAAATGCTATTCCTCAAAGATCTACCTTAAAGTTATACAAGTTTATTCCTTGAAACTCCATATTGGCTATAACTTTAGTGGATGTCGAAAAATACACGATCAATGCCTGCGCATATAGGGCCCGATCTGGTCCTGGGAGGCGCACCCGAAAGTCCTTGTGCCCATGGGAGTTTTAATGATCACAGTATGGCATTGTACCAAAGTGCATGACTAGCTTGATTAGACATTCCATAATCTCATACTCGACTTGACATGACATGACTTGCGTGACCCGGAAAGGGTATTTATATACTTGCTTGAAACGTGATAGCCAATTCCCGACATGACATGATGAATATACTTGCTTGAATATCTTGACATTTATTGATATAAGTTCTTGAAAGACATGCTAATTCATTCAATTATCTCTTGTTATACTCTCTCTCTCTTGTCGTTTTACGCAAACATGCATAGCTTTATTGCATTCATGTGACATGTAATTTACTTAAAGCAAACTAGCTCCTGAGATATAATTCCTACTGAGCGTTCGCTCATCCAGTGTTTTCCCCTATTTTTCTGGTAAGTCCGATGATGAGACTCAATCGGATGGGGAAGGTCAAGAGTGAAGAGATTAGAGCTCTTTGTCTATCCAAGCATTTACTAATCTTATCTTTCTAATTTCTTGAGTAAATCATTGTATTTTTTTTTTATTAAGTCTTGGCATTTTCATTTGTAATAGAAGTACTTTGAGGTTGTGATTGAATAAAGGACTGGGTTATCTTTACTTTTGCGCACTCTGTCTTCGTGTTGAATACACTAATGCTCTGATTGACATGATCGATATAAACTTGTCACGCACTCTGGGTTCCTTCCGTGCTCGGGGCGTGACATGTCGTGTTGTTTGTCGTTCAGTTAATCGTTATGTTATCTACGCTATGTTTATACTTGATTATTTATCATAATTATCTTATACATGAAAATCCATAAAAATCAAAAAATGAAAATCAAAAAATGTCATTTTGCCTGCGCAGGTAAGTCAGGTATGGCTCTCTATCCCTACTCATTGTTGCATTACTATGTGGTATCTATATTGTTATATTATCTCGAGAACCGACTGGTCATTCATGTGTTTCAGGATCTGACGTTCCCCTCTAACAAAAACGATGATGATCTAGGTGCACGTGTTTAATCATCGGATAGGCCGTTAGGTTGAGAAATTAGGGAACGATGGTTCTATCTCGCACGCCGTGGTTGCAGATAGTGTCTTGACCCTGATTGTTTCGGTCTAGCTACACTATTCTCGAGTATTTTCTATTTTATCTTTCTTTGCATTCGTTTTGATGATTTATTTATTTTAGCCCAGCATGCATCATGCACATCTTTTGAGCATTCATGACTCATGGTTTACCTGCAAAATATCCCATCAGTGATGGTTAGCTATGCTTTCAATGTTTGAGTAAGAGGAACAATTCCACTCTGAGTTGAAAGGTTCACTTTGGTCGATTCACTTGGTTTGGTTGATTAAGAGGTCCTCGTCTGGAGTTTTAGTCTGTTTCTTCATTTTTTCGCTACTTATTCCGGTCTCCTCATTGGTCCGAGGGATTGTGTACCCCATGAGGTTGATCGTGTGTTTCTTTATATTTAGTTTAGTTCCTCCAGACTGGTGTCACTTTTGGTTTAATCATTCCTTGTGGATGGTTCGGAGTTTTCCGAAATATTCTTATCGCTTGTTGGTGAAAACGAGTGTCGTTTTACCTTAACGCCCACTTTTTAGTCCACTCCGCTACATTTTTGCTTCATCTCCATGTTCCATTTCGCTTTCGCTTCACCTCTGCACGCTCCCCTACAAAGCGGACGTTAAGGAGGGCTATTTTTTGCTGACAAGTTGAGTCATTTCTTTTACTCCCATTTATTGATGCCTCGGGTTGCCCATCACTCGCTGGGCTATTTTCTGGCACGTTCTGGGCCAATTTTATGGGTAGCCTCCCTCTCTGGCTAGGTCCGAGTTGATTCAGGGCTTCATGGGCCTTGGTTTTGGTTGATTGAGCTTTTTCTATGAATTTCAAATGCCCATATACATGTGCGGTCAACCTCCAGCCTTTCAACCATTTGTGCGGTTGATAGTGGGCCGTCCAAACATTTAGTGGGTATATTGGTTAATTGTCAGAATTATCACCGACAAGCATATATACGGTCTGGCCTTAGCCCCATAAGTCCATTGTGCGGTATATACTAAGCCGTTTATATCTCAAGAGTCCTAGCGTTGATTGACTATTCAGATAATTATCTATTTATCTTCTTATTTGTGATTTATCACCGACAGGCTTGGGCGGTTTTCCAAGAGCCGTTCAACTATGAAAGAGTCCAGTGGCGAATTTACCGGTCAGTTCAGTGGATAAATTAATTATCTTAGGATTTATTTGAATTTCTATCGACAGGGATGGACGGCCCTTGTCTGGCCGCTCATAATTTGTGCGGTCTATCGTGAGACCGTTTATCCTCTCAGACCAGAATGTGGTTAAGACTTTTTCCTATCATTCATGGCTTTTATCCCAAACTTTCTCCGATGATTTCTCGACGAATCCTTAACCATTTTGAGTTCTGTTTCTTCCAAATGAAAGATAATTGAATTATCTTCATCTTTTATTTGATAATCTCGAGCTGAAAATGCTTAGAAACCCTAAGTTCGGGGTTAGCATTTGGGTGCTCTATAAATAGACCCTAAAGGCTACCTTTGAAAGGGGGGGAGATTTTTGATCGATGGCGAAGCCCTGCCGAATCTTCGAGCGACCTAGCACCAGGGAGGGAGGCCTTCTACGTCCATACAGGCCTCCGGTTCAGGGAGTAGTTGTTCTTTGAGTCATTAGTACATTTAATTCCATCGTTCTCCCTCATTTGTATGTATTACTTTCTCCACGTTTCCTCCACATTTTCCTCATTTTCATACATCATTCACACACCCTCCTATGCTTTTTGACGCCCCCAGGGGTTTAAAAATCCCCAGGTACCCCCCATTTTATTTAGTCATGTTCATTTCCATCCGTTTGAGCTTTTACTACACTTTCTAGTTCTAACTTGGGTTTTTCTTTGTGTTCTACACGTGGTTTTGCAGGTCAGCAACACACTAATGCGAGGCCCATCCTTTCTGGCCGGCCGGAAAGGGTGGAGGTTTGAACCTTTACAACTTAAGGTGCGGTGGTGTCGGGTGGCTACATCCTGCCCGTTCGAAGGGATGTGCAGCATCATGAGAGCCGTTCTTCCTCTTCCTGCGGTCATATCCAAGCCGTTCGTCGTCCACTGCACTTCATCCCGCGTCCCCTCTCAGTGTTGACGGGCGGCCGTTCAAGACAAGGGCGGCTTATTCGGAGCCGCGCATCCTTCCAGTGCTGATCAAAAGGTGAGTGTCTCCCTCTTCTTTCCAAGGTACAACGTGTTCATCACTTTCGGAGCCTTGGTGGCGATCACAGTTTTCTAATTTTGTTCCCTTCTATCCCCGTCTTGTTTACTTTCATATTCATAATGGTAAAGGGATTTGAAGGGAGTTTTAAGCCGATGTAGAGAAGGTAACCATTTCCTACCAACAACGGTGGTGTCTATGGGCATCGGCTAACTCTTTGTACCATGCATTGCTTGCCTCAATGTGATGACGAATGTCGTCATGCAGACTCCTAACATGTCTAGCAAATGACTCAGCAGACTCTGACACTCGTGCATGAATGGGCATGGGAACAAGATCCACTGGTTTCATAGGCCTACGACCTATGACAATCTCAACGGACTCATACCAGTAGACCTGTTGACCTAATCATTATATGCAAACTCAGCCAGTGGTAACATGAGATCCCAATCCCCTATACGGTCCTTAACAAGACACCTCAAAAGATCACCCAGACTCCTATTGACCACCTCGGTCTGACCATCGGTCTGGGGATGATATGCAGTGGAAAACTTGAGGTGTGTACCTAACATATGCCACAGTGTCTTCCAAAAATAACTGGTGAACCTAATATCACGGTCATACACTATGGTACGAGGCAAGCCAAACTTACACACCACATGAGTAAGGAAAAGACGGGCTACCCTTGAAGCATCCGAAGTCTTAGAGCAGGGAATGAAAAGGGCCATCGTCGAGAACCGATCTACTACCACATAGACCGAATCATGCTTCCTGGAGGTTCGTGGCAATCCCAAGATAAAATCCATGTTAACATCATGCCACGGGGCATCAGGCACGGGAAGAGGTGTGTAGAGGCCCAAGCTTTACTTCTTCATTTTGGACGTAACACATGTACGACACTAGGCCACAATGTGAGCAACATCTCTCTTCAAGCTCGGCCAATAGAATCTATGCTCGACAGCCTCAATAGTCTTGTTCCGACCGAAGTGGCCGACTAGACCTCCCACATGAAGTTCCCAGACTAAGAAGTCGTGAACTGAAGTTCGGGGAACACAAAGCCTGCCTCCTCGAAAGAGGTACCCCTCCTGAAGCACATAGTCACTATGATCTCTCGAGGGTCCGGCCTTGAGAGCGACAAAGATCTGACCAAAGTCAGGACAATCAACATATGCCTCTCTCATCTTCTCTAGCCCTATAACCTCAGCACTCATGGTGGCCAGCAGACATGCTCGCCGACTCAAGGCATCAGCCACCTTGTTCTCCACTCCAGCCTTGTGCTTGAGCAGAAATGTGAACTGCTGGAGATACTCAACCCATCTGGTGTGACACGCATTGAGCTTCTTTTGGGCATGGAGGAACTTCAAAGCCTCATGGTTAGAGTACAAGATAAACTCCTGATGTAATAAATAGTGCCTTCAATGCCGAAGAGCCTGAACAACTGTATATAATTTCTTATCATAAGTGGAGTATCGCAGTTTCGCGTCATTCAGCTTCTCATTGAAATATGCAATCGAGTGTGTTTCCTGACTCAACACTCCTCCAATTCCTACACCCGACGCATCACAAGAGACCTCAAACACCTTCGAGAAATCTAATAATCGAAGGACCGATGTCTGGGTCATGCGCTCCTTGATGTCCTTGAAGGTAGCAGCAACGGCCTTCGTCCATACGAATGTGCCCTTCCTGATACAATTCGTGATCGGGGCAGTGACGGAACTAAATTCGTGGATGAAACGACGATAGAACGTCACGAGGCTATGGAAGCTGCGGACATCATGGACCATCCGGGTTCCGACCACTCAACAATGGCCCGGACCTTCTCCGGATCAGCAGAGACCCTGGTACTAGGCACAATGAAACCCAAGAAGGTAAGCTGATGATTCATAAAGGCACACTTCTGTGGGTTGGCAAACAACTGCTCTCGCCTTAAAAGTAGGCAGACCTGTCGTAGATGATCCAAGTGGTTCCCCGTAGTGCACTATAGATGAGAATATCATCAAAATACACTACCATAAAGACTCCAACGAATGGTCGAAGGACCTGAGTCATGAGCTGTATGAAGGTGCTGGGGGCATTGGTCAGCCCAAAGGGCATAACCAACCACTCATATAGACCATCCTTGGTCTTAAATGCGGTCTTCGACTCATCACCTGGCTTAATCCTCACCTGATGGTAGCCACTCTAAAGATCGATCTTTGAAAAGAAAGTGGCACCTGCCATCATGTCAAGCATATCATCCAGGCGGGGAATAGGGAACCTGTACTTCATGGTGATTTTGTTGATGGCACGACTATCAATACACATCCTCCAAGTGCCATCTTTCTTTGGGGCGAGTATTGCGGGCAGAGCACACGGACTCATGCTGTCCCGAACAGATCCTCTCTGCATAAGCTCATCGACTTGCCGCTTTTGCATGGCATGCTCAGTGGGACTCATGCGATAGTGGTGAAGGTTGGGCAATGAGGATCCCAGAATCAGGTCGATAGCATGTTGAATATCATGCATAGGTGGGAGTCCCTCGGGAAGCTCTTCGGGAAAGATATCAGCAAACTCCTACAGAATGGGAATGACATCGGGTGGGAGTTCACCCTCGGACTTTTGCTCCACTTCTCGGACCATGATAGCAAACACGGGGCTGCCCCTACTAGCCTCCCGCTCCATTTCTCGGGAGCTAATCAACATCAACCTCCTAGACGAGGGCTCGCCCGTGCTAGATGTAACGGTCATGGCCCGAGCTGGGGATGGGGTATTGGGTCCAGGGACGGAAGGTTACGGAGTACTAGGACCAGTATGACCCCTAACTAAAGGACTCTTGGGTTGAGAGGGGTGGAGGGTAATCCGTTGGCCACCATGGTCGAAGGTACAGGTGTTCGACCGGCCATGGAATGTAGCATCCCGATCAAACAACCATGGCCTACCAAGAATAATACTGCCCACCTCTATGGGGAGGACATCACACCAGATCTTGTCACGGTAGGCATGGAACTGTAGTGGGACCAGACACCACAGTATGATCGGAATGGAGGTGGAATCCACCCATGATACTCGATAGAGGCAAGGATGGTCCACAGGAGTAAGACCAATACGTGAAATAGTGCCCGTGGAGATTGCATTGATGCAACTCCCAATATCGATAATCACCTTACAAACTTTCCCGCCCAGTCTACAGTATGTATGCAAGATGGTGGTCCGACGCCAGTCATCACTAGCCTGTGGCTATGTGAGAATACACCTGACGACCCCTATATGGGCATCATCTAGATGCTGAACATCCTAGCCGTCATCTTCATTCTCAAAGAACTCGTCAGCTAATTCCTTCTCCGCCTCATAGCTGACTGACACAAGCTCGGAAGATGAGGTGGTCCCGACCTGTGTGTCCCCAATGACCAGAGATTGACGCGTGGGACACTGGTTGGCAAAGTGGCCAAACCCATTGCAGTAAAAACACTACTGCCGTGATCCACTAGGCTCCCCGATCAAAGGTCCCTTACCCTTATCCTCCCGACGGACAGGAGGTGTAGGCAACAAGGGACGGGCAAGAGGTGCGGGCGCCGGTGGACGGGCAATGGGGTGCCGTAGGTTGTTGGGGACGAGGGAAATCCCTCGAAGGTGGAGGACGAGGCCTAGGAGCGAATGGCTCCTGACGGACGGGCTCCTGAGGTCGAGCCATGGGGGCCCTTTGATATGTGCTTGAAGAGTTGCGGGGCTCGACACTACGAAGTGGGAAGGGGCCCAACCGTTGTGTAGGCTCGAACTCGGCCTCGAATTGCTCCAATTCGAGAGCAACCTGATACGCTTGTTCCAAAGTGGTCGCATTAAGGCGGAAAAGTTCATATTGATAGTTTGGCCGCATACCTCTTTGAAAGCGCGGGATGGTCATGGTGCTCTCTTCCGTAACTCCACACCGCAAATAATACTCATCAAACTCGGCGGTGTACTCAGTCACGGATTGGTTTCCTTGGGTGAGACTTTGCCATTTGTCTATGAGACGTTGGCGGTATGTGGCAGGAAGGTATTTCTGCCTCAACTTGATTTTCATGTCATCCTAAGTACCGATTTGGGGTTGATGTCGCTGCATCAACAGGCTCTCCACATTTGTCCAATAGGTTTGTGCGTGCCCTTGCAACTTCATCTTTGTGTAGCAAACTCTTCGGTGGTCCGTCATCTCAAACCACTCAAAGTACCGATCCATGCCGGCCTCCCAATCTAAATAGACCTTCGGGTCCAAGGACCCGTCAAAAAGGGGAGGGTCCACACGCACGGTCCTAAGAACACGGTCGTCATCATTGTAATCACGATTCCATCGTTGGACTCGACGGTCACGACCATAACCCCCTTGTTCATTATTGGATGCATAGTCATCCACCTCGGGCACTCGTTGCCCCCTATCATTTGTCCCTTGTGCCCTTGGAGCAGGAGGTTGCGGAATCGACTCTTGTTTGCCATTCGTCGGCGTGGGTTGCGCCTCCACTAGGGCCCTCTCTAAGACAACAACTCTCCCTACTAGACCCTGGATGGACTAGTCCAATGCTTCGACCCGATCTTCTATGGCTTTCATCCTCCCTTCTAGGCACGTTCCTACGCCATCTAGACGCGTACTAAGCCCATCCATATGCGTATCGAGTCGATCCATGAGAGATCGGAACATCTCGGCCACCGAAGGCTCATCGGAACTATGGGCTTAGGGATCTGCCATAGGTGGTGGTGGTGATTATTGGGTACCTCTACAGGTGGGCATGCAAAGGACATAGTGACTGGGATACATGGACTAAAGCAAATATGATGAACCTAGACTTAACCAATATCATGGCGGAGTTACGCGATCCGAAGATCCTCTCTCGCAAGTGTGCGACCTTCCCGATAGGCGTAATCTAACGTTCGGGCAACACCTTTTGATATACCGGGTAAAGGATGCAATGAGACACCTAGGACGACTACCCTAGACACTAACTCGCTCTGATACCAAACTGATGCAGGACGAATGAGAGACCTGATGCTAAATGATGCGAACCTTGGACTCTACGTGACAACGCGACCAGCGACACGTGACAAATTGAGCTACCTCGGCTCGACACTAAGAGTTCCTATGGGATATATGCCTTTAACAGAAATGCGAGCTCACTCGTCGTCCCAAGCGAGGTAAATGGGGATCCGCGCGGTTGAGAAACCGGCAGAGTCAAGGGTGGTCAACTCACTTCCATGCTCGGGTCGAGTCACGGGATGGGTTCACTTTCTTTCTCACAACGGTGATTAGCATGAACTCACGAGCTAGAATTCTAATCAACGCTCTCAAGCAGCGGCATATAATCATATACTAAATAAGCAAAATACCAAGAAGTTGAGATCGTTACCTCCACGTACCCGGCATGGGGAAGAAAACCCCGGCCAAAATCGTACTACCGGTTAAACAATTTTCAGTAATTACAAAGTTAACCCACTCCACGCAGGGAGGTAATAGGTCACATGTGGGGCCCGGGAGTATCGAGTTTGGGTTGACGGGCAGCATTTTGGGGTGCTCCGTCGGTGCCGAAAAGTCACGGTTCGGTGCTATCCGGACGGCACGTGGTACGGGTTGTGGGGCCCACGTACTGCTCGGACTTCCGAACTGGGTGGGGTGGGTCCCGCTGCGAAGAGGACCGCTGGGGGGCCGATCCCTAGGAGAGAGAAGCCCTGGTTTGCCTCGTGGAAGGTGAGACGGCTCCGTTCAGCACGCGTTGAAGTTGCTATCCGCGGATCTGAGTTGCTATTTCAGACCTACGCGATCCGGCGATAGAAATTGCTGCGACCAGCTCCGATCTCGGAATGTCACGAAACCAGCGCCGTTGGAAAGCTAACTCGAAGTACTCCAACCCTACGGTGTTACATGATTTTTGTTGGGACCATAATTTCCATTGTGGAATTTCAAAGAGGACTGTTCTCAGTCTCAGATCTGGAAGGATAGACTTGGATCTGCCTGAGAATGGGCGTTGACCGCGACTAAAACTTCAGAACTGGGAGTTGGGCCCTTTATGAAAGTTAGAGAGGGGGAAGTAAGGAAGACGTGGATAATTGCTTTGTAATGCTTGGTGGAGGTTTGATATGTGAAATGGATTTTATAACACAGATGGGTCGGATCTGGACTGCAGGGGGCAACACAGATTTGGGAAAAGACAGTCGTTTTTAAAAATGGTAAACGAACTCCTAAATTCCTAAGAAAATTTGTGGGAAGGGGGTGCGTGGACATAATCCCCAGTCCAAATTTTAGATCATTCTGAAATCGAAAAGGTGGGTTCATGGGTGAAATACTTTGTTGCTGGAACATAAGATAGAATAGTGGCAGATCTGGAGGGATGTGGGAAACGAAATGGGAAAAATGAAAAACGAACGGTGGAAAATCTGAACATTTTTTTGGGACATGGGATTGACCTTGGGAACTCACCCTGAGAATTTCAGATCGAACAGATCTCGGCGTTGAGAGCTAAAAATCCGAATGTGTCTTGATATCCTGAGTTGGACAGAACTCCAGCGATGGCGGCGACGGTGCAACGGCGGCTCGATGGCGGTGGCGGCGGCGGCGACGATCTTCACACACTGATATAGTGAGGAGTCACACCTCAGAAGGCAACCTTCACAGCTGCAAGAAGGGGAGAGGAGAGAGAGAGGGGGGCGGCCTTGGCCTCTTGGACAAAAATCCTTGAAATTCTTTCATTAATTGTGTGGAAAATGGGAAACTACAACCTTTTATATGAAATGGCCACCCATTGTAAATGACCAGCCATGCCCTGAGATCTAGGGTGGGTGAGGGGCACCTTGGGAAAGCCAAAAATACACATTTCTCCCATGTGGTCAAACAAAATAAAAAAACTAGCCTAATATGACAAAAGAGGGGGCGCCCCCCCTTAAGGAAGCGAAATGCCATTGGTCCAATGTCCAAGGTGGCAATGGGCCAGCCCCTATGGGTCCCTAGAAGTTAGGTGGCCCAATGGGGAAGGGGGTGAGGGGGCCCGCGGGACCCAGGTGGTCCCGTTTTACAAGAAAACCTATTTATTTATCCTAATTACACTCTATTCAACCCAAATAAATACAAATCAGCACACATTACATTCCAAATAAAAATACAATAAATACTAAAAATACTAGGACTCAAGACGGAGACGCCAAACTGTCTCCAAGCCATAGGGATGCCGATGTAGCTCGGGTGGTGCTGCGCGTACGGTACCGACGGTTTGTTGGTTTGTGCTTCTCGCTCGCTCTAGTGTCCGCACCAAATTAGTAAAATAAATAAAAACAAATAAAAACAAAAACAAAAATGGTGAACGCAGTCTCCTGGAGACTACGTTCTCATGAACTCAGTCTCCTAGATGTTTATATCTACCCACCCCAATCTAAGCAATATAATTCATAAGCATGAAAGCATGTAAGAGAAAGGGCAATGAAGATAAAGAACTTACAATGATCGCCACCATGGATTAGTAGTGGGAAAAAGGATGCTATAGGAAGTGAAACACCTACCGTGTACCTTGGAAAAGATAATGAAAGATATGGCTGAAGGAAACCACTAAGACGTGATCACGCATAGAAATGGGTGTGGGGAACCTTGCGGTATAACACCTCCTCGCCTTCTAGCCGGCTAGAAGAAGAGGGTTTCACGTTCTCTTTCTTTCCTGCAGAACAAAGCTCAAACACAAAGATAAAAACCCATTAGAAACCGAAGTGCAGAATCTGCCCGAATTGCATAAAACAACATTACAAAAGGGGGAAGAACGCACTAGGGGGAGGTTTTTAACCCCTGTAAACTGGTGCAAAAGATAGGTGTGTGTATTGTGAATGCATGAAGATTGAAAAATAGAATTAACACGCAGTATAACAGCAGGGAGAAGCGACGTAAAATTGGAAAAAGTGTATGCAGTGCAGAAATGCAGAAATCTGTGATGCTTTGAGAAAATGGAGGAAATATAACTAAGGATAGGGACGGAAACATAAAGCCCTTGAGCGTAGAAATCGAAGCTAATACTTCCCTCAACAGGTTGGGGTCGAAGAGAAGACTTGACGTCGTAGCATGGCTTCGCCCCGAACCGAAGAAGAGCCACCTTCTCGCGCATGCGAACTGGGTGCAGAAATTGCAGAAAACCCTAACGAGATCAGAAAAGTAGGGGCATAGAAAATAGGGAAAATGACAAAGAAATGAAGCCTAAATTGGATGAAGATGAAGTTAACACTCCCCTTAACAGCCCGGGGTCGAAGAAGGATGATGGCTTTGCAGCATGGCTTCGCCCCAGCCTGAGGAATGGAAACAAGGCTTTTATTTATAGATTTGCAGGAAACCCGGAAAGTTCCCCCACGAATTTAGGGGATAAAGACAGAGATAAAATAAGTTTGATTGATAATCCTCAAGATAGCATCAAGGATAAGAGCCCTGGGAAGATAGAATCCAATCCGGACGGCTTATTTTGAAGTTATTAGATCAAATAAGGAGCCCCGAAGCACAGGAAACAGAGTTGTGGGCATGCTGGACTCTTCAGAAAAGCGAGGGAAGACGTAGTTTTAAAAAGTGACGAATATCTTCAAAACCAGGAAGAACTAGCGAAGGGTGAAGAAGAAGAAATTGTATAGCACAGAAAAATGAACAACTTTCATAAAAGGAACAAGATGAGAAGAAGTGCATAAGAATGAGAAATAGGGGGAAGAACAGAGGGATACGCTGGGTTCGCATATGAACAGCACGGCATGCTGGAAAAAAGCAAATAACTTGAAAATGGTATAGAACTGGCTAATGGCGAAGAAGAAGAAAATCTAGGGCTTTAAAAAAATAACTTTTGTAAAAGGCACTTAATGAATAGAGGAACAGAAGGGGATGAAAAAGGGCCGCGTTCAGGACTTTGTAGCGGTTCACTTGTTGGCAATAGAAGTCGACCCAGACACGTCTTAAGTCGACTTGGGATGTTAGAAAAGGCCAAAAACTGATAAAACAAGCTTCAGGGATCGATGAAATCATAACATGCAAGGCTTAAAGGTTAGGGAATGATAAATTGGGCTTGAAATCTATCCAAGGAAGGCTCTAAAACATTGGGTAATCGGGCACATCACAAATGATGAATAAGAGAAATAACGTGACTTGTAGGCTAAAAATGGGTGTCAACATATGCCCCTCCTTGATGTCTGCTTTGCAAGGGAATGAGTGAAAGTGGTGCGGAGGTGAAATGGAAAGGAGATGGAGTGAAAGCGACAGCGACGAGAAATGGAGATGAAGTAGAGATGAAGCGAAGAGAACTAAAAAGCGGGCATCAAGGCAAAAGACACCCGGCACAACCAACAAGTGATAGGAATTCTCCCGAGAACGTCGAACTAACCACCCAGAATGGATGACACATATGAGACATGTCTGGAGAACTGACTAAAAGGGAGGAAATGGAAACATGACCTACCTCATTAGGGGACACAATCCAGAGCGAATGAGGGGATCGGAGGAACACAACTGAAAAGTTGGAAAAAGAAAAATAAAACTGATATAAAATCCAGATAGGAATCACGCTGGCCAACCAGACCAAGTGGGCAGATTAGAGAAATCGTTCAAATATAGAGTGGAATGAGAAATCTCTTATCCAAGAGAATTAAGCACAATTAACTATTGCTGAGGAGAAACCTTGAAAGAATGACGAGACGTGAATGCTCAAAAATGACATGATGCATGCTGGGCTAAAATAAAGAAATCATCAAAACGAATGCAAAGAAAGAATAAAATACAAAGTACTCAAGGATAATATTGCTAGACCAAGTGAGACGGGGTCAAGAGTCTTCTTGTAACTACGGCGTGCAAGACAGAGTCCATCGTCCCCCACCTGACTCAAACTAACTACATATCTAATGATTAACCGTATCCTCCTAGATTGTAATCATTTTTGTTAAAGGGGAACATCAGATCCCAGAACACACGGACAGCCAGCCGGTCCTTGAGAGGCTCTAATAATGTAGATACTATGTAGTAATGTAATAGTGAGCTGGGATAGAGAACCATACCTGACTTACCTGCCAAGCGAAACGGCATTTTTTGAATTTTTGAATTTTAGATTTTGTGAATTTTTAGATTTTTATGAGATTTTCATATAAGACAACCATAAATATAATAAGCAGGAGATGAACGAAACATAGTGAAAATGAACTAAACATAACATAACAAGGATGAACAAAACATATAACGAACACCAGAAGAACAAACGACAAGTGTGCGTAGGATTGAAGACATGGTGGGACAAGACACAGTGAGACATGAGATGACACGACAGGGTGGCACAGCACGCAGTGAGACATGAGATGACACGACACGGTGGGACAGCACGCGCAGTGGGACAAGAACATGGTGGGACAAAGACGCGTGGGACAATAACCACGGGGGACAAAAGACACGTGTGGGACGACACGGAGGGACAAAAGATGACATGTGACGACACGGAGGGACAAAAGACATGTGCGGTGACCCGGAGGGACAAAATACCCAGTGGGACAAAAACATGACAACCACGCTCTTCAACCAAACCCCAAGATCAGACGAAGTTGAACCGCCAGGTTCATAATCATAAGGCACAACCCTCTCATGAAGGTATGATGAGGCGAGGTGAGGAGAAGCTGAGAAGGACATAAGCTTCAGAACAGATCGAGGGGCAAGATTGAAGAAGGACAGAACATATCGAAAGATATGTCGACAGGAGCCAGAGTGAAAGATAGAGAGTAAGGAAAGCTCGAACACCTGCAACATGCACACTTAACAAACAGATTATATCTGTCCTCAAAACAAATAGATAGAAAGGAACAAAAGAGGAATATTTTTACATTTTTGACATATTTTTTTATTTTTTTGGATTTTGACAATATCTGATTTTTTTAGATTTTTGACAATATCTGATTTTTTTCAAATCTTGAGCAATATTTATTTTTTTTAGAATTTTGACAATATTTAATTTTTTTTGGAATTTTGACAATATTTGATTTTTTGGTTTTTTGACAAGGCTATCTGTAGCACCCACAGACGGACTAAACTATTGGCCAGGGGTCATCGTCCCCCCCTTCATGCTAAGTGCTCTCCCCTGAGTAGGGCGTGCATATGAAGGTGGCTTGCCACAACCAACCACCTCTAAAGAACGTTGCCCCTACTAAGGCCATACTTGGGATACAACCTAGCCTAAGAGGGAGAAACAAAAGATAAGTGGTGATAAGCTTAATATAGGATGGGAGATATCATGACTTGAATTTCTTCCAGGGCACTACCCCTCAAAGATATAGTCTGTTGCGTCGGGACTTTGTGTCTTTGATTTTGAGACGCATTACTAGGCACGCCGGGGAACTGTACTGTCACTCTTTTCATGTTTTATTTCATAATTTTGCATATATTCATTGATTTTGATTTTCATAATAGCCCTTATTTGCTAGATTTTTCATGAAAGTTCATTTTCGAGGGTCAAGACTGTCCCTATTTGAGACCTCCCTCATATTAGGGAGAACTTAGGTGTAGACATGCCGAAATCGATGCTATGTTGAGTAAATCTCATGTCACCACGTGACGCCCCAAAGTGGACTTCAATATTGGCTTAATATGAAGTTTTTCTAATTATTTGATAATTTCTTTCTAATAATTGTAATTTCTTGGCTTTATTAATTAACGCCTAGAGGAAGGGCGCCATTTAACTGACGACCTGATGAGGGTCATGATTTCACAAATAAACGACTGTTAAAACATGCGTTATTTCTTGGATTTTACGAATCCAAAAGAAAATAAACTCAAAGAATTGATGCCCTTCTTAGGGGTGTTGATTATTTAACGCCCATATAAATAGGCGTCATTTGTCAATTTTAAATTAGTAAAGTTTTTTATTGCCATAAATAAATCCAGGAATTAACGACTGTGTGGACATCGTCATTTCAATTAATGCCCCTCGTCAGGCCGTCATTTTCACTTCCGTCTCCGTTTCACCTGCTACCTTCCAGTAGTGATCCTTTCCCCATTTTATACCTTGTGTTCGATTGGGAAAAGGGTTCCTCATTAGAGAATTGATTGCCTTGCTTTAATCCTATTGAAACAAGGATTTTCAAGTCTATAAATACCCCTATACGTTCTTCTCGTGCGAGAGGTTAAGAAGGAGCAGCTCAAGAAGAGCAGCTGCACACAGTGAGAGTTTTTACAGAGAGAGAGAGAGAGTTTTTTCTTTCGTTTGCAGGAACTGCTTCCAAGGGCCTTCCTCCACGGGCGATCATTCTCCAGGCGACGTTCTTCGTCGGTGGAGATTTCTTCCTCCACCGGCGGCAGTTCTTCATCCATTGCTGTAGCCGATGAAACTCTTCCTCTCCCTTTACTGCTGCACACACAGCAGAGAGGGCATCTTCTCTTTGTTGTTGTTTTTAGTTGTTACCATATCATCATCACATGCCCCCTTTCTTTCTAGCTCTCTGCTAGAAACATTATCAGTACATCACGTATCTTGCTTTACATATCATTGCATTTATTATACCCAACCTTGTTACTCCTTCTTACAGGGGTTTTAAACCAAAACACACAAGGTGTGTTCATGCTTAATTTGATCGATTTCTATACTTTTAAAGCATTGATACTACACGTCTTTGGCTAATCCACATCTTTGTTTGTTTTGTGTGTTTTCTTGCAAGGGTAATCATGTTGTGCCCCTTAGGCACAAGCATGTGCTATGTTGATTTGATGATAGCAATGCTGTTTTATTTTGATGATTACAACACAGTGAGTGCTCTATGAGATTGTGTTTTGATGATAGCAACATAACTTGTTTTGTGGAGAATGCATGTGTATGACTGATATATTGGTTGTGCATGTACGTTGCTTTTCTGTCTGCATGTAGTTTGATGACTAGTAAGTCTATACACTGCAGGGTAAAGCATTTCAGAGTCTTTACATCATTCATGCATGTGCATAGTCTATACATTGTGCATCTCGTTGTCAAGTCTGCACATTCATGAAGTATGTACAGCCATCCACTTGAAGCATTTCTCAAAGTCCATACAATGCATCTTCTTAGCATCTTATTTAGTGTCTCATGCAGCGTCAACGCTGTGAGTGTGTACAATGGCTGCAGCATGCTCGCATAAGTCTATACATTGCATCTTAGCATGTTTGCACAGCACATGAACTCTATACATTGCACTGTTCATGCACGGCACAGCAAGTCTGCACAACGTCCGTCTCATTTAGCGTCTAAGGCAAGTCTGTACATTGGCTTCACATTTGCTTCGAAGTCTGTACATTAAACTAATAGGTAAAGTCTGTACACCATTGCTTGCCAAAGTCTGTACATTGGCATCTATTCCTACGTTGCAACTCCAAGTCTGCACATTGGAGTCTTTACCTATGTTCAAGCTTTTCAAGTCTATACTTTGGTCGGTGGCAAGTCTGTACACTGGTCGAGCTTTCAAGTCTGAACATTTACAAAGTCTATACATCGGCCCTGTAGCTTGTCTAGCCAAAGTCTATACATCGGACTGGTATGCAAAGGCGAAGTCTTCACATTGAAGCATGCATTGTCTTCAAGTATGTACAGCGTCCAGTGTCTTACTATTAAAGTCCGTACATTGCTCACCGTCTCACTGAGCGTCTCAAGTGGACACCAAGTGTGTACACTGCCATCTTGCAGTACAACATATGCTCTCCAGTGACTGTTAATGCTCCGATTGGCCAGCGTCTCTCTTGATCAAGTCTATACACTCATTCACTGTTCGTGCATTCATAGTGAAGTCTATACATCCGTTTGTCTATGCATCACTATCCACCAAGTCTATGCATTGGTAGAGTCTGTACATCAGACGTGCATGCTCGTCTGTCCCCCCGGATGCTCTCCTGGGACCGAGTATGCCCTCCCGTGACTGCTAATGCTTCCCTAACTTTGAGGATGCTCCCCTGGAGCAGCGATTGCTCCCCAGAGACTGCATGTGCTCCACATGCTCCCCTGACGCTGGTGATGCTGTCCAGAGGCCATAGATGCTCCCCTGAGACTTCATATGCTCCCGTGCGAGAATGCACTTTACATTACAAGTCTATACATCATGATCGTCTTTACAAGTCTATACAGAGCTCTTCACTTAACCTGATATTCCGATACTCTGTCTAACATGTGCTCTGCTCGTGGAGGCTAATGAAGGGCACGTGTTCCGAGGCTGGAAGGGCAGATAGGATCGTGACACGTGTGCTGAAGCTGGCTGAGAGACTGACACGTGGTCCAAGGTTTTTTGGCGGGAGATGTGGAGAGCACACGTGCTGCTGCTGCTGCTATATATATGAGTCTTCGTCTTCAGATGAAGAGTGATCGAAGTGGAGAAAGAAAAAGTAGAAGTGCAGAGACTTCGATCCAGCAGAAGAGCAGAAGAAGAAAGAAGAGAGTAGAAGAAGAAAGGAGACAGCACAAGAGAAGAAGAAAAGAGTGAAGAAAAGAAAGAGAGACAGAGAGCAGAGAAGAAAAAGAAAAAGAAAGAGAAAGAGAGATCGAGAGTTGAGAAGAAGAGATCAGCTGAAGATTGTCTCAACTGGACCGTGGATCAAATCTAGGCCAGTCAGCTCTTGTAGAGAGTCACATTTGTGCTTCATTTCATTACTGCTTTCCGGTGCTATTTTGTTTCCCTTTGGTGTTTTCCATTTTATCCCTTCTTCAAGCTGTTAGTCAGCGGATGCAGTGGAGGTCTCCACTGGACAGGTAAAGCTGTAATCCTCAGCTGGCGAGACTTGGTCTCGGACGGGTTAAGCTGTAATCCCCAGCGGGTTCAAGCTGTGAGTCAGCGATGGCTAAGCTGTATTGCCCAGCGGAAGCAAGCTGTGATGCTCAGCGGATGGCAAGCTGTGAGGCCTAGCTGATGTAAGGCAAGCTGTGATGCCCAGCGGTTCAAGCTGTGAGTCAGCAGGAAGCCACACTCGGGTTGAGTGTAGGGTGGATGTAGGTCTGGAGGACCGAACCACCTAAAAACTCCTATTGCATTGTGGTTTGTTTTGTTTTATTTGTGCTTCCGCTAGATGAATGCATAGGGGCGCTCAACTGTTTGCTTATAGGTTCAATAGATGAGTGTTCTAATCTGTCTTGTTAGGATTCCAGTTTTTAAGTGAGTGAAATCTTATTTTGGGTGAAGGTTTTTAATTGGACGAATTTTTAAAGGGCTATATTCATTCACCCCCCCTCTGAATACTTGCACCGAACCCAACACTTGGTATCAGAGCGGTCTCTGATCTATCAGATCTAACAATCTGCAGAGGATCCTGCTAGCTTCTGGTGCATTTCAGAGTGGGTCTTTTGAAATCGTGTGTTGCTTCATTGACTTGTGCTTTGCTTTGCTCATTTGTTTTTGGTGTTATTTGAGTTGATTCATTGTGCTTGATTAGTGTTCTTCCTAGAACTCTTATTCTATCTAAAGCATGGAACTCACTGTTGATCCTCCGAAGTTTGAAGGTTCGGGTTTCTACAATTGGTTTAATCAGTTCAGAGAATATGTGATGCAAACTAATCCAGATCTGTGGATAGTCATTGCACACAGTTCCTATGAAGTTCCAAAGAATGAATCCTTATGGAAAACTTCAGACAGACAAAAATTCTCTGATAATCAGAAGGCCCTGGAGCTAACTCAAAGGGCTATAAACACTGACAAGTTTCCATGTGTAGTTAATTGCTGCAGTGCCTCCGAAGTGCTCGAGTGCCTCCGAAGTGGTCGAGATGATAGCAAGCAGCAGAACCCAGGATAAAGTGAATTGTCTCATGGCAACAGAAGAAGACGAAGATTATGAGGAGGACACTTCGTCACAGGTAAACTCTGATACTAATAATTTTTCTCTAGAAAATATGATTGAATTGAATGAGCATTTATTGAAGAAATATGATAGACTGAAATCTGAAAAGAGAAAAATAAGAAAAGAAATGTTGCATGAGGTTAGAAGTCTGAAAGCTGAAAATGAAAACTTGAAATCTTACATGAATAAAGAAAAAGATGAGTTGAACAAGTTGAAATCTGAGAATGAAGATCTTAGAAACAAACTCATCAGTGAAGATAATTCTTTTAAAGGATGTGCCATTCTCGAAGACATGATTAATGATTTTGATTCTGATGACAGTTTTCAAAAGGAACAAATCAAATCTCTAAAAGAAGAAAATATCTACTTGAAAGATCAAAATAAAAAGTTGATGGTTCTGAATATTGTTTTCTCTGAAAGATGGATGACAATTGAAAGAGAAAAATCTATTTTGAAAGAGTATATCAATTGCAGTGACGAAGAAATTACTAGCTTTGTAATACACACTGCTGATTTGGAAAAAGAACTTTGTCTGTTAAAAGAAAAACTGGCTAGTTATGAGAACGAGAAAGTTGATTCAGAAAATCTTATAATCTCCTTGGAAAATAAAATTACTGAGCTGAATAGTACTTCATCTAAGTTGGCCAAGGATAAAGGCAAGATGAAAATGTTTCTGGAAGATGAAGTGAGTAGTCAAAGTGAAAGGGTGGAAAGTAGCTTTGGAGTTAAGAATGGTATTAGAAACCTGCTATACACCACATTTGTGCCGAGTTCTAAAGTAGCTGGTCCCTCAAATAAATCATTGAAAGAAGCTGCTGCTCATGAAATTCAAAAACGAAATAAAGATCAGAAAACCCCAAAAACTCAAAGGAACAATCTGCATGCTAAAAACTCATCTGATAAGTGCCATGTTTTAAAGAAATCTAATGGTTCTTGTTCTTGTCATTATTGTGGTAAGCATGGACACTTTATGAGTGAGTGTTTTGTGATGAAACAAGATGACAGAAAGCATGCTAGAAAAGTTCTGTCTGATCAGAAAAAGGGTAATCTGAATGTTAAAGAATTTCATGCTAGAAATCATGGTTCTAGGAGAAAGAATCTAAATTGTTTTTGTTGTGGGAAGTTTGGTCACATTGCTGCTCAATGTTGGCAGAATCCGAGAAAGAGATTCAATTCTGAATTTGTTAATTTCCATGTTAACAAAGATGCTTTTGATAGAAATAATATTGGTTCCAAAGGTAAGCACACAAGGTGCTTCGAATGTAGGAGGCATGGCCACACAGTCAAGGACTGTTGGCATGTACAATGGAGTAGATTTAATTTTAAATCTGTAAAATTTCCTGCTCCCAATACTGCTAGTAAGAAACAAAATGTCCATGTAAACAACAGAACATTTCATGCTAAGTTTCATAGGTCTCATGCTACTGTTGATATGCACCATAGGACCAGAAAATCTGCTGTTTCATGTAGATATTGTGGTAAACTTGGTCACTCTATGGACAATTGTTTTCTAATGAAATTTGATGACCATGTTGCTAAGAAACTGTTTAGAACACCTGATAGAGGTAGTGCAGGACCCAAGACTGCTTGGGTCCCTACAGGATCAAATTGATTGACATGCTGCAGGTGTGCCTTGGAAGCTGATGAATAAAGGGGTTAATGATCCAAGGCACTCAACAGAAAATCCTAGGATTTTATATTTCAGGTCAGTTCTGAACTTTGCTTTAAATTCATTAACTGAAATTATTGAAATGTCTGCTTGATTTATAATGATCTTTTCATGTCTAGCTGATCAGTCTGCATTCCAGACTCAGCTATTGAATTCAATTCTGCATATCTGATGCTCTTCTCTTGCTATATGTTGAACTGAATTTGAATGCTTCTTTAGTGTATTCAGTTGATGCACTATATAGACTTTGTGTCAATGCATGTGTTTTGTGTCAATGCATTGCATATTTATTGTTAAATGCATAACTTGCACTGATTTTAAATGGGTCATTTAGTATACACAGTCAATGCATGTGTCTTATGTCTGCATACATCATTTGCATGACTGTCAATGAAGTTGTTCAATGCATGTAGGATTGCTTTATGTTGCATTATCATGCATAACCCTGGTATGTCAAATGGTAAGTTACCAAAAGGCAGGGAAATCTGCCCGGAGGTTCCTACTATGTGTGAGATGGTCTTTGAGACCAGGTCCTCCGCCTAGTACCATGGGTCCTGTCTTCATGTAGAACAGTGTACTGCATCATATTTTTAAAAAATCTAAAAAAGGATAAAAATGTTCATGACTTGGATGCATAAACTTGAATTGATTGCATACTTGTCTCATGTATCCTCGGTGCATAGTCTGCATGTAGAACAGCCTAGTGCATAGCATAATCTTTGCATCATGATGTCAGGGGGAGCTGAGAGTTTTTCTGTTCAATTCATTGAATCCTTGCTACTTCTCACTGTCCCCATTTAGCTCTTTCATATCCTTTGACATCATATGCTCCTGGAACTCAATGCCTATTGCTATCATTTCCCTAACCTTCACTGAACAATAGTTCTGTTTCTAGTTTAGTACATTGAGTTGTGATTATTGCAATTGTTCTTTTATAAGAATTTCTCTTACAAATTGAAAGGAATTAAAGGTTTAACCTTTATAAATTGGAGAGTTAAGTGTCTGCACTTCAGAATTTGAGATAAAAGAAAATTTTTATAGCTCTTAATCTTTGTCTCATGGCTAAAATAGGAAAAGTTTTTTTTTAATGCCTAAATGTGTTGAACTGGAAATATCTAGAACAGGTGAACAAGAGTGTGTAATGTTTTTCAAACAATCACTCTAAAAGAAATAAGGGCAGCAGTAAATAAGATCACAAATGTAAAGAACTGTACATTATGACAGAGCAATGGTTGATTGCACTGAGAAATTGTGAACTCCTCCAATGAAGCAGGAGAACTCACATGTCATGAGGTGCTTCAGAATATCTCTGTTCATAGGGTCGAATCTATAGGGGGAGTCCTCACCAAGTAACTGAGGGTACTGGCCTCTAATCAAGGTATACCCTTAATGTCAAAGTGAAGACTATTCCTTGTAGGTCTTGATCTGAAATAGGTCTTGTAGTTTATGCCTAGTAACTAGGGGTACCTGCCTCTGATCAAGGTGTACACCTAATGTCAACAGCATAAATGCCACAGGTCTATTCACTTAGTTCAGTTTCTGAAAATTCAAAAGTGAAATACAAAACTGCTGTAACCCTTTGAAATCAAAAGTCAATGAGTGAAAATTATTTTTCTCAATACATATCCAAGTTACCTTTCTTGAAATTCCATGTTTAATCACAAAAGGGTATTATTTCTGACTTATCTATTAACACCATGTGCCTTAGATTCATTGCTATAAATGGAGTCCAAAACTCTTTTTCAGGGGTCAGGTGTTTTACTCTAGATTTATCACTGTTAAACCTGATTTTTGTCAAAATTGTATGTTGTTGATTCTTATACTTTAACAGTTGTTTATAATCATGCTCCTTTCTGAACCTATGCTTATGCTGTTGTCAAGTGACCCTCCTACCTTCTCTACCTTTGAATTATCTGTCCATATTCCTTCTCAAAGGGGGAGCAATTACTAAGGGGGAGAACCAGTTCAGGGAGAGTCATATCTTCAGGGGGAGTTTACTGTTCTAGAGGAATTTGCATGCATAATGCACTTTGCACTCTTGTTTATACTATTTTTCTCTTTTTGATTATATCAAAGGGGGAGAAAATCTTTTGTGTGTGACTCACTGTCATAGTGTGTTGCCATCATCAAAAAGGGGAGAATGTTGTGCCCCTTAGGCACAAGCATGTGCTATGTTGATTTGATGATAGCAATGTTATTTTGTTTTGACGATTGCAACACAGTGAGTGCTCTATGAGATTGTGTTTTGATGATAGCAACATAACTTGTTTTGTGGAGAATGCATGTGTATGACTGATATATTGGTTGTGCATGTACGTTGCTTTTCTGTCTGCATGTAGTTTGATGACTAGCAAGTCTATACACTACAGGGTAAAGCATTTCAGAGTCTTTACATCGTTCATGCATGTGCATAGTCTATACATTGTGCATCTCGTTGTCAAGTCTGCACATTCTTGAAGTCTGTACAGCCATCCACTTGAAGCATTTCTCAAAGTCCATACAATGCATCTTCTTAGCATCTTATTTAGTGTCTCATGCAGCGTCAACGCTGTGAGTGTGTACAATGGCTGCAGCATGCTCGCATAAGTCTATACATTGCATCTTAGCATGTTTGCACAGCACATGAACTCTATACATTGCACTGTTCATGCACAGCATAGCAAGTCTGCACAACGTCCGTCTCATTTAGCGTCTAAGGCAAGTCTGTACATCGGCTTCACATTTGCTTCGAAGTCCGTACATTGAACTAATAGGTAAAGTCTATACATCGTTGCTTGCCAAAGTCTATACATTGGCATCTGTTCCTACGCTGCAACTCCAAGTCTGCACATTGGAGTCTTTACCTATGTTCAAGCTTTTCAAGTCTATACTTTGGTCGGTGGCAAGTCTGTACACTGGTCGAGCTTTCAAGTCTGAACATTTACAAAGTCTATACATCGGCCCTGTAGCTTGTCTAGCCAAAGTCTATACATTGGACTGGTATGCAAAGGCGAAGTCTTCACATTGAAGCATGCATTGTCTTCAAGTATGTACAGCGTCCAGTGTCTTACTGTTAAAGTCTGTACATTGCTCACCGTCTCACTGAGCGTCTCAAGTGGACACCAAGTGTGTACACTGCCATCTTGCAGTACAGCATATGCTCTCTAGTGACTGTTAATGCTCCGATTGGCCAGCGTCTCTCTTGATCAAGTCTATACACTCATTCACTGTTCATGCATTCACAGTGAAGTCTGTACATCCATTTGTCTATACATCACTATCCACCAAGCCTGTACATTGGTAGAGTCTGTACATCAGACGTGCATGCTCGCCTGTCCCCCCGGATGCTCTCCTGAGACCGAGTATGCCCTCCAGTGACTGCTAATGCTTCCCTAACTTTGAGGATGCTCCCCTGGAGCAGCGATTGCTCCCCAGAGACTGCATGTGCTCCTCATGCTCCCCTGACGCTGGTGATGCTGTCCAGAGGCCATAGATGCTCCCTTGAGACTTCATATGCTCCCGTGCGAGAACGCACTTTACATTACAAGTCTATACATCATGATCGTCTTTACAAGTCTATACCGAGCTCTTCACTTAACCTGATATTCCGATACTCTGTCTAACAGGTGCTCTGCTCGTGGAGGCTAATGAAGGGCACATGTTCCGAGGCTGGAAGGGCAGACAGGATCGTGACACGTGTGTTGAAGCTGGCTGAGAGACTGACACGTGGTCCAAGGTTTTTGGGCGGGAGATGTGGAGAGCACACGTGCTGCTGCTGCTGCTATATGTATGAGTCTTCATCTTCAGATGAAGAGCGATCGAAGTGGAGAAAGAAAAAGTAGAAGTGCAGAGACTTCGATCCAGCAGAAGAGCAGAAGAAGAAAGAAGAGAGCAGAAGAAGAAAGAAGAGAGCATAAGAAGAAAGAAGACAGCACAAGAAAAGAAGAAAAGGGTGAAGAAAAGAAAGAGAGATAGAGAGCAGAGAAGAAGAAGAAAAAGAAAGAGAAAGAGAGATCGAGAGTTGAGAAGAAGAGATCAGCTGAAGATTGTCTCAACTGGACCGTGGATCAAATCCAGGCCAGTCAGCTCTTGTAGAGAGCCACATTTGTGCTTCATTTCATTACAGCTTTCCGGTGCTGTTTTGTTTCCCTTCGGTGTTTTCCATTTTATCCCTTCTTCAAGCTGTTAGTCAGCGGATGCAGTGGAGGTCTCCACTAGACAGGTAAAGCTGTAATCCTCAGCTGGTGAGACTTGGTCTCGGACGGGTTAAGCTGTAATCTCCAGCGGGTTCAAGCTATGAGTCAGCGATGGCTAAGCTGTATTGCCCAGCGGAAGCAAGCTGTGATGCTCAGCGGATGGCAAGCTGTGAGGCCCAGCTGATGTAAGGCAAGCTGTGATGCCCAGTGGTTCAAGCTGTGAGTCAGCAGGAAGCCACACTCGGGTTGAGTGTGGGGTGGATGTAGGTCTGGAGGACCGAACCACCTAAAAACTCCTATTGCATTGTGGTTTGTTTTGTTCTATTTGTGCTTCCGCTAGATGAATGCATAGGGGCGCTCAACTGTTTGCTTATAGGTTCAATAGATGAGTGTTCTAATCTGTCTTGTTAGGATTCCAATTTTTAAGTGAGTGAAATCTTTTTTTGGGTGAAGGTTTTTAATTGGGTGTATTTTTAAAGGGCTATATTCATTCACCCTCCCTCTGAATACTTGCACCGAACCCAACAAATCAAGCTATAAACCCTCTTCGTCGGCCGGCCTGTAGAAGGCGGAAGGAAGAACTTGCAATCTCACCCGCTTCATATAAGGTACAGTCGATCATCTTTGTATTTTTGAGGTAACCCCTCTAGCGATCACCCTCCATAAGGCATCTCATGCTCATCCTCTTTTTCTTCATGTCCCTCATATTTTAACACCTTTTTTCTCCCTATTTCCATTTTAAACCTTCTTCTTTTCTCTTTTAAAATGTCTATGTGACACGTTCACAAATTGGCGATCATGGTGGGACGCCTTTTGGTTTTAGTTTGATTATCCCTCCCTTCGACGCCCTCGCGTGCCCCTCCTTTGGCCCCCTCGCGTGCCCCTTCTTCATGCTCCACGTAGCACACTCCCCTTGTGCACCACGTGCACACCTCCCACTGGATTAGCCAATTTTTATTAGAAAGGAAAATTGATTTCTATCAGTAGCCAAGGCTTTCGGTTCTCTGAACTGAATAGTGCCCGTCATTCCGCCATCATTTCCACATACAGCGACTGTTTGAACGGGCGTTGTTTCCATTTCTATTTTCCACGTTTTCATTATTTTATAATTCACGCCCCTCACAGAGGCGTCATTTTCACATTTAACGCCTCACACAAAGGCGTCAGTTACTTTGATTGCTATTGATTATGGTATTTTCCTGATTACTATTTACAGTGTTTTAACGCCCCTTTCAGAGGCGTCTTTCAGTGGTACAGCGCCTTACTCAAAGGCATTATCTGGATCATCATCATTTTTTCATTATTTCGTACACTGTTTACTGCCATTTGACTCCCCCTTCCAGAGGCGTCATTTCCTAATACAGCGCCTCACTCCAAGGCGCTATTTATTTTTGTCACTTTCAGATTTCACTGTTCACAGTGAATAGCGACTGGAACACAGTCGCTGATTGTTCATATAGCGACCTCTTCCAGGTCATCATTTTGTTCTGTGCCCACAGAACCCCTACTTACTGTTGTTCGTTCACCTGTTCATTGTTTCTGATATTATCTGCTTGATTTGCCTGCATTAGACCGCATTTAGGGCATTTGACTTGGGAGACCTCCTCTCCCCACACTTTGTAGGATCTCACCCCCTCTTGGTGAAGGAAGGACCCTCCTTTGAGCACTCCGTCTCATTGGACCAGAAATTCCTAAACCAAGCCTCCGTAAGTCCCTGCACCCGTGGATTTCCTCACGGACGCCGGGCAGGTTGTACCATTGAAGCACCCGGAGTATAGTTGACCCATACGTTGGTGAGGAGAGAGAAAGAACCTAGTTACCTGGAGATTATACCCAAACTTTCAACCAGGACCCACATTTAAAGGAGAGAACTTATTATAAAACTCACCTTAATCTCCAAAGGAAATCTTAAAACCTTGGGCTCATTACAACTTGAGTGTGTATCTTGTTTGATAAGGTGATATCTCTTGGTTATACTTGCTTGTTGGAAATATATTTCTTTCTCCTTAAGCATGAAACTCCGTTCAGGTAAAATCATCAATATGGCCAACTATGCGTATACTTATGATGGTTATGAGGAGGGTCAATCTGACCCATTTTACGAGATTCCCTCTCAAGATTCAGTCTACTACGAGAGAAACTATGTTCCCTCTTCAACTCAGGTCCACATGATGGACACCACTTCTCCGGAGGTTGAGCCTTCTTCCCAAGCTTAACCTACCACCCAAAATACTTCTGGGGACACCTCCCCTTCTTTCAACTTCAATGATGTTCTCAAAGCTCTCACTCAACTGGATGATTCCCAGCGTCAGGCGGCCCAAGCCGCCTTAAAAGGAAAATCCATCCCGTCATCTTCCAACCTTCCTCAGGGCATGGGTGGCAACTCTGTTAATTTTCCCAATGACCAGGCAGTCGCACCTAGGGTGCCCTCGCACCTACCAACTCCTGTTATGACTACACCGGCCCAACCGGCCTGTCATTCTATTGCTAGGACTCAACAACCTCCTGTTCCTCAATTCTTGAGAAGGCCTATGCCGAACCAATACTCTTCTCGTCCAGCCCCAGCCGAGTCCGATAACCACACTATACTCCTCCAAAAGATTGCTAGTATGGAGGAGCAGCTCAAGAAGGTCACTGCACCCAAGGCCGCTCCTGAAGTTACTCTTCCCACTCTGCCAGTCTTTCACTTACCCCCATCTGAGATGCCGAATTTCTGGTGGTACAATGGAACTGGTAATCCGTACATCCATTTGAAAGACTTCTTATATGAAGCATCATTCTGGCAGGATAACAAGACTTCTCTGGCTTATCTCTTTAGGCGGTCTTTAGATGGTCCGGCATTAGAATGGTTTTACTCCCTAGAGACGGCTGATGCCGGTGATTTTGATGTAGTCCAACAAAAATTTCTATAGAAGTACAAGGACCGTGTGGGTCCCTCACTATCTGTTACTAATTTGGTTGCCAAAAAGATGAAGCCCGAGGAGGACTTCATTTTATTTGCTGATAGGTGGAGAGCCATGGCCGAAAGACTGAAAGACACACTGTCGAAAACGGAGCAAGTGAAGATGATCATATAAAACTCCACTCCGCAATTCCGTCATATTCTAGCCATGAATAAGTTGAGCACCATTGAAGAGCTTTATGAAAGAGCAAGATACATACAAACACGGATGAAAGATTCACCCATTATGGGCATGTTTGAACCAAGGCCGAAAGTCATAAGGAAGAATGTCAATGTTGGCAATAGTGGTGGAACCACTGAAGGCACTGTTACCAACGAGCAGGTGAGCGCGTTTAGCAATTCCACACCTTTCTGCCACCCTCCGAACCAAAGATCACAACAGCCTTCCTTCCAAAACCAAGTCCACCAGCCAAACAACAATCCTCCTCCGACCTTTCGACCTCTTCCTCCTCAACAGCAACAACAACCCCACCGTACTCCACAAAATCAACCCCCACAATACCACCAGATACCCCCGCCAGCCAATTATGCGCCACAACAACCGCAACAACCAAGGAGACCATTGGGTCCCCGAAGGGCCCAATATCCTCCGTTACCTAAAAGTCTACTAGATATCTTCAACGCCCTCATGGCCGCCAATGCGCTCATTTTGCCTAAAGAAAAGATGGGGTGGCCGGCTAATGTAGACACTTCTCGGTACTGCATTTTTCATCGGCAGCCAGGGCACAACATCGACCATTATTTTCACTTCAAGGATTACATATATGATATTAATGATCAAGGTGATATTGATTGGGACGAGATGAGGAGATTCATTGCTACTTTAAAGGCTCGAAGGCCTCCTCAGCAACCACATGCTCAGTAGCCTCCGCAGCAACAGCAAGGTCAGCAGCAACAGCAGGCTCCTGCACCCCAGCCAAATATGGGGATTGTTAATAACCCGTTACCAGAGCACCCGGTTCAAAATCAGCAAGTAAACCCTGTCACCTCAATCCATGAAGTGGAGAGAGGGCAGGGCTGGCATGAAGATCACGCCTCTATCGGGGCCATTAACCAAAGTCAACCACAACCACCGCAATTGCTAAAAAGGCTTCAACTCGTACCCTCCTCCCAACCGCCACGTCCCCTCATACGTTCCACCACTCCAGGATCATTTAACTCTGACCCTACTCCTTCGCGGCCCCTTCTTATACGCCAACCCACAAATTCTCCTTCACCTCAAAACCCTCCACCAAATAGACCCCTCCTCATCTGCCCCCCGCCGGCATCCGTCTCCCCTCCTGTTTCGCCACAACCTACCCCGTCCACCACCATCATGCTTCCAAGGCCCCTCCTTGTCACCCGCCCCCCACCTACGTCTTCTGATAACCCACAGTCGGCGAGGCCTCTTATAAGAACCCCTCCTTCTACCAATCCTACCCTGGCATTCGACCCACCTTCCACAGTCCCCTCTACCTCCTCTACCCCTTTACCTACTCTGGACCTGACAGAGGCACCGAAAATGATGGTGCTTCGTAGTGGATGGATGTTCCATAGAGTGTTTCCCCAGTGGGAGCAGGAACCGGTACAGGAACAAGGAGAATAGGAACAAGAGTCTGTACCAGGCACGGAGTATGATCTATTGAAGCATTTGGACAGAACACCGGCCTGAATCTCTATTCTAGAATTGATCAAAAGATCTACTACACATTAGTTGGCCCTAAAGCAATATCCACGAAAAGTAATGGTAAATGAAGGTATCCCAGTTAAACAAGTCACCGCAGTTTTAAGTCCGGCCAGTAATCAACCGGCCATCACTTTTTATGAACATGAATTGGCTCCGCAGCTATCCCGAAAATATGCATTATGCATTACTATTGACACCAACAAGGTGGCCGTAAAACAATGTTTGGTTGATACCGGGGCTTCCATTAATGTTTTGCCACCAAGTACCTTGAAAATGTGTGGCATTCCAGAAAGTCAGATCCGGCCGTCTACAATTACTGTCACAGCTTATGACAACACCAAGAATCTGCCTCTAGGGATGATCACTTTAAAAGTTGGTTTGGGTCCAGTTTTAGTCACAGTGGATTTCCACATTCTAGACATGGACCCGACATTCAACGGCATCATGGGCCGTCCTTACATTCAGGAACTTGATGCTGTGCCCTCCACGAACCATCAATTCATAAAATTTTCACACAAAGGGTGCATTATCAAAGTTACCAGTATGCCTATTTTACCAATGAACGACATATAATCGGCTACCTCAGTTCCTTCAATGTGGCCGGATAATAGGCCTATATTATCATTCTTGGATGTTGCCAATCCGCGGCAAGACTCGGCAAGGCCGTCTTCTTCAACACCTCCTGCTGTTCAGATATCACCACAGCCATCCAAAGGCAAAAAGAAAAAGAGTTTGATAAACACGCCTGGATGGAACATTTTGATGAATATGGGCTATCAAGCCGGTAAGGGACTGGGAGCCAATCTCCAGGGCAGGGTAAGGCCCATTAAAAGTTGCAAGATGATCCCTCGAGGCGGTTTGGGATATAAAGGGCCGAGTAAAGAAGAGCTTGACGAAGCCGGTGACAAGCCATGGGCGGCTATGACCTCCACTCTCAAAACCAATAGGAGGCCGCTCACATGGTCTTTATATTCTCACTTTGTAAAAGGGCCTGTCCAACAGAATAATAATGAGCAAACTACCATAATTACCTCTGTGTTAGATCATCAAGATGTGCACGCACGACAATTTGCTCGCCACTTGGCCCCGCTTGCCACTTATAAGGCTTTGGAGTCACTAAGGCCAGATAAAAGAGGAAAGATGGATGACCCCGAATGTGACTGGTACAAGTGGTTCGACATGAACGATATCACCATTGCTTTGAGCCGTCTGTTTATGCCGACTGACCCAGAATGGCCGCCACTGATTCATGAATTAATTGAAAAGCCAGCGGTGATCACTAACAAGAGGCAGCTGTTAAGCAACTATACAGATACTAGAGAGCCGGATGTGCCTTATGAAGAAGGCTTCAGTGTGGATAGGCTGTAGGCCAGCCTCTTTTCTCTCAAGTCCATTCATCCAATAGTTGTTGTCCATTCATTTGATAAATAGTTTTGTTCATGTATCCCTAGACCGCCCACGGTCTTAATAACTTTTTCTCCATAATCATTTCAAACTTCTCCAATTCCCCGCTTGCTCCTCGAGCAATTCTCTAAACTCTCCATCACGCCCCCACGTGGGCAATCATTTATCCGATCTTTTTCAAATCTGTCAATTTCAACACCGCCTCCTATTCCTCCCTCTCATTGCCTTCTTCTTGAAAATGAAAATGAAAATAAAAAAAATGCCAAAATTTTAATTTTCCAATCCTCCATCTCCATTGAGGAAACCTTCTATCTTCTTCCTGAGTGTGTTCCAAGATTCATTAGTGGACCTTCTCTACCCCTCCGGTGAGGGGTCTTCATCTGTATCCCCTTCTGTACCCACATTTTCCTCTCCTCCTTCATCTTCGTCAAATTCTAGTGATCAGGCTAGCTGCTCTTACTCTTCTAGTTCTAAGAGTCCAGGGGTAGCTACTAGAAAATCCAAGGGTAAGCAGATTCCCCGTAGATTCTTGCGAGATTTAGCTAGAAGATGCCAGGCATGTTTATCCATCCCCGAATTTGTAGAGAATCCGATTATCCTGCCAGAAATAGAATATGAACATACATATACTTTTAATGAGGGTTTTGGTGTTTATGAGATAATGAATGATGAAGACCCAATTGAAGAGGGGGATGAAGATTACGAAGAATATGTGGACGAGGCTGATGCTTTTGCTAGTGGCATGAGAAGATTCGACGAACCATTAGCCTCAGTAGAAGAGCCTACCAAAGAAATAAATCTGGGTACTGAGGAAGACCCTAAGATCGTCCTCATTAGCAAGAATTTGCCGCCCTCCGAAGAAGAGGCACTTATTTTGGTTCTTCAATAATACAAGGACACGTTCACACTAGGTTGGGCATCTCATCCGTGAATCTCTTGCCCCTACATTCGACCGAGCAGAGAAAACAAAAGACCTTTGTGCATACCCATGGTATGGCCAAAGAAGCAATGATGTGTCTCAAAGGAATCAACTATGGCTCGCCGTGTAGTGTGTGAAAAACCATGCTTAAAAGGTCACTTTCAACGATCGGGGAAAGAAACTAGACTCCCAGTGCAGAGCTATCATTGGCCTGAGATGTTGCAGAAGCAAACTCATTTTGACTAAACTAAACAAACTTCCTAAGACACTCATATGTGTTAAGGAACCAGCATTATAACCATGCGTAAAAATAATTAGAAGTAATGACAATGATAACATATTCTTGCACAAAATAAAGATACCTTACAAATCCATAGCATGGAAACCAGCATCCTGAAGCGAGAGCTTTATCATCGAGCTTCGAATAGCACGAGCTTTGCATTTCTTGCTTGTTAGGATAAAAGGGAGAGGATAACAAGGCTTGAAGATTCCTCAACACGGAGGAGCGGCAGACAACAAACTGGACGAAGAAGGATAAAAAGGAAGAGAGACGAGGGCTAGAACTCCCTCATTAGGGCGCAAAGACCCTGGTAACAAGGAACCCGTTACAGAATAAACAAAGATTAAATCAGATCAAGGCGAGCTAAAGCCTTGAAAATAGCAGGAAAAAGGGCAGCGACCCCAGAAGGGTGAGGAAGAAAGAATAGAAAAATAATGATGAGATTGTTGCAAAGATAAGGAAGAAGAATGATCGTCTGACGTGGTCGGAGAAGAGAAATGTAATCATCCGACAGGGTCGGAGAAGGACAATGATAGTCATCCGACAGGGTCAAAGAGGAATCAAGAGCAGAATTTGGGAATTCCGGAGGATAATCAGAAGACGTCCCGAAATCAGGATGAAAGGAGGGCAAAGGCCGAGGCCTAAAATTGAAGAAATAAGGAGAATCCGGAGGACCCGGATGAGAAGAGGAATGTGGGTTCATGTGCCCAAAAATTGGATGAGAAGAGGGCAAGTACACCACCCAAGGGTGGGAGCTGAGCAGAAGAAAGGATGAATGGAAAGGAGGGGAAGAAGTAGTGGACCCCTGAGTGTACAACTGGCAGCCCCTAAACTTGCGTCGTCGCCTCTTCTTAGCAGAAATATCTTGAAAATGGGCCCGCCGGGCACGGACTCGGATCTTCGGGCTCCTTATCTTGAAATATCTTCTCAAATAGCAGGCCCACATGGCAGATGCTGATAGATGGCCTGGCCTGGTTGTGGACATGCAGCCTTAGTGGGGCGGTTGCCCCTAGACACCCAGTGCTAACAATAGATGGACATTCTTGAACAACCAACCCCTTTGGCAAACAAGCATCATGAAACCACGGAGTTTTGTCTCTTGGCATGAAAAGCTTAAGGTTCAGCAACTCGACTTGGCAATCAGGCTTGAAGCACAACTCCCTTGATAGAAGAGACGGATGAAACTGAGGGAGAGTAATACATGGCGTTGATGTGGCCGGCTTGCTGATAAACCGAGGGAGATTGCATAGAAAGTGCAGAATGTCCTTCGAAAATGTAGAAGATACGGCCAATTACCCCTTGATCATGGAATGCATAATATCTTTGGCAGCCGTACGGGTCAACATAACTCGGGTAGAGAACCCTTCTTGGCCAGTTATCTGAACAGTAATGGAGCGAGAAGAAATAACAACATCAATGGTAAGACCTCTGATGAGCAAAGAGATTGCCACCAGTCTTGCTTTTGAAGGGACTGGCACAAGTGCAAGGGAACTCTTCTTGGCAACAGTCATGGGAGGTGTAGGCTCATCAACCCCAAAATAGCTGGAGATTAGGACGCAGATCAACATGCGACAGATATAGTCTTGAAGCTTGAAACACACGGCCGACACCAAACTGTCTTGACTTGGCTCATCATCTCCCTGGGGACCAGACCCAAGGGGCACCAAAGGTAGCACACACCCACTCTGTGGGGTGGAAGTAGGTGGAGAACTAGAGGTGGAAGGGATAGGGGCCTCAATGGTGATGTCGAGTGGCGGCAAAGGCAATGCGGGTGAAGGCGGAGGTGCAGACAAAGGTGAAGGCAAAGGTGGAGGGGTAGATTGGGGTAAATTAAAGAGGCAAAGGTATAGCCTGCTCAGGCTCGGGCGACGAGGGAGATGGAGAAGGCAAAGGAAGTAGAGATGGAGAAGACAAAGACGGGGGAGATGATGGGGCAGATGAAAGTGGCGAAAGTGACAGCAATGGATTAGGTGGCGATAATGCTAATGAGCGTAATGGAGATGGTGCTGGAGAGGGAGAGGGTCGCGGAGCCCACCGTCGATGTATCAACACGACACGCTGGGCAGCGTCGAGGGCAAAAATGGGAGTAGAAGAGGTGGAGGTACTGGCCTGAGTAGAGGCTCGGGTAGGTGGAGGTTGTGAAGACGGGGTAGGAGATGGTGAAGGTAATGAGGTAGGTGGAGATGGAGATGGAGATGAAGGTGATGGAGCGAGCGATGGAGTAGGTGTAATACTAACTAAAGAATCACAGGGGTGCCCCTTCTCTTGTAGCAACGAAGACAGCTGCTTGGGCGGCGTTGCTTGTTGCTGCTGTTGCTGGCTACAAATATATAGAACAACCTTGCGTATCGTGCCCAATCGATCCTCTTCTTATCTTCCTAGCCATAAATGTACTCCCAAAACTCAGGGCAATCCTCAACCAAATGCCCCTACTGGCGATGAAATTCACAGAATTGAAGCAAATTCCCAATCGCGGGTTGACAAGGCACAATCGAAGGGAGCTGCAATGCATGAGTAGCCATCAAAGCCTTGAAGATGTCAGTAAAACACTCCGGTAATGGAAGTTGAGGAGCCCACTTCGAGCAAGGGGGATGCCGAGGGGTATGAGAAGGCAATAGAGAGGATTGTGGAGACGCAAGTGGAGGTTGCGTTGGCAAAGGCGCATGGCTACTGGTGGAAGGACTAGGCGAAGGCATATGTGGAGCAGAGTGGGAAGGTACGTAGTGGACGGCATCCACCAGCTTGGCATTTGATGTTCCCTTGATAGGAGGTGGAGACTCAGGCGGGTACATGGTGGGTTGACCATGGATGGCGGTAGGTTGACTCATGGAGGGTTGATGTGGTGGACTCATGGGAGGCTCATATGTGGAGGCGTATGGATTCGTGGAGAGATATTTAGTGGAAGGCTGACTTGCGGGGGGTGCATAAGAGGCGATAAATATGGATGGCGAGGTGTATGTGAGTGTGGAAGGTGGAGGAGACTTGGTGTCAAGGGAATTATGAAGTTGTTGGCGAACGAAGTAGGCTCGACAGTATAGTTGTTGCCAGAAGGTAATGTCATTCAAGGCTAAAATGAAGCGGTACTCAGGCGTGGCATTGGAGATAACCATCTTAATTTGCTCTCCCTCCGAAATGTGCCCTCGGACTTGCGTGGCGAGGCGACACCAATGGTCAGCAAAAGTGGGGAACTCCTCGTCGGGCTTCATTTTATCATGGGCCAAATCCACAATAGAGAACTTGGGCCCAACCTGGTCTTGATATTGCTAAATGAATCTCTCTTGCACAACTTGAAAATTCATAATCTGATCTTGCGGCAGGGCGAAGAACCAATCTCGAGCCGAGCCTTCTAGTGATAGACCAAACAAATAAGACATCAAGCGTTGGTCATGTTGAAATTGGGCCGACTCATAAATAAACTCCTTCAAGTGCACATACGGGTCACTGACTCCACCATAACGGCAATATGCGAGAATTTGCAAAGGAGGTGGAAGTCGAAGATTTTGAAATGCGAATGGGACACTTAAGGAGGGCATGGGATTGATTCGGCGTTGGAGTTCATCAAGGTGGTGCTGGGCTTGAGCAATCATCTCCGGGGTAGGGAGAGATCGAGAATAATGTGGGCCAGGCTGAGCAAGATGTTGTGAATTTGGACCAAGAACAGGGTAATGGGCCGGATAAGGGGATCCGAGTTGAGAAGAATAAGGGTCCATCCTAGGGGTGGAAGAGTACATGGGCTTGGAAGAAACATTGGCATATGGGTCCATTGGGTTAGCAGTAACATGGGTAGAAGGAGGAGGCCAATTAAGGGAAGAAGGCCCACAAAGAGAAGAAGGCCCATTAAGGTGATAAGGCCCATTAAGGGAATAAGGCCCATTAAGGGAGGAGGGCCCATTAAGAGAAGAAGGGCCATTAAGGTGATTTGTAATCAATTTTTGGGCCTGGGCCGGCTCCATCTGATGAACAAGGCATGATAGATGGGCCATGAGATTTGCTTGTTCTTCAGACGGGTCAGAGGGACCTCGAGGAGATGGACCCGCGTGGGAAGAAGATTCCACATGGGAATAGGAATAAGATTGGGAAGGAGAAGGGTACAAGTGATGACGGGAATGCTCCATGAGGGCAAATGGAGACTTAATACAAAGAAATCAAGGAAATACAGCCAGGGAAGTAAGGGCGCAAAGAGTTGAAGAAGGGAGGCCACAGGGCAAGTGGCGGTCCTAGGACGACCACGGCTAGCAAGAAGCGGCTCAGGGATGACCGCTTCCTGACTCAGAGACAGACAGACTAATGCACAAAGACCAAGAAAAATGTGACTTAGAACGATGGGACCGGACCATGAACCTAACCACAAATGACTATATGAAGGGAACATGCAGCACACAACACCACAAACGGGCTTGAATAAGCCCAACAAACAATATGAATGTGAGAAATTTCACCCAAGTCAACCAAGTTATTATGATGTGAAAGTTTTTTATTTGTTTTAATGGACCTTTTAATGACTTGAATTAAGCATTATTCCCTCAAGATAGGAATCTTATGGGAATAAGGCCCAAACTTTGGGTTGACTAAGGCTAACTCTCTCACATGTATGCAAAATGCAAACCTAAGGGGTGGAAAGGTACAACCGGCTCGGCATCCATGTGGGAATCCACGGCTCACGGAGACTTACAGAGGTCCCGAAAGAGATCACCTAGTCGACTCCAAGGAATATGGAGGCGAGAGGATCACTTACCAAAGTAAGAACGCAACTACAATATGCAATGCATGGCCCTATCTGCACCAGAGTGCATGCAGAAATCTAGCATAAAACTAAAAAATCAAAGCAACATTAAATTATGAAAACACAATAATATGGATGCAAATGATGTATGGAAATGAAGACAATATAAAGGGCAACAAGATAGAACCAGAAAACGGCACAAACAGACCCTGGGAGATATGTTAATAATGCACCTGTGAGTCTGCATGTAGATTTCTAGCATAAAACTTGAAATTCAAGACAATTTTAAATTATGAAAACACCACAGAATGAATGCAAATGATATATGAAAATAAAAAAAATATAAAGGACTACATGATGGGAGAAAAAACCGCACAATCAGACCTCAGAAAGTAAATTAAATCATCAACCAAGAATGTACCTGAGAGTCTGTCCCGGGTCTGCCTGCAGGTTTCTTGCAGAAAACTCAAAAATCAAGACAAGATTAAATTATGAAAACCTGACAAAATAGATGAAAATAATATATGGAAATGAAGACAATATAAAGGTCTGCAAGATGGCACCAAAAATTGAGCGATCAGACCCCAAGAGGTGAATTAAATCACCAAAGAAAGACGCGCCTGAGAGCCTGTGCACAGAGTCTACCAGAATCAGAAGGTGGTTGCCTGGGAACCGTGTTCTCATAGATGTGGTTGCCTGGGAACCACGTTCTGAACCCAGAAATGCGGAAACGCAGAAAACCCACGAAAATGCTATCCAAATAGAGACATACACACACTAAAGTTGCAAAAGAACAAGACTAACGTGATGGGCACTAGGCGTCCCACAGTGATCGTCAAAAAATAAAGGTTGTAGATGTTTATATCTACTCGCCCCAAACTAAGCAATATAACGCATCAGCGTGAAAGCATGTAAGGGAAATGGCAATGAAGATGAAGAATTTACCGTGATCACCACCAAGGATTAGTAGTAGGAAAAATGATGCTATAGGAAGTGAAACACCTACCACATACATTGGAAAAGATGATGAAAGATGTGGCCAAAGGAAACCACTAAGACGTGATCGCGCATAGAAATGGGTGCGGGGAACCTTGCGGGATAACACCTCCTCGCCTTCCAATCGGCCAGAAGAAGAGGGCCTCACGTTCTCTTGCTTTCCTGGAAAATAAATCTCAAACATAAGGATAAAAACCCATTAGAAACTGAAGTGCAGAATCTATCAAAATTGCATAAAACAACGCTAGAAAAGGGGGGAGAACGCACCGGGGGGAGGTTTTTAACCCCTGTAAACAGGTGCAGAAGATAGGTGTATGTATTGTGAATGCATGGAGATTGAAAAACGGAATTAACACGCAGTATAACTGCGGGGAGAAGTGATGAAAAATTGGAAAAAGTGCATGCAGCACAGAAATGTAAAAATCTGTGATGATTTGAGAAAATGGAGGATAAATAACTAAGGATATGGACGGAGAAATAAAGCCCTTGAGTGTAGAAATTGAAGCTAATACTTCCCTCAACAGGTTGAGGTCAAAGAGAAGACTTGGCGTCGCAGCATGGCTTCGCCCCGAACTGAATAAGAGCCCCCCTTCTCGCGTAGGCGAACTGGGTGCAGAAATTACAGAAAACTGTGATGAAATCCAAAAAGTAAGGGCATAGAAAATAGGGAAAATAACGAAGAAATGAAGCCCAAATAGGATGAAGATGAAGTTAACACTCCTCTTAACAGCCCGAGGTCAAAGAAGGATGACGTCAGTGCTGCATGGCTTCGCCCCGGCCTGAAGAATGCCCTCTTTTCACGTAGGAGAAACATGGTTCTTATTTATAGATTTGCAGGAAACCTAGAAAGTTCCCCCATGAATTTAGGGGATAAAGCCAGAGATAAAACGAGTTTGATTGATAATCTGCAAGATAACATCAAGGATAAGAGCCTTGGGAAGAAAGAATCAAATCTGGATGGCTTATTTTGAAGTTATTGGATCAAATAAGGATCCTCGGAGCACAGGAAATAGAGTCGTTGGCATGTTGGACTGTTCAGCAAAGGGAGGGAAGACGTGATTTTAAAAAGTGGAGAATATCTTGAAAACTAGGAAGAGCTAGCGAAGGGTAAAAAAGAAGCAATTGTATAGCACGGAAAAATGAACAACTTTCATAAAAGGAGCAAGATGAGAAGAAGAGCATAAGAAGGAGAAATAGAGGGAAGAACAGAGGGATACGCTGGGTTCGCAGATGAACAGTGCAGCGTGCTGGAAAAAACAAATAACTTGAAAACGGTACAGAACTGGTTAATAGCGAAGAGGGAAAAAATCTAGGGCTTTAAAAAATGAACAACTTTTGTAAAAGGCACCTAATGAATAGAGGAACAGAATGGGATGAAAAAGGGCCACGTTCAGGACTTTATAGCGGTTCACCTGTTGGCGATAGAAGTTGACCCGAACAGGTCTTAAGTTGACTTGGGATGTTAGAAAAGGCTGAAAACTGATAAAACAAGCTTCAAGGATCGATGGAATCATAACCTGCAAGGATCAAAGGTTACGGAATAATAAAATGGGCTCGAAATTCATCCAAGGAAGGCTCCAAAACAACGGGTAATCGGGGACATCACAAATGATGAATAAGAGAAATAACTCAACCTGTAGGCTTAAAACGAGTGTCAACAACAGTCCTTCGACCATACAAAGGGATTCTCCTTTATTGTAAGCCTAGACAAAGGAACAACGATTTTTGAGAAATCCTTGATGAATCGCCTATAATAGCCAACTAAGCCAAGAAAGCTTCTAACTTCAAAGACAGTCATTGGTCGGCTCCAATCATTGACAACTTTGATCTTAGAAGGATCCAGAATGATACCTTCCTTTGAGATAATGTGGCCTAGGAATGAGACATCCTCAAGCCAGAATTCACATTTGTTGAGCTTCGCATAAAGTTGGTGTTCTCTTAGTGTTTGCAAAGCTATCCTAAAGTGTTCTTCATGATCTTACTTGCTCTTGGAGTAGATGAGTATATCATGAATGAGAACGACCACAAATCAGTCAAGATAGGGCCTGAAAACATTATCCATGAGTTGCATAAATGTTGTAGGGGCATTAGATAACCCGAATGGCATCACCACAAACTCATAGTGTCCATATCTACTACAACATGCGGTCTTGTTGATATCTTCATCTTTAATTATGAGCTGATGGTAACTAGACCTGAGGTCGATCGTTGAAAAATATTCCGCTCCGAAGATTTGATCTAAGAGTTCATCGATACGCGGTAGTGGATATTTATTCATAATAGTGAGTTGATTTAGTTGTCGGTAGTCGATGCATAGCCTGAGAGATCCGTCCTTCTTCCTGACAAATAAGACTGGCGCACCCCCAGGGGATGTGCTGGGTCGAATGAAGCCCTTCTCTAATAACTCCTGAAGTTATTTCTTTAATTCTTTGAGTTCCGTGGGGGACATCCTGTAAGGAGCTATTGAAACAAGTGCTGCTCCAGGAATGAGGTCAATAGGGAAGTTTACTTCCCTTTCAGGTGGTAAAACAGGTAGTTCAGATGGGAAGACATCGGGGAACTCTCGTACAATAGGGATTTCTTCTAGGATTATTTCCTTAGACTTAGTGATAATTACGGAAGCAAGGAAAGTTTCACAACCTTGCGAGATAAGCTTGCAGGCGTGAAGAGAAGAAATGAGGGCAAGATGCTTCCTATACTTAATATCAAGGAAATAAAATTGTGGAAGATCCAGTTTATGGAAGGAAATCATCCTATTGTGACAATTGATGTCGGCATAATGGTCAGATGACCAATCTATGCCTAAAATAGCATCGTAGCCTTCCATATCAAGGCATACGAGGTTTGCTGAGAGATTATGGCCTTCTATGGTTACCTCACTATTTGGGTAGTGGGTAGTAAGCTTGGTTCTAGGACCTAAGGGTGTTGTGATAGTTAGGTCCGAAGGTAGAGGGACATGTGAAATTGGCAAAGTTTTTGAAAAAGCAGTAGATATAAAAGAATGAGAAGCACCAATATCAAATAACACAAAGGCAGGACGTGCGTAAATTTGAATGGTACCTTCCATTTACCCATCATCATTGGGTGCTTCCTCATCCAACACAGCATTAAGACGAGCTTGCCGCTTACGCCCGCCATTAGAAGATTGTTCTTTCATGAGAGGGCAATCCGACATGCGGTGCTCCCGGCTTCCACATCGTAGACACGCTCCTAGGCGCTTCCAACATTCTTCGGCCGAGTGACCGAACTTCTCACAGAACGTGCAATTCGTCATGACTTACTTTTCCTCCTACTTTACCTTCTTATCGTTGCCATTCCTGTTGCCATTACGGGACCGTTTCTTGTTGTCACGGGATTTGTAAGTCCCCGTGATGCTGAACTTGTCTTCTTTCCTTCCTCTCCTATCATGTTTCCTGCTAGATTCTACTCCTTTACCCTTGAATTTCTCAACCTTCTCAAGGGTCCTTTCACATAGGTGGGCTCTATGGACCATCTCTGTATATGTACGAATATTTTGAGGCCCAAGTTGTTGGACAAAGATGGGCCTTAAACCATCCATAAAGCGATTCACCTTCAAAATCTCCGTGCTAATAAGATGCGGAGCATACGGCGCCAGCCTTGAAAATTGGAGTTCATACGCCGCTATGGTCATCATCCCCTGCCGAAGGGATGCTAATTCCACAACCTTCCTCTCCCTGACATGCTCGGAGAAATATTTCTCTCGGAAGTGTTCAAGAAACTTCTCCCAAGTGAGTTGTGCGTTTTGTAGATAAGTAGAGGTGGCCTTCCACTAGGTACGGGCATCCTTGTTAAGTTGAAATGCAGCAAGTAAGACATTCTCTTGGTCGGTGCATTGCATGACATTGAATATCTGGTCCATCTCATCAATCCAATTTTCAGCTTCATCGGGATTAGAGGAACCCAAGAACCCCGGAGGATTCAGACTTCGGAAGTTGCGATGTAAGTCCCCGGCACCAGCCCGCACGACAGCTTGAGCCACAGTTTGAAGGGCCTGGGTAAGACCCGCAATAGTTTGTTGCATAGCTTCCCAGTTAGCGCAATTTGCGGCCATCATGAGAATGAGGTTCCTGAGAAAATAAATAATTTGTTATTTCCCTTTGAATTTAGGAAGATTTATCTAAAGATGAATTTTTAAATAACTATCTCATCCCGAGCTCTACCCAATTCTCGCATGGGTTTGGAAATATCTTCCTAGTTCATAGGTGTGGGTCCTTAAACCTTGGACTTAGCCTTGGACTTACTTATGCCTAGGCTCTCATACCAACTTAACTGTCACGTCCCGAGATATACAGTGGAATTAAGTCGAGAGCATGGACAGTCGGCCATACGCCTCTAGCTATCAATATAGTGATAGCGCTAAACATTCACACATAATAAAAGGAATGCACAAGGTCATATACTCAAATTTAAACTTTATTAAATCATAATCAAAAGTACATTTACAACTAACTCTCCTGACATAGTGGCTAACTAGACTCAATAAAAGAAAAATTACATAGCATGATCAACTTCACCACCTATTACAGTGAAGGGACTTAGCTATAACAAGACTCATGACTTTTAAACTATCTAGGGCTTCTCCTGATCTTCACTCACTCTCGCCCTCGGAACCATCATTCGAGTAATCTGAATCCGTTCCACTATAATTTTATGAAAATGTTTGAAAAGTAGGGAATGAGCACGCTTGCCCAGTAGGTATCTCCGTATCAACATGAAGGCATGTTTAAGTAATTAATATCTTAACTCTAGAAGGTAAGATAATGAAAATGCGATAAAGCATATGAATAAAACCAAAGTAACACTAGTAACAAGACATGAACCAGATATGTGAACATAATCAAGCAAGATTGAAATATAGATGTAAGTTCGGCCTTTCATTATCAAGAATGTACTAGAATGTAACGAGAATGTACTTTTCATAACCATAAAGGCAATGCACTAAAAAGTCATGTAACAAGAATGTAATAATCAATGATAAGAATGCCTTGTGGTTTTCACCCATTTATAAAAAAAATACTCCCGGCGCAATGCGACACCAGTGTTCATCATATTCCATGGTTTACAGCATGTTTCCGACCATCTACCAAGGGGGCTAGCGTCGAGCCCTTGGACACTGTCCGTGCCTACTCTTGCATCTTCAAGTTATAAATCAACCTACTTCCACGAGTAATATAAAGTTTGGCCCATAATAACCAGTTCAAATAATAAGTTCCATGATAATAAATACCAAGGTAAGAATGCACCCAAATACGAACCATGAGAGTTCAAGGATGAATTAATGATAAGGTCATGCTACGGAAGGAATTCAGCAGCATAACGGTATGTTTACATAGTTCCATAATTCGTTAATATTTTTATGAAGAAGGTGTTGGGTTCCAGATAATCAAAGGATCATCTAGGAACAGAATAGACACAACCCTTGGGTCAAAACCTCGGGTTGGGCACAAGAAAGCAGAAGGCGATAGAGTTAGAACCGTCTTCTTGAATAGGCGGTCAGGTCAAGATCGCAATTAGTGGAGTCGACACAGAAAGAAGAGACAGGTCGACGCAGTGATCAAACTGGCAGAAAGCGGTCATGCCAGAACCGCCTACATGAAGTAGCAGTCGCCTGAAGGCCGCTTTTAGGCCAACTTATAGAAAACACAAGTTTTACGAAGTGCTTTCTAGACCATTGGATTTTTAGAGTACAACCAGTTCGGCGTCCTAATGGGAAGCCGAGGCTCGCGGACACTTACGGAGGCCTTGAAACATGATCACCTAGTCCGACAGAAGGAATATCCGATGGAGAGGATCACAAGTCTAAGAAGTGTTGCTACCAAATGCATGTGTAACTAATAGCAACATACCAGAATACGCGCTATGTATTTTAACCAAGAATTATAGTGAATTATGTAAAAGCAGCGATCAACATCGATGTATCAAGTTCCACCAATCATATGAAAAGAACTTTAATACAAGACTATATGATTTTGACATGAAATTAACATAAGATTAAAATAAGTTTCAAAAGCAGATAGGGCATGAAATCTAACAAGATTGATGCATGATATAACCAAAATCATGAATATAACAATATAGCTAGGAATAGGATCTAATTATTTAGGCTTTAGCATATATTTATAAGGCTGATCTGCATTCTATTTAGGGTTAACAAAAAACATAAAACGGTCTCGGGTGAAGCGGCTACATGAAGTAGCGGTCTGTCTGGGGCCGCCTCTTGACAGTAGTGGTTGCTGATGGACCACCTTCTGCCTGTAACAGGTAGAAGCTTAGGACAACGTGTAGGACCTATTCTAGGGCAAATATGCATGGAAAACATGATAAACAACTGAATATGGCCTGATAGAACAAAATTAAGTTTTGGAGATGCATGGATTTACGTGGATTGAGCTAAGATTTTCATCTTTTCTATTAAAGAGCAGGATCATGCATGCATAAATAACCTAACGTGTAGTGATAGTAAAACGTGAAATACGATGTGTAGGAAACATGAAATTTCATGAAATCAGAGGGCTTTTAATCCTAACTTGCTGTTTGAGCCTTCCATGAGATAACCTACCTTTGATTTGTTCTCTAGACTTCGGGTTTGTTGCTGGAAGAAGATTCTCGTTCCTGAGTGTCCTGTGTGAAACCCATGACTTCTAGCTGCTCTATCTTTCTGACCTCTTGATCTTTCCTCACGAGATTTGGAGGAATGTTAAAAGACATTAAGGGGAACAATTAACTCTAAAGACTCAACTTGAAAATACCTCTGCTAGGGTCCCTAAACTTCAGATCTTCATTGGAAAAACACGCTCGTTCCTATGCGCTTCGCAGAGAAACAGCTAATTGCAGATCTTCTAACTCCTTAACTGCTTGATCTCCTAACATGAAATTTGGAGGGGAGTTAGACAATACTAAAGGGAACAAAAAGTTCTAAAGGTCTGACATGAAATATTATCATCTTACCATCGAACTAGATGAGCCAAAATGAGGGTTTGTGCAGGTCGGTTCTGGGTCTTATTTATAGGGAATGACCTGGGGTTGAGGATTTAGATCAAAATAGGAGTTCTATAGGGCATCAATTTGATCCCCTAAGAGTCCTAGATGGGTTCACATGCCAAAGCACTTCGATCCTAGGCGATTAGGATAGCAAAAATCCCATTTTTCCACGTTTCTACATCACCCGTTCACGGAAGCAGAATGCGATCTCGGTCGGACCGCCTCCGTCAGAACGCGGTCGCGCGATAGACCGCCTTCTAGCTTTTTATCTGAAAATTACAGATTTTTCCTATTTATCTGCTATTTATTCCCTAATTAGTATATTTATCTAATTTAAATCCAAAAATAGCCCTAATTACGCCTCTATAAATGGGCTTGGGCCTAAAAGCCTTAGAATTGGATTTTTGGGACTGGTTTGAGTGGGCCTATTTATCCTATTAGTAACTGAAGTTTTAAATCAATTATATTAAATGATTAAGCCCACTTAAGCCTATTTAATGCTTAATAATTTTATTTAATTCCTAAAATTCCAGAAAAACTTAGGTAATTACCAGGGTTGTTACAAACCCAATTGTCTATTGGAGGGAGGAAAACAACGGGCAAAGTAAATACATCATATGTGTATACATATATATATCAGGCGGTAGTATGTAAGCTCAGAAAAAAAGGGACGGAGGATCAGAAACAAAGGGGGCCATGCATTTCATTTCTTCTCAAACAAGGGAGTTTACATCGGTGGAGGGAAGGTCTACAACTATATAAGATAGAGAAGGGATACATAAGATGTGGAAGACCCACCCTTGATACAGGCCTCACACCCCCACACTCGCTCTCTCGCTCTCTCTTTTCTCTTTAGGCTTCCTTCTCCCTCTTCTCTTCTTCTATTCTCCTTCTGCAGGAACATGGGATTTGGGAGCTTCCAGAGGAAGCAAACGCCAAGGCTTTCGAAGGATTCTTCAGGAGTGGAAGAAGAGGCTTTTTGGCTCACAAGCGGGGGCTTTTATAGGGGTTAAGACCCCCTGTTTGGAGGGAAAGCCTCCCGTATCTTTTTTCTTTCTTTTTGTTTCACTATTGTTGCCACTCCTGCCACTGTTGTGCTGTTGCTACTTCCGCCGCTGTAGATGTTGATGCTGCCGCTTCTGGTGTCATGGACATCACTATCGCCATCGTCATCACCCTTGCCGCTGCTACGACGTGATAGGGGAGAGGGCAGAGGCATGGTGCCCTCTCCGGTGGCATCCCCACAGTCAACCACGAAGGAGGGGTCGCCACTCAAAGCATGTTCTGCATGGCGAGCATTCAATGCTCGCCGTGCTACAGTTCAAAAATCATGAAATTGGCGTCCAGAGGGTAGGTCACGCTTTCTTTGATCACGGAATTGGCATCCAGAAGGTTGGTCGCAAATTCTTGAGACCCAAGAAAAATCGCGTCGATGACCCTGACGCTAATTCAAAATGGTGTCCACTACAACAGGCGTCAATTCATTGGATTTAAATCTAATAAGTATAAGGAAAAATCTAATAATACCAGGAAATGACGTCACTTTGCGAAGGCGCCCATTAAAGAATTGGCGTCCACGCAAAGGGACGCCCATTAACACGAGTTGACCCAAAGGAGGTGGAGTTGACCCATAAAATGGCGTCACTTCACGAGTCGCAAATTAAAGAATTGGCGTCTACGTGAAGGGACGCTGATTCTTGATTCTCCTTTTTCTTCTTTTTTTAGTGCCAACAAATGTCCCCCACTCACAGGTGTTACGAATGAAGGACGAGGGAGCGGGGCCTGCGAGTGTGACTTCTTGGCCGATAGGCAGTTGATATTGGGGCAGACCATCTTCAGCTTCAGACGAGTGATCCTAGCCATAGATTACTTCGACTTGCCCTAACCAAGAGTCAGCCGCCCATCAAGATGACATCGTTGATATTGGGTTTATACCGACGCAAGGATATTCTGTTTATCTGGTTTTAGACAGAAGGTCACAGCCATTGGGTTGTGTTTTTTGTCACGGTGGGACGGATGGATTGGTGTAGTGCGAGAGATAGGTGCCAACCCGATTGGTATTGCCAACATTGGGTTTTATGCCAGCACAAAGATTTAGGTTCATCTGGCTTAGACGAAAGGTCTAGGCTAGGATCTTCGGCTAAGACCTCGAGGGGCCATAGACACCGAGCTAAATGGTTCGTCGGTGCTGGGATTACACCGACGCGAGGAGTTCGGGTTTCTCTGACTTCGACAAAAGGTCTAGGTCGTACCCCTCGGCTAAAACCCCAGAAGGCCTTGGGCGCCGAGTTGAAAACATTAAGGGATCATTTCCTTCTACTTTTCTTTTCTTATTTCCTTCTTTTCTTCTTCTTCTTCTTTTTTTCTTCTTTTTTTCTTTCTTTGCCCTTTTTTTTGAAGATCACGGTGGGACCAAGTTATGAAGGTATAATAGTATCATCGACATTGGATTTATGTCGACGCAAAGGAATTGGGTTTTCCCGGCTTAAACGGAAGGTCTAGGCCGTGCCTCTCGGCTAAGACCTCGGAAGGCCATGGGTGCCGAGTTAAGCGGTTCATCGTTACTGGGATTGCACCGATGCAAGGAGTTCGGGTTTCTCCGACTTAGACGAAAGGTCTAGGTCGTACCCCTCGACTGAGACTCCGGAAGGCCTTGGGCGCCGAGTTAAGTGGTTCATCGATGCTGGAATTGCACCGACGCAAGGAGTTCGGGTTTCTCTGACTTAGACGAAAGGTCTAGGTCGTACCCCTCAGTTGAGACCCCGGAAGGTCTTGGCCACCGAGTTAAGTGGTTCATCGATGCTGGAATCGCACCGACGCAATGATTTCTGGTTTCTCTGACTTATACGGAAGGTCGAGGTCGTACCCCTCGATCGAGACCCCGGAAGGCTTTGGACACCGAGTTAAGTGGTTCATCGATGCTAGGATCGCACCGACGTAAGGAGTTCGGGTTTCTCCGACTTAGACAGAAGGTCTAGGTCGTACCCCTCAACTGAGACCCCAGAAGGCCTTGGGCACCGAGTTAAGTGATTTTCAGGAGACTCATTACAAGAGCTCCGGGATACTATCTTGTTCATTGTGGGGTATTGGTTTCAGTTGATCGTCGAGTTGAGGCAGCGGCGCATGGTATAACTTCAAGTGTTTCCCGTTGAGGGGTCGAAACTGAACCTCCTCCCGATGGTTGACGATGACATAAGCACCGCCTTCATAAACTTTCTGGACCACATAAGATCCTATCCAATTTTTGTTCAATTTGCCTTTGGGATTGGCCGCCATGACTTATTTTTGTTTGACCATGACTAGGTCTCCTTTCTTAAATTCTCGCTCTTTGACGAGCTTATCGAAGGCATGGGCCATACGGGCCTGGTAGACCTGTATGTTCTGCTGGGCTTTGAGCCGCTATCCTTCCAAATCGGGGAGTTCCTCCAGTCTTCTTTGTATATTGGTTTGGCCATCTTTGACAAATTCATGCTGGATCGCAACCCGCAGTGAGGGTATCTCCAGCTCTATCGGGATGACCACTTTCGAGCCATACACCAGTGAGAATGGTGAGCAACCTGTAGGGGGGTTGTACATGGTGCGATACACCCACAGTGCTTCATACATTCTGTGTTCCCAATCTTTCTTATTAGAGCTAACCGTCTTGGCAAGAAGTGTGCATAGTGTTTTGTTGAAGGCTTCCACTAACCCGTTTGCTTATGGGTTGTACGGAGTGGACGTCTGTTGGACGCACTCTAAATTCATTGGCGATATCATTTTATCTTTTATCGGTTTAGCAAGTGCGAGGGCGTGCCAGTCACCTAGGTGACAAATCATTCAGGTTTCGAGACTGGGATAGTCTGGAACCTAGGGTGTGCTCCGTCTGACTAGACAGATGATTGAGGGTATCGGGTTGGGACTGGAGACCCGCCGTGCCATAAAGGTCATCGTGTTAATTACATCCCCTCGGAGAGGGGGAAACCTTTGATTAATTGCCAAGATAAGGGGCCTTATGGCCTGAAAATTGATTATCATGCTACAAGTGAAAGATATGTTAAAAAGCATTGAAATCTCCCACATTAGGTTGCAAAAGGGGTATTTAAAATCATGTCGGTCGTATATTGACATTTCATGTTCGGGCGGACGACCGGGTTGAAAACGTCCCAAGTATACATGGAATACGGGGGCATATGTATGACGAGATACGGCAAATTTAATATATGAGAAATGAGGAGATACAATTAAATCCCGGTCGAAACGGTTCAAATCCAGTGGGTTGTCGGCCTAAATCGAAGCCACGACATGGCCATAATGGGGGTGACGCCCCCAGGTCGAGCATTCCTCGCAAGGGCATCTTTGATATCTCCCTCGTCGGGTCTAAAAAAGGGGAACACTTTTGGATCAAACGGTGTTAATTCCTTAAGTTCATTTTCTTTATCATCGTGTTTTTCATGGACTTTCTTTTATAATTGTGTTTTCTCCATTTCCACGCCTTGGCATTTACTATTCATTGTTCATTCTTCCTTTTTGTGCTATTTCGTCCATTTTTTTTTGTATTTGATTTTGTTGTTTGTTAATTTTTGGCTGTTTGCTATTTTGGTGAAGCCTGGGTCGACGCAGGGGTCGCCTGTGTCGACGCAGCGCACAAGGGGAAGCAGCCTAGGGGCTGGGGGAGCTGCCTGGGTCGGCGCAGGGCCACCTACGTCGACTCAACGTGCGACAAGAGGGAGCCCCAAGAGCTGGGGTGTGGCTACGTCGGCGTAGGGGGTTGCCTGCGTCGACGTGGCGCACACTAGGGGGGAAAACCCCAGGAACCAAGGAGAGCTACGTCGATGCAGGAGAGGGCCTGCGATGACTCGTCCCTTGCAGGTGGGCAGGGAACTGCTTTCACGCTCTATCCTTTTTTGTTTCATTCAATTTTGTTCATACTATTGGTTTGGCATGGAGGGAATTGATTGTGTTTTCATGTAAGGATGACCCTTGGTACATGGCGGAGTTCCTAACTCACGCATAATGAAGATTTTCATCCGGACTTGATCTCGGCTGCCATCATTCATAGTTTGTTATACCAGAAGGGGCATAGTGTGCGGGCAATCATCTAAGAATGAAATGTTCATGAGATCTCATCTGAAATCATGGTTGAATGCACATGTGTGTATATATATATATATATATATATATATATATATATATATATATATATATGTCAAGACATGCATGGGAGTGCAAATGTCACACTTAGCTCTGAAACGCGAGTAGAGGGGTAGAACTTCTTCCTCCTCGGCCTTTCTTTGCTTGTACTTCACTTAGATCTTTAAGGGGTCTTGATTTCAGTTGGCATTTATCTTTAGGCTTCATCTCTCTTTTTTTTGTTTTGTTTTCTCATTCTATTTCCTACATATGAGTAGAACATGCAAAAATGCATATGAATGCACGCATGGAGGGCAATAGGGGGGCTAGCTTAAATGACCTGGACAAGGGGTGCGTCGACGCCCTGCCCCTACCAGTGAGTGTTGGGGGTTTGCTTCAGGACATCTTGGGTCGGTTCAAGGCTTTGTGCACATGCAAAATAATGCATGCAATTTATAGAATGCATGGATGCTCTAGGTGAGCACATGGTACACAAGAGTGGGGAATGCATGGAAACTTAACCTAAATTCGGATGTCAATGCATTTGTACACATCAATGTATGCACATGGATATGAATGCCATATGACAATGCATGCGAGGCTTCAAAAGGGGGGGGTCGACCTTTTGGGATTAAGGGGTCGACCCTTATGCAGATTTCTACACAAGGGGAGCCCTAACATAAGCAACTGCAGATTTGCAGTCTAATTTTTTTGGAACATCAAATACTCAAATATGAAATGCATGTCATTTGCAATTGTTTATACAGAGGAAATCTGATTTGGTTTGGGCTTCTTTTCCCTATTCTTTATTGCTTTTCTTTTATCTTTTTCACCAGAATTTCAACATATTTCTGAAATTGAACTGGACACTGCCTTGTATTTTGTAAGCAATACTTCATATATAATTTTTTTGTTCATTCAGTGAGTTGTTCCTAAAGCTCTCTAGTTCAGCCCATTTGTCATTATTCTTCATATTACCAATCTTCAAATTGTCCGGCGAAAAATAGGCAGCACCTCCCCTAGACTTGGAGCTTTGGGGGGATTTAATTAGGTACGCGTCCACGGAGAAACTCCGAGACGGCCCCAAAATAGGAAGGGTGCGCACAAAAGAGACAAAACCCGAGGATGCGCACGGAAGCGGCAACATCCTATAACCCGATTTTGGCACGAAAATCTCAAGGACTAGCCTACAACAGACTCCAATAACTCAAGGGGCTGCCACAATCTCATTTTCGAGGTGTGGGCTTAGATTATTGCCGCATTGTATGGCCATCAATATTCACCCTCTACAACAGATCATCCGGGGACCACGCTATAAGGAAGCGAGTCCCCGGGGATCCAAGAGTGATCAAAAACCCCCGGAAACCCGAGTTTACGAAGAAAATGATCGATTTGGGATTAAATCCCATGTTCCTCACCCCTTTGGCATCATGACTATGAATTAGTCAAATCCCAAAGTGGGGTTTTGAGAGATGGATGATCATCCTACACAAAATCTGACCGAGATAAGAAGCGACAAGGAGGGAAGAAACATCACAGGGCCAGCGAGGAGAAAGCATCACAATTAGAAGGGCGAGAAGGGGGAGGAACCGTGAACATCTAGAATTGAACACCCCATGAATTACAACATGAAAATCTTCTGAAGGGGAGTGTTTCTTCTATTTCATATTAGCAAGAATGATGGGATTACATCGGGGCACATAAAGAGAAAAGGAAGAATACAAGGAATAGGGGGAGGCCAGAGCTCCCTCACCTCTCTTCTCTCCCTCACTCTTTCTCTCTCTTCAGCTTTTGGAGCAGTGCTTATTTAGTAGCATCTCCCCCCTTTCTTCATCAGCCAAGGCCACCATTTATAGGGGACGTGGGGGTCCCCTGTTTGGAGGGGGAAGAACCCCCTACCTTCCTTCCTCTTTTTTTTTTTTGGCTCAAAGCTGCTGCTACCGTTGCTTGTTCGCACGGCCACGATGGAGAAGGTGGGTAGGGATGTGGGGAGCTGTTGACGGATGAGGCCCCCTTACCAGTTGGAGGGGTGGCATTCATGCTGTTGGCCACGCAGGAGAGGATGACGTGGGGAGACCCTGTGCGCATGGAGAAGCCATCGAACATTTAATGCTTTACACACGGGAGAAGAAAAATGGGAAGAAGGGGATCACGGTGTGAGACATAGACACTACGCTACAGTACCCGTGATTTTCTTCATATTTCTTTTTTTTATAAAAATAATCCCTTTGCTTTTCCTTCACCCCCCCTTCTTCCTCTTATTACGCATATGCCCCCTTCCCTTTCCCTTTTTGTATTGGGCTTGGCCCATTCATTTGTTTTGGGGCCCATTCCCCTTCTTTTCTTATTTTCTTTGTATTGGGCTTGTCCCCCCCCCCCTTTTCATTTTTTTCTTCTCTTTTATTTCATTCATTTATCTTTATTTTTATTAGTTCCAACAAATGCCCCCTACCCGCGGGCGTCGCGAGCGAGGGACGAAGGAGCGGGCTCGCAGGTGCAACTCCTTGCCCGATGGGCGATCGATATCAGAGCAGCATCATCAAACATTTTGATCAACTGTCAGCTTGGACGTCGATGGTGGAAGAGCTGTCAGTTTGAAGACCGATGGTTGGAAAGCTGTCGGCTTAAATGCTGATGGTTGAAGTGTTGGATGTTGTTGGCTCGATCGCCAATGGTTGACTTCTTCCTCTTCGGCTTCTTTTTTGTTAAGCATCATCTTCACTGTTGAATAGTTGTCGGCTCAGACGCCAATGGTTGAAGAGCTGTCAACTCGACTGCCAATTGTTGAAGAGCTTGAATATTCCTGAGCATCTTCGAACAGCTGTCGGCTTGACTGCCGATGGCTAGAATGTTGTCAGCTTGGACGTCGATGGTTGAAAAGTTGTCGGCTCAGATGCCGATAGTTAAAAAGCTATCGATTTGGGTGCCTATGACCGAAAAGCTATGGCTTAGATGTCGATGATTAGAAAGCTATCGGCTAAGATGCCAGTAGTTGAGACGCTGTCGGCTTGGGTGCAGATGATTAGAAAGCTATCAGCCTAAATGCCGATGATCAGGAAGCTGTCGGCTTGGATACCGATGATTAGAAAGTTGTCGACTCGGGTGCCGATGCCGATGGTTAATTATATTTTCATCATTGTTGTTTTTTATCAGCATTGTTGTCCATCATCATCATTTTTGTATCATTATCTATTACTATAATCATCATCATTTTTTTCAAAAAATAATCATCATTATTTTTTCTTTCTGTCATTATCGTTTCATCATTTCTCATCATATTTTTGTATCAATCATCATCATCATTTTTTCATTCAACCTTTTTACCTGAGCATGCGAGCACTTATTGATGGTAGGCAAAGAGTAGATAAATAGGATAGCTCCCCTTTACCGAGGATATGATAAGAATGGCGCCCCTGATCCACGGATAGAATACGGCCCACGAAGCGCAACTAAGGGAGATGCGCATTCATTAAGAGTATATCACATAGCCCATGTGCATAGTTTACATCACAATCTGCACTCGAGACAGTTTCTTTGTGGTGTGGAAATGCAGGTATATGAGCAGTGAACCCTAGACATAGGGATAAGCAGACATTCTAAGTAACACTTAAAGGATTACTCTATCGCCTACGCATGCATTTTAGGTTCTCGACTTTCGATAGCTTCACACAGCCCCCTTGTTTGTTTGAAATATAGACTTCACCGTTCGGCGTAAGTTTTCTCATGTGTCACAATGGGGATTCCTAACTACTAGTATTCATCCTTATTGCACTTTTATTGAGAAATTTGCTTCACCATTTTTGTGTGAGTCTCCTCATTTGTTTTAGTGGAGATTCCTGGCTATTTGGATTCGCATTTCACTTTTTCATCATTTTTGTTTGAAAGGGTAGGAAGCTTTTTCTTCAAGATTGCATTTCATGCTAGTGTAAGCATTCAAGCCCCCATAGAGTGTTAGGAAGAAATTCTTCAATCCTTATTGTAGACACGCCAAAATTGACGTTTTGTTGATCAAATCTCATGTTATTATATAAATGCCCCAAGTAGACTTCAATATTCCTATAACATGAAGTTTTTCTATTTTTGTGAGTTTTTCTGCATTTTTCCTGTATTTTTGTGATTCACGACTTGATTAAGGGCGTTAATTTTAAAAGTAACGACCTGTGGTAGGGCGTTTTCAAAGAAAGTAACGACCTGTGGTAGGGCGTTTTCAAAGAAAGGACGACCGTATGTGAGGGCGTGAATTCCTGGTGTTATCCCTTAATTTCTGGGATTATCTATTTTCAAAATAAAAGGCCTTTTATGAGTAACGCCTTCTCTCAGGGCGTGATTTTAATTAACGCCGTTATCTCGGGCGTGTTATTTGAGCTTTCAAACAAGGCAAGGTTTCGTTTCCAAAATTAAATCCAGGAAGAAACGCCCTTTCCTAGGTCGTGTTTCAAGAAGACGTCTTTGTGAAGGTCGTCAATTCATAAAAGACGCCCTGTATTAAGGCGTGTTTTAGTCCAGAGTCCTTCCTTTTTCAATCTTTCCCTCACAGTTCCCTGCTGTCTTTGGACTCTTGCTCGATCTTGATCCTTCCCTGGATGCCTCATTGCCTGTTCTTATCCTTCCTTGGTTTGATCACATCCGTTTGAGGCATTATAAATTAAAAATTTGACCGATCGTGCAGAAGGTTAAGCACCTTCAGTATTCGGCGGATTGAGCGCTCAGAAGTTTTCTTTCATCACGGGCAGAAGCTTTCTTCATCCCTTGCTGCCTCCCCTCTCTGCATCCCTTTGAGCTACATCCGGTGCTTCATCCATCACTATTCGGTTTCTTCCCTTTACTGTCGCCAGGGACATCAGGGTTCTCATCTTTTCTTCTATTTTGTTTTTATTTTATTCATACCATCATCCCTCTGTCCTTTATATCTCTATTCCTTGTTCACGTTTTGTTGCATTTTTTATCATCAAACTCCCCTTCCCTTAAGTCTTCTTAAGGGGTTTTAAAAGAAAACAAAAAAGAAGGTGCGCATGTTGAGGTCTTTTCATTATTTTTATGTTAGTTTTAGACTGATACTACTGCACTTTGGCTGATCCTTTTTCTTTTACTTGTCTTTATTGTTTTTTTTTTACAAGGTAATCAATCAAGAAAACCCACTTCGTCGGCCGGCCGATTGGAGTTGGAGGAAGAGATCCACATTTATCCCGCATCACATCTTTCACCAGGTACATGCGATCTTATTTTTTTTTATTGAGGTAAACCCTCTGGCGATCACAAACTCCTCCTTTTAGCACCTCGTGCTATTTTATTGCTTTCACCATATCTATTACTTTTTTTTTATATTTAAAAGTGGATTTTAAATAGATCTACAAATTGGCGATCACGGTGGGACATCCATTGTTTTCTTTGTTGATTACCATCTCCATTGGCACCCTTGTGTGCCCTTTCCCTTTTGACACCCTCGTGTGTCCTTTCCCATTGACACCCTCGTGTGTCCTTTCCCTTTAGGCACCCCCGTGTGCCCTTTCCCCTCGGTACCCTCCGTACCCTTTCCTTTGTGCCCCTGCGGCATCTTCCATTGTGCACTCTGCACACTTCCCGGATCAGTCAATTGTTGCTTATTAACGCCTTCGACGAGGGCGTCTTTTGATTTAACGCCCCTCACAGGGACGTGTTTTCGTGAATTAACGCCCCCTTCAAGGGCGTGTCTTTATTGCATCTGCTTGCATGATCTTCATTATTTTCTCGTCTGATATTTAGCGCCCCTTACAGAGACGTGTTTCATTAATTAACGCCCATCTCCAGGGCGTATGTTTCTATAACTGCGGTGTGCTGCATGCTGATTATACTGTCTATGGAATTAACGCCCCTCTCAGAGGCGTTTTATTTATTTTCAGCGCCTTCCATCAGGGCGTGCCTCTGAGTTTTGACGCCCTCACTGGAAGGCGTCCTTTATTTATAAACGCCTAACCCTAAGGCGTGTTTTTTCTACGGTCTGTGAGCCCCTCACAGAATTTACGACAGCCACGCTGCCGTGTTTTCATTTAGTCACGACCTGCCACAGGGCGTGTCTTTCCTCTTGCTGTGAACACGACCTTTCCCAGGGCGTGTCTTTACTGTTCTTTTTCACAGATTGGCTATTATTCATTGCTCAGCATTTGTCTTGACATTATATTATTGCTTGGATCATCTTGGTTTGCTGGCTTGGTTGAGAGACCTCCTCTCTCTATCCTAGGACCCACACACCCTTCTTGGAATCGGGACGACCCTCCATTGAGCATTCCGTCTCTTTGGACTAGAAATCCCTTTTCCAAGACCTCCATAAGTCCCCGCACCCGTGGATTCCCTCACGGACGCCGGGCTGGTTGTACCCTCGAAGTACCTGGAGTTTAGAGAACCTATACGTTGTTAAAAGAGAGAAGAACTTAGTTGACCCGGAGGTTACATTTGGATCAAACTAGGTCTCATTTGGCAAAAGAGTGAACCTTCACAAATAATCCACCCTAAATTCGAACATCGAACATTAAAATCTTGCGTTTCTTGCCAACCTTGTTTGCATAAACGTAGTTGAGTGATTTGATTGTCTTGTTTGGATTGTATATTTCGTGACGGTTCCTTCATTGAACATCCTCTTTCTTAAGAATGAAGCTCCGTTCAGGTAAAACCATCAACATGTCAGGCCACGGGTACTCCTATGATGATGAGAATGAGAACATATTTGGTCAATATGAGGACCCTCCTCAGGATTCTTTTTATTATGAGGGGAACTACCTTCCTCCTCACCCCCATTACTCACAAGTTCATGTGGTCGATACCACTGTCCATGAGGCGGACCCTTCGTCTCAAGTTCCATCTTCCAACACTTCGGGGAACCCTTCCCCATCCATTAATGTCTCAGATTTGATCCAAGCTCTCTCCCAGTTGGACGACTCCCAACGGCAAGCCATTCAGGCCGCCTTAAAGGGGAAATCCGTCCTTTCTTCTTCTTCTAATCCCCCTCCGGCCGTGAGTGGCCATCAAATCATTAATGACCAGGCGGTCTTGCATCCTCCCTCCTCTCGTCCGCAAACACCTACTGCGGCCATGCCGGCCCAGCAGGCGAGCTATTCAGCAGTCAGGCATCAATCCTACCAACCTCCTCGGGTTCTACGAACGCCTATGCCACATTCTTTTATTCAAAACCAGGCCCCAATCGAGCCCGATACCAACACTCTTTTGCTTCAGAAGCTAGCCAGCATGGAGGAGCAGCTCAAGAAGGTTACGGCAACTAAGAATGCTCCGGAAATTTCTCTTCCTACGTTGCCAGTGTTCCATTTACCACCTTCTGAAATGCCGAATTTCCGGCGATATAATGGGACCGGTAACCCCTTCATTCATTTAAAGGACTTCCGATATGAGACTTCTTTCTGGCAAGACAATAAGGCATCTCTGGCCTATTTATTCAGAAGATCTCTTGAGGGACCCGCCCTCGAATGGTTTTATTCTCTGGAGCCAGCTGATGCCGGTAACTTCGATGTTATCCAAAGGAAATTCTTGCAAAAGTACAGAGACCGGGTGGGACCTTCCCTTTCTGTTACAGATCTGGTCGCTGAGAAAATGAAGCCCGATGAAGACTTCATTATATTTTCTGATAGGTGGCGGTCTATGGCCGAGAAATTGAAGGACACATTGTCGGAACAAGAGCAAGTAAAAATGGTCATTTCTAATGCAACTCCTCAATTCCGGCACATTTTGGCCATGAATCGGCTGACAACGATGGAAGAGCTCTATGAAAGAGCTCGTTATATACAAACACAAATGAAGGATTCGCCCATCATGGGCATGTTTGAGCCGAAGCCTCGGCTGTTTAAAAAGAATGTAAATGTCAACAGTGGGCCCACGACTGAGGGCACTGTCACAAACGAGCAGGTTGGCGTAGTTGGTCACCCCCACCACCAGTCAAACCCACGACCTCCGCCACCTCCACAGCAGAACCCCCATGTTACCTCCGCTCCACAGCGCCACTTCACACCCCAACCTTCTTTTGCTCCATCACCGAGCCAAGCGCCTCGCACCGACCCTTCAGCACCACCACAATACCACCAGGTTCCCCCACCTTCCAACTATAGCCAACAACAACGGAGACCACCACTAGGCCCCAAGAGGGCTCATTATCCACCACTCCCAGAGAGTCTCCCTGACATTTTTAATGCTTTGATGGCCGCCAACCTGCTCGTCCTACCAAAAGAAAGAACGGTGTGGCCCGACAATGTTGACACATCCCGTTACTGTGCATTTCACCGAGCCCCTGGTCACAACCTTGATCGTTGTTTCCATTTCAGAGATCATATTTATGATTTGAATGACCAGGGTGGCATTAATTGGGATGAAATGAGACAAGTCATCGCCACCATGAAAGAGAGAAGGCCGCATCGGCAACAGCAAAATCAACAACAGCCAGCTCCGCAGCAAGCTCCGCCACAGCAAGCTCCAGCACCCCAGCAGGATATGGGGATTGTCCGTAATCCATTGCCGGAGCACGCTCCCAATCAACACGTGAACCCTGTCACGTCTCTCTACGAGGTGGAGAGAGGGCAGGGATGGCATGAAGAAAACGCCTCTGTCGGGGCATTACACCATGATCCAAACCAAAATCAAACTACTCCGCGCCTTTTGCGCGTTCCTCCTTCTCCTTCTAATCTCCTATCAGGACGTTCTCTTTTACGCCCCGTCAACCCACCTACCACCACCAATTCCGCGACCTTGCCGGCTCGCTCTCTTCTTGACCGCTTACCACCACGGCAACATGCCATTTCACCTTCCACCACCAATCCTACATCCGCAACCTCCAGGCCACTCCTACTCCGCTCACCGACAGCACCTGCTACCCCCTCTACCACCCCTACACCGACAAGAGTTCCTCCACCGCCAGCACAACCATCTTTTGTGGCACGATCTCTCCTTATTCCACCACCTGCCAATACCCCTCGCATTCGGATATCCCTTTCTTCTGTCACGCCTCCGGCGAGGGCACCTTCTTCAAATACTCCTCCCATGCCTCCCGCGGGGGCATCTTTATTAAACACCGCTACTACGCCTCCTACGGGGGCGCCCCTTTTATTGAATTCCCCTTTGGTATCCCCTAGCAGGATCTCTACTACCGACATTCCTTCCTCCTCTTCCAACCCTCCCCCTAATGTTGCCCCGACAGAGGCGCGCCAAGGCGTAGCGCCGCTCCGTAGTGGACGGATGTTCCACCGTGTTTTCCCACAGAGAGAGCTAGAGCCCGTACAGGGGACGCAAGAGCAGGAACAGGAACAAGATTCAGTGCCGGGAACTCAGTATGATCTGTTAAAGCACCTGGATCGCACTCCAGCCAGAATCTCCATTCTTGAATTAATCAAGAGGTCCACCACTCATCAGCTGGCCTTGAAGGAATATCTGCAGAAGGTTATGGTCAATGAGGACCTTCCGGTTGAACAGATAATTACAGTCTTAACCCCTACCAGCAGTCAGCCGGCAATCACATTCCATGAACATGAGTTAGCACCTCTACCAGCAAGAAAGTATGCCCTATGTATCACGGTTGATATCAACAAAGTGGCCGTTAAGCAGTGTCTGGTAGACACCGGTGCATCTATCAATGTGTTGCCTCCGAGCACTCTGAAGCTATGCGGTATCCCTGAGAGCCAGATACGGCCATCCACCATTACTGTCACTGCATATGACAATACAAAGAAACCCCCTCTGGGTATGATTACTCTTAAAGTCAGCTTAGGTCCAGCCACCATTACGGCAGATTTCCATATTCTGGATATGGACCCGACCTTTAATGGCATCCTGGGTCGCCCTTATATTCAGCAGCTTGACGCAGTGCCCTCTACAAACCATCAGTGCCTTAAGTTTCCGCACAAGGGCCGCATTATCAAGGTGACCAGCGTGCCGATCTTACCAGAGGAGGACATACATGTAGCTTCATCAGTTCCTTCCATGTGGCCAGCCAATAAGCCGTTATTATCTGTGTTGGACATTCACTGTCCACGACCGATGCTATCTGAGACTGTTACCACCGTTGCCATGACACCCCTGCCTTCTAAGGGGAAGAAGAAAAAGAAAAATATGATGAATACCCCCGGCTGGAACATTCTGATAAGGATGGGATATCAAGATGGCAAGGGCCTGGGTGCCAAACTCCAGGGCAAGATTAGGCCCATTAAGCCTCAAAAAGTGATTGCACGAGGCGGCTTAGGCTACAAAGCACCGGACAAGAATGAAGGAGAGCCGTGGGCTGTTATGACGTCCACCTTCAAGCCAGATCGCCAGCCGCTCACCTGGACTTTAAAGACACATTTTGTCACCGGTGGCGTTCAGAACAATGAACAGACTACCGTCATTACATCATTGCTTGATTGTCAGGATGTGCACGCTAGACAGTTTGCGCGGCACATTGCCCCACTGGCCACTTACAAAGCCTTGGAGACTTTAAGGCCAGATAAAAGAAGAAAAATGGGTGACCCGGAATGTGACTGGTACAGGTGGTTTGACATGAATGATATCACTTTCTCTTTAAGCCGCCTGTTCATGCCGACAGATCCAGAATGGCCGCCATTGATTCAAGAACTGATTGAAACGCCTGCCGCAATTACAGATAAAAGGCAGATGTTAAGTGACTACACAGATACGGGAGAGCCAGATGTCCCCTTTGAAGAAGGATTCTCCGTGGATAGACTGTGGGCTGGCCTTTTCTCCCTCACTTCTGTGCATCCGTCTGTGTTGGTTTCTCTCTATTCCCGTGGGTTTGGTCACGTGCCGAGACCACCACCGATTACCATCAACTTATCTCCCAATTCAATTCAGATTTCCCTCCCGATTCCTCCTTCGCTCCGCGAGCGATTCTCCACACACTCCATCTCGCCCCCGCGTGGGCCACCACTAATTGAAGCTTTCTCTGATCTTACAATTTCCACTCACCCTGCTATTCTCCCTTCACAGTGCTTTTTACTTGAAAAAGAAAATAAAAATGACGGAAAAGATAAAAATGAAAAAAAAACGCCGATTTCCCAATTTTCCAATCCTCCATTTCTGTTGAGGAGACCTCATACTTTTCTCCCGAGCGCGTCCCGACCCAGGGGCCGCTCTTCCAAGATTCCTTGGTAAGTCTCTTCTCCCCCTCCGATGAGGGGTCCTCCCCTGTATCACCTCCTGTATCCACTTTTTCACCTCCTTCTTTCCCTTATAATCAAGCTAATTGCTCTTCCTCCCCTTCTTCCTCTAATAAAATTCATGGGGTAGATTCACACAAGAAGGCCAAGGGTAAGCAGATTCCTCGCAGATTTTGTTGGAATTGGCCGTTAGATGCCAAGCTTGTTTAGCTCTCCCTGAATTCATGGAAGATCCGATTATCCTGCCAGAATTAGAAATTGAAGATTTTGTTGCTTCTTATGAGGGTTTGGGCGTTTATGAAATCATGAATGATGAAGACCCTATTGAAGAAGGGGATGAAAGTTATGAAGAATATGAGGACGAGGCTGATGCTTTTGCTAGTGGTATAAGAAGATTCGACGAACCATCAGCCTCAGTAGAAGAACCTACCAAAGAAATCAACTTGGGTACCGAGGAAGACCCTAGGATTGTCCTCATAAGTAAAAATTTGCCGCCCTCCGAAGAGAAGGCGCTCATCTTAGTTCTTCAAGAATACAAGGACACGTTCGCATGGAGCTATGAAGATATGCCTGGATTAGACCCTGCGCTCGTTGAACACCGTCTTACACTTAAGCCAGGATCTGTCCCGGTAAAACAACGGTTGAGGCGTTTCCACCCTAGCATGGCTTTGAAAATGAAAGAAGAGGTCGATAAACTCCATAAGGCTAGATTCGTGAGAGTCGTCCTCTATCCCAATTGGGTAGCTAACATTGTCCCGGTTATGAAGAAAGATGGAAAAGTTCGAATTTGCATAGATTTTCGGGACCTCAACCGGGCGTGTCCTAAGGATGACTTCCCCCTCCCTCATATTGATGTGCTGATTGATAACACGGCAGGATTTGAGACTCTTTCTTTCATGGACGGCTTTTCAGGCTACAATCAGATTCGTCTAGCTGAAGAAGACCAGGAGAAAACTTCATTCACTACACCATGGGGCACATATTGTTATGTGGTTATGCCCTTTGGACTTAAGAATGCTGGAGCCACTTATCAAAGGGCCATGATGGCAATTTTTCATGACATGATTCATATTTATATTGAGGTGTATGTGGACGACCTGGTTGTGAAATCAAGAACAAGGATTGAGCATCCTGGGGTTCTGGCTAAGGTTTTGCAGAGATCACGAGAATTTCAATTAAAAATGAACCCCAAGAAGTGCGCATTTGGCGTTTCTTCGGGGAAATTACTTGGATTTATTGTTAGCAAGAGGGGAATTGAGGTTGATCCCAACAAGGCAAAGGCCATTAGAGATATGCCTCCTCCCAAGAATCTGAAGGAAGTTCGAGGATTAATCGGGAGGTTGCAATTCATTCGCCGCTTCGTCTCCCAGCACTCGCAGAGGTGTAGGCCGTTTTACGAGCTTACTAAGCCGGGAGTCAAGTTTAATTGGGATGATAAATGTCAAGCAGCCTTTGACGGATTGAAGGATTATTTGGTCAACCCTCCTGTCCTGAGGCCGCCAATTCCAGGCAAACCACTTATTCTTTATGTTTCAGTCCTGGATGACTCCGTAGGTGCTGTCTTAGCTCAAGTGGATGAGGAAGGTAAAGAGAGGGCAGCATACTACTTATCTAAACTCCTTAACCCCTGTGAGCAGAGATATTCAGCTATGGAAAAGACTTGTGCAGCTTTGGTTTGGGTAGTTCAGAAGTTAAAACACTATTTTCTAGCTCACGAGGTTCACCTCATTGCTCGCATGAATCCAATCAAATTCCTCCTTGAAAAATCTGTCCTTACTGATCGATTAGCACGCTGGCAAAGCTTCCTTTCTCAATTTGACATCACTTACATTCAGCAAAAAGCTGTCAAAGGTTATGCCATTGCCGAACATCTTGCTCACCACCCTCTCCCCCGTTTTGATCCTGTCGATTCAGAGTTCCCGGATGAAGAATTAATGTCCATTAATCAACCCCCAGATCCTATGTGGACGTTACATTTTGATGGAGCTCTTAATTCTCAAGGAAGAGGGATCGGCATGGTTCTCTTAACACCCGAAGGAGTCACCATTCCATTTTCTGCTCGGCTCACTTTTCCCGTCACCAATAACATAGCCGAGTATGAAGCTCTTTTGGCCGGTCTTAAAACCGCTCATCAATATGGTGTCACTCATTTGCGAATCGTCGGTGACAGTCAGCTTATTCTACGCCAAGTGTTGGTCAAGTGCCGCACTATCAATCCTAAGCTCAAGCCCTACCAAGAACTCGCTTCAGCTTATGCCAAACTCTTCACTAAATTGATTTTCGTTCATGTCCCGCGTAGCCAGAACATTTTGGCCGACGCACTTGCTTCCTTAGCCTCCGCTTTAGTCTTCCCCCCTGAGCGTGATTTTCATGTCCCCCTGATTCATCAGCGTGATACTCCAGCCATTAGGGATCGTGCTTTTCTTGATATTAGGGATCAGGTGCTTGAGAAGGTTAGACGGAAAGAAGCTCTTGAAGGCAGAGAGGTCATGCTATTGGATTGGCAAGAAGAGTTGGCTGACGAAGAAAAGCCTTGGTATTATGAGATTGCCAGATACTGTAATGATCAGTCTTATCCCGAGGAAGCCACTGCCGAAGAAAAGAAAGCAATTAGGAGAGTGGCTCAACGTTATACTTTGGTTGGAGGTGTGCTCTACAGAAGAGGGCTCACCGGTGTTTTGTTGAGATGCCTCGATGATGATGAATCGTGGAAAGTTGTGGAAGAGGCGCATTCTGGTGTGTGTGGTGGTCATGTAAACAGCCAGATGCTAGCTAAGAAGATTCTTAGACTAGGGTTCTACTGGCCCACTCTTGAAGAAGATTGTTCTATCTATGTTCGAAGGTGTGTTAAGTGCCAACTGCACGCCGATAAGATTCATTCTCCTGCTTCTTCACTCCATCCTACGTCCTCCCCATGGCCTTTTTCCATGTGGGCTTTTGATATCATTGGACCTCTTGGTGATTCGAACCTCCTGACCAAGCAAAAATCATTCATTCTCACGGCAACGGAGTACTTCACCAAGTGGGCGGAAGCAGAAGCTTACGTGGAGATTAAAGCATCAACCGTCTGCAAATTTATCATGAAGAACATCATCACGAGGTTCGGCATCCCAAGCACCATCGTCACCGACAATGGACCTCAATTTATCTCCCAAGATCTCAAGGATCTCTGCAACAGGTATAACATTGCATTGCATCATTCTTCTCCCTATTACCCGCAGGGTAATGGCCAAGCAGAGGCCACTAATAAAACTTTAATCAAGATTGTTAAGAAGACGTGCGAGGCTAATAAATTCTCGGACTGGCCGGACAAGCTGGTTGAAGCTCTTTGGGCCTACCGCACTTCCATTCGAACCCCCACTGGGCAAACTCCTTTTGCCCTTACTTATGGAATGGAGGCCGTAGTCCCTTATGAGATTCTTATCCCGTCTCTGCGAGTACAATTGGATAAGGAGCTCTCTATCGATGAACGTCGTGATTCACTCCTTGCCCAATTGGAACTTCTAGATGAGAAGCGTCTGGTCGCCGCCGAGCATGCGCGCGTTTACCAAAACAGGCTCTCACGTTTTTATCAAAAGAAGGTAATTGAGAGAAAATTTAAGGTCGGTGAAATGGTAATCAAAAGAATTTTTGTAAAGCCGGGTGGCCCTCGTTCAAAGCTCCAACCGAATTGGGAAGGGCCGTTTGTCATAAAAGATGTTTATCCTGGCAATGCTTATAAACTGGTTAATACTGAAGGAGAGGAATTAACTCACCCCTGGAATGGTTTGTATCTCAAGAAATATTACCCCTGAACAAAAATCCAAACAAAAATTGAAAATTTCACAAAAAATCCAAAGAAAATAGAAATCTCCCAGATAATCCAAAAAAAATCTGAATATTTCCAAAATCCAAAACAAAAGAGTTTTCTTTCATGATTCTCCCTTTTGGGCTGACATAACATGCAAAGGTCACCGGTCCGAAAGGTCAAAATCCAAAATCCATTTGTCAGTCTTGCTAATTTAAAATGGGAGTTGACCCCGCACACACTACACACTTTACTCTTGAGCTCAAGCAGTGCAAAATCTGATGGAAAGTCAAAATCAAACTAAAGGCGAAAGACGATATCCATTCTTTTCTTCTTCGGCCCACAAGGGAGGAAGGGAGGTCTTGAGGTAGACACGCCAAGCCTATCCGCCGCCTTAGTAGGAGGAAGTCAGGGCCCAAAAGGGAACAAATGCCACAAAAGCCCAAGTACAATTAGGTTGTTCATCAGTTCAAATCTATTCAATGCAAATCAATTCCGAAGTGAAAGTCAAATGGTGGAAAAGAAAAGCATGTCAAGAGGGCAAAGTCCCCGCAAGGAAAACCTTGGGCGTATGCATGCATTATGAAGAGGCAAAAAAGGCAACAAAGCGTCCCTACGCCAAAGACCGAACCCCAACAGGCATAAGGATAGGGGAGGTAGCTTTGCCTCAGGCATCTTTGAATCTTTTGTGAGCTTCCTTATAGCTTCTCTTTTATTTTTGGAAAAGTCATGAACCAGCAGAATGGTCGAGACAAACTGAAGAGAATGCACTGTACGAAATCTTGTGTATAAGTTTAACCATATTCACGCCAATTCCCCTTTTAATTATTCAAGAAAGGTTAATGGAACTTAGAAGATGACCGAGTAGGGCCCACCACCTTGATTTCTTTATCAGCCCAATTTGGGAGGAATACAAATTAACGCCTTTGTTCAAGGCGCTTTTATGCTGATTCACTATTAGATCTTAGGCGTTTCTTTAAAAATAACGCCTCTTGGAAGGTCGTGTTTTCAACAAAATCCAAAAAAACTTTTCACAGTAACGCCGTCTCCGAGGGCGTCTTTTAAGAGAGTAACGACCTAATCTAAGGCGTTTTTTTTAGAAAAATCTTCGAGAAAATATACATACTGAAAAGAACAAAAAAATAAATTCTTCATGCTGCATGAATTGCATTCTTGCCTGGACATCTTTTAATTATTGTTTGCATACGTGTGATTGCATGAGGCATCCCCGAGTTTTGATTATTTCATTTTGCCTTATTAAAGGCTTGGCCCCTTGACCCATTATTAAGGTCAAAATATTTACACCCTTTGCTCACCGGGCAAGGGGCCAAGTCGAACAGATGAATTAACCTGTTTGTTCAAGAGAAAACCGCAGCTGCAGATACAGGGCAAAGTAAAGCAAACACGAGGAACGTGGAAAGAAAAAGTACACAAACACAAGTCCACAACCATACAAGTACTCAGGTAACAAAAGCTCAAATCTTATATATATATATCATCATGTCTATCATGTACAGGTGTGAAGGTGGAGGAGTACAAGTACAAAACTCTCAGCTCTCGCCTCCACCCTCCTCTACTCTCCTGCTCTCAACCTCCTCCTCACCGTCCCGAGCTGGCGCTGGTGGAGGAGGCATAGGCCCCCGCGAAGAAGCCGGAACCCGAACGTGTCCCCCTGCCTCGCTCCTCTCTCGGAGGGAAGAACCCGCCACGAAGGTGGAGCTGGTGAAGGAGTACCCCGCAGCCCGTGCTCGCTCACGGCCTCGCTGCAGCCGCTCCTCGGACACTCGCAGCCGCTCCTGGGAAAGGATCAACTGGGTCCTCGAGTCCGCCAGCTCACGCTCTCGTGCCAACAACTGCTCCTGGAACCGGGCACGCTCCGCCTGGTGCTCCTCGCGCTCCCGAGCACGCTCCTCGCGCTCCCGAGCACGCTCCCTCCTCTCTAGCTCCAGGGCAACCCGCAGCTCGGCCACGTCCTGAGGAAGCTCACTGCGCTGCTGCAAGGCCCGCTGAAGCTCTACGATCCGCTGATCACGGATCGACAACTCGGTACGTATCGCCTTCAGCTGAGCAGCCTACAAACAGGTAAACAAATCATCAGTTCCACAGTTCAACAATTCATGAAGTGAAATAACAACATGTGACTAAAGGTAGGTCACGCACCTGTGAGCTCGTCGCTCGGAAGCCCTCATCCACGCAGATAAGAGTGGCTCGAAGCTCTTCAGTCTGTAAAAGTGAATTTTTATCAGCGCACAATTTATATCTAATCATTTGAATGAGGTTTCGAGCTCAGAATTTACCCGTGAAGCAAGGTCACGCTCCGCCACCTCGGCTCGCGCTATCGCACCAGCCAACTGCTCCATGAGTGCAGTCACCTCTGCACTAGGCCCCCTCGAGCTGGAGGCCTCCCCTGGATCTCTCCTCGCTACTCCCTGCTGGGCACGCTGCATTCATTAAGACCGTCAGTGGCTAATCATTAATTCAACACAACAAAAGAAAAAATTCATTTGCATATAGGAATAATTTAAACACTCACCAGGGTCTCCAAGTCTGCCCGTGTGGCAGCTAGCTGGTCCTCCAGGATGTGGAGGTGGGCCTGTGCATCTATCGCCGCTATGTCCCTCGCATCCTGCATTCATTACATGTTAATCGCATAATAGTTACATAAGCATTTGCATTTAATTTAGAAATGAGTGCATTCATACATACCCCTAAGACCCTCATCTGAGGTCTGCCGGCGTGAACCTCCCAATAGCGCCGGAGGTACTCGGAGCTGTCAGTCGCGTAGGAAACGACTGTGGTCCCGCCTCGCTGCCAGTCGGCGTACTGCTCCTCGAATCGCACCCTCCAGTCGGTCGTCTTGGTGCGACCGCGGGTCTTCTTGCCAATTCCTCGAGGCTCTCCGACCTCGATCCACTCCTGGGGCAGGCCCAGGGTCCTCATCACCAGTCGAAGCCGTAACGGCTCAATCTCGCTCAAGCAGTGTAGCCACAGCTCACGCCCGAAGCGAGGTCGCCCCGATACGACCCAAGGCTGGCCCTCATCAGTCATCCCCTCATATGGTCTCCACTGCACCTGCATTCATGAACACGCATCATTATCATTTCATCATATTCAAATAAACAACAAAAAGGAAATGCATATCATTCATTCATACATACCAGCGAGGGAGGGAAGTCGCGGAACACTCTCCGTAGAACCCACAACTCGTAGTCAAGTGGGGCGCCAAAGATAACAGGCACCCAGCGTCGCGCCAGAGGGAAGGATCCCTCAGCTCCTGGCCGTGGGTCAACGCGCCCCATCGGCATGTATAGGTGGCTCCACACCTGCATCCATGCATTGCAATTAGTACTATATTCACATGCATCATAACAAAGAAAAGATAAGAAATGAGAAATTGCATACCTGAAGAAGAGGTGAGAAGCCACTGACGGTCGTCTCACGGCCTGTCCCCGTGGACAGATCGGCCATCAAATGCGCCAGCAGGGCCGCTCCCCAAGCATATGTACCAACCGTCTCCAGATCCTCAAGGATGCCTAAGAAGCGGCAGTTGATGACATCGGCTTTCGTCCCCAGCAATAATCTCCCGAGCAGCAGCAGCAGGAACCTCCTCAGGTCTCGGTCCGCTCTCTCATGGTCAGTCGGGTCCTGGCAGCATGCCGCTCTCACCCCGTCGGTCAGCCGCTGTGCAAACTCACCTAAGGTCTCCCCCGACCTATGCCTGGCATCTCCCAGACCCATCACCGTAGTCAGGTCCGTACGGAAAATGGTCCTACACTCGCTAGGTCCCATGTAGACCATCTCAAGCCCTAGTAGCCTCTGGGCCATCTCTGAATAGTCGGAATAGGTGAACCCACTCACGGCCTCACCATCTACCCGTAAACCTGTAATCCTGGCTACATCCTCTAAACTAGGAACCATATGCCCCCAGGGCATCAGAAAAGTCCGGCTAACCCTATCCCATCTCTCCCTCAAAACCTGGATCAGTGCTAGGTCAGGTCTAAAAGGCTCGATGGATAGAAAAGCCCCAAACCCCATGGCCTCTATCCTAACCCTCTGGAAGTCGGGGAGACCCTGGTATGCTGCCCAGACCATGACCCATGAGATACGGGTCCTCATCAACCCCTGCATGTATTAAAAGAGAATTAGTTTTCTTAATTATGTGAGTATCCATGTGGAATTACATTTGATTTGGGTTAAATATTGAATTTTAGCATTTTTGGAATTCACGGCCACCCTCAGGTCGTTTCTTGATAAATTCACGCCCCTGTGGGGGGCGTTTTTCAGAGTGAACTTTAATGTAACGCCCTTAATGAGGGCGTTTTTTATGTTAATCACGCCTCAGTCTTAGGCGTTCTTTGGTGGCTGTTTTGCATATTTCTAATCACGCCTCGGTATTTGGCGTTTCTTGTTGAATTAACGCCCTGTGGTAGGGCGTTTTCCTAAAGGTGGTTAATTTTTGGGTCGTTAATGAATGAAGCGACGCCCTCTGGTTTGGGCGTCTCTTGTTGAATTAACGCCCTTCTGGAGGGCGTGGGTTTCTCAATTTAACAGAAAAAATCAAATAACTGACAGCATGCGAAATAATTCATGAAAATATTTTTGGAAATTGTTAATGAGCATGGAATTCATGAAAAATCATAAGTTTTAAGAAACGACATGCTTCAGGGCGTTTTTCATAAAAGATAATTAATTTTCAGAAATTAAAAATAATTAACGCCCTGGATTAGGACGTTTCGTTTGAGTAACGCCCCCGTGGGAGGCGTGTTTTTTCTGAGTTGCAGGTTTAATGCCCGAGGGCCATGAAAAATCATGAAAAATATAAATAAAATAAAATAAAATGGAATGGGGAGGGGGAACCTACCTTCTTGTGCTTCTGGGGTTGTGGCCATGGCAGCGGCCGTCTGGGCCGCCGGAGTTGCCCCTGGGGAGCGACCGCCGCCGTGCACGGCGGTCCTTCTTCTCCTTCTTCTTCTCCTTCTTCTTCTCCACCTTCTGCATCTCCTCCTCCTATCGCTGCTTCGTCGGCGTCGTCGCCGCCGGCCACCACCGGCTCTTCTTCAAAGGCCACGACGGCGAGCTCCTCCACAGAAATTTCTTCTTCTTGGGCGTGGGAGGCGTCGAGGTCAACCACGTCTGGGGCACTAATTCTTTGGCGTTTGGCCATGGCTAGGGTAGGAAGTGAGACAGAGAGAGACAGAGGGAGATTGAGAGAAGAGAACGAGAGAGAGAGAATGGGCGGTTTCGGTTAGGGTTTGCAGAGAAAGGGCGAAATGAAAACGGAAGGAGGAAGGAGAAGGAGGCTCGATGGCTTTTGGGTTTCGAAAAGAAGACACGCCCTCGAGTAAGGCGTTTATAATTGAATTCACTTCCACCCTTTGGGTGTTTTATGGAAATTGGCGACGATGATTAAGGCGTTAATTTATTTTGCATGGGGAACAATAACCGTCGTCAGACGCATTGAATGGGCGTTGATTGATGTGAGGGAAGTCATCATTACTGTTTGAAGTAACGCCTCTGGTAAAGGCGTGTTATTCTTGAAACGTGACTATGGAAAAGGCGTTATTTTGATGAGTTAACGATTATATTCTTTTGGGTTTGAATCTGTTCACGCCTTCCTTGAGGTCGTCATTCAAAGTAACGCCCACCTCTGCAGGCGTCAACTGTTTACGAAGGGCCCGTTAAAGCGCCTTGAAATAAGGCGTGTATTTGTTAATTCGCGACGCTCTCGGAGGCGTTATTCACAACAGAAATACAGTTTTTTGGATGATTTGGTTCATAATTACAGTAGCAGTTGGCTCAATCAGAGGACAATCTTTATTATTTTGAAAAGAGGAACTACAATGACTAATGAGCCACTTTGGGCCTTATTTTTCTCAATGAAGTCACATAATTTTTCCACTGTTCCTTGTCTTCGTCCAGGTCTTCTACAGGTTGATGAAGCTTACTTAGCCTCCACAAAGCTTGAATGGTGATAACCTCTTCACCGTCTTCGTTGTTGCCTAGATCCCTTGACTTGATTGGAGGAAGATGAGAGACGTCCTCTAAGTGTTGCCTTGGGAGCCCAAGCTGAGGAAGGCACCGGTGTGCATTATATAAAACGAAGTCCGAAGCACCAATAAGACGAAGGTCCGTCCCAATGGAAAAGCGTGCACGAAGTTCCTGCATTTTAAATACACCCGGGGCGCAAGTAAAAAGATTCTTTGGCATTACCTTTAGGTGCTCCCTCCAATCCCCTCTCTTCTTGATTTGAGGAATTCGGTTGGTCACTCTATTGCTTATACCTAATGAGCCGGTTATATATGAGAGTGGGCTCTTTGAGAAAATTCTTGAGGATTGTTGGGCTTCGTGGCATGAGTCGAATTTGAAGTGTAGATCAACCCAACTTGAGAGTGCTAGCATGCACCCGAAAATGGGCCTTCCCATGGACGCCGCTGTGAGCCCGCTATAGAGATATGCTAGGATCGCCGGTCCAACTCTCTCTCCTTCCCATAAGCTCACCACTGCGCTCAATTGGGACTCCTCTAGAAAGTCTTCCGTAGATGGGAATAGGAGTGCTCCTGCCAAGCACACCACGAAGGCTTTGGTCACTCTTTCTATCTCCTCTTCCTCTTTAGCTTGATCCGCTCTCTTGTACACCCATGAGGCGAGCTTCAAGAGGTTAACTCCTTTAGTGACCTTAATTTGGTTCACTATATTCGGGCTAGGTATTAACGAGGTTAGCAACTCGTGGGAGGAGATGGGTTTTGGCATGATGGCCATCTTTTCTTCTTCTCCGTGCTTCATCTTTCTTAAGCCTAGGATCATCTCTACTTCCTCCAGCAAGATGGTGGCTTCAAAAGTGGAAAATAAGAAGGTATGGGTGGAAGGATGCCATGTCTCAATCAATGCTCCTATGGCAGCCCAATCTATGTGGATTTGATCATAATGCTTGGCATGGGTTATCAACCCCAAGAGATGCCATCTAGCTACATATACCCTCATGTCTGATGTGAACTTGGAGAGGATGAGGGGCAACCATTTGATTTGGACATATCTTCTAGCCCCTGGAAGATTTGGGTACTCCTGTGAGAGGAGGGGAAGAAAACAAAAGAAGAGGTACATGAGCATATGACATGAGCATGTGAGCAGTTCGCCGGAACAGTATGCACAATAAGAAAGTTAAACTAACCTGATTCATGCATATCCTGTTGCTTATATGACCTTGGATATCGTTAATCCTGGGAGTTGAGTTTTTTTGTCTTTTCAGCGCCCTGTCCATCGTTGGGAGAGGTTTGGACGATGCAACCTGCAAGCAGATGAAGAAGAAGAAAGGCAAGAACGGGAATACAGAGTTTCGGCGGCCGCAGGGTTGAGATTGTTTATGTTGAAGGAGGGCCTCCTATTAATAGAGATCTAGAGAGTTGTAAGGCTGTTGGAAGATAGAAGTTCGATTGGGTTAAGGACTGTGCTGTTGAACAAGGAAACAGAAGTTCGTGCTGAATTAACGACGTTGGTTAGGGCGTCGATTTTTAAATTGACGACCTGACTGACGGCGTTTTTTATTTAACGCCCTGGAATGGGGCGTGTTTTTCTAAGCCTCCATTACTGTTTACGCCTTTGTGTAGGGCGTGTTTTAAATGATTAACGACTTATGGTCAGGCGCTTTCATGATGTTAACGCCCTATTCTTAGGCGTGTTTTATTGGATTATGAATTTTGATCTCTTCATGCTTTGATGCTTTTAATGAACCTAAGTGCTATTATTGTGATAAAATTGTCTATGATTAAGCACTTATGATCATGTCATATTCTGAATTGATGGAAAAAGGCTAATAAGTTTAAAAGTGCAGAAGTTTGCAGGATTCGAGGCGTTTGGATCACTCATAGGAGCAACATCTTGCCACCGTGTATCTGTTTCTTGTAAGCATTGTTACTATATGATATCTACGCTAGTATATTATGTCAAGGACCTTGTGGTTCTGATGAACCTGAATTTTGAGTTCCCCTTCATCAAAAACGATGACGATTTCAGGAGAATCATGATCACACGGATAGGCCGTTGAGTTGTTAAAGCTTTGGGACGATGGTTCCACTTTCTGAGTTGATGCGCGGACAAACGAGCTTCGGCTTAGTGTTAGCTCAGAAATATGGATTCTTGACCAGACTTAAACAGCTTAGCAATATTATCCTTGATTATTTTCTATTTAGTTTGTTTTAACCTTTTCTTTTAGCCCAGCATGCATCATGTAGGACTTTGAGTTTCATGCTGAAAAATCTTCATATTATGGCAATAATGAAGTTCACTCGCTCTCGATTGAATGGACATGAGATATTCCACTTTAAATCAAGTACTTCGTTCTATTTGAAGCCATTCAGGCTGATTCCTTGAAAGTGTTCCTTTTGTTGGATCTCTATCCCAATTCTTTTTACTTTTCTGCAAAATTTACCTTGGTTGCAGCACGTCCACATTTGCTGGTAATCGCTCTCCAATGGTCTTTCCCTGCCGTGCCCACGCGCACACCGTTTATTATTTAGTTTAACCTCCTTTTATCCAACAAATCGATTGTTTCCTTGGAACCACTCAGAGTTGTTTCATTTAGAATCTTGGAAAGATTTCCAATGCTTAGTGTCTGAGGCGTGTCACATCACACCTTGGCGTCTCCTTATCAGTTCGTTCCATTTCGTTCCTTTCATTACACTTCGCTCCATTTCTGTCTCACTCCCTTGCAAAGCAGACGCCAAGGCGGGGCAGCTGTAGACACGCCAAAATTGACGTTTTGTTGATCAAATCTCATGTTATTATATAAATGCCCCAAGTAGACTTCAATATTCCTATAACATGAAGTTTTTCTATTTTTGTGAGTTTTTCTGCATTTTTCCTGTATTTTTGTGATTCACGACTTGATTAAGGGCGTTAATTTTAAAAGTAACGACCTGTGGTAGGGCGTTTTCAAAGAAAGGACGACCGTATGTGAGGGCGTGAATTCCTGGTGTTATCCCTTAATTTCTGGGATTATCTATTTTCAAAATAAAAGGCCTTTTATGAGTAACGCCTTCTCTCAGGGCGTGATTTTAATTAACGCCGTTATCTCGGGCGTGTTATTTGAGCTTTCAAACAAGGCAAGGTTTCGTTTCCAAAATTAAATCCAGGAAGAAACGCCCTTTCCTAGGTCGTGTTTCAAGAAGACGTCTTTGTGAAGGTCGTCAATTCATAAAAGACGCCCTGTATTAAGGCGTGTTTTAGTCCAGAGTCCTTCCTTTTTCAATCTTTCCCTCACAGTTCCCTGCTGTCTTTGGACTCTTGCTCGATCTTGATCCTTCCCTGGATGCCTCATTGCCTGTTCTTATCCTTCCTTGGTTTGATCACATCCGTTTGAGGCATTATAAATTAAAAATTTGACCGATCGTGCAGAAGGTTAAGCACCTTCAGTATTCGGCGGATTGAGCGCTCAGAAGTTTTCTTTCATCACGGGCAGAAGCTTTCTTCATCCCTTGCTGCCTCCCCTCTCTGCATCCCTTTGAGCTACATCCGGTGCTTCATCCATCACTATTCGGTTTCTTCCCTTTACTGTCGCCAGGGACAGCAGGGTTCTCATCTTTTCTTCTATTTTGTTTTTATTTTATTCATACCATCATCCCTCTGTCCTTTATATCTCTATTCCTTGTTCACGTTTTGTTGCATTTTTTATCATCAAACTCCCCTTCCCTTAAGTCTTCTTAAGGGGTTTTAAAAGAAAACAAAAAAGAAGGTGCGCATGTTGAGGTCTTTTCATTATTTTTATGTTAGTTTTAGACTGATACTACTGCACTTTGGCTGATCCTTTTTCTTTTACTTGTCTTTATTGTTTTTTTTTTTACAAGGTAATCAATCAAGAAAACCCACTTCGTCGGCCGGCCGATTGGAGTTGGAGGAAGAGATCCACATTTATCCCGCATCACATCTTTCACCAGGTACATGCGATCTTATTTTTTTTTATTGAGGTAAACCCTCTGGCGATCACAAACTCCTCCTTTTAGCACCTCGTGCTATTTTATTGCTTTCACCATATCTATTACTTTTTTTTTATATTTAAAAGTGGATTTTAAATAGATCTACACTTATGGTTAAAAAACATTGATCGTATTGTGTGCAAGGTGTGGGAGTTTGTCTCAGGTATATCTTTCGAGTTACGCTAACAACATAGCTATGACTCTTTTCCCTCAACATATGCACTCATCGAAATCAACTTTTCTCTCTTAATATATGCCATGGCACACATGTATCCGTAATTGGCACAACATTATTTATTCAAGGCGATATGGTCCTAGGAAATTCGAAGAAAGGGTATTAGATATACCTTATAGGCAAGCATGCAAGCGGGATGTGCACACATTCAAAATCAAATTCATGCAAGAGCGGGGTTTCTTTCTTGTTTTGTTTTGCTATATTTTTATTGGTGTTTATTTTTTATTATTTCTATTTTTATTTTATTTTATTTATTGTTTTATTTTATTATTGTTTTGTGTATTTTTTTGTGTGTTTTTTGTTTGTTTTGTTTGTTCTTTTTCCTTAACATCTTCTAATATTTGTGAATACGTGTCGGCACAGACGCCAACGGTTGAATGTATTTGGATAGCTCTGGACGTCTTCGAAATGCTGTTGGCTCGGACGCCAATGATTGAAATGTTGTTGGCTTAAATGCCAGTGATTGGAATGCTGTGGGCTTAAATGCCAATGGATGAAACGTTGTTGGCTTGAATGCCAATGATTGGAATGTTGTTGGCTTAGATGCCAATGGATGAAATGCTATTGGCTTAGATGCCAATGGTTGAGATGTTGTTGGCTTAAATGCCAATGGTTGAGGTGCTGCTAGCTTGAATGCCAATGGTTGAGATGTTGTTGGCTTAAATGCCAATGTTTGAGATGCTGTTGGCTTAAACGCCAATGGTTAAGATGTTGTTGGCTTAAATGCCAATGATTGAGATGTTGTTGGCTTAAACTCCAATGGTTAAGATGTTGTTGGCTTAAATGCCAATGGTTGAGATGTTGTTGGCTTAAATTTCTCAACCATTGGCTTAAATGTCAATGCTCGGAAAGCTATCGGCTTGGATGCCGATGGTTGGAAAGCTGTCGACTTAGATGCCGATGTTGGGAGAGTTTTGATGTCTTTGATTATTTGTCAGCCTAAATGCCAACGATTGAATATCTTTGAATAGCTTTGAATGTTTTCGAACATTTTTGAACAGCTACTGGCCAGGATGCCGGTGGTTTGATATATGTATTTTGAATGTGTGTGCTGGCATGGATGCCAATGGTTGAGAAGCTTAAAACATTTCTTGATATCTTTGAACATCTATCGGCCTGGACGTCGATGGTTGAAGAGCTGTCGGCTTGAATGTCGATGATTAAAGAGCTGTCGGTCCAGATGTAGATGGTTGAGAAACTTGAAAAAAATTTTTTGAATATCTTTGAACAGCTATCAGCCTGGCTGCCGATGGTTAAAGAGCTGTCAGCTTAAATGCTGATGATTAAGAAGCTTGAGTATTTTTTAATATCTTTGTGAAGAGCTTCAATACCTTTGAACGTCTTTGGACGGCTGTCAGCTTGGATGCCGATGATTGGAGAGCTTGGACATTTTTAAACTTCTTTGAACGGCTGTCGGCCTGGACATCGATGATTGAAGAGCTTTCGACCTGGATGTTGATGGTTGAAGAGCTATCGGATTAGACGCCGATGGTTAAAGAGCTTGGATATTTTTTTGAACATCTTTGAATGGTTGTCGGCCTTGATGCCGATGGTTAAAGAGCTATCGACCTGGATGTCGATGGTTAAAGAGCTTGGTTTTTTTTTTTTTTTGAACATCTTTGAACGTGTTAGCCTTGACGTCGATGATTGAAGAGCTATCGACTTGGATGCCGTTGGTTGAAGTGCTTGGATATTTCTTGGACTTCTTTGAATGGTTGTCGGCCAGGATGCCGATGATTGAAGAGCTGTCAGCTTGTATGCTGATGGTTGAGAAGCTTGGATAATTTTTAATATCTTTCACATTTTTGACATTTTTAAACATCTTGCACATCATCAAAAATCTGTCGGCCCGGATGTCGATGGTTGGAAGAGCTGTCGGTGCAAATGCCGATGGCTGAATAGCTGTCGGCTTGGATGCCTATGGTTGAAGAGTTGTCGGCTTGGATGCCGATGATTGAAGAGCTGTCGGCTTGAATGTCGATGGCTGGAATGGTGTTGGCTTGGACGCCGATGGTTGAAAAGCTTGGATTTTTTTTGGACATCTTTGAATGGTTGTCGGCTTAGACGCCGATGGTTGAAGAGCTGTCGACTTGTATGCAGATAGTTAAAGAGCTATCGGCTTGGATGCCGATAGTTGAAGAGCTGTCGGCTTGGATGCCGATAGTTGAAGAGCTGTAAGTTTATTGAACATTTGGTTGCTCCTTTCTCACACGGAGAGAGCTGCGAGGGGTGGTGGAGGGCACATCTTCTTCGGCGATCCATGGTTAGCTTTCGCCACATTTACGTAGGACGTCCTCCATAGTGTGTTAAAGCCCGTGGAGCCACGGTTATATCTTGTTGAATCCTTCATCTGCCACTCGGAGAGGATTTTAGCTTCATTATTCAGCTGTTGGCCTTGGCGTCAGCCCAACTCTAAAGGGTGTTGACCACATATCATAGTATAGGGTGATGATTTCTTGATCTTTGGATCTCTACCTTCTTTTGTTTCAACCTCTGACCCCAGAATAGGGCACCATTTGTATCTTTCCTCTCTTTTGGCTTCCTGCCATAATTCGAGAGGCTTGAAACGCCCTTCAGAGCACATTGTTCTTCGGCGGATGGGGTGAGGCCATGTTGGCCGCTTTCTTAAGGTTGGGCATTAGATGAGGATGTGGTAGGTCCACCTGGTACTCACCCATGTGTAATTCACCTTTCTGGATTAGGCTTTCAATATTATCTTTGAACGGATGACAGTCCTCAATGGAATGCCCCCTCTGTTGGTGATAAGGACAAAATTGAGGGTCATCCTTCCATCTTGCATCATCTGGCTTTTTGTGCTCCGGGAGGACAACCTTGTCGAACTTCCGGGCCCACTCGAACAACATTTGGGTTTTCTCCTTAGGGAAGGAGTAGAGTTTCTTCATCTTATCCCTCAACAAGGGTTGTTGTTTGGTAAATGAGGCTGAAGAAGAGCGAGCTCCCTCTTTCGCCTTCTGCCTTTGCTTTACGAAGGCCTGGAAATTAGTAGCTTGAATTTCTTTTTGCGTCGACCGCCCATCGATCGACTCGTTCTTTTGGATTGGGGTAGCTGTGGCTGGGCGATCTTTCGCCAAAAAGGCCTCATTGTTGACCACTATATTATTCAATCGATTGAAGGATTTGACTTCAAGGCCGACCATTCTAGTTAAGATTTCAATTTTCAGGTCGAGTTTGCATATTTGAATAGCATCTTCATAGTTCATTGGATGCCGACATCTTATATAGAGATTTCCCCATCGATGGATATAGTCCAGGGCGGCTTTGCTTGATTTCATATAATTCCGCCTTGGTGACTTCTCCCTCGGCTGGCTTTGTTTCAATTGTCTGCTCCATTCTTGGCTCATTCATTGCTGCCACAGTTGTTAGATTCGGGTGCAGGTCGGCTAGGTCTAGAACGATTTCCCGCAATTTTCTTATTATCAATTTAATTATTTGTATTTCCTGGCATTGCTCTGTCATCAGAGCAGAGCTAATTTGGGGAGAGTCAGGAATGCTGCCTCCCGTATTGATTTCAGGTGGGACCAGCGGCATCCTAGTATCATCATCTGACATATTTAGTCCTTTAGAGCTTGATATTCTTACCCCCACGCCCGTACGCGAGGGAGTATAATAGCATACATGTTCACTAGGCAGTGGAGGGTGCCCCACTTTTCTTGGGATTTATCATTATGACGGGAGGTAGAAGTTTCAGGTTGATTCGCCTTTGTCGGCATGAAGCATATTTCTTCATCTTCTTCTTCTACAACAGTTCGGCTTGTGTCGGACAAGGCCGACAATGTATTACAAGAGAGGGTAGTGCCTCCTCTTCTATTTTTTGACTTTTTATTCTTCTTCCCTTCTGTGGCTGGCATCTGCCCCCATAGTGGGTCATCTGGTGCCCTCAGCACTCATGATCTCTTTTCTACATCTTGCATTGGCTCTGGGGATTTAAAGTGCTCCCGTGGGACATATTTGTAGGCGTGCACCTCGGACACCTTTCTGGGTAACTGCCAGTGTATGGACACCATGTTGACAGCTTTCTTGAATTTGAGAAGCTCATAAGGGCGAGGAGGATCCACCTTATGTTCACCCATATGGACCTCCCCCTTCTTGATCAGGCCTTCAATAATATCTTTAAATACATAGCAATCTTTAATAGAGTGCCCAAGCATTCGGTGATACGGGCAAAAGAGGGGGTCATCTTTTCTTCTAGCATCACCTGGCCTTTTCGGCTCTGGAAGGGTGACCTTGTTATATTCAATGGCCCATCCAAACAAGGCCCAGGCCTTATCCTTAGCGAAGGAGTAAGACTTCATCATTTTGGCTCGCAAGGGAGGCCTTTCTTGTTGTTCAGTGTGCTTGGCCGGAGGAGGGTTGGCAACGCCTTTATCTTTATCATTCTGTCACTCAAACGCCTTGAACTCGACTATATGGACTTCCTCAGGCGCTGGCCATTTATCAGCTGATTTGGTCTTCTAGCTTGAGGCCACAGGGGCAGAGGAGTATATGGAGAGGAAGGCCTCAATCTCCGCCACCACATTGTTCAATCGGTCAAAGGACCTAATTTTGATTCCAATCATCTCTTTGAGGATCCTTCGCTTCAAATTTTGGTTGCAGATTTACACTGTGTCTTCTTGATGTGGCAGCCACCTACACTTTATGCTGAGGTTCTGCCATCTTTTAATATATTCTAAAGCCGTTTCTTCATTCTTCTTCTTAGAATCATATAATTCAGCTACGATTACTTCTCTTTCAGCGACGTGAAACCATTCCCGAAACTTCCTTTGCATATCTGGCCAATCATTGATAGATCCAGCCAGTAAGTTCGAATACAACTCAAAAGCAAGTCTCCTGAGGGAGGACCCGGAGAACTTGAGAAGGTATGACTCATCGGTGGCCAGATTGCACATTACGTTGATGTAGTAGGCTATATGTTCTTTTGGTGAACCTTGTCCTTTAAACGTATCAAACTTTGATAGTTTATTGACACCAGGAGCTAGCCTCTAGGCTGCATGATGGATAGGGTAAGGTACCTTGTACACATCGAAAGCGGCATAATCATCATTGCCCCTATCAGCTAGCTACTTTTCGATCATTTGTTCTATCATCATTTTGTTCACCATCACCTGGTCGACCGGGCCTGGGCAGGAGTGAACTTGATGCATCTACGGCATCGCCACCATTGCTTGAGGTGTAGCGACAGTCCCCTGGTATGGAAAAACTAGGGGTTCCGCCATAGTGGTATGTTGTTGCTAGAAGGGAGTGCCTCCTGTGTAGCTAGGTGTCGGCTTGGATATGGACACCTGTGGTGAAGCTTCGAGGATTTGGGCATTATGCCCAGGTGTCCTGAGGGGAACTTCGGTCTGCTTGGAGGTAGATGCAGGTGCATTCTTCTCATCCATCCACTTCTTCAATATTTCAATCACCTGTCGGCATTCTTGCAGCAACATCAGTACAGCGGGGCATGCATAGAGGGACTGAGGGCACCACCTCTCTCTTCAATTGGAATTTCCTCAGACGACGTGGATGGCCTCCCACCGTCATCTTCAGCCGTGATTACCTTGATGGTGATGACCATCACCATCTCATCCCGACTAGTTTCTTCAGCGAGGGTCCGCAACGCTTCACCTAGTTGAGTTGGAACTCGTGGCCAAGTCCGCTTTGGCACTCGAATATACTTGAATCTGGTTGGCTTTGGGGCCAACCCTCCCTTTGATTTGGACTCGAAGTAGTCCGGTTTCTCTTGGGCTAGTGCTTGACAGGAGTTGTGCACTAGCATCGTTGGAATTGCCCTATCGGGTGAGATTTTAGCCCGTCGGCCATTCAGAAAGACTCGGATGCCTCCGATGAGTACGGACTTGCCCGAGGTGGAGAGTCGGCTTCATAGTGTGCCGACGTTCTTCTTAGCCACCCTCCTGGCAGCCGGGGTGCGCCTCTCGTTGCTTGAGGCGAGGTGGTGAGTGTGGTGGACGTGGTTGCCCACCACTTCGGTCTCCTTCAGTGTCGCCATTGCAGCGGCGACGGAGTTGTTTTCCAGGATGTCTAGGAGATCCACGAAAGCCACGCCCAAGAAGTTGGAGAAGCCAACAACAGGTGGAAAGCTGTGAAATTGGACCGGCACAGCAAGATAACCATGCTCAGCATGGTTGGTGATGACGAGTGGACCAAAGGTGACTGCCATCGTGTTTTTGAAATTCAACCCGCAATTTCAAATTGAGGAAGGTTAGAATTTTGAGATGAGGCCGTGAGGCCCCAAATCTTGGCAAAAAGATGAAAGGTGGTCCAGTCCCACCGGGGGTGCCAACTTGTTGGACGCACTCTAAATTCATTGGCTATATCGGTTTATCAAGTGCGACGGCGTGCCTATGATGACCCAAGATCTTGATACCGGGAAAGGAACCTGATACGATTCGAATCCTGGCCCGCCGCCCATGAGCCAGGGCTCGGAAAGGCCAAAAAGGAGTGTAGAGGTACAAGGAAATAGGATATAAAGTATGACAATTAAACAATTAACAGAAATAAATAAACAACTACAATAGAGTCCAGTCCAACAAAAGTACAGTCTAGGGCAGAGAAACATACCCAACACCGAGTGAACACTCAGCCCGGCGAGCTGGCAACTAAGAACCTTCACACAGCACCCTCAAACCTCGAGGAAGAACCGCCGCAACTAAAAAGCAGGGGTGAGCCTCCTGTCACTGGCTCAGTAGGGGTCCCGCGGAACCCCAACCGTAAACCACGGCGGCACGGAAAGCAGTAACAGCAAGAACAACAGTAACAGGAGGAATAGTAAACGCGGTGGCCGGTAAAACCTTGACTCTACAGCTACTCCTACTGTACCGAAAAACACGTCCCGATCTATCAATCGGGGGACCACCAGACTACGAACCACCCTAGCCACGCTACAGGGGAAAACGACCACGCTGTCGGGAACTCAACACTGTCTAGGGGAAAGCCCTCGGTGACGCACACCGGAACCCCTAGACCTCGGCATCGGGAAAACACCCAGAACTCCATGCAAAACCACGTCTCACTGACATGACGCGGAACTCGACTCACGAGAAACTCACGTCACATGACAGGAGTACCTGCCCACCAGAAGCAAGGTCGGATGCGTCCACTGACAACTTAGTCCGCAGCCTCAAGTGTCTCTCTGCGACGCCCCAGGCGGATATAGAGACACCGTACAATTACAAGGAACACAAAACAAGGACTAGCTAGGGTCGCGCTCGTCAGCGCGTGTCCTCTGCCCCCAACTATGCATGCACACACAGACCATCTGCTCTAGACCGGGTCCTCTAGCTGATTTTCCCGCCAGTCGGACTCAGGCTGAAAAGGCAAGGGGCCCTACGATAACCAGCCTAAAAATCATCTCACTCGGGTCATGCTCTCCACCACTCCCAAGTGGGTCCGCACCTGCGTGTGTAAGAAAGGTACGACTAGTGGGGGCTCACTAAACGTGATCACTGAAAACCACTCATGCACCCATCGCGAGTAACGCGGAGTAACAGGTGACTCGAGGCCACCAGACTCTGGACAGCCCACTAGACCTACTAAACCAATGGTTCTTGAGTCACAAGACTCGGGTCAAGACCGTCGTATGCGACAGCACAACGCCATCAATCTATCCTAATCCCTAGGTCTGAAACCATGATGACACATTTCCCAAGGCCACCCATGAGCCGCCGAGATAATTCCCTGTCCAAGGGAAGAGAGGGAAACCTCCAACCCTAGGCTGGTTGACTGGACTCACGATCCGAGGCCACACACATGGCCTACTCAGAAATCACTTTCCAGAGAAACCCACGACGTGCGGGGAAGCTCCATCACACCCATACCGAGACACGGTGACTCAATCTAGCGAGAACACGAATGCTCAGAACATGTGGGGTCACCCGGACCCACCAAACCAACGGGCATGCTAATCGAGATAACACAGTACCTCCGGACACCCAGAAACACGGTCACGGTACCCCCCGGGATGTCCGGGACACACACGGGCCAAGGGGAACAAGATCAGCCTTAGTCCACACGCCCTGGCCCACCCGACTGGTCGTTCACATGAACGCGCAACTCTCGAGGTGTGCATTCAGAATGAGTCACTCACCTACTGCGCGTTCAAAATGAGCCACTCACTTGGTGCGTGTTCAGAACGTGCCACTCTCCTGGTACGCGTTCACAATAGAACGTAACACTCTCCTGGTGTGTGTTCATAATAGAACGTGCCACCCAACTGGGGTGCATTCATAACCACCTTACTATTCATCTTTCTCGATGAACGTGACCCCCCGATAGGGCGCCTTCTTCGAAGAACGCGACCACCGTGATGGTCGCATTCTCAGTCCGCGCCCGAAAACGGCAAAAATTGCAGAAAAAGCCATTCCACGCCCCAATCAAACCCATGTGAGGGGGAAAACAAGAGGAAACCCTTCCTCAACCTCTCTAGCACCGAGAGGGCCCATTTAAACACCAAAAATGCGATGAAAACACGGAATCCGGCTCACAACCCAAAATCATGCATTTATATCCTGATGGAGAAATAAACCCACTCGACTCCCCTCGGGCTACCAAATCGTGAGAAAATGAAGTATTCAAGCTAGGGAACCATCCCCCTACCTCCACCGCAGATTTCGCATGCCGAGGACGTCGATCCGCCCAGAAAACGTAGCGAAACCTTTGGCGGGCACCCGAACGCGCGTACGAGCTCGCCGCGCCTCCACCACCTCGATCCTTGCCCCATCCTCGCACTCCTCGCCCTCACGCCATCCCTGCCTTGCCAACCATCAACCCCGTCGGCCGCCCAGAGGAGAGGGGGAGAGAAAGAGAAGAGAGAGAGTGAGAAAGAGAGAATGAGAGAAAGAGAAGCGGTGGGGGGTTATTAATGGAAAAACCCAAAAATTCTAGAAATTAAGAAAAATATGAAAAAATTACCTCCGCGATCGTCGGGAAGAGTACAACGCGTCGGTACTGTCCTGGAGTCGGAGAACGCAACAGTTCACCTTGCACAGAGTTCCGAAGGCACATCAGGGAAAAACACGCGTAAAGCATAAAACACACTCTGGGAGTCACGAAAATGATCCGAAAAATATCCAAAAAATCTAGGGCGTTACAGTGCCAGTCACCTAGGTGACAAATAATTTAGGTTTCGAGACTGGGATAGTCCGGAATCTAGGGTGCGCTCCGTCTGACTAGCCAGACGATTGAGGGTATTGGGTCGAGACTAGAGACCCACTGTGTTATAAAGGTCACAGTGTTAATTACATCCCCTCGAAGAGGGGAAAATCTTTGATTAATTGACAAGATAAGGGGCCTTATGGCTTGGAAATCGGTTTTCATGCAACGAGCGAAAGATATGTTAAAAGGCATTGAAATCTCCCACATTAGGGTGCAAAAAGGGTATTTGAAATCATGTCGGTCATATATTGACCATTTCATGTTTGGATGGATGTCCGGGTTGAAAATGTCCCAAGTATACATGGAATAATGGGGCAAATGTATGCCGAGATATGGCAAATTTAATATCTAAGAAATGAGGAGATACGATTAAATCTTGGTCGAAACGGTTCAAATTCAGCATGTTATTGGCCTGAATCGAAGCCACGACATGACCATAATGGGGGTGACACCCCCCCCCCTGGTCGAGCATGTCTCACAAGGGCATCTTTGATATCTCCCTCGGCGGGTCTAAAAAAGGGGAACACTTCTGGATCAAACGACATTAATTCCTTAAGTTCATTTTCTTTATCATCATGTTTTGCTTGGAATTTCTTTTATAATTATGTTTTCACCTTTTCTACGCCTTAGCATTTACTATTCATCGTTCATTCATCTTTTTTGTGCTATTTCGTTCTTTTTTTTTGTTTGTATTTGATTTTGTTGTTTGTTTCTTTTTGGCTGTTTGCTATTTTGGTGAAGGCTGGGTCGACGTAGGGGTCGCCTGCATCGACGTAGTGCACGAGGGGAAGCAGCCTAGGGGCTGGGGGAGCGGCCTGGGTCAATGCAGGGCCACCTGCGTCGACTTCACGTGTGACAAGAGGGAGCCCCAGGAGCTGGGGTGTGGCTACGTCGGTGCAGGGTGTTGCTTGCGTCGACGCGGCGCACACCAAGGGGGGAAAACCCGAGGAACCAGGGAGAGTTACGTCGATGCAGGAGAGGGCCTGCGTCGACTCGCCCCTTGCAGGTGCAGGGAACTTCTTTCACGCTCCATCTTTTTTTGTTTCATTCAATTTTGTTCATATTATTGGTTTGGCATGAAGGAATTGATTGTGTTTTCATGTATGGATGACCCTTGGTACATGGCAGAGTTTCTGACTCACGCATAATGAAGATTTTCATCCGGACTTGATCCGGACTGCCATCATTCACAATTTGATATACCAAAAGGGGCATAGTGTGCGGGCACTCATCTAAGAATGAAATGTTCATGAGATCTCATCTAAAATCATGGCTGAATGAACATGTGTGTGTCTCTCTCTCTCTCTCTCTCTCTCTATATATATATATATATATATTGATAAACGAGACCAAGGAAGACTCTTGGGGGAATGCACAATTTGTGCTAATTCCACCAATGGTCTCTGGCCCAATTTTTATTGCTACCAAAGAGATCATTTACAAATGAACCACGGGGCATACCCCTGAGAATGAAACAATGAAGAATCAAAAGAAAAACAGAAACCAAAGGTGCCTTATCTCCTCTAGCTAGGTAGGTCGGCAACATCCACAGTGGCACATCCACGAGCTCTGCTTGGGAGATCTTTCCAACATCTGAAATCCTTGTTGATTCGAGTAGAGCAAGCTAAGGATGCTAAAGCATCCGCAACGGTGTTCCCTTCCCTGTATATATGTTGAATGTTCCACCTGTACCTATTAATAATCTCAATGATTTCATCCCACCATTTACATATCCTCCAAGGAGGATGGGCATTGGACTAAATCATGGTAATTAGAGCTTTTGAATCAGAGTATATTACAGCAACAGGGAGCCCACTCTTGACCAAGATTCTCAGCCCATCAAGTAGTGCTGTAGCTTCAGCTACCATATTGCTCCCCACACCATAGTAATAAGAAAAACCATGAATGAGCTCACCTCTACTGCTCCTTATACATCCACCTCCGCCAGCATGACCTGGGTTACCTTTGGTAGCCCCATCCACATTTAAAGCATACCCAGTATTGGGACAGAACCATCGGATGAGCTTTGTAGGTTTTTCTATAATATTGTAAGAAAAATTGAATTGTTCCATCACACACCTTTCACTCACAGTAGGAGCCCTGCTGAAACTGGCCTTTTCCAAGGAGAACTCTACCTGCCTCAGAATCTGCTGCTGCAGGACTTTAACTGAAGTTCCCTTATCCTCAAATTTAAGTTTGCATCGAGCCTTCCATATCTCCCATAATATGTGGATCATGGTGAGGATTATTGCATATCCATAAGGGGATTTATTATCAACTGTGCAAATAATATCCCAGCAGTAGCCAGTGACAGAATTAGACGCTCTGCACCGAGAATCAAAGAGAGTCCTGAAGAGCCGCCACAGTGGTTTTACAATTTGACTTTCCAGAAATAGATGATTTAAACTCTCCTCCTTATTGTTGTTATTGCAGCAAACACATTTAGAGGGGAGGCATATACCACTATCCTTTATGGCACAATCAATCGGGACAGCAAGATGAAGTATCCGCCAACAGAACATTGAGGCCCTAGGAGGGATATATGCTCCCCACATCTTCTTTAAAGGTAATCTTCTATTCCCTTGTGGTCTTACTACATTATATGTGGATTTGCTGGAAAAAGAGCCATCTATATTGGCATCCCACACACATTTATCTACCTTCTATTGCAGCTGTATAACTCCAAAGGTTCGTGCAATGTGTTGTGGAATATGAGTCCACACCGGATGATTTGGGTTTAGAACTGCTTCCCTAAGAGTGACCTTTGGGGTGCTGACATGAGATGCCAGCACAGTTCAACACCAGTTGTCCTTCAGCACATCAATTGTATTTCCATCCATAGGAATCCAACGGGTATTGGACAGCACAATATGTTTAGCCATACTGTAGACATCCTTTCTTACTCCAGCAGGGAACGACTTCTCAATAGTGCCAAGATGTCCTTTTATGTACTTTGAGGATGCATATTGAGACCATAGAGAGGTGCCATTGAGTATTCTCCACATCTTCTTGACCTCCATGGTAAGTTGAATATGCTGCAGACTCTTTATACCAAGACCACCTTCCTCTATTGGTTTGGTAATACTAGACCAGGATACCCAATGGCACTTAGGACCTTCTTTGCCACTCCAGAAAAAGTTGGCACAAAGCTTATTTATAATGCCAATAATAGTTGATGGAAGGCATGATGCACTGGCGGTATAGATAGGAATGGATTGAAGCACTGAATTTATCAAACACCTCCTACCAGCTTGGTAAAGATACTTAGATTGCCAGCTCTCTAGCCTGGCGCATATTTTATCCAGTAAGTACTTGTAATGTGAAACTCTTTTTCTTCCTTCAAAAAGTGGAACTCCAAGATATGATCGCAGGCCACTTTTATGCTGAAAGCCAGTTATGTCTGAAAGTCTTTTAATGACTGTAGGTGATGTTTTGTAGGAAACAATAAAACTACTTTTACTACTGTTAACTTTCTGCCCAGAGGACTCCTCATAGTCCCTTATAAATGCCAGCAATCCTTTGATGTTCTTGGCCATACCATTCAAGAAAATCAGGGTGTCATCAGCATAGAGTAAATGAGTGACTTGTTGACAGCCTCGAGGCACCTGATAGTGCTGCACCTGCCCACTATTGAAAAGCCTAGAAATTCCCCTACTGAGAGCTTCTTCTGCAATTATAAAAAGAGCTGGGGCCAAGGGGTCACCCTGTCTGACCCCTCTGGTAGATTTAAAGAATCCAGTAGGGGTTCCATTATATAATACTGAGAACCAGCAGTTGCATAGCATCATAGATATCAAGGAACAGAATCTGTTAGAAAATCCAAATGCCTTCATAACTGCAAGCAAGAAGTCCCACTCCAGCCTATCATAGGCTTTAGCCATATCTAATTTGAGAATAACATTATTACCTCTGATTTTCCTGCCCAGCTCTTTCATCATTTCTAAAGCTAAAGAGATGGTATCAGCTATATTCCTCCCTTTGACAAAGGCCCCTTGATTTTCAGATATTATATGTGGAAGAATGTCCACCATCCTGTTGCTTATGATTCTGGAGATGATTTTGTAAGTGAAATTGCAAAGACTAATGGGTCACATATCAGTGTAGGAACTGGGAGAAACCACTTTAGGGATCATTGCAATCAAAGAGGATGTAGTACCTTTCGGCAAGGGAAGTCCTCTGAAAAATCCCTGCACAGCTTTGATGACATCTAATGAAATAATATCCCAGCATGCTATGAAGAACTTTCCCGTGTATCCATCTGGACCAGGGGCACTGTTGGGTGCCAGTGAATGGACAACATCTTTAATTTCCCCCTCATCAGGAATGACAATAAGAGCATTGTTATCCTCTTCAGAGATAATACATGGGATGTACTCCAATATTTCAGGCTTTATTTGATGATCAGTAGATGTGAATTACTTTTTAAAGAATTCCACAGCTTTGTCTTTCAGCATTGATTCATCCTCATACCATTCTCCACTATCAAGTTTAAGTCTGTGAATAGTCATTCTAGCTCTCCTTTGTTATACATGGAGATGGTAAAATTTGGTGTTGCGATCCCCCATCTGCAACCACTTGGCTCTAGCTTTCTGGCTCCAATAAACTTCCTCCAGATGAAGGCAACTTCTAAATTCTGCTTGTGCACTTTGTAATGATATTCTGTTATCCTCATTTGGGTCTACATCAAAGGCAGATTCTGCCAAGAGAACATCCTCCTCTATTTTTTCTTTCCTTTCAAAGATGTTGCCAAATTGATCCTTATTCCACTGCTTAATCATAGGTTTAATGGCTTTGAGCTTGTACTGAAGAATATAAAAGGCATTGTGGTGATTCGAAGAAACAGACTCCCATGTGTTTCTCACAATGGATTTAAAATTTTCATCTTCAAGCCACATGTGTTTAAAAACAAATCTACTGGGTCCAGAATTCAGTTAAGGATGATATATGAGCATAGGAGAGTGATCATAAGGTTCTCTCATCAGGTGTTTAACAGTAATGGCAGGGGCTTTCTCAACCCAACAGTCGTTCAAAAGCACTCTGTCTAGCCTGGCCCTAATATTACTTAGTCCAGTCTGATTATTGGACCAGGTGTATGGGCTACCCACAATTCCAGCATCCAATAGCCCTGCCACTCCAACAAAGCCATGGAAGTCTGTCATAGAGTTTATAAAACCCAGAGTACCCCCCTTCTTCTCCTCAGGAGACAAAATAGCATTATAGTCTCCACCCAGAATCCATGGTTGATTTATAGTACCACCAAACTGTATTAGATCTTCATACAATTCTCTTCTGACAACCACATTACACGAAGCATAAACAAAAGTAGCAATGCAATCAACATAGCCTCCACTCAGCATATGCACAGTGATAAATTGAGAACTTCTTTACACCACCGCAATTGAAACAGTATGTTGCCAAAGCAGCCAAATTTTGGAATTGTCCTCCTGATTCACATATGCATAGTCAAATTTGAGTCTTAGCCTGATATTGTCTCGTCTGTCAGTAGAAATTTTGGGTTCTATAATGCAGACCATTTGAACATCATTCCTTCTTATATGATTTTTGATGCTACGCATTGATTTGGCATTACCAATGCCTCGAATGTTCCAAATTAAAATAGGACCAATCATTGAGAAAGGGAACATAGTTGAGTACCTCCAGCTAAGTGGTTAGCTTTAGCCCTCGTCAGGGGTTGTTGCAAGTTATTCCCTGAATATTTCATCCCTCGATCTATACATACCGCGAACTCTTGATCATTCCCCAGTAAAGCATCATGCATGAATATATTCTCAGAATTGGACTGATCAGCCACAGACAAATCTCCAATGCCATGTTCAAAAGAAGAAAGAACTTTGTTCACAGTAACTATATTGGTGGTATCAATAACAAGCTCATTCTACTGACTAACCCCATGTCCCATATCATCATTTCTACCCACATTACCTTTAGTGGTTACCACCTTAGCAAGATCTTTAACTACCTTGACCGGATCCCCCAATGATTTTGGTGTGTCTACCACAGTAGCACCATGGTCACTTTGAGAAACTCCAATGCCAACACCCAAACTAAGTATACCCTTCCCCTTACGTTGCTGCCTGGCCAAAGTTCCATCAGAACTGGTGTTAAATACCTTTCCCTGACCACTATGATTCTTCTTGGAAATAAACTTGTCTGACAAAATTTGGAATGAAGGGAGCTCTGTATCTTGAACCTGCTGTGAGGTAAAGGGGAATTTGGCAGTAGCATAATTATGTAAGTCCACAACCACAAAATCATTCTCAACCGAGGCTCTATATATATATATATATATATATATATACACATGTGCATGGGAGTGCAAATGCCACACTTAGCTCTGAAACGCGAGTAGAGGGGTAGAACTTCTTCCTCCTCGGCCTTCCTTTGCTTGTAATTCACTTAGATCTTTAAGGGGTCTTAATTTCAGTTGGCATTTATCTTTAGGCTTCATCTATCTTTTTTTTGTTTTGTTTTCTCATTCTATTTCCTGCATATGAGTAGAACATGCAAAAATGCATATGAATGCACGCATGGAGGGCAAAGGGGGGGTTGGCTTAAATGCCCTGGACAAGGGGTGCATCGACGCACTAGGCACAGTGCGTCGACGCACCGCCCCTACTAGTGATTGTTGGGGGTTTGCTTTAGGACATCTTGGGCCGGTTCAAGGCTTTGTGCACATGTAGAAGAAAACATGCAATTTATAGAATGCATGGATGCTCTTGGTGAGCACATGGCATACAAGAGTGGGGAATGAATGTAAACTTAACCTTAATTCGGATATCAATGCATTTGTACACATCAATGTATGCACAAGGATATGAATGCCATATGAAAATGCATGCGGGGCTTCAAAGGGGGGGGTCGACCTTTTGGGATGAAGGGGTCGCCCTTATGTAGATTTCTGCACAAGGGGAGCCATAACAGAAGCAACTGCAGGTCTGCAGTCTGATTTTTTCGGAGTATCAAATACTTAAATATTAAATGCGTGTTATATGCAATTATTTATACAGAGAAAATCTGATTTGGTTTGGGCTTCTTTTCCCTGTTCTTCATTGCTTTTATTTTATCTTGCTCACCTGAATTTCAACATGTTTTTGAAATTGAATTGGACATTGCCTTGTATTTGTTGAACAACAGTTCATATATAATTTTTTTGTTAGTTCAGTGAGTTGTTCCTGAAGTTCTCTAGTTCAACCCATCTGTCATTATTCTTCACATCACCAATCTTCAAATTGTCCGGCAAAAATTTGACAGCATCTCCCCTATACCTGGAGCTTTTGGGGGGATTAAATTAGGTACACGTCAACGGAGAAACTCCGAGATGGCCCCAAAATAAGAAGGGTGCGCACGGAAGCGGCAACACCCGAGGATGCACATGGAAGCGGCAACATCCTATAACCCGGTTTGGGCATGAAAATTCTGAGGACTAGCCTACAAGAGACTCCAATGACCCGAGGGCTGCCACAATCTCGTTTTTGAGGCATGGGCTTAGATTATTGCCGCATTGTATGGCCATCAATATTCACCCTCTTCAATAGATCATCCGGGGACCACGCTATAAGGAAGCGAGTCCCCGGGGATCCAAGCGTGATCAAAAACCTCTGGAAGCCAGAGTTTACGAAGAAAATGATCGATTTGGGATTACATCCCATGTTCCTCACCACTTTGGCAACATGACTATGAATTAGTCAAATCGCAAAGTGGGGTTTTGAGAGATGGATGATCATCCTACACAAAATCTGACCGAGATAAGAAGTGGCAAGGAGGGAAGAAACATTACAGGGCCAGCGAGGAGAAAGTATCGCAATTAGAAGGGCGAGAAGGGGGAGGAACCGTGAACATCTAGAATTGAACACCCCGGGAATTACAGCATGAAAATCTCCCGAAGGGGAGTGTTTGTTCTATTTCATGTTAGCAAGAAGGCCGGGATTACATTGGGGAAACATAATAAGAAAAGGAAGAATACAAGGAATAAGGGGGGAGGAGGCCGGAGCTCCCTCACCTCTCTTCTCTCCCTCACTCCTTTTCTCTCCTCAGCTTCTGGAGTAGAGCTTCTTCAGCAGCATTTCCCCCCTTTCTTCATCAGCCAAGGCCACCATTTATAGGGGATGTGGGGGTCCCATGTTTGGAGGGGGAAGAACCCCCCACCTTTTTCCCTCTTTTTTTTTTGCTCAAAGCTGCTACTACCGCTGCTTGTTTGCATGGCCACGGTGGAGTAGGTGGGCAGGGATGTGGGGAGCTGTTGACGGATGTGGCCCCCTTACCGGTTAGATGGGGTGGTGTTCGTACTGTTGGCCACGCAGGAGAGGATGGCGTGGGGAGACCCTGCGCACTTGGAGAAACCATCGAACATTTAATGCTTCGCACACGGGAGAAGAAAAATGGGAAGAGGGGGATCGCGGTGTGAGACACAGATACGGCGCTACAGTACCCGTGATTTTCTTCCTATTTTCTTTTTTTTAAAGAATCCCTATGCTTTTCCTTCACCCCCCCTTCTTCCTCCTATTACGCATATGCCCCCTTCCCTTTCCCTTTTTGTATTGGGCTTGGCCCTTTCATTTGTTTTGGGGCCCATTCCCCTTCTTTTCTTCTTTTATTTGTATTGGGCTTCCCCCCCCCTTTTCATTTTTTTTCTCCTTTATTTCATTCTTTTCTCTCTTTTTTTTAGTGCCAAAAATGTCCTCCAATCAATCTTGAATTTTTCGGCCAATTTATAGACCTACTGATTCCGGAAGTGGCTTCCATTATCAGAGACAATTCGATCGGACACACCAAATCGGAATATGATGTTTCGATGGACAAATCTGACCATGATTTCTCCCGTCACTTCTCTTAGAGCCACAGCTTTTGCCCAGCAGGAGAAGTAATCTATTGCTGCTAAAATGTATTTGCATCCTGATGAAGACGCGGGCAGTGGGCCCACAACATCGGTGCCCCATTGAGCAAAAGGCCAACTGGGTGCTGTTGGCCAGATGCAACTATAATGGGAGTCTTCTTCGGGTTACAGCATGATACTGCCATTTATGCCATGACTTGACATATTTGCAACAGTCGCTGAACATAGTTGGCCAGTAATATCCGAACTTCTTGATTTCATATTTCATTATTGGCCCAGCTTGCTGGGCACTAGCTGATCCGGCATGAACTTCCTTCATGACCGTCCACGCTTCCTCCATAGACAAGCATTGGAGGAGCGCCTTTCTTTTGGCATCTGCCATAATCTGGAACAAGGTTCCATTTCTGACTTCATAAGAGTCTTTTATTCTGATCAATTTGATATTTTTCTCCCTCTGCTTGGGTAATTATTGGTGTTTAAACCATTTCATCTGGGGTTCCCTCTAGTCAGGAGAGGTGATTGCTTCTGCTATTGCAGCTTCATATTCTTCTTCCTCACTGGGATCCTCTATCATGCTAGGAACCTAGCGCTTGTTTATCACTGTTATATTGAGGGATCCACCTAGCGGGACTGCCAGTGAGCTTGCTAATTTCGCTAGTGCATCCGCCAGAGCGTTCAGACTTCGGCCAACATGGCCTATCTCGATGAAGTAGAATCGCCCCATGAGCTTCTTTGCCTTGGCACAATAGGGGATCAATTCAGGCTTTCGAACACCAAACTGTCCTTGTATCTACTTGGCGACCAGCATTGAATCACTGAATACTTGCAGCATTCGAATCTCCATATGGACAGTAATCTGAAGGCCAATGATCAAGGCTTCATATTCTACTTCGTTGTTTGTGCAAGATTTTTTGATCAAGCATGATGTGTGCATCACTTCTCCTTCTTGGGATTAGAGGACGATGCCTACTCTGACCCTTATCCTTGTTTGCCCTTGTTGGGATGTTTCTGTTCTGGATGCCTCGTCAAAATTTAGCTGCCACATAGCCTGACGGACATGATCCACTTCTAGTGTTTCATCTTCTGGAAGCTCCATGACTAGAGGGGAATCTTAAGGCACAGGGTGTGCTGCAAAGAAATCTGCTATTGCCTGGCCTTTTGCGGCACATATGCAATGTCAAATTCCATCAAAATGACGGCCCAATTTTCTAGTCACCCTTTCAGTGCCAGATGGGACAAGATATATTTGACCTGATCAGCCCTCGATATCAGCTATATTTCATATGAGAGCATGTAATGCCTCATTTTCTTCACTGCGAAGACTAAAGTAAGGCAGACTTTCTCTATCGGGGTATATTTTGCTTCCGCCCCGACCAATCTTTGACTGAGGTAATAGAGGGCTTGCTCCTTCCCCTCGTCACTATTTTGGGCCAGCATTGCCCCCAGTGAATATTCAGTTGTGGCTACGTAGAGGATCAACAGCCGCCCTTTGACAGGTGCACCCAGCATTAGTGGGGTCTTCAAATATTCCTTCAACTGGTCAAAAGCCTTTTGGCAATCTTGATTCCAGCCGAACGGCGTATCTTTCATCATCAGCTTATGGAATAGCTGACATCGCCTGGGCAGGTTGGAGATGAACCTACGGATATAGGCTAATCGGCCGTGCAATGACCGCAGTTTCGTCAAGGTCTTCGGAGAGGGCAACTCCTGAATGGCCCTTATCTTGGAGGGGTCTATTTCAATTCCCTGATATAGGACAATGAAGCTTAGAATTTCCCACTGGAAACGTCGAAGGCACATTTCAACGGGTTCATTTTCAGCTCATATTGCCGGAGCCTTTGGAATATAACCCTGAGGTCACTCAGGTGATCTTCCTTCTTCCTGGTCTTGACGACCAAATCGTCGATGTAGCATTCGACTTTGTCATAGAGTAGTTCATCAAATATCTTGGTCATCGCCCTTTGATACGTGGCACAAGCATTTTTGAGGCCAAAAGACATCCTTTTATAGTGGAATATCGTGGAATATCCCCTTTGCTGATCGGAAAGTCGTATGAATTCCGTCATGCTCGGCTATCCATATCTGGTTGTATCCAGATGACCCGTCCATGAATGATAGAGCTTTGTGACCAGTAGTGGCATCAATCATGACTTCAGTGATGGACACCGAAAAATCATCCTTCGGGCACACTTTGGTTAGGTCCCAAAAGTCCACACATATCCGGATCTGGCCGTTCTTCTTCTTGACGGGCACAATATTTGCCAACCAGGTGGTATATTGATTTTCTACTACGAAGTCGACTTCTATAAGCTTATCAACCTCTTTGCAAACATGGCTGATAAGTTCCGGCCTCATTCGCCGGGGTGGCTGCTTCACTAGTTTGGCCTTAGGATCAATGGCCAATATATGCTGAGCAATTTCAGGGCTGAGGCCTGGCATTTCTTTGTAGTTCTAAGCAAAACAGTCTCAGAACTCTTGAAGGAGATGTATATATCACTTTTTTCTTCCGGGGGATGAAGGGCGCTGAGTAAGGTTGGCCTGGGCTCATCTTCCATGCCGAGGTTTACTTCGATCAGCTCATCAACGGTGGCCTGGCCGCCATCTTCTATTTCTACAGATCGATGAAGCCTTCATCATCTTCATCAACCCCGAAGACATCATAAATGTCTTCTCGGCTTATCTCGCTCAGCGGCGGGGCCTCACAGCTTCTTTCCCTAGCTCTTGAATCGGCGGTGATGCCGTTAATACAGCTTCCAGGCAACTTGAGTGTTGGCCCGCAGGTGAATCGCCCCTAGGGGCCACAAGGAGTTCCACAGCCTCTTGTTGTTGCGGGACATTATCAGAGGTCATAATGGCCCTTGTGACAATTGATTCCTAGCATTTGTAGTGGATATCGGCCTTCGACCCTTCATGTATCATTGCATGGGGCTTTGGGGTATTCCCTGGCATAGAGAGCTATAGGATTTCTTCACGATCTTCTTGATAATCATTGTAGACAGGTTCTACGGGCCCTCGCCCATGGGTGTGACGAGGGAGATGACATTTGCTTCATAGCATCTTTGATCGGCCGAGCTGGTGCCATCCGCGGTTGTGGGAGCAGAGCTGTACGCTTTCCCCTTCGCCTAGACGGCTGCTTCTTAGTTTGAGGCTTACTTTGCTCAGCCTCAGATGTATGCTCGGGGGTCTGGTAGTGGACTGAGACCATGTGGACTCCCCTTTTATAAATGACCGCTTCATGAGGGCGCGGTGGGTTCACTTCATATTCTTTCATATTCAGTTCGCCCCTCCTTATCAGGCCTTGAGCGATATCTTTGAATACATAACAATTTTCGATGGGGTGCCCCACCACCCGATGATAGGGGCAAACTGAGGATCATTGCTTCTTTCGGCATCCTCTAGCCTTTTGGGCTCTGGCAGAGCGATCTTGCCGTAATGACAAGCCCATTCAAAAATTCTTCGAGTCTTATTCCTCGGGAAAAAGTAGGGCTTTGTCATTTTCTCCCGCAATGAGGGGATTTATTTCGCCGGCTGACTGGTCGAAGGACCGGCTGCCTCCTTTGCCTTCCCTCTCAAGTGCACGAAAGCACTAAAGTTGGTGCTTGGGGATTGGTTCTCCCATTCTGCCGTTGCAACGGCTGGGTGGTGCTTCAACAACTGAGCTTCTACATCGGCTGTGACGACCCAGACTCCGGATACCGGGTAAACCCGATACCACTTGGCACCTGCGAGGCCTCCGAAGAGCGAAAAAGCTCCGAAGGGATAGAAAGGTATGTAAGAGTACACTGAACTTCCAGATAAAGCAGTAAGCAATTAAATTTCAATGATTAAGATTGCTAAAATAGCATACATAAAATTACATTTTCTATAACAAATTAAAACTAACAGAGTCCAGTCTAAAGAAAGACTAGTACAGTCCAACAGAAAAGGAAATGTACCCTCAAGTTGAGGGAAGCCCGACACTGGCAAACGCTGGCAACACAGAACTACCGCACAGTGGAACCTCCAGCCACGAGGTAGAACAGCTACACCTGAAAAGTTAGCGGTAAGCCTTGTATCATTGGCTCAGTAGGGATCCTATAGAACCCTACCGCAAAACAACGTAGTAACAACAATGCTACACTAAAGCAAAGCAGGAACAACACTAAAGAAAATAGCCGTAATGCTAAAACACGGCAGTCGAAAGAACCTCTCCCCTCTAAACTACTCCAAACAGCAACAGAAAGGCAAACCCCGATCTCACAAAGTCGGACATTACTGATCTATTGTCAAATCATGAAACCTTGTCGTGAAAAGCCTACCAAAATAGGTAAAGCCTACCAAAGACCTACACAGTCAAAGGCACAAACATACACAAGCTCACCGTCATGTACGCCAGACTAGACTAGACCGCAGGTGATGCCAACGTAGACTACCCGACGAGTCACGTCGATCTTGACGGAAACCAGTCACGAAAACACAAGTCACAAGAGTCATGCATCAAGTGAGAGAAGCACCTCCTCACTAGAAGCCAGATGTATCCACTGACGTCTTACACTGCGCCACAAGTATCTCGCACACGCCTGGAACGGCGGTAACTGAGACACTCACCAAGAACCAAGGAACTATAGTAATGAGTGACTAGTCAGGGTCACGCCCGTCGACACTCATCCAACCACCCCTGACCACGTGTGCACACACAAGCCCAATGCCTTGAGCCAGGCCTCTAACTAGTTTTTCCTCCCAGTAGGACGCTACCGCAAAGCAAGGGGGCCCACGGAAACTAACCTAAAAATTGTCTATCGGGAACTGCCCCGCCACCACTCCCAGGCGGGCTGACACACAGGAAAGTGTCGTCAGGCTACGACTAGTGGAGGCTCACTAGACATAGAGACTCAAAACATCAGTGCTGAAGTACAGATATGCTGAACATGTACTGTCACACATACTACGAAGCACCAAGCACAAGTCAGGGCACAAGACTGTCTCCAGACTCAAGACAGTCAAGTAGACCTGCTCACAACGATCCTTGAGTCACAAGACTGGGGTCAAGATCGTCGCGCATCATAGCATCACGCTATTAATTAGCCGAGTCCCTAAGCCAAAAACTACGGTAAAACACATCAACGATGAGTCCTCGGCCTCCGAGCAACACAACGGACTCACCATTCCATATAACACGAAACATGGAACACGAGGGATCACCAAAAAGCCCTCGAACCACATGGCACGTAAACTGAGGTAAGACAATACCTCTAAGCTTCCAAGCCATGTCTTGATCCTCACAGGATAGATGAGACACTCACGAGATCACATGTCAACCAATGGGCCAGAACCGGGTTGACCAGAAATCATAATGATCCTCGAATAACATAAAACACTACTCGATATAATGGCCCTCTCAGACACCCTATAACATGGTCACAGCCCTCATAGGATGTCCACAACATCCACGTACAATAGGCTAACCAAGGGGTCGAAGCCAAGTCAAGTAACACAGAAGAAAACACCGTACACTGCTCGGGATAGAACCATTCTTTCGGGATCCCTTGACACACACATAGATGACTCTCACGGAATACCCAAGGCATCCACCGCGTCAAAGGCCAAGAAGGCATTGAATCTTAGGTTCACCAGAGCCCGAGATAACTCGAATAATACACTGAAAAACCAAAAACATTAACGTGCCTATACCCTGCGTCACGATAATTAACGCGCCCCTACCTTAGGTCATGATGTCCTCAGAACGCAGCGCTTACCTAGGTCACGATAACCCAAAGACGCGGCACTCACATAGGTCACGATCATGGTTGTGCCCAGAAGCTCGAGCGCGAGAATAAAAATGATGGCAACATTAACGTGCCACCCACCTAGGTCGCGTTAATAGATGCGGCCATAGCCTTAGGCGCGACAGCACCTAAACGCGCCTGCCACTTGGGTCGCGTTAACAGAGATCGCGCCCATTGCCTGGAGCGCTTTCCTAACCACCAAACTATTTATCTCTGACATGAAACGCAGTGCATCATTGTAGCGCGTTCCACTGAGAACGCAGCGCACACGGCGAGTGCATTCTCGTCACGGAGTGAAAATCAGAAAATCCGCAGAAAAACCCATTTTCCACGCCCCAATCGTCGCCAGAACGACGGGAAAACAACCCTAAGCACATTGCCGACCTTCCACAAGTCGGAAGGGGGAAAACCATTCACAAAAACGCGAGAAGCGGGCGATTCCCACGAATCGACCCAAAATGACTCACAAGGACAGTTGGGCTTATACCGACTCCAATTCTCAACCAAATTCAGTAAAACTGGCAGGAAATGATTCCCAACATGCCAAGGGTTAAAATGAAACCATTTAAGCAGAAAACTGTCACCTAGAATGGCGAACACGGCTCATTCCCCCGAACATGCTTTTGCCCAAAACGAAGCAAAACCTACTCAAACTCGCATCGTTCGGCCTCGAATCGTGAGAGAACGTAGGAAAAGAGTAGGGCATCTGTGCCCCTACCTCCACCGAAGATCTCACGCGCCGAAACGGCCACGATACGCCGAAAACCATCACACAAACCGCACACGCTGGCTTTGAATCCACCGAGTGATCGCACCAATGCCAGGCTCCATTCCTCGCACCAGCGCGCTCCACGACAACTCCACGACGTCCCTGTCCCGCCCACCTCGCCACGATCGCACGCCCCGCAGAGAGAGGAGAAGAGAGGAGAGAGAACGGAGAGAGGGAAGTGAATGGCAGTGAGGAGAGAGGAAGGAGAAAGAGGGTTAAAAGAAAAAAGAAAAATAGAAGTATTAGCAAATATTTCTAAATTCTAATTTTTGGCACGTAAATCCATAAATTTAGAAAAATATAGAAACATAGTCTTCACGATCCTCGGAACGAGCACAACACAACTATAGCCTCTTTGAGTCGATGAACTCAACGGTCAACTCTCCATAGGGTTTCGCAAGTTATACACGGGAAAAACCCGCGTGGATTGTAAAACACGTATCAGGACCCACGAAAGTGATCCGATTGCTCTTCGATTCCGATCCGAAGAATCTAAGATATTACAGTCCTCCCACCTTTAGGAATTCTGTCCTCGAAATTCAAGGAGCCAACAAATGAACAAGGGAAGAACAAACCCAAAACACTGGCTACGCTCTCTAAGCATCAGCCAAACCTCAAACACAAAACATGATAACATAATTCTCGAGTAACACAATTCAGAGGGATACTGCCAGACCATAATCACAGGCACATGCTCTGGGTCGCAAGGTAAATCAATCCACAGATGAGCACGGCACAGAAAGAATCACAAATTGACACCTCCGAAACATCATAGCAACATTGCTTTCGTCTCACAGGGAAAGGAGACACGATCCATGCCACGACAACAGCTTCTGACAAAACACACGGCAAACACAACAAGCATCAGCTCTCACGAGGAAAACAATCATCTCAGCTGACAGCTCCACAACATCAACTTCCGCGCCAAGAATCAACAACGAAACTAGCACGCAGAATGCCAACGACAGCACTGGACCACGAGCACAGTCAAGTCAATCCTCACTCAGACATTACATCTGATTCGAGTCGCATGCCAACTCTACCATGACAGAAGAGTATAGCAAAATTAACCGACTAGATCTCGGTCCACACAATGCCAAATCAAACTCACAGGGAGCTCCTCCCAAGATGAACACAACCACCAACCAACAACAACAACAACAACTGCAGAAGCCCGGCTCCATTCTCAACACAGAACCACGGGACACAACTGCAAGTTGGGTCACATCAAGGCAGAATTATAGCTGAACACACGGCTAACATATACAAGCCATGCTCCGAACAACTCACCAACAAGGACCCACAATAATAATCTCAGAGAACACATCTCAAGGACCACGATCACATCTCGAGAGCACAACTCCCACAAAAAAATACAGAGAAGAAAATGGTACTCGACCAGTAGATATGCCGACATATTTCCCCAATCCTCACACATGCATGTGCCAACCATCACAAAGCCTCAAGCAATGGCACAACAACCAACAGCATCAAGGCACACATAGCCAAGACGATAATCACACCGAGGAAATAAACCTCTCTGCCGGCTAGAATCTTCCAACCAATGATCCTCGACCTATGGGTTATAAGCCCACACGCTTCTACTGCGCACTCAACACAATGAACACATAGGCATCACCAATAACTCGGCATCTGAATCTCAGCACATACTCAGCGCCATCGCAATTCATGAAACCGTAATGTACCACGCCTCGAGTACTGATCCTGCTAACAACCGATCACAAGTCGCCATAGTGCAAACCATGAAGAGCACCAGCTTCAGCACAAAGAACACCGGTCTCAGCTTATCCTCACGTCCTGAAACGATAACTAAACCTTCACAGCACAATAGCCGCCAAACACGGCACATCAGACACGGTGCACAACGGCTCCCAACACACAGATTGGGTCCAAAGCCAAGCAACTGCCGAACAAAGCACAGATCAGGTTCAGAACTAACACTGTCCACACTTAAGCAGACACAGGATAAAGGCTTCACCAAGACAGCACTTCCAAGGCTTACCTCGAAAAGATGCCACCAAACAAGATGAGAAGAATCAAGCTCGACTAACAGTAGCTCACCAGGAAGGAAAACCCTAGGTTCGCCTGAGCATTCTCTCAATCAAGGCATCCAATCGACCAGCACAAGACAACCTTAACACCTCAGGGGCTGAACAAACTTGAGTTGAGATGACCAAAACAACATAAGAATGTGCAAGGCCATCACACCAACGATAAAGTCACCAGCCACCTGAACAAACCACGAAAAAATCTCAAACACCGCAGCATAGATTCACGCCTGCCAGTGAACTCTGCCAAGTATAGCATAACCGAGACAAACACCATGACAAGAAAAGAGCACTCCGTCACATCCTGACGAGAGCAAAACCATCCCGCACAGTGCCAACACAGCATGCACAAGATCACACAAGAAAGTAAAGCAATAAAGAATTGTAAAACCAATGCCAGCTATCGACTGTACTGGACCTTAAAGACTTTGAGCATTGCAATATCTCGAATTCCCATGTACTTCACAAACAAAAGCTCAGCTAGCTCAGAAAAATTCCGAACAACTCTGAACTCTCGCTCTGATACCAACTGTGACGAACCAGACTCTGGATACCGGGTAAACCCGATACCACTTAGTACCTACGAGGCCTCCCATGAGCGAAAAAGCTCTGAAGAGATAGAAAGGTATGTGAGAGTACATTGAACTTCCAGATAAAATAGTAAGCAATTAAATTTTAATGATCATGGTTGCTAAAATAGTAGAAATAAAATTACATTTTTTATAACAAATTAAATCTAACAGAGTCAAGTCCAAAGAAAGAAAAGTACAGTCCAACAGAAAGGGAAACGTACCCTCAAGTCGGGGGAAGCTCGACACTGGCAAACACTGGCAACACAGAACTATCGCACAGTAGAACCTCCAGCCACGAGGTAGAACAGCTACATGTTGTGACCCCTCTATGTTGATGATGTTGACACTTGCTCTATTCTTTGGCAACACCATTGTTTTGATTGATTGGCAACTGAGTTTGATTTGATGAAATTGCTCCATCAGATTGACTATGTGTTCTTTGCTTTTAATACACTGCTGTCTGCAATTCTTACTGTCATAAGTCCACACACTGCATCTCAATTAAATTGATTATGTGTGCACAGCGTCAACGCATCATGTTATAGCGTCAATGCATAAGTCCACACACTGCATCTCAATTAAATTGATTATGTGTGCACAGTGTCAACGCATCATGTTACAGCGTCAACGCACCGTTGGCTTTGAACCTCAGAGTCTGTACATCCGAATTGCCCTTGATCTGGTGAAATGTATACACTCATTCACTGTAGCCTTCACACATTAAAGTCCATACATTCATCAATTACTTTTCACTCAAGGCAAAGTCTATACACTGGGGTCTTTTCCCTACGTGTCTTAGGCGAAGTCTGAACATTCGATTCTGAAGCCTGAAGTCTATACAGTCCAGCCTAGTCCTACGATCAAGGCTTTAGCTACACTCAACTCTGTACATTGGCTTCGCTTCATGAAGTCTGTACATCGCTTCATGTCCCCAAATCTTGCACATCAACAGTGATCTTTGAAGTCTGTACACTACTTCAGGAGCTTCAAGCCCACACATCACTCAAAGTCTGTACAGAGTCCAGCGTCTCAGTTAGCGTCTCATGCACTTGACCAAAGTCTGTACATCCATAGTGTTACTCTAAGTCTATACATTAATCTTCTAATCCAAAGTCTATACAATGGTCTTCACACTTGAAGTCCTTACATTCGATGTGCAGAGTTGATGTCTATACTGTGTCCTTGCTGATCAAGTCTACACTATGGTCGGTGACAAGTCTGTACACTGGCCTCAGCCTTTCAAGTCTACACACTGACGGCTGAACTAAGAACTCTATACATCGTCTGTCTGCACTAGAGTCTCATGGAGTCTATACATTGCACTCGTCTTCTAAAGTCTATACACTGAAGTCTTCACATTCGCTTGCATAACATTAAGTCCATAAGTGGGCAAAGTCTGTACACTGTCCATGCTTCATGCAGCGTCAACTCATCCTTCATGCAGCGTCAACTCTTCAAGTATATACAATGCTTTCCTTCGCATGAAGCCTTTAAGTGCATTATGTCTATACAATGCCACTAGGATTTAAAGTCTATACAGCCGTTGCCTCCCTTGTTGAAGTCAACACTTTGGGCAAGTCTGTACGTTGCATTCTGCCTTTACAAGTCTATACAACGATGTATATACAATGCAATGTACATACTTAAATCTTATGTCTTTATTCTTGTTGCTGAAGGGACAGGGTCGACGCCTAGAGCTTAAAGCGTCCACGCATCAGTAGACGAAGCATGCGATATCTTCCACTGCGTCAACGCCATAAGCAAGCAGCGTCGACGCAGCAGTTGAAGAAGCATTTGTCTTCACAGGCCATTCCACTGCGTCAACGCCACAAGCAAGCAGCGTCGACGCAGCAGCTAAAGAAACGAGGCTAATGGCTACTGGAATGCCTCACTGCGTTAATGCCATTGAGTGAAAGCGTCGACGTAGCAAGTCAGATTGATGACTTTAAGCACGTGAACGGACAACTCTATACATCGGACTGAAGAAGCTAATGAGGGGCACGTGATCCCAGGTACCTGGCTCGTGATCCGAAAAGGATAAGGTATCCAGATGAGGACACATGTACTGACACTCCATTGCATGCTGCCACGTGGTCCAAATTGCTGGGCGGGAAACGTGGAGAGCACACGCCTGCTGCTATTGCTGCTATATATACAAGCCTTCTTCCACAGAAGAAAGCTGATCGAAGGGGAAGAAGAAAAAGTCTATACACTCAGCAGCAGTGAGCCTTCGATCCACAGAGAAAAGAGAGAAGAAGAAGATACAGAGAAGAAGAAGAAGAAATAGAGAAGAAGGAGAAAAGAGAGAGAGTGAGGTGAGAGAGAGCTGATCGAGAGTGAGAGTGAGAGTGTTTGTATCTCAGTCTCGTGGTTCAAAACCAGAGCTGAGCTTTGCTCTTTAAGAGCTACATTACTTTTAGGTTTTTATTTTTCGTTTTGATTCTGTCTTTCATTTCCGAATGATGTTTCTTCAAGCTGTGTGTCAGCGGTCTTGCAGTGGTGGTCTCCACTGGACGGGTTAAGTTGTATTTCCCCAGCGGTTGCAGAGGATCAGATCCTCTGGTCGGCAAGCTGTAGTGCCCAGCGAAGCTGTGTATCAGCGGGTTGTTTGGCCAAGCTGTAAAGCCCAGCGGACGCAAGCTGTGCTGCGCAGCAGGAAGCCATACTCGGTTGAGTGTGGGGTGGACGTAGGTCGTTGACCGAACCACCTAAAAATTGTGTGTGCAGTGTGTTTGTGTTTTTGTGTGATCTGTGTGCGATGGGAATTTCTTGCTTAGCTTGTTTGATTGCATCGTTTAGGCTCATGACTAGCTTTCTACCTTTTGCTTAGCACTTTTCATTTAGCTTTATTGATGCTTGCCTAAATTCCGCTCTAGAACTTACAATAGTTTTAAATTAGGCAAGTTGATCTATTCACACCCCTCTAGATCCACACTTAGTGGAGATAGACTGTGTCCATCTAACCCAACACTTGGTATCAGAGCCTAACTCTTCTGCAGGGACTCATCGCCTGAAGAGAATAGGCAGAGATGGATGCTCGAGGGATGACTGCCGAAGGTCACTCAACAACGAAGCCCCCATTCTTTGATGGATCAAACTACGCATACTGGAAGAACCGTATGCAAGTGTTCCTCAGGGCTAAGGATTACGAGATTTGGAAGATTGTCAGCAAGGGACCTTATGAGCTGTCCCCGAATGAAGATGTATGGACCAAGGAGGAGATCAGAAGGCCCACGCTGAATTGGAGTGCTATTAATGCTATCCAGTGCGCTCTGCATCCTACAGAATTCTCCCGTGTGTCTGCTTGCAAATCAGCTAAGGAGATGTGGGATGCGCTGGAAGTAATTCATGAAGGTACATCTCAAGGAAGAGAGCAGAAGGCCAATCTTCTTGTATCTGAGTATGAAGCCTTCAAGATGAAGCAGAACGAGTCCATTAGCGAAATGTACGCTCGGCTGACTGTAATAACCAATGGCCTCAGAGGTTTTGGGAAACCTCAGGCAGAGTATGATGTAGTGAGGAAAATTCTGCGCTCCCTGACTCCTAATTGGCACACCAAAGCAACTGTGATGGAGGAGTCAAGGGACTTGCGTAATACTAAAGCTGATGAGCTGATTGGCTCACTAATGGCATATGAGATAAACATGCCAAGGACAGATGAAGCCGAGAGGAAGAAGAAGCCGATACCGCTGAAGGCTAGTTCCAGCAAATCAACAAGATCCAGCTCCAGCAGCTCTTCATCATCAGAAGAGAACCTAAATGAAGAGGAAGATGTGACTCGATCTGAGACAGCCATGATGACTAGAGAGTTCAGGTGATTTCTCAGAAAGGGAGCAGGACGGTTCGGTCAGAAGAAATACAGTGGTGACCGAAAGGATAAAAGGTATAAATCTAAACCTGCAAAGAAAAATGAAGCTAATGTTTGTTATCAATGTAGGAAACCAGGGCATCTGAAAATTGACTGTCCAGACAATCAGAAACATAAGGACAGGTCAAAGAAGAAAACCAAGAAGGGAAGAGCTATGATCACCACATGGAGTGATGAAGATGAAGGCTCTTTCAGCAGCAGCTCAGATAGTGAAGCCGAATCTGAACAACCCATTTGCCTTATGGCAACAAGCTCCGAAGATAGAGAGGAGGATACAGATGAGGTAATCACTAGATTTGAAAACTTCATAATTGCTGATTGGGTAGATGCTTATCATGACATAGCTGATAGAGCTGATGATATTAGAAAAGAGAATAGGCATCTTAGAAGAAAAATCAATTCCATGCAAAATGATAAAACACTAACTGATAAAATTGCATGTTTGGAATTTGAGATTGATGAATTGAAACTCACATGCTCTAAAGAAGATGAAATCAAAAATGAGTTAAAAGCTTCTAAGGAAGAGAATCTAAGGCTTGAAAATGAAATTGATGAATGGAAGTTGAAGATTCAGAAATGTGAAAGTGAAGTCAAAATTATCTCTGAAAAATATGAAGCTGTCCTCAATGTCAACAATGAGCTGAAAAAGGCTATTGATGAACTTCAGAAAGATAATGAAGATAAAATGAAAACCATTGAAAAAATGACCCAAGGAACAGACAACTTAAATGCTTTGTTAGGGTCAAAGGTTAATTTCAGAAAAGAGGGCCTAGGTTTTAATTCCAGTGCAACAAAAACATTCGGAATGAAAATAATTTCATTTGTTGCTCAAAAGGAAAAGGGACCTCTAATTAGCATGAACTCAACAAATTTGATGAACAAAATTGCTAATCTGAAAAAGTCCAGTGCTGAGGAGAAGGGCAAACAAAAGGTTAATGAGCCTAGTAGAGCTAGCACATCTAAGCAGAATCCTAGGGCTCAGACTCAAGTTAGGGGTCAACCTACACAGTCTGGTAAACCCCAGGTCAAGGTAACCAAGTCTCCACCAACACCTCCACCTCTGAAGAAGACCCAATACAAACCTCTGTATAGGTCAGCAGGGTCCAAAGTACAGGGGAGACAAAGTGCTGCTAGGAGTCAACCCAATTATTTTTATCAACCCAGAGCTCAGACCTACTACAATGCACAGCCAACCTACTTCAATAGGTCGAATTGGTCTAGAACTCAGGATAGGTTTACAGGTCTTGCACACCAGGGTGCTAAATATCAAAGACCTCACAGTAGAAATTGGGTCAATGGGTATGGTTACTGGACATCTAGAAATTAATATTTTCATAGCCAGCCCAGGAACTACTATGGCCAAAATTTTGTGAACACACCCTGGCCAAGGCACTGGCACAGAAATAACAATACTGTCAATAATCATGCTGCTGCCAATAAGAAAAAGAACAACAGAAGAAAATCTGTAGGATCCACTGAACAAAACACATCTAAACAAATGTGGATTCCGAAACATTTGCTTTCCTGTTTTGCTTCTAGTTCATTTACATTGGAGCCCAATCAGTCTTGGGTTCCAAACTTCTCTACCTAATTGTGTATGCAGGTATGCCTGGCAGCCAAGAACAACTTGTGGTACATGGATAGCGGCTGCTCCAGGCATATGACAGGAGATAAGGCCAAATTTTGCATACTGACTGAGAAAGCAGAAGGCCTTGTCACCTTTGGAAGCAACACAAATGGTAGGATTATCGGATCAGGTAAGGTAGGTAAGTGTTCTACCTGCTGCATTGATGATGTCATGCTGGTTGAAGGGTTAGCCTATAATCTACTTAGCATTAGCCAGTTATGTGATAAAGGTTACAATGTTTTATTCAATTCTCAATGCTGCAAGGTTTTTGAACCTGATTCTGATATTGTCAAATTTTTTGGAAAAAGAATAAATAATACTTACATGATAAATTTAGATGAAATTCAACACACTAACCTTTGCCTTACTGCCAGTAGAAAAGACATAGCATTTTTATGGCATCGTAGGTTAGGTCATGCTAGCTACACTGTTTTGTACAAATTAAATAAGCTGGCATGGTTAGAGGACTTCCTGAAGTCTCATTCAAGAAAGAAAACAAAATCTGTGATGCATGCGCTCAATCAAAGATAACTTGAAAGTCATTTAAGTCTAGAACTAAAAATCTATCTTCCAAACCCTATGAGCTGATACATATGGACCTTTTTGGGTCAACTAGATCTGTCAGCCTATCAGGGAGGAGGTATGGGTTTGTCATGGTAGATGACTTTTCTAGGTATACTTGGGTTTATTTCTTATCTAAGAAGAGTGATGCTTTCTCAGAATTTCAGGAGTTCTATGTTAAAACAAATCAGAGAATTGAAAACATTTTGTCTGATCATGGAGGTGAGTTTGAAAACTCACAATTTGATGAATTCTGCAGGTCAAATGGAATTAACCACAGGTACTCCTCACCAAGAACACCTGAGCAGAATGGAGTTGTGGAAAGAAGGAACAGAACCCTAGTGGAAATGGGTCGTACACTCCTTATCGAAGGTGGTCTACCAAGGAAATTCTGGGCTGAAGCAGTGAACACTACCTGTTATGTAATTAACAGAGCCATGACAAATCCGAGGATGAAGAAGAACATAAAGAGCTTAATGAAGAGGAGCCTACAGTTCAGGGGGAGGTAAATCAAGTTCATGATACTCCAATTGCAAATATTAGATATCTCAAGGATCATCCTGTAGATAATGTTATTGGAAATCTGCATGACCCCCTTAGGACTAGAGGCCACTTAAGACTTCAACATGAACTGAATGCGTATGCTTTTGTATCAAACATAGAACCCAAGTCCATTGACTGTGCTCTCCAAGATGTGCATTGGATTAATGCCATGCATGAGGAGCTCAATCAATTTGACAGGAATAAGGTGTGGCATTTGGTTCCACCTCCTGGTCATGAAACAGTCATAGGGACTAAATGGGTATTTAGGAACAAAACTGATGAAGCGGGGAATGTTATTAAAAATAAAGCCAGACTTGTAGCTCAGGGGTACAATCAGAAATTTGGAATAGACTTTGAAGAGTCTTTTGCCCCTGTAGCTAGGTTAGAAGCAATAAGAATTTTATTGGCTTATGCATGTTCCCTAGGAATAAACCTTCAGTAGATGGATGTGAAATCTACTTTTCTAAATGGGGAAATTAATGAGGATGTCTATGTGAGACAGCCTCCTGGGTTTGAATGTTTAGATTTCCCTAATCATGTTTACAAGCTCAATAAAGCTCTCTATGAGTTAAAGCAAGCTCCTAGAGCTTGGTATGACAGGTTGAGCAAATTTCTCACCGACAAGAACTTCACAAGAAGTATAGTGGATCAAACATTGTTTACCAAGGTAAGCCATCCAGATATTCTTATCATTCAGATTTATGTGGATGACATTGTGTTTGGGTCAACTAACCCCAAATTGTGTGAGGAATTCTCTCAAATAATGACTGATGAATTTGAAATGAGCTCAATGGGTGAGCTCAAACTATTTCTTGGACTGCAGGTTACACAAACAGAAGATGGCATCTTCATCTCTCAGTCCAAGTATGTAAAGAACTTATTGAAGAAGTACAAAATGGACAACCTCAAGGAAATAGCTACTCCAATGGGTACATCAACCAGTTTGGATGAAGACTCTAAAGGTAAACCTGTGGACCAAAGGCTATACAGAGGTATGATCGGATCTCTTCTCTATCTTACAGCATCTAGGCCTGATATACAATTTGCTGTGTGTTTATGCTCTAGATTTCAGGCCAGTCCTAAAGAAAATCACTTTAAGGCTGTGAAAAGAATTTTTAGGTATTTACTAGGCACCCAAGAAGTAGGTCTCTGGTATCCTGCTAAGTGTGAGTTAGAGCTTCTAGCCTACACTGATGCAGACTATGCTGGGTGTCGAGTAGATAGAAAAAGCACTAGTGGCTACTGTCAATTCCTTGGTGGCTGTCTAGTGTCTTGGGCATCTAAGAAGCAACACACTGTAGCATTATCCACAGCTGAAGCTGAGTATGTTGCAGCATGTAATTGTACAGCCCAAGTACTTTGGATTAAGCACCAACTGGCTGATTATCAGATAAATCTGGGATGCATTCCACTTTTATGTGATAATACTAGTGCTATATGCCTTGCTAAAAATCCTGTTCACCATTCTAGGACTAAGCATATAGAGATAAAACATCATTTTCTTAGAGATGCTGTAAATAAAAAGAAGATTGAAATGAACTTCATAGAAACTGAAAAATAAATTACTGATATTTTTACTAAGCCTCTTGGGAATGAAAATTTTAAGTTTCTTAGAAGAGAACTTGGCTTATGTAAATTTCAGCATGATGAATGATTGTTTAATTGCTGTGAATAAAATCTCTGATGTGGACTTGTTTTTGATTGCTTGGATAAATCATGTGGATGTGAATGTGGATGTAGAACTATCCTGCATTGCATATATTCAGGGGGAGCTTGTTGTGTCTTTGCATGTCTTTGCATATCATTCATTCATGACCTATGCATAAGCTCTCTCTCAATTAATTCTTGCCATGCTGCATGCATATAGTCAGGGGGAGTATTGCTTAGAAAATCAGAGTGGTTTCAACTTTCTTGAAGTCATTCAACCTTTAACTCTGAATACTTGTCTCTGACATTATGGCAATCTGTTGGTCAGTTCTGATTTCTAAGCAGTTAAAAATGGACTTCTTCATTTATAAGAATTTGAATTGTTCAAAGACTGATGTAATGGTTTAATTCTTATAATGGTTGGAGTTTAAAGATTGCAATCAGTATATAAGTACGTTGAAAATTGATAAAACTCTCAACCTCTTTCTTATTTCATGTCAGATAAAGCTAATCATATCTGAAATCTAAAAACTCATCTGAAATCATGTCGGAGAGATTAAGTATGTGTATTGTTCTTCATCAAGTCATTCTGAAACATAAAAAGGACAGCTAAGAAAGATACTGAAAAACATTGAGAATCATTGAAAATATATATGTTGGCAGAGCAATGACTGGTAATCACTGAGAAACTGAGTGATCCATCAAAGAAGTGGACAACACTCATGTCATGAAGTGTATCAGCTATCTCTGTTTAAAATGTTCAAAACAGCATGCTGGTTTCACTGAGTACCTGGGGGTAACTGGCGTCTGATAAACGTGTACCCTCACACAAAAAGGTGTAATTCAGCTCTGTTGAATTTGATCATAGGCAGAATGGTCCATCTTGTTGAGTATCTAGGGGTATTGGCGTCTTATAAACGTATACCCTTAAGCAGAAAGACTTGTAGTACCTGAATGCTCAAAATGATCTAATATTGATAATGCTGCTCCCTCAAAAGAAAAGTTCATGAGTGTCAATTTGTTTAGTTTCAATACATGACTTGGGTTCTCTCAATTTTTTTTTTTTGACTATGAAAGTAAGATATCATGAAACTGAATCTTTCATGCAAATGTGATTCTGGTTTATTGTCTTATCATGCACAGTGAACTTATCTATTGCTTGTAGTGCATGAACTCCAAATTTTATCATCTTTAAACCAGACCTCTTTCTGACAACAGTTTCTAACTTCATATAACTGAAGGCTCTATACTTTAGAATGCTTATTCATGAACTACCTGTTCAGAATGCCAGTCAGTTCTTCTCTTGATTCCTCCATTGTATTTAATTTTTCCCTCCTCTTTGTTGATGGCAAAGGGGGAGAATATTGTCTAGGGGATGTCTAGTGGGAGAATACATATCTGTCTGAATTCTGAAGTCATTTCTGAATTAATTCCAAGGGAGAGTTTGAGGCAGTGAGTTGCATGCATTCATAGCATCTGCATGTCAATCTGCATAACACATCATGTCTTTCATCAAACATATATATCTATGACAGGTTGTTGCTACTCTACTTCATATGGGGTTGCCATCATCAAAAAGGGGGAGATTGTTGTGACCCCTCTATGTTGATGATGTTGACACTTGCTCTATTCTTTGGCAACACCATTGTTTTGATTGATTGGCAACTGAGTTTGATTTGATGAAATTGCTCCATCAGATTGACTATGTGTTCTTTGCTTTTAATACACAGCTGTCTGCAATTCTTACTGTCATAAGTCCACACACTGCATCTCAATTAAATTGATTATGTGTGCACAGCGTCAACGCATCATGTTACAGCGTCAATGCATAAGTCCACACACTGCATCTCAATTAAATTGATTATGTGTGCACAGCGTCAACGCATCATGTTACAGCGTCAACGCACCGTTGGCTTTGAACCTCAGAGTTTGTACATCCGAATTGCCCTTGATCTGGTGAAATGTATACACTCATTCACTGTAGCCTTCACACATTAAAGTCCATACATTCATCAATTACTTTTCACTCAAGGCAAAGTCTATACACTGGGGTCTTTTCCCTACGTGTCTTAGGCGAAGTCTGAACATTCGATTCTGAAGCCTGAAGTCTATACAGTCCAGCCTAGTCCTACGATCAAGGCTTTAGCTACACTCAACTCTGTACATTGGCTTCGCTTCATGAAGTCTGTACATCGCTTCATGTCCCCAAAGCTTGCACATCAACAGTGATCTTTGAAGTCTGTACACTGCTTCAGGAGCTTCAAGCCCACACATCGCTCAAAGTCTGTACAGAGTCCAGCGTCTCAGTTAGCGTCTCATGCACTTGAGCAAAGTCTGTACATCCACAGTGTTACTCTAAGTCTATACATTAATCTTCTAATCCAAAGTCTATACAATGGTCTTCACACTTGAAGTCCATACATTCGATGTGCAGAGTTGATGTCTATACTGTGTCCTTACTGATCAAGTCTACACTATGGTCGGTGATAAGTCTGTACACTGGCCTCAGCCTTTCAAGTCTACACACTGACGGCTGAACTAAGAACTCTATACATCGTCTGTCTGCACTAGAGTCTCATGGAGTCTATACATTGCACTCGTCTTCTAAAGTCTATACAGTAAAGTCTTCACATTCGCTTGCATAACATGAAGTCCATAAGTGGGCAAAGTCTGTACACTGTCCATGCTTCATGTAGCGTCAACTCATCCTTCATGCAGCCTCAACTCCTCAAGTATATACAATGCTTTCCTTCGCATGAAGCCTTTAAGTGCATTATGTCTATACAATGCCACTAGGATTTAAAGTCTATACAGCCGTTGCCTCCCTTGTTGAAGTCAACACTTTGGGTAAGTCTGTACGTTGCATTCTGCCTTTACAAGTCTATACAAGGATGTATATATAATGCAATGTACATACTTAAATCTTATGTCTTTATTCTTGTTGCTGAAGGGACAGGGTCGACGCCTGGAGCTTAAAGCGTCCACGCATCAGTAGACGAAGCATGCGATATCTTCCACTGCGTCAACGCCACAAGCAAGCAGCGTCGACGCAGCAGTTGAAGAAGCATTCGTCTTCACAGGCCATTCCACTGCGTCAACGCCACAAGCAAGCAGCGTCGACGCAGCAGCTAAAGAAACGAGGCTAATGGCTACTGGAATGCCTCACTGCATTAACGCCATTGAGTGAAAGCGTCGACGCAGCAAGTCAGATTGATGACTTTAAGCACGTGAACGGAGAACTCTATACATCGGACTGAAGAAGCTAATGAGGGGCACGTGATCCTAGGTACCTGGCTCGTGATCCGAAAAGGACAAGGTATCCAGATGAGGACACGTGTACTGACACTCCATTGCATGCTGCCACGTGGTCCAAATTACTGGGCGGGAAACATGGAGAGCACACGCCTGCTGCTGTTGCTGCTATATATACAAGCCTTCTTCCACAGAAGAAAGCTGATCGAAGGAGAAGAAGAAAAAGTCTATACACTCAGCAGCAGTGAGCCTTCGATCCACAGAGAAAAGAGAGAAGAAGAAGATACAGAGAAGAAGAAGAAGAAATAGAGAAGAAGGAGAAAAGAGAGAGAGTGAGGTGAGAGAGAGCTGATCGAGAGTGAGAGTGAGAGTGTTTGTATCCCAGTCTCGTGGTTCAAAACCAGAGCTGAGCTTTGCTCTTTAAGAGCTACATTGCTTTTGGGTTTTTATTTTTCGTTTTGATTCTGTCTTTCATTTCCGAATGATGTTTCTTCAAGCTGTGTGTCAGCGGTCTTGCAGTGGTGGTCTCCACTGGACGGGTTAAGCTGTATTTCCCCAGCGGTTGCAGAGGATCAGATCCTCTGGTCGGCAAGCTGTAGTGCCCAGCGAAGCTGTGTATCAGCGGGTTGTTTGGCCAAGCTATAAAGCCCAGCGGACGCAAGCTGTGCTGCGCAGCAGGAAGCCATACTCGGTTGAGTGTGGGGTGGACGTAGGTCGTTGACCGAACCACCTAAAAATTGTGTGTGCAGTGTGTTTGTGTTTTTGTGTGATCTGTGTGCGATGGGAATTTCTTGCTTAGCTTGTTTGATTGCATCGTTTATGCTCATGACTAGCTTTCTACCTTTTGCTTAGCACTTTTCATTTAGCTTTATTGATGCTTGCCTAAATTCCGCTCTAGAACTTATAATAGTTTTAAATTAGGCAAGTTGATCTATTCACCCCCCTCTAGATCCACACTTAGTGGAGATAGACTGCGTCCATCTAACCCAACACTACACCTGAAAAGTCAGGGGTGAGCCTCGTGTCACTTGTTTAGTAGGTATCCTGCAGAACCCTACCGCAAAACAACACAGTAACAACAGTGCTACATGAAAGCAAAGCAGTAACAAAGTAGGAACAGGAACAACAGTAAAGAGGAAAGCCGTAACGCTAAAACCTGGCACCCGAAGGAACCTCGGCCTTCTAAACTACTCCAAACAACAACAAAAAGGTCTAAACTACTCCAAACAGCAACAGAAAGGTAAACCCCGGTCTCACAAAGTCGGGCATTACCGATCTATTGTCAAATCATGAAACCCTATCGTGAAAGCCTAGCAAAATAGGTAAAGCCTACCAAAGACCTACATAGTCAAAGGCATAAACATACACGAGCTCACCGTCGTGTACGCCAGACTAGAATAGACCATGAGTGAAGCAAACGCAGACTACCCGATGAGTCACGTCGATCATGACGGAAACCAGTCACGAAAACACAAGTCACAAGAGTCATGCGTCAAGTGACAGAAGCACTTCCTCACTTGAAGAACAGCCAGATGCGTTCAAAGATATCTTACACTGCGTCATAAGTATCTCGCACACGCCTAGAACGGCGGTAACTAAGATAATCACCAAGAACCAAGGAACTACAGTAACGAGTGACTAGTCAGGGTCACGCCCATCGGCGCTCATCCAACCACCCCTGACCACGTGTGCACACACAAGCCCAATTCCTTGAGCCAGGCCTCTAGCTAGTTTTCCCCCCCAGTAGGACGCAACCGTAAAGCAACGGGGCCCACTGAAACTAGCCTAAAAACCTTCTATCGGGAATTGCCCCGCCACCACTCCTAGGTGGGCCGACACACAGGAAAGTGTCGTCAGGCTACGACTAGTGGAGGCTCACTAGACACAAGGACTCAAAACATCAGTGCTGAAGTACGGACAGGCTGAACACGCACTATCGCACATACTACGAAGCACCAAGCACAAGGCAGCACACAAGACTACCGCCTGACTTAGGATAGTCAACTAGACTTGCTCACAACGATCCTTGAGTCACAAGATTGGGGTCAAGATCGTCGTGCATCATAGCAACACGCTATTAATCAGCCGAGTCCCTAAGCCAAAAACTACAGTAAAACACATCAACGATGAGTCCTCGGCCTCCGAGCAACAAAACAGACTCACCATTCCATATAACACGAAACACGGAACACGAGGGATCACCAAAAAGCCCTCGAATAACATGGCATGTAAAGTGAGGTAAGACAATACCTCTAAGCGTTCGAGCCATGTCTCGATCCTCACAGGATAGACGAGACACTCACGAGGTCACGTGTCAACCACTGGGTCACAACCGGGTTGACCAGAAATCATAATGACCGTCGAATAACACAAAACACTACTCGATATAATGGCCCTGTCAGACACCCTATAACATGGTCACAACCCTCATAGGACGTCCACGACATCCACGTACAATAGGCTAGCCAAGGGGTTGAACCCAAGTCAAGTAACACAAAAGAAAACACCGTACACTGCTCGGGATAGAACCATTCTTCTGGCATCCCTTGACACACACATAGATGAATCTCACGGAACACCCAAGGCATCCACCGAGTCAAAGGCCAACAAGGCATTGAATCTTGGGTTCACCAGAGCCTGAGATAACTCGAATAATACACCGAAAAACCAAAAACATTAACGCACATATACCCTGCGTTGCGATAATTAGCGCGCCCCTACCTTAGGTCACGATGTCCTTAGAAGGCGGCGCTTACCTAGGTCGCGATAACCCAGAGACACGGCACTGACATAGGTCGTGATCATTGTCGCGGCCAGAAGCTCGAGCGCAAAAATAAAAATGATGGCAACATTAACGCGCCACCCACCTAGGTCACGTTAAGAGACGTGGCCATAGCCTTAGGCGCGACAACACCTAAACGCGCCTCCAACTTGGGTCACGTTAACAAAGATCGCGCCCATTTCCTGGAGCGCATTCCTAACTGCCTAACTATTCATCTCCCACATGAAATGCGGTGCATCGTTGTAGCGCGTTCCACTGAGAACGTGGCGCACACGATGAGCATGTTCTCGTCACAGAGCGAAAACCAAAAAATCCGCAGAAAAACCCATTTTCCACGCCCCAATCATCGCCGGAACGACAGGGAAACAACCGTAAGCACATTGCCGACCTTCCACAAGCCGGAAGGGGCCAAACCGTGCAAAAAAATGGGAGAAACGGGTGATTCCCATGAATCGACCCAAAATGACTCATAAGGATAGTCGGGCTCATACCGACTCCGATTCTCAACCAAATTCAGTAAAACTGGCGGGAAATGATTCTCAGCATGCCAGGAGTTCAAATGAAACCATTTAAGCTAAAAATTGTCTTCTGGAACGGCGAACATGACTTACACCCCTCGAACATGCTTTCCCCCAAAATGAAACAAAACCCGCTCAAACTCACATCGTTCGGCTCCAAATCGCGAGAGAACGCATGAAAAAAGTAGGTCATGTGTCCCCCTACCTCCACCGAAGATCTCACGTGCCGAAATGGCCACGATACGCCGAAAACCATCACACGAACCGCACACGTCGGCTTTGAATCAACTGAGGGATCGCGCCAACATCACGCTCCATTCCTCGCACCAGCACGCTCCACGACAACTCCACGACGTCCCTACCTCGCCCACCTCACCACGGTCGTGCGCCCCACGAAGAGAGGAGAAGAGAGGAGAGAGAACGGAGAGAGGGAAGTGAACGGCGGTGAGGAGAGAGGAAGGAGAGAGAGGGTTAAAAGAAAAAGAAAAATAGAAATATTAGCAAATATTTCTAAATTTTGATTTTTGTCACGTAAATTTATAAATTCAAAAAAATATAAAAAAATAGTCTTCGCGATCCTTGGAACGAGCACAGCGCACCTGTAGCGTCCTTGAGTTGATGAACTCAATGGTCAACTCTCCACAGGGTTCCGCCAGTTATACAAGGGAAAAACCAGCATGGATCGTAAAACACGTATCAAGACCCACGAAAGTGATCCGATTGCTCTCCGATTCCAATCCGAAGAATCCAGGATATTACATCGGCTGCCTTTATACTCAAGTGATCAAAGGACTGGAACTTGACGCCAACTATCCTTTGGAAATTTTCTTGTTTCAAACTTCGTTTGTAAACCTCGATAGCGGCTTCGTGGCCTAGAGGAGGCTCGCATCTTTCATGGAGTTCCCTCCGCTTCTTAATGTAATCCATGGCAGATTCACTGTCTTCTTGCCTTTGGCTGTACAGTTCTGCTTTGGTTATGGGGGAGTACCCTGGGTTCATGGATCTGCCCTACCGGGGGAGGATGCCCCCAGTTAGATCAGACAGAAGTTTGGTCATTTCAGCCAACTGTTCCTTCAATATCTCAATCTCCTACTACTGCTCATAGCATACTGCGATAATAACAGGGTCATATTGGGAGAAATCCAGAGCATGGTGTTGGGTGTGCTCTGGAATAGCTTTTTGATAAAATGACCTAATTCCATCTTTTTCCTATTGGTCCATGTGTCAAGAAAGAGAAAACTTTTTCTGGCAGTTGTCCACATGGTAGGGGAGAGAATATTCTCCTGTTAGGGTAACCTCAGGTCACCTGCCAACTCAATGGCCTTCGAGCTCGGGCGTGTGGCAGACACATGATTTCTGAAAATCTCCCTTTCAGGCTATTTATCAGCCTTACAAGCCATTTTATACCCTTATTGCCTATTTGTCAGACTTACATAGCTATTTGTCACCCTTAGGCTAGTGAGCCGTCGCCTTAGTTGCTTTCCACTTGGTTTTCAACCGTTGCCTTTAGCCATTTGTTACCACTAGAGGCTCATTTGTCACCGTTATGTGCTTTATCTGGCAAGCGCTCCTGGCAAGCTTCTGGAGTCGACTCCAGCTGCATCTTGAGTCAACTCTCCTTCTTTGTATTTTAAGGCTTTCAGCATGGCTGCCCATTTTATACCCTTGCGAGTATATTTATCACCTTTATTGTTGTACTTGTCTGCCTTAGTGTCCTTTTGTCACCCTTGTTGAACGCTTAGTTCTTCTATAGGTTTCATCATCCCTACGTCGACGTAAGACCTCACTGCGTTGACTCAGCTTCAACATTCTTCACGTGTTTTGCTCCAAGGTTCATTTTTCATACTTAGAACCCATTTTTCACCCTTAGTGGCCATTTGTCACCACTAGGTAACTATTTTTCACCCTTATTCTTCAGAGAACCGTCATTGCTGCTCGTGCTTGTTATTTCTCTGATCTCAGCAAGCCTGCGTCGACGTAAGTAGGCCTGGCGTCGACGCAACAAGAGGGAATGCGAAGGATTCATCGCTACAAGCTATTTTTCACCCATATAAAGTTATTTGTCACTCCTGAAGTAGCTATTTGTCAGCCTTATTCACAAACCACCGTTGCCACTGCTTCAACTGTTCTTTTCTTCTACTTCAACAGGATTGGAGTCTACTCGAGCGCCTAGTGGAGTCGACTCTCCTTCTACGGTTTCTTTGATTTCAGCTAGTCCACCTATTTTTCACCCTTAGGTACCTATTTGTCACCCTTAGCTGATATTTTTCACCCTTAGTTGACCATTTGTCAGTGATAGGCTTGTGGCCATTCTTTTGTTCAGAATCAACCTGTCTTCAAAAAATCTTTGACATGTCTTCACAAACTCATTGATTCACATGCATTTATCATCAACAAAAATGTTAACAGCATCAAAAACATATGAAACTCAAAGAGAAAAACGTATGAAACTCAAGATTTAAGGACATGAAACTCAATAATGAGTCATAGTGTTGACATCATTAAAACATATGAAAGGCTATTGCATGAATCTTCATCAAAACTGACTTCTCATGGAATATGCATGTATAAAGTGTACATGACTTATAGTTGTGACATCATCAAAACATAGGGACACAACATTCTCCCCCTTTTTGATGATGGCAACACTATGAGTCATTACAATCAAATAGATCAATGTGACAGTCATGAACTTCCAATACAAAACATGCATCATCTCCCACAATTAATGACTCACAAACTATTCTCCCCCTTTGACATCATCAAATCAGATAGTTTGAGAGCACATATGGGATATGGAGATGAATTGAACAAGAAGGCTTTGAAGGAAATTAGCTTGAGCTTACTCCCCTTTTGACAAATGATCAGTACAAAGTAGGAAGACTAAAGAGAGAGCACAAAGGCAAGCAAACATGATTGATTTTCAGATAAGCAATTTCAGCTAATAAGAATGGAAGAGTTCTTAACCTGATACTAATCTCATAAATCATAAATGATTAATTTTCAGACTCTTCCATTATAAATGGCTTATGATAAGTTCCCTAGTTAATTGCATGGTTCAAATCTAATAAGTTCGGAGTTTATCAATGAAAGTTCTTTTGAAATTTTTTTTTTTGCATTCGTGTTTAATAGTAATGAACCAATTTTCCATATTAGAACCCTGTTTAACCTCCTTTTATCTTACTTATTCAAAACCAATGACTCCTCTAGGAGTTACTAAAATTAGTATTAAGGTTAAACATATTTGACAATTCAGATTTAGTCTTTAGGGTTTCAGCACTTTTTCTTGACCTTTGGTCACATTTTCAGATTTTTCTTTTTGGCTCATAAATTTTTTTAAGAGTAATCAAGTATAGTCCACACCTTTTGACTTAAGGGTATACGTTGTTTATATGCCAGTACCCCTAGTTACTCAGTGAGACTAACTATCCTGCTTCAATTAGAACAAAGATAGCAAGGACACCTTATGACTAAGTCCACTTCATTTCTTTGATGAAGGCCTTAGTTTCTCAGTGTAACCTTAGCCATTGCTCTACCTGGGCATTGAAACATAATTTTATCATTTGCTGCCCTTTAGAATTTTCAGGTTGTTCTATGTTTAAAAATAACACTTAATCTAAGTATCTCAACCAAAGATAGCCGTGATTACAGAACTTTCAGATGTATAAGATTTTACAAGACACAATATGTGAAAGCTGGTTAAGGCCTATTAAAGCTGAGCACAGATATTCTCAAGATATTTAATTTTTAAACTCAATGAACTCATTAAACTCAAACCAGCCTATTATTTTGGACATCATAATCCTGTATAATAGAAGATTCCTAATATAAGATGTTCAGATTTATGATCATGGTACACAGATTGGAATCTTTCTGAATTTGGGGTGATTCAAGAAGGTAATAGACAACCAGAGACAATGTAGCAACAAGAGGGTGACTTCAAGTGAAAGCATTCAAGTGGGCAGACAATAGGCAGAAGGTGACTTCAAGAGTAGATAATAGATGTGAACGATTTTCAAGGTGACTAGATCAAGTGTATGGCAATGAAATCCAAGCATGTAGCAGAGGGTGATTTCAAATGTAGGCATAGCAAGAGAGCAAATAACAGATGAACTCGACTTAGGAGGCCTTTTAAGTCGGCTTGAGAATTTTTAGATAAGACTCCCCCTCAACAGATGCAGGGAATTAGAGAGAGTTTCAAGGCCATTTTCAGACAGAGAGACAAGTGCTGCTCAAATATTGTTTCAAATCAATTTATTTTAGCGCCCCCTAAGTGTATGCATGGTTTTCCAACAATTCTTTTTGGACTTTTTGACACAATTGATATGCAATAGAATGCAAACAGATGCACATAAGCAGACTATAAAGTACAGGGACTCCCATTATCTGGATGCACTGAAGACATCAAATGTAACATGAAGGCCATGTGAGGAGTATGCTAACATGAAAATGCATCACATATGAGAGCTATAAATACTAACCCTTGGTACTTGGCAAAGGACTTGGTCATAAGAACTACCTCAATGCATAGTGTGTGCTCCAAGACAATATTACTGTCCTTCTTCACACAACCATTTGATATACCAAGTGGTCATGCATGAACATGCAAAAAACAAATGCAACAAGTTTTTCAAATTAAGGCATGATATTGCAAAATAACATGTGCAATAGATTTTTCAAATAAGTCAAGATAATGCAATGTGTGCAAACTAGAGGGTTTATGAATTTCAAATTCTCAGCTCCCCCTTAGTTATTCAGACATGATAATGCATGAAATCTTAATGGACAGATAAACAACTAGATATGCAACTATCAAGCGGGAAATGATAGTCAACAAATACATCAATAAAAGTAGAAATGGGGTTTTTACCAACTGCATGTGCCTTGAATTTATTGAACCACTTCATTTCCTTCATTTTTCGTGGCACACTTGCAAAACAGATCTTCATTTTGAATTTTTAGGTACCTAAGTGTTCTTGGGTCCTGAGAAGTTAGTAACACCTCTCGTAGGTGCTCTCCATGACTTCCGGGTATTGAGGTCATCAAATTTCATCAATTGACAATCAAACATTGAGTACCCAAATATACCACAGTAATTGTTGTCCTCCTGGTTTTGATGATGACCACCATGATATGACAGGTTGATGTATTAATTGATAACCTGTTATGTGGCAAGTATTTTTGTTGAGAATTACTGTAGGCAATAGTCAGCGTCGACGCCACAAGCTCAAAGGGTCGACGCAGCCTTTAGTTCCTCCAAGTTGAAGCACACTTCATAAAGACTGCGTCGACGCCTCAAGCAAGACAGCGCCGATGCTGTGACTGGATCTCAAGCTGTTTAAGTCACGCGCATACTAACTGCGTCAACGCCACTCGGGTGCAGCGTCGACGCGTCTGCCTCCAGAAGCCCAAGACAGAAATATGTCCTCAAGCTATCTTCAGATAGCATCGACGCATCCAGATGCTGGCGTCGATGCACCCAGTCCCAGTCAAGCGCTCGGGCAGAAGAACTGGATAAAGTGGGCCAGCCACGTCTGCAAATGAAGTGCACACTTCCTCCGTTAGTCCAGAAGCTTCTCCACACGTGGGTAAATGATTGGGAATCTCGTGGGGCCCAATCCTACGCGGGAAAACTAAAAAGGAGATAGAGAAGTGGATCACTACTCTATCCGACGAGTTGAAGGAAAAAGTAGAGAGGAACGGCGTGAGGCATTCTTCCTCAGGAGAACTAAGAGCAAGGGGATATTCAAAGACTGTCCAGTGCGAAGTTTGCAGTACAAGTTCGTTCTCCTGGTGAAGTAGATCAGACGCTGAAGAACCATGGAAGCATCAGTCTGATCTAGCCTCAAGTGTAGAGGAGATCATACTCAGATCGTGATGTTCATCCCTTCTGGCTACACTCTCTTCTGTTGCGCAAGAAGCCTGAAGATTCATTGACCAGCGTCTTCTAAGTTCATTCCTTACTTTGTATTTTTGTTTTTCCTATTCATTGTTATATTCGGATTACTGTTCCACTGGGATTTAGTGGACAGGTTTGTTCTGATCCAGAGTGAGTTCTGAGATCAGAGGGAGAACAGACTTCGTGTCTGCAAGCTGTTTGACAGCGGTTCTGTGACAGTGTGTTGCTGTCTTCTGCAGATTGGATCTGCAGGTCAGAGAAGGGTTCTTCTCTGGTTTTAGCATAAGCTGTAAAGCTCAGTGGTGATCCCCACCGGGTTGGTGAGGGGGTGGACGTAGGTCTCGGGATAGAGACTGAACCACCTTAAAACTCCTGTCTCCCGTGGTTTGTGCTTGTGGTTTGATTTCGTGCTTATTGTCTCGGTTAGTGCACTTAGATATTGCATTTGCCTTCTAGAGTTCACGGAGTGAGGTTATGCCTGTGCTATCACAGAGTGTGCGATCATCTTATTCGGTCTAAATTTTTAAGTGGTCAATCTATTCACCCCCTCCCCCTCTAGCTTGACGATCCTCTGCTCCCAACAAGTGGTATCAGAGCTCCAGGCTCTCTTGAAGGGTTAACAGCCTAGAGAGAAGTAATGGAGAGCAAAGGACTCATGCCAGAGGGTTATGCTGTGAATAGACCACCATTTTTCGATGGGACTAACTATTCCTATTGGAAGAATCGCATGCAAGTTTTTCTCAGGGCCCAGGACTATGAAACATGGAAGGTCGTGAGTGAGGGGCCCTATATAATTGAAGGCGACGAAGAATTATGGGTGAAGGAGCAGGTAAGAAAATCAACCGTCAACTGGCAGGTAATGAACATTATGCAATGCTCCCTGCACCCCAAGGAATTCTCGCGCGTCTCCTCATGTGCGAGTGCAAAAGAAATGTGGGATCGACTCGAGGTAATATACGAGGGTACCTCAGAGGTAAGGGAGACCAAGGCTAACATGTTAATCTCTGAATATGAGTCGTTCCACATGAAACCTGAAGAAAGTATTTCTGAAATGTATGCTCGTTTAACGTTGCTTGTAAATGGTCTCAAAGGTCTAGGGAAGGCCTATTCAGATTATGAGCTGGTGAGAAAGATTCTTAGATCCTTGACACCCGTGTGGCACACAAAAGCCACAGTAGTCGAAGAATCTAGGAATCTTCCCAACACCACTCCCGACGAGCTGATAGGTTCCCTTATGGCCTATGAGCTGAATTTGAAAAGATCTGGTGAGGAAATAAAGAAGAAGAAAGCGCTAGCTCTCAAAGTTGCTCCAAGCTGTAAGGAGAGCTCAGATGAGAGTCTGACCTCTTCATCCGACAGTGATTCAGGTGAGATTGCCATGCTCACAAAGAAATTTTGAAAATTCTTACGAAGGGAAGGTAAAACTGGTCGACTTAGAAGCTATCAAGGTAAAATGAATTCTAAGTTTAAGTCTGACCAATCTAAGAAATATGACAAAGTGGTTTGTTATCAATGCAGGAAATAGGGACATATCAAGTCAGAGTGTCCAGAAAATTCCAAGAAAGCTCACCCCAAGTTCAAAAATAAAAAGCCCAAGGCCATGATCAGTACATGGAGTGATGAAGAAGAAGAAGAGGAGGATAGCACCTCAGAGGAAGAAAAAGAGGTGAAGCTATGCCTAATGGCCAGGGGAGAGGACTCTACTGAGGTAAATTCTCCATTTGATGAATTTACTTGTAATGACTAGGAAGAAGCTTTCAATGACCTTATGGATAAATATGATGCTGTGAAGAAAGAAAATAAAATGCTTAAAAAGAAGAAAAATCAGGGAACTCAAGAGAACTTATCAAATGAAAAGGTTAAAGTGCTAGAGGATGAAATTGTTTGTCTGAAGAAAACTCTGAATGAAGAAAATGAATACAAATCTCAATTGATTGAATTGAAAAGAGAAAATGAATTCTTATTAAATACGCACGATGAACTGAAGTTAAGAATGCAGAAACTGGAAAAGGACACCAAAATCGCTGAAGAAAAATACCAAGCCGTAAATGGTGTCAACTTGAAACTTCAGGAAGATTTGAAGAAAGCTAAAGAAGAAAAATTAGACAAACAAGCTTCCCTGGAGAAAATGACACAAGGCAAACATAATCTTGATGCTTTATTGGGAACAAAATGCAATGTTGGCAAGGAAGGACTTGGATATAATCCAAGCAAAAAGAAAGAAATTGGAATTAAGCTGGTGACCTTCGTGTCAGAAGAGAAGAAAGCTGAGGAGAAACAGATTAAGAAAAATGAAGTGACAAAGGAGAAAGGAAAAGAGAAGATGAATGAAACTCCTAAGGCAAAATCTGCTAAGAATGTAACCAGCTGCAAGCCTGTCACTTCATCACCACATAAGGCTTCCAGCTCCAGACCCTCCTCTCACTAGCATCGTGGTAGAAAGATTGAAAGCACCAAGTCTGGCAAGAGCCAGATGCGTCCACGCAAGGCCAGTAATGTGTCGACGCAGACCGGATTCCAGAGAGTCCATAAGAATAGGAACGACCACATGGGTGGACGTATGCAGGGAAATGCGTCGACGCACCCAAACCACCATGGCCAACACTTCAATCAGTCTTGGTGGATGGGCCGACGCACACATCACAATGCGTCCACGCACCCTACATTCTATCATGCACACAGAAGCAACTATGGGTGGGTGAGTCCACGCACTCATTCAGGTAGGTCGACGCATCCCATGTATGCATATCCAATAAGCCAAATGCATTCATTTAGGGCATTCAACCCACACCACCAAGAAACCTATTGGAGTCAAAATAAACGATGGTTCAATAAAGCATCTAAAACAACCTTAAAATCAAATAAGAAACCTGTTGCCTCCTCAACTAAAATCCATCAAAAACCTCAACAAAGACAAATGTGGATTCCTAAGAACCTGCTGAATTACCTGAAGTCATCCAGTGATTCAATGGGACCCAAGTGTGTTTGGGTTCCAAAATCTCTTGTTTGATGATTCATGCAGGAATGCCTTGCGACCGTGCACAACGGGTGGTATCTTGACAGTGGCTGCTCAAGGCATATGACAGGGGACAAGGCCAAGTTTTGTCTCTTGGTTGAGAAGGATGGAGGCTTTGTCACCTTTGGTGGAAACAATAAAGGTAAAATAGTTGGCAAAGGTAAAGTTGGCAAGAACCCTTCTACCTCCATTGATGATGTTCTTTTAGTAGAGGGTCTAGAGTATAACTTGCTCAGTATAAGCCAGCTGTGTGATAGGAGTAATAAAGTGGTGTTTGATGCAAATACATGCACCATCTTAGAAGAAAAATCAGAAAAAGTTAAATTTGTTGGAAAAAGGATAAACAACATGTACATGGTAGATTTAGACGATCCTACTCATAATAATCTTTGCCTTGCTGTAAATAAAACTGAACTAGCTTGGTTGTGGCACCGTAGGCTAGGACATGCTAGCTATAGTGTCTTGCATAAGTTAGCCAAACACAGCATGGTAAATGGCCTGCCTAATGCTTCATTCAAGAAAAATGACAAAATCTGTAATGCATGCACCCGAGGCAAACACACTAGGAAGTCATTTAAGTCCAAGGTAGAGAGTCAGTCCACTAAACCTTTTGAACTCATTCATTTGGACTTGTTGGACCCACTAGAACAGCAAGCATTAGTGGTAATAAATATGGATTTGTTCTAGTGGATGATTTTTTTAGATTTACCTGGGTATTCTTTCTAACTCATAAGAATGAGGTATTTGAGGAATTTCAGGCATTCTTCAAGAAAACACAGCAGGATGGTAAGTTTGTCATTTCTTCCATTTTGTCAGATCATGGTGGAGAATTTGACAACTCTGAATTTGAGGATTTCTGCAGAGCAACAGGGTTAAATCACAGGTTTTCTTCCCCAAGAACACCTGAACAAAATGGAGTCGTGGAGAGAAGAAACTGAACCCTTGTGGAGATGGCCAAAACCATGCTGATTGAAGGGCAACTCCCAAGGAAGTATTGGGCAGAGGCAGTGAACACTGCATGCTACATTGTAAATTGGGCAATGGTAAGACCTCAGTCCAAAAAGACTCCATATGAAATGCTGAAAGGTAAGAAGCCCTATGTTGCCCATTTTAAAGTTTTCGGTTCAAAATGCTTTGTTCAGAATAATGATAAACGGGCCCTAGATAAGTTTGAACCCAAGAGTGAACCTGCCATCTTCTTAGGATACTCTAGTCACCCTAGGGCATATAGGGTCCTAAATTTGAAAACACAAACGGTTGAGGAATCACCTCACATCGTTTTTGATGAGCTAATTGACAATTCACACGTTGAATCTTCATGCAGGAACGAGGGTGATGAAGACTTCCTTGACAAGCTGGAGGAGAAAGAAACATTGGAAGGAGATTCAAGGCCAAAAGAAGATGAGCCAGAGTCGAGTAATCAAGGTAATGCAAGTATCAATGGAGGTAACCTTCTAACTAACATTAGGATGTTAAGGGATCACCCCTCATCTAACATAATTGGCAACTTGCATGAACCTATTAGGACACGTTCTCAAATTCAAGAATTGGATAACATGGCACTAGTGTCTCAAACTGAACCCAAAAATGTCATGGAAGCCTTAAAAGATCCCAACTGGATAAATGCCATGCATGAAGAACTCAACCAATTTACAAGAAATGAAGTGTGGCATCTAGTGTCTAGACCCAAGGATCAATCTATAATAGGAACTAAATGGGTCTATAAAAACAAACAAAATGAAAATGGTATTGTTGTTAGGAATAAAGCTAGACTGGTTGCACAGGGCTACAATCAAGAGTTCGGTATCGACTTCGAAGAGTCCTTTGCACCAGTAGCCAGATAAGAAGCCATTCAGTTGTTGCTTGCATATGCTGTAAGTCATGGAATAAAATTACAACAAATGGATGTAAAAAGTGCTTTCTTAAATGGAATAATAAAAGAAGAAGTATATGTGGAACAACCCCCTGGTTTTGAATGTGCAGAAAATCCTTACCACGTATACAGGTTAGACAAAGCACTGTATGGACTCAAGCAGGCACCTCGAGCCTGGTATGACCGGCTCAACTCCTTCCTCACTGAAAAAGGATATTCAAGAGGTAAAGTGGACCAGACATTGTTTACAAAGGTAAGGAATTCAGATATCATTCTGGTTCAAATATATGTTGATGACATTGTCTTCGGTTCCACTAAACCCAGTTTGTGTAAGGAGTTTGCTAACTTAATGACAATAGAATTTGAAATGAGCCTCATGGGTGAACTTCAATTTTTCCTAGGTATGCAGATTATTCAAAGCAGGGACGGATGCTTTATTTTTCAGACAAAGTACATCAAGGAGCTACTGAAGAAGTATAAAATGGAAAATCTGAAGGCAATCAGCACTCTCATGTGCACAAACACACCCTTGGATGTAGATTTGAAAGGTACACAAGTTGATGCCAAGACCTATCGAGGTATGATAGGGTCACTTTTATACCTTACTGCATCAAGGCCTGATATTCAATTTTGTGTTTACATGTGTGCACGTTTTCAAGCTGATCTTAGAGAATCCCACTTAAGTTCTGTCAAGCATATTTTTAGATACCTTGCTGGAACTCAAGACTTAGGGATATGGTATCCTACATCCTGCTCCTTTGATCTGGTATCATATTCGGATGCAGACTATGCTGGATGTAAATTGGATAGAAAAAGTACTAGTGGCTACTGCCAATTTTTGGGTGGGTGCTTGGTCTCTTGGGCTTCCAAGAAACAACACTCAGTGGCACTGTCCACTGTAGAGGCAGAATATGTCGCTGCAGGGAGCTGTGACACTCAAGTGTTGTGGATCAAGCATCAGCTCCAAGATTACCAAACTGATCTTGGATGTGTCCCAATATTGTGTGATAACACAAGTGCTATAAACCTGGTCAAGAACCCCATCCAGCACTCTAGGACCAAGCACATTGAAATCAGACATCATTTCTTAAGAGATGAGGTCAGTAAAGGGAGTTTCAAGCTTATTTTTATAGAATCTGAACTACAACTAGCTGATATTTTTACCAAGCCTCTCAATAATGAGCGTTTTTCATATCTTAGACGAGAGCTTGGACTCTGTAATTTACATTCTGAAGCTTGAATTGATTGCATGTTCAAATGTCTGAATGCTCTTTGATTGCCTTTGTCATGATCATTTGATGTCCTGCTATGGTCAAAATGTCCATGTTTGAATAATTCATACACTTAGGGGGAGTATGAATCCTTGTTAGTTTAACTTGTTTTTGTTCATCTGAAATAAAACCTTAGCATGTTCACAATTTCATTCGTTTTTATTCTCTTAAATCATGCTTGAGTTAAGGGGGAGTTAGGTATAAATAGTCCTTGGAATAAATTTGGAAGTCTGTAGATAAGATGTCTGATGCGGTAACATAATCTCTAGGATGCGTCCACGCAGCGGTGGACTGCCTCTGATCACTGATAAACTGTCCGAGCAGAATGGCTGAGTGCGTCAACGCTGCAGGTGTTCTACGTCGACGCTCTACTAGAAACAGAGAGCTGTGGTGGTGACTGTGTTCTCACGTCTAGTCCATAAGGTCGTCTCATCCATCCTTCCTGCTAGACTTGTTCTTCTTCAAGAGTCTCCTTTGCACCCCCATCATGTTTATCTTCTATCCTATTCACCTTCTGCTCCCAACAAGTGCCACCAAGATTTCTTGATGTACTCTCCTTCTATTCCAGAATAAGGGAATTGTCTCAAATGTTAGGGTGAAAAGTTAATGCCTTAAATTCAGGGGGAGCTAAGGGGATAATTTCTAATGAAAACAAGTTTTTCTCAGAATAGCTTCACACTACTTAATGATATAAAATGTGTGTCCTTCAATGTTTGAACTCAATAGTACTTGAACCTAAAAGTGATTGAATCTGGAATAAGGACTAAACAAGTTAATATGACTTGGTTCCTATCATCTCTTTATCCCAAATTAATCAAAAGTAGAAGGATCTTTCAATGAATTGGAATTTAATTGGTATTGTTGCTAAAGTTTGTTTAGGTCTAAAAAGGAGCTAAAAGATAAAGTGCAACACACAATGTATCTGTAATACACAGAGCACTGGTAGGCTCTCACTGAGAAACCGGCTCTATGCACCAAAGAAGTGTTAAAGAGCAAGTCATGAGGTGGACTACTATCTCTGTCCTTAAATGAAAATAATCCATTTCAGAGCAATGGTGACTCTCAACCGAGAAACTACCTTTCTCACCCATGAAGTGTTGAAAGACATGTCATGAGGTTGATCACTACCTCTGATTCAAGGCAAAATGGTTAGCTATGCTGAGTAACCGGGGACTCTGGTGCCTGATAAGCATGTGTACTTATGTCACAAGGCTAGCTATACTTGACTGCTAATGGATGCAATAAATGAAATAAAAATTAAAACACATGTGTGTTAGTATGAAATCAAAAGGCTCAACAGATCTTATGAACTCATCCTCAATGCTCATTAAATTTCTTTCTACAAAGACTTTTCAAAATTGAATAATGCAGGGTACAGAAGTGAGAAGATCCCTAGTATGAAGCTCGTTTAGAAATTATTCCATTTCTGCACTGTTAATGTTCATCTCTGTGCTTCAAACTTGGTAGAATATCATTATTTTATGTCACTGAATGGTTCGACGTTAATCTGAGTAAATTTAGTTTTCATGGGAATTTGAACTGAAGCTATTAAAAATCCCTGAATATGAGTGTATTACCTTATGAATCCTGGACTCTAACGATTTTTCCCAAGTTCTGCTCTTTAAGCTGCTTCTTTTCTCTTTCAAACTCTTTGTCTGGCAGAGTCTATTGACACTATGGCGTCGACGCACCCTTGCTCATAAGCTCGACGCATGTGCCTTTCCAATGCACACTTGAACATAAGTGTCCACGACGTCAACGCATTGATCTCCTCACGTCGACGCATCCACTCTGTCTAGCTTCCTTAGAATATGACCTAGATCCAGTACCCGGTTACCTGATAACCGGATTAGGGGTTTCTCGTTTCACTCTTTTAAAACCCCCAACCGAGGAAACAGTCGGCTACCTTCTCGTTCATCCTTCTCAGGCAACTGTTCATCTCCTCTTTCTGAAACACCTCACGGCCATCCTCTTCTCCTCTATCCGTGATAATGGCGCTCACCTACTCCAGGAAAGGAAAGAAGCCTATTGAGGAACCATCTTCGGCTCCTCCGGCTCCTGAGCTAGCTGCTAAAGCCCAAGCTCCTGAATCACCTGCGGTGGCTCCTCCTCCTAAATCTTCTTCTCTGCAAAAACGCAAGGACAAGGGGAAGCGTCCACGCAGTCCCTCTCCTCCTTCCAAGAAGAAGAATGCCCGTTCGTCTTCCAAGCCTTCCTCTCCTCAGAACTTGGGTCCAATGGCCAACAGCCTCAGGATGATTATTTCCAGGCCCCTCCTGGTGCCACAGAAAAGGATTTACTGGTTCACCTCATTAGAATGATGCAGCATCAAGGGGACAAAATTAATTCTTTCATTTTGTATACTGACTTTCAGCTGGAAAGACTGTACAAGAGAATTGTCATGTCTGAAATTTCTATACTGGTCTCATGGAAAAACTATATAGAGGCCAAGCAGAAAACTGACAAAGCAATGAGGAAGGTCCTGAAGAGTGTTGCAAAGATTGTAAACAAGACTGCAGAGTTAGTGTCCAATATGCACGTTGCACAGATTTCTACCCTTCAGACCATGGCCCAGCTGCAATCCCTGTGTTATGACATTCAAGTTGCGATAGTTACTCTGCAATCTCCAGTAACCTCGATTGCCCCAGGGTTTCAAGCTGTTGTTGATAAGCTAACTAGTCTTTCATCTTCCATTGAAACAATTTGCAGTACGCTTGAGACGTTAACACGAGGATCTGAAGATGTCCGTTCAGAGCTGGGAGGTCTTAAAAGTAATCTGATGTTTCAGTTGGGCGAGCTCACTCAGGAAATTCAAGCTCTGCATGCCCAACAGACCTTCTCATCGCATCATCCTCCACCTCCACATGGCCAGTCCTCTAATCAGTTCCTAAGTAATGGTCTAGATGTTTTGTTATAATTACTTGACTTGTGGCCTCCCCTTCTTGCTGATGTCAAAGGGGGAGACTGTGTGAGACTGTGATGCACTTCACTTTTTCATCTTTATAATTTGATCATGTGTTGTGTTGAGTTGAATGTTGATACTTTTGATTGCTATGGTCGTGCATGCCTCTGCTTTATTGGTTATTGAATTGCATGATCATTAAAGTGCTAGAATTCCATCATGGTTGCCATCATCAAAAAGGGGGAGATTGTTGTCCTCCTGGTTTTGATGATGACCACCATGATATGACAGGTTGATGTATTAATTGATAACCTGTTATGTGGCAAGTATTTTTGTTGAGAATTACTGCAGGCAATAGTCAGCGTCGACGCCACAAGTCCAAAGGGTCGACACAGCCTTCAGTTCCTCCAAGTTGAAGCACACTTCATAAAGACTGCGTCGACGCCTCAAGCAAGACAGCGTCGACGCTGTGACTAGATCTCAAGCTGTTTAAGTCACGAGCATACTAACTGCGTCAACGCCACTCGGGTGCAGCGTCGACGCGTCTGCCTCCAGAAGCCCAAGATAGAAATATGTCCTCAAGCTATCTTCAGACAGCGTCGACGCATCCAAATGCTAGCGTCGACGCACCCAGTCCCAGTCAAGCGCTCGGGCAGAAGAACTGGATAAAGTGGGCCAGCCACGTCTGCAAATGAAGTGCACACTTCCTCTGTTAGTCCAGAAGCTTCTCCACACGTGGGCAAATGATTGGGAATCTCGTGGGGCCCAATCCTACACGGGAAAATGAAAAAGGAGATAGAGAAGTGGATCACTACTCTATCCGACGAGTTGAAGGAAAAACTAGAGAGGAACGGCGTGAGGCATTCTTCCTCAAGAGAACTAAGAGCAAGGGGATATTCGAAGACTGTCCAGTGCGAAGTTTGTAGTACAAGTTCGTTCTCCTGGTGAAGTAGATCAGACGCTGAAGAACCGTGGAAGCATCAGTCTGATCTAGCCTCAAGGGTAGAGGAGATCATACTCAGATCGTGATGTTCATCCCTTCTAGCTACACTCTCTTCTGCTGCGCAAGAAGCCTGAAGATTCATTGACCAGGGTCTTCTGAGTTCATTCCTTACTTTGTATTTTTGTTTTTCCTATACATTGTTATATTCAGATTACTGTTCCACTGGGATTTAGTGGACAGGTTTGTTCTGATCCAGAGTGAGTTCTGAGATCAGAGGGAGAACAGACTTCGTGTCTGCAAGCTGTTTGACAGCAGTTCTGTGACAGTGTCTTACTGTCTTCTGCAGATTGGATCTACAGGTCAGAGAAGGGTTCTTCTCTGGTTTTAGCATAAGCTGTAAAGCTCAGCGGTGATCCCCACCGGGTTGGTGAGGGGGTGGACGTAGGTCTCGAGAAAGAGACTGAACCACCTAAAAACTCCTGTCTCCCGTGGTTTATGCTTGTGATTTGATTTCGTGCTTATTGTCTCGGTTAGTGCACTTAGATATTGCGTTTGCCTTCTAGAGTTCACGGAGTGAGGTTATGCCTGTGCTATCACAGAGTGTGCGATCGTCTTATTCGGTCTAAATTTTTAAGTGGTCAATCTATTCACCCCCTCCCCCTCTAGCTTGACGATCCTCTGCTCCCAACAGTAATGACATGAAACAGAAGGCTAAGTGTTCGACAGCTAAGGTGTTTCCAGGATCAAGCCCTAACCGTTGCGCTAAAAGCTCGAGTTGGTAACGAAGGCGGAGAGTATTTCCTTATGGCAGCGCAGAGCCCCACGTTTGTATGTGCTGTGGGAGGACATGAGGGCTTTACACATGGACCCCATAATCCATGCGGCGGGTTGGGCTGTCGACGCACCGATGCTCCACGTGGGCCCCATAACCCACGTTTCACAACAAATCCCTAAGGGAGATGCTGGCATAAACCAACAATCTCCCCCCCCCCCCAGTGACACCGGGGGGATTTGAACCTGTGACCTCGCTCTGACCACCAACATGTGGCTTGGACCACTACCTTCCGTTCCAACGTTGGGTAGGGGTGGTAGCACCCCGTCACCATGACTATCTAGGACTGGCCCTTAGACGAGGATGGGACCATCCCTATATCCCTACATGGATGTGGGTTCAAGAGGAACACTTCTTCATCTTGGGTTTCGCCGGTGGAAGGCACATGATGCTCCTGGCTCTTGGCCTCCTGTGTATCTGGATCTTCAGGAGGATCGTCGCCAGCCGGAGCCGAGACATATATCATGTTTTCTTCATGGAGGTCTTCTATTGAGAAACCCAAGCCTGGGTTTTGGGTAATCTTCAGGAGTTCTCTATCCAAGTTGGGTGGATACCACAACTTCTTGAACATCTACTTTTGACTTTCAGTCTAGAAGAAGGGAAGATGTTGCCTCTTGACCATCTTTACCATTTTATCGGATATATCTAGAAGCCCCATGATAGGGACGACTGGGTCGTGAATTTCTTCGGGGAATCTACAATCATCATCCCCTTTCACTAGCTATTCATTAGTCGTATAAAATATTGTGGGTTGGCCCTCAGGATTGGGCACCTCCATAATCTTCAGTAATTCGACTATTTGACGGTCTATATTTGTAACGGGCTTTGTGATCCTTGGAGGGACCTTCACTTACCCCAGCAAATCCTCAAGCTTCGGCATCTCTGGGTCGGGGTGAATATCGGATGGAATTGCTCGAATTGCCCCATCAACTTCAGAAATGTGCGACACGTCCTTTGGACCCACATAGTCGGACGGCGGTGGAGGGAACCAGTCGCTGTCTTCCGCTATCTTCTTCCCTTTGCTTTGAGCTTGCTGGGAGATCTACTTCAACTTCACCATATAGACTGATGCATCCAGCATATGGCATTCAAACACCTCAAAGGTGTGTAAGTCAGCAAATATTCTTTCTTCTTTTCCATCCCGGGGGTACTTAATGCACAAGAGCAAAGTGGAAGACACCACTCGATTTTGATGCAGCCACGGTCAGCCGAGCAATACTTTGTATGAAGTATTAGAGTTGATGACGTGGAACAGCACCTTGGTGGTGAAGTCTCCCAACGAAAGCTCGAACTCCGCTATGCCCATTGGGATTTCAAACTTCTGGTTGAACCCAGATATCTTCATGTCGCTAACCTCGATCAGGTGCACATTGAAATAATGCTCTGGTAGACCCAATAGGGGAGTATGTTCACTACTGCCCCTAGGTCAACCAGGATCCTATTTATGGGATGGCCATTCGACTGCCCCTCATGTACAAGGGTCTATTGAGGCTGGCGAAAGGCAAGAGCATATCTTCTTCGGTGAAAGTAATGGCCATCCATGAATGCATCTCGGCGAAGCAGCTCTCATAGTATGCTGGGGTTTGCAAAGCTACAATGACAGGCTACCTGGTTTCTTCATCTAGAGAGAGTATCTTCCAGACGCTGAATCTTATCTAGATTCTCTTCAGTTGCCTCATTATCCTATTGCTGGCTCTGACATTGGCCAGCCTGGCTTCTTCGGCTTTGTTGTGCTTGACATGCTTCAATGCTAGAGGAGTCAGCGTAGAAGATAGCTTATCTTCTTCTTCGGGGGATGCCCGACCCCGACGTGCTTGGCCGGCTAGTTCTTTTATTCGGATGGGCTTAGCCGTGAAGGGAGTGCCCTCATTATCTTTGTTTGCCAGGGACGACACTTTGGAGGCTGAGGCAGAAGTGTTTTTGGCCTTTGGATCGGCCTGTAGACTTGGCTGTTTACCCTTCTGTGCAAGCAGAAATTCGGTGAATGAGGGAACCACTTCGCCCTATGTATCTTCAGGATAGAGGCTCGATGGAGGCGGGACTCTTGCTCCCTTGACTTCAGGTTCGGGGATGTGGTACGGCTGTTCACCCCTGAATATGATATTGTGATTTATCGGGGGTAAACACTCCCATCTCTTCCCAGATCTAGCGGCATGCCGGGAAGTAGAAGCTTCGGCCTAGTTTGCTTTGCCTGGCGTGAAGCATATTTCTTCATCCTCCTCTTCGGAGTTTTGGGCTATGTTAAACAAAGCCGACAAGGTATTGCAGGACACAATGCTGCATTTTGTTTTATTCTTTGGATTCTTTTTCTTTTTCTTCTCCTTCACAGCTGGCGGCTGTTCTTGGGAAGGCTGATCCCATATTCCTGGTTCTTCTGTTTTGGCTTCTTCGGCCAACCCCAGGGATTCAAAATGTTCCCAAGGGACATATTCTTTCAACTGCACTGGCTGGGTCTCGAGTTGTTCATATTCCTCCAACCCATCGATGATCGCCTGCAGTCGTTGGACCATCGGGCTGGCTTGTATATGCATCTGCAGTGGGACCTGGTTCTCCCTGTTATCGGTTGGCCTTCGGAGGACCAGTTAAGGAGAAGTTTCATACCATACCGGGGTTACAACCTGTGGTGGTAGTTGAGGTGTAACACCATGAGTTCGGACTCCTGAGGTAGGGCGGGATGCTGACTTTCTTCTTGTCTTCTTCGACACCATCTGCCAATTTCCCTGGTCCTTTGTAGGGGCTAGGACGAATGCCTCGTAGGTGTGCTTCGTACAAGCTTCTGACACCACTTCGGGAAATTGTTGATATAAATATATCATATTGCCGGTGGCCCCCATCACAGGCATCTCGTGAGGGTGCGGTGGATCCACCTTGTGTTCACCCATCTGGAACTCTCCCTTCTTGATCATGCCTTCAATGATGTCTTTGAAGACATAGCAATCTTCGATGGTGTGCCCGAGCATCTGATTGTACGGGCAATATCGAGGATCATCCTTCCCCTTGGCATCACCGGGTCTCTTCAGCTCTAGGAGAGTAATTTTGTTCTATCTGGTAGCCCATTCAAAGATGACTCGCGTCTTCTCCTTTGGAAAGGAATAAAGCCTTTTCATTCTGGATCGCAAGGAGGCACATTCTTGTTGTTAAGCCGGCTTGGCAAGAGGAGTGTTGGCGACTCCTTTATCATTTTTTTTCTGCTGCTCAAAGTCTTTAAAGTCGATTGTGTTGACTTCTTTGGGCGCAGGCCGCTTATCTACTGACTTTGCCTTTTGGATTGAGGCAGTTGGGGTGGAAGGTTATCTGGATAGAAAGGCCTCGATCTCCGTCACCACATTGTTTAATCGGTCGAAAGACCTGATCTCCATCCCGATCATCCTCTTAAGGACTTCCCGCTTCAAATTTTTTTTTGTAGATTTGGACTGCATCTTCTTGGTGTGGAGGGTGCCTGCACCTCATGCTGAGGTTCCGCCATCTCTTGATGTATTCCAGAGTAGTTTCATCATTCTTCTGCCTGGTTGCATAGAGTTCGGCCACGGTGATCTCCCTTTTGGTGACATGGAACCGCTCCCGAAACTTCCTTTGCATATCTGGCCAGTCAATGATAGATCCCGCCGACAGATTCGAGTACCATTCGAAGGTGAGCCCCGTGAGCGAGGACCCAAAGAACCTTAGCAGGTACAATTTATCGGTTACTAGATCGCCCATCACGTTGATGTAATAGGCTATGTGTTCCTTCGGTGAACCTTGGCCATTGAACTTGTCAAACTTCGGTGGCTTGTTGACGTCGAGAGGCAATCTTTTGGCCGCATGATGGACATGGTAAGAGACCTTGTAAACATCAAACAGAGCATGTTCATCACTGTCCCGATCTGCCAGCTTCATCTCGATCATCTAGATCTACTCGATCATCAGCTTGTTCGCTGTTGCCGGGTCCATCGGTTCCAGGTAGAAATTCATAGAAATGGAGAGATAGATCTAGAAGGGGGGATGAATAGATCTACTACCAAATATCTCAAATTAAAAAACTCAAGTACTGCAATAAGATCTAGTGCCAAATGAAAGAGCAAATGAGCTCAATAACCAGATCAGACCAACAATAAGTGAAGAAGGAAATAGAATGATATATGTATGCGAAATCACATATATCAACAAGACATGCTCACCATGCTACAAACCATTATATAATCAACAACCAAGATCAATACGTGGCAGAGGGTCGATCCAAGGATCTCCTCATGCAAGGGGCATCGTTTAGGATAGGCTTAACCTATCTTTCCAGCTACGTCTTTTGATATACCACTTAGTTGTTGCCGATTGTGATAGATAGAAAGAGAAGCAAACCACAGATCATACAAGATGATTTTTTAGGTGGTTCAATTGTGACCAGCAATCTACGTCCAGCCCTCACTCGATTTGAGTGAGGCTTCCTTGCACAATGCAAAACAAACGCAGACTCAGTCTACAATAGAGGCTGACTCCACAGCTTGACAATAAGGGAAACAAACCCATTATCCTTCGATCCTGCTCCCAGCAAGATTCGAACTCACTGCCTAATGCAGTGACCGGAGGTGTGATCCTCCCTTCTTCTGAATTCACAGACGGAACCTCGAAGAACTAACTTCTCCCTTCCTCTGATGACATAGAGGGGATCCTGGAAAACAAGATCTCCGTTCTTCTGAAGTCTCAGAAGGAATAGAAACAAAAGACTTCGAACTGAATTGAAAGAAAAAACATAAACAAAAATACAAGTGACTGATATAGAAAATTGATGAATCAAATCAGGCTATAGATTCAATTGAAGCAATCCTCACTGGAAATCAACTGGTAGTGATCAGAAACTATTCTCTCTTCGAATTTGAGTGGCTCTCTATCTCTTTCTCTCTGAAGTGTTTTCTTCCTTCGAATCGCAATGGCAGCTCATCTCTTCACTTTGAACGGCTTGATATATATATAGCAGAGAGTCACCTTCCACTGAAAAATCTATTCAACCGCCAAATTAATTCATTGGTCCAGGGGGCAAGGAGAAAATTCTGACAATTGAATCTTCCAGAGCTCAGCCATGTGGATTGGATTGCGCACCAAAGTTTTGAGGTCGCTAGCACGTAAATTGGATTACGCGCCAAGGGTTTTAGGTAGCTGACACGTGATCTACATGGGTTCCTCACGATCTCGATTATTTTTTAGACTTGTAGAGCTATTTGTCACCCAAACGGTTCATTTTTCACCGTTGTGGAGCTATTATTCACCCTTATTCTCTTGAAGCCATCGCCAGTACTTATGTCATTGAAGGTTGAATGAGGCTGCGCTAACGTGCTTCCTTATTGCGTTGACGCGGTGTAAATGACGAGCCTTTAGAAAGAAGACTAGGAATGCTGGCGTTTGATGTAGCAACCCTGGTAAAATAAGGGACTAGAAAGTCTAAATAAATTAAAACCAATAAATAAATAAGGCCCATACCTTGTATACAACCACGTGATCCCCTAATGGGTTTTACAAAAAGAACTCATAGACCCTACCCTTAAATTTTAAGGGATTATGAATTTAGCATCCTTTTAAGTAGCCATTTAAAGTCATGTTGTAAATTTATTTTAATTAATAATCAATAAATCCTAGAGAAAACACCAATTTATATTTTATTAATAATTTAGAAAGTTTAATATTTCATCTTTATTACATCATATCTTTATTTGAAGGAAAAGGGGTACATAGATAAGATTTTAAGAAAATAAGGAAGTGGATTGGATATATATATATATATATATGATTTCGGTTCTTTAGAGGGTGAGTGAAAAAAGAGTTCAAAATGAAATGACGACCATGTAAATGGTCATTAGTTAAGTGGTCAACCACATGTAGCATGTCGTCATTTCCTTAATGATGAATAGTGTGGTGAATAGTACCACTTTTTAAATTAAAAGAGTTTTATAAAACTAATTACATGGAAAAATAGATAAAAATAGAAAAATCTTACCAATAAAATTTCATGACAATACCCCATCAAATAAAAAAGATAAAAATCTCTGAAGATTGTAACACTTTAAAATAAACGTAAATAACGTGGCTCGCGAATTCCTTTTGCTTGGTTAAGTAAATTAACATTTTTGGGAAGGGATTAAACAAGGGAAACTCTAATCCTAATAGAACCCCTATTGAGAGTTTTAATCCCAATCAAACTCCTACTCCTCCATACGATTCCAAACCACTATAAATACCCAACCCTCAAGCCAACCTATTGTTCTTCTTCCTCAAACCCACGATCAACATGTTGCTAATCCTTCCTCTCCGCTACGGATTCTCTGATTGCTGAAGAAGAGCCTTATATTCTGCACAGTATTGAAGTTGCTTCTTCCCTCTTCTTCCTACGGATTGCTTACACAAGAAGAAGCAATATCTTCTTCTATTTTGCTCGAGCGTGGTTCAAGAGATGCTGTAGCTACACTTCTGTATCTTCGTCTTCACCTTCATCCTGCTGCTTCTTTCTTGGAAGGGCTGTTATTGCAAGCTGTTGCTCTTGATTTTTAATTACTTCCTGTAACTCTGTTGCAAATAGAGTATCGGATAGTCGATATCTCAGCAACCGTTCTTCACGTTATAGCATCCAAATCACCAATCAAGGTAGGTTTTCTCAAGTTCTATACAAAACCATGTTAATAATAAGTCTCTGCATGCATATAGGTTGATAGTGATCAGTAGAAAGATTTACCAGTATCAGATTTTATGATTCACAGTAAATGGCGACCCAAGCTAGGGTGCTATTTTTATTTAACGACCGTGTAAATAGTCATCAATTCGTTAGTTAAATTAATAAATACAAAATTTTAAAAATTTAATAACTGAGAACCCTTACATGTAAACTAATGCATGATCATACTAATAAATTCCTGCTATTTTTCTCTATATGTACATGTCTCTAGATTCTTGATTGGAATTACTCCAAAAACCATGTGTCTACGATTGTACCTGCCCGGTGCAAATCAGATGACAAATAAATAACGACCGCAACTAGGTTGTCAATTAAATGAACACCCCCACACACGGGCGCTATTTAGTGATAATTGTAAATTTTGAAATATTCATGACATAATTTCCTGGATATTGAATTAACGACATGCATCCTGCCATCTTTTTGATATATAACGCCCCTGACTAGGGCACTGTTTACTAAATTGAAGACTTAAGCAAAGTCATCATTTACATAATATCTGAAATATAAAATGTTTACAAATTTATAATATATATAGAATTTGGATATAACGACTGATCTAACATCGTCATTTATTGAACTGACGACCAAGACAAGGGCGCCAATTCAGAAAATGAAGACTTAAGCTCGGCCTCAATTTACTGTTTTTCCTGATTTCGTGTTTTGTGCAACCCACTGTCAGTTGGTTATTTGTTTAGGTACTATATTCCATTCCGTGAGTATAGTCCCACATTTCACTATGTTTTGTCGATTACCCCATTAACTCTTGGTGACATACGAGCCCTCCGTTGGACATTCCGTTCCTTCGAACTGGTAAGTTAGTCATTGGGACCTCCATAAGACTCCGCTAGCCTTGGATTCTCTCAAGGCAGCCGAGCGGGTTGTACCATTAAAACATATGACCCTACTTGATTTCCATGTCACTCTAAAGAAACATGGTATACCGGTCCTCATGACATGCTACTTGGATGTCATGAGAATATTCTTGAATTAATGGAGTGGTAAACCATGCCATTAATGCTTCTTAACGAATTATGTGCCATACTTATGGACATTAATTCTATCTACCTTATCATGTACAAGAACGAGCGACCATATCTATATGAGCGCTTATTCTTAATGACAAGGCACCCATCTAGGGAGCCGATTCCACCTAGTTTTATCATTGATCGTGATTATACCGTTATTATCGTCCTTATACCACATGTTCAATCCTTGAAATTCTATTCCATATGATCTACCTTAAAGTTCCTACAAAGCTTATTCCTTTGAAATTCTATATTGGCTATACTATAGTGGATGTCGAAAATGCATGATCAATGCCTGTGCATATAGGGCCCGATCTGGTCCTGGGAGGAGCACCCGAAAGTACTTGTGCCCATGGGAGTTTTAATGATCACGGTGTGGGATTACACTGAAGTGCATGACTATCTTGGTAGACATTCCACAAATCTCGTACTTGACTTGACATGACTTGCGTGACCCGGAAAGGGTATTTATATACTTGCTTGAACATGATAGCCAATTCTTGACATGACAGGATCACTTGACATGATAAATATATGTGCTTGATTATCTTGCTATATTGACATGAGTTCTTGAAAGACTGGATAGTATATATTCTCTACTCTCTTGTTATACATTCTCTGTTGTCATTTTACGCGAACATGCATAGCTATATTACGTTCATGCAACATGTAATCTACTTAAAGCAAGCTAGCTCTTGAGATATAATTCCTACTGAGCGTTCACTCACATAGTGTTTTCCCTTATTTTATAGGTAAGTCCGATGACGAGACTCAATCGGGTGGGGAAAGTCAGGAGTGAAGAGATTAGAGCTACTCCATCTATCAAAGCGTTATCTAGTCCTATCTTTTCTATTTTCTTGAGTCAATCCTTGTATTTTTATTTTATTGAATCTTAGCACTTTCATCAAAGTGAATTGTAATAGCAATACTTTAAGGTTTGTGATTAAATAAAGGATTAGGTTATCCTTACTTTCGCGCGCTCTGTCTTTGTGTCGAATACACTAACGCTCTGATTGACATGATCGATATAAACTCGTCACACACTCCGGGTTCCTTCCGCGCTCAGGGTATGACAGTTTTTGTGGTATTAGAGCCTATGATATTCAATTCCTAGGAAACCTAAGTCCAAGGATAGGTTTAAACCTTTACCCAGTGAGATTGGGTAGAACCGAGGGTTGAGTTAACTTAGAAACTAATACCTTTGAATATAATCACATATTAATTAGTTCTTTAAATCTTGTAGGACGATGGCTGCTGAATGTGCCTAGTGGTGTAACATGCAATGCACTATTCAAGGCATGACACAGGCACTTCAACAGGTAGCACAAGGAGGTGTGCACCATGGAGTGGGAAACCTCCACCAAAGTTTTTGAAACATGAACCCTCCTAGGTTCATGGGATCCACTAATCCGGATGATGCCGAGCACTGGATCCGAGAAACTGAACGTATCTTTAGAGTTATGCAATGCACGGACCAAGAGAAGGTCTTATTAGCAACATTTCAACTGGAAAGGGACGCCCGATGTTGGTGGGAGTCAGTAGAAGCCACTTTAGAGCAAAACCAAGTTACATGGGAGGAATTTATTGAACATTTCAACAACAAGTATTTCTCAGATCGAGTTCAAGAGAAGAAAGTCGCCGAATTTGCCACACTTAAGCAACGATCTTTGTCGGTGGCTGAGTACGAGACACCATTCTCAAGGTTGTCTCGGTATGCTAAACACCTGGTCAGTACCGAGAAGATGAAAGCTAGGAGATTTCTGAATGGGCTTAGGCCCCAATATATCACACAACTGGCGTCGATGGACATACAAGTCCATTCGGAGATGGTACGACGAGCCCAGTTACTAGAAGATACCACGGAACTATCTGATAGGATTCGTGGGAAAGATAAGAAGGAAGATGTCACTAGTTCTGGTTCCTTCAAACCCAATTCCAACAAGAAGAGTCCAAGTAATGGAGGTACTCTCTCCCAAGAGTAAAAGTTCAAGAAGCCCAAACCCTGCTCCATCGCCACCACACCTTCCAAAGTGGTGCGTAAACACTGTGATAAGGCCGGACACAAGGCCGAAGAATGTTGGAGGAAACTTGGAGCTTGTCTTCGTTGTGGAAGCCGTGATCATTGGATTCCCGACTATCCCCTGCTCAATGATCAAGCCGGTGACGGGAAGCACCCGGTGACAAAGAATGCACGTCTCCAAGCTATAAAGGAGGCAGACCAAGATGAGGGCGGACTAGTGGAAGGTACACTGCAAGTTTGTTTCAAGTCTGCACATGTATTATTTGATACTGGTGCATTGCATTCTTTTGTTTTCAAGAAGTTTGCTGACCCCCTACCTATGGAACCGGAATGGATAAAATTAGTTATTTCAAATCCTCTCAGAAACGAAGATGATATTGTTCATCATTAACAAAATTGTGAAGTTTTGGAAGAAGGAAGAAGTCTACCTATTGATTTGATATGCCTAGATATGAAGGACTATGATATCATATTAGGAGCTGATTGGTTATCCAAATACCAGGCAACCGTTGATTGCCGTAACAGCAAAGTTACTTTCAAGGAATTTTTGAAACTAATCTATACTAGCCTTAAGAGTCGAAGCAAGTCACCTCTTATATCGGCTCTTCGAGCTAGCAAGCTAATAAGGAAAGGGTGTATATCTTTCCTTGCTTTTGTCACCATTAAGGAGGCCAAGGAGTCTAAGATAGAAGACATCCCAGTTGTACAAGAATTCCCGGACGTGTTTTCGGAAGAATTGCCAGGACTACCCCCACAAAGAGAAGTGGCCTTCACCATCGATTTGGTCCCTGGTGCTGGTCCAATTTCTAAGGCACCATATCAGATGTCCCCTGTCGAGCTCAAGGAGTTAAAGGAACAATTGATGGAGCTTCTTAAGAAGGGATTCATTAGGCCGAGTACTTCCCCGTGGGGAGCATCCGTGCTATTTGTAAAAAAGAAGGATGGATCCATGAGGTTATGTATCGACTATCGGCAGTTGAATCATCTCACTATCAAGAACAAGTATCGACTGCCGAGAATCGATGAGCTATTTGATCAAATATCTGGATCAAAGTACTTCTCGAAGATTGACCTCAGGTCGGGATATCACCAACTAAGGATCAAGGATGAGGACATTCATAAAACCGCGTTCAGGAGCAGGTATGGGCACTATGAATTTGTTGGTATGCCTTTTGGACTAACAAATACCCCTGCAGCCTTTATGCAGTTGATGAATAGTATATTCAGGCCTCATCTAGATTAGTTCGTGGTGGTTTTCATCGATGATATATTGATTTATTCGAAGACCAAGGAAGATCATGAGGAGCATTTGAGGATTGCATTACAGGTATTGAGGATAAATCAGTTATATGCAAAGCTCTGTAAATGTGAGTTCTAGCTGGAAGAAGTATCCTTCTTGGGACATGTGATTTTAAAGGACGGACTATCCGTAGATCCATCAAAAGTGGAAGCTGTAAAGAATTGGGAAAGACCGACTAATACTAGCAAGATCCGTAGTTTCTTGGGTCTTGCAGGGTTTTATCGGCGATTCATCAAGGATTTCTCCAAGATCGCCGTGCCACTCACTAGGCTAACTCGCAAGGAGATCCGTTATGAATGGAGTGAGGAATGTGAAAGAAGCTTCCAAGCTCTTAAGGATCACCTAACTACTGCCCTGGTCTTAGCTTTGCCAATTGAAGGAGAGAAATTTGAGGTATACACCGATGCATCAGGTATTGGCCTCAGATGTGACTTAATGCAACAAGGAAGAGTCATAGCTCACTCTTCCCGCCAATTGAAGAAGCATGAAGAAAACTACCCAGTCCATGACTTGGAGCTGGCTGCAGTAGTGTTTGCATTGAAGATTTGGAGACATTATCTATATGAAGTGTAATTCACTGTATACTCCGATCATAAGAGTCTTACGTATCTTTTCTCTCAAAAGGTGTTGAATATGAGACAGACACGTTGGCTAGAATATCTCAAAGACTTCGACTTCACAATACAATATCATCTTGGAAAGGGTAATCCTGTAGCTGATGCCCTCAGTCGGAAGCCAAGAGCAATGTTAGCCAATTGTATGACTCAGGAGTGGAAGTTGCTAGAGCAGTTCACTCGACTTGATATAAGCATAGACAAGGAGAATAGGAGTGTTACACTATCCCACATGAGTATACAGCCAGATCTACTCTCTGAAATACAAAGACTTCAAGCTAATGACCCGACATTAGTGGAAATCAAGGGCAAAATTGGAGGCCAACCTGATTTCAAGATAGCCTCAGATGGAAGATTGTTGTTCAGAGATAGAACTTGCATACCAGATTACCCAGAGCTAAAGAAGGAGATCTTAGATGAAGCTCACAGATCAAGATACACCATTCATCCAGGATCTACCAAAATGTACCAAGATTTGAAAAGGACCTTCTGGTGTCCCAACATGAAAAGATAAGTAGCGGACTTCGTGTCTCGCTGTCTCACATGCCAACAAGTCAAGGCAGAACACCAAAAGCCTGTTGGTAAGCTACATCCTCTTGATATTCCAAAGTGGAAGTGGGAGGATATAGGTATGGACTTTATTATGAGATTATCTAAATATAGAGGAAGACATGATGGAATATGGGTCATCATCGACCGTTTGACTAAGTCGGCACACTTTCTGCCAATCAAGAGCCGATGGTCAGTTGACGTCCTCGCTGCTCTGTACATAAAGGAAATAGTCAGACTACATGGAGTTCCTGTTTCAATCGTGTCTGACCGAGACCCACGATTTACTTCTCATTTCTGGAAGGGTCTACAACATTCATTAGGGACAAGACTCAACTTTAGTACTGCTTGTCATCCTCAAACGGATGGACAGACCAAGAGAACAAATCAGGTAGTAGAAGATATGCTCAGAGCTTGTATCATAGATTTTGGTGGAAGTTGACATGATCACTTGCCTTTGGTCGAGTTTACATACAACAACAGCTACCAGGCAAGTATACAAATGGCACCTTTCGAAGCCTTATACGGAAGGAGTTGTCGATCACCCTTGTGCTGGGAGGAAGTTGGCGAGAAACAACTCTTAAGCCCAGATATGGTAAGGGATACCACTGAAAAGATTCAGCTCATTAGAGAGAGACTTCAAGTGGCTCAGTCTAGATAGAAGGCTTATGCTGACACAAGAAGAAGAGATCTTGAATTCTAAGTTGAAGATCATGTATTTCTCAAGATATCACCTGGATGAGGAATTAGGATATTTGGTGTTAAGGGCAAGCTTACACCAAGGTTTATCAGACCTTTTGAGGTACTAGAAAGAGTTGGCGAGGTTGCTTACCGTGTCGCTTTGCCTCCTCAATTGTCTGAAGTTCATAATGTGTTCCACATATCCATGTTGAAGAAGTATGTGCATGATCCATCCCATATCATCGATCATGGAGACCTGGTGATTCAAAGGGATCTCACCTATGAACAAAAACCCATGAAGATCCTCGATCGCGAGGTACGTACATTAAGGAACAAAACTATTCCCATGGTTAAAGTGCAATGGAGTAAATGCTCAGAACACGAAGCCACATGGGAGACCGAGGAGTCTATAAAGAAATAATTCTAGGATTTATTCTAAAGGGTATGTACTCTACACTCTCCACATCTATATACGATTGAATTTGGGGATCAAATTCTTTTAAGTGGGGGAGGGTGTAGCAACCCTAGTAAAATAAGGGAGTAGAAAGTCTAAATAAATTAAAACCAATAAATAAACAAGACCCAGACCTTGTATACAACCACGTGATCCCCTAATGGGTCTTACAAAAAGAACTCATAGACCCTACCCTTAAATTTTAAGGGATTATGAATTTAACATCATTTCAAGTAGCCATTTAAATTCATGTTGTAATTTTATTTGAATTAATAATCAATAAATCTTAGAGAAAATACAACTTTATATTTTATTAATAATTTATAAAATTTAATATTTCATCTTTATTACATCATATCTTTATTTGAAGGAATAGTGGTACATAGATAAGATTTTAAGAAAATAAGGAAGTGGATTGGATATATGTATATACGATTTCGGTTCTTTAGAGCGTGAGTGGAAAAAGGGTTCAGAATGAAATGACGACCATGTAAATGGTCGTTAGTTAAGTGATCAACGACATGTAGCATGTCGTCATTTCCTTAATGATAAATAGCGTGGTGAATAGTACCACTTTTTAAATTAAAAGAATTTTATAAAACTAATTACATGGAAAATAGAGAAAAATGGAAAAAACCTTACCCATAAAATTTCATGACAATACCCCATCAAATAAAAAAGATAAAAATCTCTGAAGATTGTAACACTTTAAAATAAACGTAAATAACGTGGCTCGCGAATTCCTTTTGCTTGGTTGGGTAAATTAACATTTTTGGGAAGGGATTAAACAAGGGAAACTCTAATACTAATAGAACCCCTATTAAGAGTTTTAATCCCAATCAAACTCCTACTCCTCCATACGATTCCAAACCACTATAAATACCCAACCATCAAGCCAACCTATTGTTCTTCTTCCTCAAACCCACGATCAACCTACTGCTAATCCTTCCTCTCCGCTACAGATTCTCTGATTGCTGAAGAAGAGCCTTATATTCTGCACAGTATTGAAGTTGCTTCTTCCCTCTTCTTCCTACGGACTGCTTACACAAGAAGAAGCAATATCTTCTTCTATTTTGCTCGAGCGTGGTTCAAGAGATGCTGTAGCTACACTTCCGTATCTTCGTCTTCACCTTCATCCTGCTGCTTCTTTCTTGGAAGGGCTGCTATTGCAAGCTGTTGCTCTTGATTTTTAATTACTTCCCGTAACTCTGTTGCAAATAGAGTATCGGATAGTCGATATCTCAGCAACCGTTCTTCACGTTATAGCATCCAAATCACCAATCAAGGTAGGTTTTCTCAAGTTCTATGCAAAACAATGTTAATAATAAGTCTCTGCATGCATATAGGTTGATAGTGATCAGTAGAAAGATTTACCAGTATCAGATTTTATGATTTACAGTAAATGGCGACCCAAGCTAGGGCGCTATTTTGATTTAACGACCGTGCAAATAGTCGTCAATTCGTTAGTTAAATTAATAAATACAAAATTTTAAAAATTTAATAACTGAGAACCCTTACATGTAAACTAATGCATGATCATACTGATAAGTTCCTGCTATTTTTCTCTATATGTACATGTCTCTGGATTCTTGATTGGAATTACTCCAAAAACCAAGTGTCTACGATTGTACCTGCCCAGTGCAAATCAGATGACAAATAAATAACGACCGCAACTAGGTCGTCAATTAAATGAACGCCCCCACACACGGGCGCTATTTAGTGATAATTGTAAATTTTGAAATATTCATGACATAATTTCCTGGATATTGAATTAACGACATGCATCATGCCATCTTTTTGATATATAACGCCCCTGACTAGGGCGCTGTTTACTAAATTGAAGACTTAAGCAAAGTCATCATTTACATAATATCTAAAATATGAAATGTTTACAGATTTTTAATATATATAGAATTTGGATATAACGACTGATCTAACAGTCGTCATTTATTGAACTGACGACCGAGACAAGGGCGCCAATTCAGAAAATGAAGACTTAAGCTCAGGCGTCAATTTACTATTTTTCCCGATTTCATGTTTTGTGTAACCCACTATCGGTTGGTTATTTGTTTAGGTACTATATTCCATTCCGTATGTATAGTCCCACTTTTCACTATGTTTTGTCGATTACCCCATTAACTCTTGGTGACATACGAGCCGTCCGTTGGACATTCCGTTTCCTCGGACTGGTAAGTTAGTCATTGGGACCTCCATAAGACTCCGCTAGCCTTGGATTCCCTCAAGGTAGCCGAGCGGATTGTACCATTAAAACCTATGACCCTACTTGATTTCCATGTCACTCTAAAGAAACATGGTATACCAGTCCTCATGACATGCTACTTGGATGTCATGAGAATATTCTTGAATTAATGGAGTGGTAAACCATGCCATTAATGCTTCTTAAAGAATTATGTGCCATACTTATGGACATTAATTCTATCTACCTTATCATGTACAAGAACGAGCGACCATATCTATATGAGCGCTTATTCTTAATGACAAGGCACCCATCTAGGGAGCCGATTCCACCTAGTTTTATCATTGATCTTGATTATACCGTTATTATCATCCTTATACAACATGTTCAATCCTTGAAATTCTATTCCATATGATCTACCTTAAAGTTCCTACAAAGCTTATTCCTTTGAAATTCCATATTGGCTATACTATAGTGGATGTCGAAAATACATGATCAATGCATGTGCGTATAGGGCCCGATCGGGTCCTGGGAGGAGCACCCGAAAGTACTTGTGCCTATGGGAGTTTTAATGATCACGGTGTGGCATTGCACCGAAATGCTTGACTAGCTTGGTAGACACTCCATAAATCTCGTACTTGACATGACATGACATGACTTGCGTGACCCAAAAATGGTATTTATATACTTGCTTGAACATGATAGCCAATTCTTGACATGACATGATCACCTGACATGATAAATATACGTGCTTGATTATCTTTCTATATTGACATGAGTTCTTGAAAGATTGACTAGTATATATTCTCTACTCTCTTATTATACATTCTCTGTTGTCGTTTTACATAAACATGCGTAGCTATATTACGTTCATGCAACATGTAATCTATTTAAAGCAAGGTAGCTCTTGAGATATTATTCCTACTGAGCATTCGCTCACATAGTGTTTTCCCTTATTTTTCAGGTAAGTCTGATGACGAGACTCAATCGGGTGGGGAAAGTCAGGAGTGAAGAGATTAGAGCTACTCCATCTATCAAAGCATTATCTAGTCCTATCTTTTCTATTTTCTTGAGTCAATCCATGTATTTTTATTTTATTGAATCTTAGCACTTTCATCAAAGTGAATTGTAATAGTAGTACTTTAAGGTTTGTGATTGAATAAAGGATTGGGTTATCTTTACTTTCGCGCGCTCTGTCTTTGTGTCGAATACACTAACGCTCTGATTGACATGATCGATATAAACTCGTCACACACTCCGGGTTCCTTCCGCGCTCGGGGCGTGACAATTGACTTAGTGCGTCGATGTAGTTCCTTGATACATCGACGTGGTGTAGTTCGAGTTCTGGTTTTGGGCTTAGTGCGTTGATGCACTACTCTGTTGCGTCAATGCTCCAATGAAGATGAAATTCTGGAATGCTTCTGGGGGCATGACTGCGTCGACACAGTAGTGATCCTACGTCGACGTTCTGATACCAAATAGAACACTTGTTCTCTTGAGTTCTCTTCTGGGAACATTGTTGCATTGACGCAGTAATTGTCCCACGTCAACTCCACCTTGTTTCTAGGTGAATTGATCTATCATTCCTGCAATTTGTTTAAGAGTCTTTTAGTCAAACTAAGCTATACAAACCGAGCACATGCATTTAAGACTTATTGTATGAGCTAAAGAACCATATTGTACTGACATCATCAAAACATACAGAATGCAACATTGTCTCCCTTTTTGATGATGGCCACAATATGAGTTATTGAGTCTTAATAGAGCACCAAGTAAATTTGTCTTCCTTGAGGAATAGTTGGTCAATCAGAAATCTGAAGGAAGAGGATAGAAAAAGCTGAATAAATTGACACAACTCCTCTCTCTTAATGATACCAGCCAGACAGACAAGCAGATGATCCAGATGACATAGACTAAGCTCAACTAAACTCACTCAAACTGACTGTAGCACAAGCTGACTCAAGCTGAAATTGACTCCACTTTCTTAAAGGCACACAACACAACTTTCTCAAGACACACAACACAACTTTCTCACAACACAACTTTCTCTCCCCCTTTGACATCATCAAAAAAAATGTAGTGGCAGGGAGGAACAAGTGCTATTAAAAGAAATCAGATATAGTAAGTTCACAGATTTAGGAACGTGTCAGAAGGCCATAACCATCTCTTAAGGGATTAAGTGTGGTAACCAAAACTAGTTGAGATGTTTCAGACTGATAATCCAGAAGGGCATAAGAATAGAAGAACTTGAAAATTATCTCCATATAGGAATAAGGAGAGCAAGCATAGTGTCATATACATGCCTTGAATGTGCTATCTAAAAGTTGTACTAGTTAAATTTTCAAAGACTTCTCAAGAAAAAACTTCCAAAAGTATTGAGGACAAACAACCCACACCATACTTAGCTTTGGGGCTTGACATTTGTGTTAGTTGCTTTCAACACTTTGTCTTTATAAGCTTATTTTTCCCATTTGAGCAATGTGGTTGAATTCACACCTTTTTGCATGAGGAGACACATTGGTTAGATGCAGGAATCCCCGGTTACTCAGTGTGATAACCTTTTGCCTCTTTAAGAAGAACAGAGTTAACAGTAGAAATGTCTTTTGACGTGAAGCACAACACGTCTTAGGTGAAGTGACCCAGTTACTCAACACTCTATGCCATTACTCTGCCATGGTTTCATTGACAATGCCTTTTTAATCAGAGTTAATTTGGCACTTCATGACATAACTCACGTCACTTCATGGTGAAGAATAGTTGGTTTCTCAGTAAACCAAACCATTGCTCTGAATGATTTTACCCCTTTTGATTTCATTGAAGTAGGATGTTTGAAGACAATACTAAATGTAAAGATTTTCAGCTAGAGTTGCCTCCTTATGTTTAAGAGTCAAGCTTTTAGAAGATTTCAGGGCATCATATTCCAACATTATTCTTCACTCATTAACTCTGTAGGAAAAAATTCTTCAGAAACCTTCATCTTAGTCTATATAGGATTATGAACATTAAACTTATTGGCTAAGATTTCAGTTAACAGACGTAATATCTTTAAGAGAGCTCTGAAATTCAAGATCCGTGAAAAGATTGTATAAGATTCTCAAGAAAAAAATTTAATATGATCTGACTGACTTCAGATGTGGACAATCTCCCCCTATGAAATGGACTTCATGGACCCAAAAGACAAAGACACTTAACAAGACCTAAAAGTGGTATCTCCCCCTGACTACATGAACCAGTTTGCCTTGGTACTTAGCGGAGAACTTGGGTCAAAGACCATCTCACGCGTACTGTAGGTTTCCAGACAAACATAATATGCCCTTCTCCCAACACTATTTTATATACCAAGGGTGGTTGAACATGAACATTAAAAAATAGAGAACACAGAAATGCACAAATGCGTTGACCTAGGATCAGTGATGCATCGACTCAAGGACCTTTCAAAGCACTGCAGATATGAGTGTTATATATATGTGATTTTGATGATGTCTGAGTATGATTCATTATCATACTATTTAATCGATTAAACTATCCTCTAATGTGCATTATAATGCCATTGATGCTCCCAAGCTATACTCATCATGAAAAGGCACAGAAGACTCAAGACTCACAAGATATTCAAGCAAAGGTTGAGAGAATTCAAGAAATGGAAATTGAGAATTGAAGAAAGGACCCTGGCAGACCAAACTGCATGGAATATGCTCCTAGAAGTTAAGACATTGCTATTGCACAGAAATTGAGGCAACTGGCGGCATAGAAAATAAGGCAGATGATAAAATTGTTGGTTTGCACAGAAACCAAGAAAAAGTTGGCAAAAGAAAGGGAAATCAAACTGAGTAGAAATTAGATAAGAAGTGCAACCTCTTAAAGGACAGGTCGACCTCAGCTTCACTGCTCTGACCTCTTCAAGCCTTCAATAATGCCGCATCGACCTCACCGGCGCACTGCATCGACGCACCATAAGATTTCCAAGCCTTGTTTGTTAAACCCTCACAGCTGCCCCGACCTCACAGTCTAGCCGCCTCGACCTCAGGAAGAAGAAACTCCAAGTAGTTCTCTGATGCTCCGCCCTTACAACGTTGCTGCTTCGACCTCAGGTCTTCACAGTAGGCAGAAAAGAGCAAACGAGCTTCAACAGTGTCGACCTCATGAAGCTATAGTGTCGACCTCACCAGCTGTAGCAGCCATTCGTCTAAAGAAATCCCTAAGGGTAGTGTCGACCTGATACTCTCAGGAGGTCGACCTCAGACCATCACAGAAAGTGTTATAAATGCGCCTCTTCATTGCTGCCTCGACCTCGTCAGGGGGAGCGTCGACCTCACTAGCTTCAAACCACTGGCAGATAGGTCAATAGTGTTAGAAGTGTCGACCTCATTCTATCAGGAGGTCGACCTCAGGGCTCTTCTAGAAAGCGTTATAAATGTCCTTTTACAAAGTAGTGTCGACCTCACTATCTCAGCAGGTCGACCTCATGGTGTTTTCAGAAGCCGTTGAAGGCAGTACTTTACAAAGCAGTGTCGACCTCACCTCTCAACAAGTCGACCTCACTGAAGAAGAAACTCAAAAGTACTCTGACAAATCTACCTTTTCATAAACCGCACTGAGAGCATTAATAGAGAGCGCAAACCTCCAAAAACACCTCTTTTGAGGTCTGGAAGAAGGTACCAAGGTCAGAGGTTTTGCCATTTCATAATAACAACTCAGAACATCTTCTTGGAGAGAGGTTGGTCTGCCACCAAATATGTGAAAGTCCTCTCTGCCAGCAGACTATCTTTTCTATCCTAAGAAAGGACCAGTCAGGTGGTCAGCCCTCTAGTGCCCACTGGACCAAGCCATTCACTCTGCCAAAGACTCTCAACTAAAGTCCACCTTCTGCCAGCCACCGTCCTATCCTAGGACTGGTATGAAAAGCACTACAGCTTAAGATAAATATCCTCAGAATTTTCTCTACAAAGTCAAGGAAAATGTTAGAGGGAAATCTGACTTTCCAGCTGCCTCCTTATATCCGGTGGATCAAGTCAACCACAGCTAAAAGGTCAGAGGTCAAAGAAGCTACTTTAATTTGAACTCCAGCCAATTTCCTAGCAGACACTTTTGGAGGGAAAATTTCTCTGCAAGTATCTTCTATATATATGTGAAGCTTCTAATGAAGAAGCTGCTGCTGCTTGAGAAGAAGGCCATGCCCTTGAGCATTCAAGAAGAATCCATAAGAAAGAAGAGAAGGTAGAGAGAGCAGTATAGCACCTGGGCAATCTGGTCCAGTGTTGAAAGAGTGAAGAGAAAAGAAGAAGAAGGGCAACCCTACAGATATCAAGCCCGAAGAGAAGATCCATTTGGATCTGAGTCTGAAGTAGCAACCACCAGCTTCCAGATCTCTATCTGAAGCCTCAGCTAGTGTTTCCTTTCTTATTCTAGCTTTTCCTCTGCATTTGCAGAGTATTTCTTTCCTTGTTCCTTTCCTATTTTGTTTTCATCTCAAACATTGGAAGTTGTGAATCAACAGTGAGGACTGATGTACGATCTAGAGGGGGGTGAATAGATCGATCACCCAATTAAAAACTACTACAGTAGCTCCTATTTGTGTAATTAAAACAAACTGCTGTAGGGCTGTGAGGAATCACTGAGTTTTAACCCGAATTGACCAAATGTAGAATATCGGTGCTCAAGCAATCCTAATCATTCATGTTGAACACCCTCCTTGAGTAAATGCTTATTTGTGATGGCTTTTGATGATGACCAAAACACTATATGTATTTATGTTTCCTTTGAAGTGTTCTAGCATTAACAGTTTTACAAAGCTCAACATTCTCGTTGAAGTCTTGGAGCTTCGAAGGTTAAAGACCAACCTCAACCGGTAAGCATTTTGAATTCAAAGTATGAAGCCAAACCTAATTGACATTTATGTCTTTGTAGGGCAAGGAACGTGACTAAATGCCTATGGAACTTAAGGACGGTCGGTGAAGTCAAATTTACCTTATAATCCTTGATCTTGTTGTTTAAAGTTCATAAATTTGATCTAATGGGTTAAAGAGGTTTTGGGACTTTTCGTAGCTTGATTGGATTGGGTTTATGTCATTCCCTCTCATATTTTAAATACCCAACTTGAAACCCCCTGACTTGTTCTTCGACTTAGTGGGCCTTTTAGTCTACCTTTTGGAAGTTCTGGATCAAGGGTTGACCCATTGGGTCGACCCCTAGGTCCCTGGGTGCTGCCGGGTGCTATAAATTGGGTCTTTGAACTCTAGCTGAAAGGGTCGACCCATTGGGTCGACCCCCAGCCGCAAGGGTAGACCCCAAGGGTCGACCCCTGGTAACTTAATTTAAAAACCTGGTGGGTTCCTTCACCACACCTGCAAGGGTCGACCCCAAGTGTCGACCCATTCACGTGAGGGTCGACCCCAAGGGTCGACCCCTGTTCATGTTATTTAAAACCCGCGCGGACAACCCCCGTGGGTCGACCCATTGGTCAAGAAACCCTTAAACCCTCTAAAACCGTTACGAGGGTCGACCCCAAGGGTCGACCCTTTCAGTTACGAACCTTGAGCCATCATTTTGGACTTCCGTGCACTTGCACCAAAAGTCTTTCCAACCAGTCCAACTTCCCTAAATTGTTCCAGATTTTGTGGATCTGGTCTCTAGGGTATCTTTAAACGAACCAAGCTCTATATATACATCTTATTGAGGTATGAAACCCTACGTGAGAGGAAAATGTAAAGGTGTGCTTCTTGTTCTAACTTTTGTGAGTGCAGGTTCGCAGCAGCAGCTCAAGGGCCTTCTTCCATCTTGTTCTTAGCCTGAAAGTGAAGGGGAGAAGCATGAATCAAGCCTCCATATCATCCCCAACAACAAGCTGTGTGGGTTATCAAAGCTGCATCCTCATTTGTACGACAAAGCTTCATTCTTCCTCAAGGATTGATCTTCCTCCTGCAGAAGCATTCAATTACATTCAAGGAAGTGAAAGGGGGAGCTTCAACCAGGATAAATCATTCTTTACTCCTTACTCTCAAATTTACTTTGTGTCTACTTGAGCATTTGATGTAAAACTTGATTCAGATCTATGTGTGGGTTGTTCGTGTTCGGAAACATGAACGTGTGTGTGTGTGTGTGTGTGTGTGTGTGTGTGTGTGTGTGTGTGTGTGTGTGTGTGTGTGTGTGTGTGTGTGTGTGTGTGTGTGTGTGTGTGTGTGTGTGTGTGTGTGTGTGTGTGTGTGTGTGTGTGTGTGGTAGCCCAGATCGGGTGCCGCGTATGTGTGTTTGCTGTTCTACACAGTGTGTGTGTGTGGCTCACTTCATAGTGAAGTCTTGATCCTCACAAGTGAGGGGTGGACGTAGGGGACACGGCAGTGTACCCGAACCACCTAAAAATTTTGTGTGCCACTTGTGGTTTGTTCTTCCGCATCCATAGTCAAGTGGGCTTCGCGGTGAGTTGAGCGTACACCAATTCCATTGTCAAACACCTACCATAATCCACACGCATTCACAAGTGTATCCATGTTCGGGTGAGATCTAATGCATGTATGCTTAATTTACTTAGTTTCACTTCGAAAGAATTTTAATTGGCCAATCAATTCACCCCTCCCCTCTTGATTGCCGCCTTTCGGGACTCAACAATTGGTATCAGAGCTTTGGTCTCTGTTTCACTCGATCACACGGTCGTAGAGCAGATCCCATTATATGGCAAACAAGGGGATGATGCCCGAAGGGCATTCTATCCAAAGACCCCCGTTCTTTGATCAAATTACCCTTATTGGAAAAACAAAATGTATGTGTTTCTAGGAGCCTAAGACTATGATGTGTGGCGCGTCATTAGCAAGGGTCCGTACACTCTGTCTCAAAATAAGGATGAGTGGGATGATGAGGATATAAAGAAGTGTTCAGCAAACTTCAAAGCCATGAATATAATACAGTGTGCCATTCATCCTAATGAATACTCACATATTTCCATGTGTTCTTCTGCACAGGAGATGTGGAACAAACTGTAGTTGATCTATGAAGGAACATCGGAAGTAAAGGAAACCAAGGCGAATCTGTTGGTCCGGGATTATGAGTTGTTTATGATGAAACCAGAGGAGTCCATTTCTGATATGTTTGCAAGATTGACGGAAATCACGAATGGATTAAAGGGCCTTGGTAAAGAGTATTCCGACAAGGAACTCATCAGAAAGGTACTAAGATCCTTGTCACCACAGTGGCATACAAAGGTCACTGTAATCGAGGACTTAAAGGATCTCAGCACCTTGAAATTAGACGAGTTAATTGGCTCCTTGATGACTTACGAAATTAACATCAAGAGGAGCGAGGAGGAGCACAAGAAGAAGAAGGTCGTCACACCATTGGCGCTGAAGGTGGACCAACAAAACTCAGAGGGTAGTGACGATGGCTCCACGGGCAACACCGAGGATGAGGAGCTGGTTGCCATGATTACAAGAAGAGCAAGAAGATTCGTCAAAGGAACAAGAAAGTTTGATGGTCAATTCAGAAAAGGACCAAGGAAGCAAGGTCCCAATAGAGGTGAGAGTAGTAAGAAGGAAGAAGTTATTTGCTACGAATGTAAAAAACCTGGTCATATGCGGGGTGAGTGACCCGATCTCATGAAAAAATTCAAGAAAGGAAAATTCAAGAAGCCAAAGGCCATGGTGGCCACATGGAGTGATGAAGACGAGGTCAAGTTCGAGAAGGAAGATGAACTGGATGAGTTGGTTCAGAATTTGTGTTTCATGGCAAATGAAGATGACGCCGATGAGGTAAATTCTGAAATCGAATCTCTTACATGTGAACAATGGCAGATTGCTTATGAGTCTTTGTATGAAAAATACAAAAAACTTAAATCTGGAAAAGAAAATTGATCATTTTGTGCATGCTGCAAAGTCTTGTGAGAATTGTCATACTTTAAAATCTGAATCTGAAAAGTTGAAACATGAAAATGAAATTCTTGTGTCTAAGATTGAGTTATTTGAAGATGAGAGTTCATGCATGTGAGAGGACCAACCCACCTTTACCAAAATGCATGAAGACTTAAAAAGATATTTAGAACAAGAAAAGTTGGAAAGAAATGCATGCATTCAAGCCAAAGAAATGACTGAAAACAAGGTTCATTCATTAAGGCATGAAATCAATGAGTTGAAGGATGCCATTACCATTCTTGAAAATGGAAAAACATTACAATATGAAACACATTCAACTCATTTGTCTCTCAGAAGTTCATCCCCATCCTCGTCAAAAACACATGTGGATAATTCATTCTTGAATGTAGGCAAAAGTAAAAACAGGGATAGAACTATTACTTGTTTTTATTGTGGAAAGTTGGGCCATGGCATGTATGATTGCAGAATTCTAAAATTTCATGATGAAAGCTTTGCTAGAATGAGAAATAGATCATACACATCTCATGTCTCTAACCATCGTGGACCCAAGCTTACTTAGGTACCAAAATTTGCATAAGCACGTGTGTTGTGTTTGCAGGTCTGCATGAGAGCTCAAAGGAATACATGGTATTTGGACAGTGGATGCTCTCGGCACATGACGGGAAACAAGGATTTGTTTGCGGACCTGCATGAAAAGGATGGTGGGACAGTGGCATTTGGTGGTAAGGATAAAGGTAAAATTGTCGGAGAAGGTAAGATCGAAAAGAATCAAAATCATGCAATTGAGAATGTCTTGTTAGTAAAAGGGTTGCACCACAGTCTTCTAAGTATAAGTCAATTGTGTGACAAAGGATGCAACGTGATATTTCATTCTAACCACTGCACTGTTGTGAATAAAAATACTCATGAGATAAAGTTCATTGGTTTTAGGCATAACAATATATATATATGATTGATTTGGATGAACCCTCTCATAAAAATCTATGTTTGACTGCAAGGAGTTCTGATGATACTTGGCTTTGGCATCGCCGACTTGGGCATGCCAGTTTTAATGTCTTGTTGAAATTGTCAAGAAATGATCTTATGGTTGGATTGCCTAAGTTGAAGGCAGTTGATGAAGGAGTTTGTGGGACGTGTAGCATGGGTAAGCAAACAAGGACATCATTCAAGTGTAAGAATGATGTAACTACATCAAGGCCCCTTGAGTTAATCCACATTGACCTTTTTGGACCAAGCAGAACACATAGCTTGGGTGGTAAACTGTATGGCTTTGTCATTGTGGATGATTATTCAAGATTTTGTTGGGTTTACTTCCTTTCACATAAAAATGATGCCCTGATAGAATTTGAAGCATTTTGTAAGGTAGTTCAAAATGAAAAGGGGTGTTGCATCAAAGCCGTGTGGAGCGATCACGGTATGGAATTTGATAACCATGAGTTCAGCAACTTTTGCAGGGTTCAAGGCTATACGCATGACTTCTCCACACCAAGAACCCCCGAACAGAATGGTGTTGTTGAAAGGAAGAACATGACGCTAATTGAGATGGCAATAACCATGCTAAACGAGAACATCTTGTCGAGGTATTTTTGGGCTGAAGCAGTGAACACTGCTTGCTACATTGTCAATCGTGCCATGGTAAGACCACTGTTGAAGAAAATCCCTTATAAGTTGTACCAAGGTAAGAAGCCAAACATATCCTATTTTAGACCGTTCGGCTTAGTTTGTTACATTCACAACAATGGTAAGGTAGACATGGCTAAATTTGACCCCAAAAATGACAAAGGTATATTTCTTGGATACTCTCTTAGCTCAAGAGCTTATCGAGTGTATAACTTGAGAACTCTTGTAGTTGAGGAAAGCCCCCATGTCATCATTGATGAATCATCTTCTAAAAGCACTAATGAAAAATCTGTTTTGCAGGACGATGAATTGAATGACGGTAATATCGAGATGATGGAAGGAAAAATTAAAAAATAAGAAGTAAAAGAACCACAAGAAGATGATGCAAATCTAGAAGATCAGTTGGAACAGCAGCTTCCAAGGAAATGGACTTTCGAAAAGGACCATCCGTCAAAGAATGTGATCGACAATATTGAAGACGGAACAAGAACACGAGCCTCCTTCAGGGAAGTTGAAAATCAGGACTATATAGCCTTACTTTCCCCGTTTGAACCTCACTCTATAGAAGAGGCCTTGAAAGATGAGTCTTGGATCATGGCTATGCAAGAAGCACTACACCAGTTTCAAAGGAACAAAGTGTGGTTCCTCGTGCCATGTCCTAGAAACCACTCAGTGATCGGAACAAAGTAGGTTTTTTGAAACAAAACAAATGATCAAGGAGTGGTAACTAGGAACAAGGTTATGCTAGTAGCTAAAGGCTATAGCCAAGAGTTTGGAATTGATTTTGATGAGTCTTTTGCTCCAGTAGCAAGACTCGAGGCAGTGAGAGTTCTATTAGCATTTGCATGCTATAGCAACATTAGATTGTTTCAAATGGATGTTAAAAGTGTATTTTTGAATGGCTACATACAGGAGGACGTGTACGTGGAGCAACCACCGGGGTTTGAGGACACGAAGCATCCAGACCATGTGTACAAGCTAGACAAGGCACTCTACGGTCTGAAACAAGCACCTCGGGCATGAAGAAGTATGCATTGGAGCTGCTGAAAAAGTTCAACCTGACCTTTACCAAACCACAACCAACTCCCATGTCCACCTCAATAAAAATTGATCAAGATGAATCAGGTAAATCCGTAGACCAAAAACTCTTCAGAAGCATGATAGGCTCCTTATTGTATTTAACTGCCAGCAGGCCCGACATTCAATTTGCTGTGTGTTTGTGTGCTCGATTTCAGTCCAATCCAAAAGAATCACGCATGTCAACTGTTAAACGAATTTTCAGATATATTGCTGGTTCAAGTAATTTAGGACTGTGGTTTCTGTGTAATTCGAGCTTTGATTTAATTGCTTATTCCGATGTCGATTATGCGGGTTGTAAAGTGGATCGTAAAAGTACCATCGGGTATTGCCAATTTCTTGGGGGATGCGTGGTTTCATGGGCCTCCAAGAAATAAAACTCAGTGGCTCTATCAACCGTCGAAGCTGAATATGTGGCTGTCGGGAGTTGCGTTGCCCAGGTGCTATGGATCCAACAACAGATGATTGATTATGGCATTTCCTTCAAAAACACTTCCATCTTGTGTCACAACACTTCAGCCATAAACTTGTCAAAGAATCCAGTCCATCACTCTCGCACAAAGCATATTGAAGTTAGACATCATTTTCTCAGGCATCATGTGAGCAAGGGTGATGTAGAAATCAGGTTCATTGAAACAGACCAACAAATTGCCAACATTTTCACCAAACCTCTAAATGAAGAAAAATTCACAACATTTAGAAGAGAATTGGGTGTTTGTAGGATAGACAAGTCTGAGTCAAGATCATTTGCATAACTATGTATATACGTCATTGCATAGCATGCATTTGCATTAGTATGATGCATAGTTGCATTTCCCCTTGTCATGCATGTGCATTATGATTGCTTGAAAAACAAAACAAAAAAAAATTATATATGTGTGAAAAACCATGATTGTGTGTATTGCATGCCTTCTATTAATAGAATACAACCATTTTCCTCCCCTGCAGCATATATTATATAGGATGATTACTACTATCTTGCTACCGAGAGGAGGAGGCCATGACAAAGTGACAGAGATTCATATGTTCTTATTTTACTGTCTCTTGGGTGGTATTGCAGTTAATATCCCAGCTATGTTTTTAGAACATATGTGTAATAACATGAAGCACAAGAACAAAACTCTTCCATATGCCGCCACACTTACTGCTATCTTTTCACACATGGACATAAACCTCTCCAAAGAATCTTCTCAAACCATTAGAGAGGCTGATATATTTACTATTCACTCCATTTGTCATAATATGGGCTATGAACTGTAAGATGGTAACTTGGTCCGGACATTGAAAAGTGCTGCACAGGAAATCAGTTCTGAGGAGGAGGATGACGATGATGCGCAGGCCGGTGCGCAACAGCCACATATTCCTGTTGAGGAGATGCCTTCCGAGGCGGTTCAGCTGCTCATGGATCGTTTGGATACTATTCATGACCGTTTAGATGCTTATGGGGAGACAATGGAGGCTATGCAACATGCTCTCATTGATCTGAAGCTATCTCATCAAGAGCACTCTCAGTATGTTACTGATACTTTGGCTAATCAATCCCACATGCTTGAAGAAGTCTTGGAGTATATTAGGCGTCCGCCAAACTCACCGACTCCTGATGATGATTAGACAGCTATGCTCTTGCAGAATGGCACACTTTCTATCCCTATCACCCCCTCTTTTTGATGATGCCAAAGGGGGAGAAATTTTGTACTATATGTGTGCCCCGGCAATCGGATACTTATACTTTATGTGTGTTGTGTGCTTGCATGCATGTGTGATTTCATCATATTTCTGTTCATTAGCAATGTTTCATTTAAGTGTTGTTGCATTTCAGTTTGCATTTAAGTTGTGTTCAGTTGCATCTCATGCATTGCATCTTGTAATTTACCCTTGAACTCAGACCTTGTTTACCTTTAACTTGTGTTGTCGGAAAAGTACTTTGGAACGTGTTTTTGCTCATCAATCTCACATCGTTGGCTGGTCTTGATTTCAGTATTATAATGCTTCTTGAGCAATTCATGTGATGCATGAAGAGTTGAACAATGCTTCTTGTGTTTTCCTCTTAATATGAAGGTTTAAGGTGGAATTCAATGTAAATGCTAAATCATTTTGAAGTCATATGTTTATGTAAGGCATGTAGTATTTTGTCATCATCAAAAAGGGGGAGATTGTTGAACCCCCTCCTTGAGTAAATGCTTATTTGTGATGGCTTTTGATGATGACCAAAACACTATATGTATTTATGTTTCCTTTGAAGTGTTCTAGCATTAACAGTTTTACAAAGCTCAACATTCTCGTTGAAGTCTTGGAGCTTCGAAGGTTAAAGACCAACCTCAACGGGTAAGCATTTTGAATTCAAAGTATGAAGCCAAACCTAATTGACATTTATGTCTTTGCAGGGCAAGGAACGTGACTAAATGCCTAAGGAACTTAAGGACGGTCGGTGAAGTCAAATTTACCTTATAATCCTTGATCTTGTTGTTTAAAGTTCATAAATTTGATCTAATGGGTTAAAGAGGTTTTGGGACTTTTCGTAGTTTGACTGGATTGGGTTTATGTCATTCCCTCTCATATTTTATAAACCCAACTTGAAACCCCCTGACTTGTTCTTCGACTTAGTAGGCCTTTTAGTCTACCTTTTGGAAGTTCTAGATCAAGGGTTGACCCATTGGGTCGACCCCTAGGTCCCCGGGTGCTGTCAGGTGCTATAAATTGGGCCTTTGAACTCTAGCTGAAAGGGTCGACCCATTGGGTCGACCCCCAGCCGCAAGGGTCGACCCCTGGTAACTTAATTTAAAAACCCGGCGGGTTCCTTCACCACATCTGCAAGGGTCGACCCCAAGGGTCGACCCCTGTTCATGTTATTTAAAACCCGCGCGGACAACCCCCGAGGGTCAACCCCAAGGGTCGACCCATTGGCCCAGAAACCCTTAAACCCTCTAAAACCGTCACGAGGGTTGACCCCAACGGTCGACCCTTTCAGTTACGAATCTTGAGCCATCATTTTGGACTTTCGTGCACTTGCACCAAAAGTCTTTCCAACCAGTCCAACTTCCATAAATCGTTCCAGATTTTATGGATCTGGTCTCTAGGGTATCTTTGAATGAACCAAGCTCTATATATACATCTTATTGGGGTATGAAACCCTAAGTGAGAGGAAAATCTAAAGGTGTGCTTCTTGTTCTAACTTTTGTGAGTGCAGGTTCGCAGCAGCAGCTCAAGGGCCTTCTTCCATCTTGTTCTGAGCCTGAAAGTGAAGGGAAGAAGCTTGAATCAAGCCTCCATATCATCCCCAACAATAAGCTGCGTGGGTTATCAAAGCTGTAACCTCATTTGTATGACAAAGCTTCATTCTTCCTCAAGGATTGATCTTCCTCCTGCAGAAGTATTCAATTACATTCAAGGAAGTGAAAGGGGGAGCTTCAACTAGGATAAATCATTCTTCACTCCCTACTCTCAGATTTACTTTGTGTCTACTTGAGCATTTGATGTAAAACTTGATTCAGATCTATGTGTGGGTTGTTCGTGTTCGGAAACACGAACGTGTGTGTGTGTGTGTGTGTGTGTGTGTGTGTGTGTGTGTGTGTGTGTGTGTGTGTGTGTGTGTGTGTGTGGTAGCCCAGATCGGGTGCCGCGTATGTGTGTTTGCTATTCTACACAGCGTGTGTTTGTGGCTCATTTCATAGTGAAGTCGTGATCCTCACAAGTGAGGGGTGGACGTAGGGGACTAGGCAGTGTACCCGAACTACCTAAAAATTCCGTGTGTCACTTGTGGTTTGTTCTTCCGCATCCATAGTCGAGTGGGCTTCATGGTGAGTTGAGCGTACACCAATTCCATTGTCAAACACCTACCATAATCCACACACATTCACAAGTGTATCCATGTTCGGGTGAGATCTAGTGCATGTACGCTTAATTTACTTAGTTTCACTTCGAAAGAATTTTAATTGGCCAATCAATTCACCCCTCCCCTCTTGATTGCCGCCTTTCGGGACTCAACAATTCATCTACTGAACAATGGAATGAATGCAGCGATGACCACAAACCACATGCAGTCACACAGTAGACGAAGGGTTTTTAGGTGGTTCAACCTCAATCCAGAGGCCTATGTCCACCCCACACTCAATCGAGTGTGGCTTCACTGCTGACTAACAGCTTGCCGCTGATCCACAGCTTCGAGGACGAATCCCTACAATCTGCTGAGCTTCACAGCTTGCTGTCCAGAGGAATCCACCTCTGCTCCGCTGAGGCTTATAGCTTCACCTGTCCAGAGGAATCTACCTCTGCCCGCTGAGGATTACAGCTTTACCTGTCCAGAGAAATCCTTCTCTGCAACTGGTACGGACACCCGAGCGCATGCGAGACACGCGTCGGCGAGCCACCGGTACCGCACGAGGAGCACGACTCGAGCCGCCTCAGCATCCCTATGGCTCAGAGACAGTCTGGAGGTTCCCCACTGAGTCATAGCATTTATCATATTTTTGGGGATTTTTATTTGTGTGTAATGTATTTTATTTTCTTTCGTCAGTGTGTAATTTAGATAGTTCGAGGGGCTTATTTGTAAAGTGGGACCCCTGGGCCCCACGAGACCCCAGGGCCCCTCCCATTGATCCACCTCAGCCTTAGGGCCCCAAGTGGGGTCAGTCAACATGTCAAATAGAGGCTTCTAGATAGGTGGGCCAAGTGGGGGACAAGTGGCTTGGAAAGTCCAAGTTGGCCACCCACCCCACCTACCAAGTTCACCCTCCACCTCCTTGGTCCAAGGGCCACCCCCCCCCCCTTAAATTTTTTAATGTTTTGTGTGTGTGTGTGTCTCATGCCATCCCAGCCCTTCATCTCCCACTCCTAGATCCTACGGTTGTGGATGGATGTGAGATGTAACCTATTTAAGCTTGTATTTTTCATTTTAGTAGAATTAATGCCATTTGAATCAAAGTATTTCCAAGAGCAAGGCCTGGTGCACCCCCCTCCTCTCTCCTCCCTCCCCCCCTTGAAGCTGTGAAGGCTTCCATTCTGAGGTGTGATGTCTCGTGTATCGGTTCCGACGATCGCCGCCGCCGCCACGAGCCGCCACCGCACCGCCTTTGCCATCAACGGAGTTCTGCCCGCGCAGTACCACAGGAGCTTCCATGAATTTCCTGTCTCAGCCCTGAGCTCAGATAGATCTGGAGATTTTATTGGGTGTTCCAGAGGTGTCAAGGACATCCACAAATTTTGGTTTGCCATTCAGATCTCTTTTTGAATTTTTTGATTTTCGTCCACTCTTCCATTTCGGTTCTGCCAGAGTTCTGTCCAGATTCATCCCCGCCCTGAGTTTCATGTCTTAGGTCCACTTTTTGATTTATTTTGGTTCTCCAATTTTATTGGAGGTTCCACCCATCCACCCCTTCATCCACAATTTTTCTAAATTTGTGGTTCGTCCATCTCATATTTTCTAAAAATCGTTCTCAGTCCCATCTACAGTTCTGTCCCCCTGTTCCCAGATCTGACCACCAGTCACCCCAAAAATCATGGTAAATCACCACCATCTCCAAATCAAATTCCAAAACTATTCCCAGTTCCGTGGTTTGATTCCCTACAATTCCTAAGAAGAGATCAAGAGCTGAATCGGAGGTTTACTAGGCAGTCAACGGTGGTTCTCAGACAAGTACCCTGCAAATCTGAGGTTTCGGTTACTATACAACAGGGGCTTGTAAATTCATTAAAGTTCTGATCCGACCAGATCCAGCAGATCTCTCTAGGTCTAGATTGAAGCATTTGAAGAGAGCTTTCCAACGATAGCTCATGCGTCCCGATCCGACGTCGGGATTGATTGCAGCGGCCGTCTTCGCCGGAGCGCGCGCCTGAAAACAGCAACTAAAAATCCGTGGGCAGCAACTTCAAAGCTTGGGAATCGGGACCGATCGACCCCCGATCGGTGTTCCCGGCCGACCGCCGTCCGTGGAGGCACGCCACCAGGGGTCCCAATCATAGTGGGTCCCACCCCCGCAGATCCGGAGGACAGCGCCATCCGTGGGCCCCGCGGGCCCGCAGAACCCGCCGTTCGGAAAGCACGAAAATGTGGAGTTCGGCACCGCCGGGCGACATCAAGATGCTGCCCGTCAACCCGAGTTGTGTGATTCCCGGACCCCACATGTGACCTTTTACCTCCCTGTGTGGAGTGGGTCAAATTATTGTGTTGCTGTAATATTGTTTAACCGGGAGTCCGTGATTCGGCCGGGGTTGTCTTCGCCACGCCGGGTGCATGGAGGTAATGGTCCGAACCTCTTGGCGTTCATTTGCTTAGCTAGTATACGGTCTTTTGCCGCTGCCGAGAGCGTATGTACTAGCCCGTGTGTCCATGTCACCGCTGTGAGAGTGAGTGTGACCCGTCCCGCGACTCGATCCGAGTCCGGAAGTTGAGTCGGACTACCCTTGACCTCCGCCGGTTCCTTAACCGCGCACAGTCCGCACTTTCCCTCGCATGGGACGACGAGTGAGCTTACACTTCTGTTAGCGACGTTTCGTCACTAAGAGCTCGTAGTGTCGGGCTTAGTGTCTCCCTGGTGTATGTTGCTGGTCGTGTCTTCATCTAGAGTCCGAGGGTGGCACCATATAGTGTCGTCTCCCGTGTCCGTCCCGCATCAGCAACGCTGACACATAGCTTGAGTAACAAGAGTTTTTAAAACAAGACAAATGAAAATAGAAAACCAAAAACAAGACTGGAATGTAGCTCAGGACAATGAGCAAATTGGCTCTGGTTCTGAACCAAGAGACCGATAAATGCAACTCTCGGTTCCTTCTTCTTCAATTTCTCTCTTAGCTCTCTCACAGATCTTCTCTCTTAATCTGGCTTGATCGCGTTTTCTCTTTTCTCTTTTTGCTTGTATCTCTCTTCTACACACTCTGATTCTTCTCTATCTCTTCAAAATTCCATCATCAGTCACTTTTTTGTTCACAGAAGAGGAGTCGTATATATCTTCAGTCAGGGACCCACGAGCTCACCCACTAGGCGTGTGGAGGGAACATTCCCGCCAAATGATTTCAGTAAGCTTTCACCCACTTGTCCAATTCTGAGCACTATAGCTTTCCTCGTGGCAATCCTTTTTCAGGGACGGTCCGCCTTGGATCACATGCCCCCGTTAAAGATTTCGAGCAGTTGACCTGTTAATCATGTCAAAAAATATGATAGTCACACAGATATGAATATTGCATAGGCTTGCTAAAAGAATGTTTGACAATCCATAAAGCACACATGGGCAGACTCAGTATGCACAGACTATGGGTGTGCATACGGCAGACAATGCACCGACCCTATATGCCAAACCTCAAGTTGCACAGACTCTACGCGTACAAGAATCAGGAGTTCCACAAACTCTGCTATGCATTATGCGAGGTAAGCACAGACAGCCAAAGTAATGTGCATAGACTTTATGTTCACGGTGCAAGAGTTGCACCGACTTGATGGCATGCGACAACAACCATTGCACCGACTTATTGTGCCTAGACCTAAGCATTTACGGACTTGATCTCGTGCAACAGTTGCTAGTGCATCGACTTGACTACTGCATGGATGACACTTGCACCGACTTAGTCGCGTGCAACAATTACGGATGCATCGACTTGGTGTATGCTTCCACAGACTCTGCACAGACTTAGTTGCATGGTTCAACTAAGATTGCATCGACTTGGTCGTGTACAGCAACAAGGGTTGCATTGACTTGATGAATGCATGCACGGACTTAATATGAGACGGACATGGAAGTGCATTGACTTAGACTTCTATAATGAAGCATGCAAAGACTTAAGCTTCTTGCACAATAGTGTGTTGCATCGACTTGAACCATGCACGAACTAATCAATTAGGAGATGCTTCGACTTGAACATGCTTTGAAAAGACATTGCATCGACTTTATGAAGTGCAATGTGAAGACAGCAACGACTTAACCAGTTCAGCTGCTTGTGTTATTATTCAAAGTGAAAGACTAAAATTGATTAGGGTGATTATTTAATTCAATCTTAACATGATTCATAAGTTGTCATTATCAAAACTAGATTTCTAACAATCTCCCCCTTTTTGATGATGACAACATAATGAGTCATGTATGATAATTCACACACTTAATCAATCCAAGTCATTCAATCAAGTTTGAACACAAGACAGAATTCATTTGCTAACATGCATGTCACAAACATCATTACAGCACTAAATGCAATATGAGTTCCTGCATATGCATACTAACATTTCTGTGTATAATAGGAAAATGCAGATTAGTGTTTGAGTAAAATATCTCATTCAGCATTTTTTCAATTAGAGAACTAAAAACTGTCCATCAGTAAGCTGTAAGCTTTCATATACAGACCACTGTCCACCTTTCACAGTTTTCATATACAGACCACTGTCCACCTTTAAGCTGTAAGCTTTCATATACAGAACACTGCTCACCTTTCACAATTCCCAATATATTCCCCCCCTTTGTCATTATCAAAAAGGGTGGGGAAATCTTGGGAATCAGTAGCCTCTGTAGCTGCCCCTGTCTCTTGGGTATTGTGCAGAACTTGAGCCTGGGGTAGAAAGTCTGGTCATCACAGAAGTTTGAAAATCTCTGATGGAGTTTGACAACTCATCTAGCTTGTGATGCACTGTGCTCCCCAGTCTGTCCACCAGGGAGGAGGTGGAATCTTGCTTGGTGATAACATGTTTAATATTCTCTGTGACATTCTGCAATTGTGACTGAACAACTTTAAACTTATTGAGGATCTCAGGCTGACTTACTGCAATTTTGTTCACTGTATTCTTTATTATCTCAAACTCAATCTTGAGATCAAAGGTATGGTCAAGAATTTGAGCGAGCTTGCTGAATGATGAAATTTGGGTATCTTGCAACTTGCTCACCATTTCACCAACTCTATTGTTGACTCCCATAAGTGATTCCAAAATCTCTCACGCTGCTGCATCAGTTCTTTGTTTAGCAGTCATAAACTGAATCCATTGAGCTTTCACAACGTTTTCCAAATGTTCCATCCTGGCATTTACTCTGTTCAGATGAAAGTTAGTGAAGAGAAACTGTGCATTCATACATTCATGTTGACTTTGTACCAAATTTGTCAGATTGGTGAGCATTTCAGAAATATTTGGCTCAAAATTTGATTCAGGTGAACTTACTGAGGAGGCACTGGAATCAGGAAGTTCAACATTATAAGCTGGAGGTTCTTCTTCTGGTGACAATGGTTGTGGTGTACCAAAACCAACAATTTCTCCCATATGAGGTCCATGTGTAGGAGCTGGTTCAAATGACATTCGTGGATACATTATCAAGTGAGGAGCAGGGCCCCTCACATATTCACGTGAGTATTCCTCACCTACCCCTGGAGCTGGTGCTTGAGGTTGCTCTAGTGGAATTTCTTCATCTTCCTCTACATCAGCCTCTTTGTAGTGTCCCGGATCTTTCGGATCCTTCCTTGTGTGCCCCGGATCTTTCGGATCCTTCCTTGTGGGTCTCGGATCTAGTTTATCGGGGTGTCCAACCCTATTGTGTCCAAAATTTCGTTTCGAACATCTTTCGTCTTCGGATCGGCGCGATCCGGAGTTATTTCGGAGGCCCAGAGTGTGTCCGCGGCTTTTCCCGTGCGTGTTTTCCGATTTACGCGTACGGGTTTCGACGAATCCTTCGGAACCCTGTAGCGGGTGAACCGGGTCGTTCACCAGCCCGCGAGTGGTACCGTTGCGATCAGCGCGTCGAGGCGATCGAGGAGGTGTATTTTTCTATTTTTTGGCATTTTTTTGATTTTTCGGATTTTCTTTATATATCAATTTTTTTTCTTTTCTTTTTACCTTTTCCTTTTCTTCTTCTTCCTCCTTCCTTCAACCGTGAGAGCTCCCCCTCCCCCGCGGTCGATCTTCTTCCCCCCCGGGCGACCGAGACGCGGCCCCTCTCACTCCGACAACGGCGTGGCAGCGGCGACGGCGGCAAGGCGGTCCCGGTGGCGTGCTTTTCGTGGCGAGAGGCGGGGCGTTCGTGGGAGTAAAAGCTTCATCCTTGATTTCGGTGGTGATTCGGTGGATTTCGAGCTTCCTTGAGGTAGGGGGACGGATCCTTGTCCTCTTCATAGCATTCCCCGTGATTTCTAGGCCGTGGAGAGGCCGAGTGGGGTTAAATCCATGCCGGGAGGGTCATTTTCTTGCTTGGGGTTTGAGCGCCGGATCCGTCGATTCGTGGAGTTTTTGATCGATTTGGGGGCTCTAGATGCATGCTAGGACGTTGTGGGGTGATCCCCCGTTGTTTTCCCTTCACCAGGGGTGGTGAATGGGCGTGGATCTATGTTTTCTGGGCGTGTTTCGTGAACCGGGCTCGGCCCATTGTCGCGCTATAGTCCAGTGGCGCGTTCTTGATGAACGCGCCGTGTCGTCCGAGCGTGTCCGTCTGAGAAGATGAACAGTAAGGCGGTGGAGAACGCGCCTGGTTCTGGTAGCGCGATCTCTAGATCGCGCTACCCAAGACTAGCGCGTTCAGGTGTGAACGCGCTAGCTTTGGGCAGCGTGACATGGAAGATCGCGCTAGCCATAGCTAGCGTGTTCTTCGGTGTCGCACTAGGGATACCTAGCGCGACCATCCCCCTTCCCCGAATCATGTTCTTGCGGGTAGCGTGACCTCCGGTTGGGTGAGTTGCGGACCCGATTGTGGCGTGTGGCCCTAGGGATGCCGTGGGCACCCAGTGAGAGCCACAGGGGCACCCGGGGTTCCCCGGAGAGTCAGTTACCTCGGTACGGGTGCCACGTGACTTGAGGGACGGTTGGACCTCATGCGTGTCCCCGGCACCTGAGCCTATCGTATGGTCATCGTGAGTCTGTGCTAGTGTTTGGTTGGTGGTTTCCGTGGATTAGTCCTTACTCCCAGTGACCCTACCACTAGTCGTAGCTTTCCCACGGCACGCGTGTGCTGGCTCGCCTGGGAGTGGCTGAGCTGCGTACCCGAGAGACGGTGAGTAGGCTGGTTACCGCAGGGCCCCCGCGTACTTCCGAGTCCGGGTTTTGGGGGAAATACCAGCTAGAGGACAGGCCTAGGGCGTACGGTTTGAGTGTGCACACGATGCTGAGGGTTCGGACCCGCGCTGACGAGCGCGACCTCAGCTAGTCCTTGTTTTGCGGTTACTTCTGGTTACTGAGTGTGTCTGAGTCTCACGCCAGGGGCGTAGTAGCTAGACACTTGTGACGCGGTATAAGACGTCAGGGGACGCATCCCGTCGTTCTTCTAGTGGGTGGTGCTCCTGCTCACTGGCAGGCGTGGACTCGCGTTTTGTGGGACCAAGGTTCCGTAGTGCGGTACTGTTAGAGTAGTCAGCTTTTTCGTTTATTTATTTTAGCTTGTCGGTTCTACCGTACTCTTGTTTGGTAGGATTATCTTCTTCTTTCCCATTTTTCGTGCGAGGTGGGGATTCGCGGGATCCCTACTGGGCCAATGAGATGAGGCTCACCCCTGCTCTTCAGGTTGGGCGGGGTCGACGGGAGGCGCGGCTGAGTTTCAGCGTGGTTCCTCTAGCTAGGGTTAGTCGCCAGTCTGCCAGAGCCGGGGGATGCCCCGTGTAGTTGTACTCCAGGGAATGCCCCGTGTTGTTGTACTTTCTTTCCCATTGACTGTACTTTCCTTTGGACATGAGACACTGTGGACCTTGTAGCAGTTTATTTATTTATATTATTATGTGCATTTTATTTTAGATTATTGTGCTATCTCTGTGGTCGTTGCAACTTCTCTTGTACCCCCACACCACTCCTTTCTACCCTTCCGAGTCTACGGGCTCGTGGGTTGGCGGACCGAGATTCGAGACGCGCCGGTTCCTTTCCGGTACTCGGATCCCCGGGTCGTCACAGCTGGTATCAGAGCATAGGTTGTGGAGGTGCATCGGAACTTGGAACGAATTGCAGTGGTCCAGAAGGTCCATGAATGTCCGGTACAGTCGGCGACTGGCTTAGGGTCGTGTGTTTTATTGATTTCTGGTTGCTTTTCTTTGATGCCAGGTGTGTTATGGCGCCACGGAGGAGGACTCGTGCCCAGCAGAGAGAGTCTAGTGGTGGTCCAGAGGAGCAGAGCAGGGCTTCAGTTTTCGAGGGTGTATCTGGAGATGCGAGAGCTACAGGGATGGACGACTTCTTCCGAGGCATGTTTGAGTATGTGTTTCAGCGGCAGCAGGGAGGTCAGCAGTAGGGAGATCATCAGCAGTAGGGTGGCGATGCTGGTGAGGATCGGGCTCGTGGTGGTCATGGTCGTGTGCTGAAGGAGTTCTTGCTGTTTCAACCTCCTTCTTTCAGTGGGCAGCAAGATCCTGAGGTGGCCAGAGAGTGGCTGGATGATGTTCAGCGGATTTTCAGTGCGATGGAGTGTTCCGAGGAGGAACAGGTGGCGTTGGATACTCATCGTCTTCAGGGATCAGCCCGTACTTGGTGGACGTCAGAGTGGGGTTCAGTGTTCCAGTCTCGTCCTCTTCGGCAGATTGCGTGGCAGGAGTTCATCACGGCTTTCGAGCGTGCCTTCTGTCTGTCCTTTGTCAGGTCGCAGAGGTTGCGTGAGTTCATGGAGCTGACTCAGGATGACATGTCGGTGATGCAGTACCGTGCCAGGTTTATCGAGTTGGGCCGTTATGCTCCTCATATCATGGCAGATGAGGAGGTGAAGACCGATCAGTTTGTGGGTGGTTTGAGGCTAGAGTTGAGGCATCATCTTCTTGCGTCAGGATTGACCACTTTGGATGCGGCGTGCAAGGCAGCATCGGCACTAGAGAGAGATTTGCAGAAGGTTCGAGGGCAGCGCAGTGCTAGTCGGGTGCAGGCAGGTTTTGGCCAGCCGTCAGCAGTGCAGCAGCAGAGTACCGTCCAGCTCTCGGCAGGTGGTTCAGTGGCGACGCAGTCTGTGGCTCCTGTGCCTGAGTCTTCATCCTTTGGCTCGAGGCTCAAGAAGTTACTCAAGGAGGCGGGCCTCGGCGGGAGACGCCGGGGTAAGAAGGGGCAGTCACAGCAGGAGTCGTCGGCCAGTGATCAGCAGTCCGTAGCTTTGCAGCGTCAGGGTTGGGTGTCAGGTGCTCGGGGCGGTTGTCCCAAGTGCGGTGGTTCTCATCCAGGCAGACCGTGTTCGGCGCCTGTGATTTGCTTCAGGTGCGACCAGCCAGGGCACATGGCACGTGACTATCCGCAGAGACCACGCCAGCCACCCGAGTTTCAGTAGCAGCAGCAGCAGTTTTGGCCCCAGCAGTCATCAGCACAGCCGCAGCAGTACCATCAGCAGGGACAGTTTCCTCAGTTGTCACGGTCAGCTACTGTGGGGAGGCAGAGATCCCGAGGCAGAGTGACTCACATGACCAGGGCGGAGGCTGAGGCGTCGCATTTGGTGGAAGGTACTCTTTCGATTTTGGGTAGTGCGGCTCGTGTTTTGTTTGATTCGGGTGCTTCTCATTCGTTCATCTCGGAAGTTTTTGCTCAGAGCGTGGAGGACCCAGTGACCGAGGTGTCCTGTGACTTGGCGGTAGAGTTGCCTACCGGTGACTTCATGGTCACCTCGTACTGCTTTGAGAAGGTACCTGTGTGGGTGGAAGGGCGGAGTTTGCCGGCTAGACTCTATGCGTTATCGCTTCAGGACTTCGATGTGATTTTGGGCATGGATTGGCTAGAGGCTCATCATGCCTTGGTGGATTGCGGCTCGAAGAAGGTCTACTTCCGACAACTTCGTGGACCCACCTTATATTTCCAAGGTATTCGGTCTTCCTCTTCCCGCTTGCTTATTTCTGCTATCCGTGCACGTCGTTTGCTTGATGCAGGTTGTCAGGGCTTTCTCGCATCCGTGATTTTGGTTGAGCGACAGGGTCCTGATGTAGAGGATGTTCCTGTCGTGTGCGAGTTCCCTGATATTTTTCCCGAGGAGTTGCCAGGGTTGCCACCGCAGCGAGAGATTGATTTTGTGATTGAGGTGGTGCTAGGTACGACGCCTATGTCGAGGGCCCCTTATCGGATGGCGCCTGCCGAGTTGCGAGAGCTGAAGGCGCAATTACAGGAGTTGCTGGCCAAGGGGTATATTCGTCCTAGTTATTCCCCGTGGGGTGCGCCGGTGTTGTTTGTGAAGAATAAGGATGGTAGTTTGAGGCTATGCATCGACTACCGTCAGTTGAACCAGGTGACTGTTAAGAACAAGTATCCGTTACCGCGGATTGATGACTTGTTCGATCAGCTTCAGTCGGCCCAGGTGTTTTCGAGGATCGATTTGAGATCGGGTTATTACCAGCTGCGGATCCAAGAGTCGGACGTGGAGAAGACGGCGTTTCGGTCGAGGTATGGGCATTATGAGTTCTTGGTGATGCCGTTTGGGCTCACCAATGCCCCTGCAGCGTTTATGGACTTGATGCATAGGGTGTTTCGTCCGTACTTGGACCAGTTTGTGGTCGTGTTTGTGGACGATATCCTTGTGTATTCGCGGTCTGCTGAGGAGCATGTGCAGCATTTGAGAGTGGTATTGCAGACCCTACGCGATCACCAGTTATATGCCAAGTACAGCAAGTGCGAGTTCTGGCTCCGAGAGGTGCACTTTCTGGGGCATGTTATTTCTGGTGATGGTGTTTCCGTGGAGCCGGCCAAGGTCGAGGCGGTGGTGCAGTGGCCGAGGCCGAGTTCTGTCACAGAGATTCAGAGTTTCTTGGGGCTTGCAGGTTATGATCGGCGGTTTATTCAGGATTTCTCTCGTATTGTGGCCCTGATGACCAGGCTTATGCGGAAAGAGGTGGAGTTCATCTGGACGGAGGAGTGTGAGCGGAGCTTCATGGAGCTGAAGAGATTGCTTACCACTGCTCCGGTTTTGGTGTTGCCATCTGGCTCGGATGGTTTCGTGGTGTGTACAGATGCTTCCGGGGTAGGCCTCGGTGCTGTGTTGATGCAGCATGGGAGAGTTGTGGCGTATGCGTCGCGGCAGTTGAAGCCACATGAGGCGAACTACCCTACTCATGATCTTGAGTTGGCAGCGGTGATCTTCGCTCTGAAGATCTGGAGGCATTATTTGTACGGCGAGAGGTTTGAGCTTTTCACTGACCACCAGAGTTTGAGGTATGTGTTTATGCAGAAGGACCTTAACCTCAGACAGAGGAGGTGGATGGAGTACATGAAGGATTATGACGTTACTCTGTCTTATCAGCCTGGCAGGATGAACGTCGTGGCTGATGCTCTGAGCAGGAGGGTAACGGTCAGTCAGATGTTGTTAAGGAAGTGGAAGCTTTGGGAGCAGGTCCCGGCCATGACTTTTAGGCTCAAGGTCCCTCAGGAGCAGGGTTCGGCTATCCTTGCGAGTCTGACTGTCACGCCTACGGTGCGTCGACAGGTGACTGAGGCCCAGCGAGCGGACCCCGAGCTACCTCGTATTTTGTCGATGGCCGAGGTGGAGTTTGGCGAGGATGGAGCTGTGAGGTTCAGAGGTAGATTGTATGTGCCAGCCGAGGGGCAGGTGCGGCGTAACGTATTGCGTGAGGCTCATGGGAGTCGGTATGCCGTGCACCCCGGATCGGCCAAGATGTTCCAAAACCTGAAGAGGCAGTTTTGGTGGCCTGGCATGAAGAGAGATGTTACGGAATTTGTGGCCAGGTGTTTGACCTGTCAGCAGGTGAAGGCTGAGCACCAGCGACCAGGAGGCACACTTCAGCCCTTGGACATTCCTGCGTGGAAGTGGGATCACGTGACCACTGATTTTGTGGTCGGTTTGCCGAGGACGTCCAGTGGGGAGGATAGTATCTGGTTGCTAGTGGATAGACTGACGAAGATGGCGCGGTTTCTGCCGGTCAAGGTTAGTTGGAGCGTGCAGCGCTTGGCTCGTCTGTACGTGGAGCGGATCGTCCCGTTGCATGGAGTCCCTATCTCCATTGTATCGGATCGTGATCCCCGTTTCACTTCTGGATTCTGGAGGAGTTTCCAGAGGGCTCTAGGCACTGAGTTGGCATTCAGCTCAGCCTATCATCCTCAGTCAGACGGTCAATCTGAGCGGACCATCCAGACTTTAGAGGACATGTTGCGAGCGTGTTGTTTGGAATGGCAGGGGAGTTGGACCCACCATCTGCCATTAGTGGAGTTTGCCTACAACAACGGCTATCATTCGAGCATCGGTATGGCTCCCTATGAGGCGTTGTATGGGTGACCTTGTCGGACTCCGCTTGATTGGTTCGAGGTGGGCGAGTGTGCCTTGACCAGACCAGATTTGGTGTAGCAGTGCGTTGAGGTGGTGCATCTCGTTCGGCAGAAGATGTTGGCAGCTTAGAGCCGGCAGATAAGTTATGCCGATCGGAGGAGGCGACCTCTCAGCTTTGCTGTGGGAGATCGAGTTTTCTTGAGAGTGTCTCCCATGAAGGGCGTGATGCGCTTCGGTAGGCGTGGGAAGTTGAGTCCCCGCTACGTTGGTCCCTTCCCCATCGTTGAGCATGTTGGGGAAGTTGCTTATCGGTTGTAGCTACCTCCGGAGCTTTCCGCCGTGCATGATGTGTTCCACGTGTCGATGCTTCGAAAGTACATGCCCGATGATTCTCATGTTCTTGAGGATGCCGTTTGGCCTGAGGTGACCCCAGATCTATCCCTTCCGGAGTTTCCTGTTCGCATTGAGGATCGGTGGGAGCAGCGCCTGCGGAACAAGGTTATTCCTTTGGTTAAGGTGGTCTGGCAGCGTCATTCTGGCGGCGAGGCGTCTTGGGAGCGCGAGGATGAGATGCGGGAGTTGTATCCTTATTTGTTTGTGTGAGTCTTCCCCTTTCTTGTGCCTTGTCCTTGAATTTCGAGGACGAAATTCATTTAAGGGGCGAGGGCTGTAGTGTCCCGGATCTTTCGGATCCTTCCTTGTGTGTCCCAGATCTTTCGGATCCTTCCTTGTGGGTCCCGGATCTAGTTTATCTGGGTGTCTGACCCTGTTGTATCCGAAATTTCGTTTCGAACATCTTTCGTGTTCGGATCGGCGCGATCCGGAGTTGTTTCGGAGGCCCGGAGTGTGTCCGCGGCTTTTCCCGTGCGTGTTTTTCGATTTCCGCGTAAGGGTTTCGGCGAATCCTTCGGAACCCTGTAGCGGGTGAACCGGGTCATTCACCAGCCCGCGAGTGGTACCGTTGCGATCAGCGCGTCGTGGCAATCGAGGAGGTGTATTTTTCTATTTTTCGGGATTTTTCTGATTTTTTGGATTTTCTTTATATATCAATTCTTTTTCTTTTCTTTTTACCTTTTCCTTTTCTTCTTCTTCCTCCTTCCTTCAACCGTGAGAGCTCCCCCTCCCCCGCTGCCGATCTTCTTCCCCCCCGGGCGACCGAGACGTGGCCCCTCTCACTCCGGCAACGGCGTTGCAGCAGCGACGGCGGCAAGGCGGTCCCGGTGGCGTGCTTTTCGCGGCGAGAGGCGGGGCGTTCGTGGGAGTAAAAGCTTCATCCTTGATTTCGGCGGTGATTCGGTGGATTTCGAGCTTCCTTGAGGTAGGGCGACGGATCCTTGTCCTCTTCATAGCATTCCCCGTGATTTCTAGGCCGTGGAGAGGCCGAGTGGGGTTAAATCCATGCTGGGAGGGTCATTTTCATGCTTGGGGTTTGAGCGCCGGATCCGTCGATTCGTGGAGTTTTTGATCGATTTGGGGGCTCTAGATGCATGCTAGGACATTGTGGGGTGATCCTCCGTTGTTTTCCCTTCACCAGGGGTGGTGAATGGGCGTGGATCTACGTTTTCTGGGCGTGTTTCGCGAACCGGGCTCGGCCCGTTGTCGCGCTATAGTCCAGTGGCGCGTTCTTGATGAACGCACCGTGTCGTCCGAGCGTGTCCGTCTGAGAAGACGAACAGTAAGGCGGTGGAGAACGTGCCTGGTTCTGGTAGCGCGATCTCCAGATCGCGCTACCCAAGACTAGCGCGTTCAAGTGTGAACGCGCTAGCTTTGGGCAGCGCGACATGGAAGATGGCGCTAGCCATAGCTAGCGCGTTCTTCGGTGTCGCGCTAGGAATACCTAGCGCGACCATCCCCCTCCCCCGAACCGTGTTCTTGCGGGTAGCGTGACCTCCGGTTGGGTGAGTTGCGGACCCGGTTGTGGCGTGTGGCCCTAGGGATGCCGTGGGCACCCAGTGAGAGCCACAGGGGCGCCCGGGGTTCCCCAGAGAGTCAGTTACCTCGGTACGGGTGCCGCGTGACTTGAGGGACGGTTGGACCTCATGCGTGTCCCCGGCACCTGAGCCTATCGTATGGTCATCGTGAGTCTGTGCTAGTGTTTGGTCGGTGGTTTCCGTGGATTAGTCCTTACTTCTAGTGACCCTACCACTAGTCATAGCTTTCCCACGGCACGCGTGTGCTGGCTCGCCTGGGAGTGGCTGAGCGGCATACCCGAGAGGCGGTGAGTAGGCTGGTTACCGTAGGGCCCCCGCGTACTTTCGAGTCCGAGTTTAGGGGGAAATACCAGCTAGAGGACAGGCCTAGGGCGTACGGTCTAAGTGTGCACACGAGGCTGAGGGTTCAGACCCGCGCTGACGAGCGCGACCTCAGCTAGTCCTTGTTTTGTGGTTACTTCTGGTTACTGAGTGTGTCTGGGTCTCACGCCAGGGGCATAGTAGCTAGACACTTGTGACGCGGTATAAGACGTCAGGGGACTCATCCGGTCGTTCTTCTAGTGGGTGGTGCTCCTGTTCACTGGAAGGCGTGGACTCGCATTTTGTGGGACCAAGGTTCCGTAGTGCGGTACTGTTAGAGTAGTCGGCTTTTCCGTTTAATTATTTTAGCTTGTCGGTTCTACCGTACTCTTGTTTGGTAGGATTATCTTCTTCTTTCTCGTTTTCCATGCGAGGTGGGGATTCGCGAGATCCCTACTGGGCCAATGAGATGAGGCTCACCCCTGCTCTTCAGGTGAGGCGGGGTCGACGGGAGGCGCGGCCGAGTTTCAGCGTGGTTCCTCTAGCCAGGGTTAGTCGCCAGTCTGCCAGAGCCGGGGGATGCCCCGTGTAGTTGTACTCCGGGGGATGCCCCGTGTAGTTGTACTCCGGGGAATGCCCCGTGTTGTTCTACTTTCTTTCCCGTTGACTGTACTTTCCTTTGGACATGAGACACTGTGGACCTTGTAGCAGTTTATTTATTTATATTATTATGTGTATTTTATTTTAGATTATTGTGCTATCTCTGTGGTCGTTGTAACTTCTCTTGTACCCCCACACCACTCCTTTCTACCCTTCCGAGTCTACGGGCTCGTGGGTTGGCGGACCGAGATTCGAGACGCGCCGGTTCCTTTCCGGTACTCGGATCCCCGGGTCGTCACACTCTTGGTCTGGTGCTGGAGCTATCTGAGGTTGCTCACCATTTTCAGCTTCTTTTTCTCTTTCAGAATCACTCATTTGCTTATATGTAGCAGAAATTTCTTTTTCACCTGTCTCTTCCTTATGAATATCATCCATTTTATCTTCTTTTTCAACTTCACACTGTTCCTCTGTCCTTTCCTCTTCCTGTGCTTGTGCTTCTTCCTCCTCACTTTGTTCTTCTTGCTGTCTCTAATTTCTTATTCAGCTGGTGCTTCTTCTTGTGCTTGCTGATCAGTGGGCTGCTGTGACTGAGATTGTATACCAAATTTATCAAACAATTCATTAATATTTTGATGCAGCTGGTGCTTTATCTGATCATCAGTTAGATTAAGCTCATGAACCTCTTGTTCTAACTGCATGTATTTGAGTTGTTTTTCAGCTGGCTTCTCAACAGTTTCTTTTTCTGTTTCTCTTACTCTGTCTTCTGGCTGCTCTCTGGCCTGAACACTTTCAGTTTGTTCCTCTATTGGAGGCAAATCCTCCCCCTAACTTGGATCCTTGAGCTTCAAATTCAAATATCTGGAAATGAAATCCATGTTATATATGTTGACCTTTGGAATATCATTTGGAGCCTCGCCATCCATAGAAATGCATGATTTCTTGAATACTGTAGTCAGGTGGGCTGCATAAGGAAGAATTCTCCTTGACTCTTTGCAAGTTCCCATGATCTGGATGATTATTTCTGGCAAACAAATTCTAATTCCCTTCAGCAAATAATATAAAATTAATCTTTGTGTTTTGGTCAGTCTACTTCTTCCTCCAACTTGTGGAGTGATCATGGTAGTCAGAATATGATGCAGTAATCTCTTTAGAGGAGAAAACTTAATTGTATTAAACTGACCAAATAGAGTTTGCTTTCTGTCAGACAAATCACTCGGCACATCATTAATCACTGAAAATGCATCGTGAAGATCGTACAGAAATTCACCTTCAATCTCACCATCTTCAGGTATTCTGAACACCTTATGTAGAGAGTGCCTAGTGATCTCAATTTCAATTCCTTTGACATTTGACACAAGTTTCGATTGACCAGAAATGTATCTCAGATTACTGTAGAACATTGCTACAAGTCTAGGATTATAGACTTTATGCTTGCTCAAAAACTTCTTCCATTTTTGAAAATTAAACATTTCCACTAGTTCAGGAAATTTGGAGAGCATTTTACGATCATGGAAATCCACATATCTGGGGAACACTATCTTCCCCACTTCCAAAATCATCTCGACTTGAGAAGAAGGCTGAGCAGAAATACCTCTTTCCTCAGAGTCTTTAATCACTTTCTCTTTCCCTTTTCTTTTCTTTCTTTCCGAAACATCCTCGCCTCTTTCTGATTTGATTTCTGCTGGCGGCATCATCTCCAAAGCTTTTCTTTTGCCTTTGACAGCCTCCTTCTGAACAGCTTCAAATGACACCCCTTTTGCATGAATCTCTTTCGACCTCCTCTCATAGTGCTGAGTCTCTCCAAACTTCTTGGCTTGAGGAACTGAAGACTGCTACTCCTCCATTACCTTCCTCTTCCCCTTGCTCTTTGCCGTCGGAGAAGACATAGTGGAAGACGACGATGGAGAAGAAGACGATTTCTGACACGAAGGATAAAGACAAATGGAGAAACAAGTAGAGGGAATGTAGAGAGGCGGATAGAGGAAATGTAGAGAAGTTAGACCAGAGAGAGACACTCACGGCTAGGAGTCGTGAGTGCGGGAAGGTCTCGGCTTGAATGCGGAGGGTATGAGAGACACTTTAGGGTTGAGTAATAAAAAGGGAATACTGTTGCCTTTACCCGATACACACCTCTAACCCAAACTACCCCTCTCTTATATAAAATACCTTTCTTCTCCTTTTTCATGGTCTTCAGCGTATCAGCCTTATATCTTACTCATTCATTCTTCTAAAAAACATCTTTTAATACACAGTCAATGGAGATAAAACATTCTAATTGCAGTACAATGCTCAGTAAGAAAAGAATCATTAATCTTACTCCTTACTTTCATTAGATAAAATTGGTTTCAAAATCAGTCTTATATTGAGTTTTAACTCATATTTCGGCGTCTGAAGAAGACCCAAGGTCAACCATATCAACTTTTTCTTTTCTTTTATTTTTCTAACTAGAGCATTCCGGTATGACTGGCCTTTTTACTCAAGGAAACATGTTTATCAAACACCAGAATCCCTGGTTACTCAGCACAGTCTACGTTTATGCCTTCTTTTATGAACAGAGATAGCTCATTTCTTCATGACATACCGTTTAAATTTCTTTGATCTAGATACCCAATTTCTCAGAAATTTTGCCATTGCTCTGTCATTTTATATTTATTTTATTTAATGGCGTATTCCCTGGTCTACATCCAGATTAGCCTGAAGACATGATTTAATAAATATTATAAGACATCCTCTTCTACCAGATTATCTTTTTACTCATAACTTTCAGATTTATGACTTTTCTTCAGCTGGACACTTCCAGTTATTAGAATGTTTTCCACTCCATTGAAAATACATTAAGGAGTCATTTTGAATAATTAATAATAAGATATAAACTTTACAGGCAGAAGATCATTTATTTGGGGAGATCAGCAATTTTATACACAGATTGAGATGGTTTTAGTAACCAATAATGTGTAATAAGTAAAGGTAACAGAATTCAATACATTACTCCCCCTAACTGTCGGCTTATGAGAATGTATGATAGAAAGATGGATGAGAAGAAGTAAACTAAGGGCATGTCACGATGAAAGAAGGTAGGGGGATGGAATACCTAGCCACAAAGTAGAAAAAGTGCAATTCAGGATAGGATTACAGACAGCCCTTGACTTATGACCTCCTTAACCTTCTCCTAACCCAAAGTCTTCAGACAGATTCTAACATAATCAACTCAACCTCAGCAGTAATCTGCTCAGACTTGGCAGCTCAACCAGCAACATATACCAAAACCATAATGTTCAGCATAAAATCCATGACTCATTGAATCTGATCAATTCAACTCTGCTCCCCCTTACTATGTGAAAAAATTCCATTCAAACATAGCTTTGTTTTTCTTGCAGATATACAGAGATGTAGATTCTAAATGCCAGTTCTATTTCTATATGCATGAATATGCAATTAACTAACTCTTTTTAGATTTTTCAAATTTTGATGATAAGCAATGAATTCAGTTTCTAAATGCAATGTGCAGGGAATTTGACAGAACATGCATCATGACAAAAATGTGCAAGACATTCAGAAACAACTACAATTTTTCATGTGCATTCATTTAAAGCAAACAAATTCAGAAGATAGTATTTGAACAGAAATTTCAAAACTGACCTGAAAAGTGCAATCATGGGGTATTCATTCTCGAATGTCTTAGTTTATTTACCCCCTTTTATTTCACCAAGGCATATATGCAAAACAACATTTATTTACCCCCTTTTAGTTCTGAGATACCAGCTGCACCTTTAGAGGGTGCTCTCCACAATGTTCTAGCATCATAATAATCAGATTTCATCAAACGACAGTTAGACATGAAATGGCCAAACTATCCATAATAATGACAAGAAGCACTAGATTTCATGTTCTTTTTATATGAGTAAGCATGAGCATGAACTTGATGTGAATGAACATGATTGGTACTTCTGTTAGCATGAGGATTTTCTTTTCTGAAACCTACCAACCTGCACTGATTTGCTTTGTGGCCAGGTTTTCCATATTCAAAACATGCAACAGTATTTCTTTTAAAATCATATTTGTTTTCATCAAAGACATTTTGGTACACAGGGGTTTTAGCAAAGCTAAAGTGACTATTTCTCCCCTATGCATGCCAACATTGTGCAGTAATGTGGCCAAACTTGCCACAGCAATAATACTGAGTTTTCTTTTTCTGAACAGTAGGAGGTTTCCTAGGATGAAAATTTCTAGGATGCATCCTAACTGCACTTCGTTCATCATTTTTCATGATTAAACAGTCATGCATAACATGTCCACACTTCCCACAATAATGACATGTTACTCCTTTGTTATTCACATACACTGGTTTGACAGTATTGACATTCGCATGAGAATGTGAATGTGTGTGTGAACAGTTGGCAGCATGCATATAAGAATTAGGGACATATTTGTACTTATTTAATTCAACATTCTTCTTTGGTTTGTGAACATTTTTCTAATTTTTATTTGAATTTTCTACTCTCTTTGCAATGAATTGAAAAATAGAAGTTCTAGATGAGTTAGCATGTTCTGAACTTTTCACAAAAATAGTTGGATTCTTCTGTTCATTGGTCAGTTTATTAACAGGCACATATCCAAGCCCTTCTTTCTGAAAATTCACGTTAGAACCCAGTAGTTTATTCAAGTTGTCTTTTCCTTTAACAAATTTTGACAGAGAAGCTTTTAAATCATCAATCTCAGTTTGCAATAAAACAATGTCATCTTCACAGGAAGTGATTTGGTTATGCAAACCATCATTCAGCCTTTTCAGATTTTCATTTTCCTGCATTATCTTCAGATTATCATTAGCTTTTTTGTCATTCAAAATTGATTTACCTTTCTCAAAGGCCATCAGTCTTTCTGATAATACAATGTTCAAAATCATCAGCTTCTTGTTTTGATCTTTCAATTGAGCATTTTCTTCAAGCAGTTTTCCTTCACATTCCTCAACTTCGATTTTCTTTTCTAACAAAGATTTTTTTTCTTCTTTCAGAGATTTAACTTTATCATACTTCTCAATCAGATGCTCATTCAAAACAGTCAAGTCTTCAATAAAGAAATTGACAGTGTTAGAATTTACCTGAGACGAAGCTTCCTCCATTTGATCATGCTCTTCGTCTGTAGCCATGAAACACTTCACCTCATCTTGACACTTACTGGCTGCAACCATATTGACAATTTCGGAGGCACTGCAGCATTCAGACACATAAGGAAACTTGTCAGTATTTATCGCCCTTCCGGTTAGCTCCAGGGCCTTCTGATTCTTAGAGAATTTCAGCTGATCTGAAGTTTTCCATAAGGATTTATCCTTTGGAACTTCATAAGGGCTGTGTGCAATGATTATCCATAGATCTGGATTAACCTGCATCACGTACTCTCTAAATTGATTAAGCCAGCTATAAAAACCTAGACCCTTAAATCTCGGGAGATCAGTCATGAATGCCATGCTCAGACTAGATCAAAAATCTAAATGCAAAACAGATCAAATACAATGCCACGAAATAGAACAACTCTGATCACACCGACACCTAATCTAGGAATGGATATGCAGGTTGTTGGACCCTCCGTGCAGACACCCGCTCTGATACCAATTGATGTACGATCTAGAGGGGGGTGAATAGATGGATCACCCAATTAAAAACTACTACAGCAGCTCCTATTTGTGGAATTAAAACAAACTGCTATAGGGCTCTGAGGAATCACTGAGTTTCAACCCGAATTGACCAAATGTAGAATATCGGTGCTCAAGAAATCCTAATCATTCATCTATTGAACAATGGAACGAATGCATCGATGACCACAAACCACATGCAGTCACACAGTAGACGAAGGGTTTTTAGGTGGTTCAACCTCAATCTAGAGGTCTACGTCCACCCCACACTCAATCGAGTGTGGCTTCACTGCTGACTAACAGCTTGCCGCTGATCCACAGCTTCGGGGACGAATCCCTACAATCCGCTGAGCTTCACAGCTTGCTGTCCAGAGGAATCCACCTCTGCTCCGCTGAGACTTACAACTTCACCTGTCCATAGGAATCCTCCTCTGCTACCACTGAGGATTACAGCTTTACCTGTCCAGAGGAATCCACCTCTGCCCGCTGAGGATTACAGCTTTACCTATCCAGAGAAATCCTTCTCTGCAACGTTGACACACAGCTTGAGTAACAAGAGTTTTTAAAACAAGACAAATGAAAATAGAAAACCAAAAACAAGACTAGAATGTAGCTCAGGACAATGAGCAGATTGGCTCTGGTTCAGAACCAAGAGACTGATGAATGCAACTCTCGGTTCCTTCTTCTCTCAATTTCTCTCTTAGCTCTCTCACAGATCTTCTCTCTTAATCTGGCTTGATCACGTTTTCTCTTTTCTCTTTTTGCTTGTATCTCTCTGCTACACACTCTAGTTCTTCTCTATCTCTTTCAAATCTTCTCTTCAAAATTCCATCATCAGTCACTTTTTTGTTCGCAGAAGAGGAGTCTTATATATCTTCAGTCAGGGACCCACGAGCTCACCCACTGGGCGTGTGGAGGGAACATTCCCGCCAAATGATTTCAGTAAGCTTTCACCCACTTGTCAAATTCTGAGCACTGTAGCTTTCCTCGTGGCAGTCCTTTGTCAGGGACGATTCGCCTGGGATCACGTGCCCTCGTTAAAGATTTCGAGCAGTTGATCTTTTAATCATGTAAAAACATACGATAGTCACACATATATGAATATTGCACAGGCTTGCTAAGAGAATGTTTGATAGTCCATAAAGCACACATGGGAAGACTCAGTATGCACAGACTACGGGTGTGCATACGGCAGACAATGCACCGACCCTATATGCCAAACCTCAAGTTGCACAGACTCTGTGCGTACAAGAATCAAGAGTTGCACAGAGTCTGCTATGCATTATGCGAGATAAGCACAGACAGCCAAAGTAATGTGCACAGACTTTATGTGCACGGTGCAAGAGTTGCACCGACTTGATGGCATGCGACAACAACCATTGCACCGACTTATTGTGCCTAGACCTAAGCATACCCAGACTTGATCTCATGCAATAGCTACTAGTGCATCGACTTGACTACTGCATGGATGACACTTGCACCGACTTAGTCGTGTGCAACAACTACGGATACATCGACTTGGTGTATGCTTGCACAGACTCTGCACAGACTTTGTCACGTGGTTCAACTAAGATTGCATCGACTTGGTCGTGTACAGCAACAAGGGTTGCATCGACTTGATGAATGCATGCACGGACTTAATATGAGACGAACATAGAAGTGCATTGACTTAGACTTCTATAATGAAGCATGCAAAGACTTAAGCTTCTTGCAAAATAGTGTGTTGCATCGACTTGAACCATGCACGAACTAATCAATTAGGAGATGCTTCGACTTGAACATGCTTTGAACAGACATTGCATCGACTTTATGAAGTGCAAAGCGAAGACAGCAACGACTTAACCAGTTCAGCTGCTTGTGTTATTATTCAAAGTGAAAGACTAAAATTGATTAGGGTGATTATTTAATTCAGTCTTAACATGATTCATAAGTTGTCATTATCAAAACCAGATTTCCAACAAGGACAGTGTCCTCGTGTGGAAGCTGTGAATCAGCAGTGGGGCATCGTCCCCGTGTGGTGTTGCCTTGCAGCATGTGGTAAAGCCTTACAAGGTTCGGTGAGGTGTGGACGTAGGTTGCGGGGATGCAACCAAACCACCTTAAAAAACCCCTATGCAATGGGCCGTGATTTGTGAGCTTGCTCCATATCCTCTACCCCCATTCACAGGTTTGCATGAGCTCCAATGTATTCTGTTCTAACTGATTTCCATCGCACACTCTAGCCTTCTGATCTGCACATTATCTGCCTTGCATGCACATCACTTGCCCCTCACGCCACTCCTGTATTTCCTCAGCTGTCTACTGCAACCTTGCACACATGCACTAGGGAGTCTACTCTGGTATGGGGAAGTTGCCTTTGTCCACACACACACACCATAGTTCGATGAGCCGCCAATCTCAATATATGACATTCTGGTTGATCACAAAAGCACACACACACATAGCTAGTGTAACGACCCAAGATCCGGATACCGAGAAGAACCCGATACCATTCGAATCCTGGCCCGCCGCCCACGAGCCGGGAGGGCTCAGAAGGGCTAAAAGGAGTGTGGAGGTACAAAGAAATAGGAAATGAGGTAGGACAATTCAACAATTAACAGAAATAAATAAACAACTACAACAACAGAGTCAAGTCGAATAAAAAGTACAGTCTAAAGCAGTAAACCGTACCACATGCCAAGTGAGCACTCGGCCCAGCGAGCTGGCAGCTAAGAACCTCCGAACAGCACCCTCGAACCTCGAGGAAGAACCGCTGCACCTGAAAAGCAGGGGTGAGTCTTCTGTCACTGGCTCAGTAGGGATCCCGCGGAACCCCAACCAAGAACAACGGCAGTAGCGGATAGGAAAAATAGCTACAACTACAGCAGGAACATCAAACTGGTGACCTGTCAAAACTCGGCACTACAGCTACTCTTACTGTACCAGTCAAGTAGAAAGAGAAATCATGATCTCACAATCAGGAACCGGACCACTCTAACACTAGGCCTATCGAGGAAACACTCACGGCAGCCTGTCGTGAAGGCCCGTTCTCCCAGACAAGGCCAACCTGGACCACGCTATCCAAGGTAGGGTCACGACCACGTTGTCGTGAACACAACTCTAACAAGACGCAACCTTAGTGAAGCCACTGGCACCCTGGCCACTACCTTGAAAACACTGAACGGTCCAGAAAATCACGTCTCGTAGACGGGAAATGGAACCAGAATAGGAGAGTCACGTCTCACATGACAGAAGTACCTGCTCACCAGAAGTAAGGCCGGATGCATCCACTAACGTCTTAGACCGCGCCTCAGGTGTCTCCCTCCGGCCCAGCAAGAACAGAGACACCGTACAAGTAACCATAGAACAAGTGACTAGCTGAGGTCGAGCTCGTCAACGCGGGTCCAACTGCCCCCAACCATGTGTGCACACACAGACCATACGTCCTAGGTCTGACCCTCTAACTAGTTTTCCCCTCAGCCGTACTTTGTCGTCAAACGTGGGGCCCGACGATAACCAGCCTAAAAACCATCTCTCGGGGTAGCCTCGCCACCACTCCCTTGTGGGACCACTCGCGTGTCGGAAGGCTACGACTAGTGGGGAGTCATTGATGTAACCACTCTCCGAGGAGAAACTCCGAGAACCACACATGCACCCTGCACGAAAGTCACAAAGGACCAAGTGGCACCGAGACACTGGACTCTGGACAGTCCTCTAGACTCACTAAATCCAACGGTCCTTGAGTCACAAGACTCAGGGTCAAGACCGTTGTACGCAACGGCACAACGCCGTGAATCTAGTCTAATCCCTAGGTCTAAAACCACGGTAGCATGAATACCGAGGCAGCTCACGAGCCGCTGAGACCATCCCCCCAAAAAGGGAACTCTAGAGATCTCCAGCCCCAGGCTAGGTGACTGGACTCACAGTCCCAGGCCACACACATGGCCTACGTGGAAAGCATAGAAGCATGATTCCCAAGGTAACTCGCAAGCCACCACGCCGATTTCCCATCCCAGGGAAAAGTGAGAAACCTCCAGCCCCAGGTTGGATGACTGGACTCATAATCCAAGGCCAAACACATGGCCCACTCGGGAATCGTCTTCTAGAGAAACTCACGACATGCGGGGGAAAACCCCACCGCACACACACACCGATACATAGTGACTCGATCAAGCATAACACAAAGCCTGGAACACACACACCTACGGGTACACTAATCGAGGTAACACGGTACCTCCAGACATCCCAGAAACACGATCACGGAACTCAAGGGATGTCTGAGACACTCACGAGGCCAAAGGTTGACCACTGGGTCATAACCAGGTCGACCGGAGACCAACACAATGCGAACCCGATATTGCTAGCATGGAAATCGCCTAGCGGTCTAACCTTGGACAGCCACGAGGCCTAGCGGTCTACCATTGAACCGCTAAGGAACGGCTAGCGGTCTACCACTGAACCGCTACACACTAACATCACGGACCCCTAGCGGTCTACACTTGGACCGCGAAGCATAGCCTAGTGGCCTATTACTAAACCACTAATGGCCCTGGCGGTCTATCGTGCGACCACGAGGTCCAGAGCGATATACACAGGATGCTAGCGGTCTACCTCTGGACCGCTAAACCCCCAGAACACATGAGACTCAAGCGGCCCTAGCGGTCTACCTCTGGACTGCCAAGGACCCTGGCGGTCTATCACGTGACCGTCAGCCTTGAACTGACACAGGGAGACCCCTAGCGGTCTACCCTTGGACCGATGGGCGCCCCAAGAGGTCTCTGGAACAACCCCTAAGGAGTCCCGAACCCGAAACCAGCGGGAAACGGCGGGAAACCCATTCCACGCCCCAATCACCCGCGGGTGATGGGGAAACAAAGGGGAAACCCTTCCCCATGCCCTTAGGCATCACATGGAGCCCCAAAACCACCAAATAACACATTAAAACGCTAGACCGGGCTCACACCCCAAAATCATGGATTTTCCCCAAAACGACAATAAACCCACGCTCGGCTCGCCACGGGCTACCAAATCTGTGTGAAATGAAATACACGAGCTGAGGGTCCATCTCCCTACCTCCACCGAAGATTTCACGTGCCGTGGATGTCGATCCACGAAGAAAACGTGATGCGGGACGGATACGCGACCTGGGACTCTAGCTCGCGATCGTCCCTATGCGAGGGAAACGCTGGACCGTGCGCAGTTGAGAAACCGATAGTGAGTCTCGGGTATCGGCCTTTCCGCGTTAACTCGGGTCGAGTCACGGGACGGTCACTCACTCTCGCTCTCGCAGTGGTGATAAAATGATAACAAGTTAGATAATCTATCACTCATGCAGTGGCATATACAAAAATATACAAGTAAAGCAATGCCTACGAGGAGGGTAGCGAGTGTACCTCCATGCTCCGGGCATGGGGGAGACATTCCCGGCCAACTACAGTAACTCCCGATAACAACGGTAAAAGTTAATTACAATAGTAACTTTTATTGCCCACTCCACGCAGGGAGGTAGAGGGATATAAGTGGGGCCCGGCAGGACCGATCCTAGGTTGATGGGTAGCAATCTGGAGATGCGTACGGCACGAACTCGGCCTACTGGTCCGACTCGGCACTATTCCAACTCGGTGCTGCGCCAACTCGGTTACTGACTTGCTGGACAGCAAACAACGATTTCCAAAGAAGCGTCGCCTTCCTGAGATCTTTTGGAGGCGCCGCATGGCTGGGACGATGGCGGGATGTCCCTGATCGACTCTATGAAGGGGCGGTCGCTGAAGTTGACTTTTGATATTTATTTCTAAATTTTCTCCCGGACTGAGTTATGCTGGCTGAATTTGGATCTGCTCTGCACACTTTCACAAAAAGAATTCCTACGACCAGATCCGATGTCGGATTGATGTACAAGAGGTACCGATGGATAGAGGTCTTAGAGATCTACAACATATATTTGTGGTGGCTCCATCCACAGAACGGATTAACAATAATAATGACTGCAAACTGCCTTTTTTTTTTGATCCGAACTGACAGACACACAGGCAGAGATGGATCTGCCTGAAACAGACCTTTGACCGAGGGCTAAAGGATTTGTTTTGACTCAACAAAAATTATGGTGGAAGGGAGTATACGTGAGGAACACTAGGGAATTTTTGTGGATTTTCTAAAAAAATTTAGGTGGGTGGGGAAATTGCAACAAGGAGACTCTGTCCCGTAGGTCTGCAAAAGGGCAGATTACTGAGAGGACAAACAAAAATACAGGAAAAATATCAAATGGACTCCAAATGACACGAAATTTTAACTGGAGGTTAGGGGAGATGGACAGAACAAACCCTCCAAATTAAGGCTCAATCAGACAACAAGAACTAGAGATACAATTTTGGAGAGATTTGGTCCTGATTTGGACATAACTTTGATGTAGCGGCGGTGGCGGCGCGACGGCGACACGAACGGCGGCAGCAGAGGTGAACTCAGAGGGGCTAAGGAGAATGGGTATCACACCCTAGAGGGCTGGAGGAAGAAGATGAACCAGGGGGAGAGAGGTAAGGGGCGCACCCTTCAAGAGAGCAAATGCCAATTTCTGAAATTTCATATGATTAATTCTACAAAAATTGTGAAATACAAGCTATTTATAATAAATGAAAAAAGACTCTAAATGACATCAGATCTAGGGTTAGGGAGGGCAAACTAGGAAGGTCAAAACTAATTGTGCGATGTGATTTGGAATCACATTAATTAACAATATATGGAAGGGGGCGCCCCCTTGACCAAGGTGGCATCCAAATTGGACTTTTTGGTCCACTTGTCTCCCATGTGTCAATTGACTTGTCAAAGCTTCTAGATGCCACCTATGATGGTTGACCAGCCCCACATGACTTAGTTGGACCAATAGGAAAGGGCTGGGGGGGCCCTTGCTGGACCTACTACACTTTTGCACAAAAACCCAAAGAACCCAAGGGAATGACACATTGGCTTATAAAGCCTTACAATTACATATATACATTCTCAAGGATATAAAAGTAAACTAAAAGGACACAAATGTAAAAATAAAAGTCAGTGATCGACGTCGATTCCCATCAACTCTCCCCGGGTGGGAGGAACTCGACCCCGTCAAGTAAGGGGTGCGACTGCTCGGGTAGCTCCGGCGGACCCGTCACCGAACCTGGAAACGCGGATTACGCTCCACTCCAAGTAATCGATACCTGCTCATCCCGTATAGATTCAATATGCACACGCTGCTGGGGAATGAGGCTAGGGGTGGACACTCCGGGGTGGGGTCACTCTCAAATGAAGGGAGGCGGCTGGAAGACTCACTAGGAATCACTGCTAAGTCCCTTATGTGACTAGATCCGATATGTAGCGTAGAGCCGATCCCAAAGTACGATAAGTCTCGTACTCGAATGGGACTAACAACGCGAGCGCACAAAAGTGACTTGCCTCAACGTATGCACAGACACACAATGCACTCGACAAACAAATCGGACGAAACAAAGACGCACACAGACCCTAAACATACCTAATGTTAGCCCGACCCGTACGTGTGTGACGGCGGACCAGGACACCCGAATATGTGCCATGCATGCATCTGACGTAACCGGTGGTTGACGTCATAGGGAACTCCTAGACATCCTACGATGCACCACTCACGGGTAGTAGGCTTGAACGTGGGAAGTCCGGGCGGTTCGGGTGGTTTAGGTGGGCCGGGGGAACCAAATCCTTCCTTGTTCCCAAATGTTGGTTCAGACCTATTACTATGTGGAGGTTGCTTGGCCCGAATGGAAAAGGTGTGATAGTGAACTCCACGAAGGAAGTGAAGTGATAACGATAGCTCGGGAGGTTCACTAGTGACGGGGTCAAAAGGGTCAAAGATGGTATGACCCCATGAAGTGGGTTCCCATATGACATGGTCCCAATCGTGAAATTCTTGAAGGTGTGGGTGGTCACCTTCTTCCGTCATGGTGAATGGGATGGTGGTCATGTGAAAAAAATAAGATTCCTCCCTTGGGCAAAAGGGTATGAAGTCGGGCTCGATCGGCATGGGGAGGAAAAGAAGAACCTCCGCGGTGACTTGAGCCACGGTGTACACGGAGGTAATGGACCCTAGGGCGGGGTGGGTGAAGCTACGACTCGTGGGTTGGTCGAAGCCTCGGGCCAACATATGCGTCAACTTCATTTGTGAGTCCAATCCCCTAATAAGGTCATCCAATGTATCGATATGGTGACTAGACCGAAAAGGTGTGTGTTAGGAGTTGACGGGCACTATTGGTAGTGTGGGGTCCATAGGTGGATTGGAAGGTGGAACCAAGACATCCTTGAGCCAACTATGTAGTGGCTCGGCGATGAAAAGCGTACCCGTTAGAAACACGGGGTAGCTTGGACCTTGGTGGCTCCAAATAAGATGGTTCCGAAATAAGATCGGAAGATGAGGTTGATGATAATGGAGCTCCCATGGGTGGGGAAGGATTCCCCGACTCGAGTGGGACCGGGAAGTACCCTTCCATACGATCTACCCCTTTAGTCAACCGATCCAAGCTTGTACTCAACCCCTTCATTTCTCCCATAATGGCTCGGAACATTTCGGCCACTTCATCGGGACTATGGACTCGGGGTGTGGCCATGGTGGCCAAGATGGGGTTGGATCCCCTAGGAATGGATATGCAAGGCCATTTTTTTTTTTTTGTTTTATAAGCGAAATGTTATGCCACCTAATGCAAGCACTTAGACATGACTTAGAATGTGATGCAAATTCAAAGTTGGAATGTACTAACTAATGCATACTAAGGACGATAGACTTAAACCAAGACTCAGTATGTGGCGGAGTTAATCGATCTGAAGATCACTCGCACAAGTGTGCGGCCTTCCCGATAGGCATAGCCTAACGTTTGGAAAACACCTTTTGATATACCGACTAATGGGGTGCAAGTGCAACCTAGACTGACTTAGACAATGACTAATGACTAGACGTAAATGACACTTTTTTTTAAATTTTGGACACCCTAGACTCAAGCTCGCTCTGATACCAAATTGATGCGGGAAGGACACGTGACCTGGGACTCTAGCTCTCGATCGTCCCTATGCGAGGGAAATGCTGGACCGTGCGCGGTTGAGAAACCGACAGTGAGTCTCGGGTATCGGCCTTTCCGCGTTAACTCGGGTCGAGTCACGGGACGGTCACTCACTCTCGCTCTCGCAGCGGTGATAAAATGATAACAAGCTAGATAATCTATCACTCATGCAGTGGCATATACAAAAATATACGAGTAAAGTAATGCCTACGAGGAGGGTAGCGAGTGTACCTCCACGCTCTGGGCGTGGGGGAGACGTTCCCGACCAAGTACGGTAACTCCCGGTAACAACGGTAAAAGTTAATTACAATAGTAATGTTTATTGCCCACACCATGCAGGGAGGTAAAGGGCTACAAGTGAGGCCCGGGAGGACCGATCTTGGGTTGATGTGCAGTAATATGGAGATGCGTACGGCACAAACTCGGCCTGCTAGTCCGACTCGGCACTATTCCAACTCGGTGCTGCGCCAACTCGGTTGCTGACTCACTGGACAGCAAATAACGATTTCCAAAGGAGCGTCGCCTTCCTGAGATCTTCTGGAGGCGCCGCTTGGCTGGGACGATGGCGGGATGTCTCTGATCGACTCTTTGAAGGGGCGATCGCTGAAGTTGACCTTTGATATTTATTTCTGAATTTTCTCCCGGACTGAGTTGTGCTGGCTGAATTCGGATCTGCTCTGCACACTTTCACGAAAAGAATTCCTACAACCATATCCGATGTCGGATTGATGTACAAGAGGTACCGATGGATAGAGAACTCAGAGATATACAACATATATTTTTGGGGGCTCCATCCACCAAACGAATTAAAAATAAAAATGACTGCAAACTGCCTTTGTCTTCTGACCCGGATTGATAGACACAAAGGGCAGAGATGGATCTGCCTGAAACAGACCTTTGACGGAGGGCTAAAGGATTTTTTTTGAATCAACGAAAATTATGGTGGAAGGGGGTATACGTGAGGAACACTAAGAAATTTTTGTGGATTTTCTAAAATTTTCTATGTGGGTGGGGAAATTTCAACAAGGAGACTTTATCCCGTGGGTCAGGAAAAGGGTATATTACTGAGAGGACAAACAAAAATACGGGAAAAAAATCAAATGGACTCCAAATGACACAAAATTGTAACTGGAGGTTAGGGGAGATGGACAGAACAAACCCTCAAAATTAGGGCTCAATCAAACAACAAGAACCAGAGATACAATTTCGGCGAGAGGTTCTATCCTGATTTGGACATAACTTCGATGTAGCGGCGGTGGCGGCGTGACGGCGGCACGAACGGCGGCGGCGGTAGCAGAGGTGAACTCAGAGGGGCTAAGGAGAATGGGTATCACACTCTAGATGGATGGAGGAAGAAGATGAACCAGGGGGAGAGAGGTAAGGGGCGCAACCTTCAAGAGAGCAAATGCCAATTTCTAAAATTTCATATGATTAATTCTACAAAAATTGTGAAATACAAGCTATTTATAATAAATGAAAAAAGACTCTAAATGACCTCAGGTCTAGGGTTAGGGTGGGCAAACGAGGAAGGTCAAAACTAATTGTGCGATGTGATTTGGAATCATAATAATTAACAATATATGGAAGGGGGCGCCCCCTTGACCAAGGTGGCATCCAAATTGGACTTTTTGGTCCACTTGTCTCCCATGTGTCAATTGACTTGTCAAAGCTTCTAGATGCCACCTAGGATGGTTGACCAGCCCCACATGACTTAGTTGGACCAATAGGAAAGGGCTGGGGGGGCCCTTGCTGGACCAACTACACTTTTGCACAAAAACCCAAAGAACCCAAGGGAATGACACATTGGCTTATAAAGCATTACAATAGCGTACATACTTTCCCGAGGATATAAAAGCAAAGTAAAAGGATACAAGTGCAAAAATAAAAGTCAGTGCTCGACGTCGATTCCCATCAACTCTCCCCGGGTGGGAGGAACTCGACCCCGTCGAGTAAGGGGTGCAACTGCTTGGGTCGCTCCGGCGGACCTATCACCGAACCTGGAAGCTCGAAGTACGCTCCACTCCAAGTAATCGACACCTGCTCATCCCGTATGGATTCGATATGCACACGTTGCTGGGGAATGAGGCTAGAGGTGGACACTCCGGGGTGGGGTCACTCTCAAATGAAGGGAGGCGGCTGGAAGACTCAATCACCGCTAAGTCCCTTATGTGACTAGATCTGATATGTAGCGTAGAGCCGATCCCAAAGTACGATAAGTCTCGTACTCGAAAGGGACTAACAACGCGAGCGCACAAAACCGACTTGACTCAACGTATGCACAGACACACAATGCACTCGACAAACAAATCGGACGAAACAAAGACGCACACAGACCATAAACATACTTAATGTTAGCCTGACCCGTACGTGTGTGACGGCGGAACAGGACACCTGAATATGTGCCATGCATGCATCTGATGTAACAGGTGGTTGACATCATGGGGAACTCCTAGACATCCTACGATCCACCACTCACGGGCAGTGGGCTTGAACGTGGGAAGTCCGGGAGGTTTGGGTGGTTTAGGTGGGCCGGGGGAACCAAAGCCTTCCTTGTTCCCAAATGTTGGTTCAGACCTATTACTATGTGGAGGTTGCTTGGCCCGAATGGAAAAGGTGTGATAGTGAACTCCACGGAGGAAGTGAAGTGATGACGATAGCTCGGGAGGTTCACTAGTGACATGGTCAAAAGGGTCAAAGAAGGTATGACGCCATGAAGTGGGTATGACACGGTCCCAATCGTGAAATTCTGGAAGGTGTGGGTGGTCACCTTCTTCCGTCATGGTGAATGGGACGATGGTCATGTGAAAAAAGTAAGATTCCTCCCTTGGGCAAAAGGGTATGAAGTCGGGCTCGGCCGACATGGGGAGGAATAGAAGAACCTCCGTGGTGACTTGACCCACGGTGTACACGGAGATAATGGACCCTAGGGCGGGGTGGGTGAAGGTACGACTCGTGGGTTGGTCGAAGCCTCGGGCCAACATATGCGTCAACTTCATTTGTTAGTCTAATCCCCTAATAAGGTCATCCAATGTATCGATATGGTGACTAGACCGAAAAGTTGTGTGGTAGGAGTTGACGGGCACTATTGGTAGTGTGGGGTCCATAGGTGGATAGGAAGGTAGAACCAAGCCATCATTGAGCCAACTATGTAGTGGCTCGGTGATGAAAAGCGTACCCGTTAGAAACACGGGTGGCTCCAAATAAGATGGTTCCGAAATAAGATCGGAAGATGAGGTTGATGATAATGGAGCTCTCATGGGTGGGGAAGGATTCCCAGACTACCCTTCCATCCGATCTGCCCCTGTAGTCAACCGATCCAGGCTTGTACTCAACCCCTTCATTGCTCCCATAATGGCTCGGAACATTCCGGCCACTTCATCGGGACTATGGACTCGGGGTGTGGCCATGGTGGCCAAGATGGGGTTGGATCCCCTAGGAATGGATATGCAAGGCCATTTTTTTTTGTTTTTGTTTTATAAGCGAAATGTTATGCCACCTAATGCAAGCACCTAGACACGACTTAGAATGTGATGCAAATTTAAACTTGGAATATACTAACTAATGCACACTAAGGACCCTAGACTTAAAGCAAGACTCGGTACATGGCGGAGTTAATCGATCTGAAGATCACTCGCGCAAGTGTGCTGCCTTCCCGATAGGCGTAGCCTAACGTTCGGACAACACCTTTTGATATACCGACTAATGGGATGCAAGTGCAACCTAGACCGACTTAGACAATGACTAATGACTAGACGTTAATGACACTTTTTTTTAATTTTGGACACCCTAGACTCAAGCTCTCTCTGATACCAAATTGATGCGGGACGGACACATGACCTGGGACTCTAGCTCACGATCGTCCCTATGCGAGGGAAACGCTGGACCGTGCGCAGTTGAGAAACCGGCAGTGAGTCTCGGGTATCGGCCTTTCCGCGTTAACTCGGGTCGAGTCACGGGACGGTCACTCAGTCTCGCTCTCGTAGCGGTGAAAAATGATAACAAGCTAGATAATCTATCACTCATGCAGTGGCATATACAAAAATATACGAGTAAAGTAATGCCTACGAGGAGGGTAGCGAGTGTACCTCCACGCTCTGGGCGTGGGGGAGACGTTCCCGACCAAGTACGGTAACTCCCGGTAACAACGGTAAAAGTTAATTACAATAGTAACTTTTATTGCCCACACCATGCAGGGAGGTAAAGGGCTACAAGTGGGGCCCGGGAGGACCGATCTTGGGTTGATGTGCAGTAATATGGAGATGCGTACAGCACGAACTCGGCCTGCTGGATAGCAAACAACGATTTCCAAAGGAGCGTCGCCTTCCTGAGATCTTCTGGAGGCGCCGCTTGGCTGGGACGATGGCGGGATGTTTCTGATCGACTCTTTGAAGGGGCGATCGCTGAAGTTGACCTTTGATATTTATTTCTGAATTTTCTCCCGGACTGAGTTGTGCTGGCTGAATTCGGATCTGCTCTGCACACTTTCACGAAAAGAATTCCTACAACCAGATCCGATGTCGGATTGATGTACTAGAGGTACCGATGGATAGAGAACTCAGAGATATACAACATATATTTTTGGGGGCTCCATCCACCAAACGAATTAAAAATAAAAATGACTGCAAACTGCCTTTGTCTTCTGACCCGGATTGATAGACACAAAGGGCAGAGATGGATCTGCCTGAAACAGACCTTTGACGGAAGTCTAAAAGATTTTTTTGGACTCAACGAAAATTATGGTGGAAGGGGGTATACGTGAGGAACATTTGGGAATTTTTGTGGATTTTTTTAAAATTTTATAAGTGGGTGGGGAAATTATAAAAAGGAGACTTTATCCTATAGGTCTGTAAAAGGGCAGATTACTGAGAGGACAAACAAAAATACGGGAAAAAAATCAAATGGACTCCAAATGACACGAAATTGTAACTGGAGGTTAGGGGAGATGGATAGAACAAACCCTCAAAATTAGGGCTCAATCAGACAACAAGAACCAGAGATACAATTTCGGAGGAGAGGTTCTGTCCTGATTTGGACAGAACTTCGATGTAGCGGCGGTGGCGACGCGACGGTGGCACGAACGGCGGCAGCAGAGGTGAACTCAGAGGGGCTAAGGAGAATGGGTATCACACCCTAGAGGGCTGGAGGAAGAAGATGAACCAGGGGGAGAGAGGTAAGGGGCGCACCCTTCAAGAGAGCAAATGCCAATTTCTAAAATTTCATATGATTAATTCCACTAAAATTGTGAAATACAAGATATTTATAATAAATGAAAAAAGACTCTAAATGACCTTAGATCTAGGGTTAGGGAGGGCAAACTAGGAAGGTCAAAACTAATTGTGCCATGTGATTTGTAATCGCATTAATTAATAATATATGGAAGGGGGCGCCCCCTTGACCAAGGTGGCATCCAAATTGGACTTTTTGGTCCACTTGTCTCCCATGTGTCAATTGACTTGTCAAAGCTTCTAGATGCCACCTAGGATAGTTGACCAGCCCCACATGACTTAGTTGGACCAATAGGAAAGGGCTGGGGGGCCCTTGTTGGACCTGCTACACTTTTGCACAAAAACTCAAAGAACCCAAGGGAATGACACATTGGCTTATAAAGCCTTACAATTGCGTACATACTTTCCTGAGGATATAAAAGTAAACTAAAAGGACAGAAGTGCAAAAATAAAAGTCAGTGTTCGACGTCGATTCCCATCAAAATGCCACGAAACCCTCGCCGGTTCACGAACTCGCACCCGAGCTTCACCGCGCCTCCACCGCCTCGATCCTCACCCATCCTCGCCCGTGCCTCACCCGCGCCATCCCCGCCTCACCCGCGCTCTGCTCCATCAGCCGCCGGAGAGAGAGGGAGAGAGGAGAGAGCGTGAGAAGATAGAGGGAGGGAAGAGAGAAATGAGAGGGGAGAGAGAGGAAGAGGTTATATATATATAATCCAAAAATTCTAGAAAATACTAAAAATAGGGAAAAATACTCCCCGTGATCCTTGGAAAACGTACAACATCATGGTAACGTCTCGGAGTCAGACAATGTAATGGTTCACCTTACACAGGGTTTCGAAGGTCCGACCGATGAAAACACGCGTAAAACCCAAAACGCGACCCGGGACCCACACAGGCGCTCTGAAAATTCCAGAAAAATATCGGCGTTCTCCTCACAACACCACGGACCCAAGGAAATTCACGGGCACACCACCAATGGATCCGACAATCAGGTATAAATAGTCTGAAGCTCAATCGGATGAAATCCGCAATCTGCGGAAAGATGATCTGAAACCCAAGCATCTTGATCCGAGAAACATAAGTAAAATCAAGGGCATTATAGCTAGCCAGTTCATACTTATTTGATGTGTATTGTGATTCCTGTTGTTCAGTGTAATAGGTCTCACTTAGTTCTTAACCGTCTTTGAAGGGGTGTCGACCTCACTGAATAGCAGTGTCGACCTCAGCTCTCTTCATAGCTGTGATCCGCTAAAGGAGTGTCGACCTCAGCAGTCTGTACACTGTCTTCAGCCGTTCTATTTTGAGCTCTTGCTATCAGATCCGATGTGCATTATGTCAAGTGCTCTATTATATTTATATTGCAGTGATTGTCATTTTAATCAGCTAAGATTTTAATCGGGCCAAAGTTTTAAGAAAGGATCTATTCAACCTCCCCTTCTAGATCCGGTTGCACCCCTTGGGACCCAACAATTGGCATCAGTGCTTAGCTCTGTTATACTTAGATCCAATGATCTGTAGAGAAAGATCTCGGTGCATTTGACTTAATGGCTTTATCCGATGAACAAGTTTTAATGAATTCCCCACCCATATTTGATGGTTCTGATTTTACCATGTGGCTAGGAAAGATGTGTGTCTTTGTCAACTCCATTGATACACGGTTATGGAATCTTATATACCATGGTCCGTACAAGCTGCCATCAGATACATCTGATTGGTCTGCTAAACATAGGACCAAAAATGTTGATAACCTTGCTACTTTCAATCCAACAAAAGCTGCAGTATATGTCACCATATTTCCTTTTATCCACAGCTACAGCACTGCCAAGGAGATCCCTGATGGTCTAGCTAGGATCCACGAAGAAGGAAATAGGAATCTCTATGATGTGAAACGACCCCTTGGACCTAAATTCGCAAGCAAAGAACGGGTCGGTGATTTCATTCAAGCGGACTCACCCGCGTAGCGGACACTCTGGTCCGTAGGTGGACCGGCGACGGGGATGAGGGTCCGAGGTTGGACCTTGAGATTCCAGGGGGTTGGCTAGCTTGGGATGGACATCTAAGGGCCAGGGATGCCCAATTCAGGGGGCGGCCAGCACGCCGACGACGTGGGATGTAATGTCTCTCTCACAACTCACCCGCGGTGGCACTCGATTTGATGAGAAATCGGGACCGGGCACTCACCTCACTACCGACGAGCAACTTAGGAACAATACTAAGCTAAGAAGAGTTAAACCATCAAGGAGAAAGGGGCCATAAGCTCACCTAATTGACGTGAGAACGCCGATCCCAGCCAGAGACGAGGGCGAGCGGGGAAGCGTGGGCTACCCGCATGCCGCGGCGATGACGCTTCGGCCGAAGACCTGGTAGTACATGCACTACTCCCTCGCAGAGGGGTTGGACTAGGGGTGGGAAAATATGAAGTTACAAACAAATAGTACCTTCCACAGGGAGGGGCTGTAAGCCGGTCAGGTGGGGTGGGGAAAAACTAAGCTATAAGCCTAATGGAAGAAGTCGTCGGTTCTGCCAGCTCTCTGGAGCAGGCAGATAGAGAGTCACTGTCGATGCTGCCATGGGCTCTCCCAACCTCCGTTGTGGACGAAACCAGTGCCAAATCCTCTGGGGTTGGTCCAGCAAGTCATCAGAATTTTTGGAGAATTTCTAGTTGGCGGCGACGGTCGGGGCAGAGTCGTGAACAGGGCTGTTTGACTCGGGATCTGGTAGCTTCCGAGTCGCTATAGCTGGAAGGCAAGGCCACCACGAAGGCTCCCGAGCTCTGAATCAGGTGAAGCCAGAGTCGTTGTATTTGTGGTCGAACCCTCTTCGAACAGATACCTGCAGGGACACCGGTGGAGGTCGGAGCAGACCGCAAGGGCCAGAAAGGTGGAAGGAGGTCGAATCTGTCTCCAATTGGACTGACCTGCGCACTCTGGGTAGGAAATTTGGAACTTTGTGCTTCTGGCTTCAAACGACACTCCGCTTCTTGGAGATGTCAGAGGATTTGGAGTAGAAATCTTCAGCCAAACGCCACTCCAATATCTTCAAGGTACTGGTCGTGGTACCCTCATCAAATTACAGTTGGGAGTTTGCCGGATGCAGATTGCACAGGTTGACGAGAACGACTCCTCCAGGCAGCCCCGACGTAGGTTGATCGAGAGACTACAACATATGTAAAGCTACTTTGAAGATCTTTCCAGTAATATAGGATACTCTTCCAGAATATGTTCGGTGAAGACGTGGCGGCCTCTGCAACTAGCAGCAAGTCTGCTGCCTGCGACTTCGACAGGGTATGGTGGTGGAAGGGGATGATAGTGGGGAGATGGGGATGAGGAAATGGAGTGGGAAGTGGCTGGGGCATCCCCTAACTTATAGGGGTCAATGGGGGGTCGAACCAAGGTGTGAGAGGGGGAGAATGGGGGCTGGAAGGGGGTCTAGTAGGTGGAGAGATGGGGAGCTGCGAATCTGGGGCTTGGAGGGAGAGGGGGAAAGTGAGGGGGCACAAGTCGGTGGAGGAAAGGTGAATTTGAATTTCTCTTAATGGGGGGTGTTCAATGGTGGCCTTGGGGATGGGAAGAGGTGCCTTGGGAAGGTGAAGGGTTACTTGGGAAGAGGTGTTCTACCTTGGGAGATGGAGGAGGTGTATGGGGAATGCCAAGGGGTGCTTGGGAGAATGGGTGGGATTAAATGGGATAGTTATTGCTTCTATGGAGATGAAGAGATGGGATGAGGTGGCAAGTGAGGAGTGGATGAGGTGGCCAACTGGGGCTGAGGTAGAGGATGAGGTGGACAGTGGGGAGGAGAAAGAAAGTGGCGCAGGTAGGAGAGAGAGAGAGGGAAGAGAGAGAGGGGGGATAGGGGAGGGGAGCTTCTCACTCCTCTCTAATGGCTTCTCACCAAAGAAATTTAATTTGTCTGGACTCAAAATAGTAGATTTTCATTGACTTCAAATGAGAGAAATGGGGTCCTATTTATAGGCAACCCACATTTTACAATAAGTCCCTGACTTTAGGACTAATGACAAATAACCAAGGGGGCGCCCCTGGGCCAAGTCCACAGAAATGGGCCCATTAACCAACTAATCAACCTAATGACACTCATACTTAGGTAAATGACTACCTAACCTAGGTACTGTACTCAAATAAAAGAAAAATTACATAATTATGACTCAAAGAAAATATGAAAATTACATGACTCAACTCATAAAAATGCAACAGACACATTGGAACCATGCTGGCGAGCTGTGGAGAAATGTGAAGGGCGAAAGATGCCCCCATCATACCCCTGGGGTGAGAAGAACTCGACTCCGTCGAGTGTGGGTCTGCCGGGGAAGAGGTCCTCCAATGTAGCTCCGGGCGAGCCACGACCTCCAATCTCATCCTCGCGTCCTGAGCTGGGGGACAGCTCTTCATCCTCTCAAGGTGGCTTGGGCACTCCCTCTTGCTGGCGATGGTACCCAGCTTGCCTAGTATTACCTCCGTGTGCATACATCGGACTCTCAGGCTGATATGTGGAGGCTCTCCGAGGGTATCACTCACAAAGGTGGGGGTAGGCTCAAGGTGCTCACTGGGTTCCACCGCAGTGCCCTTAGAGGGTGCCGGATCTGTCACGCAGAAAATGGGGTGTATCCCAAAATCCATCGGTAAGTCCAACCTGTAAGCCGGGTTGCCAAAGTCACTCGGAACTTGGCAAGGTCCAAGTCCTCGTGCCCTCGATTTGGAGATGACCCAAGGGTAGAGCCACTCCAATATCTCCATCACCAAGTTGCCTACTTGGAATTCCAAGTGGCACTCACGAGTTTTTGCCCGTTCTTTGTGATCCTCACCGCTTGTTGCTAGATGCTTGCGTGAATGCTTATGCCATGCACTACTATGCGATGTGGGTGTGAAATGAAAGGTATGCAAAGGGGGGCCAGGACAACCATATTTAGACTAGTCATGCTTTGAAGCCAAGGAGACTTTGATGGAATTGGGAGGACCAGGGCATCCATAGGTGTCCCTCTCATGCATGGGTGTGATGAGTGCCAGAGGACCCGGACATCCATGAATGCTCCTAACATGCTTAAGACTCATGATGAATGAAGGTGGACCATTACATCCGAATATGGACCAATCATGCATCCTACTTGACATGTGGGTGACATGAATGAGTGGACCCGTCATACTAATCATGCCAAGCGGTGTGATGTGCCATGACATAGGATGTGACAACCCAGGAGATCTGGATATCGATAACCCGATATCATCGATTTACCGATACCAAGAGCTCGGGGAAGTCACCTAAGAGGCTGATCAGGCCCCGTAAGGGTTTATGAGTGTTTGTCGATGGGATGCATAACGAATAGAAATTACACGGGCAATATTAATTAAAGCATTCATTTGAACTTTAAACGGAAGTAATTAAACATTTCAGAGTGGTAAATTTATACAAGTCATCCAGATCCATATATCACAAGTCCCACACTGTACAATGGTTAAAATAAATAACTACACGGGACGTAGCCCAGCTCAAAAGAAGAAAAAGGACAAACTGACCACTGACAGATCACTGTTGGCTTTAAGACTTTTCGCCAAAATCACGAGAGAATCCTATAGCCGGTTACTCCGCCTCACCTGTAAAAGGAAGGGGTGAGTCTCACGATAGAGACTCAGTAGGGTTCACAAGGATCCCTAACTCGTAACTAACTAAAGAAAAGCAGTAAGCTAAAAGGAAGCAATAAGCTAAAGGAAAGCCATACGCATGCATTGGCATAATTAAAAGATAATCTAATAAAGCTGTAAAACTAACTAAACAGTTAACTAATATGTCAATTTAATTAAATTTGAGTACTCAAAATCTACCAATAGAATAACCGCAGCTAACCAAGTGACAAGAGAAAGAGAAATCCACCAGAAAGTAGAGACCAGATGCGTCCACTGACGGCTTACACTGCGTCTCAAGCATCTACGCAAGCCTGATCATAGCAAATGAGACGCGTAACAGTACCAGAATAAGTAACTAGTCAGAGCAATACTCGTCAGTGTCAGTCCAAGTCTCTGACCACGTGTGCACACACTGGCTCGTGCCTAGAGCAAGGCCTCTAGCTAGTTGCCCCCCTCCCTAGTAGGATGCTACTGTTTAGCAGGGGCCCACGGAAACTAGCTTAAAAACTGTAAACTGGGATACCCCGCCACCTCTCCTAGGTGGGCCGACACTACAGGTTGCTGGGCTACGACTGGTGGTTCCATCACAAAGAGAGAGAAAGAAATTCTATTGGGATCTAAAAACATGTCATAATATATGATAACGATTAAACAAGGCAAATTTGCAAGATCAAATGCATAACTGATCGAATCATGTTAAAATGGCAATTATTCATTAATTACATGCATAAATAACTGATTATGCTAAAATGGCAAGTATGCAACTATCAAATGCATAGTTAATCGAATATGCTAAAACAATTATTCCATAACTAAATGCATAAATAATTGACTATGCTAACATGGCAATTATGCAGTGCAGAACGCATAATTAATTGAACATGATTGAATTAAAATGTTGCAAGAAATGGCGGATGAATGAAAACCGCCCCAATTTATAAAATAACCTACACATGGCGAGGATGCGCTATTAAATGCACAATTAAACAAACATGCATAATTTGTAGAACAAGCGGTTAAATTAAAGCCGTTATAGTCTTAGGCGGTCGAACGACGAACCGCCACGCGTTGCTAAACGGACTAGCCGTGAGATTTCTACCGCCATTCAAATTTAAATTATTTACGTGGTCTAATCGTCAGCCGCTTGGGTCAACAAACGGTTTATGGCGGACCGTTATAAAATATAAAACAATATTAAACATAGTTCTTACCGGAGAACCGGATCCCTTCCCGGTCGATTCAAATCGACGGGAATTATAATTTTTAACCTGTTCCCTGCCAATCCATCATCTCAATATAACAATTTATCATCTATGAACTCAGCCACGATGGGCATGCTTTTGTTAATCTATGAACTCAGCGACGATGGACATGCTTTTATTAATCTATGAACTCAGCGACGATGCGCATGCTTTTATTAATCTATGAACTCAACGATGATGGGCATGCTTTTAGGAACAATTTAATGGGCTAGGGCATTGATCCGCCTATTTGGTGCCCCAAAATTTATATAAATAATTTTTAGATTATTTTAAGAATTTTTTGGAATTTATTAGGAATTTATAAAGGTTAAATGAACTAATAATTTGATATTGGGATTATAAGGTCCAATTGTGTTAAATAATTAATCCAGCTTTGATAAATAAAACCCAAAGGAGTTAAGGACCAAGCCCATTAAGTTTGGCCCATATTCTAGAAGGTTAAGTAATTTATCCCCGAAATATATGGATAAATACCCTTTTTATAGATAATTATGTGGATAAAATAATAAAAGAGTTTGATTAAGTTTGAACTCTGTGCACAGTAGCTGTAGCGGTCTATCGTGCGACCGTCACAGGGCTCTGACACACCAAGACTCGACCGTTACGTTCTGACTAATTCCGTGAGTGAAAGAACAAGCAAAAAGATTGGATCTTTAGGATCCTATCTGCTAGAGACCCAATTAGGAGAACATGTAAGGTTACTAAGGACTCTTAGGGATCAAGTTTTGGCCAACTAAGGTCTCTAAAATCGACCTAATCCATGAAACCCTAGCAAAATTCTATAAATAGGACCCAGATTGAGACTGGGCGACTCTTACTTTTGGCTCGTGAAGAATCAAGGTAAGGAGTCATAATTTTGGATAAGTTGTTTAGAAGCGTTTGTTTCTAATACTTTAGACTAATAGCTCCCAAAATTTCGTGCTAGGAGATCAAGTATCCAAGGAGTTAGAAGCGTCCAAAGTTACTGGTTCAACCATAGCGACCTAGGAATCTGAGCAAAAGTCCACTGAAAAATAGGAAATTAGGATGTCTAAACAAGGTATTTAGAAGTTGGTTGTTTAGAACTTTTTGTTCCTAATAGTTTCATCTTTGTACCCTCCAAATTTCACATCTTTAGGTCGAGAGATTGAGGAGTTAGGACGGCTTGAAGTTGCTAAAAACCCACAGGAAGGGAAGGATTAGGGCGTGCTTTGTAGACGCAAATTTGAAGTATAGAAGCTTGTAAAGAGGTAGGTCATCTCATGAACGGCAAGAATATCGTGTTAGGGATAAAAACCCTCTGATTTTACTTGATATCATCCATCATAGGCCAAGAATTTCATGTTTTAGTAGGTCTATGCATACATGCATATCTTTAGCCTAAATTAAAGATAAAAGATATTCTCTTGTTAATCCACTGCAACCTATGCATCTAGATGGCCTTTACTTCGTTTTGTCATGACTAGAGTAGTTAAGTCTTTTTAAACATGACATGTTTCAATCATAGTCTTTTATTTTCTATGTACTGTCAGCATGGCTCTAACGGTCTATAGTTTGACCGTCAGAGACATATAACGGCCTTACAATAAGCCATCACACCCCCTGTTATACTTGAGTTTCCATGTAAACTCTGACGGGCTTCAAGTGGAGCGTTAGAACACTCTGGTGGCCCTACGATAAACCGTCACATCACTATGACGCCCCCATATTAGACCGTCAGAATATTGTGTTCTGTCAACCCGCGATAAAATTGGAAACAGTCAACTTAGCTTATAAATAAATCCTAGATATCTAAGTTTTGACCGGTTTTCATGACTTTGAGTGTATTTATTGATTCATGATAGAAATTGCATGTCTAAAGCACCTTGAGTTATTTTAAGCATATGTTAATTTCATTTGCTAACTCTATAGTTTTGTATTAAAACCATGATTTTAAATGTTGTATTGACGGAGTTATCATGGTTTCACATCGTTACACATTCTTTCTCATCTATAGAGTCATTTTCTTTAAGTACGTGGCATATACTCCGGTATGTGTCCACTAGTTACACTTTTACACTATAGGAACATATTCTTGAACTTGAGGACCGCTCTATTGGATATTCCTTCCAATGGACTAGAAAATCTTTTTCCAAGGCCTCTGTAAGTCTCCATGAGCCTGGGATTCCCACTAGGACATTGAGCTAGTTGTACCCTTAAAGCCCAATTAACTAGAAAAGCACTACCGAAGTTTTGAATTATGTCCATGTAACGGCCTATTACTCGACCGTCGGGCATCTAACGGTCCAGTATACAACCGTCACATTACTGAGTCCAATTTATTCTATCTAGATTCAGTCCATTCTAACGGTCCAATGCTAGACCGTCGCGTTCATGTAGCAGCCCATTAATTGACCGCCACAATTCCTGAGTACTTTAACCCAAGGTTTGACCCAAGGGTTGATATTCCAAAGTTCCTAGATGGATTATTGATGGTCTAGGACTTGTCATATTGTTCAAGATACTTAATTTTAAATTATGGAAAATAAGGAATGTACTGTTATGTTGTCGAATTGTTTCCATGAGCATAACCTTGTCATAAGTCATTCTTGATCTCTCGCATTCTTAATCGAAGCGTTCATTCATGGAATTATTGTTATCATGAACTTATTGAATTTGCTTGAAAAGTGAAAGTAGCTTGATTTATACTTGAAGATGCGATCGAGCACTGATTGTGTTCAAGGGATCTATACTAGTCCCCTCGGCTGATTGTCGGAAACATACTGTAATTCATGGGGTATGATGCTACTGGCGTCGCATTGCGCTGAGAGTACTTTCTCTATAAATAATTGAAAATCTACGGCACGACATATACACGTACATGACTTTCTTGCTTGTTACATGATATTCCACAGAAATTCACCAATACTTGCTCATAAGCAAATAATGTTGGTGTGATGATTACGTGGTTTGCTAGTACATTCTCGATACATTCTTGATCATGAAAGGCCATATCATGTTCTTGTTACATTCTTGCTAACTCATACTTGCTCATTCTATATTACATGATCATCTTTGTTACTTTGGTTATTTACATGTGATTTATCCCATTCGCATGATTTCACTTTATTTTCTTTAGAGCTAAAATGCTAATCACTTTAATAGTGCTTTCATGTTGATGCGAAGATACCTACTGGGCAAGTGTGCTCATTACCTATTTCCAATCTTTTCAGGAGATGAAAGTGATTCGAATTCGGATTTGAGTTATACAAGTAGCGGGTCCGAGAGCGAATGAAAGTCGTATCAAAATAAGAGTGAAGAGTTAGGAAAGTCAATCTTGTTTAGATCGAGTCTTTGTAATTTTCCTTTTTGAGTCTGATGGATTAAAGAAGGTTGAAAAGTTATTGTATTTGAATACTTTGGTTTGATTATTAATGAAATAAAGTTGGCGTTTAAGTAAATTATTGTGCAATTACATTTTGTTATGTGTGGTTATCTTGCACACTGATCGTTCTTGCTTGCAAGAGACTTACCATGCTGGCTGTTCACGTTCCTCGAGCTAGTCTTCCGCTGTAATAAAGGCTCGGGACATGACAGTTAAGTTGGTATCAGAGCCTAAGTCTCAAGACTTAGGAGAAAGAGTCACGTCATAAGATAAGTCCAAGGTTTAAGGACCCCTACCTATGAACTAAGGATGAAATTTTCTCACCCATGCGAGAATTGGGTAGAGCCCGGGAGAAGATAGTTAATTAGTTTTAAGATTAATCTCTTTCTAATTCCATGAGAATTAACAATTTGTTTTTTTCTCAGGTACCCTTCAAATTTATTCCCGTCCTACATTTATGCTATTTGATACTGGTGCCTCTCATTCTTTTATCTCCACTACTTTTGCAAAAATATTACCAATTGCATCACTTCCCCTACCTTCAGATCTTGCTATTTCTAAACGCTTAGGTTCTGGAACAAAGCTTACCCAGTATTATCCTGATAGTGAGGTAATAGTAGAAGGTCGCAATCTCCCCGCAAACTTAGTATGCCTTGACATGAAAGGTTATGATGTCATTTTAGGGGTAGATTGGCTTATAGATCATGATGCTGATATTAATTGTCGGAATAGGATAATATCCTTTCGCAAACCAGGGTTACCAAGATTTTCCTTCCTTGGCATCAAGTATAGGAAACATCCTACCATCATCTCTTCTCTTCATGCTTGCAAACTTATCTCGCAAGGATGTGAAGCTTTTCTTGCTTCTGTCATTGTTACCGAGTCCAAGGAAATCATCCTAGCAGATATTCCTATTGTAAATGAGTTCCCCAATGTGTTCCCATCCGAATTACCCAGTTTACCACCCGAGAGGGAAGTAAACTTCACTATTGAACTCATTCCAGGAGCAGCACCTGTTTCTATAGCCCTTTACAGAATATCCCCCACGGAACTTAAAGAATTAAAAAGGCAGTTGCAGGAACTATTAGACAAGGGTTTCATCATACGTAGCACATCCCCCTAGGGTGCACCGGTTCTTTTTGTCAAGAAGAAGGATGGCTCTCACAGACTATGCACAGACTATCGGCAACTGAATCAACTTACAATCAAAAACAAGTATCCGTTGCCACGTATTGATGAGCTCTTCGATCAGCTTTCAGGAGCAGAGTATTTCTCCAAGATAGACCTCAGATCAGGTTATCATCAGCTTAGAATTAAAGAAGAAGTCATTTATAAATCAGCTTTTCGAAGTCGTTATGGCCACTATGAATTCGTGGTGATGCCGTTCGGATTAACAAATACCCCAGCAGCATTTATGTAACTAATGAACAATATTTTCCAGCCATATCTGGACCAGTTCATCGTCATCTTTATTGATGGCATCCTAGTATATTCCAAGATAAAAGATGAACATGAAGAACATCTGAGGATAGCTTTGCAAACGCTTAGAGAACATAAACTTTATGCCAAACTTAACAAGTGTGAGTTCTGGCTCAAGGAAGTTTCATTCCTAGGCCACATTATTTTAAAAGAAGGTATCGTTGTGGATCCTTCTAAAGTAGAAGCTGTCAGAAACTAGAGCCGACCAACGACTGTATCAGAAGTAAGGAGCTTTCTGGGTCTAGCTGGTTATTATAGGAGGTTCATTAAGGACTTCTCAAAGATTACTGTTCCTTTAACTAGACTCACAAGAAAAGAAAATACTTCTGTCTGGTCAAAAGAATGTGAAGAGAGTTTTCAAACTCTTAAGAACCATCTTACTACAGCTCCTATTTTATCACTACCGGTGGAAGGCGGTGGATTCATCTGGCATTGGCTTAGGGTGCGTTCTTATGCAAAATGAGAAGGTAATCTGCTATTCTTCAAGATAATTGAAACGTCACGGAGAAAATTATCCCGTGCATGATTTAGAATTGGCAGCTGTTATTTTCACCTTAAAGAATTGGCGTCATTATCTCTATGGAGAGAAGTTCACGGTCTACTCGGACCATAAAAGCTTGAAATACTTACTCTCTCAAAAGGAGCTAAATATGAGATAGAGGAGATGGTTAGAATACCTTAAAGACTTTGATTTTACGATTCAATATCATCCTGGCAAAGCTAATGCTGTAGCCGATGCACTCAGTAGAAAACCAATGGGAAAACTATCAAGTCTTTTGATTGGTATGACTAATCTTATTCCTCAATTTGCTCAGTTGAACTTAGATATTGATATGAAGAAAGAAGATTGTTTCATAGCTAATATTCAATCTCAACCTACATTGATAGAAGACATGGTCAAGCTGCAAAATGATGATCCAGTGTTACTGGAGATTAAAGCCAACATAGAGCAGAGGCAGGATTTTTCTATTTCCAATGGTGGAAGATTGTTATTTAAGGGCCGAGTGTGTGTACCAGATCATGAGGATACGAAGAAACTGATCCTAGAAAAAGCTATAGATAAACAATATGTTGGAATGAAATAGGGGAAAGGTAATTTCTAGGCCCCGACATTATCAGAGATTCTTCAGAGAAAATTAAGCTCATTCGAGAAAGATTACAGATGGCACAAGATAGGCAAAAATCTTATGCTGATAATCGAAGGCGCGACTTGGAGTTTCAGGTAGGAGATCATGTGTATCTAAATGTTTCTCCGGGTCGTGGTATTCGAAGATTTGTCATTAAAAGCAAGCTAACTCCAAGGTTCATTGGCCCATTTGAAATTCTTGAAAGGGTCGGTGAAGTGACTTATAGATTGGCTTTACCTCCACAATTAGCAGGAGTTCATGATGTATTTCACGTCTCTATGCTGAAGAAATATGTGTATGATCCTTACCATGTTATCACTTACGATAATTTGGAGATTCAGAAGGATATGACGTATGAGCAAACACCAATAAAGATTCTGGAACGGGAAGTGCGTCAACTAAGGAATAAAGTCATTCCTATGGTCAAGATTCAATGGAAGAAGTCATGGCCCATGGAAGCAACATGGGAAACGGAGGAAGCTATGCGTAAATGATTCCTAAAATTATTCAACTGTAAGTACACGCTCCATATAATCCATGTATTGAATTTGGGGACCAAATTCTTCTAAGTGGGGGAGGGTGTAGTGTCCCAAAATTTATATAAATAATTTTTGGATTATTTTAAGAATTTTTTGGAATTTATTAGGAATTTATAAAAGTTAAATGAATTAATAAATTGATATTGGGATTATAAGGTCCAATTGTGTTAAATAATTAATCCAGCTTCGATAAATAAAGCCCAAAGGAGTTAAGGACCAAGCCCATTAAGTTTAGCCCATATTCTAGTATCCCCGGAATATAAGGATAAATACCCTTTTTTATAGATAATTATGTGGATAAAACAATAAAAGAGTTTGATTAAGTTTGAACTTTGCGCACAGTAGCTGTAGCGGTCTATCGTGCGACCGTCACAGGGCTCTGACGCACCAAGACTCGACCGTTACGTTCTGACTAATTCTGTGAGTGGAAGAATAAGTAAAAAGATTAGATCTTTGGGATCTTATCTGCTAGAGACCCAATTAGGAGAACATGTAAGGCTACTAAGGACTCATAGGGATCAGGTTTTTGCCAACTAAGGACTCTAGAATTGTCAAATCCATGAAACCCTAGCAAAATTCTATAAGTAGGACCCAGATTGAGACTGGGCGACTTTTACTTTTGGCTCGTGAAGAATCAAGGTAAGGAGTCATAATTTTGGGTAAGTTGTTTAGAAGCATTTGTTTCTAATACTTTAGACTAATAGCTCCCAAAATTTCGTGTTAGGAGATCAAGTATCCAAGGAGTTAGAAGCGTCCAAAGTTGCTGGTTCAACCATAGCGACCCAGGAATCTGAGCAAAAGTCCACTGAAGAACATGAAATTAGGACGTCTAAACGAGGTATTTAGAAGTTGGTTCTTTAGAACTTTTTGTTCCTAATAGTTTCATCATTATACCCTCCAAATTTCACGTCTTTAGGTCAAGAGATTGAGGAGTTAGGACGGCGTGAAGTTGTTGAAAACTCACAGGAAGGGAAGGATTAGGGCGTGCTTTGCAGACTCAAATTTGAAGTATATAAGCTTGTAAAGTGGAAGGTCATCTCATGAATGGCAAGAATATCGTGTTAGGGATAAAAGCCCTCTGATTTTACTTGATTTCATTCATCATAGGCCAAGAATTTCATGTTTTCGTAGGTCTATGCATACATGCATATCTTTAGCCTAAATTAAAGGTAAAAGATATTCTCTTGTTAATCCACTACAACCTATGCATCTAGATGGCCTTTACTTTGTTTTGTCATGACTAGAGTAGTTAAGTCTTTTTAAACAAGATATAATTCAATGATAGTCTTTTATTTTCTATGTACTGTCAACAGGGCTCTAACGGTCTATAGTTCGACCGTCAGAGACATATAATGGCCTTAGGATAAGTCGTCACACCCCCTGTTATACTTGAGTTTCCATGTAAACTCTGACGGACTTCAAGTGGAGCATTACAACACTCTGGCGGCCCTACGATAAACTGTCACATCACTATGACGCCCCCATATTAGACCGTCAGAATATTGTGATCTGTCAACCCGAGATAGAATTAGAAACAGTCAACTTAGCTTATAAATAAAGCATAGATATCTAAGTTTTGACCTATTTTCATGACTTTGACTTTATTTATTGATTCAGGATAGAAATTGCATGTCTAAAGCACCTTGAGTTATTTTAAGCATATGTTAATTTCATTTGCTAACTCTATAGTTTTGTATTAAAACAATGATTTTAAATGTTGTATTGACGGAGTTTATGATGGTTTCACATCATTACACATTCTTTCTCATCTATAGAGTCATTTTCTTTAAGTACGTGGCGTATACTCCGGTATGTGTCCACTAGTTACACTTTTACACTATAGGAACATATTCTTGAACTTGAGGACCTCTCTATTGGATATTCCTTCCAATGGACTAGGAAATCTTGTTTCAAGGCCTCCGTAAGTCTCCGTGAGCCTGGGATTCCCACTAGGACGCTGAGCTGGTTGTACCATTAAGACCCAATTGTCTAGAAAAGCACTACCGAAGTTTTGAATTCTGTCCATGTAACTACCTATTACTCAACCGTCAGGCACATCTTACGGTCCAATATACAACCGTCACATTACTGAGTCCAATTTATTCTTTCTGGATTCAGCCCATTCTAACGGTCCAATGCTAGACCGCCACGTTCATGTAGCGGCCCATTAATTGACCGCCACAATTCCCGAGTACTTTAACCCGAGGTTTGACCCAAGGGTTGATATTCCAAAGTTCCTAGATGGATTATTGATGGTCTAGGACTTGTCATATTGTTCAAGATACTTAATTTTAAATTATGAAAAATAAGGAATGTACTGTTATGTTGTCGAATTGTTTCCATGAGCATAACCTTGTCATAAGTCATTCTTGATCTCTCGCATTCTTAATCGAAGCGTTCATTCATGGAATTATTGTTATCATGAACTTATTGAATTTGCTTGAAAAGTGAAAGTAGCTTGATTTATACTTGAAGATGCGATCGAGCACTGATTGTGTTCAAGGGATCTATACTAGTCCCCTCGGCTGATTGTCGGAAACATACTGTAATTCATGGGGTATGATGCTACTGGCGTCGCATTGCGCTGAGAGTACTTTCTCTATAAATAATTGAAAATCTACGGCACGACATATACACGTACATGACTTTCTTGCTTGTTACATGATACCACAGAAATTCACCAATACTTGCTCATAAGCAAAAGATGTTGGTGTGATGATTACGTGATTTGCTAGTACATTCTCGATACATTCTTGATCATGAAAGATCATATCATGTTCTTGTTACATTCTTGCTAACTCATACATGCTCATTCTATCTTACATGATCATCTTTGTTACTTTGGTTATTTACATGTGATTTATTGCATTCGCATGATTTTAGTTTATTTTCTTTAGAGCTAAAATACTAATCACTTTTATAGTGCCTTCATGTTGATGCGATCATACCTACTGGGTAAGTGTGCTCATTACCTATTTCCAATCTTTTTAGGAGATGGAAGTGATTTGACTTCGGATTCGAGTTATACAAGTAGCGGGTCCGAGAGTGAATGAAAGTCGTATCAAAATGAGAGTGAAGACTAAGGAAAGTCAATCTTGTTTAAATCGAGTCTTTATAATTTTCCTTTTTGAGTCTGATGGATTGAAGAAGGTTGAAAAGTTATTATATTTGAATACTTTGGTTTGATTATTAATGAAATAAAGTTGGAGTTTAAGTAATTTATTGTGCAATTGCATTTTGTTATGTGTGGTTGTCTTGCGCTCTGATCGTTCTTACTTGCAAGAGGCTTACCATGTCGGTTGTTCACGTTCCTCGAGCTAGTCTTCCGCTGTAATAAAGGCTCGGGGCGTGACACCCTACCTCAAATGCGATGGAAAAGTCCGATCTGGCTGTGAACAAGCCGAGGGTTGTCGCGGCTCACCTTTGCCCGGTCCTAGCACGAGAGGAAAGCCACCCCTCCACCTTATTTGAGCCGAGGCTACCGATTCACCGTGAGAATGCCGTGAGAGAAGGAGAGAGGGCCACCCATGCCGCTGCGGGTTTACTCCGACGAGGGCACCGCCGCGGTCTCCTCTCGTTGTAGGCTCACTGACAAGGTCGCCGGACTCCTCCGCCACAACCCCGGGTCGTTGCCGCGTCGCCGAGAAGAGGGACGGCGAGAGGGGGTCGCCGGTCCCGTCCACCTCTGAGCACTGTGAAGGGAGAAAGAGGGGAGAGTGGGGGGCCGGTCGCGGTCCTCTTCCTTGGCCAAGTCACCGACGAGGCTGCTGGTGGCCGCAGCCGTGGCCGGGGTCGCCGCATGTCGGAGAGGAAGGTGAGAGGCGGGTTCGCGGGTCCGCCGATCTCGCGAGTGAAAAGGGGGGGCGGAGTTCGCCGCCGCGATCCTCCTCCCTCCAGCTAGCTGGCATCATCTGCCGGCCGTCCGGTCGCCGCCGCCGTCCTTCGCCATGCGCCGTGAAGACAGAAGGGGGAGAGGGGCGCCGGTTCGTGGGTCCGCCCGCGGTGCCCTCGGCACACCGTCGCCTTCGGGTGAAAAGGAGGGGGGAGATATTGGGAAAGTGAGAAAGAGAGAGGGGATCAATTTGGGTTAAAAAAAAGAGTTAAAATATTTTTTTTTTTATTTTGAACCCACTTTTTGCATTACAAACCCCCAAGAAGCATATTTATGCATATGCCCATTAGTTTACATAAAGGCTTTAATCTAATTAGATTAAATGCTAGAAAAAGCCTATAAATTTCATAAAATTAGCAAAAATTTATGGATTAAATTCCATTATATTACCGGTAAAGATCCGTTAAAGAACGGGTCTCACAGTCCCTCCCTCCTAATAAAAATTTCATCCTTGAAATTTAAAAGGAAGAACATGGAGCGAACTGAAAGAAATTATAGTCTTTAGAAAGAAATGAATGATAAACGCCTAAATCAAACAAGACACGAGCTGCATGGCCATAAATCATAATCGTACCTTCCACAAGATGAGAGGCCCAAGCTTCAGCACGAGTGATATGAGAGACCTTCCCTTTTTGCTTCGTGCCCGCTGCGGTAGATTGCTGGGAAGAAGACACTGAAGCTTGAGGATAATACTGCTGTGGTTGAGGTGGTGGAGGAGGTCTGAACTGAAACGGCTGTGGTTAAGAAAATTAAGAAAACTGCATTGGTTGCAACCTTAGAGGACAATCTCGAACCACATGTCTCGGTTGATCACATCGAAAGCAAACCACTGGCATCAGACACGGCTTGCCTGGGTGGCTCCCCCCACATTTCGGACACTGCCTCGGCTGACTCGCCACTGAACCCTGGCGCTGTTGGAAAGAAGGTGCCGATTGCTGCACAGTACCCGAAGAAGCTTGACCGCCATACCGCTTCTGAAACTTCTTGAACGGCTTCTTGAACTTGGGTTTAGAAAAAGAAGTACCACTGGCAGCAGGTACAGCAGATGGAACTCCGGCCACAGACGGCTGACTGACTTGCTGAAACGGCACACTCGGCTGGCAATTAGCTTGCTGACGTTGCACAATCTGATGCACGAGCTCAACCTGGGCCCGCCCTTGAGCACTTATAATATCAAGTTATAATGCTACAGCTGCTTGATATGCCAAATCCATCCCGGCCACCCTGGTTGCAATCAGAGGCTGTCTCAGTTCCGGCCTCAGCCCATACAAGAAACGTGATGAGGGCATCCCTTGCCCCTCCACATTTTCTCCGGACTCGGATTGTTCGTCGGCAAGCGCCATTATGTTAGTCATGTATTTTTGAGTCTAGTCATGTAATCTTGACATTTTCTTTGAGTCAATATCATGTAATTTTTGTTAGGGTGCTAGGCCCGAATACAGAGGGGGGTGAATGTATCCTTCTATGAATAAAGGCCAATTAAAAACTCAGATGCTAGACGCAATCACAGAATGAAATGAATTCAATTAAACTTATGAGCAAACACATAGAGCACGCCTATCCAAGCATCTAGCGGAAGCAAGCACACAAAGCAAACCATTGCTCAATAGACTTTTTAGGTGGTTCGGTCCTCCAGACCTACATCCACCCCTCACTCCCAACCGGAGTGAGGCTTCACTAGCCAATGCTAGACAAGCAGACTCAGTCTGCAACAGTTGCTGCCACACAGCTTGACCAGGGGAACAGCCTCCCCTCTTCCTCCCAACCGGAGGGACCCCTGGACTTGCAACCTGCAAGCCCAGAACCGGAGACAAGTCTCCCTTCCTCTGACCAGAGGGAACCCACAAGTAGCTCCCAGCTACTTGCAACCGGAGATCAGATCTCCCTTCTCCTGATCCACAGGAGGAACCCGACCTCACTACTGAGAATCGAAAGAACAAGGAAAACCAAATAAGAAGGGGAAAAATAGAAACACGAAATGAAAATAACTTCAGCAAACAGAACGCTAAAAAATGAAATGCACAATGTGGCTCTCAATGGAGCTGACTGGCCTAGATATGATCCACGGTCCAGTAGACAGATCTTCAGGTAAGCTTCTCTTCCTCTTCTCTTCTCTCTCACTTTCTTTTTCTCTTAACCCTTACGAGCTCTCTAACTCTCTCTTTCTCTTCTTTTCCTTCTGCTCTTCTTCTCTTTCTTTTCTTCCGGATCGAACTCTCTGCACTTCTCCTTTTTTGCTTTTTCCTTTCGATCGACCTTCATCTGTGAACGAAGGCTTCAATATATAGCAGCAGCAGCAGGTGGATGAGGTGCAGAATGCATGTGCCTCCCACACTTCATCCAGAACCTTCTTGCCACGTGCCTTTATAGCATTGGTTCCTTTAGCATTGGATCACGTGCACCCCAGACACCGGTGAATGTTCTTCCTCGGACCTGTAAGGAGATAAAAACCATTAACACTGAGGGCCACAAGGACTAAAACTGTATGAGGTATGTGATAGCAATACGAGATACACTTTACTGAGAACGACACGAGATACACAAGATTATTACAGTACGAGACAAGGAGAGAATGACACGAGGTCAGATGAAAACAGCACGAGGTAAAAAGAGAACGACACGAGGTAGAGAGAGAACAACATGAGATATACAATAATAAAGCTGACACTACAAAGAGAACGACACGAAGTAGAAAGAGAACAGCACGAGGTGAGAAGGAAGTCTCACGAAGTGAAAAGGTAGACAAACACGCGATCAGAAGGAACATGGATGAAGATAGAAAGAAACAACACGAGGACATAAACACAAGAATCACACGAAGACACGAATACAAAAGCAACACGAAGACATGAATACAAAAACAACACGACATAACACATAGCAAAGAGAACGGCACGAGGTGAAACGACACTTCCCTAAAAAGACTTGAATACACATGAAAACAACTTGGACTGAAACCAACTCGAAGATGAAAACGACACGAAAACAACAAGGACTGAAACAAGGTATAGACTTGCCAAAGAACTGGACGATGTATAGACTTGGACAAGGCAAAGTATGTACAGACTTGAGGGTTCACAACGTATATACTTTGGCAAGACAATGGCTGTACATACTTGAAGTGAAGACCAATGTATAGACTTCAAAGTTCAGCTGCCAATGAATAGACTTGGAAAGCTTGAAGGCCAATGTACAGACTTGGAAGCTTAAACCAATGTATGGACTTAGCTTCGAACATGCTACAGTGCATTGTATGGACTTTGAAGACTGATGCATGACGCTAAGCCAATGTGTAGACTTTGGCTTGAAACGAAGGTAAAGATGAGGCTGTATAGACTTGGCCAGAACAAGAGACTCGAAGACAAAGGGGTGACACAGATGGAACGACACGAAGTGGCACAGAAAGCAGCACGAGGTACTGCAGTGTACAGCACGCGCTGGAACAAAACACGACACGAAGACAACCAACAAACATAGTTGGAACAACACGATGTTGAAAAAGATAACACGAAGTGAAGTGAACACAACCAACACGAAGTATGAAAGGAACAGTACGGACATGCAGGGTATTATCTCATAGCAGTTTTTCTTGTTAATCATGGAAAGTTCGAATGCATAACATTACTCATGATATCTGATTAAAAATAACAATATTTAACATAGTGATGCTCATCATCAAAACACTAGGGAAGTCACAAAAGTCTAACAATCTCCCCCTTTTTGATGATGGCAACACTATATTAAATAACAGAGATGAAGTGCAAGAAGATAAGCTGTGAAAATAAGCAATGCAGACACACAACACACTCACCTCCTCTGACGACTCCCAAGAGCTCCCCCTGAACACAACATCCACTTACCTCTGACTAGATAACTCAGGACAGTTATCTTTCGCCCCCCCCTCAGCAACGCACAAAAGAGTACAAGCAAGACACACTCCCCCTTTGACATCATCAAAAACTAGGGGCAGGTCTGAAGATATCACGAAAAGACAATTGCTGACAGTGGAGAGAAAACAATGGAGAGTATGGCTGATAAAGGAGAGTTATTGAGATGTTTAAGCAATTAAGAAAGCCATTAATTTCATGTGAGGATTTTGAGGATCAGTTAGTCAGACTGTGTGCAAAATGGTGAATGAAGATTTGCTCCATACACAGAACCAGATTCTAAGCAAGTAAGGTACAAGATACCAGTATGGTCAGAGTAAGTCTTTACTCAGAGAGTATAAAGCAAGGAAGTCAGGAAAAACAAAGACCTGTGGTATTGAAAACAAACAAACCAAGACCTAAATGCCAAGTGAACAGAATCTGGATACCAAGAGGAAGAAAATTTTTCAAAGATGGTCAAAATCAAAGATAAATCTGTCAAGTACACCTTTGACATTAGGGAGACACCTTGTTTAGAGGCAGGAATCCCCAGTTACTTGGTGGCAAGACCACATTACCCCTTCTGACAAGAGGACAGAGATAGTATTCTAACTGGTGTTGACATTAAGGTGACACCTTTACCAGAGGCCAGACACCCCAGTTACTAACCAGATATGTACCATTGCTCTGTATGATCAAGACAGCTAATTAAGCCTGATTTATACTGCCATCTCATGACATGGGATACTTTCACTTCATTGATGAAAGTCTCAGTTTCTCAATGAACAGTTAACAAGGTTGTTAAAACTTCTTTCATGAATTTTTCATTAAACTGCACTTGAAACCTTGTAAATTAGTCTAGATTCAGTTTGAGAACAATACACCAGTTCCAAAGTTCTTCAGACAAAATCACTATATACCTCATTTTGGACTTAACTAGACTAAGAGGTATGCTGTACTGGCTAGATCAGAAGTCAGTTACAGTGTAGGAAGATAGTCTTGAATTCAGATTTTGATCTCAGTGGGACTAACAGCTGAAATTCCAACAAGAAATTAGATGAACAGTCTTAACGGATAAAACATTCAAAAATTTCTTTTATCCACCTACTCAAATTGATTCTCTTATAAGGTCAGCAAGAGTCCGTTCAAAGTATGTTCAGATTTGGCCAAAAGAGCATGACACCAATTATTAATCTAGCTCCCCCTGAGACCTTGACACCAACTCAGACTTAACCAAGACAACCCTCAAAACACCTCAAAGAAAACAAAGTGGTATCAATCAGTACGAGTGAATCAGCAAACACCCATAATGAGGTTATTTTCAGTAACAGATAATGAGCAAAGATAAGCATAAGAGCACATGACAGATTATTTAGAAATCAATTATTCAATCATGAAATTCTGTAAATACCTAATTCTCTGCGCAATGTGCTAAATTTTTCAGTATCCAGTGGCTTAGTGAAAATATCTGCAATTTGTGAGTTAGTGCCAACATGGATCAATTCAAAGGTCTTCCTAGCTACTTCATCACGAATAAAATGATGCCTGATTTCGATGTGTTTAGTTCGAGAATGAAGTACAGGATTCTTTGCAATGTTTATTGCACTAGTATTGTCACAAAAGATGGAAGTGCAACCTAGCTCAACTGAGTAATCCAGAAGCTGGTGTTTTATTCATATAACCTGTGTGCCACAGCTCCCTGCTGCCACATACTCAGCTTCAGCAGTAGAAAGAGTCACAGAGTGTTGCTTCTTGGATCCCCAAGAGACTAGGCATCCTCCTAAAAATTCGCAGTTACCACTAGTACTTTTCCTGTCCAATTTACATCCTGCATAATCTGCATCTGTATATGCAATGAGATCTAAACTACATGATGCAGGATACCAAAGACCTAGATCATGGGTAGTAGATAAGTATCTAAAGATTCTTTTTACAGCTGCCAAATGCAATTCAGTAGGCCTAGACTGGTATCTGGCACACATCCCTACACTAAATTGAATGTCAGGCCTGGATGCTGTTAAGTAGAGGAGTGAACTGATCATACCTCCATATAATTTAGCATCCACTTCTTTACCTTTTTCGTCTGAATCCAGTGAGGAGTTGGTGCCCATGGGTGTTGAGATAGTCTTGAGGTTGGTCATTCCAAACCTTTTTAGCATCTCCAGAGTATACTTGGTTTGATTTATGAAACAACCATCCTCCATCTGTTTGACCTGCAGCCCAAGAAAATACTTTAGTTCGCCAACTAAACTCATTTCAAATTCATGAGACATAGATTCAGAAATTTCTTTACACAATGTTGAATTGTTAGATCCGAAGATGATATCATCAACATATACCTGGACCACTATTAAATCCTTTCTGAGATTTTTGGTGAAGAGGGTTTGGTCAACCTTACCTCGAGTGTAGCCCTTGCTCAAGAGGAATTCAGAAAGTCTCTCATACCAGGCTCGGGGAGCCTGCTTCAATCCATAGAGGGCTTTATTCAACCTAAAAACCATGTTAGGCTGAACAGAGAAATTAAAACCTGGAGGTTGTTCAACATATACCTCTTCCTTCAATATCCCATTTAAGAATGCGCTTTTGACATCCATCTGCTGCAGCCGAATGTTCCTAGAGCATGCAAATGCAAGCAGAATTCGTATAGCTTCCATCCTAGCCACTGGGGCATAGGATTCATCAAAATCCACACCAAATTCTTGACTGTAGCCTTGAGCTACAAGTCTTGCTTTGTTTCTAGAGATAGCTCCGTTCTCATCAACTTTATTCTTGAAAATCCATTTAGTGCCAATGACATGAGTGTTATCAGGTCTGGGAACTAGTTCCCATACAATATTTTTCTCAAATTGATTTAATTCCTCACACATGGCGGATACCCAAGAATCATGTTTTAAGGCTTCTTCCACAGATTTGGGTTCCACCTGAGATACCAATACAGCTAAGTCCTGTTCTTGGACAATTCTAAAATGAGACCTAGTCCTAGGAGGATCATGCAAATTTCCTATGACATTTTCACTAGGGTGGTCTTTGTGAAATATTATATCACCTGAGGGTTCACCTACCTCAGCTGCTCCTTCTTGCTATGAGTTTTCTGGTTGAGCAGCTGGCTGCATTTCTTCTTCTTCAATTCTCTCCAAGAAATCTCCCTCATTAGATGGCTCCCTGTCAACATCCATCACTTTGTTAGAGAAATCATTTTCATCAAACACTACATGCGGTGTTTCTTCAACAGTTTGGTCAGCTTTATTGAAAACTCTGTAAGCCCTTGAAGTTTCTGAATATCCGAGAAAAATTCCAGGAGAGCTCCTAGCTTCAAATTTGTCCAAACCATTCTTACCATTATTGTGGATAAAACATTTGGAACCAAAAACCTTAAAGTAAGAAATGTTTGGCTGCTTACCCTTGAGAAGTTCATACGGAGTTTTCTTATAAGTAGGTCTTACCAAGGCTCGGTTTAGAATGTAGCATGCAGTATTCACAGCTTCAGCCCAAAATCTCCTTGGAAGTCCACTCTCAATCAGCATAGTCCTGGCCATTTCAATTATTGACCTGTTTCTTCTCTCAACAATTCCGTTCTGCTCCGGTGTCCTAGGAGAAGAGAATCTGTGAGTCACTCCCTCTTTTGAGCAAAATTCAGAAAATGAAGAGTTCTCAAACTCTCCTCCATGGTCAGACTGAATAGTAATGATATTATGTTGACCTTGTAGTTTGATTTTATTGAAAAGTTCTTCAAAGTGAACAAAAGCATCATTTTTATTTGCTAAACAAAACAACCAAGAAAATCTAGTGTAGTCATCCACTATGACTAATCCATATCTCTTACCTGACAAACTTTGTATGCGAGTAGGACCAAAGAGATCCATGTGCAAGTGCTGCAGCGGTTTAGATGAAAGATTCTCAGTTCTCAACTTAAAAACTGCACGAGTCTGTTTACCTAGTGTACAAGCATCACATAGCTTGGACCCTAACTGAAATCTTATTCGGGGCAAACCTCTAACTAGGTTATGCTTAGACAGTTTATTCATTGTAGACAAACTAGCATGGCCTAGACGCCTATGCCAGTCAAACGCAACCTGTTCAGAATTAGCAGACATACACAAGTGAGTTTCAGGATTATCATCCAGGTCTACGATGTATACATTGTTTACTCTATGACCTTTGAACATGACGTTATCAGAATTCAGCTCAAAAACAGTACAGGAATTGTGGTCAAAGAGTACCTTGTGTCCTTTATCGTAGAGTTGACTAATACTTATCAAGTTGTGCTGAAGTCCTTCTACAAGATACACATCTTCAATGGAGTTAGTAGAGGACTTACCAATTGTACCAATTCCAATTATTCTTCCTCTGTTATTTCCACCGAATTTGACCAGGCCCCCAAACTTCATTTTCAGTTTGCTAAATTTGGACCGGTCTCCTGTCATGTGCCTGCTACAGCCGCTGTCAAGATACCACTTGTTATGCTCGGCTGTTAGGCTAACCTGCGAAAGTTCAGACAAACTAATGTGGGACCCAATTCAAATTGGGTCCAAAGATAGTTTTCAATTTATCCAAATCACACTTAGGAACCCACATTTGTTTTACTGTTCTTTTCAGAGGTTTCATGTAAATTGATTCTTCCTTCTTGGCATTTCTCAGTGGGTGTTGAATGAGCCTATTCCTATTAAAATTATGCTGTTTCCGAGCAGAGAAATTGTTGTTTGGCCTCTTAGAGGAATCACGTGTGTGCTGAGCATAATTCATGTAGCCATTTTTATTCAAATGAAAATTATGCTGAAGGTGATGCATGTTCGCATGCTTTCCTTGATAACTATCATGCTGAATTTTCTTAGCGAAACTGTTCACCTTTCTAGTGACATCAATAGGAATGGTCGTGTGAAAACCCTTGTTCCACATCTGTTGCACAGGAACAGTTCTAGTCTCAGGATTTCCTGACTTAGTCTGCTGACCAGTGGATTGAGTAGATTTGCTGGTCGAAACCTTCAATGTAGAGACAGATTTGGAACTGGATGGGGTTTCCAGTGTTTCTTTGCCCTTGGCGGGGCAGAACGTGACAGTTTTGAATTCAAAGGGTTTTTTACTTTTGGGATTATATCCTAATCCCTCCCTGTTGAAGTTTACCCTCAACCCCAGAAGGACATCCAGATTGTTTCTCCCCTCTGTAAATTTTTCTAGTATTTTTCCTTTGTCCTCAATCTCCTTCTGAAGTTCATTACATTGGTCCAGGAGTTCCTGATTGACTTTTCTAACCGCCTCATATTTTTCTGCAATCAGTCTAAACTCCTTTTTACTCTCTGCAGTTTTACTCTTCAGCTCATTCATCCTAGCTAGATTTTCCTCTCTTTCCATTCTAAACTTCTCGATCTCACTTCTAGCCTGATCTAGCTCAATGGCCATCTCCTTGGTTTTCATGTTGTCCGTAACAGCAATAGAGTGTTCCTCAGAAATAGAGTGAAACTTTCGTTTAAGCATTTTGTGCTCCTTGGTTAGAAAATTATATTTAGCTAACAGGTCGCCATAAGCGTCCTCCCAATCATCCAAAGTAAAATTCTCAAATAAGTTCGTTACCTCTTCCTCATGGTTGGCCATGAGGCAAGTCTTCTCTTCATCTTCACTGGACGAGGTGGCTTCTGGATCCTCCTCGTCACTCCATATGCACAGCATGGCTTTCTTCTTCTTGTGCACCATCTTCTTCTGGTATCCGGGAGCCTTAGCTTGCAGCTCTGGACATTCACTTTTCATGTGACCAGGTTTCTGACAATGGTAGCATGTAACCTTCTTAACAAACCGGTTCTTCTCAAGTTCTCGTTCAGGAGACTTCCTTGCAGCATTGAATCTCTTTCTCCTGTAGAATTTCCCTTTAGTCCTCAGGAACTTTCTGAATTGCCTGGTGAGCATGGCCTGCTCGCTCTTGTCCAGGTCTGAGAATCCGTCAGAGTCTTCGCTGCTACCACCACTGTTGCTGCTGCTGCTGCTCTTCTTAGTATGTCGTGAGACTTTCAGAGCAACATTCTTTCCCTTTCTGTCATGTCCATCATTCCCTTGTCTGAAGTTCATTTCGTGGGTCATGAGAGACCCAATCAGCTGGGTTACTGACATGGTGGATAAATCTCTTGATTCCTCTATGACGGTCACCTTAGTATCCCAGATGGGAGTTAGGGACCTAAGGATCTTCCTGACAATGTCTTCTTGCTGAATCTCCTTTCCAAATCCTCTCAGACTATTGATGATCACAGACAATCTAGCATATATTTCTGTGATCGACTCCTCTGGCTTCATCTTAAACAACTCATACTGAGTTGTAAGCATATTGATCCTGGTAGCTTTCACTTGAGATGCGCCCTCATAAATTAACTGCAATTCATCCCACATTTTCTTTGCAGTCTTGCACGCTGAAATCCTCAAGTACTCTTCAGGGTGGACGGCGCACTGTATGATGCTAAGAGCTGTCCAATTCAGTGCAGAGAGTTTTACCTGTTCCTCTGTCATATGTCTTCGTTCGGTGGAAGTTGATACGGACCATCTGTAATTACTCTCCAGAGCTTGTGGCTTTGGGCCCTGATAAAGACTTCCATCCTGTTCTTCCAGAAAAAATAGTTATTACCATCGAAGAAAGGGGGACGGGTGATTGACTGCCCTTCAGCAATGTAGCTGCGAGGACCAGCGGATCCGTTTCCCTGGCCGTTGGACCACATATTGGGAAATACCTGCTCTGATACCAAGTGTTAGGGTGCTAGGCCCGGATACAGAGGGGGATGAATGTATCCTTCGATGAATAAAGGCCAATTAAAAACTCAGATGCTAGACGCAATCACAGAATGAAACGAATTCAATTAAACTTATGAGCAAACACATAGAGCACGCCTATCCAAGCATCTAGCGGAAGCAAGCACACAAAGCAAACCATTGCTCAATAGACTTTTTAAGTGGTTCGGTCCTCCAGACCTACATCCACCCCTCACTCCCAACCGGAGTGAGGCTTCACTAGCCAATGCTAGACAAGCAGACTCAGTCTGCAAACAGTTGCTGCCACACAGCTTCACCAGGGGAACAGCCTCCCCTCTTCCTCCCAACCGGAGGGACCCCTGGACTTGCAACCTGCAAGCCCAGAACCGGAGACAAGTCTCCCTTCCTCTGACCAGAGGGAACCCACAAGTAGCTCCCAGCTACTTGCAACCGGAGATCAGATCTCCCTTCTCCTGATCCACAGGAGGAACCCGACCTCACTACTGAGAATCGAAAGAACAAGGAAAACCAAATAAGAAGGGGAAAAATAGAATCACGAAATGAAAATAACTTCAGCAAACAGAACGCTGAAAAATAAAATGCACAATGTGGCTCTCAACGGAGCTGACTGGCCTGGATCTGATCCACGGTCCAGTAGACAGATCTTCAGGTAAGCTTCTCTTCCTCTTCTCTTCTCTCTCACTTTCTTTTTCTCTTAACCCTCACGAGCTCTCTAACTCTCTCTTTCTCTTCTTTTCCTTCTGCTCTTCTTCTCTTTCTTTTCTTCTGGATCGAACTCTCTGCACTTCTCCTTTTTTACTTTTTCCTTTCGATCGACCTTCATCTGTGAACGAAGGCTTCAATATATAGCAGCAGCAGCAGGTGGATGAGGTGCAGAATGCGTGTGCCTCCCACACTTCATCCAGAACCTTCTTGTCACGTGCCTTTATAGCATTGGTTCCTTTAGCATTGGATCACGTGCACCCCAGACACCGGTGAATGTTCTTCCTCGGACCTGCAAGGAGATAAAAACCATTAACACTGAGGGCCACAAGGACTAAAACTGCATGAGGTATGTGATAGCAATACGAGATGCACTTTACTGAGAACGACACGAGATACACAAGATTATTACAGTACGAGACAAGGAGAGAATGACACGAGGTCAGATTAAAACAACACGAGGTAAAAAGAGAACGACACGAGGTAGAGAGAGAACAACACGAGATGTACAATAATAAAGCTGACACTATAAAGAGAACGACACGAAGTAGAAAGAGAACAGCACGAGGTGAGAAGGAAGTCTCACGGAGTGAAAAGGTAGACAAACACGCGATCAGAAGGAACCTGGATGAAGATAGAAAGAAACAACATGAGGACATAAACACAAGAATCACACGAAGACACGAATACAAAAGCAACACGAAGACATGAATACAAAAATAACACGACATAACACACAGCAAAGAGAACGGCACGAGGTGAAACGACACTTCCCTAAAAAGACTTGAATACACATGAAAACAACTTGGACTGAAACCAACTCGAAGACAAAAATGACACGAAAATAACATGGACTGAAACAAGGTATAGACTTGCCAAAGAACTGGACGATGTATAGACTTGGACAAGGCAAAGTCTGTACAGACTTGAGGGTTCACAACGTATATACTTTGGCAAGACAATGGCTGTACATACTTGAAGTGAAGACCAATGTATAGACTTCAAAGTTCAGCTGCCAATGAATAGACTTGGAAAGCTTGAAGGCCAATGTACAGACTTGGAAGCTTAAACCAATGTATGGACTTAGCTTCGAACATGCTACAGTGCATTGTATGGACTTTGAAGACTGATGCATGACGCTAAGCCAATGTGTAGACTTTGGCTTGAAACGAAGGTAAAGATGAGGCTGTATAGACTTGGCCAGAACAAGAGACTCGAAGACAAAGGGGTGACATAGATGGAACGACACGAAGTGGCACAGAAAGCAGCACGGGGTACTGCAGTGTACAGCACGCGCTGGAACAAAACACGACACGAAGACAACCAACAAACATAGTTGGAACAACACGATGTTGAAAAAGATAACACGAAGTGAAGTGAACACAACCAACACGAAGTATGAAAGGAACAGTACGGACATGCAGGGTATTATCTCATAGCAGTTTTTCTTGTTAATCATGGAAAGTTCGAATGCATAACATTACTCATGATATCTGATTAAAAATAACAATATTTAACATAGTGATGCTCATCATCAAAACACTAGGGAAGTCACAAAAGTCCAACAATTTTCCCTTTATTTGAGTCATGTACCTAGGTTAGTGAGTCATTTTCCTAAGTATTGTGTCATTAGGTTGGTTTGTTATGCTAGTGGGCCCAATTCATTGGGCTTGGCCGAAGGGCACCCCCATCCCTTCGGTTATTTGTCATTGAGTCAAATGTCAGGGACTTTTGTAGAAATGTGGGTTGCCTATATATAGGACCACATTCCCCTTATTTTGAAGTAATGAACAATTGAATGAAAATTGAAATCCACTTCCAAATCCCACTAGATCTCCCTCTCTCTCTCTCTCTCTCTCTCTCTAAGGGGTCCCCCCCTCTCTCTCTCTCTCTCCACCCTAATTTTTGGAATTTTCTCTCTCCTCCCCATTCACCCCTCATTAAGACCCCTCCCCTTCCCCATACACTTATTTAACTCCCCCCCCCCAACCCCAAGGTGGCATCCTCCAATCCACACCCCACCTCCCAACCCCCAACTACCCCACTCTCCTTCCCAAAGCATCCCACCACCTTCCCAATGCTAAATTAGCTTCTCCCAAAGCCCAATTTCGAATTTCCCTCCCATCTCCCACCCCCTTAGCTCCCTTGTTCGCCCAAATCCAACCCCAAACCCAGCCAAGGTCGCCCCCCCACCACCACCCCTCCATTCATACCCATTTCTTTTACAGGTCAAGCTCTGGTTGCAGGCAGCAGGTTGGCTGTAGCTTGAAGTGGCCACCACGTCCTCCTCCCTACGAATCTGAAGGACCAAGAGGTACCGTTGGAAGCGTCTTCGAGTCATCTTCGCAACGGTGGTGGTTTCGTCTGGATCCAAGCTCCGAGCTGGCCGTGAGAGCATTTCTCCCCCGAATGTGCGTAGCTTCCCTAGCAGAGCACCTGAGCCGGAGTTGAAGCTCTACAGTGGCCAACCTCCTGGGAATCAGGGCAGGAGTTCTTCATCAATAATCTTCTCCTCTGAGTCCTCTTTCATCTCCAAAAGGCAGGGCATCAATCGGCTTCCAGAACCCCTAGTTCCCATTTTCCTTGTCCAAGTGCGCAGACTGCTCTTGCGGATCCAGGTTCGACCTGCACCCACTCATCTGATGACTGCTCTCTTCTTCGACCTCCGATTGCAACTCCGTCAGCTCCTGCTCAAAGCTACTCCGACCACGGAAGCGTCACCACCAGTGTCGCCTCAATCGGAGTTCAGGAGAGCCCACAGCACCTTCTGCAACCAACTGCATCTTTTCTGTTTCCATCCGAGGCAGACAGAGGGGTCCCGTTCCAGGCTCTGCCACGATCATCATAGAATTCCAGAGATCCTCCAAAAATTCAGGCGTCTTCCTCCGGCAGCTAGGAAACTTTTGGGACCAGTATCATCGGGATCGGAGTCCCCTGGAGCCCGTGGCGGCGTCAACACCGACCCCCTATCCAGTGAATCTGCAGACTGGTAGAACCGGCGGAACTCGGAAGTTGGGATTTCTTGCCCAATTCCCCCACCCCGCCTAGCTGGCTTACAGCCCCTCCCTGCGAGGAGGTAGTGTTTGGTTGTAATACATTAACCCCCACCCCGAGATCCCCCCCTCCTGTGAGAGGAGTAGTGGTGTAATCTTTCAATTTCAGGTTGAAGCTCCCTCGACGCGGCGTGGGGCTGCATACCCTCGCCTCCCCGCTCGCCCCCGTCTCCGGCCGGAGTCGGCGTCTTCACGCCGGCTAGGTGAGCCTCGGTCCCTCTCTTGACTGGTTTAATCACTTGCTTAGCTTAGTATTATTGCTATTGCTTCGTCGGATGGAGAGTGAGAGCTCGGCCCAAATTGCTAGTACTGTGAGTGACCATCGCGGGCAAGTTGAGAGTGAATCCACTTAACCCACACCCTTGGTGTGTTGGCCGCCCATGATTTGGGCATCCTAGGCCCATTTGGGGTTCTCCCCAAGCTAGCCAACCTTTAGAGCCTCAAGGTCCTGTCTCGGACCCTCTCCTACATCGCCTAGTCGCCATCGGGCACTAGTGTGCGCCATACGGGTGAGCTCGCTAGTGTGAGTCCGCCGCTCAAACTTGAATGCTTACAAAATAGGTCCATAGGTGGTGTCACATCAAGTGGTATCAGAGCAAGTTCACAACTTGTGATGTGTCACCGAACCTTGGACCTATTTTCAAGCATTCAAGTTGAGCAGCGGACTCACACTAGCGAACTCACCCGTTTGGTGCACACTTGTGCCCGTTGGCAACTAAGCGATGTGGGAGAGGGTCCGAGGCGGGACCATGAAGCTCCAATGGTTGGCTAGCTTGTGGAGAACCCCAAATGGGCCTAGGATGCCCAAACCATGGGCGGCCAGCACACCAAGGGTGTGGGTTTAGTGGGTTCACTCTCAACTCGCCCGCGGTGGTCACTCACGGAACTAGCAAGTTGGGCCGAGCTCTCACTCTCCGTCCGACGCAGTACTAGCAATAATACTAAGCTAAGCAAGTGATTAAACCAAGCAAGAGAGGGACTGAGGCTCACCTAGCCGGCGTGAAGACGCCGACTCCGGCCGGAGACGAGGGCGAGCCGGGAGGCGAGGGTATACACCCGATCGCCGCGGCGATGTAGCTTGAACCTGAAATTGAAAGAATTACACCACTACACCTCACGCAGGAGGGATGAACTTGGGGTGGGGATTATTCTTATTACATTCAAAACTACCTCCACGCAGGGAGGGGCCTTCAGCCGGCCAAGCGGGGTGGGGTTTTATGCAAAGGAAAAGCCGATCTTCCGAGTCCGCCGGTTCTGCCAATCTGCAGGTCTGCAGGATAGGGTGTCGCTGTTGACACTGCCACGGGCTCCACGGGGCTCCAAACTTGACGAAACCACTGCCAAAAGTTCCTCAGCTGACAGGGGATGAAGCTTGAATTTTTGGGGAAGCTTTGAGTCTCGGGGTTGACTGCACCGGCGACTGGAACAGGACACCACCGTCTGGTCTCTGGCTGGTATCGGGCTGAAGCAGTAGGTTGCAGAAGTCACTGTGGGCTCTCCCGGACTCCGATTGGAATGAAACTAGCGGTGACGCGAACTTGGTCGGAGTAGCTTCGAGCAGGAGTTGACGGGGATGCAATCCGATGTCAGTGGAGAGAGGAGTGACCGGAGAAATGAAGACTGATCTAACCTGGGACCACAGGGGCAGTCTGCCCTCTCCGACGAAGAAAATTGGAACAGAGGGTTCCAGAGGTCAATTGAGTCCCTTCTTCTTGGAGGTGGCGGCTAGCGGGAAGTAGTTTCTCCCCTCCAAAAATTGCGCTCAGAGCCTTCACGAGCTGGCTGTGGCAGAGTCTGGAACCGGGATGGTTGGTTCTGCCTCTGTCTGGTGCAGAACCATGTGACTGGATGCAGGGGGTGCCACGATTGCTACCGAGCTCTGATTGAGGCGAGACTTGAACCGTTGGAACCGTGGTCAAGTCTTCTTTCTTTCGGACTTGACAGCGATGTCGGAAGATGTTGGAGTATACCGGGACGAACAGATGAGCAGAGGGATGTCGGTTCTGGCTCCTGAAAACTGACCTGATGCCTTGGAGTAGAAAATTCGTAACTTCTGATGCCGATATCCAAATGCAGCTCTGCTTCTTGAGGATTAAAGAGGACTTGAGAGGGAAGATTTCTTCTGAAGAACACTTGATCTGAATCCCAAAGGGTTTGCCGTGGTTGAGCTTCCAATCACGTTCTGGTTCCTTGCCTGGGGTCTCCTGCGCAGTCGAGGGAGAATGGATGCTGCGGACTGCTCGGAGCTCGGATGCTGACGAAACCGCCTCGCCTGGAAAGCTCTCTGGAAGACCTTTCCAGAGATGTAGGCCTTGCTACTTGAATCTTCAAGTAACGGTCGTGGCTGCTTCTGCAACTCGTTGTAGTTCTGCTGCCTGAAACAGAGATAGAATGAGGAGATGTGCAAGGGGAGAGCAAGGGAGAGGGGGGGTGAACTTGGTTTGACCAAGGGGAGGTGGGGGACGAATTTGGGAGCTTGGGGGTGGGGGAGATGGAGGGGCACAGCCCTAGGGAGAGGGAAATTCGAATTTGGGCTTTGGGAGGGGTTAATTCAGCCTTGGGAAGGTGGTGGGGTGCTTTGGAAAGTGGAAAGGTGCCTAGGAGAAGGGGTTTCCACCTAGGGGTTGGAGGGGGAGTTGAATGAGTGCATGGGGAAGGGGAAGGGGCCTTAATGAGGGGTGAATGGGGAGGAGAGAGAGTGAATTTCGAAATTGGGGTGGGGAGGAGAGAGAGAGAGGGGGTACAACCCACTTAGAGAGAGTGATAGTAAGAGAGAGAGAGAGAGAGGGAGATATTGAGAGGGAGATGGCAAATGCTTTTCAATATTCATCAAAAGTTGTTACAAATGAGAGAGGGGTGGGGTATTTATAGACTCCATAATTTTCCTAAGACCAAACTGACCCTGACAAACTAACTAAAGACCACACAGTCCAAGGGAGGGGCGCCCCTGGGCCTAGCCCAATGGATTGGGCCCATTAACCTATCTAACCAACATAATGACTCAATACTTTAGGAAAATGACTCAACTACCTAGGTACATGACTCAAAATAAAGGGAAAATTACATGATAATGACTCAAAGAAAATGTGAAGATTACATGACTAGTCTCAAAAATACATGACAAATATAATGGTGCTTGCCGTCGAACAATCCGAGTCTGGAAAAAGAGTGGAGGGGCAAGGGATGCCCTCATCATACCCCCGGGGTGGGGAAAACTCGACTCCGTCGAGTATGGGTCCACCAGGGAAGTAGTGCATCGAACTGCAGCTCGGGGCGATCCACGATCTCCATACTCAACCCGCGACTCTAGTCGGGGAACGGTGCTTCAGTCGACAAAGTGACTCGGTCATACCCTCATGCTGGTGATGGGATCTTGCTTGCCTAGTATTGCCGCTGTGTGCTCACGTCGGGCTCTCAGGCTATTTGTGGTGGCACTCCGAGGGTGTCTCTCACAAGGGTAGGTGTAAGCTGGAGGCACTCACTAGGATCCACCGCGGTGCCCTTATAGGGTGCTAGATCCGCCACATGAGAAATGGGGAGAATCCCAAAACTCTTTTGAAAGTTCAACCCATAAGCCGGGTTGCCAAAAGTCACTCAGAACTTGGCAAGGTCCAAGTCCTCGTGCCCTCAATTTGGAGGTGACCCTAGGGTAGAGCCACTCCAAAGTCATCATCGTCAAGTTACCAACTTGGAATTCCAAGTGGCGCTCACGAGTTTTTGCTCGCTTGTTGTGAATCTCACCGCTTGTTGCTTGATACTTGCTTGAATGCATATGCCATGTACTATGATGCGGTGTGAGTTGACAATGTATGGTATGCAAAGGGGGTCCAGGACAACCACATATAGACCTATCATGCATTGATGGTATGAAGACTTTGAAGGATTTGGGAGGACCAGGGCATCCATAGGTGTCCCTCTTGTGAGTGAGTGTGATGAATGTTGGAGGATCCGAACATCCATGAATGCTCCTAACATGCTTGAGATTTATGATGAATGATGGTGGACCATGACAACCAAATATTGACCACTCATATTTTCTTCTTGACATGTGGGTGATATGGATGAATGTACCCGACGGACTAATCATGCCAAGCGGTGTGATGTGCCAAGACATATGAACTCCTTTCCCAAAGATGACTTCCTTATGTGGGATGGTGGGGTGGTCTTTGAGCTTCCACTCAAAAGGGTCGAAGGGATCTAGGTAGGTGGATATAGGGTGGGTCATTTTCTCAATCCCGAGGTGTTTGTTGTCTAAGGTCAATGCTCTCATGGTGTAACCCGATTCCAGGAAGGGAGGAGTTTGGGTCAACATGGGTGGTATGGGTAGGGTGAGGTGAGTGGTGAATAGGGGGAGAGGGTCACATGGAGATTTAGGCTCCCATAGAAAAGGGTCAAAGGGATCATGGTAAGGGTCACCTAGGTAGGGGTACTCCGTGTTCTTAAGGACCTCAAATGGTGAGTCATCCTCCTCCAAGATAATTGGGCCAAGGTTGCTAATGGGTTGGCCAATCAAAGCACTTGGGATCTCAATGGTTGGGGAGTAGACTATGATAGGTTCTTCCTCCATGGGAAGAAGGAGGATGATCTCACTAGTAACTTGGCCATTAGTATAGATGGAAGTGATGGAGCCAATTGTGGGATATGCTAGGCTAATGGTGTTAGTTTCGGGCGGCCTCATGGCTAGCATATTGGTCAAGTGAATTTGCCCATGTAGGTAGTTCACTAAGTCTCCCAAATCTTCCACACAATAGGAAGTTTGATAAGTGACATGTGGCTGAATGGGAATGATTTGAGATTGATATCCCATAGGTAGGTGGCATGGTTGTGAACTAGGAATGGTGAGACTTTTCTTGAGCCATTGGAGTATGGACTTATCTATGGTGAGGTTGGGTGTCTCTAGAGGATCTAGGCTAGGGGTGTGTGAGTTGTTTGGCCTTTGGATTTCCTCTATGTAGGGAGGTGGATCCGGAGGGGCATCTTTTTCCACTTGGGTGGGTGTGGGGGTTGCAACTTCTATTGCTAATGGAGTAGGGGGATCTATGGTGGGTGGTTTGGTGATAGCTAGCGTATGACACTCCCGGGGTGGTGAATAAGCATGGGCTTGGGTTGGGCTAGGAAGGGGAAGTAGAGGAGGCCTAGGTTGGGGAAAGATTGGTGTAGGAAGTGGGAGGTGGGTTGGGTGAGGGGTTTTGGGTTTTGGGGTGGTGGCCATTATGGGCCTTAGTGGAGGGGTGGACATGGTGTCCACATGGTTTTTAATGGTGAGGGTTGGATGAGTGGTGGTCACCATGGAGGGAATTGGGTCGGTTAGGGGTCTCTTGCCCTTGGGATCATTTGGGGTGGAAGTGGGGGCTAAAGGGGCTTGACTAGTGTAGGTTAGGGAAGGGGGTTTTGGTTGGGGTGTGGGGGACCTCATGGGGTTAGGTGGGGAGGTGGAGGTCTTAGGTACTTGGGTTTTAGTGATAAGGGTTTGGATGGGTGGGGTGGGAGGAGTGGGAGTGCTCCTTGGGTTTTGGTGATCCGAGTGAGAAGGGGACACATATCTAGCCCTTAGTTGATCCTTCATGTCCTCCCATGTGGTGAGGGGAGCTTCCCGTCTAATTATCCTTAAGCCCTCAATTTTACACCAATGAGTTTGAGCCCTTTTGGTTAGTTGCATTTTGGCAACCCATGCTTTTTCATCCTTGGAAATATGATACCAATTGAAGTATTGGTCCATTGTAGCTTCCCAATCTAAATATTTGCTAGGAGAGGTCCCATCAAAGGTGGGAAGTGGGAAAGGGGCCATCCTATCGTCCGTCCTTGGGGCGGGCCTATTTTTTCCAAGTTGGTCGAGTCGGCCCGATATGTTATCAAGCCGCTCATTGGCATAGGTCAAGGCTTTCATGAAGTAGTTGATATGGCCCGGGAAGTTATGGGTGTTAGTGGTAGGCATCTTTTGGTGACTTGGACTTATGGAGTGGGCCGATTGGTAAGGTCGATATGAGGTGGCCATATTAGGGGACAAGAGTGATGCATTTGAAGACTCTAAATGCTTAGACATGCCCTAGGACCAACTTGATAGAGACAAGTTGTGAACTTGCTCTGATACCACTTGATGTGTCACCGAACCTTGGACCTATTTTCAAGCATTCAAGTTGAGCAGCGGACTCACACTAGCGAACTCACCCGTTTGGTGCACACTTGTGCCCGTTGGCAACTAAGCGATGTGGGAGAGGGTCCGAGGCGGGACCATGAAGCTCCAATGGTTGGCTAGCTTGTGGAGAACCCCAAATGGGCCTAGGATGCCCAAACCATGGGCGGCCAGCACACCAAGGGTGTGGGTTTAGTGGGTTCACTCTCAACTCGCCCGCGGTGGTCACTCACGGAACTAGCAAGTTGGGCCGAGCTCTCACTCTCCGTCCGACGCAGTACTAGCAATAATACTAAGCTAAGCAAGTGATTAAACCAAGCAAGAGAGGGACTGAGGCTCACCTAGCCGGCGTGAAGACGCCGACTCCGGCCGGAGACGAGGGCGAGCCGGGAGGCGAGGGTATACACCCGATCGCCGCGGCGATGTAGCTTGAACCTGAAATTGAAAGAATTACACCACTACACCTCACGCAGGAGGGATGAACTTGGGGTGGGGATTATTCTTATTACATTCAAAACTACCTCCACGCAGGGAGGGGCCTTCAGCCGGCCAAGCGGGGTGGGGTTTTATGCAAAGGAAAAGCCGATCTTCCGAGTCCGCCGGTTCTGCCAATCTGCAGGTCTGCAGGATAGGGTGTCGCTGTTGACACTGCCACGGGCTCCACGGGGCTCCAAACTTGACGAAACCACTGCCAAAAGTTCCTCAGCTGACAGGGGATGAAGCTTGAATTTTTGGGGAAGCTTTGAGTCTCGGGGTTGACTGCACCGGCGACTGGAACAGGACACCACCGTCTGGTCTCTGGCTGGTATCGGGCTGAAGCAGTAGGTTGCAGAAGTCACTGTGGGCTCTCCCGGACTCCGATTGGAATGAAACTAGCGGTGACGCGAACTTGGTCGGAGTAGCTTCGAGCAGGAGTTGACGGGGATGCAATCCGATGTCAGTGGAGAGAGGAGTGACCGGAGAAATGAAGACTGATCTAACCTGGGACCACAGGGGCAGTCTGCCCTCTCCGACGAAGAAAATTGGAACAGAGGGTTCCAGAGGTCAATTGAGTCCCTTCTTCTTGGAGGTGGCGACTCTCCCCCTCCAAAAATTGCGCTCAGAGCCTTCACGAGCTGGCTGTGGCAGAGTCTGGAACCGGGATGGTTGGTTCTGCCTCTGTCTGGTGCAGAACCATGTGACTGGATGCAGGGGGTGCCACGATTGCTACCGAGCTCTGATTGAGGCGAGACTTGAACCGTTGGAACCGTGGTCAAGTCTTCTTTCTTTCGGACTTGACAGCGATGTCGGAAGATGTTGGAGTATACCGGGACGAACAGATGAGCAGAGGGATGTCGGTTCTGGCTCCTGAAAACTGACCTGATGCCTTGGAGTAGAAAATTCGTAACTTCTGATGCCGATATCCAAATGCAGCTCTGCTTCTTGAGGATTAAAGAGGACTTGAGAGGGAAGATTTCTTCTGAAGAACACTTGATCTGAATCCCAAAGGGTTTGCCGTGGTTGAGCTTCCAATCACGTTCTGGTTCCTTGCCTGGGGTCTCCTGCGCAGTCGAGGGAGAATGGATGCTGCGGACTGCTCGGAGCTCGGATGCTGACGAAACTGCCTCGCCTGGAAAGCTCTCTGGAAGACCTTTCCAGAGATGTAGGCCTTGCTACTTGAATCTTCAAGTAACGGTCGTGGCTGCTTCTGCAACTCGTTGTAGTTCTGCTGCCTGAAACAGAGATAGAATGAGGAGATGTGCAAGGGGAGAGCAAGGGAGAGGGGGGGTGAACTTGGTTTGACCAAGGGGAGGTGGGGGACGAATTTGGGAGCTTGGGGGTGGGGGAGATGGAGGGGCACAGCCCTAGGGAGAGGGAAATTCGAATTTGGGCTTTGGGAGGGGTTAATTCAGCCTTGGGAAGGTGGTGGGGTGCTTTGGAAAGTGGAAAGGTGCCTAGGAGAAGGGGTTTCCACCTAGGGGTTGGAGGGGGAGTTGAATGAGTGCATGGGGAAGGGGAAGGGGCCTTAATGAGGGGTGAATGGGGAGGAGAGAGAGTGAATTTCGAAATTGGGGTGGGGAGGAGAGAGAGAGAGGGGGTACAACCCACTTAGAGAGAGTGATAGTAAGAGAGAGAGAGAGAGAGGGAGATATTGAGAGGGAGATGGCAAATGCTTTTCAATATTCATCAAAAGTTGTTACAAATGAGAGAGGGGTGGGGTATTTATAGACTCCATAATTTTCCTAAGACCAAACTGACCCTGACAAACTAACTAAAGACCACACAGTCCAAGGGAGGGGCGCCCCTGGGCCTAGCCCAATGGATTGGGCCCATTAACCTATCTAACCAACATAATGACTCAATACTTTAGGAAAATGACTCAACTACCTAGGTACATGACTCAAAATAAAGGGAAAATTACATGATAATGACTCAAAGAAAATGTGAAGATTACATGACTAGTCTCAAAAATACATGACAAATATAATGGTGCTTGCCGTCGAACAATCCGAGTCTGGAAAAAGAGTGGAGGGGCAAGGGATGCCCTCATCAACTTGTCTCTATCAAGTTGGTCCTAGGACGCTCATATGTATTTAGAGTCTTCGATTGCATCTCTTTTGTCCACTAGCATGGCTACTTCATGTAAGTCACATCTATCTTACTCGGCCCTCCGCAAAGGTCCGATTGACACCCCTTTGGACAAAGTCCTATTTGAGGACCTTATCTTTAACGGATACCACCCTAGTGCATATTTAGAGTGGGAGGAAAACATGGACAAATACTTTAAGAGGAATCCAATGACTGAACCCATGAAAATCTACCTTGCCAAGAGTCGACTTGTGTACCATGCCGAGGATAGGTGGAAGTTCATTGAACAATTTAGGAGGGTTATGAGGATAGAGCCTATTAACACATGGGAGAACATGAGAGCCGAACTTAGGAAAGTCTACACTCCCCGACCTCCTCCCTCCTACCCGGGTTACCAAAACTCGAGGAGCACTCCCACTCCTCCAACCCCACCCGTCCAAACCCTTACCACTAGAACCCAAGTGTCCAAGGCCTCCACCTCCCCACCTAACCCCATGAGGGCCCCCACACCCCAACCAAAACCCCCTTCCCTAACCAACACTAGTCAAGCCCCTTTAGCCCCCACTTCCACCCCAAACGATCCCAAGGGCAAGAGACCCCTAACCGACCCAATTCTGGTGCGGACACCAGGGCGATCACGTGACACGTCGGTGAACCGACGGTGCCATACGCGGAGCACCAAGTTGACTACATCGACTTCCCTTCAAATCGGGGACACTTTGGCTTCAAATTGGACCTTTTTTAGCATTAAATTGGGCTTGTAATGTCACATTATATGTGGGTTTTCATATTGGGCTGGTTATAGGCCTCTTACAAGGCTAATTGGCTAAGGCCCTTTACCATTCTCCTTAAGAAAGGAAAGGCCTTGGACCAAGATAGAGAACCCATTAGCCTAGCAAGGCCCAATTGGGCTCCCTTTCTATATGGGCTCCCTAAGTGGGAGAGGCCTCATTCTAAAATGGGTTTCTTTTACTCTTGGGTTCTTAAGATGGGAATGGCCTTAAGCCATATTGGCTGGTTCTCATATTGGCTGGTTGGGCTTGCTTAAGCCAAGGCCTCCAAGTGGCCCATTCATAGCCCAATAAGGGGGGCGCCCCCTTCCTTGTTGTATTAGGCTAGCAACTTTGAATTTTCTTCTTCCCCTCTCCATTTACCACATGGGAGGCTAGAAAGGCTGCTGGTCATATTCAAATGGCTGCCACCTCCCTCCTTTTTACAAGAAATTCAAAGTTTGGTGAACACCCATGTCCCCTTCCCCCCCCCCCCTTTCACTTTCACCACTTGGCAAGTTGTAATGGGCTCCCTCCCCTCCCCCCTTATGGTATCCCACGCATCCCCCCAGCCCTCTATAGCTCTTGTAATGCCTATTTAAAGGCTTGTACGTTGTATATGTAAAGGCTAATGATATTTTGTTGAAAGAAAATTGTTAAGAGAGTGATTCTCCCTCTTTCTCTTGCCCTTTCCCTTGGTGTGAATTTCCCAGAAATCTGGTCGTGGACTCGACCTTCTCTTCCCATCCCCCTCTTATCATCTTGTTCCCTCCAATTTATCCTTGATACTACTACAAGATTTCAAGAATTCAGCGCTGGTTTGATGCCGTTTGGAGTTCGGGAGCACCGGCGGTGATTTTTCTCGTGGCGGCGCGCAGATCTGTCCCAGAGTGCAGTCCAGATCTGAGGGTGATTATGTTTCGGTTTATGCAGCCCATCTACGACATGATCAGGAGATAGTGTCTGAAGATCAATTAAATTATTGCAAGTATCTTCACGTTGCCTCTGGTTTCGTTGCATTTCAAGGTCTGTGCTGTCCGTGGCGTCAATTCTCGTGAGGTCGCGCAAGAAGATCTGAACAGACTCAGTCCAGATCCAGAGGCGACTTCCCACATCTGTCCCGCCTCATCCAGCCAATATCTGAGAGAGAGGTCTTCAGAGGATTTGTTCCTATGGACGTCACCAACAACCTCCCATAGACGAAGTTCCATTTCGACATCGGCAACCCTTTTTCCACCATTTATTTGTCTGTCTGTGCAGTTCTGTGAACACCAAATCAGACGCTGAAAGAAATCATTGCTGCACCCAGATCTGAAAGGATCTGAATGCGCCCTCTGGAGTGAAGAAACTACATCCAGTCACCGTCATTCTTCAACAAACGGCGCTCCGATCGGGCTTTGGATCTAGCCGTACCAGCCTCCGCAAACTCGCTGCGCAGGGTGACCAGCGCGGGCAGAACCGGGTCGGCTTTCCGTCTGCATACCCGAGCGGCTCCGGCACGCGTTCCTCGCCTCCTGCGAGTGTGGCCCGTCAACCCGGGTTCCAGAAACCCCAAATTTGGCCATTGTAACCCTATACCTCCCTGCGTGGAGTGGGTATTAAGTTCTGGAATTGTAATTGTAACAATCGTGTGTATTGGGGTTGTTCGGATTCGGCCGGGAATTCTTCCCCACGCCTAGGCGTGGAGGTACGCACTTCAATTCCTTTCTCACTTGCTGATTTAGTATATTATCTATTGCTGCGTTTGTGAGATTAGGGCCGTTAGCTTGTATCTAAATCACCGTGCTAGTGAGTTGAGAGTGCCCATTCCGTAGCTCCGATCGAGCACCGAACGCGAATCGGTACCCTAGGCGACGGTGGTTTCTTAATCACCGCGATCCCCACGTTTCCCTCGCAAGGGACGATCGCTGGGCTAAAGAGAGAGCGCTGTTGAGAGGCGTCTCCACCCGGAGAATACCACAGTGGCTAGCCGCCTGGCTTGCCTTAACGTGCTAGTGCTGGCCGCACTTGTGTCCATCGTACGTCCTAGCCCGGTCGAGTCATCCGTCCCGCATCAAATTCCCTCCATGGTGACCACCACTCATCCAACCCTCACCATTAAAAACCAAGTGGACGCCGTGTCCACCCCTCCACCTAGGCCCATGACGGCCACCACCCTCCAATCTAAAAGCTCCCACCAAACCCATACCCCACAAGCCCCCTTGGTCCCCACCACTACCCCTCCCTTGTCCCCTAAAAGGGACACTCCCCCCAAGACCAACCAACCCAAGCCACCCCAACCAACCCATCTCCCACTCCCTACCCCAAAAGTCCCAAGTCCTAGGCTTCCACTACTTCCCCTCCCTATCCAAAACCAAGTTTCCCATTACCCACCACCCCGGGTACACCATGCACCAACCATCATCACCCCACCCTCAATAGACCTTCCCATTCCCTTGAGAAAGGAGACCACAACCATCCACATGGGAGTAGATGCCATTCCGGAACCCATCCCCATCTTTGAGGAAACCCAAGTTCATACCTATGGTGAGGAAGAATCACAAATGTCCCCTCCACATAGCTTGGACCCCCAAGAGCCACAAGCCTTCACAAATAGCACCATAATCATAGATGGGCCCCTAGCTAGATGGCTAAAGGAGAGACCAATTCACCCTACCATGTCCTATGTTTACCCTCCCATGGAGCAAAACCTTCCCATTATACCCCTCTCCTCCTATCACACCATAATCCAAACATCCTACCAAGTGGAAACCTTAGAAGATATTCTTAAGGGCTTAGCATGGCAAATTGAGTTCACTAGCATGTTGACCCCTATGGCCGAACAACCTAAGAGCCTTGACCTCCTACACCTATGCATAGGGTCTATCACCTCGGTTTGCACCATTGGTTGCTACACTAGCGACCTCCTTCTATTCCTCCCCACACCCGATGAGCCCGACCTTCTCCTCAATTTGGAGCTTCTTACAGCGTGTAGAAAGCCAAGCCCTCCCCTTGTGGCCGACCCACTCACCAAGAACATTGGCCCAATTATCATGGAGAGGAATGACTTAGCACCTTTGGAGGACCTTGAAGACATGGAGCTCCTCTCCCTTGGTAACCCATTTTATGATCCCTATGATCCATTCCAATGGGAGTCAAGGAACCCGTGTGACCCAACCACCTTAACCACCACCTACCTTTCCCTACCCCAACCCACCATGTTTGATCCAATCCACCCCATCCCAGACTCGGGTTATACCATGGGAGCCATGACTTTGGGTGGTATACACTCAGGGATCGAGGAAGTGCCCCATTTCATGATATCCACCTTCCTAGACCCCTTTGACCCATTCCAATGGAAGTCAAAAAGCCCACACCTAGGAGACATCTTTGTCAGAAGAGTGCATAAGTCTTGACATACAATACCACTTGGCATGATTCATAAGTCGGGTACATTCATTTACATCACCCATATGTCAAGTAGGAAGCATAAGTGGACCGTATTTGGATGTATTGGCCCACCTTCATTCATCATGAGTCTTAAGCATGAGAGGAGCATACATGGATGTCCGGGTCCCCCGCCATTTGTCATACCCATGCATAAAAGGTTCATCTATGGATGTCTCGGCCCCCCTGAGTCTGTCACAGTCTTCATGGCATCAAAGCATGATCGATCTACATGTGGCTACCCCGGACCACCTTTGCATACCATACATTGTCCACTCACACCACATCATAAAGCATGGCATATGCATCCAAGCAAATATCAAGCAACAAGCGGTGAGATTCACAATAATTGAGCAAAAACTCGTGAGCGCCACTTGAAATTCTAAGTTGGTAACTTGACGATGATGACTTTAGAGTGGCTCTACCCTGGGGTCACCTCCAAATTGAGGGCACGAGGACTTGGACCTTGCCAAGTTTCGAGTGGCTTTGGCAACCCGACTTATGGGTTGAACTTTCAAAAGGGTTTTCAGATTCTCCCTATTTCTCATGTGGCGGATCCAGCACCCTCTAAGGGCACCGCGGTGAATCCTAGTGAGTGCCTTGAGCTTACACCTATCCTTGCGAGAGACACCTTCGGAGTGCCACCATAAAATAGCCTGAGAGCCCGACGTGAGCACACGACGGCAATACTAGGCAAGCAAGATCCCATCGCCAGCATGAGGCTATGACCGAGCCACTTTGTCGAGCTGAAGCGTCGTTCCCCGACTATGGTCGCGGGTTGAGTATGGAGATCATGGATCGCCCAGAGCCGCAGTTCGATGTACTACTTCCCTGGTGGACCCATACTCGACAGGGTCGAGTTTTCCCCACCCCGGGGGTATGATGAGGGCATCCCTTGCCCCTCCACATTTTCTCCGGACTCGGATTATTCGTCGGCAAGCGCCATTATGTTAGTCATGTATTTTTGAGTCTAGTCATGTAATCTTCACATTTTCTTTGAGTCAATATCATGTAATTTTCCCTTTATTTGAGTCATGTACCTAGGTTAGTGAGTCATTTCCTAAGTATTGTGTCATTAGGTTGGTTTGTTAGGCTAGTGGGCCTAATTCATTGGGCTTGGCCCAAGGGCACCCCTATCCCTTCGGTTATTTGTCATTGAGTCAAATGTCAGGGACTTTTGTAGAAATGTGGGTTGCCTATATATAGGACCCCATTCCCCTCATTTTGAAGTAATGAACAACTGAATAAAAATTGAAATCCACTTTCAAATCCCACTAGATCTCCCTCTCTCTCTCTCTCTCTCTCTAAGGGGTCCCCCCCTCTCTCTCTCTCCCTCCACCCCAATTTTCGGAATTTTCTCTCTCCTCCCCATTCACCCCTCATTAAGACCCCTCCCCTTCCCCATACACTCATTTAACTCCCCCCCAACCCCAAGGTGGCATCCTCCAATCCACACCCCACCTCCCAACCCCCAACTACCCCACTCTCCTTCCCAAAGCATCCCACCACCTTCCCAATGCTAAATTAGCTTCTCCCAAAGCCCAATTTCGAATTTCCCTCCCATCTCCCACCCCCTTAGCTCCCTTGGTCACCCAAATCCAACCCCAAACCCAGCCAAGGTCGCCCCCCCACCACCACCCCTCCATTCATACCCATTTCTTTTGCAGGTCAAGCTCTAGTTGCAGGCAGCAGGTTGGCCGTAGCTTGAAGCGGCCACCACGTCCTCCTCCCTACGAATCTGAAGGCCCAAGAGGTACCGTTGGAAGCGTCTTCGAGTCATCTTCGCAACGGTGGTGGTTTCGTCTGGATCCAAGCTCCGAGCTGGCCGTGAGAGCATTTCTCCCCCGACTGTGCGCAGCTTCCCTAGCAGAGCACCTGAGCCGGAGTTGAAGCTCTACAGAGGCCAACCTCCTGGGAATCAGGGCAGAAGTTCTTCATCAAAAATCTTCTCCTCTGAGTCCTCTTTCATCTCCAAAAGGCAGGGCATCAATCGGCTTCCAGAACCCCTAGTTCCCATTTGTCTCATCCAAGTGCGCAAACTGCTCCTGCGGATCCAGGTTTGACCTGCACCTACTCATCCGATGACTGCTCTCTTCTCCAACCTCCGATTGCAACTCTGTCAGCTCCTGCTCAAAGCTACTCTGACCACGGAAGCGTCACCACCAGTCTCGCATCAATCGGAGTTCAGGAGAGCCCACAGCACCTTCTACAACCAACTGCATCTTTTCTGTTTCCATCTGAGGCAGACAGAGGGGTCCTGTTCCAGGCTCTGCCACGATCAGCACAGAATTCCAGAGATCCTCCAAAAATTCAGGCGTCTTCCTCCGGCAGCTAGGAAACTTTTGGGACCAGTATCATCGGGATCGGAGTCCCCTGGAGCCCGTGGCGGCGTCAACACCGACCCCCTATCCAATGAATCTGTAGACTGGCAGAACCGGCGGAACTCAGAAGTTGGGATTTCTTGCCCAATTCCCCCACCCCGCCTGGCCGGCTTACAGCCCCTCCCTGCGAGGAGGTAGTGTTTGGTTGTAATACATTAACCCCCACCCCGAGATCCCCCCCTCCTGTGAGAGGAGTAGTGGTGTAATCTTTCAATTTCAGGTTGAAGCTCCCTCGACGCGGCGTGGGGGTGCATACCCTCGCCTCCCCGCTCGCCCCCGTCTCCGGTCGGAGTCGGCGTCTTCACGCCGGCTAGGTGAGCCTCGGTCCCTCTCTTGACTAGTTTAATCACTTGCTTAGCTTAGTATTATTGCTATTGCTTCGTCGGATGGAGAGTGAGAGCTCGGCCCAAATTGCTAGTACCGTGAGTGACCACCGCGGGCAAGTTGAGAGTGAATCCACTTAACCCACACCCTTGGTGTGTTGGCCGTCCATGATTTGGGCATCCTAGGCCCATTTGGGGTTCTCCCCAAGCTAGCCAACCTTTAGAGCCTCAAGGTCCCACCTCGGACCCTCTTCTACATCGCCTAGTCGCCATCGGGCACTAGTGTGCGCCATACGGGTGAGCTCGCTAGTGTGAGTCCACCGCTCAAACTTGAATGCTTACAAAATAGGTCCATAGGTGGTGTCACATCAAAACGCCTAGTTTTCATATTTTCATCAGCAAGGATCTGAGGGGCATAATGACCCACTTCCATAAACTTGTTTCGATACTGCAAGACTGTCATATCGCCTTGAGCCAAGTCCATAAATTCATGCATTTTGGCCATTCTCAAATATGCTGGACCGTATGCAAGCTTAAACAATGTGACAAACTCCTGCCAAGTAATCTGACAAAATGGACGGGAGATGAAAACAGCTTCCCACTCCGTCGTCCACCACACGAGCTTTGCTCCTTGCAATTGGGATGTAGCCAGCATCACTTTTCCGTCCTCCGTGCACTCCATGGAACGGAATACACATTCGGTTGCATCAAGCCATACTCTGGCTGCATCAGGATCTGCTTGTCCTTCATAAGTCGGTAGGTGGAACAGCAAAAATTCCTTCAAAGCTCTGCCACAACCATCTGGAGGCAAATCGGCTTGAGGAGTAGGATCAGCTTGAATCGGAGCAGGCACATTAGTCGGACGAGAAGCACCACTTCCTTCCCTCGGGACGCGTACCCTTTTATGAGGTGACATTTTAATCTAGAGGAAAACACGTAATAACAGAAAATCCAACAGTAATCACGTAAAACATCCTAAGCCAGTAGTAGACTCACATTGACTTGTTCTGGACTAATGCAATTTCAATTCCTTATACAAATCCTCAACACCGCACTGATACCAACTGTGACGACCCAAGAGATCCGGATACCGATAACCCGATATCATCGATTTACCGATACCAAGAGCTCGGGGAAGCCACCCAAGAGGCTGATGAGGCCCCGTAAGGGTTAGTGAGTGTTTGTCGAGGGGATGCATAACGAATAGAAATTACACGCGTAATATTAATTAAAGCATTCATTTGAACTTTAAACGGAAGCAATTAAACATTTCAGAGTGGTAAATTTATACAAGTCATCCAGATCCATATATAACAAGTCCCACACTGTACAATGGTCAAAATAAATAACTACACGGGATGTAGCCCAGCGCAAAAGAAGAAAAAGGACAGACTGACCACTGACAGACCACTGCTGGCTCTAAGACTTTTCACCAAAATCACAAGAGAATCATGCAGTCGGTTGCTCCGGCTCACCTGTAAAAGGAAGGGGTGAGTCTCACGATAGAGACTCGGTAGGGTTTACAAGGATCCCTAACTCGCAACTAACTAAAGGAAAGCAGTAAGCTAAAAGGAAGCAATAAGCTAAAGGAAAGCAATAAGCATGCATTGGCATAATTAAAAGATAATCTAATAAAGCTGTAAAACTAACTAAATAGTTTATAAACAGTTAACTAATATGCCAATTTAATTAAATGCGAGTACTCAAAATCTACCAATAGAATAACCACAGCTAACCAAGTGACAGGAGAAAGAGAAATCCACCAGAAAGTAGAGATCAGATGCATCCACTGATGGCTTACACTGCGTCTCAAGCATCTACGCAAGCCTGATCATAGCAAACGAGACGCATAACAGTACCAAAACAAGTAACTAGTCAGAGCAACACTCGTTAGTGTCAGTCCAAGTCTCTGACCACGTGTGCACACACTGGCTCATGCCTAGAGCCAAGCCTCTAGCTAGTTTCCCCCCTCCCCAGTAGGATGCTACTGTTTAGCAGGGGCCCACGGAAACTAGCTTAAAAACCGTAAACTGGGATACCCTGCCACCTCTCCTAGGTGGGCCGACACTACAGGTCGCTGGGCTACGACTGGTGGTTCCATCACAAGGAGAGAGAAATGAATTCTATTGGGATCTAAAAACATGTCATAATCTATGATAACGATTAAATAAGGCAAATTTGCAAGATCAAATGCATAACTGATCGAATCATGTTAAAATGGCAATTATTCATTAATTACATGCATAAATAACTGATTATGCTAAAATGGCAAGTATGCAACTATCAAATGCATAGTTAATCGAATATGCTAAAACAATTATTCCATAACTAAATGCATAAATAATTGACTATGCTAACATGGCAATTATGCAGTGCAGAACGCATAATTAATTGAACATGATTGAATTAAAATGTTGCAAGAAATGGCGGATGAATGAAAACTGCCCCAATTTATAAAATAACCTACACATGGCGAGGATGCGATATGAAATGCACAATTAAACAAACAAGCATAATTCATAGAACAAGCGGTTAAATTAAAACCATTATAGCCTTAGGCGATCGAACGACGAACCGCCACGCGTTGCTAAACGGACTAGCCTTGAGATTTCTACCGCCATTCAAATTTAAATTATTTACGCGGTCTAATTGTCAGCTGCTCGGGTCAATAAACGGTTTATGGCGGACCGTTATAAAATATAAAACAAGATTAAACATAGTTTTTACCGGATAATCGGATCCCTTCCCGGTGGATTCAAATCGACAGGAATTATAATTTTTAACCTGTTCCCTGCCAATCCATCATCTCAATATAACAATTTATCATCTATGAACTCAACGACGATGGGCATGCTTTTGTTAATCTATGAACTCAGCGACGATGGGCATGCTTTTATTAATCTATGAACTCAGCGACGATGGGCATGCTTTTATTAATCTATGAACTCAGCGACGATGGGCATGCTTTTAAGAATAATTTAACGGGCTAGGGCATTGATCCCCCTACCTCAAATGCGATGGAAAAGTCTGATCCGACCGCGAACAAGCCGAGGGTTGTCACGGCTCGCCTTTGCCCGGTCCTAGCACGAGAGGAAAGTCACCCCTCCACCTTATTTGAGCCGAGGGTGTCGATTCACCGTGAGAACACCGTGAGAGAAGTAGAGAGGGCCGCCGATGCCGCTGTGGGTTCGCTCCGACGAGGGTGCCGCCATGGTCTCCTCTCCTTGTAGGCTCGCCGACGAGGTCGTCGGACTCCTCCGCCGCAACCTCGGGTCACCGCCGTGCCGCCGAGAAGAGGGACGGCGAGAGGGGGTCGCCGGTCTCGTCCCACCTCTGAGTGCGGTGAAGGGAGAAAGGAGGCGAGAGAGGGGGGCCGGTCGCGGTCCTCTTCCTTGGCCAAGTCGCCAACGTGGCCGTCGAAGGCCGCCGCCGTGGCCGGGGTCGCCGCACACCAGAGAGGAAGGCGAGAGGCGGGTTCCCGAGTCCGCCGATCTCGCGAGTGAAAAGGAGGTGGGGGGAGTTCACCGCCGTGATCCTCCTCCCTCCAGCTCACCGGCGTCGTCTGCCGGCCGTCCGGTCACTGCCGTTGTCCTTCGCCGTGTGCCACGAAGACGGAAGGGGGGGAGGGGCGCCAGTTCGCGGGTCCGCCCGTGGTGCCCTGGGCGCACCGTCGCCTTCGGGTGAAAAGGAGGGGGAGGAGAGATTGGGAAAGTGAGAAAGAGAGAGGGGATCAATTTGGGTTAAAAAAAGAGTTAAAATAATATTTTTTTTATTTTTAACCCCCTTTTTACATTACAAACCCCCCAAAAAGCATATTTATGCATATGCCCATTAGTTTACATAAAGACTTTAATCTAATTAGATTAAATGCTAGAAAAAGCCTATAAATTTCATAAAATTAGCCGAAATTCATGGATTAAATTCCATTATATTACTAGTAAAGATCTGTTAAAGAATGGGTCTCACATATGAACTCATTTTCCAAAGATGACTTCCTTGTGTGGGGTGGTGGGGTGGCCTATGATCTTCTACTCAAAAGGATCGAAGGGATCTAGGAAGGTGGATAGCATAGAGTGGGGTGCTACCTCATTACCTAGGGGTATGTGGCTCAAGGTCATGGCTCCCAGGGTGCGACCAAAGTCAAGGACTTGGTGGATTGGGTCAAACATGGTGGGTTGGGGTAGGAAAAGATGGGTGGTGGGTATGGCGGTTGGGTCCCATGGGTTCCTTGGCTCCCATTGGAAGGGATCAAAGGGATCATCATAAGTGTATCCGAGGAGAAGGAGCTCTAAATCCATCTTATCAACCTCAAGGTCCTCACAATATGGTGGTGGATCATCCTCCTCTAATAAAAGGATTGGGCCAAAATTTTTGGTGGGTGTGTTGGCCATGAGGGGATGGCTTGACTTTTTATCCGATATGAGGAACTCCAATTCGAGGATACAGTCGGGTTCATCGGGTGTGGGGAGAAATAGAAGAAGGTCGCTAGTGTAGCAACCAATGGTGCATATTGAGGTGATAGACCCGACACATAGGTGTAGAAGGTCAGGGCTCCTAGGTCGGTCGGCCATAGTGGTCATCATGCCAGTCAACTCCATTTGCCAAGCTAGGCCCTTAAGGAGGTTCCCTAAAGTTTCTACTTGGTAGGATGATTGGATGGTGGTGTGATAGGTAGAGAAGGGTACTATGGGGAGGTGTCGTCCCATGGGAGGGTAGGCATGGGGCAGGATAGAGTGAGCTGGGTTTTCCTTTAGCCATCAAACCAAGGGCCCACTTATGATAAGTTCACTCCCAATTGGAGGGGGTGGCATAAAAGGTGAAGTTTCTTCCTCGATTTGGGCATGAGTTTCCTCCATGGTGGGGAGTGATTCTGGGGTGTTCACCACTATGGGGTCGGGTGTGGGGATCATGGGTTCCTCTACCAAGGAGGTGAAAAGGTCCTTTGTAGGCGGGGTGATGATGATCGGCGTATGGTGCACTCGGGGTTGAGGGTAAAGGGAAACTTGGTTTGGGATTGGTAGGGGAAGTAGTGGAGGCCTAGGTTGGGGTAGGATTGGGGTTGGAAGAGGAAGGTGGATTGGGTAAGGAGGTTTGGGTTGATTGAATTTGGGGGGTGCGTCCCCTTTTGGGGATGATGGAGGGGCAATGGTGGTGACCAAGGAGGCTTGTGGGGTATGGGTTTGGAGATGGATTGTGGGTTGAGGGGTGGTGGCCGTCATGGGACTAGGTGGAGGGGTGGACATGGGGTCCACTTGGGTTTGAATGGTGAGGGCTGGGTGAGTGACTTTGGGTTGGGGAGTGGTGGTCATCATGGGGGGATCCGGGTCGGTTAAGGGTCTCTTGCCCTTTGGATCGGCTAGTTGTGGAGGGATGGAAGTGGGTCATCCTTGGATTTGGGGAGAGTTGGTGGGGGTGACCGGGGTTGGAATTATTGGGAGTGGTGGAATTTGGGCCCTAAGGGAGGTCTTGGGTTGACCGGGTGGGAATGGAGAGGGTGAGGGTGGAGCAGTGGTAGTGCTCCTCGGGCTTTGGCTAGCCGGGTGGGAAGGGGAGTGTTGGGGAGCGTAGGCTTCCCTAAGTCAGGCCTTCATTTCTTCCCAAGTGGCAATTGGGGCTTGCTCGCGGGGCCTCCTTACACATTCAATAGTTGACTAGAGAGGGGGATTTCTGTAGCCCAATTAAAAGCAGCCAAACTAGGCCCATCAGGACCGAACGAGACTCAGCTCATCCAAGTGACAGCCCCCTAGGGCCCACTTCGGCAGAAAAGCCCAATAAAGATCACTCGGGATCCCATCCTTCCTCGGCGGCCTTGAGGCTCGGAAGGCCCGAACGCCAAAATAGAGGAAGACCCATGCCCGAGCCATCCCTCATCGGGATGAAGGGCGAGCGCTCCGCGCCCACTCCGATCTGATTGCATCCGAGCAATGCCTATCGCCCGGACAGGGCTGGCACTTCTCATGCTTGGATCGACTGACAAATATTTATCCATGCAGCCGTTGACAGTCCTTTATGAGTAGGAGTTCAGCGGGATAAGGGAGCCACGATCCCCCAAGGTCATGAATAGCCCATGACGAGAACGTAACGATCCCATGATGAGGACGTAACGATCCCATGATGAGGACGTAACTCCCGCCTGAAACTCCTCAACTTATGGAACTCATCAGAGGAGCTCGCTATATAAACCAGGGACTCCCTCCGGCTATAAACCAGGGACTCCCTCCGGCGGCAAAGAAGGCAGATAGAGGCCTAACACTCCCTGAGCAGGAACCACTTCACCACCTTGGTGTTGGGGAATCTCGCGCATTTCCTTTTCTACCTCCCTCAATACCTTCCACCGTTGCTCCACTGACTTAAGCATCGGAGGGTTTCCCCAGGGAACCATCCCTGGGCCTCCTGATTCGTTTCCCTTTCTATGCAGTTCACTATCCGGTGATCATCCTCCCAGCTCTAGACCAGCGCGAGATCACACCCCTTCATCTGGCGCCGTCTGTGGGAAACGACCAAAGAGCCAGTATGGTGAGAAGAAGTTCAGGGAGGAGGTCCACCGGCGACAGGGGAAAGGCCACTGCGGCGGCGGGGGAAGGACCCTCACAACCCTCCCAAAACTCCCCCTCCGATGCCAGCACTCCCGCCGACGGACCGCCCCCTCCACCTGCGGTCGGGCTATCGCCCCCGCCTTCCATGACGGTAGGGCTACCGCTCAACGGCAGTGCCAACGGCTTCCAAGCCCTCAACGCAAAACTGGACGTCCTCATGGAACTCATGAGGACCCAGGCGGCCAGGGATGGAAGGTCACGCGCCCCTCCGGAGAGCCCTCCCCGTGAGAACGTGTCCCAGCACACCACCGGAGGCCGCTTCACCCTCCGAGGACAGCAACTCATCCGCAACAAAGTAGGAGGACCCTCGCAAGCCCCCCCTCCGGAGCAAGAGGTTTCCTCCACGCCGAAGCGGGGCAGGCATGGGGCACGCCGTCCCCTCCCGGAGATCGAAGTCCCCAGGGAGCGCCAAGACAGCCTGCCTTCACGCCCCCTCCGCCTTACGGTGCAGCGGCAACCGGAGCTATCCCTCCGACTGCGAGAATTCGAGAGGCGTTTCACAGAGCAGGAGCGCGCCCGGCGAGCCCTGCAGAAGTCCTCTCCGCCAGAGGACGAGGAGAGATCCCCGTTCTCCGACCATATCTTGAAGGTAGAGGTATCTCCCCGAACCTCTATCCCGACCTTCAAGCCCTACGACGGCTAGGGCGACCCGGCCGACCACTTTGACAGCTTCGACGCTCTGATGACCCTTCACGGAGCATCCGACGCCATCAAGTGCCGAGCCTTTGCGACCACCCTGGTCCAAGATGTCCAAGCATGGTTCCGGGCCCTCGCCCCCAGATCCATCCGAAATTTCAAGCAGTTCGGGCGAGTATTCAAGGAGAGTTTCACCGGTAGCGGCCCCCCTAGGATGGTAGCGGGGCTTTTGGCCCTCAAACAGGCGCAAGGGGAAAAACTTCGGGCCTACATCCTCCGATTCAAATCGGAAGCCCTGAGGATCCCCCGCTTGGACGTCGTCTCGGCCATAACCGCTCTAACCGGGGGCACCCGCGATGAGAACCTCCGCCGCGAGCTTGTCCTCCACCCTCCCTCGACCCTTGCTACGCTAGTGACTCTGGCATTGCGCCACGCCGAGTGCGAGGAAGTGCTCAGTGCCTGCCGAGACGCAACCGGCTCGGGTCGGGAGGGGGACAAGAAGCGGGCACCCGAGCCAAACTCGGGCCCAGGAAAAAGACAGAACCGGGACGGGGAACGCAAGGAACCGTCGCGGAAGTACGAGCGGTACACTCCCCTAACCGCTCCAGTATACGAGATTTATGAAGACATCAAAGGATCGGGCCCCCTCCGCCAACCCGAGCCAATGAAGTCAAAGAACCGCAGTCGTAGCAAGCATTTCCTATTCCACAGCGACCACGGACATCATACCGGCGACTGCCACCAGCTCTAGGATGAGATCGAGCATCTCATTCCTCAGGGGCACCTCTTCCGGTTCGTGGCCGGGCACCAGGAAGACTGAGGCGCCCCAGAGGAGATCGACAATGCCCCCCGAGGGGTCCACATCAATGTCATCGCCGGAGGAGCTGCATCAGGAGGAGACAGCGGCCGAGGAAGGAAGCGTCACGCTGAGCGGGCGAGCCGAGCCATCGAGCCTCTCAGGGCCCCGCCAAGCAAACCCCAGGTCATAATCTTCTCCGACCAAGACCTGGAGGGGCTGAGCACCCCGCACGACGATGCCTTGGTGATATCGGCCACAATAAACCATTGTAACGTAGACAGGATTCTGGTTGACAATGGAAGTGCCCCTGATGTATTATCCTACGAATGTTTCCTTAAGATGGGAGAGGATCCGTCTAAACTCCGCCCGATCCGGACCCCCCTGTGCGGGTTCAATGGCCAGGCCACCTATCCCGAGGGAGCCCTAAGCCTGCCGGTTACTCTTGGCACCCCACCCAAGACCGTTACGGTCATGGTGGACTTCATAGTGATCAAAGGTATGATAGCATACAACGCAATCTTCGGCCGAGGAATCCTCAGCCGAACGAAAGCGGTGCCTTCTACCTATCACCAAAAGATGAAGTTCCCCACCAAAAATGGATTGGGGGAAGTCCGAGGTAACCAGGCAATGGCCCGAAGGTGCTACAATATCTCGGTCGAAGCCACAAGGCCGGACGGGAAAAATAAGGGCCCCCGGGAAGTCGAGAAAAAATCCACAACCGTCGAACCTGGAGGCGAATTGCTAGCGGTTTTCCTAAACGACGACTTGACCCTACGAGTAAAGATCAGAGCCGACCTAACATCTGAGGTTCAACAGTAATACAAAGAGTTCCTTTCCGCGTACATCCGGGTCTTTGCATGGTCTGATGATCAACTCCCCGGGATACCGGAAGAGACGGTGGTGCATAAGCTCAACCTCGACCCAACCATGAAGCCCGTGCAACAACGCAGAAGGAAGCATGCGCCGGAGAAGCAGACGATTATCAAGGAGTAGGTCACCAAGGGGCAGAAGACTGGCCTTTTTAGACCAGTCCTGTACTCAACGTGGCTAGCTAACGTCGTCATGGTGCCGAAAGCTTCGGGAAAGTGGCGGATGTGCGTGGACTTCACCGACTTGAACAAGGCTACTCCAAAAGATTGCTATCCCTTACCGAGCATCGACCAACTGGTTGATTCAACCTCGGGCAATGAGATACTCAGCTTCCTGGATGCCTGCTCAGGTTACCACCAGATCAGAATGCACCCCGAAGACATCGAGAAGACCGCCTTTATCACCGATTTCGGCGTACACTGCTACACCCGGATGCCTTTCGGGTTGAAAAATGTCGGAGCCACGTACCAATGGCTGGTCAACCATATGTTCGAGGGACAGCTCGGTCGGAACGTCGAGGCCTATATTGACGACATGCTCGTGAAGACCCCCAAGGCCGAGGACCACATCGTCGACCTAGCAGAAACTTTCAACACCCTCCTGAAGTACAACATGAAGCTCAACCCTGCCAAGTGCGCCTTCGGAGTAAAGTCTGGGAAATTCTTGGGCTTCTTAGTCACTCAGCGTGGGATTGAGGCCAACCCCGACAAGGTCCAGGCCATCCTGGACATGCGCTCACCCACCTGCATCATAGACGTTCAACGCCTTACCGGGCGCATCACTGCGCTCAGCAGATTCCTGTCCCGCGCGGCTGAACGATGTCTACCCTTCTTCAAACTATTGAGGGGGCCCAAAATGGCATCTGCCACATTCACGTGGGACGAGGAATGCCAAAGAGCGTTCACCGAGCTTAAGGGGTTCCTGGCTTCGCCCCCAGTACTTTCCAAGCCCGTCCCAGGGGAAGCCTTGTATCTCTATCTCTCGGCAACTCCATCCACAGTTAGCTCGATCCTAGTCAAAAATGACTCGGGAATCGAGAGACCGGTCTACTACACAAGCAAGGTGCTCAACGAGGCTGAGAAAAGGTACCCCGCAACGGAGAAACTCGTGCTAGCATTGGTTACCTCGGCCAAGCGCCTCCGACCCTATTTCCAAGGGCACTCCATCACTGTGCTGACCGGCGAACCATTGAAGAAGTTCCTCGCTCACCCTGAAGCCTCGAGATGCCTTGTCAAGTGGGCCATCATGCTCGGGGCCTACGATATATCGTATCGGCCTCGCTCGGCTATCAAAGGCCAGGCACTCGCCGACTTCATCGCCGAGAGCACCATCCTGACTTAAGAAAGATCTCCATCCGCACCCAGGCCGACCTGGGAACTGTTCATTGACGGATCTTCCAATTCAGCTGGAAGCGGTGTCGGCATCCTCCTGAAGTCCCCTGAAGGGGAAGAGCTATAGTACGCCCTCAAGTTCAACTCCCAAGCATCCAACAATGCTTCCAAGTATGAGGCCCTCATATCGGGAGCCCGCATGGCCCGGCGGTTAGGGGCTGAGCAAGTCAGGATTCACACCGACTCCCAACTAGTCGCTAGCCAAGTCAACGGCGATTATGAAGCTCGGGAGGCACCGATGATCAAATACCTCCAACTGGTCAAGACTGTGGCACAACAGTTCAAGAATTTTGAGGTAGTCCGGATAGCTCGGGAGGAAAACTCCCAAGCGGATGCCCTCTCTCGGCTGGTATCCTCTCTTGACCCCGAGGGTACTCGATCGGTCCTTCTCGAAGAGCTAGAGCGCCCGAGCATTGATTCGGAACTCCTAGCTGTTGACTCAGTGGCGTACCCCCTACCTGTCGTGGCTCCAAGACTCCCAGGAGCCTCCCGACCCTCGGGAAGTCCGATGGTTAAAATACCAAGCTCGACGATTCGTCACTCGGGATGGCGCACTTTACCGAAGATCCTTCTCTGGCCCTCTCTTGAAGTGCCTTGGTACCGATGAAGCCAACTGAGCGATCGAAGAAGTTCACGAAGGTCTGTGCGGAGCACATTTGGGGGGAAGGTCACTCACCAGGATCTTGCTACGACGAGGTTATTGGTGGCCCACCCTACAGCGTCACTGCTCGACCTACACATAAAGTTGTGACCGTTGCCAACGATTTGACCACTTGGTCCGTCAGCCAGCAACGGAGCTTGTCACCCTAGCCGAGCCTTATCCTTTCGCTCACTGGGGAATCGAGATCCTCGGGCCGTTCCCCACGGCCCAGGCCCAGAAGAAGTTCATTATCGTCGCCATCGACTACTTTACTAAGTGGATCGAGGCCAAAGCCACTGCAAGGATCACCGAGACAGTCGTTTGGAATTTCATCTGGAAGTTGATCATCTATCGCTACGGCATCCCCCGGGTGATAGTGAGCGATAATGGTCAGCAATTTGATTCTCGATACTTCCGAGACAAATGCGCCGACCTCAATATTCGCAATCACTTCACTTCGGTCACCCATGCTCAGGCTAACGGGCTGGTCGAAAATGCCAACAAGGCTATCTTAAAAGGCATCAAGACTAGGCTCGACAAAGCCAAGGGCAGCTGGCTCGAGGAATTGCCGAACGTACTCTGGTCGCACAGAACGATTCCCAGAACGGCAACAGGTGAAAGCCCTTTTCAGTTGGTATACGGTACCGAGGCCGTGATCCCATTGGAAATTGGCAACCCCTCCCTCCGAGTCATCTGCTTCTCGTCCGAGGCAAACGACCAGAAACTACTCGAAAATCTCGACTTAGCAGATGAAATCCGGGAGATTGCCAGCATCAGAGCAATGGAGTACCAACACCGCCTCACTCGATACTATAACGCCAAAGTCTGAGACAGACACTTCCAGTCGGGAGACTTCGTCCTCGGGAAAGCCTAAGCCTCTCGACCACTTGAGGCGGCGGGCAAGTTATCCCCTAACTGGGAAGGCCCCTACCGAGTGGTCGAGACGCTCGGAAAAGGAGCATACCGTCTGTCTACGATGGAAGGAGAGCCTATCCCTCGGACCTGGAACGCAACTACATTACGCAAGTTCTACTTCTGAGTACTGAGTATTGTGCAAGTGACATAAGATAAGACAAAAGGCTCCTTTCTTTTTATTCAAACAACCCGTGTGTACATCAGGAAGGCCAAAGCCAATAGAATACATGTCAAAAATGCAAAAGATCCACCTAGCGCCGTCGTATGGGCCCATCGCTCGGCTGACTCGGATGACCTTCCGGCGTCCAGCCACTGACTCTACCTAGTGCAGAAACTAGCTCGAATAAAGGATAGTTGACACCGTTGGCTCGGGCAGCTCGAGACAAAGGTGACAGAGGGATTAAGAAAGAGAAGGCTACCTTTCAAGTTGAACTTGGAAGAGAAGGGGGAGAGGGAATGCATATGAAAGCATCTTCCCCGCCAAACTGCCAACTCTTTGGAAGAAAGAGAGTGCAGGCACCCTCCGAAGAGTGAAGGAAAGGAGGAGCAGAGCAGAAGAGAGAAAAAGAGGCTACCAGAAAGAAAAAGAAACCAGCAGAGCTGGATGAGGAGGCAGGGGATGGCCCGGAAGGGATGGAGCTTAGTTGGCTTCCTCCTCCCATCCGTGAGGTGAGCAGGAAGGGACGGGCAGCAGGGATGTCTGATGCCCCCATCCATCCTCCATCTCGCCCCCCTGCAAGCGCCGCCAGAACTGATAAAGGGAAAACGACGTGCCTCTGCACGTCGGCCCCTTTTCAAGTCTGCCCGCCGGCCGTCGACTCCTTTTCAAGTCCGGAGTAGCAGGAACTCCCTGCCCCCCGTCGTCGGTAGCCTCCTCATCTAGAACTTCCTCCATGCTCCGAATACAACGGCACAACGCTACGTAAAGAAGGAATGAGGAAAGACTGTCAGGGAAAACCCTAAGTGGTGGAGAGGAAGGGACGCCCTTCAGTCCTTCTTATAGGTGAAGGGAGGCTACTTGCCTTAAATGATCCCCCCCCCCTCGAAAACACGCCAGAAAGATTTCTCCCTACGAACGGTCACCTCAAACTTCTCGTCTTCCGCCCCAGCGGGACACACGAAGCGGCCAGGCATTTAAAGCGTGGGAAAATGAAAAGACACCCTGTCAGACGCTCACCCAACCATTATGCGAGATTCACGCAGAAAATATCGATTCTTTCCAACCACCGCAGATACGCTGGATAGAATACGGCAATTGCGATATGGAACAGATAAGTCTTCATCACAATGCCACTGCCTTATTTATCTCTACACAAAAAAGGGAGTCTTTTCCTTCAAAAAGGGAAAAGGTATGCAAAAAGAAGAAGCAAAATAGATACATCAGGCCTCTGGCCCACCTTGAAGACCAAAAGTAGAGGGCTCAAGCGGTCTACCCCTGGCAGCCTCCGCGACGGCCGACCCTGGCACCGACCCCACTGGCGTGGGAACTGCCTAGGTTGCGTGCCCTCCCGAGGCATCCGGAGTTGGCGACCCCTCGGGTGATGAGCCCTCGGGATCCTCTTCATCCTGCGCCGAAATAGAGGAACTAGTGGATGATAAGTCCGAGTCATAACATTGACCGGACGGGAAGTCAACCACTCCGGACGCCTGCTCCTCGGCGTAAGAAATGGCCCGGTCGTAGCCCTGCTGGAACCCCTTGCGGATGCCCCGGGGGAGTCCTAGCTCGTAGTAGGGGAGGGCATCCTCCTTAAGGTCGAACCGGTAAGCCTCTGAGCTCTTGTATTGCTCGAGAGCCTCCGCCCCGGCCGATTCCACCGTCGATTCCACCCTACCGGTGAGTTCGGCCTCCCTCTGCTCCGCCTCAGCTACCTTCCAGTCGGCCTCAGCAGTCCACCCTTCGGCCGCCGCCACCTGCTTCTCCGCCTCACCTCGATCAGCCTCAGCCTCCCGCCGAAGACGCCCGGCTTCTTCCCCGCGGTCTACTAGCTTGGCACGCTCGGTCTCCCACCGGCCGTCCAGCTCAACGCGTGCTAAGCGCTCCTCTTCGAGAAGCCGGTTCTTCCTCTCGAGCGATTCACGAGCCTTAGCCAGTTGCTCGGCTAGCGCTCGGGTCTCCACTTGGCTCGATCATACCAGCTCCCTGATTGAGGAGAGCTCCCGGCGAAGCCCGTCAAGCTCCTCGACGAGCCGAGTCAACCTCCTGTCCGACCCACCGAGGGTCCAGGCCAGGTTCGCTCGCTCCCACTCCGATCGAGCGTACTCTTCTGCCAGAACCGCCCCCATCTGGGCCAGGGCCAAGCCGCCCTCCATAACCCCGGCGAGAGCCATGGACGGGGAGTGTTGCCTACCTCTCCCCCTCACCTTCACGGATATACCACGACACACTTGGTGCAGGGGGCCCGGGATACCCAGCCTCTCCAAGGCCGCCGAAACGGAGAACCCCCCATCGCCCGGTGCCCCACCGTGTGGCCCAAATCGTGCCCCAGCCCCGGCCGCCTCTCGCGTCCCGGTCGGATTTTCCTGCGGCCTCTCCTCAAGGATCGGCTCAGCACTGGCATCGCCACCTAGAGCGCCAGCCTCGGCCGCGATCACAGCACCCCGAACTTCGGCCACGGCCCCCTCGGCTCTAGCCAAGGGAGAGCCGGGTCGGCCCCGCTGCCGGTTGCAGAAGCCCCCTCGGCCCCTTCGGTCCCAGCCAAAGGAGGAACCAAGCCCGCATCATCACCGCCCGCAGGGGCAGCCCCAACCTCCTCGGCCCCATCTGGCTCGGCTGGTGGGAGAGCCCACCCGGTTGGGTCGGCCCTACTGTGCCCGGCGGAGGGGTGAGCCGCGGTAGGGTCGCCTTCGACCGTGGGTACGACCCCAGCCTTCTTGGCCCACTTTCTGGCCCTCGCAGCGGCCCGGATCATACCCTCCACAGGGTCCTTGCGCTTGGGTCCCCGCGATCTGGAGGATTCACCCTGGGCCACTCCCTTGCCCTTATCTTTGGTTCAGGAGCGACCCACGGGAGCAGTCGGTTCGTCGACAGCTGAGTCATCTCCAAGCTCGATCACCTCTGCGGCCTCCTTCAGAGGCTCCCGCCTGGTGTCTGCACAAAGAAGAAGACGTATTCAGGAAAAGAAAGATGACCCTCACATCCGAAGGAAAATCTAAGTTGTGGCACCTGAGCCCGACGGGTGCAGCCGCGTGAGAAGACACCTCTCGATATTCTTCGGTGTCACCAGTTCCTCGGTGGACTGGCATTTTTTCAGCAGGGTGGCTGCGTACTTCTCCATGTGAGGGGGGAACTCATCCTGCCTAAGAGGGATATTAGGGTGGAAATTGAGGATTACCAGGCACCTCCAGGTTTCCTCCACTGAACAAATCTTCACCCAGAAGAATTGGGTTTTCCACCCTTTATGCGAAGAATCCTTCACCGCCAAAGAGATACAACTCCTATTCCGCCTCGCCTGGATGAAATAGAAGCCCTTCCCCGCCGAAGGATGCGCTTTCAACTCAAAGAAAAAGTGGAAGAGGTCCATGGAAGGAGGAACTCCGCACTGACGACAGAGAATACGAAAGACGGAAAGGAGGAGATAGGAGTTGGCTACCAACTGAATGGGCGCCAACCGAAAAAAATTAAGAAGCTGAAAAATGAAAGGTTCGAAAGGAAGGCGGAATCCACCCTTCCACGATAGAAGAAACATACAGATGTGGCCTATACGAGAGTCCAGGCTCGTCTCGTATGGGGTAGCAGCGTAAAAACTGAACTTATGGGGCAGGCGATACTGATGCTCCAGCCTCCTCACATCCGCCTCACCCAGTTGGCTGTAGTTGGGGACTGGCGCCCTCGCCACCGGTTTGCCCTCCCACTCCTCAACATCGGGGCACTGGCCCGCCATGGAGTCAGAAGAAGACTCTGAGGGAAGACGGTCCCGAGACCTTGAAGATTCCGGGGGAGGAGGAAGCTGCCGGACGGCCCCCGCGGTTATCACCGCCAACTCCTTAAATGCCGCCGCACACCTCTGCTCCTCCGTCGTGTCCTCACGGCGCATCGAAGAGCCCCAAAAACAAGAACGAAGGAGAGCCAAAACCCTAAGAGACGGAGGGAGTCTGGAACGACAACAATAAACCCTAAGAGCCAAAAACAAACTTTTATGAAACAAATTGGTCTACACAAAGAGGAGAGTCAAAAGCTTGTTTGTGAAATTGTTGAACTAAAGGAAAGGCTTAGCTTCGTTGTTCAGACTCATAACATTGATGTTGTTCAAAATGAAAGATTGGTGAGAGATTTAGAATGTATCAATTCTGAATTGAAAGAATTGAAATCTGAAAATGAAAAGCTCAAAAACCAATCCAAAGAATTTGAACATAAATCAATAAACCTTGAAAAAGAAAATGGTTTAATCTCTGAGAAATTGGAGGCTGAAAGAACAATGAATTCAGAGATTCAGAAAAATCTTGACAAATTTCAATCTGAAGAACTAAGAGAAATGTTTTATGAATGTCAGTCTTCAACAGATAAATGGGTGTTTGATGATGAAATCCTAGAGCAGAACAGTAAACTGAAAGAGGAAATCAATGAGTTGAAACACCTAAACATACAGCTGACAAATAGGCTAATGACAATGGAAAAAGGCAAGTGTGTGAGTGTGGATAATTCTGATAGGTTGATGAATGCTGAACAAGAAATTGAGAGTCTAAAAACCATCAACTTAATGTTAAATGGAAATGTCAGTTGCAGTGAACAGAAAATAGCTGGATATGAGCTTACTATCACATCCCTTCAACAAGAAGTTGATGATCTTTACAAGTCCTTATCTAAAACTGACAAGGAAATAGAATTAAAACAGGAAGTTGAAAAACTCAAGAGTCTGAATGATGCCTTGCATCAACAAGTCATTTCCTGTGAAACAGATCTGTCCAAATATGAAGCTAAAATTGCTGATTTGAATTTTGAAATTAAAGACGTGAAAAATTCTCTATCAAAATTTGTCAAAGGTAAGGACAATCTGAATAAGCTTCTTGGAAAGAGTGATAACTTTGAGAGAAAGGGACTGGGCTATAGTCCGACAAATAAAAGGAGTAATGGGAATGAAACATCTACAGTTTTTGTCAAAGCCACCAATCAGAACATAACCTCTGCTCCTTCTGTCTTCAAATTCACTGCACAAAAATCAACTGTGAAACCCAAAACTGTGGAACAAACTCCAAAATAGAAAAAGGGTGAAAACTCACAGAAAAAGGAAAAAGGCACTCCTGTTGCTATAAAAAGGGCTACACACAATGCACATGATCTCACATACACTCATATTACAAAGGGGTCATGTTATTATTGTGGGAAAGGAGGTCACATAATGGAGGACTGTGGATTGATGTTAAAGGATGAGCATGCTAGTGGAACTTTACATTCTAGAAATTCTTTTGATAGAAACCATGTTGCTAGGAAGCCTGATGCCTCATGTTATTATTGTGGGAAGCATGGTCATCTCATGAATGAATGTTTTATCATGAAAGAAGACAATAAACTACATGCCAGGTCTTCCATGCACTTTTATGATCCATATGGATCTAAACACAATTCTAGTCAGCACATTGTGTGCTTCAACTGTAATAAGCCTGGGCACAAGGCTGCTGAGTGCTGGTTTAGATCTACTTGGGGTAAAAATGGTTTTCATAGAAGAAATTCTTTTGCATGCTCCCACTGTGGGAAAAATGGGCATACAGTCAAGGACTGTTGGTATGTTCAAAAGAACTATGTTAAACCCCATTTTGTCAAATTCCCTGCAAAACCTTTTGTGAAAATCTCATGCTATAACTGTGGGAAGCCAGGCCATAAATCTGCTGAATGTTGGATGGTTAAGAACAAGCATCAAACTGTTCATGCATATAACAGAAAATCTTATGAACATGCTTATAAACATCACCCTGCTGTTAACATGTATCATAAGAACCAAAAACCAGCCAGTTCATGTAGATACTGTGGAAAATTTGGACATTCTATGGATGACTGTTCACTGATGAAATTTGATGATAATGTTGCTATGAAAATATTTAGAAAACCTGTTAGGGCTAACGCAGGACCCAAAGCTACTTGGGTCCCTGCAGGATCAAGATGATCAAATATCTTGCAGGTGTGCCTTGGAGGGAGAAATAAAAGGGGGTTAACCAAGGCGCTCAAGAATGAAAACCCCATGATTGAACTTTTCAGGTCAGTTCTGTAATGTGTTTTAAATTCCATTATCTGAAACTGTGAGCATGAAAAATGTGTGCTTCATGTTGATTTGCTTGATTGATTGTTGATGATCTCTCCATGTCTAGCTGATCAGTTTGTATTCCAGACTCAGCTATTGAATTCATTTTTGCATATATCTGATGCTCTTCTCTTACTATATGTTGAACTGAAATTGAATGCTTCGCTAAGCATATTCAATTGATGCACTACATATGCTTTGTGTCAACGCATTGCATGCTTGTATTTGAATGCATACTTGGACTAAGTGTGAATGGTTCATTTAGTGTACACTGTCATTGCATGTGTTAATAATGCCGTTCAATGCATGAAGGACTGATTTATGTTGCATTGTCCTCGTTAACCCTGGAATATCAAATGGTATGTTACTAAAAGGCAGGGAAATCTGCCCGGAGGTTCCTACCATGTGTGAGATGGTCCTTGAGACCAAGTCCTCCGCCTAGTACCATGGGTCTTGTCTGCATGTAGAACAGTCTAATGCATAGCATATTTTTTTTTCATCATGGTGTCAGGGGGAGCTGAGAGTTCTATTCAATTCATTGAATCCTTGGTATTTCTCTTTGTCCCCTTTCAACTCATTCATATTCACTGTCATCAGATGCTATGGATCATATTGCCAATTGCTATCCTTTCCCCATCATTTTCACTAAACAACAGCTTTGCATCTAGTTTAGTACATTGAATGATGATTATTGCAATTGTTCACTTATAAGAATCACTCTTACAAATTGAAAAGAACTAAAGGTTTAACCTTTATAATTTGGAGAGTTAAGTGTCTGCACTTCAGAAATTGAGATAAGAGAAAACTTTTATAGCTCTTAATCTTTGTCTCATGGCTAAAATAGAAAAAGTTTTTTTTTAATGCCTAAATGTGTTAATCTGGAAATGTCTAGAACAGGTGAACAAGAGTGTGTAATGTTTTTCAATCAATCACTCTAAAAGAATTAAGGGCAGCAGTATATAAGATCATTAATGTTAAGAACTGAACATAGTGACAGAGCAATGGCTGATTGCACTAAGAAACTGTGAACTCCTCCAAAGAGACAGGAGAACTCACATGTCATGAAGTGCTTTAGACTATCTCTGTTCATAGGGTCAAATCTATAGGGGGAGTCCTCACCAAGTAACTGAGGGTACTGGCCTCTAATCAAGGTGTACCCTTAATGTCAAAAGTGAAGACTATTCCTTGTGGGTCTTGATCTGAAGTAGATCTTGTAGTTTATGCCTAGTAACTGGGGGTACCTGCCTCTTATCAAGGTGTACACCTAATGTCAACAGCATAAATGCCATAGGTCTATTCACTTAGTTCAGTTTCAGAAATTGAAAAAAAAAATGAAAATCAAACTGCTGTAACCCTTCGAAAAATCAAAAGTCAATGAGTGAAAATTATTTTTATCAATACATATTCAAGTTGCCTCTCTTGAATTTCCTTGTTTAAACACAAAAGGGTATTATTTCAGACTTATCTATTAATACCATGTGCCCTAGATTCATTGCTATAAATGGAATCTAAAACTCTTTTTTCAGGGGTCAGGTGTTTTACTCTAGATTTATCACTGTTAAACCTGAATTTTTTTGAAAAATTGTATGTTGATGATTCTTATACTTTAACAGTTGGTTATAATCATGCTTCCTTTCTGAACCTATGATTCAGCTGTTATCAAGTGATCCTCCTACCTTTTCTACCTGTGTTATCTGTTCATATTCCTTCTCAAAGGGGGAGCTTTTATTTAGGGGGAGAAATTGACTGAACTTTTATACATGCTATAATTTCTCAAATTATTTTTCTTTTTGATGAAGTCAAAGGGGGAGAATAATTTGAGTCTTCAGATTACCTCAGAATGCCTCACATCATCAGAATGACTCAATGTATTGAAAGTGTTGCCATCATCAAAAAGGGGGAGATTGTTGTGCCCATGCATGTGGTCTTGGTTTTGATGATGGTTTTAATGATGGCTTTGATGATTGGTTGTTGATGTGAGTTAATCAAAGGTTCAGTCATCTTACTGCTCAGTTTAGATTAACATATTTTATGTTCAGTCTTGTTACATGTTAAACTGATGCATAAAGCATTCATTGCTGTGGTTTTGATGATTGATATTGTATTTTGATGATAGCAATGATATAGTGTTTTCATGACATTGTGCCTTGATGATTGCATCATGACTGTGACTGGTACAACTGATATATTGTGTATGTTAGACTTATGTTATGTGCATAGTCTATACAGTGCATCGTGGGGTTTATGCCCTAAGTCTATTCACTGCACATGCATCATTCGTCCAAGTCCATACATTGGACTGTAGTGTGCATTTGGCGAACACATCGCAAGTCTAGACATTGCACTGTAGCATGCATTTCCTTAAAGTCTATACATCGGACTGGTTTGCATTGGCTAAGTATATACAACGTCAGCTCATGCCTTGTCTTAGACAAAGTCTATACAATGGCTTTGGGTCTCCAAGTCTATACAGCCTTTTGCTTCGCCAAAATCTGTACATTGGTCTGCATAGGCTAAGTGTTTACATTGTCAAGTACAATCATGCACTGGTCATGTAGTCTGTACAGCGTGAAGTCTATACTTTGGCACTGTAGCTTGCTCGTGCAAGTCTATACCTTGGACTTTTCTTCATGTCTGTACATCAGATTGTACATCATCTTCGTGCTGTTTCTGTACTTGAGTTTTCGTGTTGTTTCCCCTCACTAACACGAAAAGATCTCGTGTTGTATGAGCATACAACACTTCGTGTTGATTTCCATGCGTGACAGGAAAGCTTGTACGAGGTTAGACTTCGTGTCGTTTCCCTTGTCTTCATCTTCGTGTTGTTTTTAGTGTTTACGTCTTCGTGTTGTTTTCACCGCGTGTCGATTATTGTTTTTCACTTAGTGTTGTTTTCACTTCGTGTCAACTTCACTTCGTGTCGTCTCCTTGTACTTCATCTTCGTGTTGTTTTCACCGCGTGTCGATTATTGTTTTTTTACTTAGTGTTGTTTTCACTTCGTGGCAACTTCACTTCGTGTCGTCTCTTTGTATTTCGTCTTCGTGTTGTGTTCAACCCGTGTCGATCACTGTTTTTACTTCGTGTCGTTCCTGTTACACTTCGTGTCGTTTCTCCGTCTCAGGTCTTCGTGTCGTGTTTTCCACACCGCGTGTCGTTGTCGCTTTAGTAACCTCACCTCGTGTCGGTTACTGTTGTTTTCACTTCGTGTTGTTTTCATTTCGTGTCAACTTCACCTCGTGTTGTTTTCATTTCGTGTCAACCTCGTCTTGGTGTCGTACTTACTTCGTGTCAGTTACTGTTGTTTCTGTGTCTTCGTGTCATTTTTGTTCTTCCTAGACCTTGTGTCTTTCTTGTGTTGAAACCACACTTCGTGTTGGTTTCTGTTTTGTCTCCATGTATCTCGTGTCGTTCTTCTTTTTACCTCGTGTTGTTTTATAACTTCACTTCATGTCGTTCTCGCTTTAACCACACTTCGTGTTGCTTTACGTAGACCTTGTGTCTTACTTTGTTTGCAAACACTTCGTGTCGGTTTCTGCTATCACCCCGTGTTGTTCTTCCTAGACCTTGTGTCTTTCGTTTGTTGAAACCATACTTCATGATTGGTTTCTGTCTTGTCTTCGTATGTACCTCGTGTCGTTTCCTTATTCTGTCTTCGTGTTGTCTCCGTGTTGTTGCTATTTGTTAGCTCGTGTTGTTTCGTTCTAACCTCGTCCAGGTTTCTTCTAAAACGCTGTTCTTCTGATAAGTCTATACAGAGTTGTTCTTTAAACTGATGACTTATCCGATACCCTGTTTTACAGGTGCTTTGATCGTGAAGCTTAAGGAGGGCACGTGATCCGAGGCTGGAATAAAGTCTGCTGAGAGACTGCCACGTGGTCCGAATTCTTAGGGCTGGAAATGTGGAGGTCACACGTCGTGGCTGATGCTGCTGCTGCTGCTGCTATATATATGAGCATTCTTCCATAGATGAAGGTGATCGAGTTGGCGAGAAGAAAAGCGTATACAGAGAGCCACGATCCAGATAGAAGAAGAAAAGAGAAAGAAGAAGAGCAGAAGGAGAAGAAGAGAGGTAGAGAGCTCGAGAAGAGTGTGAAGAGAAGAAGAAGCAGAGAGTGAGAGGAGAGCAGAAGAAAGAGAAAGAAAGATAGAGAGTGAGCGAGAGAGCTCGTGGAGAAGAAAGAAGATCTTACCTGAAGATTCGTCTACTGGACCGTGGATCAAATCCAGGCCAGCCAGCTCCTGCGAGAGCCACATTTGTTTTTATCTTCTCAGCCTTCTGTTGCTGGTTTCGTTTTTGTGTTTATCCATTTACTGTATTTCCGATCCTCTGTAGAGAGGTCGGGGTTCCTCCTGTGGGTTCAGGAGAAGGGAGACTTTGTGTCTTCGGTTTGCAAGTAGCTGGGTGCTACTTGTGGTTGGTACCCTCCCGTGTGGAGGAAGAGAGACTTGCGTCTCTGGTTGCCTTTGACAGGGTGTCATCGGTTGTTTCCCTCCGGGTTGGAGGAAGGGAGATTTATCTCCGGTTGTGCTTCCCTCTGGGGTTCAGAGGAAGAGAGACTTGGGTCTCTAGGTTTCCCTCCGGGTTGGAGGAAGGGAGGCTTGTTCCTCCGGCTCTGGGCTTGTGAGTAGCAAGTCCGGTGGTTCCCTCCGTGTGTGGAGGAAGAGAGATCGTGTGTCTCTGGTTTCCAAGTGGCTGGTGTCACTTGTGGGTTCCTCCTATTTGTTCAGGAGAAGGGAGATTGCTATCTCCGGTTGCAAGTAGCTGGGTGCTACTTGTTGATTCCCTCCGGTTTGGAGGAAGGGAGACTTGTCTCCGGTTCTGGGCTTGTGGATTCAAGTCCAGGGGTTCCCTCCAGGTTTGGAGGAAGAGAGACCTTGTGTCTCTGGTTTGCTAGTGACTGGTCTCACTAGTGGTTCCCTCCGGTTGGGAGGAAGAGGGGAGGTTGTTCCCCTGGTCAAGCTGTTTGGCAGCGTTTGTTGCAGACTGAGTCTGCTGTTTCTAGCGTGAGCTAGTGGAAGCCACACTCGGTTTGAGTGTGGGGTGGATGTAGGTCTGAAGGACCGAACCACCTAAAAACCCCTTGTGCATTGTGGTTTGTTTTGTTCATTTGTGCTTCCGCTAGATGAATGCATAGGGGTACTCCATGTGTTTGCTAACTGGTAGAACTGAATAGTTGATTAGCTTTCAGGTTTGGTAAATCTGTCTAGTTAGCATCATTGTTCTAGTTTGGGCGAAATTTTATATTGAGCGAAAGTCTTGTTAGTATTCTAATTTTAATTTGGGTGAAAGTTTTTTAAAGGGCTATATTCATTCACCCCCCCTCTGAATACTGCATCGAATTCAACAATTGGTATCAGAGCGGTTCTCTGATTGTTCAGATCCAACGATCTGCAGAGGATCCTGGTGTCCCTTGTGCTTATCTGTTTCTACCCTTTGCTTCATTAATCTGTTTACGGATTTACTCAATGGGTTCTCCACCGATTTTCAATGGCTCTAACTTTAACTCATGGATTAGCAGTCTTCACAATTATGTGAAAATGATTAATCCGGATCTGTGGAAGTTAATTTCACAAGGTCCCCACAGATTGCCAAAGGAAAAGTCCAAATGGACTAAAAGTCACAAGTCAAAATATGAAGAAAATCAGAAGGCCTTTAACCTGATGAGAGCTGCTATTGACAGAGCCTTATGGTCTTGTACTCATGATTGCAGGTCTGCCAAGGACATTATGGATGAGCTGAAGCTTGCTCAGAAGGGAAATGTCGACAACGGTTTGATGGCTGACGAGAGCAACCATGGTAGTGATCAAGATGAATCCGAAGAACGTGATGATGAGGAGGTAAACCCTTTCGAGAATTTTTCATTAGACGATTGGGAAGATGCTTATGCAAATCTGTTAAGATCCCGTAAGAAACTAGGGAAGAAATATAAAAGTCTGAAAAAGAAGCTGGAAAATCTAGGAGGTGAAAAACTTGAAACTCTGAAAACTGAAAATGAAATCTTAAGAAGACAACTACAAGACTTTGACTCTATTACTACAGATCTAGATCATTTGAAATCTGAAAAACAAACTTTTATGAAACAAATTGGTCTACACAAAGAGGAGAGTCAAAAGCTTGTTTGTGAAATTGTTGAACTAAAGGAAAGGCTTAGCTTCGTTGTTCAGACTCATAACATTGATGTTGTTCAAAATGAAAGATTGGTGAGAGATTTAGAATGTATCAATTCTGAATTGAAAGAATTGAAATCTGAAAATGAAAAGCTCAAAAACCAATCCAAAGAATTTGAACATAAATCAATAAACCTTGAAAAAGAAAATGGTTTAATCTCTGAGAAATTGGAGGCTGAAAGAACAATGAATTCAGAGATTCAGAAAAATCTTGACAAATTTCAATCTAAAGAACTAAGAGAACTGTTTTATGAATGTCAGTCTTCAACAGATAAATGGGTGTTTGATGATGAAATCCTAGAGCAGAACAGTAAACTGAAAGAGGAAATCAATGAGTTGAACCACCTAAACATACAGCTGACAAATAGGCTAATGACAATGGAAAAAGGCAAGTGTGTGAGTGTGGATAATTCTGATAGGTTGATGAATGCTGAACAAGAAATTGAGAGTCTAAAAACCATCAACTTAATGTTAAATGGAAATGTCAGTTGCAGTGAACAGAAAATAGCTGGATATGAGCTTACTATCACATCCCTTCAACAAGAAGTTGATGATCTTTACAAGTCCTTATCTAAAACTGACAAGGAAATAGAATTAAAACAGGAAGTTGAAAAACTCAAGAGTCTGAATGATGCCTTGCATCAACAAGTCATTTCCTGTGAAACAGATCTGTCCAAATATGAAGCTAAAATTGCTGATTTGAATTTTGAAATTAAAGACGTGAAAAATTCTCTATCAAAATTTGTCAAAGGTAAGGACAATCTGAATAAGCTTCTTGGAAAGAGTGATAACTTTGAGAGAAAGGGACTGGGCTATAGTCCGACAAATAAAAGGAGTAATGGGAATGAAACATCTACAGTTTTTGTCAAAGCCACCAATCAGAACATAACCTCTGCTCCTTCTGTCTTCAAATTCACTGCACAAAAATCAACTGTGAAACCCAAAACTGTGGAACAAACTCCAAAATAGAAAAAGGGTGAAAACTCACAGAAAAAGGAAAAAGGCACTCCTGTTGCTATAAAAAGGGCTACACACAATGCACATGATCTCACATACACTCATATTACAAAGGGGTCATGTTATTATTGTGGGAATGGAGGTCACATAATGGAGGACTGTGGATTGATGTTAAAGGATGAGCATGCTAGTGGAACTTTACATTCTAGAAATTCTTTTGATAGAAACCATGTTGCTAGGAAGCCTGATGCCTCATGTTATTATTGTGGGAAGCATGGTCATCTCATGAATGAATGTTTTATCATGAAAGAAGACAATAAACTACATGCCAGGTCTTCCATGCACTTTTATGATCCATATGGATCTAAACACAATTCTAGTCAGCACATTGTGTGCTTCAACTGTAATAAGCCTGGGCACAAGGCTGCTGAGTGCTGGTTTAGATCTACTTGGGGTAAAAATGGTTTTCATAGAAGAAATTCTTTTGCATGCTCCCACTGTGGGAAAAATGGGCATACAGTCAAGGACTGTTGGTATGTTCAAAAGAACTATGTTAAACCCCATTTTGTCAAATTCCCTGCAAAACCTTTTGTGAAAATCTCATGCTATAACTGTGGGAAGCCAGGCCATAAATCTGCTGAATGTTGGATGGTTAAGAACAAGCATCAAACTGTTCATGCATATAACAGAAAATCTTATGAACATGCTTATAAACATCACCCTGCTGTTAACATGTATCATAAGAACCAAAAACCAGCCAGTTCATGTAGATACTGTGGAAAATTTGGACATTCTATGGATGACTGTTCACTGATGAAATTTGATGATAATGTTGCTATGAAAATGTTTAGAAAACCTGTTAGGGCTAATGCAGGACCCAAAGCTACTTGGGTCCCTGTAGGATCAAGATGATCAAATATCTTGCAGGTGTGCCTTGGAGGGAGAAATAAAAGGGGGTTAACCAAGGCGCTCAAGAATGAAAACCCAATGATTGAACTTTTCAGGTCAGTTCTGTAATGTGTTTTAAATTCCATTATCTGAAACTGTGAGCATGAAAAATGTGTGCTTCATGTTGATTTGCTTGATTGATTGTTGATGATCTCTCCATGTCTAGCTGATCAGTTTGTATTCCAGACTCAGCTATTGAATTCATTTTTGCATATATCTGATGCTCTTCTCTTACTATATGTTGAACTGAAATTGAATGCTTCGCTAAGCATATTCAATTGATGCACTACATATGCTTTGTGTCAACGCATTGCATGCTTGTATTTGAATGCATACTTGGACTAAGTGTGAATGGTTCATTTAGTGTACACTGTCATTGCATGTGTTAATAATGCCGTTCAATGCATGAAGGACTGATTTATGTTGCATTGTCCTCGTTAACCCTGGAATATCAAATGGTATGTTACTAAAAGGCAGGGAAATCTGCCCGGAGGTTCCTACCATGTGTGAGATGGTCCTTGAGACCAGGTCCTCCGCCTAGTACCATGGGTCTTGTCTGCATGTAGAACAGTCTAATGCATAGCATATTTTTTTTTCATCATGGTGTCAGGGGGAGCTGAGAGTTCTATTCAATTCATTGAATCCTTGGTATTTCTCTTTGTCCCCTTTCAACTCATTCATATTCACTGTCATCAGATGCTATGGATCATATTGCCAATTGCTATCCTTTCCCCATCATTTTCACTAAACAACAGCTTTGCATCTAGTTTAGTACATTGAATGATGATTATTGCAATTGTTCACTTATAAGAATCACTCTTACAAATTGAAAAGAACTAAAGGTTTAACCTTTATAATTTGGAGAGTTAAGTGTCTGCACTTCAGAAATTGAGATAAGAGAAAACTTTTATAGCTCTTAATCTTTGTCTCATGGCTAAAATAGAAAAAGTTTTTTTTTAATGCCTAAATGTGTTAATCTGGAAATGTCTAGAACAGGTGAACAAGAGTGTGTAATGTTTTTCAATCAATCACTCTAAAAGAATTAAGGGCAGCAGTATATAAGATCATTAATGTTAAGAACTGAACATAGTGACAGAGCAATGGCTGATTGCACTGAGAAACTGTGAACTCCTCCAAAGAGACAGGAGAACTCACATGTCATGAAGTGCTTTAGACTATCTCTGTTCATAGGGTCAAATCTATAGGGGGAGTCCTCACCAAGTAACTGAGGGTACTGGCCTCTAATCAAGGTGTACCCTTAATGTCAAAAGTGAAGACTATTCCTTGTGGGTCTTGATCTGAAGTAGATCTTGTAGTTTATGCCTAGTAACTGGGGGTACCTGCCTCTTATCAAGGTGTACACCTAATGTCAACAGCATAAATGCCATAGGTCTATTCACTTAGTTCAGTTTCAGAAATTGAAAAAAAAAATGAAAATCAAACTGCTGTAACCCTTCGAAAAATCAAAAGTCAATGAGTGAAAATTATTTTTATCAATACATATTCAAGTTGCCTCTCTTGAATTTCCTTGTTTAAACACAAAAGGGTATTATTTCAGACTTATCTATTAATACCATGTGCCCTAGATTCATTGCTATAAATGGAATCTAAAACTCTTTTTTCAGGGGTCAGGTGTTTTACTCTAGATTTATCACTGTTAAACCTGAATTTTTTGAAAAATTGTATGTTGATGATTCTTATACTTTAACAGTTGGTTATAATCATGCTTCCTTTCTGAACCTATGATTCAGCTGTTATCAAGTGATCCTCCTACCTTTTCTACCTGTGTTATCTGTTCATATTCCTTCTCAAAGGGGGAGCTTTTATTTAGGGGGAGAAATTGACTGAACTTTTATACATGCTATAATTTCTCAAATTATTTTTCTTTTTGATGAAGTCAAAGGGGGAGAATAATTTGAGTCTTCAGATTACCTCAGAATGCCTCACATCATCAGAATGACTCAATGTATTGAAAGTGTTGCCATCATCAAAAAGGGGGAGATTGTTGTGCCCATGCATGTGGTCTTGGTTTTGATGATGGTTTTAATGATGGCTTTGATGATTGGTTGTTGATGTGAGTTAATCAAAGGTTCAGTCATCTTGCTGCTCAGTTTAGATTAACATATTTTATGTTCAGTCTTGTTACATGTTAAACTGATGCATAAAGCATTCATTGCTGTGGTTTTGATGATTGATATTGTATTTTGATGATAGCAATGATATAGTGTTTTCATGACATTGTGCCTTGATGATTGCATCATGACTGTGACTGGTACAACTGATATATTGTGTATGTTAGACTTATGTTATGTGCATAGTCTATACAGTGCATCGTGGGGTTTATGCCCTAAGTCTATTCACTGCACATGCATCATTCGTCCAAGTCCATACATTGGACTGTAGTGTGCATTTGGCGAACACATCGCAAGTCTAGACATTGCACTGTAGCATGCATTTCCTTAAAGTCTATACATCGGACTGGTTTGCATTGGCTAAGTATATACAACGTCAGCTCATGCCTTGTCTTAGACAAAGTCTATACAATGGCTTTGGGTCTCCAAGTCTATACAGCCTTTTGCTTCGCCAAAATCTGTACATTGGTCTGCATAGGCTAAGTGTTTACATTGTCAAGTACAATCATGCACTGGTCATGTAGTCTGTACAGCGTGAAGTCTATACTTTGGCACTGTAGCTTGCTCGTGCAAGTCTATACCTTGGACTTTTCTTCATGTCTGTACATCAGATTGTACATCATCTTCGTGCTGTTTCTGTACTTGAGTTTTCGTGTTGTTTCCCCTCACTAACACGAAAAGATCTCGTGTTGTATGAGCATACAACACTTCGTGTTGATTTCCATGCGTGACAGGAAAGCTTGTACGAGGTTAGACTTCGTGTCGTTTCCCTTGTCTTCATCTTCGTGTTGTTTTTAGTGTTTACGTCTTCGTGTTGTTTTCACCGCGTGTCGATTATTGTTTTTCACTTAGTGTTGTTTTCACTTCGTGTCAACTTCACTTCGTGTCGTCTCCTTGTACTTCATCTTCGTGTTATTTTCACCGCGTGTCGATTATTGTTTTTTTACTTAGTGTTGTTTTCACTTCGTGGCAACTTCACTTCGTGTCGTCTCTTTGTATTTCGTCTTCGTGTTGTGTTCAACCCGTGTCGATCACTGTTTTTACTTCGTGTCGTTCCTGTTACACTTCGTGTCGTTTCTCCGTCTCAGGTCTTCGTGTCGTGTTTTCCACACCGCGTGTCGTTGTCGCTTTAGTAACCTCACCTCGTGTCGGTTACTGTTGTTTTCACTTCGTGTTGTTTTCATTTCGTGTCAACTTCACCTCGTGTTGTTTTCATTTCGTGTCAACCTCGTCTTGGTGTCGTACTTACTTCGTGTCAGTTACTGTTGTTTCTGTGTCTTCGTGTCATTTTTGTTCTTCCTAGACCTTGTGTCTTTCTTGTGTTGAAACCACACTTCGTGTTGGTTTCTGTTTTGTCTCCATGTATCTCGTGTCGTTCTTCTTTTTACCTCGTGTTGTTTTATAACTTCACTTCGTGTCGTTCTCGCTTTAACCACACTTCGTGTTGCTTTACGTAGACCTTGTGTCTTACTTTGTTTGCAAACACTTCGTGTCGGTTTCTGCTGTCACCCCGTGTTGTTCTTCCTAGACCTTGTGTCTTTCGTTTGTTGAAACCATACTTCATGATTGGTTTCTGTCTTGTCTTCGTATGTACCTCGTGTCGTTTCCTTATTCTGTCTTCGTGTTGTCTCCGTGTTGTTGCTATTTGTTAGCTCGTGTTGTTTCGTTCTAACCTCGTCCAGGTTTCTTCTAAAACGCTGTTCTTCTGATAAGTCTATACAGAGTTGTTCTTTAAACTGATGACTTATCCGATACCCTGTTTTACAGGTGCTTTGATCGTGAAGCTTAAGGAGGGCACGTGATCCGAGGCTGGAATAAAGTCTGCTGAGAGACTGCCACGTGGTCCGAATTCTTAGGGCTGGAAATGTGGAGGTCACACGTCGTGGCTGATGCTGCTGCTGCTGCTGCTATATATATGAGCATTCTTCCATAGATGAAGGTGATCGAGTTGGCGAGAAGAAAAGCGTATACAGAGAGCCACGATCCAGATAGAAGAAGAAAAGAGAAAGAAGAAGAGCAGAAGGAGAAGAAGAGAGGTAGAGAGCTCGAGAAGAGTGTGAAGAGAAGAAGAAGCAGAGAGTGAGAGGAGAGCAGAAGAAAGAGAAAGAAAGATAGAGAGTGAGCGAGAGAGCTCGTGGAGAAGAAAGAAGATCTTACCTGAAGATTCGTCTACTGGACCGTGGATCAAATCCAGGCCAGCCAGCTCCTGCGAGAGCCACATTTGTTTTTATCTTCTCAGCCTTCTGTTGCTGGTTTCGTTTTTGTTTTTATCCATTTACTGTATTTCCGATCCTCTGTAGAGAGGTCGGGGTTCCTCCTGTGGGTTCAGGAGAAGGGAGACTTTGTGTCTTCGGTTTGCAAGTAGCTGGGTGCTACTTGTGGTTGGTACCCTCCCGTGTGGAGGAAGAGAGACTTGCGTCTCTGGTTGCCTTTGACAGGGTGTCATCGGTTGTTTCCCTCCGGGTTGGAGGAAGGGAGATTTATCTCCGGTTGTGCTTCCCTCTGGGGTTCAGAGGAAGAGAGACTTGGGTCTCTAGGTTTCCCTCCGGGTTGGAGGAAGGGAGGCTTGTTCCTCCGGCTCTGGGCTTGTGAGTAGCAAGTCCGGTGGTTCCCTCCGTGTGTGGAGGAAGAGAGATCGTGTGTCTCTGGTTTCCAAGTGGCTGGTGTCACTTGTGGGTTCCTCCTGTTTGTTCAGGAGAAGGGAGATTGCTATCTCCGGTTGCAAGTAGCTGGGTGCTACTTGTTGATTCCCTCCGGTTTGGAGGAAGGGAGACTTGTCTCCGGTTCTGGGCTTGTGGATTCAAGTCCAGGGGTTCCCTCCAGGTTTGGAGGAAGAGAGACCTTGTGTCTCTGGTTTGCTAGTGACTGGTCTCACTAGTGGTTCCCTCCGGTTGGGAGGAAGAGGGGAGGTTGTTCCCCTGGTCAAGCTGTTTGGCAGCGTTTGTTGCAGACTGAGTCTGCTGTTTCTAGCGTGAGCTAGTGGAAGCCACACTCGGTTTGAGTGTGGGGTGGATGTAGGTCTGAAGGACCGAACCACCTAAAAACCCCTTGTGCATTGTGGTTTGTTTTGTTCATTTGTGCTTCCGCTAGATGAATGCATAGGGGTACTCCATGTGTTTGCTAACTGGTAGAACTGAATAGTTGATTAGCTTTCAGGTTTGGTAAATCTGTCTAGTTAGCATCATTGTTCTAGTTTGGGCGAAATTTTATATTGAGCGAAAGTCTTGTTAGTATTCTAATTTTAATTTGGGTGAAAGTTTTTTAAAGGGCTATATTCATTCACCCCCCCTCTGAATACTGCATCGAATTCAACAATATAAACCAGGGACTCCCTCCGGCGGCAAAGAAGGCAGATAGAAGCCTAACACTCCCTGAGCAGGAACCACTTCACCACCTTGGTGTTGGGGAATCTCGCGCATTTCTCTTTCTACCTCCCTCAATACCTTCCACCATTGCTCTACTGACTTAAGCATCGGAGGGTTTCCCCAGGGAACCATCCCTGGGCCTCCTGATTTGTTTCCCTTTCTCTACAGTTCACTATCCGGTGATCATCCTCCCAGCTCAGGACCAACGCGAGATCACGCCCCTTCAATGACCAATGATCGCTGGCTCGCTTGGAAAGGTGCATTTTGGCTAGGTTCACTTTCTTTTCCTCGGTCATGGTGTACCATTGAAAGAATTGGCCCACCGAAGCTTCCCACTCTAGATAATGGCTTGGACCATGGCATCCGTCAAAGGTGGGGGTTTTGAGTTTTAAGAGCTTCAAAAGAGGACTATCCACGTGTTCTAATGGGGCACTCTCATTCACTCTTGGCGCAAGGCCATTTCCCTCAAGTCAGTCGAGTCAAAACTTGATGTCTTCCAGCCGATCAAAGACATTAGGTAGGGCTCCTATGATGGAGTTGATGCCGCCCACTTTGTTGGCAGTGGAGCTTCCATGAGGATTTGGGCCTCTTGGGAAAGGTGATGGGGATGGGTATGACGGGTATGAAGTGGCCATTCTAGTGGACAAGGGAGAGGTATCGGGAGACTCGAAATGCATATGCGCCCTAGGACCAACTTGTGGAGAGACAAGTTGTGAACTTGCTCTAATACCAATTTGATGTGAAACGACCCCTTGGACCTAAATTCGCAAGCAAAGAACGGGTCGGTGATTTCACTCAAGTAGACTCACCCGCGTGACGCGCACTCTAGTCCGTAGGTGGACCGACAATGGGGATGAGGGTTCGAGGTTGGACCTTGAGATTCCAGGGGGTTGGCTAGCTTGGGATGGACCCCTAAGGGCCAGGGATGCCCAATTCAGTGGGCAGCCAGCACGCCAAGGGCGTGGGATGTAATGTCTCTTTCACAACTCACCTGCGGTGGCACTCGATTTGATGAGAATTCGGGACCGGGCACTCACCTCACCGCCGATGAGCAACTTAAGAACAATACTAAGCTAAGCAGAGTTAAACCATCAAGGAGAGGGGGGGCCAGAAGCTCACCTGATCGGCGTGAGAATGCCGATCCCGGCCTGAGACGAGGGCGAGCGGGGAAGCGTGGGCTACCCACACGCCACGTCGATGACGCTTCGGCCGAAGACCTGCTAGTACATGCACTACTCCCTCCCAGAGGGGTTGGACTAGGTGTGGGGAAATATGAGGTTACAAAGAAACACTACTTCCCACAGGGAGGGGCTATAAGCCGGTCAGGCGGGGTTGGGAAAAACTAAGCTATAAGCCTAATGGAAGAAGTCGTCGGTTCTGCCAGCTCTCTAGAGCAGCCAGATAGACAGTCATTGTCAGTGCTGCCATGGGCTATCCCGAACTCTGTTATGGATGAACTAGTGCCAAATCCTCCGAGGTTGGTCCAAGAGGTCATCAGAATTTTTGGAGAATTTCTTGTTGGCGGCGACGATCGGGGCAGAGTCGTGAACATGGCTATTTGACTCGGGATCTGGTAGCTTCCGAGTCGTTGTAGCTGGAAGGGAAGGCCACCACGGAGGCTCCCGAGCTCTGAATCAGGCGAGGAAAGAGTCGTTGTATTCATTGTCGAACCCTCTTCGAACAGAGACCTGCAGTGATACCGACGGAGGTTGGAGCAGACCGCGAGGGCCAGAAAGGTGGAAGGAGGTCAAATCTGTCTCCAATTGGACTGACCTGCGCACTCTGGGTAGGAAATTTGGAGCTTTGTGCTTCTGGCTTCAAACGACACACCGCTTCTTGGAGATGTCAGAGGATTTGGAGTAGAAAGCTTCAGCCAAACTCCGCTCCAATATCTTCAAGGTACTGGTCGTGGTAGCCTCAGCAAATTGTAGTTGGGAGTCTGTCAGAGGTAGATTGCGCAGGTTGACAAGAACGACTCCTCCGGGCAGCCCCGACGTCGGTTGATGGCGAGACTACAACGTATGCAAAGCTACTTTGAATATCTTTCCAGCAATATAGGATACTCCTCTAGAATATGCTTGGTGAAGATGTGGCAGCCTCTGCAACTAGCAGCAAGTCTGCTGCCTGCGACCTGGACAGGGTATGGTGGTGGAAGGTGATGATAGTGGGGAGATGGGGATGGGGAAATGGAGTGGGAAGTGGCTGGGGTGTCCCCTAACTGATAGGGGTCAATGGGGGGTTGAACCAAGGTGTGAGAGGGGGAGAATGGGGGCTGGAAGGGGGTCTAGCAGGTGGAGGGATGGGGAGCTGCGAATCTGGGGCTTGGAGGGAGAGGGGGAAGGTGAGGGGGCACAAGTGGGTGGAGGGAATGTGAATTTGAATTTCTCTTAATGGGGGGTGTTCAATGGTGGCCTTGGGGATGGGAAGAGGTGCCTTGGGAAGGTGAAGGGTTACTTGGGAAGAGGTGTTCTACCTTGGGAGATGGAGGAGGTGTATGGGGAATGCCAAGGGGTGCTTGGGAGAATGGGTGGGATTAAATGGGATAGTTATTGCTTCTATGGAGATGAAGAGATGGGATGAGGTGGCAAGTGAGGAGTGGATGAGGTGGCCAACTGGGGCTGAGGTGGAATATGAGGTGGACAGTGGGGAGGAGAAAGAAAGTGGCGCAGGTAGGAGAGAGAGAGAGAGAGGTGATAGGGGAGGGGAGCTTCTCACTCCTCTCTAATGGCTTCTCACCAAACAAATTTAATTTTTCTGGACTCAAAATAGTAGATTTTCATTGACTTCAAATGAGAGAAATGGGGTCCTATTTATAGGCAACCCACATTTTACAATAAGTCCCTGACTTTAGGACTAATGATAAATAACCAAGGGGGCGCCCCTGGGCCAAGTCCACAGAAATGGGCCCATTAACCAACTAATCAACCTAATGACACTCATACTTAGGTAAATGACTACCTAACCTAGGTATTGGACTCAAATAAAAGGAAAATTACATAATTATGACTCAAAGAAAATATGAAAATTACATGACTCAACTCATAAAAATGTAACAGACACATTGGAACCATGCTGGCGAGCTGTGAAGAAATGTGAAGGGCGAGAGATGCCCCCATCACACTATCTCATGGCCGACAGCCCAAACCATCCAAGTGACCATTCGTCATCTCAGGTAAGCTCTGAATCTAAAGATTTTACATTCGAAGAGCTGATGGATGCATATGATGAGTTGGCTAAGCAATGCATGAGGTTAAAGTCTAAAAATAGAAAATTGAAAAACAAGTTTGAAAGCAATCCTGTTGATGTCTCTCCTTGTAAAAAATGTTCTACACTTGAAGAGCTCAATGAGACTCTTATGGTTGATTTAGATTTACATAAAGAGAGCATTGGATGTTGGAGAGATGAAAATGGTACCCTGCAAGCTGAAATAACCAGGCTAGTTGAGAGTGTAAGACAACTCCAAAATCAAGCTAAATCAATCTCTAATGATCAAACAATACTTGATGGGTCAATCCATGATGTGAGGCTACTTCAGGAGAATGAAGAGCTAAAGGAACAAAATAAGTTGCTGATTGAAAAATTGAGCGCTTGTGAGAAAGGCAAGTCTATCATGAATGATAGCTCAGAAAAAGTGCACGTCCTAGAGCTAGAAATTGAGAATTATAAAAGTGTGAATACCTTGCTCAATGAGCAATTGGCTGCATGTGAGGAGGATCTGGGCAGTTCTGAACTACACATCTCTTAATTGGAGGATGAAGTCAAAGACTTGAATAGCTCCCAGTCAAAATTTGTGCAGGGCAAAGAAAATTTAGATAGATTGTTAGGAATAAAAGTGAATTTTCAAAGAGAGGGTTTGGGGTATAAACCTGTCAATAAAAAGTCCTTTGGGAACAAGGTATACACCTCTTTTGTGTCTAGCTCACATGAAGCCAACACGTCAAATGGTCCCCCAAAATCGCATGTAGCTCAAAAGAAAAACAAAAGTCAGAAAATGTCATGTCCCGAGATATAAGTATAGTGGAAGATATTCGGGAATGCGAACAGCCGGCTAGTACGCCTTAAGCGAGCAATATAATCAGAGTGCTAACACATTCACACATGAAAGGGAATGCACAAGAAAATATACTCAAAACTTTACTTTATTGAATCATATCCAAAGTACATTGATAATTGACTCTTTTTACTAGACTCAAACAAATGGAAAAGTACATAGACTCGACTTGACTCATAAGTTTACTAGATCTTCTCTCGATCTTTAATCACTCTCGGACTCGTCACTTGAGTAGTCCGAATCCCCGCTAGAGTTTCCTGAAAAGATTGGAAAAGTAGGGAATGAGCACACTTGTCTAGTAGGTATCTTCGTATGAACATGAAGGCAATGTTTAAGCAATTAGCATTTTAGCTCTAGAAATTAAGATAAATGCATATGATGAAACATGCAAACAAAACTATAGTAACAATGTAAGTAGCAAGATACCCAATATAGATTGAGAGGATAATCATTCAAGAATATATAGTGGCCTTTCATATAACAAGAATGTACTAGCATGTATCGAGAATGCTCTTTTCATAACCATGAAGGTCATCTATTAGAAAGTCATGTCACCAGAATGTGTAATTTCATGTATAGCCTCGTGATTTTCACTCATCCATAAAAAAAATACTCCCAGTGTAATGTGATGCCAGTGTCATCGTACCCCATTATTTTTAGCACGTTTTCGACAATCAGACGAGGGGCTAGCATGGGGCCCTTGGACACAATCAGTGCCCGAACTACATCTTCAAGTTATAAATCAAGCTACTTCCACGGGCAATAATAATAAAGTAGGCCAATAATGTTCAATTCAACAATAAGCTTATGATAATCAATATCAAGGTAAGAATGCACCAATTTTGAACATGAGAATTCCAAGAATGATTTAAGACAAGGTCATGCCATGGAAAGAATTCGACAGCATAACGTCATGTTCTTTTAACTTTCATAATTCATTATATAGCTTTTGAACAAGATATTAGGTTCTAGATAATGCATAGACCATCTAGGAACATAGGAAAATCAACCCGTAGGTCAAAACTCGAATTAGACAGAAACGGTCATGCCTGGGCCATTTTCTTGAAATAGCGGTCTTAGCCTGGCCGCAACCTGAAGGTGGCGGTCATGGTATGACCGTAACTTGGACAGAGTCGACACATGGAGAAAGAAGTGTCGACGTAGTGAAACTTCTGGGAAAATAGTAGTTAGGAGAAGGGCTGCTAATTGACAATTGCGGTCTCCTTGATCGCCGCTACTAGCCAGGACTAAGAAAAATACCGGTCATGTGAGTGCTTTCTAGATAATTTAACTTTGAGGGTACAACTAGCTCGGCGTCTTAGTGGGAATCCCAGGCTCGCGGAGACTTATGGAGGCCTTGAAACTAGATCACCTAGTCTGGTGGAAGGAATATCCAATGGAGAGGATCACAAGTCCAAGAGGTGTGCTTATAAGTGCAAAGTGTATCTAATGGCCATGCACCGGGGTACGCACCATGTACTTAAGAAACGACTATAGATGAGAAAGGATCGTGGTAAAACAATGATCAAATCAAAACGAATATGTAAAAATGTGATTATTACTACAAAAGTATATGTTTTGGCATGAAAGTAGCATAAGCTAAAATAAGTATTTAAACCTTGTAAGACAAGCAATCTATCAAGGATGATGCACAATATAACCAATGTTATGAATATGAAGTCAAAACTAGGAATAAAACCTATTTTCCTAGGTTTATCATTTAGTTAATAGGCTCAATATGTAATCTGTTTAGAGTTAACAGGCAGCAGAGAACAAACAAATAGCGGTCAGGTGAGGACCGCATGTTGGGATTAGTGGTCTATCGCAGGGCCGTGATATACATATGGCGGTCTAATAGAGACCGTTTCTCGTCTGTAACAGACAAAAGTAAAATAGGTCCTATAAGCCTTATTGTTGGCAATAGATAAATGGAAATCATGCTAAACAGAAGGATAAGACATAATAGATCATGATAAAAATATGGAAAAGAATTAAGCCAAAAATTATCAATTTCTCATAAAAGGGTAAGATTCATGCATGTTGTGATAATCTAGATGCACAGTTGAAATAAAACGTCAAATACTCCAAGTACAGTGTATGAAATCATGAGATAACATAGGGCTTTTGTTCCTAACATAAATTTAGTCTTTTCATGAGATAACCTACCTTTGATTCGATCCCTATACTTTGAACTTCTGACTGGAAGTCGTCCCTAGTTTCTGCACGTCCTGTGCTAAACCAACAACTTCTAATCTCTCGATCACCTCAACCACTTGACCTAAAATCATGAAATTTGGAGGGTAGGTAGAAGATACGAAGGGGGACAATAAGTTCTAAAGGATTGGCTTCTAAATACCTCGATTAGGGCATCCAATCTCTAGGTCTTTACGGGACGGCCACATTGGTTCCTGTGTGAACTGCAGCGATCCAACAATTTGTAGGGCTTCTAACTCTCCAACGGCGTGTCCTCCTCGCACAAGATTTTGAGGGGAGTTAGACAAAACTATAAAGAACAAATTATTCTAAATGATTAACTTGAGAACATGTCTCCTTGTCTTCAAATTATGTGAGCCAATATTAGGGTTCGCATGGGTCGAAGTTAGGGTCTATTTATAGGGTTTTGAGTTAGGACTGAGGATTTGATCGAGTTGGGAGTCCTAATTAGGGGTAGGATCGATCCCCAAAAGTCCTAGACATGTTTTCATGTCTACGTATTTCGATCCATGGGGATTTGGATGCTAAAGATCCAACCTTTCCACGCTTCTTCTACTCACGGAATCGGAAGGGGTTAGCGGTCATGTAGGGACCGCTACCATGAAGTGGCGGTCTCGCGACAAACCGCCATTCGGCGTTAAATCTAAAAAATTTAGATTTTTCTTATTATCTCTTATTTACCTCCTAATTGGTGTATATATCTTATTTTAAATCTGTAAATTACCCAATTTACATTTCTATTAATGGGTTAGGGTCAAAAAGGTCATAGAATTGGGTCTTTGGGCCTATTTGAGTTGGGATTAACCCTTTGATGAATATAGGGCCTTTAACTGGATTTAAATAAATCTCTAATTCCTTCTTAATAGCCCATTAAGCCTTTTTAATTGCTTAATAATTAGATCTTATCCTAGAAAATTTTTAAAAAATTCTCGGGCGTTACACCCTCCCCCATATAAAAGAATTTGGTCCCCAAATTCAATACATTTGATTGTTAAGGAGAGTGTACTTACATTCAAATATCTCCGGAAATCTTTTGCACATTGCTTTCTCCGTTTCCCATGTTACCTCGTGTGGCCAAGATTTGCTCCATTGGATTTTGACCATGGGAATAGTTTTATTCCGAAGTTGACGTATTTCTTGATCAATGATTTTAATTGGCTTTTGCACGTACGTAAGATCCATTTGAATTTTTAAGTTGTCATAACTTATAACATGGAATGGATCAGGGACATATCTTTTAAGCATTGAGACATGAAATACATCATGGACTCTAGCTTATGTAAGAGGTAAGGCAATTTGGTACGCGACCTCGCCAACCCTTTCGAGAATTTCAAAGGGGCCGATAAATCTTGGAGTGAGTATGCCTTTTATGCCGAACCTTCGAATACCTCAACCTGGAGAAACCCTAAAAAATACATGGTCTCCTACTTGGAATTTTAGATCACATCTCCGATTATTAGCATATGATTTCTGTCTATCTTGTGCCACATGGAGTCTTTCTCGAATGAGCTTTATCTTTTTGGTAGTATCTCGAATGATTTCTGGGCCTAGAAGTTGCCTTTCTCCGACTTCATTCCGGCATATTGGAGAGTGATAGCTTCTTCCATATAGTGCCTCGAATGGGGCCATTTGAATGCTAGCTTGGTAGCTATTGTTGTAGGTAAATTCCATCAAAGGCAAGTGATCATGTCAACTCCCATTGAAGTCAATAACACATGCCCTGAGCATATCTTCCACCACATAATTTGTCCTTTCAGTTTGTGGATGGAAAGTAGTGTTGAAATTGAGTCGGGTCCCCAATGAATGTTGTAGACCGTTCCAGAATTGAGATGTGAATCGAGGGTCTCGATCAGAGATAATAGTCACAAAGACACCATGTATCTTGACGATCTCCTTCATGTATAAGGTTGCTAGGATATCCACAGACCATCGATTCTTTATAGGTAGAAAGTGTGCCGATTTAGTCAATCGGTCTATGATCACCCATATACCATCATGTCCACCTCTTGTCTTCGGTAGACCCATGATGAAATCCATCCTTATGCTTTCCCACTTCCATTCGGGAATTTCCAAGGGATGTAGTTTACCAGCGGACTTTTGATGTTCTGCTTTAACTTGCTGACAAGTGAGGCAGCGAGATACTAAGTCTGCTATCTCTCTTTTCATGTTGGGCCACTAAAAATTCCTTTTCAGGTCTTGGTACATTTTGGTAGCGCCAGGTTGAATAGTGTATTTTATCTTATGAGCTTCCCCCATGATCAGCTTCTTAGCGTCGGCATGATCCGGCACACAGATTCGATCTTTGAATAATAACTTTCCATCGTTTGAGATAGAGAACTCTAGTCTTTGATCAATATTAGCCTTGATTTCCATTAGTGTTAGGTCATTTTCTTGTAATTTGACTAGACCTTCAATCAGTGTAGGATGTGACTGGATATTGATAATAATACCATTTTCTTCTTTTGCATCTACATCTAGATTCAAATGAGTAAAATCCTCGATAAGACAGGTCATACCTTTCTGGAGGCTTGCTAGAGTTCCCATTGGTCTTCTGCTAAGAGCATCAGCTATGGCATTTACTTTGTCCGGATGGTACTGAATAGAGAAGTCGAAATCCTTAAGGTATTCCTGCCATCTTCTTTGTCTCATGTTTATCTCCTTTTGGGTGAAAAGGTACCTCAGACTATTGTGGTCTGAAAATATAGTGAACTTCTCCATATAAGGTATTGACTTCTCCACATAAAGGTAATGTTGCCAGATATTTAAGGCAAAAATAATAGTAGCCAATTCCAGATCATGGACAGGGTAGTTTTTTTCATGGCGCTTTATTTGCTGCGAAGCATAACAAATCACCTTGCCATGTTGCATAAGGACGCATCCGAGGGCAATACCAGATGCATCCGTATAGACTTCAAATCCACCACCTTCAATAGGTAGTGCCAAGACAGGGGCCATGGTTAAATGATCTTTAAGTGTTAGAAAACTCTCTTCGTAATCCTTCGTCCATATGAAGGGGTTTTCCTTTCTTGTAAGCCTAGTCAAGGGAACGGCAATTTTGGAGAAATCTTTAATGAATCGCCTATAGTAACCAGCCAAACCGATAAAGCTTCTAACTTTGGATACGGTCGTTGGTCGGCTCCAATTCTTGACAGCTTCTACCTTTGAAGGATCCACAGCAATGCCTTCTTTTGAAATAATATGGCCAAGGAAAGAGACCTCCTTTAGCCAGAACTTGCACTTGCTGAGCTTTGCATAGAGTTGATGCTCTTTTAAAGTTTGCAAAGCTATTCTTAAATGTTCTTCATGTTCTTACTTTGTTTTGGAATAGATGAGAATATCATCAATAAATATGACCATAAATCGGTTGAGATACGGCCTGAAAATATTGTTCATGAGTTGCATAAATGCTGTAGGGGTGTTGGTTAACCCGAACGGCATTACTACGAACTCATGATGCCCATATCTGCTTCGAAAAGTAGATTTGTAGATGTCTTCATCTTTGATCCTTAGCTGATGGTAACCTGACTTGAGGTCGATCTTGGAAAAATATTCTACCCTAGAAATTTGATCAAATAGCTCATCGATATGCGACAACGGATATTTGTTCTTGACGGTGAGTTGATTAAGTCGTCGGTAGTCGATACATAGCCTGAGAGGTCCATCCTTATTCTTGAAAAACAGAACCGGCGCACCCCAAAGGGATGTGCTGGAAGTTACCTCTTCAGTTCCTTGAGTTCTGTGGGGGACATCCTGTATGGAGCTATTGAAACAAGTGCTGCTCCTGGAATGGGTTCAATGGAGAAGTTTACTTCCCTTTCGGGCGGTAAACCGGGTAAGTCCGATGGAAAGACATCGGGGAACTCTTTGACAATAGGAATTTCTTCTATGTGAATTTCCTTGGACTCGGTTATAATCACGGAAGCAAGAAAATCTTCACACCCTTGCAAAATTAGTTTGCAAACGTAGAGAGAATAAATAATGGTTGAGAGCTTCTTATACTTGATGCCAAGGAAAGAGAAACGCGGGAGACCTAGTTTTAGAAAAGAAATTCTCCTATGGGGACAATTTATGTAGGCGTCATGGTCAACAACCCAGTCTACACCTAGAATGGCATCGTACCCTTCCATATCAAGGCATATGAGGTTTGCCGGAAGATTATGACCTTCTACAATTACCTCACTATCGGGGTAGTGGGTTGTAAGTTTTGTTCCGGGACCTAAAGGTGTTGTGATTGCTAGGTCCGATGGGAGAGGAACATGTGAAATTGGTAAAGTTCTTGCAAAGGCAATAGATATAAATGAACGAGAGGCACCAGTATTGAATAGTACAAATGCATGATGTGAATAAATTTGAACGGTACCTTCCATCAGCCCATCATCCTTGGACACTTCATCATCATCTAGAACCGTATTAAGACACGCTTGCCGCTTGCGTCCACCGTTAGAGGGTTGTTCCTTCCTAAGCGGGCCATCGGACATACGATGCTCCCGACTTCCATAACACAAACAAGCGTCGAGGCGCTTCCAGCATTCCTCGGCCGAGTGGCCGAATTTCTCAAAGAATGAGCAAGCCATTGCGACTTACGTTTCCTCCTCCTTTACCTTCTTGTTTTTATGATTATTCCTTTTGTTTCCATTGCGGGACCTCTTCTTGTTATCCCGCAAGTTGTAAGTGATGTTTAACTTTTCTTCTTTTCGTCCTTGCTTCTCGAACTTGCGGCTAGACTCCTCGATCTTACATGTGTACTTCACGACCTTCTCTAAGGCCCTTTTGCATAAATGAGCTCGTTGGACTATGTCGTATAAGTGCGGATATTCTGGGGTCCAAGTTGTTGAGTGAAGCAAGGCCTTAAACTGTTCATAAAATAATTTGCCTTTAAGATATCCATGACCACCAGATGTGGGGCATAAGGAGTCAGACAAGAGAATTGAAGTTCATACTCTGCCACGGACATCATGCCTTGGCGAAGTGCGGTGAATTCCATAGCCTTTCTCTCCATAACATGCTCGGAGAAATACTTTGCTCGGAAGAGTGCGAGAAATCTCTCCCAAGTATGTGGTGTGTTTGGAGGCAGTGTCGGAATAGCTTTCCACCAAGTAGAAGCATCCTTGTTCAATTGGAAGGTGGTGAGACAGACCTTTTCTTGATCAGTGCATTGCATAACGTCAAATATTCTATTCATTTTGTCAATCCAATTCTCCACCTCGTCGGGGTTGGAGGATCCAGAGAATCTTGGAGGGTTCATGCTCTAGAAATTCCTGTGCAGATTAACCGCGCCAGCCCGTGCGCCAGCTTGTGCCACAGTCAGGAGGGCCTGGATAAGACCCGCAACTGTTTGCTGCATCGCTTCCCAATTAGCATGATTTGCGGCACGTACAGTGGCAATTAAAAAAGGTGGAGTGCCTGAGAAAGTAAACAAGTAATTAATTCTGATAGGATCGATAGAATTTAACCTAGAGATAATTTCTAATGAACTATCTCATCTCGGGCTCTACCCAATCTCACGTAGGTGGGAACTTTCTTTCCTTAGTTCATAGGTGTGGGTCCTTAATCCTTCGACTTAGCCTATGACATGACAATTTTCTAGGAATAAGTAAGTCTTGAGACCTAGACTCTGATACCACTTTAACTGTCACGCCCCGAGATATAGGTACAGTGGAAGATATTCGGGAATGCGAACAACCGACTAGTACATCTCAAGCGAGCAATATAATCAGAGCGCTAACACATTCACACATGAAAGGGAATGCACAAGAAAATATACTCAAAACATTACTTTATTGAATCATATCCAAAGTACATTGATAATTGACTCTTTTTACTAGACTCGAATAAATTAAATATTACATAGACTCGACTTAACTCATAACTTTACTAGGTCTTCTCTCGATCTTTAATCACTCTCGGACTAGTCACTTGAGTAGTCTGAATCCCCGCTAGAGTTTCCTGAAAATATTAGAAAAGTAGGGAATGAGCACACTTGTCCAGTAGGTATCTTCGTATCAACATGAAGGAAATGTTTAAGTAATTAGCATTTTAGCTTTAGAAATTAAGATAAATGCATATGATGAAACTTACGAACAAAATTATGGTAATAACGTAAGTAACAAGATACCTGATATAGATTGAGAGGATAATCATTCAAGAATATATAGTGGCCTTTAATATACCAAGAATGTACTAGCATAAATCGAGAATGTTCTTTTCATAACCATGAAGGTCATGTACTAGAAAGTCATGTCACCAGAATGTGTAATTTCATGTATAGCCTCGTGGTTTTCACTAGTCTATAAAAAAAGTACTCCCAGCATAATACGACACCAATGCCATCGTACACCATGATTTTTAGCACTTTTTCGAAAATCAGCTGATGGGCTAGCATGGAGCCCTTGGACACAATCAGTGCCCGAACTGCATCTTCAAGTTATAAATCAAGCTACTTCCACGAGAAATAATAATAAAGTAGGCCAATAATGTTCAATTCAACAATAAGCTTATGATAATCAATATGAAGGTAAGAATGCACCAATTTTGAACATGAGAATTCCAAGAATGATTTAAGGCAAGGTCATGCCATGGAAAGAATTCGGCAGCATAACGACCTGTTCTTTTAACTTTCATAATTCATTATATAGCTTTTGAACAAGGTATTAGGTTCTAGATAATCCATAGACCATCTAGGAACATAGGAAAATCAACCCGTAGGTCAAACCTCAGGTTAGACACAATTGAGACCAAAACAGTCATGCCTGTGCCGTTTTCTTGACATAGCAGTCTTAGCCTGGCCGCAACCTGAAGGTGGCGGTCATGGTATAGCCGTAACTTGGACAGAGTCGACGCATGGAGAAAGAAGTGTCGACGTAGTGAAACTTCTGGGAAAATAGCGGTCATGGGTCGGGCTGCTAATTGACAATTTCGGTCTCCTTGATGGCCGCTACTAGCCAGGACGCAAGAAAACACGGGTCATGTGAGTGCTTTCTAAATAATTTGGCTTTGAGAGTACAACCAACTCGACTTCTTAGTGGGAATCCCAGGCTCGCGGAGACCTATGGAGGCCGTGAAATTAGATCACCTAGTCCAGTGGAAGGAATATCCAACGGAGAGGATCACAAGTCCAACATGTGTGCTTATAAGTGCAAAGTGTATCTAATGGCCACGCACTAGGGTACAAACCATGTACTTAAGAAATGACTATAGATGAGAAAGGATCGTGGTAAAACAACAATCAAATCAAAACGAGTATGTAAAAATGTGATTATTACTACAAAAGTATATGTTTTGGCATGAAAGTAGCATAAGCTAAAATAAACATTTAAACCATGTAAGACAAGCAATCTATCAAGGATGGTGCACAATATAACCAATATTATGAATATGAAGTCAAAACTAGGAATAAAACTTATTTACCTAGGTTTATCATATAGTTAATAGGGTCAATCTGTAATCTGTTTAGAGTTAACAACCAGCAGAGAACAAACAAATAACAGTCAGGTGAGGACCACATGTTGGGATTAGCGGTTTATTACTGGGCCGTTATTTACATATGGCGGTCTAATAGAGACCGTTTCTCGTCTGTAACAGACAGAAGTAAAATAGTTCCTATAAGCCCTATTGTTAGCAATAGATAGATGGAAATCATGCTAAACAGAAGGATAAGACATGATAGATCATGAGAAACACATGGAAAAGAATTAAGCCAAAAATTATCAATTTCTCATAAAAGGGTAAGATTCGTGCATGTTGTGATAATCTAGATGCGTAGTTGAAATAAAACGTCAAATACTCCAAGTACAATGTATGAAATCACGAGATAACAGAGGGCTTTTGTTCCTAACATATAAATTTAGCCTTTTCATGAGATAACCTTCCTTTGATTCGATCCCTAGACTTTGAATTTTTGACTGGAAGTCGAACCTAGCTTCTACACATCCTATGCTAAATCAGCAACTTCTCATCCATCGTTCTCCTCAACCACTTGACCTAAAATTGTGAAATTTGGAGGGTAGGTAGAAGATACGAAGGGAAACAATAAGTTCTAAAGGATTAACTTCTAAATACCATGATTAGGGCATCCAATCTCTAGGTCTTTACTGGACAGCCACACTGGTTCTTGTGCAAACTACACCGAACCAGCAACTTGTAGGGCTTATAACTCTCCAACGGCGTGTCCTCCTCGCACGAGATTTTGAGGGGAGTTAGACAAAACTAAGGAGAACAAATTATTCTAAAGGATTAACCTGAGAAGATGTCTCCTTACCTTCGAATTACGCGAGCCAACATTAGGGTTCGCATGGGTCGAAGTTAGGGTCTATTTATAGGGTTTTGAGTTAGGGCTGAGGATTTGATCGAGTTGGGAGTCCTAATTAGGGGTAGGATCGATCCCCAAGAGTCGTAGACATGTTTACATGTCTACATACTTCGATCCATGGGGATTTGGATGTCAAAGATCCAACCTTTCCACACTTCTTCTACTCACAGAATCAGAAGGGGTTAGCGGTCATGTAGGGACCGCTAGCATGAAGTGGCGGTCTCGCGACAGACCGTCATTTGGCGTTAAATCTGAAAATTTTAGATTTATCTCAATATCTCTTATTTACCTCCTAATTGGTGTATATATCCTATTTTAAAAATCCGTAAATTAAATTTACATTTCTATTAATGAGATTGGGTTAAAAAGGTCTTGGAATTGGTTCTTTGGGCCTATTTGAGTTGGGCTTAACCCTTTGATGAATATAAGGCCTTTAACTGGACTTAAATAAATCCCTAATTCCTTCTTAATAGCCCATTAAGCCTTTTTAATTGCTTATTAATTAGATATTATCCCAGAAAATTCTAAAAAATTTCTCGGGCATTACACCCTCCCCCACTTAAAAGAATTTGGTCCCCAAATTCAATACATGTGATTGTTAAGGATAGTGTACTTACATTGAAATATCTTCAAAAATCTTTTGCGCTTAGCTTCCTCTATTTTACATGTTACCTCATGTGACCAAGATTTGCTCCATTGGACTTTGACCATGAGAATAGTTTTATTCCGAATTTGACGTATTTCCTGAACAATGATTTTAATTGGCTTTTGCTCGTACGTCAGATCCTTTTGAATTTTTAAGTTGTCATAACTTGTAACATGGAATGGATTAGGGACATATCTTTCGAGCATTGAGACATGAAATACATCGTGGACTCTAGCTAATGTAGGAGGTAAGGCAATTTGGTACGCGACCTCGCCAACCCTTTCGAGAATTTCAAAGGGGCCGATAAATCTTGGAGTGAGTTTGCCTTTTATGCCGAACCTTTGAATACCTCGACTTGGAGAAATCTTGTGAAATACATGGTCTCCTACTTATAATTCCAAATCACGTCTTCGATTATCAGCATATGATTTCTGTCTATCTTGTGCCATATGGATTCTTTCTCGAATGAGCTTTATCTTTTCGGTACTATCTCGAATGATTTCTAGGCCTAGAAGTTGCCTTTCTCCTACTTCATTCTGACATATTGGAGAGCGGTAGCTTCTTCCATATAGTGCCTCGAATGGCGCCATTTGAATGCTAGCTTGGTAACTATTGTTGTAGGTAAATTACACTAGAGGCAAGTGGTCGTGCCAACTCCCACTAAAGTCAATAACACATGCCCTGAGCATATCTTCCACCACCCGATTTGTCCTTTCAGTTTGACCATCTCTTTGTGGATGAAAAGTAGTGCTGAAATTGAGTCGGGTCCCCAATGAATGTTGTAGACCCTTCCAGAATTGAGATGTGAATCGAGGGTCTTGATCGGAGATAATAGTCACAGGGGCACCGTGTAGCTTGATGATCTCCTTCATGTATAAGGCTGCTAGGATATCCACAGACCCTCGATTCTTTATAGGTAGAAAGTGTGCCGATTTAGTCAATCGGTCTATGATCACTCATATACCATCATGTCCACCTCTTGTCTTCGGTAGACCAATGATGAAATCCATCTCTATGCTTTCCCACTTCCATTCGAGAATTTCCAAGGGATGTAGTTTACCAGCGGGCTTTTGATGTTCTGCTTTAACTCACTGACAAGTGAGGCAACGAGATACAAAGTCCGCTATCTCTCTTTTCATGTTGGGCCACCAAAAATTCCTTTTCAGGTCTTGGTACATTTTGGAAGCGCTAGGGTGAATAATGTATTTTATCTTATGAGCTTCCTCTATGATCAGCTTCTTAGTGTCGGCATGATCCGGCACACAGATTCGATCTTTGAATAATAACATTCCATCGTTTGAGATAGAGAACTCCAGTCTTTGATCAATATTAGCCTTTATTTCCATTAGTGTGGGGTCATTTTCTTGTAATTTGACTAGATCTTCAATCAGTGTAGGTTGTGACCGGATATTGGCAAAAGTACCCTTTTCTTCTTTTGCATCCACATCTAGATTAAAATGCATAAAAACCTTGATAAGGCAAGTCATACCTTTCTGGAGGCTTGATAGAGTTGCCATTGGTCTTCTACTAAGAGCATTAGCTACGTCATTTACTTTGCCCGGATGGTACTGAATAGAGAAGTCGAAGTCCTTAAGGTATTCCTGCCATCTTCTTTGTCTCATGTTTAGCTCCTTTTGGGTTAAAAGGCACCTCAGACTTTTGTGGTCCGAAAATATAGTGAACTTCTCCACATAAAGGTAATGTCAGCAGATTTTTAAGGTAAAAATAATAGTAGCCAATTCCAGATCATGGACAGGGTAATTTTCTTCATGATGCTTCAATTGCCTCGAAGCATAACAAATCACCTTGCCATGTGGCATAAGGACGCACCCGAGGCCATTGCCAGATGCATTTGTGTAGACTTCAAATCCACCACCTTAAACAGGTAGTGCCAAGACAGGGGCCGTGGTTAAATGATCTTTAAGTGTTAGAAAACTCTCTTCGCAATCCTTCGTCCATATGAAGGGGTTTTCCTTTCTTGTAAGCCTAGTCAAGGGAATGACGATTTTGGAGAAATCTTTAATGAATCGCCTATAGTAACCAGTCAAACCGATAAAGCTTCTAACTTCAGATACGGTCGTTGGTCGGCTCTAATTCTTGACAGCTTCTACCTTTGAAGGATCCACAACAATACCTTCTTTTGAAATAATATGGCCAAGGAAAGAGACCTCCTTTAGCAAGAACTCGCACTTGCTGAGCTTTGCGTAGAGTTGATGCTCTCTTAAAGTTTGCAAAACTATTCTTAAATGTTCTTCATGTTCTTCCTTTATTTCGGAAGAGATGAGAATATCATCAATAAATATGACCATAAATCGGTCGAGATACGGCCTGAAAACATTGTTCATGAGTTGCATAAATACTACAGGGGCGTTGGTTAACCCGAACGGCATTACTACGAACTCTTAATGCCCATATCTACTTCGGAAAGCAGACTTGTAGATGTCTTCTTCTTTGATCCTTAGCTGATGGTAACCTGACTTGAGGTCGATCTTGAAACAATATTCTACCCTAGAAATTTGATCAAATAGCTTATCGATACGCGGCAACAGATATTTGTTCTTGATGGTGAGTTGATTAAGTCATCGGTAGTCGATACATAGCCTGAGGGGTCCATCCTTATTCTTGACAAACAGAACCGGCGCACCACAAGGGGATGTGCTGGGTCGAATGAAGCCCTTATCTAGTAACTCCTGAAGTTACCTCTTCAGTTCCTTGAGTTCTGTGGGGGACATCCTGTAAGGAGCTATTGAAACAAGTGATGCTCCTGGAATGGGTTCAATGGAGAAGTTTACTTCCCTTTCGGGCGGTAAACTGGGTAAGTCCTATGGAAAGACATCGGGGAACTCTTTGACAATAGGAATTTTTTATATGTGAATTTCCTTGGACTCGGTGATAATCACGGAAGCAAGAAAATCTTCACACCCTTGCGAAATTAGTTTGTAAACGTGGAGAGACGAAATAATGGTAGGGAGCTTCTTATACTTGATGCCAAAGAAAGAGAAATGCGGGAGACCTGGTTTTAGAAAAGAAATTCTCCTATGGCGACAATTTATGTAGGCGTCATGGTTAACAAGCCAGTCTACACCTAGAATGGCATCGTAGCCTTCCATATCAAAACATATGAGGTTTGCAGGAAGATTTTGACCTTCTACAATTACCTCACTATCGGGGTAGTGGATTGTAAGTTTTGTTCTGGGACCTAAAGGTGTTGTGATTGCTAGGTCCGATGGGAGAGGAACATGTGAAATTGGTAAAGTTCTTGCAAAGGCAATAGATATAAAAGAACGAGAGGCACCAGTATTGAATAGTACAAATGTAAGGTGCGAATAAATTTGAACGGTACGTTCCATCAGCCCATCATTCTTGGGCGCTTCATCATCATCTAGAACCGCATTAAGATGCGCTTGCCGCTTGCGTCCACCGTTAGAGGGTTGTTCCTTCATAAGAGGGCAATCGGGCATATGATGCTCCCGACTTCCACTATGCAAACAAGCGTCGAGGCGCTTCTAGCATTCCTCGGCCGAGTGGCCGAGTTTCTCACAGAATGAGCAAGCCATTGCGACTTACGTTTCCTCCTCCTTTGCCTTCTTATTTTTGTGATTATTCCTTCCGTTCCCATTGCAGGACCACTTCTTGTTATCCCAAGAGTTGTAAGTGATGCTTAACTCTTCTTCTTTTCATCCTCGCTTCTCGAACTTGCGGCTAGACTCCTCGATCTTGCCTTTGTACTTCTCGACCTTCTCCAAGGTCCTTTTGCATAAATGAACTCGTTGGACCATCTCCGTATAAGTGCGGATATTCTGGGGTCCAAGTTGTTGAATGAAGCCAAGCCTTAAACCTCCATAAAATGATTTACCTTTAGGAGATCCGTGCCCACCAGATGTGGGGCATAAAAAGATAGATGAGAGAATTGAAGTTCATACTCCACCACGAACATCATGGCTTGACGAAGTGCGGTGAATTCTACGGCCTTTCTATCTTTAACATGCTCGGAGAAATACTTTGCTCGGAAAAGTGCATGAAATCCCTCCCAAGTATGTGGTGCATTTGCTTTCCACCAAGTACGCGCATCCTTGTTCAATTGGAAGGTGGCGAGATGGACCTTTTCTTGATAAGTGCATTGCATAACGTCAAATATTCTTTTCATTTCATCAATCCAATTCTCCGCCTCATCGGGGTTGGAGGATCCTGAGAATCTTGGAGGGTTCATGCTACGGAAATTCCTGTGCAGATTACCCGCGCCAGCCCATGCGCCAGCTTGGGCCACAGTCTGGAGGGCCTGGGTAAGACCCGTAACTGTTTGCTGCATCGCTTCCCAAATAGCACAACTTGCGGCACGTTCAGCGGCCATTGAAAAAGGTGGAGTGCCTGAGAAAGTAAACAAGTAATTAATTCTGTTAGGATCGATAGAATTTAACCTAGAGATAATTTCTAATGAACTATCTCATCCCGGGCTTTACCCCATCTCTCCTAGGTGGGAAATTTCTTTCCTTAGTTCATAGGTGTGGGTCCTTAATCCTTAGACTTAGCCTATGACATGATAATTTTCTAGGAATAAGTCCTAAGACCTAGGCTCTGATACCACTTTAACTGTAACGCCCCGAGATATAAGTACAGTGGAAGATATTCTGGAACGTGAATAGCCGGCTAGTATGCCTCAAGCGAGCAATATAATCAGAGCGCTAACACATTCACACATGAAAGGGAATGCACGAGAAAATATACTCAAAACATTACTTTATTGAATCATATCGAAAGTACATTGATAATTGACTCTTTTTACTAGACTCAAATAAATGGAAAATTACATAGTCTCGACTTGACTCATAACTTTACTAGGTCGTCTCACGATCCTTAATCACTCTCGGACTCGTCACTTGAGCAGACTGAATCCCCGCTAGAGTTTCCTGAAAAGATTGGAAAAGTAGGGAATGAGCACACTTGCCCAGTAGGTATCTTCGTATCAACATGAAGGCAATGTTTAAGTAATTCATATTTTAGCTCTAGAAATTAAGATAAATGCATATGATGAAACATGCGAACAAAACCATAGTAACAACGTAAGTAACAAGATACCCGATATAGATTGAGAGGATAATCATTCAAGAATATATAGTGGCCTTTCATATAACAAGAATGTACTAGCATGTATTGAGAATGTTCTTTTCATAACCATGAAGGTCATGTACTAGAAAGTCATGTCACCAGAATGTGTAATTTCATATATAGCCTCGTGGTTTTCACTAGTCTATAAAAAAAGTACTCCCAGCACAATACGATGCCAATGTCATCGTACTCCATGATTTTTAGCACTTTAGGGACAATCAGCCGATGAACTAGTATGGAGCCCTTGGACACAATCAGTGCCCGAACTGCATCTTCAAGTTATAAATGAAACTACTTCCACGAGAAATAATAATAAAGTAGGCCAATAATGTTCAATTCAATAATAAGCTTATGATAATCAATATCAAGCTAAGAATGCACCAATTACGAACATGAGAATTCCAAGAATGATTTAAGACAAGGTCATGCCACGGAAAGAATTCGGCAGCATACCGACATGTTCTTTTAACTTTCATAATTCATTATATAGCTTTTGAACAAGGTATTAGGTTCTAGATAATCCATAGAATATCTAGGATCATAGGAAAATCAACTCATAGGTCAAACCTCGGGTTAGACACAACCGAGAGAGAAACGGTCATGCCTGGGCTATTTTCTTGAAATAGTGATCTTAGCCTAGCCACAACTTGAAGGTGGCGGTCATGGTATGGCCGTAACTTGTACAGAGTCGACGCATAGAGAAAGAAGTATTGACGTAGTGAAACTTCTGGGAAAATAGCGGTCAGGGGAAGGGCCGCTAATTGACAATTGCAGTTTCCTTGATGGCCGCTACTAGCCAGGACTCAGAAAAACACCAGTCATGTGAGTGCTTTCTAGATAATTTGGCTTTGAGGGTACAACTAGCACGACATCCTTGTGGGAATCTCAGGCTCACGGAGACTTATGGAGGCCTTGAAACTAGATCACCTAGTCCGGTGGAAGGAATATCCAACGGAGAGGATCACAAGTCTAAGAGGTGTTCTTATAAGTGCAAAGTGTATCTAATGGCAACGCACCGGGGTATGCACCATGTACTTAAGAAAAGGCTATACATGAGAAAGGATCGTGGTAAAATAGCGATCAAATCAAAACGAGTATGTAAAAATGTGAATATTACTACAAAAGCATATGTTTTGACATCAAAGTAGCATAAGCTAAAATAAGTACACCATGTACGACATGCAATCTATTAAGGATGATGCACAATATAACCAATATGATGGATATGAAGTCAAAATTAGGAATAAAACCTATTTACCTAGGTTTATCATATAGTTAATAGTGTCAATCTGCAATCTATTTAGAGTTAACAGGTAGTAGAGAACAAACAAATACCGGTCAGCTGAGGATCGCATGCTGGGATTAGCGGCCTATTGCAGGGCCACTATATACATATGGTGGTCTAATAGAGACTATTTCTCGTTTGTAACAGACAGAAGTAAAATAGGTCTTATAAGCCCTATTGTTGGTAATGGATAAATGGAAATCATGCTAAACAGAGGGATAAGACATGATAGATCATGAGAAATGCATGGAAAAAAATTAAGCCAAAAATTATCAATTTCTCATAAAAGGGTAAGATTCATGCATGCTGTGATAATCTAGATGCGCAGTTGAAATAAAACGTCAAATACTCCAATTATAGTGTATGAAATCATGACATAACATAGGGCTTTTGTTCCTAACATATAAATTTAGCCTTTTCATGAGATAACCTACCTTTGATTCGATTCCTAGACTTTGAATTTTTGATTGGAAGTCGACCCTAGTTTCTGCACGTCCTATTCTAAACCAGCAACTTCTCGTCCCTCGTTCTCCTCAACCACTTGACCTAAAACTGTGAACTTTGGAGGGTAGGTAGAAGATACGAAGGTGAACAATAAGTTCTAAAGGATTAACTTCTAAATACCTTGATTAGGGCATCCAATCTCTAGGTCTTTGCTGGACGGCCACACTGGTTCATGTGTGAACTGCAGCGAACCAGCAACTTGTAGGGCTTCTAACTCTCCAACGGCGTGTCCTCCTAGCATGCGATTTTGAGGGGAGTTAGACAAAAGTAAGGAGAACAAATTATTCTAAAGGATTAACCTGAGAAGATGTCTCCTTACCTTCGAATTACGCGAGCCAACATTAGGGTTCGCATGGGTCGAAGTTAGGGTCTATTTATAGGGTTTTGAGTTAGGGATGAGGATTTGATCGAGTTGGGAGTCCTAATTAGGGGTAGTATCGACCACCAAGAGTCCTAGACATGTTTACATGTCTACATACTTCTATACATGGAGATTTGGATGCCAATGATCCAACCTTTCCATGCTTCTTCTACTCACGGAATCGGAAGGGGTTAGCGGTCATGTAGGGACCGTTGGCATGAAGTGGCGGTCTCGCGACAGACCGTCATTTGGCGTTAAATCCAAAAAAAATGGATTTTTCTTATTATCTCTTATTTACCTCCTAATTGGTGTATATATCCTATTTTAAATCCGTAAATTAAATTTATATTTCTATTAATGAGATTGGGTCAAAAAGGTCTTGGAATTGGGTCTTTGGGCCTATTTGAGTTGGGCTTAACCCTTTGATGAATATAGGGCCTTTAACTGGATTTAAATAAATCCCTAATTCCTTCTTAATAGCCCATTAAGCCTTTTTACTTGCTTAGTAATTAGATCTTATCCCAGAAAATTCCTAGAAAATTCTCAAGCGTTATAGAAAAAGAAAATGAACCCTGGTCAAAAATAGAAAAATGACTTTGCTGATGTTGACATGCATGCTAGGAAAGGCCATGCTAAACATCATGCTCCTCATAAAATGAATGTTCATTATTTTTATTGTTGTATGCTTGGTCACGCTATGCATGATTGCCTTACTTTGAGGAAAGATGAATTAAGTGCAGGGAAGAATAGAAGAACCAATGGAAAGCAATGGCAAGGGACATGACAAAACTAGGAGGAAACATGCTTAGCACACTTCCACTCAAAAGCCAAGAAATGGCCTGATGCATCGACGTACCCCATAGGATAGATCGACGCATCCTAAAGCCATCAGAAGAAACACCCCTTCCACATGTTTCCATTGTGGAAAGATTGGCCATACAGTCATGGACTGTTAACATCTGAAAGGTAAGACTCATTCTCATGGCCAACATGGTGGTATCCATGCTCACCCACCAAGGTTTAATGCATATGCATATAGGAAGAATGATAAATCATTTGTGCAATGATGTTCTTATTGTGGTGAATATGACCACATGTTTGATGACTGCCACTGGATGAGATATGATGGTACACACGCAGCAAAGAAAAGAAATTTATATGTTGGAAGGGTTGTTAACTAAAAAGGACCCAAGCAAGCTTGGGTACCTAAAAATTCCAAATGAGAAATTTGGTTGCAGCTGCCTTGAAGTTGAGCAAGGTTCAACAAGAAAATAAATGCTCAAGGCACAGGTATGTAAATAAACTTTTCAATTTATGTTCAAATCTTACATGGTAGGCTTGCTTAGTAGTTATTGCATCATAAATTTTTACAGTTTTCAATAAGTCCTGTAAGCTGAAATTGTCTACTTGATCTGTTGATACATCCTCCATGTTTTTAGATGATCATCTGTGATGGATTATATGCTTAAATCTAAGTTCTGGTATAGGTGATGTGTAGAAAGGCAGGTTAAGCTTGCCCAGAACTCTCACTATGCGTGAGTCGGGTCTTCGGATCAATACCTCCACCTTGTACCAAAAATCAATAATTTAAGATGCTTAATTCATGAGGAATCTATCTTGCTGATGGAACTGATATGATGATGAGTCATTGTTTGCTTCTTGCTACCATTTAGCAGCCATATGAATTTTCTGTTTAGCACTCATTGCTTTTGATGATGTCTGCCACGGCTGCACATATATCTCAACTCATCACTCTTGTGGACATATAACATGTTGATTGACTATCTTAGCTTCCATAAACATTGGACAAAGGGGGAGTCTATGAGTTTGCACCTTAGTTCAGAATGCATTGCAAATAATCTGTGCTTGCATCATTTTGTGGTCTCATGCACTCCTATGCAAAGCATGTTTAAGGGACACAGCAATGTATATCAATTGGTATCATTTCTATTGCATCATGTGTTCACATAAGTCATAGGCTGCATGCTCCACTGTCAACTCATGCACAAGCATAGGGGGAGTCAACATCAAATTCAGTCTGTATCCTTGCACCTTTTGCTGACACATATATAGACTGCATCTTCTAAGGGGGAGCCTGTTTAACTTGATTAATTTGTTGAAAAATCTCTTTACTGTTGAACAGGTCGACCTTAGACCAACTCAGGTCGACACCACGGTTGATTCACCTTGCTATCTGCTTTCTGTCTGAGCTCAAGGTGTCGACACCATCAGGTGCCTGTGTCGACACTCCTATACACCTGCTGGTATGCTTTACTTATTCTAGTCTGAGCTCACTGCACAACCTCAGGGAGAGAATTCACTATCCATTCTCACTCTCTACTTAACTGCACTCTCTGCATAAATTAGACCTATGCATCTTAAATCTAAATCTGGTCTGGTTCACCTTGGGTCTGAATTGCACTTTAAATCTGAACCTTCCTGGATGTCTGAAACTCTGCCATCCTTGTATGCTTAAATGTCTGATCCTTGATTCCTTGAATGCCTTGAACTTTTTGGAGGATTCTTTTCTCTATCGTTGAGTTCACTTATTAGAGCAAATCCTTAAGAGGAATCTTCTTTTATAGAGTACTGCCCTGAACATGAAAGCTATTGGTTTAAATTTAATGATTTCTTGAGCTTTAAAGTTTAATGGTCTTGAAAGTAACTGTATTCAAACTTAATGGACCTAAACTAGTTTTTCATGTTTTGACATGATATGCCTTCTTGAATCTGAACGTTTATCTTAGTACAAACGCATCTCTGATTGAGATACTTCAGTAGTATTGTTTTTAAATATTTGTCAAATCTAAAAGTTTCAAAAAGGGCTACAATGAAAGCAATGAAATTTATCCATGCTACGTAACTGAGGTTATTGGCGTCTGATAAACGTATATCCTTATGTAAAAAGGTGTGTACTGAGTTCAGTGCTCTAAGGCAGAGCAATGGCATTGGATTCATTGAGAAATCGAGTCCCTTCACCAAAGAAGTGGAGAAGACAATGTCATGAAGTGCGATGCTACCTCTGTTCTAAATTGAAGCAAAATAGTAAGCTACACTGAGTAACTGGGGGTGATGGTGTCTAATCAACGTGCACTCTCACGTCAAAAGGTGCATGCTACACTTGACTGCTCGTAAAAATGAAAAGAAATAACAATTGGTATCCAACAATGGTTTCAAAAGAAAATTCTAAATATGTAGTGCCCATGGATAAAATCAAAAAATGTGTAGGTGTTTAACCTTGATACCTTTTGTAGTTACTCTCAAAGGAGCTAATAGAATTGAATGAGTAAGATGAGAAGAGGTCAACTTGGTTTTAGTATGAAATTCTGGTTCACCTCTATTAATGATTGAATGCAAATATTTTCAAATGCTTATTTTTGAGAAACTCAAAAGTCATCAGTTTTAAACCAATCTGTTTATAAGGGCTTCGTCATTGATATTGTATAACTGAAGATTCTGAAAAATCTATAACTTTGAATTTATGAACTTGGCTTTAGACTGAAGTTTCCCATCCTAAAATGTCTTGAATCTGATCCTTGTGTCCAGATTTCTTGTTGATCCATGCTCCTAACAATTGGTATCAACTCTCTAAGCAATAGGTTTCAGCTCTTGATGTATTTGATTGGTATGCACTTTCCTTCCTCCATGTATTGCATAAAAACCTTAAAAATCTAAAAATCCTGAAAACTAAATCGTTCTATGGCTGTAACACTGCTTTCTGATTGCATCATCTTGCAATGTTCAAACATATTGCACATATCTTTCATGTTACCGTTTATGCATAGAACGATTTAGTTTTCAGGATTTTTAGATTTTTAAGGTTTTTATGCAATGCATGGAGGAAGGAAAGTGCATACCAATCAAATACATCAAGAGCTGAAACCTATTGCTTAGAGAGTTGATACCAATTGTTAGGAGCATGGATCAACAAGAAATCTGGACACAAGGATCAGATTCAAGACATTTTAGGATGGGAAACTTCAGTCTAAAGCCAAGTTCATAAATTCAAAGTTATAGATTTTTCAGAATCTTCAGTTATACAATATCAATGACGAAGCCCTTATAAACAGATTGGTTTAAAACTGATGACTTTTGAGTTTCTCAAAAATAAGCATTTGAAAATATTTGCATTCAATCATTAATAGAGGTGAACCAGAATTTCATACTAAAACCAAGTTGACCTCTTCCCATCTTACTCATTCAATGCATCATCTTGCAATGTTCAAACATATTGCACATATCTTTCATGTTACCGTTTATGCTGCTTTGCTATGACTTCATGCCAAGCCAAGGGACCCAACATCAAGTGGGGACCCAACAATCTGCTCCTGCATTAGGTTGCTTCAGTACTCATGGTTTTCTAACAACTTGTATGATCTGCTTACACCATGCTTATGATCTGCATTTGAACGTTTTTGACCCCATGTGCTCATATTCTGTTTTAGTAATTGGCTTAAATTTAAACCCTCTTTGCTGATGGCAAAGGGGGAGAGATGTCTTGATGAGTCAGCATCTATTTAAAGGGAAGAGAAGTCTTGATGAGTCATCATCTGTTTCACGATTCCATTATTTAGGTGACTCATAATGTCCGCTTAGTTGCCATCATCAAAAAGGGGGAGAATGTTGGATATATGTGGCTTTGATGATGTCTGAGTATGATTCATTATCATACTATTTAATTGATTAAACTATGCTCTAATGTGCATGATAATGTCTTTGATGCTCCCAAGCTATGCTCATCATGAAAAGGCACAGAAGACTCAAGACTCACAAGATATTCAAGCAAAGATTGAGAGAATTCAAGAAATGGAAATTGAGAATTGAAGAAAGGACCCTGGCAAACCAAACTGGATGGAATATGCGCCTAGAAGCTAAGACATTACTATTGCACAAAAATCGAGGTAACTAGTTGCATAGAAAATCAGGTAGATGATAAAATTGTTGGTTTGCACATAAACCAAGAAAAAGATGGCAAAAGAAAGGGAAATCAAACTGAGCAGAACTGAGATAAGAAGTGCAACCTCTTAAAGGACAGGTCGACCTCAGCTTCACTGCTCTGACCTCTTCAAGCCTTCAATACTGCCGCATCGACCTCACTGGCGCACTGCATCGACACACCAGAAGATTTCCAAGCCTTGTTTGTTAAACCCTCACAGCTGCCCCGACCTCACAGTCTAGCTGCCTCGACCTCAGGAAGAAGAAACTCCGAGCAATTCTCGGATGCTCCGACCTTAAAACGTTGCTACTTCGACCTCAAGTCTTCACAGTAGGCAGAAAAGCCCAAACGAGTTTCAGCGCTGTCGACCTCACAAAGCTATAGTGTCAACCTCACCAGCTGTAGTAGCCATCTGTCTAAAGAAATCTCTAAGGGTATTGTCGACCTGATACTCTCAGGAGGTTGACCTCAGACCCTCACAGAAAGGGTTACAAACGCTCCTCTTCATGGCTACCTCGACCTCATCATGGTGAGCGTCGACCTCACTAGCTTCAAACCACTAGCAGACAGGTCAACAGTGTAAGAAGTGTCGACCTCACTCTATTAGGAGGTCGACCTTAGGGCTCTTCCATAAAGCATTATAAATGTCCTTTTACAAAGTAGTGTCGACCTCACTATCTCAGCAGGTCGACCTCATGGTGCTTCCAAAATCCGTTGAAGACAGGACTTTACAAAGCAGTGTCGACCTCACCTCTCAGCAGGTCGACCTCACTGAAAAAGAAACTCAAAAGTACTCTGACAAATCTGCATTTTCGTAAATCGTACTGAGAGCATTAATAGCTAGCGCAAACCTCCAAAAACAACTATTTTGAGGTCTGGAAGAAGGTACCAAGGTCAGAGGTTCTGCCATTTCATAATAACAACTTAGAACATCTTCTTGGAGAAAGGTTAACCTGCCACCAAATATGTGAAAGTCCTCTATGCCAGCAGACTATCTTTTCTATCCTTAGAAAGGACCAGTCAGGTGGTCAGCCCTCTAGTGCCCACTGGACCAAGACATTAACTCTGCCACAGACTCTCAAGTAAAGTCCACCTTTTGCCTACCACCATCCTATCCTAGGACTGGTCTGAAAAGCACTATAGCTCAAGAAAAATATCCTCAGAATTTTCTCTACAAAGTCAAAGAAAATAGTGGAGGGAAATCTGACTTTCCAGCTGCCTCCTTATATCCGGTGTATCAAGTCAAGCACAGCTGAAAGGTCAGAGGTCAAAGAAGCTACTTTAATTTGAACTCCAGCCAATTTCCTAGCAGACACTTTTGGAGGGAAAATTTCTCTGCAATGATCTTCTATATATATGTGAAGCTTCTAATGAAGAAGCTGCTGCTGCTTGAGAAGAAGGCCATGCCCTTGAGCATTCAAGAAGAATCCGTAAGAAAGAAGGGAAGGGAGAGAGAGAGTAGCCTAGCACCTGGCCAATCTGGTCCAGTGCTAAAAGAGTGAAGAGAAAAGAGAGAAGAAGAAGAGCAACCCTACAGATATCAAGCCTGAAGAGAAGATCCATTTGGATCCGAGTCTGAAGTAGCAGCCACCAGCTTCCAGATCTTTATCTGAAGCCTCGGCTAGTGTTTCCATTCTTGTTCTAGTTTTTCCTCTGCATTTGCAGAGTATTTCTTCCCTTGTTCCTTTCCTGTTTTGTTTTCATCTCAAACATTGGAAGCTGTAAATCACCAGTGAGGATGGGGTCCTCGTGTGGAAGCTTTGAATCTGTAGTGGGGCATCCTCCCCACGTGGTGTTGCCTTGTAGCGTGTGGTAAAACCTTACCAGGTTAGGTAAGGTGTGGACGTAGGTTGTGGGGATGCAACCGAACCACCTTAAAAACCCCTATGCAATGGGCCATGATTTGTGAGCTTGCTCCATATCCTCTACCCCCATTCACAAGTTTGCATGAGCTCCAATGTATTCCATTCTAACTGATTTCCATCGCACACTCTAGCCTTCTGATCTGCACATTGTCTGCCTTGCATGCACATCACTTGCCCCTCACGCCACTCCTGTATTTCCTCAGCTGTTTACTGCAACCTTGCACACAGGCACTAGGGAGTCTACTCTGGTCTGGGGAAGTTGCCTTTGTCCACACACACACCACAGTTCGATGAGCCACCAATCTCAATATATGAGATTCTGGTTGATCACAAAAGCACACACACACAGCTAGCCAGTTCATACTTAGTTGATGTGTATTGTGATTCCTGCTGTTCAGTGCAATATATCTCACTTAGTTCTTAACCGTCTTTGAAGGGGTGTCGACCTCAGCTCTCTTCATAACTGTGATCCGCTGAAGGAGTGTCGACCTCACCACTTGTGAGTGTCGACCTCAGTAGTATGTACACTGTCTTCAGCCGTTCTATTTTGAGCTCTTGCTATCAGATCCACTATGCATTATGTCAAGTGCTCTATTATATTTATATTGCAGTGATTGTCATTTTAATCAGCTAAGATTTTAATCGGGCCATAGTTTTAAGAAAGGATCTATTCAACCTCCCCTTCTAGATCCAGTTGCACCCCTTGGGACCCAACAATGAGGAATTTGAACTGGAAGGTCGAAGCAGTGGCTTTAGTGCACCGAGGCAAGCATCAGACTCACAGACTAAAATGAATTGAGATTCACTACAATAGAGGATTCAAGATGATTTGAAGATTCCTCACTCTCTTCTCAAGGTAGAGAACTTTTCATTATCCAAAGGCTTAGTGAATATATCTGCAATTTGATGTGCTGTGGCTACGTGGATTAATTCAAAGTTTTTCTTAGAGACTTTATCTCTTATGAAATGGTGTCTAATTTCTATATACTTGGTTCGTGAATGTAGAGCAGGATTATTTGACAGGTTTATCGCACTAGTGCTATCACAGAAGATAGGTATGCAACCAAGGTTTACATTGTAGTCCTGGAGCTGGTGTTTTATCCAAATGACCTGTGTACCACAACTCCCTACAGCTACATGTTCAGCCTCTGCAGTAGAGAGGGCAACATAATGTTATTTCTTTGAAGCCCAAGAAACTAAACACCCACCTTTGAATAGACAAAACCCACTTGTGCTTTTTCTATCTAACTTGTAGCCAGCATAGTCTGCATCAGTGTAAGAAATTAAATCTAATGTGTATGATGCAGGAAACCACAGTCCTAGATTGTGTGTGCCTACAATGTATCTGAATATCCTCTTAACAGCAGCAAGATGAGATTCTTTAGGTCTAGATTGGAATCTAGCACACATGCACACACTAAATTGGATGTCAGGTCCGGAGGTAGTAAGGTATAGCAAAGAGCCAATCATACCTCGGTAGAGTTTTGCATTTACTTCTTTACCTAATTCATCAGCATCCAAAGAAGCATTAGTACCCATTGGCGTGGCTATGTGCTTCACTTTGTCCATTCACTTTGTCTGATTGATGAAATAACCATCCTTCATTTGTTGAATCTGTAAACCAAGAAAGTATTTCAATTCACCAACCAAACTCATTTCAAATTCATTAGACATCAGATTTACAAATTCATCACATAATTCAGTGCATGTTGAACCAAAAATAATATCATCCACATATATCTGAACTATGATGAGTTGCTGATTCAGATTTTTTGTAAAAAGAGTCGGGTCCACCTTACCTCTGCAGTATCCCTTACTGAGCAGAAATTCTGTCAATCTATCATACCAAGCCGGAGGGGCTTGTTTCAGCCCATATAAAGCTTTATTTAATCTGAAAAGATAGTTAGGTAGCTTAGATAATTCAAAACCTGGGGGTTGCTCAACATAAACTTTCTCTTTTATAAACATATTTAAAAAAACACTTTTTACATCTATTTGGTGAAGTTTAATGTTATTTAAGCAAGTAAAAGCTAGCAATATCCTAATTGCCTCCATCCTAGCAACTGGTGCATATGACTCATCAAAGTCCACCCCAAATTCTTGATTGTAGCCCTTGGCCACCAACCTAGCTTTATTCCAAGATATTATTCCATCTTCATTCACTTTATTTCTTAATACACACCTAGTTCCTATGACAAAACTATTTTCAGGTATGGGAACCAATTTCCAGACTTTATTTCTTTCAAATTGACCCAATTCTTCATTCATTGCATTTATCCATGATTCATCTTTTAAGGCTTCTTCTATGGTTTTGGGTTCAACTTGGGAGACTAGTGCTACTAGATCATGATTATTGACTTCCTGATGAAAAGATCTAGTCCTAAGGGGATCATGTAAATTCCCTATTATTGTATGCCTTGCACTTGTTTATGTTTTTGATGATAACTAAATCTTATGTATGTTTGCATATGATTTTGATGATAGTGTGCATTCATGATCATTGCCATGTTTCATATGTCTCAGAATTTAGAAGAACCCATTGCTACATGCTATATGAGATTGTAAAGAGTTTCTCATGCTTTGATTGAACCTTGAGAAGGATGATAAAATTGTTCATGTGGTTTACATCCTTTCTCTCATGGATTCTGAGGCTAATACATGTTTGAATGCAATGGCCATATGAAGTTGGAATGAACAAGTTCCTTGTGCTTTCCGTGATGCATATATTCATTTGGTATCTTCATGCATATTCTTAATGGGGTCATTGTGGCCTAGAATGCAAATGGAAGTGCTTTTGTTAATATTGGTGGAAATTGGTTTGATGTTGCTCATTTGTTGAAATGGATGTATGGGTTTTCATGATTATACTTAATGGGGTCATTTGGTATCTTCATGCACATTCTTAACGGGGCCATTGTGGCCTAGAATGCAAATGGAAGTGCTTTTGTTAATCTTGGTGAAAATCGGTTTGATGTTGCTCATTTGTTGAAATGGATGTATGGGTTTTCATGATTATACTTCTTGCAATTCTTACATGGACCATGTTCAAATATGGTTGAGATGTAAATGGTTTTTGAGGCTCATACATGTTGGTAAAATACATGGTTTATGAAGTTGATTTTCATATGAGATTTTTGGGCTTGCTATGTGCTTAATTCATTGATACAAAACTTGATGATCTTTCATGTATATTCTTCATGAATTTTGAAGGTCATAATGTGCTTTAAGTTATTCATTTAACTTGAGTTGGTAATTGGCTTGAATGTTGAAATTGTGTTTCAAATGGATGATTTTCTTAATCTTGATATCCATGTGGACCTAATGATCTAACTTGCCTTTCTGCAAAGATAACAAGTTTTAGATCTCTCATATCATTCATGATGGAATTCGCCTTCATAATGCTCATTCAAAGTGCATATGTGCATGGCTATATAAAGTTGATTTTTGATTGAGAATGGCTTGACATCTTTCATTGAATCTATCACATGTGAAGGTTGGTAGATAATTTGCTTAATGAAGCTCACATCTTGTTCTAAATGCATAGCTATAAGCTCTAAATGTTAGAGTGCATGATTTGTGTTTTAGAGGACTCTAATGCATATTACTCATGTGTTTTTCAATGGGTTTTGAAGTATATACTTCATGGTCATAACTTCATTTACTCTGTTATGCAGATTTAGACAGCTTTGCCAATCCCATATGCAAAGGTATCAAAATTCATGGTGAGAACATGGCACTTTGCATGTGTGTATTTTTTGGGAAAATGGTAAATTTTCATTTGAAGCTTTTAGTCTTCATCAAATGTGGTTGATATGTGTTTATACATTGTTTCATACCAAGGAATACTTGGTTGATTATTTTTATCATCTAACCAATTCAATCTTTCCTTGGGTTTCAACTTAATGGAGTGAACTCTACTTAACTGGAATAGCAGCAGAGTTCGATCGACCGAACTGGGCAGTTCGTTCGCAGTTCAGTCGATCGAACTTCCCAGAGCTGACCAGTTTCAGCTCTGCAAAAGTTAGGTCGACCGACCCAGTATTCCGGTCGACCGATTATGGCGAAAACTCAAAACCGAGGATCCGAAACCCATTTAAACAAGATCCATATCAACCCTACTTTTATCCATTTGCCCCTAGGGTTATTATACACATGTTGGGGCATGTTCTAAAGGGTTTTGATAAGGGTTTTATGGTCTTTACATGCATCTGTTGTGGCCTTATATATGATTTACGAATTTCGAGAGAAATAGTGCTAATGAGCTTATCATTCTATCTTGTAGGAGAAGAAGGCCAAGGAGGAGAAAAGAAGAGCTTGGGAGAAGGTTTTGATCTGCATCCATGCATCTTTGAAGCTCGAGGCAGAAGGAAAAGAGGAGCGGAATGAGGAGACGATCCAGAAGTTGCTAAAATCAAGTCGATCTGTCATTCCTCCAACTTGTGCTTCGAAGAATATGTTCAACCGGCTATTGGAGATCAAGGGGGAAAACTTCTACATCTTTTCTATATTCTTTGTGATGTGTTTCATGTTCTATATCTTGGGTTAAGGATGTTTTGAATATTTGTGTTTATTTTCTGAACTAGATATTCGTGTGTGTGGACCGTATGTATACGGTTGTGCTTATTATGCTGCGGTTGTTGCAGCTCGTGTGTGTGTGTGTATGTTGATCTGCTGTCCGATTGTGTGGGAGATTCCATCTCCTTGTGTGTATGTGTTTGGGCGTGTCCCTGTGTGTGTTTGGAGTGTCGCCTCAGTGTTGGAGATTTATCCCCAAGTGAAACCTTACCGGTTTGGTAAGGGGTGGACGTAGGGAGCCCGGCGTGGTCCCGAACCACCATAAAATTCCCTATGCACTGTGGTTTGGTTTGTGTGATTGTGAGGTTTGCATGTTATATCCGCTTGTGTGATCGTGTGAGATCAGAGAGATTAAGAGAATTTAGTTATCTTGTTTAGCTAATATCTTCAATCTCATTAATATTATTAATTCCACTACGTTGTGTTTTAATTTGCCATCTAGTGTGGGGGATAATTCAACCCCCCTTCTTGTCCGCTCGCCTACCCAGGGGACCAACAATTGGTATCACAGCGAGGCTCTGCTATTTTAAGATCTAACGATCTTCAGAGAGATGTCTCGGCGAGCTTTTTTTTAAGCATCATGTCTGAATGTTGTTTGTCTTCTCTTCCCCCATGTTTTAATGGTTCAAATTTCAGTGAATGGCTTGGGCACATGAGTCGTTATGCTAAAACTATTGATCCCAAACTCTTAGATTTAGTTAAGAATGATTCATATAGGTTGCCTAGTGATGAGTCTAAGTGGACTGTCGAACATGTAAAGAGATACAAAGACAACTCTAAGCTTTTACACATTTTTAGAAGTTCAATTGATCTTCATAAATTTCCACTTGTTTCCTCATGCAGGACGGCCATGGAGATATTGAATTGCTTGATCGAGAACTACAAAAGAAGGAAGGATAGTGAGTCCTTGATGGTCGACAAGCAAGATACAACAAGCAAGGAAAGCTCCGAACCAGACTCGGAAGGTGAGGAAATCTCTTTTGAAGATCTTAAGGTTTTGTATGATGAACTGGTTAAAAAGTATAAGAAGGTTAAATCTGAAAATAGAAAACTTAAAAAGAAACCTAAACATGCTTTACATGATAATGCTTCTTGTGATAAGTGTTCTGAACTTAAAGAACTCAAAAGGGAAAATAGTGCTTTGTTAATTTAGAACTCTTTACTTGAAAGCAATTTGAAAAATTTTGAAAAACTTGAAAAAGAAAATTCTTCATGTGATAGATGCTTAAAATTAAAATCTGAAAATAAATCATTCTTGATTGATATTAAAAAATATGAAGAAACCATTTCATGTATTAGAGAAGAGAATGAGAAATTGAAACATCTAAATACAACCATGTTTGAGAAACTGCTTATTTTTGAAAAGGGAAAAAGGTTGGTTGTTGATGAATGTGAAAAATTGCATGTGCTAGAACAAGAGCTTGAAAGTTATAAAATTACAAATAGAGTATTGAATGAATGTGTTATTTGCAGTGAATAGAAGATAGCTAGCTATGAATTGTACATTGCATCCCTTGAAAAAGAAATTGTTGATTTGAATGCTTCATTGTCTACTTTTGTCAAAGGAAAAGAAAATCTTGATAAACTTTTGGGAATAAAAGTGAACTATCAAAAGGAAGGCTCTGGCTACAATCCAGTGAAAAAAAAGAGTTTTGAAAATAAATTGTATACATCTTTTATCTCGTGTTAAGATGTAGCTAGTTCATCAAACGTTCACTCGGTTCAACATGTTAAAAAGAAAACCAAGAAATATGATGTTAAGCAGAAATTGAACCAAGATTCGAAGTTGAAAAATAATTATGCTTATACAAAAGTCCATGCTAGGAAGCACAATGTTAAACACCATTTTACCAACAAAAATGTCTCATGTTTTTATTGTGATAAACGTGGTCATGTGATGAATGATTGCTTTGTTATGAAAAAGGATGAGTCAAAAACATGCAAAAATGACATTGTTTCAAAAAGAAAAAGAAGTGTGTCATGTTTGTATTGTGGTAAGTATGGTGATGTTTTCAGTGATTGTTATGTGTTGAAGAATGATAATTTGAAAGCATGTGATAGAAAAAATAATTTCAAAAATTCAGGGAAGTTTTCAAAAAGGAGAAATGGATTTGAAAATTCCTATGTTCATGCAAAACGATCATATAATAGAGTTCCCCTATTGCATTGTTATTATTGTGGGAAATATGGTCACTTGATGAAATCTTGCTTTTAAAAGGAAAATGACAACCATCATACTATGAAAAAGAAAAATTTTCATGTTGAAAGTAAAAATACATTTGTTAAATCATAGAAATTCAATGCTTATGCATACAAGAAAACTGTGAGATCCTTTAGTTGTTGTCATTACTGTGGTGAGTTAGGACATACTATATATGACTGTTCATTGATGAAATCTGATGGTTTGAATGCCTTAAAGAAATTGAATGCTCATGTTAACCATCTGGGACCCAAGAAGGTTTGGGTACCCAAAATTGTTAAATGAGAACTTTGGTGCAGGGATGTCTTGAGGCCAAGTGGAAGGCTTGGAAAATAATGGTTGCTCAAGACACAGGTTTTGAAAATAAATTTCTGAGTTCTTTTTGAAAAACTAAAATTTGTTTAATTGAAAATCTATTTGAAAGATCATGATAAATCTATTTTTCTTATGAGTTTGCATTGCATCTATCTGATCATCATTTGCATGACTACATGGTATATTAAATGGTGACCTAAGGAAGGGCAGGTCATTCATGTCTGAAATCTATCACCATACGTGAGAATGTGCCTCCGCCTGGTAACATGAGTCACGTGTTCATATAGGTCATAGGATGCATGATTTTCTGAAAATGTCAATTGTCAAATTTATGCACATAGAAAGGGAGAATTTGTTTATGAATGAATGACATGGTTTGTGAATCTAACTCATCTCTGTGAAAATGCATCTCATGCAATTTGCTATATCTGAATTGATCATGATATTGTTCAATGACGTTAGGATCAACCATTGTGCTTAACAACTTGACTTTAAATCTCTGAAATCTTTGCAGTAACTTGTGGCACTTTGTGATTTTGTTCTCATGACAGGTATTGATTCGGAAAACTTGAACTGTTATTCATCTATTCTGCTGTGATGAACTTCCCAAATGTTTGAATGGATTGAATATGCATCTATTGTTTGTGCATGAGCCTTTAAGATTAACTAAGTTTCTGATATATAAAATGGGGTAATAGTTGAATAGTGGATCACGTCCACTTGGAAGCTCTCACCATATGTGAGTTGGGTCTTCAGACCTCAAACTCCGCCTTGTACCAGAACTTAGAGAAATCAAATGGCTAACTTGTGATTGGATTTTTTTTTCTTCTTGTGAAAAGTCATTGAAAATATGTTTGGCTTGTGAATGACTTCTAAACTTTCGAAATGTGATTGAAAATCTATTTTTGAACATTTTTTTAAAACAATTAGGTTGCATTGCTCATTTTTGATCATTTCTGCACCCTTGGTTATAAATGACATGTGATAAAAAATGCTTGTTGTTCATCTTTTAAAAGTGAATGCCCTCCTGTGAAATCTATCAAAATATTCTAAAAAATAATCTTTTGCATCTTGCTTTTGCATTACGCATTGCATTCTCATGTCATTATAGGTTGCATGCATTGGAGTTGATGCATTATATGCATTTAGATCATTCAAATGAAAAATTGAAAACTTACATTTTGCACCCATGTTAAATTCTAAAATGCGTTTAGAATGTTCAAATAAAATTTGAAATTTTGCATTCATAATGCATTCTACATTCTACATTGCACATTGCATATCTTCCAAATTGTGTGCTTGCATGTTTATATATGCTATTCACCCCCGTCTTTGGAACTTCTAAGACCTAATACTCCTTGTTAAATAACTTTGCAATTGAGTCATCGCTGGAGTGTTTCATGTCACACACTCAGGGGGAGTAAATATTTGATAAGTGCATCTATTTAGGGGGAGCTGCATTGGTATATGTTCTTGATTTTTTTGGTGTACATGCTGAATCAAATTCATACACTTCATGCACAAAATGTGAAAATGAGTGTTTAATATAAAGATGTAGGAATTTCCTTTCAACACTCTAGAGATTTTAAACTTGCTACATGAATGTTAAAGAGACAGTTGAGGAAAAAGCTGTGTGCCTATATTTTGGAAAAGAATCTGAAAAGAAGGGCAAAGCAATGCCTAGTCTCACTGAGTAAATTGGATACACGTCACCTGAGACGTGATGTGCTTCATTTCTGAAAGGTGTTGTACTGTAATATCTCTATTCAAAATGACGTGAAACGGTTAATACTCTGAGTAACCAGGGAGTCTGGCATGAGCTCCATGTGTCTCCTCGCGTAAAAAAAAATATTTGAACCTGATCACTCTTGAAAAATTTTGATTGCCAATGTGAAATTGCTTGACTTGAAAAATTCTGGTGAAAAACCTCTTTGTGGCATAGCGTAGCCTCCAATTCGTTGTTCTCATAAATTGAAGTGCAGTCTGTATAATCTCTCATTGTGTTGATCTGAATATCTAAATATCCATATTACAACAATCTATTTTCATGTTATTCACCTACACATATGGAAATTTGATTTAATATGTATTCAGAAAATTGATTGACTGCATTGACTATTGCATAACTCTTCTATATGATTGCACATCTTCTAGTTGTTACACACGAGCATCCTAGTTGTTTTGACTCTCTTGCACCTTTCTTATACCTATTCCCTTCTTAAATAAGTAAGGGGGAGCTGTGTTGCATATATATATATATAAATATATATATATATATATATATATATATATGTGATTTCATTGTATGCATTCATAGTGTCATCATTTGTATGTATTAAGTTTCATGCATTTCAAAAAAAAATTTAAAAATCTGAAAATCTAAAAATCAAAGAAACTCATTTGATATGTCATCTTGCCCTTGCTTTGCTATTGCATCTTGTGAAAATCTAAAATGGGCTTTAGACTTTGAATGCTATCATCTTGATTTGTTCACTTGGTCTGCAAGTCTTAAGTCTACACATCTTCCGTCTCCTTAATCAACAATTGGAATCACAGATAATCAACATGTTTTGATCATCTTGTCTTTGCTTTATACTTGCCTCATTTGAAATTTGAACTTCATTGCCTTCCTCCCACTTTTTGATAATGTAAAAGGGGAGAAAGATTTTTGTTTATGTCAAATGAAGAGAAGGATCTTTGTGTGACTTATATCATCATAAATCATATTATCATGTCAATCATAATGTCATAAAGTTTGTCATCATCAAAAAGGGGGAGATTGTTGTGTGCCTTTCACTTGTTTATGTTTTTGATGATAACTAAATCTTATGTATGTTTGCATATGATTTTGATGATAGTGTGCATTCATGATCATTGCCATGTTTCATATGTCTCAGAATTTAGAAGAACTCATTGCTACATGCTATCTGAGATTGTAAAGAGTTTCTCATGCTTTGATTGAACCTTAAGAAGGATGATAAAATTGATAATGTGATTTACATCATTTCTCTCATGGATTCTAAGGCTAATACATGTTTGAATGCAATGGCCATATGAAGTTGGAATGAACAAGTTCCTTGTGCTTTTCGTGTTGCATATATTCATTTGGTATCTTCATGCATATTCTTAATGAGGTCATTGTGGCCTAGAATGTAAATGGAAGTGCTTTTGTTAATCTTGGTGAAAATCGGTTTGATGTTGCTCATTTGTTGAAATGGATGTATGGGTTTTCATGATTATACTTAATGGGGTCATTTAGTATCTTCATGCATATTCTTAATGGGGTCATTGTGGCCTAGAATGCAAATGGAAGTGCTTTTGTTAATCTTGGTGGAAATCGGTTTGATGTTGCTCATTTCTTGAAATGGATGTATGGGTTTTCATGATTATTGTCACGCCCCGTACTCTATACCATCGAGGTATTGTCCGCTTTCTAACAGTGATCGGCTTCAGAATGGGGGACTTCCTGGGCAGGTCACCCATCCCAATACTACTCCCCATTAAGCACGATTAACTTCGGTGTTCTTCAAGAACTGAGCCGATACTTCAAAAGGCGTCTCAGTGATATAGAGTACAACTTAACTATATTTGATATTGTTATAATTTACCCCTCTTATATAGGCGACGTCTTCGTCGCTGGGCACATATAGTATGCAATCAAACCCCTAGGTAGGTAGGACTCTAGAGGTGGCCCGTATAGGCTCAAGAGATGGCTCCCACTATGTAGCACTTTGTCCCATTGCGGGTTCAAGAGGTGGCTCCCATAGCGTAGCACTTTGCCCTGCATAGCACTTAGTTCCCAGACTTCTGACAAGGGTATGGCTTTGATACCATTCTGTCACGCCCCGGACTCTATACCGTCGAGGTATTATCCGCTTTCTAGTAGTGATCGGCTCCAGAATGTGGGACTTCTTGGGAGGTCACACATCCCAATACTACTCCCCATTAAGCACGCTTAACTTCAGAGTTCTTTTCAAGAACTGAGCCGATACTTCAAAAGACGTCTCGGTGATATAGAGTACAACTTAACTATATTTGAGGGTGTTACAATTATACTTCTTACAATTCATACATGGACCATGTTCAAATATGGTTGAGATGTAAATGGTTTTTAAGGCTCATACATGTTGGTAAAATGAATAGTTTATGAAGTTGATTTTCATATGAGATTTTTGGGCTTGCTATGTGCTTAATTCATTGATATAAAACTTGATGATCTTTCATGTATATTCTTCATGAATTTTGAAGGTCATAATGTTCTTAAGTTATTCATTTAACTTGAGTTGGTAATTGGCTTGAATGTTGAAATTGTGTTTCAAATGGCTGATTTTCTTAATCTTCATATCCATGTGGACCTAATGATCTAACTTGCCTTTCTGCAAAGATAACAAGTGTTAGATCTCTCATATCATTCATGGTGGAATTCGCCTTCATAATGCTCATTCAAAGTGCATATGTGCATGGCTATATAAAGTTGATTTTTGATTGAGCATGGCTTGACATCTTTCATTGAATCTATCCCATGTGAAGGTTGGTAGACAATTGGCTTAATGAAGCTCACATCTAGTTCTAAATGCATAGCTATAAGCTCTAAATGTTAGAGTGCATGATTTGTGTTTTAGAGGACTCTAATGCATATTACTCATGTGTTTTTCAATGGGCTTTGATGTCTATACTTCATGGTCATAACTTCATTTACTCTGTTATGCAGATTTAGAAAGCATTGCTAATCCCATATGCAAAGGTCTCAAAATTCATGGTGAGAACTTGGCACTTTGCATGTGTGTATTTTTGGGGAAAATGGTAAGTTTCCATTTGAAGTTTTAAGTCTTGATAGAATGTGGTTGGTATGTGTTTATACATTGTTTAATACCAAGGGATACTTGGTTGATTATTTTTATCATCTAACCAATTTAATCTTTCCTTGGGTTTCAACTTAATGGACTGAACTCCGCATAAATGGAATAGCAGCAGAGTTCGATCGACCGAACTTCCCAGAGCTGACCAGTTTAAGCTCTGCAGAAGTTAGGTCGATCAACCCAATATTCCGGTCGGTCGATTGCGGTGAAAACTTAAAACCGAGGATCCGAAACCCATTTAAACATGATCCATATCAACCCTACGCTTACCCATTTTCCCTTAGGGTTATTATACACATGTTGGGGCATGTTCTAAAGGGTTTTGATAAGGGTTTTATGGTCTTTACATGCATCTCTTGTGGCCCTATATATGAGTTACGAATTTGGAGAGAAATAGGGCTAATGAGCTTATCTTTCTATCTTGCAAGAGAAGAAGGCCAAGGAGGAGAAAAGAAGAGCTTGGGAGAAGGTTTTAAACTGTATCCATGCATCTTTGAAGCTCGAGGTAGAAGGAAAAGAGGAGCTGAATGAGGAGACGATCCAGAAGTTGCTAAAATCGAGTTGATCCGTCATTCCTCTGACTTGTGCTTCGAAGAGTATGTTCAACCGGCTATTAGAGATCAAGGGGGAAAACTTCTACATCTTTTCTATGTTCTTTGTGATATGTTTCATGTTCTATATCTTGGGTTAAGCATGTTTTGAATATTTGTGTTTATTTTCTGAACTAGATATTCGTGTGTGTGGACCGTCTGTGTACGGTTGTGCTTATTGTGCTGCGGTTGTTGCAGCTCGTGTGAGTGTGTATGTTGATCTGCTGTCGGATCGTGTGGGAGACTTCGTCTCTATGTGTGTGTGTGTGTGTGTGTTGGGGCGTGTCCATGTGTGTGTTTGGAGCGTCACCTCCGTGTTGGAGATTTATCCCCGAGTGAAGCCTTACCGGTTTGGTAAGGGGTGGACGTAGGGAGCCCGTCGTGGTCCCGAACTACCTTAAAATTTCCTATGCACTGTGGTTTGGTTTGTGCGATTGTGAGGTTTGCATGTTATATCCGCTTGTGTGATCGTGTGAGATAGGAGAGATTGAGAGAATTTAGTTATCTTGTTTAGCTAATATCTTCAATCTTGTTAATATTATTAATTCTGCTGCGTAGTGTTTTAATTTTCCATCTAGTGTGGGGGAAAATTCAACCCCCCTTCTTGTCCGCTCGCCTACCCAGGGGACCAACACCTATAATGTTGTGAGCAGGATGATCCTTCAGAAATTTGATGTTATTTGAGGACTCACCTTGTTCAGTCGACTGATGAACTAGTTCAGTTGACCGACCTTGCTCTGTGTTGACTGATTCCACATTTGGCTTGTCCTCCAGAAATTCTCCATCTTTCTTCTGTCCCCTGTCATCATCACTTTGGTCAGCACATTGAGTTGATTCATCAGATGGGGAGACTTTTCTACTGGCAGATCATGAACATTAAAGACTCTATAAGATCTTGACTGTTCGGAATACCCCAAGAAGATCCCTGAACTGCTCTTGGCTTCAAACTTATCTAAGTCCCTTTTATCATTATTGTGAATAAAACTTTTGGAACCAAAAATTTTGAAATAAGCCAAGTTCAGTTTCTTACCTTTCAATAATTCATATGGGGTTTTCTTATGGACATGTCTTACCATGCCCCTATTAATTATGTAACAGGCTATATTTGCAGCTTCTGCCCAAAATCTTCGTGGAAGTTGACCTTCAATTAACATGGTTCTAGCCATCTCCACGATTGTTCTGTTTCTTCACTCTACTACTCCATTCTACTTTGGGGTCCTGGGAGAAGAAAACTTGTGAGTCAATCCTTCTTTATTACAGAAATCTGAAAATAATGCATTTTTAAATTCTCCCTCATGATCAGATTGTATAATGCAGACTTTGTGCTTACCTTCTTGCTTTATTCTGTTAAAGAAATGTTGAAGTTCCTAAAATGCATCATTTTTATGAGCTAAGAAAAATATACATGCAAATTTAGTGAAATCATCCACAATTACATACCCAAATCTCTTTCCATTGAAACTTTGAGTTCTGGTGGGACCAAATAAGTCCATGTGTAGGAATTCTAGTGGTCTAGATGACAATGATTTAGTTCTTATTTTGAATGATTTTTTGGTTTGTTTCCCTAAAGCACATGCATCACAGATTTTTGTATTTGTTTTGAATTGAATTTTGGGCAATCCTCTAACTAAATCATGCTTGACCAATTTATTTAAAGTGTTGTAGCTAGCATGGCCCAACCTCCTGTGCCAATTAAAGGCATTGTTATCTAAGTTAGCAGTCAAACATAGGTTGGATGCATAATTTTCATTCAAGTCCACTATGTAGACATTATTAATTCTATGCCCTAGAAATTTTATTGTGTCAGAATTTATTTCAAAAATTTTGCATGCATGATTATCGAAAACAACTTTGTGACCCTTGTCACAGAGTTGACTAATGCTTAACAAGTTGTGCTCAAGTCCATCAATAAGTAATACCTTTTCAATAGTGTTTGAGGGAAACTTACCAATGGTGCCTGAATCAATTATCTTACCTTTATTCTTCCCTCCAAACTTGACCATTCCACTTACCTTCATCTCCAGCTTACTGAACTTGGTCCGATCTCCAGTCATATGTCTCGAGCAGCCACTATCTAAGTACCATCTATTATGCATGGCTGCCAGACTAACCTGCAAACAAATTATGCAGAAAACTTTGGAACCCAAGAAAAGTTGGGTCCAGTGGCATCATTCAAACCCTCTAATACGCTCTTATGAATCCAAACCTGTCTAACAATTTTCTTCTGATTGATGTTACATTTCATGTTCTCAGCATTGACAGTTTTGGTGGTAGCAAATATTGGGTTTGGTCTTACTTGAGCTTTATTAGGAGATTTTTTATTCCAATTACTTCCAAAATAATTTCTAGGATATCTCATGAAACCTTTTTGACTTTGGAAGGCATGTTTATTAAAAGAGCCTTGAGAATAATCAAAATGTGGCTAGTGTGTTTTGTTCTTATTCATATTTTTATTTATCTTTGAATTTCTGTTCTGGGTAGATTGCGTCGACTTGAGGTATGAGCTGCATCGACGTATCTCAGCTTGTTGGCCATAGTTGGTTCTATCTGGTATAGACTGAGTTGAGGCAACACTTGGGCAGTGTCGATGTAGGATTGTTTTCTCTCTTGGGTTACCCTGGGTCTTGGTCTGTTGTCTAGAGGAATTGTTTGAGCTGATTTTTATGAAGTTTTTCATTTTTGATTCGTGGACATTTTTGTTGTTGGTTGAGCTAGATGGAGTGTCCAGTTTCTCATTACCTTTCTCTTGATAGAATGTAACAGTTTTTAATTCAAAAGGTTTTTTGCTTGAAGGATCATATCACAATCCTTTTTTATTGAAGTTTATTTTCATACCTAGCATAGTATCTAGGTTTGATTTTCCCTAAACGAATTTTTCAAGCATGGCTTGTTTATCATCTAATTCCTTTTGAAGTTTTTCACATTATTTTTGAATTTCAGTATTAGCATTCTTGACTGCTTCATGTTTTTCAGATGTTAGTTCATTTTCTTTCTGGATTTCCTAAAACATCATTCTAAAATCATCCAGATGTTTCTTAACCTCCTCATTTTCTGTTTTCAAGTTTTCATTGTCAATTTTTAGTGAATTCAATTCTGCCACCTGTTTCTTAATATTTTCATTTTCTTTTTCAAAAGAGGTTTGATCTTGAATGACATTATTCAATTTTCTTTTTATCACCCTATGTTCTTTGATTAGACAATTGAAATTATCCAAAAGATCTGCATATGCATCTTCCCAATCATCAATAGAAATTTTTTTGAAAGGATTGCTTACCTCCTCATCACTGTGAGCCATGAGGCATAGACCTTGCTCTTCTTCCTCTAAAGTTCCACCTTCAATGTCCTCCTCCTCATCACTCCATGTGCATACCATAGCTTGAGGTTTCTTCTTCTGGACCTTGAAGTTCTTCCTCATTAATTCGGGGCAATCTCCCTTCATGTGACCTGCCTTTTTACATTGATAACAGATAACTTTGTCAGAATTTTTGTTCCTATCATATTTAAGATTTGAACTCTTACCTGTCCACTACGGCCTTCTATTCCTGAAGGTCTTACCTCTGGTTCTCAAGAACCTTTGGAACTGTCAGGTCAGCAGGGCCTGTTGAGCATCATCTAGATCTGAAAGATTTTCATAGTCTTCACTGCTCTCTGCATCTAACACTTTGAGAGCTACTGACTTACTCTTCCTTTGTTCCTCTACGTTCTTCCTGAAGTTGACTTCATAAGTCATTAACGAACCAATCAATTCATCCACTATCAAAGTGGACAAGTCCCTGGGGTCTTCGATCACAATTGCTTTAGTGTGCCAAGAAGGGGGAAGGGACCTGAGTATTTTCCTAACAAGCACACTGTCAGTGTAATCTTTGCCTAGGGCCTTTAGATTATTAGTGAGTTGTGAAAATTTGGAAAACAGTTCGCTAATGGTCTCAACGGACTTCATTTTAAACAATTCAAACTCAGAGGCAAGCATATTCACCTTGGATGCTCTTACATGGGATGTTCCTTCTTAAATCAATTCCAACTTATCCCACATTTCTTTGGCAGATCTGCAGGCTGACACTCTTGAGTACTCATTTGGATGTATTGCGCATTGCATCACGATCATGGCATTCCAATTGACTGTGGATAGGCGAATTTGCTTCCTTGTCCATCCGTTTTCATCCTCTGGTAGCTAAAATGGACCATGTCTGACTACTCTCCAGATTTCATTGCTTTGGGCTCGCAGAAAAACCTCCATCCTATTTTTCTAGTAAAGGTAGTTAGATCCGTCAAAGAATGGCAGTCGGTTAATAGAATGTCCTTCAGCTAGATAGCTGCGAACATTGCCATTTTCGTTTCTTCCCTAGTCGTTGGACCACTTTATGGGAAACTCACTCTGATACCAATTGATAGAAACGGAGAGATAGATCTAGAAGGGGGGATGAATAGATCTACTACCAAATATCTCAAATTAAAAAACTCAAGTACTGCAATAAGATCTAGCGCCAAATGAAAGACCAAATGAGCTCAATAACTGGATCAGACCAACAAGCAACCAGCTGAAGTGCAGAAGGAAATAGAATGATATATGTATGCGGAATCACAGATATCAACAAGACATGCTCACCACACTGCAAACCAGTATATAATCAACAACCAAGATTAGTACGTGGCAGAGGGTCGATCCAAGGATCTCCTCATGCAAGGGGCAGCGTTCCAGATAGGCTTAACCTATCTTTCCTACTACGTCTTTTGATATACCACTTAGTTGTTGCAGATTGCGATAGATAGCAAGAGAAGCAAACCATAGATCAGAAGAGAATATTTTTTAGGTGGTTCGATTGTGACCTTCAATCTACGTCCACACCTCACTCGATTTTAGCAAGGCTTCCTTGCACAAGCCAAAACAAATGCAGACTCAGTCTACAACAAAGGCTGACTCCACAACTTGACACTACAAGGAAAACAGGTTATTCCGACGTCTATTCCATCGCAAATACGTCGAAAATACGTCGCAAAGTAAATTTTCGATGGATTTTAGATGTATTTGCGACGGAGTATGGACGTCGGAACGCTTACGTCGCAAATTTCCGACGTAATACAATAGCGTCGCCAATTCGTCCGAAATTACCGATGAAACTATATCGTCGAAATTATCGTGGCTATTTATGTCGGTAATCAATAATACGGAAATTATTTAATATTTACGATGGAACATAATTTAGTTGAAAATACATCTAAAATTTTCGACGTATTTTCGACTAAAACTTATTCTGTCGGAAAACAATGGGCCATAATATTTCCGACGAGCCGGAAATTACCGACGTATTTACGACAGAAACATTATGTCGTCGCAAACCTTTGGGTTAAATTAGTTCCGACGAAAGTTAATTTGGTCGAAAATATGTCGTTAATTTTCATCGTATTTCAATCGGATAATTAATACGTTGGAAACCTGTGGGTCAAATTAGTTCCGACAAACTGTTAATGTGTCGAAAATACGTCGTTAAATTTGGACGTATTTGAGACGGACAGTTAATACGTCAGAACTAATGTGGATCAAATTACTTCCGACGAACCTACCTTTGGTTGAAAATACGTCATTAATGTTCAACGTATTTGAGACGGATAATTAATACGTCGGAACTCATGTGGCTCAAATTAGATCCGACGAACTTTTAGTTGGTCGAAAATACGTCTGAACCTTTCGACACATTTACGCCGGAAAATTAATACATCGAAAATAAGTGGGTCATGAATGAATAAAAACATGTTTTTTTATTTATATAATTGTGTCGTTAATGTTAGTTGGTCAAAATTCCATCGAAAACTTTCTCCATAATTTTTTTATATATTTTGAAATCTTAAAAATCTGTTTAAAGTTACAATTATACACCACAATCTACACAACTCAACATAAAAGACGCAATAAACAACATATACAACACATAATAGGATAAAATGCGTCGAACATTACAATAAAGAACGTCCACAACACATAACTCAATGAATAAAAAAAGTTACATTTACCTTAATTGAAATGTGTCATTTTTTCATAATATCATAAAAAAAAATCAAGAGATATCTGCTGCATCATCCTCATTCGTCATTCGTAACATCTCCACCGTCACCGACTGCAGGAGGATCCTACATCATAAAAAATTAATAATAAATAAATTAAAATTAATATAACTAATAATAAATCTAGTTAAATATCTTTTTGATTTTCTAAATTCGAAAGTAGATAACATGAAGATGATTTCTTTGACTCTCAAGGCTGAATTCTTTGAACTGGGTAGCAATGTTATTGTTGTGCCATGTGGCTTTGATGATGTCTAACACTATGAATCATATTATGATCATGGTTTTTGATATCATGAATTTGATGTGTGCTGGCTAATGTCCATATGTTTGCTAATGCCTTGAACAATATTTTCATATGAAGGCTTGAAGAGTTGTAATGTCAATGCTATGAATGCTTGAACTGTTATGTCTGTATGCTTGAAGAATGTCTGTTTGAAGAAGTGTAATATCTGAAGAATTCAGCTAAGCATAAGCATGGCAGTGTCACAGCAACCCTAGAAACAACTCTGCAGAAGAAGCCTCCAATCGCTTAAGAAAGAAGCTGATATATCACCTTAAGATAGACTTTGCACCTGCTGAAGAATAAGGGTGAAAAATATCCCTTAAGACTGACAAATGTGCATTACGGGTGACAGACACTACCTTAAGGGTAACAAATAGATGGACTAGGTGAATAATAGGCAACAAGGGTGACAAATAGCAGTGCAAAGGTGAATAATAAGCAGCAGGTGTGAAATAGCTGAAAATCAAGAAGAGGAGTGACTCGGAAGGGCTTACAAGTCGACTTTTGATAGAAGAAATCACAGAATGAAAGAAGACTTTTTAGCTGCAGATTAAGGGTGAAAAATAGGTGGATAAAGTAGACAAATGGTTGTATAGCAGTGTCAAATGGCTGTTCAGTGGTGTAAAGTGGCTCATGGCTATGAAATTTGAGGAATGATCAAACTGGTTGAAGAGAATGATTGTCCATGAGGTTCCCAGCTTCCCCATAATGATTCTGGAGAATCATTGAGCATCAAACAACCCTGATGATCCTTGTTTAAAGTCAAAAAATTGACTTGGACTTTAGTTCTCTTGGCCTTCAACGGTGAAATCATTGAACATGGCACCGCGTTCTTGTTGGGTTTAGTTGAAGCTGCACTCCAGTCATACAGCATTCTGCTATGGCTATTTGGATGACTTATGGAGCCATGTGTCGATTGTGCTCACATTTTACCTTTTGTTTTGTTCTTTCACGTTTTAGTCCGATTTGTGTTCCTTGCCTTGCAGTGCCCGGCGCACTCAAGGTGCTTGCTTACAGGTACTGTCAGTGTGTTGCTCTGGGTAACCAGAGTGTGTGGAGGTGTTTCCTCCGTCGTCCCCTCTGTGGTATCAGAGGAAGGGAGATCTTGATCTCCAGGTTGTAGGTAACTTGGTGTTGCTCATGGGGTTCCCTCTGTGCTTCAGAGCAAGAGAGGACTGGTCCTCTGGTTGTGGGTAACTGGGTGTTACTCACGGTTCCTTCTAATTTGATCAAAAGAAGAGAGGAGAGTGTTCTTCTAGGTCAAGCTATAAGTCAGCGTTTGTTTGCAGACTTTTTTTTATAAAACCTTGCCTAGGGGTAAATTGGAAAATGTACCCGTTAGGAAGGGATGCACTTTACCATCATACCACTAGGAGGTAAATATTATTGAAAAGAGCAAAAGAAAAAGATTACATGAGACAGACGCTAGGCATACCTAGCTTATCCAACCGAGCTACACCCTTAATGTTCATGGGAAGCTCATGAAAAGAAAAGAAAAAATTACATTTATTGGTGCAAGCTAAGGTGGCTAATAAATCAGCAACAGTATTGGCTTCTCTATAGTTTGTTTGCAGACTGTGTCTGCAGTTATTGTTGTTGCAAAGGGAAGTCACACTCAGGTTTGAGTTTCGGGTGGACGTAGATCTGCGTGGCAGCTCGAATCACCTAAAAATTCTATGTGCCGTGATTTACATTGGTGTGATTGGCCCTTATCATCTTCCTCCATTCATAGGTTTGTGTATGAACTGATCTTCCCTATACGCTAAGTGGTTGTATTGCATTCTATTAGATCTGTCGGATCTGAGTGGATTCTGTGAGATAGCATTCTGTTAGTTAGTGCATTTTTGTCATTTTCATTTATATTGTTCTCACAGATATCATCTGAGCTTGTGGTTTGATAGCTAAGTGTTAAATTATCTTAGGCTTAAAAATTGAGGTTCAAATTTTTATAGGATCTATTCTCCCCCCCTCTAGATCCTGATACGCACACATATTCATATACTTGCTTCCAGCTTTGCCTATAGAGCACACAACATTGGTATCACAGATACTCTTCTATTATAACTCTAAAGTCTATGAAATTAAAAATTGAATCAAATACTCACTTGAGAGGGCTGTGGTGTGCTCGAGGGTGCTCCCTGAGTCAAAGTCCCCACCTGGGCCAAGAGGGTAGCAGCCACCCGAGTAAAGCGTGCCTCCATGCGTTCCTCGATGCGGTCTACCGCATGTTCGACGATGGATGTAATTTGGCTCGTAGAAGTGCCGATGGAGGGAGTAGAGAAGGAACTGCAACCGGGATAGGACGAAGCTGAGCCCGGAGAAGATGCTAGAATCGGGCTGGTGTCCAAGGTCTGCCCAAAACCATATATTCGTCCTTTCTTCGGTGGGCCAGCTGTTGCTACCCATGCGTCAGGATCTAGCTGTGGCCGCTGCGTCTCCTCCTCCCCGTACTTTTCAATCATATGCCTGTCATATGACTCCTATAAATTGAATAAAAAATATTATAAATTTCATATTAATCAATCATATTTAAAAATTGAAATAGAAAATAAATGTGTATGTATATAATCTTACCACTACCGAGTGAGCTCTCTCACTCACATACTGATCGGTCCCCTTCTTCTGGTGAACTGTAGCAAATAAATTACAGTACGAGACCGTACCACCCCTCTTCTTTTCCTGTTATACATGTTATAAAGAATAGATAAGGACATATAAGAAATAAAATATAATAAAATTAAGATTATTACTTACCAATCTCTTCTTTTGGGTTGCGAAGGAAACGGACCAGAAGTATGGAGATGTACGTCTGGATGTGTCGCACGTGCGGCTTTGGCTTTTGCAGATTTGGCCATCTAATTAGGCTCGGCCCATTTATCACAGAGGTCCTCCCAGTGCTGCCTCCTCATCCATGTGGGGCCGTGCGCCTTCCAAAGGCCACGGTCCTCGCTCCCCCCGGCTAGAGCCATGGCACGGTCCCGACAGCTGTGTAATTGATGCTTATAATTTATAGTTGTTGTGGCCTCCCATGCACGTCGAGCTCCTCCGGCGTCAGCTCGCCTCACAAACTGATATCTTTGCTGTGAAGAATTCAAATTTTATAAGTTGTCAATTGAAATTGCGAAGTTGGGAAATATGCAATTTAAAAGATTAAATTGTATACCAAGAACTCATCGTACAATCGATCGTGGATATCCTGAGGAAACTGTCGAAATGACTTATATGGTTCGGTCACATGTCGCTCAATAATGTTAGTAATAAAATGAGAAGCGTCATTAGGCTCTACTTTATCCCTGCACTTACAGATGTTAAAATGATAGCCAACAATTATATAGTTGTTGGATAGATAACGAACATAATTCATGAGATTAAATATTTACCCAGAGACCCAACATGGTTTGCATCCCTCTTGCAACACCACCTGCTCGCCCTCGTGATGGCTAACAGCATCGTCTACCTGTTATGTGCCCGGGTGGGCGAACGAGCCAACTATCGCAGGTGGTGTGCCCGACGTACCTGTTACAAGTAAAATAGAAGTAGTTAATCAGAATTTAGCTCATTATTAAAAAAAAATTTCAACAAGTAAACATATAGAATTCTTATCATTTAACTAAGAATTTAAATAAACATAGCAGTAGAATGTGATGGAAGCGGTGTACTCTGTAGACCTGATGTAGAGGCACTTAAACCTATAAACATAAAATATCATGAGCAAAATAAAGTGCATATTCACTACTCATTTATCTAAGAATTTAAATAAGCATACTCGCAGTTGTTGGCATGGGCAGTGCACTCTGTGAACCTGGTGCGGAGACATAAAATATCGTGAGCAAAACAAAGTGCATATTCACTACTCATTTATCTAAGTGATGTGTGGAAGGATAGGATATAGAGGGGTGGTTAATATATCCCTCGATTAAAAACTATGCCCAAATTAAAATAAAAAATCTGGCCCTACCCTATTTTAAAATAGAATGAACAATATGTTAACAAGAGTTTGCATAGAACGTACGTCGAACACTTAAGCACTTAAGCTAATGTCTCCGTTGAGACCTATTTTTCACCCTTAAGAGGGTATATGTCACCCATAGCAGTCTATTTGTTAGCCTTATGTGTGCATTTGTCGTCCTTTGCTTCTTCTGCTGGCGGGCAAACACAAGTGGACTTCCCCTTCATGTAGCTTCAACACTTCATACATATTCAGTGCTACAACATATTTTTCACCCGTAGAGAGCTATTTGTCAGCCTTACCTGCCTATTTGTCACCACTAATGAGTCATTTGTCTGCCTTATCTTTCTGCCTTCCCTTGTATGAATCTTAATAGATTTGTTCATCATTTCTAAAGAATTAAAACTTTGACTGCACAAACTTAGGTTGACCACTGTCTTAGCTCCATTGATTGTGCATTGACTATGTTACCACGTTGACTTTTCTTCAGTTCTTAAGAAAATAACTGACTTTCAGCCTATTCTGTGTGCAACTGTCAACCTGTTCTTTGTGCAATTTAGAAGTAAACTACACACACAAAATCATTATAGCTCCATGGATGATTCTACATCAACAAAACACATTGACTATCCACATGAAGAGTATACATGACTCTAAATTTTGACAGCATCAAAACACAGGGACACAACACTAAGAATTTTAATAAACATACCCGCAGCAGTTGGTGGGGGCAGTGCACTCTGTGTACCTGGTGCGGAGACATAAAATATCATGACCAAAACAAAGTGCTAAGTCACTACTCATTTATCTAAGAATTTAAATAAACATACCCGCAGCACGTGGTGGGAGCGGTGTACTCTGTGTACCTGGTGCAGAGACATAAAATATCATTACCAAAATGAAGTGCATATTCACTACTCATTTATCTAAGAATATAAATAAGCATACCCGCAGCAGGTGGTGGGGGGGTGTAATCTATGTACCTGGTGCAGAGACATAAACTATCATTACCAAAATAAAGTGCATATTCAATACTCATTTATCTAAGAATTTAAATAAACATACCCGTAGCACGTGGTGGGGCAGTGTACTCTATGTACCTGGTGCAGAGACATAAAACATCATTACCAAAACAAAGTGCATATATTCACTACTCATTTATCTAAGAATTTAAATAAACATACCAGTAGAACCCCTCCCGGAACCACCTCTCCTCGAAGATCCGGTACGACCTTGAACCATCTAATTATTGACAATAATTAAAGTAGTGCATATTACTCCACAACTAATTACGAGGAGAGGTGTTAAGTAATAATGATAAGAAGTGTATATATGTTAAATTTCTTACAAAATATTCAATCAGTATCTATTTCATCTTCAGACGCTGAAGATATATCAAACTCATTATCATCTTCGTCATCTTCCTCATTCTCACTAGATTCATACACTTCCTCCTCAGAGGACTCCTCCTGCCCAACAATTGCTTCATTTAGCTCAGTTGAATCGACTTCTTCCACTTCGTCCTCTATAGACAACCGAAGTGAATCGTCAGATTCGATCAGATGAAGATTAGAAGTAACCAACTCTGCAGTGTCACCCTCGTCTGGTTGAAAAAATTCAGCACTAGAATCCTTTGAGACAGCTTCAATCAAATCAAACTCATCATTAGGCACAAGCCTTGGTTTTACCCTACAAACTGCCCACCAATCTTTATTCTTGGACGATGAATAACTTGAATAATACACTTGTTATGCTTGTGTGGCCAAAATGAACGGCTCATAGGTATTCAATTTTGATTTATGTTTGACAATGACAATCCCATATATTGTGTCGTTTCGAACTGAATGAGGATCAAACTAATGACACTTAAAAAGGAATATATGCTTGTCTTGTCCGAGATACTGTAATTCTATGACCTCCTCAAGAATATCAGAGTAATCAAGATCATTTTCATTGTATGTACTACCTTTCACGCATATGTCGCTATTTATCGTAGAATTATTTCATCCATAATCTCTGGTGTGAAATCTATAACTATTCACAAAAAATCATGGATAGACATGCGCGACCTTCGAAGGTCCATAACTTATCATCCGGACTCTTTCATAAGTAACATAACCTTCTTCAACCTATGAATATAAACCACGTTACTTTAAATTGAACTTGTATACACCTCAAGCTTTATGGAATTGGTATATTGACACTTACTTGACCTTTAAGCCATCTGGCAAAAGATCTCTCTCGTTCATTTTTAACCTCCATGTCATTGAGGTGTGGACATTGAGTAATTAATTCTAAATCAAATTGCCTGCAATGATGAATGCAACATCACCGTAAATGGTTGGAAGAACGTCAAGATGCTTATAAATTTTAGAGCCTGTGGAGTTGAGGACTCACTCAACATAAGATTCAATTCAGCACAGTTTAGGAGAACATATATCTTTGCGGTCAACAACTCTCTATCTTCTAATATGCGATTTGAACAACGTCCGAATGCACGTCTTGGATACTTAAATATGGACAACCGGTCGGACGGACCCACCTCTCCTCCATCATCATTACGTGGAGGTCGATTGCAGAGAGTTTGAATTTTGGGTTCGAAGTACATCGAATAGAAGTTCAAATTTTCTTCCATAATATATGCCTCGATAATCGAACCCTCTACTTTGAACTTGTTGCGAACCTTCATTTTCAGGTCATGCATACACCTATGACAACAATTCATATGACAATGACATATAGTGACAATGATAGACACATGTAACTACTGTCAAATAATCAGTTAATACATATTGATTACCTCTCAAATGGATACATCCATCGAAATTGTACCGGTCCTCCAACTTTGGCCTCGTATGGCAAATGGATAATCAGGTGCTCCATGGAATCGAAGAACGCAGGGGGAAATATCCTCTTCAACTTGCATACCATCATGACCACATTCTGTTCCATAGTTTGCACGTCCCCAAGTTTGAGTTCTGATGCACATAGAATCCTGAAAAATAGACTCAACTCAGTCAATGCTCCCCATATAGGCTTTGGCAATATGTCACGAAATGCAATGGGCAGATGTCTCTCCATAAACACCTGGCAGTCATGACTTTTCAATCCATATATTTTTCCCTCATTGACATTTACCCAATGGACTATGTTAGACACATATCCATTAGGGAATCTTAATTGCTTTAGCCACTGACACAGTTCATTGATCTGTGTGTCTTTCAACACATAAGCTGCTTTAGGTTGCACAACTTTGCCCCGTACCGGCCGTAATTCCAACTCTGGTCGTTTGCAAAGTATCTTCAAGTCCGCTCGCGCCTTGGCATTGTCCTTTATTTTGGCTTTCACGCTCATGATGGTGTTGAATACATTATCAAAGACATTCTTCTCAACATGCATGATGTCCAGGTTGTGCCGTATCAAAAGGGTTGACCAGTATGGCAATTCCCAGAAGATACTTTGCTTCACCCAATTGTGATCCTCTCTAAATCAACGAAGATGTCATGTACCACTCGACAATTGCACTATATCTGGTAAGTTTTGCACCTGTGCCGCCATTTGTCGACCAGACATCTGTTCCAAGTCTGCTTCATCCATTTCAATTGTGTTCTTAATGAATGAGTCATTTTGCCTTCGGAAAGGATGGTCAATTAGTAGAAACCATCGATGACAATCGAACCAACATGATTTCTTACCATATTTCAAGATAAATGATTTGGTATCAGCCATATAGTAAGGACATGCCAACCTCCTGTGTGTGCCCCGGCCAGATTGTAAGACCCTATCAGAGAGTTTCGGATCGCTTTTGTGGGTCCTGAGTTGTGTTTTACGATCCGCGTGGGTTTTTCTCTCGTACTAGTTACGGAATCCCGTGGTGAGTTTATTATTCAATTCATCGACTCGAGGATGCTACAGTTGTGTTGCATTCTTTCTGAAGATCATTTAGACTATTTTCTCGTATTTTTCTGAATTAGTGTATTTTCAGACCAAAAATCAGATTTTACGAAAATTAGGAAAATTCCTAATTTCTTTTCTTTTTATTCTTTTTCTCTCCTTCCTCTCTCCTCACCGTCGCTCACTCTCTCCCTCACATTCTCTCTCCTCTCTTCTCCTCTCTCCGCGGGGCGTGCGACCGTGGCGAGGTGGCTGAGGCAAGGAGGTCGTGGAGTTGACCTGGCGCATGATGGGGCGAAGGATTGAGCGTGGCGTTGGCGCGATCTCTTGGTGGATTCAAAGCCAACGTGTTCGGGTCGTTTGATCGATTTTGGCGTGGTTTAGTAGCTTCGGCACGCTAGAACTTCGGTGGAGGTAGGGAGATGGATGCCCTACTCCTATTCTATGTTCTCCCATGATTTTGAGATATCCGGTGCGAGAACGAGCGGGTTTAGCCTTGTTTTGGGCGAAATCATGCTCGGGGGGTGTGAGACGAGTTCGCCTCCCAGGCGACGATTTTTAGTGTAATCGGTCTCATTAGTCCTGGCATGTTAGCATTCCATTTTCGCTGGTTTTGTGGCGATTGGTTGTCATTTAGGACCGGTATGAGCCCGGGAACCCATGTGACTCAATTAGGGTCGATTCGGTGGAATCACCCGTTTCTTGTGTTTTTGGTCTCAAAATGATCCCTTCCAGTCTATGGAAGGCTTTATTCACATCTAGGGTTGTTTCCCCTTCGTTTAGAAGCGAATGGAGCGTGGAACGGTAGGGATCGGCCGATCCTCTGTTTTACCCGCCGTATCGCCTTAGCGGTCCTTTCAGTGACCGCAAGGGTTTTTCTAGCGGCCTAGTGCATGACCTCTAGGCAGCGTTAGGTGTCGAGTAAATCTTATGTCAGTTCAGGTCTTCGTGGTCACGCGATTGACCGTTTGTGTCGGCTAGCGGCCTATAGTGGGACCGCTAAGCCTGGTGTGGCGGTGCAGAGTTAGACCGCTACGTCTTAGTACTATGTCGGTTTGGCCAAACGGCCTTCCGATAGACCACGAGGCTAGATGTGGTGGTTCATAGTTAGGCCGCTAGGCAGCGTTTACGTCGGTTCGAGGTTTTTAAGTCAGTTGAGCTAGCGGCGCTAGCTCTGACCGCTTAGTGGCTGTGGCGGTTTGGTATATGACCGCTAAGCCCTGTTTGACTGGTTTAAGTTGGTTTCACTGTAGGGGGTTTGACTGGGTCTAGCGGTCGGGTCCACGACCGCTACAATCTTCTGGCGGCCCTGCGATAGACCTCTTACCCCTATGGATCTAGTTTTGTCCGTTCGCGTCTCTGAGTGAAGCGGCCATGCCTTGGACCGCCTAACTCAGTGAGACGGCTTGTTTATGAGCCGGTTGTCTTGGTGCGGCTCCTTCTTAACCGCCCAGTGTCTGTATTCTTTGTGTGAGGTTAGCGGCTCATTAGATGACTGCTTGGTTTACCTAGCGGCCAGGCATATGACTGTTTACTTCCCAAAGCTTTGTTTTCCTGATATTTGGCTTCCATTTATCTTGGCTTTACCTTGTGGTTTGTCCGTTGTCCCATGGATATCTTGGATCTCCTATGAGGGCTATGACCATGTTGTGGGGTGGCCGAGGAGTGCCATTATATTAAGTAGTATTCCGTGATGTTTTATAGTCATATTTGGTGTCTGGTCAACCCGGTGTGATCTAGTGGTTGACATTTGACCTTGCGGTTATCTCGATGGTCCTGTATGGATCGAGAGGTGACGTTGGATGCCTTGAGGTGTTGTCTCACCTCAGTTTGCGTGTCCACATGCTTTGAGGGTCTTAATGATTCCTCAGGTCTCCGTGATTCGTGTTATGTGGAGGCATGGATTAGGTGATCCTCTACTGTTTCCTTTATCGGTGTTTCATCGTGCTGTGGCTTAGGATTAGACTGATTGGCGGCTTGTACCACTTTGTGCGACAATCTTGATCCTGAGTCTTCTGACTCAAGGATCGTTGTGTCAGTAGGTCTAGTTGTTTGTCCTGAGTCGGGTGACAGTCTGGCATGCTACCTTGTGTCTGGTGCTTCGTAGTACGTGTGATAGGGCGTGCTTAGCCTGTCCCTACTTTTGTACTGATGTTTTGGAGTTTCTGTGTCTAGTGAGCCTCCACTAGTCATAGCCTGACGACTCACGCGTTCCAGTGTGTCGGCCCACCTCGGAGTTGTGGCGGGGCAGTTCCCGTTAGAAGGTTTGTAAGCTAGTTTCCGTGGGCTCCCTTGCCTTACAGTAGCGTCCTATTGGGGGAGAAAGCTAGCTAGAGGTCTGGCTCAAGACATTGAGCTTGTGTGTGCACACATAGTCAGGGGTGTTTGGACAAACGCCGACGGGCGTGACCCTGACTAGTCACTCGTTACTGTGGTACCTGGTTCATAGTTCTGTGGTACTGTTGCTCCTTGTACTTGGTACTATCATTCCTCGTACTTTGGTTCAATGAGTATCTCAGTTACCATCGTTCCAGACGTGTGGGAGATACTTGTGGTGCAGTATAAGACGTCAATGGACACATCTGGCTGTTCTTCTAGTGAGGAGGTGCTCTTGTCACTTGATGCTTGACTCTCGTGATTCTCGTGTCTCGTGACGTGTGTTTCGTCATTGGTTTCCGAGTAGCCTGTGAGTGGCTTTACTCGAGACCTAGTTTTGTGTAGCGTACACGACGATCTAGCTGTGTATGTTCATGGCTTTGTCTGTGTAGGTCTGTTATAGGGCTTTTGCTTGTTTTGTTAAGCTCTAGCTTTGGAGCTTGTGTTTGGTTGATGGATCGGTAACGCCAGACTTTGTGAGATCGGGGTTGGCCTATCTGTTGCCGTTTGGAGTAGCTTAGAGGCCGTGGTTCGATTAGCTGTCGTGTTTCTGGTTAGTGCAGCTTCTCTCTCTCTTTAGCTGTTCTTTCTTTTGCTTACTCCTACTTTTTGTAGCTTCACTGTTGTAGTTACTATTGTTGCTCCAGTTCTTTCCTACTTTCCTGTTTAGCTTTGTTGTTCCGTGTTATTGCGTTATTTCCAGTGGGGATCTGCATGATCCCTACTGAGCCAGTGACATGAGGCTCATCCCTACTTTTTAGGTGTGTACTTCTTCTTCCTGGTGGTTCGTGACACGGTGCGTCAGTTCGTTGTTGCCAACGTTCTCTGCGTCGGGCTTCCCCCGACTTCAGTGTACGTTTTCCTTTCTGTTGGGCCATACTTGACTTTAATTTGGACTAGACTCTGTTAACTTAAACTGTTAATTAAAAAAGTAATTTTATTTCTTGCTACTTTAGCAAACCTGATCATTGAAATATTAATTACTTACTACTTTATCTAGGACTTCAATGTACCCTAGTCACTCCTTTTATCCCTTCGGAGCTTTACCACTCTTGGGAGGCCTCACAGGATCCAAGTGTTATCAGGTTTACCCAGTATCTGGAGCCTGGGTCGTCACAGATAGTATCAGAGCAGTGATTGGGTATGGTACATGGGAATTCGAGATATTGCAGTGTCCAGAGTCTTTAAGGTCCAGTACAGCCAACTGTTGGCATTAGCGTTGGCAACGATTTTTGTGATTATTTGTCATTTTGTTTTCGCGTGTGGTCTTGTGTGTGCTGTGTTGGCACTGGGCGAGATGGTTTTGCTCTCGTCAGGATGTGACGGAGTGCTTTTCTTTTGTTATGGTGTTTGTCTCGGTTATGCTATACTTGGCAAATTTTGCCGACTGGCGTAAATCTATGGTGCGGTATTCGAGATATTTCTATAATTTGTTCAGGTGGCTGATGACTTTCTCGTTGGGGTGATGGTCGTGCACATTCCCATGTTACTTTGGTCGTTCCAGTTTGAGATTTGTTCAGCCCCTGAGGTGTTAAGCTTGTGTCGAGGTGGTCGATTAGATGCCTTATTTGGAAGAATGCTCGAGCGAACCTAGGATTTTCCTTCCTGGTGAGCTACTGTTGATCGAGCTTGATTCTTCTCACCCTATTTGGTGGCGTCTTTTCGAGGTAAGCCTTGGAAGTGCTATCTTGGTGAAGCCTTTGTCCTGTGTCTGCTTAAGTGTGGACTGTGTTAATTCTGAACCTGATTTGCCTTTGTCTGACGGTTGCTTGGCTTTTGGCCCATATTTTGTGTTTGGGAGTCGTTGTGCACCTTGTCCGATGTGCCGTGTTTGGCGGCTGTTGTGCTTTGAAGGTTCAATAATCATTCCAGGACGTGAGGATAAGCTGAGATAGGTGTCCTTTGTGCTTTGTGCTGAAGCTGGTGCTCTTCATGGTTTGCACTTTGGCGACTTGTGATCGGCTATTAGCAGGATCGGTACTCGAGGCGTGGTATATTGCAATTTCGTATATTGCGATGGCGCTGAGTGTGTGCTGAGATGCAGATGCCGAGTTGTCCTTGATGTCTGTGTGCGTGTCTTGAGCGTGCAGCGGAAGCGTGTGGGTTGATAACCCACGGTTCAGGATTGTGAAGTTGGAAGATTCTGATTGGCTGAGAAGTTATTCCCTCGGCATGTTTGTCATCTTGGCTATGTGTGCCTTGATGCTGTTGGTTACTGTGCCATTTGCTGGAGACATTATGGTTATTGGCACTGGCATGTGTGAGGATTAGGGGAATCTGTCGGCATATATGCTTGTTGAGTACCCTTCCCTTCCTCTGTATGTCTTGGATGTTGCGTTCTCGGGACGTGATCGTGGTCCTCGAGATGCATTTCCTGAGATTGTCGTTATTGTCATTGTGGGTCCTTATTGGTAAGCTGCTCGTTGCATGGCTAGTATATCTTAGTCGTGTGATCAGCTGTAATTGTGCCTTGATGTGACCCAACTTGCAATTGTGTCCCGTGGTTCTGTGTCAAGAACGGAGTCAGTATTCTGCGGGTGCTAATGTTATTGTTGTCGTTTGTTGGTGGTCGTGTTCAGCTTGGGAGGAGTTCCCTGTGAGTCTGATTTGGCATGGTGTGGACCAAGATCTTGTCAGTTGGTTTTACTGTACTCTTCTTGTATGATGGAGTTAGCATGCGACTCGAATCAGATGTAATGTCTGAGTGAGGACTGACTTGATTATGTTCGTGGTCCAGTACTGTCGTTGGCGTTCTGCGTGCCAATTTTGTTGTTCTTGGAGCGAAAGCTGATGTGGACGAGCTGTCAGCTGAGGACTATGTTTTCTTGGGTAAGTTGATGCTTGTTGTGTTGTCCGAGCGTGTTGTTGATAGCTGCTTTCGTGGCATGAGTCGTGTCTCCTTTCCCTGTGACACGAAAGTGATGTTGCCTTGTTTCGGAGGTGTTGGCCTTGTGTTCACTTAGGTGCTGTGCTCATTCTGCGGATCGATTTGTCTTGACATCCAGAGCGTGTGCCTATGATTGTGGTCTGGCAGTGTCCCTCTAAATTATGTTTTTTGAGATTTTTGTTGATGTGTTCTATGTGTTGGTGTTGGCTGATGCTTGGAGAGCGTAGCTAGCATTTGGGTTGTTCTTCCCTGATTCTCTCTTGTTAGCTCCTTTCATTTTGAGGATGAAATTCTTGTAGGGGGGGAGGACTGTAAGACCCTGAGTCCTTCGGATCTTTATCGGAGAGTTTCGGATCGCTTTTGTAGGTCCTGAGTTGTGTTTTACGATCCACATGGGTTTTTCTCTCGTACTAGTTACGGAACCCCGTGGTGAGTTTATTATTCAATTCATCGACTCGAGGACGCTACAGTTGCCTTGCATTCTTTCTGAGGATCATTTAGACTATTTTCTCATATTTTTCTGAATTAGTGTATTTTCGAACCAAAAATCAGATTTTACAAAAATTAGGAAAATTCCTAATTTCTTTTCTTTTTATTATTTTTCTCTCCTTCCTCTCTCCTCACCGTCGCTCACTCTCTCCCTCACGTTCTCTCTCCTCTCTCCTCCTCTCTCCGCGGGGTGCACGACAGTGGCGAGGTGGCTGAGGCAGGGACGTCGTGGAGTTGACCTGGCGTGTGATGGGGCGAAGGATTGAGCGTGGCGTTGGCGCGATCCCTCGATGGATTCAAAGCCGACGTGTTCGGTTCGTTTGATCGATTTCGACGTGGTTTAGTCGCTACGGCGCGCTAGAATTTCGGTGGAGGTAGGGAGATGGATGCCCTACTCCTATTCTACGTTCTCCCGTGATTTCGAGCTATCCGGTGCGAGAACGAGCGGGTTTAGCCTTGTTTTGGGTGAAATCATGATCGGGGGGTGTGAGAGGAGTTCGCCTTCCCAGGCGATAGTTTTTAGGGTAATCGGTCTCATTAGATTCCCTCGCATGTTAGCATTCCATTTTCGCTGGTTTTGTGGCGATTGGTTGTCATTTGGGACTGGTACGAGCACAGGAACCCATGTGACTCAATTAGGGTCGATTCGGTGGAATCGCCCGTTTCTTGTGTTTTTGGTGTCAAAATGATCCCTTCCGGTCTGTGGAAGGCTTTATTCGCATATAGCGTTGTTTCCCCTTCATTAAGAAGCGAATGGGGCGTGGAACGTCCGGGATCGACTGATCCTCTGTTTTACCCGCCGTATCGCCTTAGCGATCCTTTCAGTGACCGCAAGGGTTTTTCTAGCGGCCCAGTGTATGACCGCTAGGATGCGTTGGGCGTCGAGTCAATCTTATGTCGGTTTAGGTCTTCGCGGTCACGCAATCGACCGTTTGTGTCTGCTAGTAGCCTATAGTGGGACAGCTAAGCCTGGTGTGGCAGTGCAGAGTTAGACCGCTACGTCTTAGTATTATGTCGGTTTGGCCAAGCGGCCTTACGATAGACCGCGAGGCTAGCTGTGGCTGTTCATAGTTAGACCGCTACGCAACGTTTACGTCAGTTCGAGGTTTTTAAGTCGGTTGAGCTAGCGGCCCTAGCTCTGACCTCTTAGTGGCTGTGGCGGTTTGGTATATGACCGCTAAGCCCTGTTTGACTGGTTTAAGTCAGTTTCACTGTAGGGGGTTTGACTGGGTCTAGCGATCGGGTCCACAACCGCTACAGTCTTCTGGTGACCCTGCGATAGACCGCTTACCCCTATGGATCGTAGTTTTGTCCGTTTGAGTCTCTGAGTGAAGCGGCCATGTCTTGGACCGCCTAACTCAGTGAGATGGCTTGTTTATAAGCCGGTTGTCTTTGTGCGGCTCCTTCTTGACCGCTCAGTGTCTGTATTCTCTTTGTGAGGTTAGCGGCTCTTTAGATGACTGCTTGGTTTACCTAGCGGCCAGGCATATGACTGTTTACTTCCCAGAGCTTTGTTTTCCTGATATTTGGCCTCCATTTGTCTTGGCTTTACCTTGTGGTTTGCCCGTTGTCCCGTGGATATCTTGGATATCCTATGAGGGCTGTGACCATGTTGCGGGGTGGCCGAGGAGTGCCATTATATTAAGTAGTATTCCGTGATGTTTCAGAGTCATGTTTGGTGTCTGGTCAACCCGGTGTGATCCAGTGGTTGACATTTGACCTTGTGGTTATCTCGATGGTCCTTTATGGATCCATATGACGTTGGACGCCTTAAGGTGTTGTCTCACCTCGATTTGCATGTCCACGTGCTTTGAGGGTCTTAGGGATTCCTCAGGTCTCCGTGATTCGTGTTATACGGAGGCATGGAATAGGTGATCCTGTACTGTTTCCTTTATCGGTGTTTCATCGTGCTGTGGCTTATGATTAGACTGATTGGCGGCTTGTACTGATTTGTGCGACAATCTTGATCCCGAGTCTTCTGACTCAAGGATCGTTGTGTCAGCAGGTCTAGTTGTTTGTCCTGAGTTGGGTGGCAGTCTGGCCTGCTACCTTATGTCTGGTGCTTCGTAGTACGTGTGAGAGTGTGTGCTTAGCCTGTCTGTACTTCTACACTGATGTTTTGGAGTTTCTGTGTCTAGTGAGCCTCCACTATTCGTAGCCTGACGACTCATGCGTTCCAGTGTGTCAGCCCACCTCGGTGTGGTGGCGGGGCAATTCCCAATAGACGGTTTGTAAGCTAGTTTCCGTGGGCTCCCTTGCGTTACAGTAGCGTCCTACTGGGGGAGAAAGCTAGCTAGAGGCCTGGATCAAGGCATTGAGCTTGTGTGTGCACACGTGGTCAGGGGCGTTTGGACTAACGCCGACGGGCGTGACCCTGACTAGTCACTCGTTACTGTGGTACCTGGTTCATAGTTCTGTGGTACTGTTGCTCCTTGTACTTGGTACTGTCGTTCCTCGTACTTTGGTTCAGTGAGTATCTCAGTTACCGTCGTTCTAGACGTGTGGGATACACTTGTGGCGTAGTATAAGACGTCAGTGGGCGCATCTGACTGTTCTTCTAGTGAGGAGGTGCTCTTGTCACTTGACGCATGACTCTCGTGATTCTCGTGTCTCGTGACGTATGTTTCGTCATTGGTTTTTGAGTAGCCTGTGAGTGGCTTTACTCGAGACCTAGTCTTGTGTAGCGTACACGACGATCTAGTTGTGTATGTTCTTGGCTTTGTCTGTGTAGGTCTTTTATAGGGCTTGTGCTTATTTTGTTAGTCTCTAGCTTTGGAGCTTGTGTTTGGTTGACGGATCGGTAACGCCCGACTTTGTGAGATCGGGGTTGGCCTATGTATTGCCGGTTGGAGTATCTTAGAGGTCGTGGTTCGATCGGCTGCCGTGTTTCTGGTTAGTGTGGCTTCTCTCTCTCTTTAGTTGTTCTTTCTTTTGCTTACTCCTACTTTTTATAGCTTTATTGTTGTAGTTACTGCTGTTGCTCCAGTTCTTTCATGCTTTCCTGTTTAGCTTTGTTGTTCCGTGTTACTGCATTATTTCCAGTGGGGATCTGCGTGACCCCTACTGAGCCGGTGACACGAGGCTCACCCCTACTTTTCAAGTGTGGACTTCTTCTTCCTGGTGGTTCGTGATGCGGTGCGTCAGTTCGTTGTTGCCAGCTTTGCCAGTGTTCTCTGCGTCGAGCTTCCCCCGACTTCAGTGTACATTTTCCTTAATTTCTGTTGGGCTGTACTTGACTTTAATTTGGACTGGACTCTGTTAACTTAAACTATTATTTAAAAAAGTAATTTTATTTCTTGCTACTTTAGCAAACTTGATCATTGAAATATTAATTGCTTACTACTTTATCTAAGACTTCAATGTAGCCTAGTCACTCCTTTTATCCCTTCGGAGCTTTACCACGCTTGGGAGGCCTCGCAGGATCCAAATGTTATCGGGTTTACCCGGTATCCGATGCCTGGGTCGTCACACAGATAGCATTCCATATGCAGGGAAGTCACTTATTATCCACATCAATGCATCCTTCATAGTGAAATTTTATTTTCTATACGCATCATAAGTAACAACTCCATCATTCCATAATCTTTTCAACTCATCAATCAGTGGCCTGAGATATATGTCTAAATTTTTTCCTAGATTTTTTGGACCTGGAATCACCAAAGTTAAGAAAATGTTCTCTCGCTTCATGCACATGCCAGGCGGAAGGTTGTACGGCGTCATGAACACTGGCCAACATGAGTAAGACGCCACTAAACCTCCAAATGAGTTGAAGCCGTCTGTGCATAAACCTAACCTAACATTGTGTGGCTCATGAGCAAAAGCAGTATAGGTACGATTGAAATTAGCCCAAGCTTCACCGTCAGCGGGATGACTGATAATATCATCTACACGACGTACTCTTTCCGTGTGCCATATCATATGCCGAGCTGTCTTTGACGACATATACATCCGCGGCAATCTGGACATGAGAGGGAAGTATCACAGTGACTTGTAAGGCACATCCTTCTGTTTTGAATTGTCCCCTCTCTTAGGTTTAAATCTATCATGCAGAAAAATATCACATGATCTTTTATCTACATTATCTTCATAATATCGCATATAGTGATTAGGGCATGCATCTATTTTTTGGTATCCAAGCCTTAACTCATTGACCATCTTCTTTGCACGATAAAAATTTTCAGGAAGCTTCGCATCTCGAGGCAGCATACTCTTGATAAGGAGGAGCATACGGTCAAAACAACTCTCACTAAGGTGAAATTTGGATTTCAAATTCAACAACTGTGAGACAGTAGAAAACCGAGTGTGATTTTCACAATCATCCCACAGCGGCTCATCAGCATCCCGAAGTAACTGATAAAATCTTTCAGCCGACTTGTTTGGTGGTTCTTCGTTGTACACGTGTTTCCCTTGTACATTAAAGTTAGGGCCAGCAGCATCGATTATCATGTCAGCATAGGTACATGTGCCTATAACATTGCCAGGCTCATATGACCAGAAGTCCTCACCATGACACATACAATTCATATAACCTTTCGTGAACCCTTTCCTGTATAAATGAAGTTGCATATCCCATAGCGAATGAAATCTCTTATTTTTACAACTTAAACAAGGACATCGGATGTTACCACACTGGTCCACTGCTATTGGATGCCCCAATACAAACTGAATAAAACTATCAACTCCATCCTTAAACTCCTCTGACACCACTCCGTCAACTACTCTGTGATTCATCCATGAATGATCAATTCTAGCCATATTTACCTAACAAATTAAAAAATTCATATCAATATGTCTTATCACTACATCTAAGAAAATATCGATAACATCTCCCCTAAATATTGACTATTTTCCACACTTGTACATCCTGTTTGGTCACATATACATCCATATCCACATCCACTTTCACTTCCATATTCACACACCGTGGTTGACATCGACATCATCTTCTGGAAAAAATTATTATCATACTCGCATTCACATACACATTTTCTCACATATCGGCATCCACACCTGTCTACAAATTTAATTCACATCGAAGCATACTAATCACATATATCATAACAAAAGTCTTGAATGGGCAAAAATGAAAAAAATGGTCATATCCACTTTTACGCACACACATTTATATCCACATCCCTCTTCCCACCCTCCCAATAAAAATGGGGGCTTGGAATTTCATCCGATGTTGTAAGAGTACACCATGTGATAAGGAGAAAAGGTTCGTCTTGTAGATCAGGCATGAGGGTTAAAATTCTCAAAGGAGCAGTTGGTTTTCTTAAAAGTAATCTCTATGCAACTCTTGAGTACATATTACTTGGGGGTAATATGTACTCAAGAGTTGCATAGAGATTACTTTTATGAAAACCAACTGCTCCTTTGAGAATTTTAACCTTCATGCCTGATCTCTAAGATGAACCTTTACTCCTTTTCACCTGGTGTACTCTTACAACATCAGATGAAATTTCAAACCCCTTTTTTTATTGGATGGGCAATCAACAAGGAAAGGTTTGTCATCGCTGCCATCTATTTCTTCGTCCTATTGATCATGCATTTGCAGAGCCCACTCTTGGTATGGCCTTTCCAGTTGCACAATGTTTACTTATTTTTCATCCTCAAATATTTCAACAATTGCATCAGTCTCTCTTTAACGAGCCTTTTCTCCAAAATCCTTCATCGCCACAGTGGTCATGATGTTGTAACTCAGTCATGGTAATATGGATAACAGAATATGCCAAAGTATCCATGAGAACAGGATTGTCAGGTGGTGAATCCAAAAGGGAAGGACCCATTTGTTGGCAACTGAAAATGTAAAACCTTTACATCAGGATATTCTGCACCAACTGGTTTTAGTTTTGGTGGCAACAGAGCCCCTCCCCCTCCCTGTGTCTGTGTGTGTGTGTGAGTGAGAGTGAGAGAGGGCGGGAGTAGGGAGGGGGAGGGGGGCCAACGAGAGAGGGAGAGAAGCGAATACCTGCGGTGGGGGGGTGTCCGCTGGAAAGAATTTGGCCACCGTCGCTACTCGATCTCACCGCCGCTGCTGCGCCCTCGCTGCCGGTGCCGCCTCCACTAGCCCCTCACCGGTGTCCCTGGGTAGCTCCGCCGTGCCCGCCTGCCGTAGCCACTCCGCTGCCCGCCGGTGAGAGATTGAGAGGGGGGTGCAATCGTGAGAGAGGAAAGGGATGCAATGGTTGAAGGAGGAGGAAGGGGGAAGGACTAAGGAGGACAGGAGAGGGGTCGTCTGCCTGTTCTTGTCTCTTTTTATTTGGCACCATATTTTCATTTGGCGCCATGTTTTCATTCATTCATTCGTGATTTTTTGTCATTCATTCATTTCTTATAATAGGATAAAATCCCTCTCAGTAAAAAATATCATTACATCTAAAAAAATATTATTTATTATTTTTAGATCTATAATTTAGATATTTTTAACTTTTTTTATGGCCGATAAGTCGATTCCTATAAAAAGAAGAGAGAGCGTGTTGAAAAGCCTAGCTACCTTGAAAGCAAGGTTTGCCGTCTCGACTGACCCGCCCGTCTCGGTCACAGCCTGGGACGGGTCGGGTCGGGTCGGTCCCCTCTCGCTCCGTCTCAGTCCATATCGTAAAATGTTAAAATAAAAAAAGACTCTTTATATATATAATATATAAAAAATAATATAACAAAATAAAAAAGACTCTTTATATATATATAATATATAAAATAAAATATTAAAATAATGAAGCGTCCCGGCCACGATCTATGACCTGAGCATCCCGCCCACCACTTGGGTCGGGTCGGGATGTGCGGGTCGATGCATCCCAGAGCGGGATGTCAAACCATGCTTGAAAGGCCCACATCGGGGTGCGAAAAGGTACTCAGAGACGTATCGGTCACCTGTTGACCATTTTCTTATTGTTCTGTTCCCCCCTCAAACTCATGTGTTTTGAATTTACTGTCACGTCTATAATGAATTTTCGGGAGCTAGGGCTACTCGCGGGGAATGCCACGTGGAAGCACTCAGGATAATAATCAAATATCATTGTATCTTTTATCAGTTTTACTCATGATATGGCGTGCCAATCACGTGTGTGACAATACGTTCAGGTTCCAAGACTAGGATGGTCTGGACCAACCGAAGGGCTCCTTCTGATCACTAAGCAGACGATGGTGGGCATCGGGTCGGGACTGGCGACCCACCGTGCCATAAAGATCGATCACGGCGATAAGAGGGGAAAATGTTTGATTAATCGCCAAGTAATGGGGCTGCATGGCCGATAAGTCGATTCTTATAAAAAGAAGAGACAGTGTGTTGAAAAGCCTATCTACCTTGGAAGGCCCACATCGGGGTGCGAAAAGGTACTCAGAGGTGTATCGATCACATGTTGACTATTTTCTTATTGTTCCGTGCCCCCGTCAAACTCATGTGTTTTGAATTTACCGTCACGTCTATAATGAATTTTCGGGAGCTAGGGCTCCTCGCGGGGAATGCCACGTGGAAGCACTCAGGATAATAATCAAATATCATTTTATCTTTTATCGATTTTACTCACGATAGGGCGTGCCAATCACGTGTGTGACAATGTGTTCAGGTTCCAAGATTGGGATGGTCTGGACTAACCAAAGGTGCGCTCCTTCTGATCACTATGCAGATGATGGTGGGCATCGGGTCGAGACTGGCGACCCGCCGTCCATAAAGGTCGATCACGGCGATAAGAGGGAAAAATGTTTGATTAATCGCCAAGCAATGGGGCTGCATGACCGATAAGTCGATTCCTATAAAAAGAAGAGACATTGTGTTAAAAAGCCTAGCTACCTTGAAAGGCCCACATCGGGGTGCGAAAAGGTACTCAGAGACGTATCGGTCACGTGTTGACAATTTCCTTATTGTTCCGTGCCCCCATCAAACTCATGTGTTTTGAATATACCGTCATGTCTATAATGAGTTTTCAGGAGCTAGGGCTCCTCGCGGGGAATGCCACGTGGATGTACTCAGGATATTAATCAAATATCATTGTATCTTTTATCGGTTTTACTCACAATAGGGCGTGTCAATCACGTGTTTGACAATGTGTTTAGGTTCCAAGACTAGGATGGCCTGGACTAACCGAAGGTGCGCTCCTTCTGATCACTAAGCAGATGATGGTGGGCATCGGGTCGGGACTGGCGACCCGCCGTGCCATAAAGGTTGATCACGGTGATAAGAGGGGAAAACGTTTAATTAATCGCCAAGCAATGGGGCTGCATGGTCGATAAGTCGATTCCTATAAAAAGAAGAGACAGCGTGTTGAAAAGCCAAGCTACCTTGAAAGGCCCACATCGGGGTGCGAAAAGGTATTCAGAGGCGTATCGGTCACATGTTGATAATTTCTTTATTGTTCCGTGCCCCCTCAAACTCATGTGTTTTGAATTTACTGTCACGTCTATAATGAATTTTCGGGAGCTAGTGCTCCTCGCGGGGAATGCCACGTGGAAGCACTCGGATCTTGTGCCAACATCATCCTTGAGTCACGTGCACATCATTCGCGGCAGGTGTGGCCGTCCCTGCCGAATCGGTCGTCTCGACCATGGCTCGAGACGGGATTGGACATTACATACCGATACGGAAAACTATAATATATATATATAATGGAATAAACTATTTGAAATGACATGTTGTATCATTTGGCTTATTGTTCTGTCATTTGAACAGGTTTCTCCAGGTTCGAATCTTAGCTTCAGCTGAAGGTTTCCTTAAGTTTTTTTAATATAACTTATTCAAAAATGTAAATGAAAATATGGCAGAACTTTGTTTCGAATCTGGCACCTCACGATTAACAGCGATACACTTAAGGAACTTAGTCAAGTCCCCCGCTCGACGTCTCACGTGCTGAGCGATTATTCACCCTTGCGAACCCATTTTGTAGCCTTAACGGCTATTTGTCAGACTTAAAATCTATTTCTCACCCTTACATTTGATAGTCGTCGCCTTGGCATTTTCCCTACTGTAACATTTTTCCTTGCTGCAACATACATTGTTGCCTAGAAATTTTTCACTGTTGTTTCCACATTTGTCACCCTTAACATCCATTTGTCACCCTTATATATCTCTTTGTCACCGTTGAATCTTCATTTTTCATCCTTAGGAGAGTATTTGTTACCTTTAGTCTTCTTCTGTTGTTCTTCCACGTTTGTCATTTTATGTGTCCACTGTCACTGGCCAAAGCTTGACCGGGCTCTGACTGGACTTCAGAAGTTGCAAAAGCTTGACTTTGACTATTGACTTTGCCTGGAGTATTGGTGCATTGGGTCAACATAAAGTTTAAGTTGAGTAGATCCTTCCTTCTCCTGGCATTGACTTTGATGACTGTGGTCAGCCCTTGTTTGTTCTTCAGATTGCTTTAGAGCCCTTGGGATCATTATTCACATTTGTCTTCTTGTGAGCACTGTAGGTCCTTTGTCTTCTAGTGAGTATGTCTCTCTCTCCTTCACCTCCCCTTTCTTCTGTTATTTTTCACCTTCAGCTTCCTTCTCACTTGTTACCAATGTGAAGTTATTTGTTAGTCAAGTTGAGCATTTGTCACTCATACTCACCTAATTGTCACCACTAAAGTCCACAAGGCGTCGCCCTTACTCTTACACTGCCTTGAAAGCTGCGCGTCAGCCTTGTCTCTATTGAGCCCTATTTGTCACCGTTAGCAGGGTATTTTTCACCCATGCTAACGCATTTGTCACCTGTGTGACACATTTATCGCCCTTAAGCTCCAATTGGTCCACGTGGAAAATGGGACACGTCGGCCATGCGTGAGTGTTGTTCGCGTATTGCCGCCGATCCAACGCCGCAGGCCACATCAACAAAAATGATGACGCCGAACTGGATCCTCAAAATTAAAAATCCCCAATTCCTTATTTACCCTTCCCGCCATGTCTTGGCTCTTACGAAACCTACCAGAAGCCGGTTCGTCTCTCCATCATGCTCAACGTCTCGTCTTCCTTGTGGTGCCATTTGTGACCTCTCCGTCATTTGCTATTCGAGCACTCCTGAATTGTAAGCTCTCTTTCATCACCGATAGCCATGGAGCCGAAGGAGACACCCATGCAATGCTCCATCCGCTGTAAATTGGATGCCCCACCTGCATCTAAGGAAATTGTACCGGTTCCTACGGCCGAAGAAGACACGTCTGAGGAACCTAGGGTTTCTAAGGTCTCCACTTCAGGACGACAAGTTAAAGGTAGTGTGGTTCCTTATCTCCCTTACATAGCTATTTGCCCCCCTTATCGACCTATTTATTTGTCACGCTTATATCTACCTATTTGTGTCATATTTAGACCTACATGTCTCCGAATTTCATACATTTATCACCCTTAAGCACCTATTTGCCACACCTAAACTCCCTTGTCTATACATTTGTCACCCTTATCTTACTCTTAATATTTTTTGTATTTCTTGATCAGTCAATTAACTGAATTTCTTGTTTACACATTTTTTTGAATCTAGTGAACACAAAGGTCATCTCTGCCCGGTGTTCTATGGACATTTACATGAAGGATAGGGATCAGATGGCATTTCAGGAATATCACAAGTCATTGATGAGGACCACACCCTATGGTCCATATGTTGACAATGCTTCTCTCGTCACCTTCACCATGACACTATTGGAGGAGATTATTTGCGCCCATAGTGGAGGAAATTACTTCCGTATGGGTAGTAAGGAGGTCACATTCAGTGTGGAAGATATGGGCATAATTTTAGGATTACCTTGCTTCGGTCAGCCGGTTCAACATTTTGGATCCGCAAAATAGAAGTCGAAGTTGCAGCATCGATTTGGATTTGCAGCAACATTTGACCGAAAGAAAGTGTGCTCTCTCATCCAACAAATTGTTGGGTCCGATGAAGAGCAGGATGTGGCCGACACCGTCTGGCTATAGATTGTACTCTTACTGTCCACTTTCCTTTGCCCACAGTCGACGCATTCTTGTCCACAACAGATGTTGCCATGCTTAGATGACATTGACAGAGTTTCAAATTACAATTGGACAGCCACCGTGCAATAGGTAACGATGCACAAGTTTGAGCAATTAGTGTTGGCGGTCCAGAAATGACGGTCAGGTACAATTGACTGTGCTAAGAGAAGAGCCAGGGATGCATCCCAGGCCCATACATTTATATTTGGTTGTTCTGCCACACTTGTTGTAAGTTTCTTTATTTTTGTTGTGTAATAATTAATGTGTCAATCATTAATTCTATTGCATTGTAAAATAACTTGATATATTTCATATTATAGGTCTGGTTTTTTGAGCACACGTGGGTGCGGCAACCACTAAGGCAGGTGGCATTCCCCCGACTATTTAGGTGGGGGCCATTTCTAGATAGGAAATTAAAACTCTCCATTGGATCTCTGCGAGGCCAACAGGTATTATGAGTACTAAAAACATCTTCTTTGTCATATAACATTAATGAATAACCAAAGTGATGTGGTTTGAAATGCAGGTGATCGAAGGGCTCCTTGTTGAGCCAAGTGAAAGGGACACGGTCTACGGTGGTCAGATGATGACCTGACCTAGTGCTTAAGAGATGTCTTCATCACCTCCATACATGCATGTGCTACAGGATATTGTCGCTACATTGAAGATCCAGCAGCGGCTACTCGAGGAAATAAGGGCCTTCTTTCTGACTAGGGTGCAAGGGGCTCACATTGCTGCAGATGCAGTACCTCCTAGGCCCGTCGAATAGGTGACGGATGATGCCATGCCACCTCTGACAGCCCCTGTCAAGGAAGAGCAAGGGGCTGAAAATGTTGAGTAAAGTATATGTCAAACCTCTGAAATGGACATTGACGCCGATGTCCCACCTCCAAGGCCCCTTCAACAAAGTATGGATGATACTATGCCATCTAAGGCGGCCCCTGAAGAGGATGTGTAAGGCGATATCCAAGCTCAGATGGAGGCGACCAATGGGCATGGTGACCGTCATCAAGGTGTCTTTTCTCAGTCCCTTCATCAACGGGATGAGAAGCCCGTGAGGAAATGGCGGGCACCTGCAAAGAAAATAGGACGGGGGAAGAAGAAGGTGAGTCTGCGTTGTTCCTACTTCTTACAGTATAGAATCTAAGATTGGTATATTGGCATAAATGTAGAAGGGAGATGAAGCCGACCCTTACAGAAAGCTCATACAGAGTACTGATTGGATCTGTAAAAGCCGGGTGAAGCCGATAGATAACACGATTGTGAATGAATTCATTGATGCTTGTGCCTCGAGGGATATTGAGTAAGTTGTCCTCTTATAGTTTTTGTAATTATCCTGATTCGCCTTACTCTGACTACCATGAAAACTTTTGTCCAATATAGTGACCCCATTTTTGTCCTACAGAGCGGGATTGTTTTTAAACGTCGTCATGTCATTGATCTATTATACAGCCAGATGATAGATGATACGGTACTTTCTTTCATTAACTATGAAATTTTACACCTCGCCCTACCTTGAACTTGTGTTTCTACTGCTAATAGAATCGTGATTGTTAATTTGCAGGTGATCAACATCATGATGTACCTCCTCCACTCACGATGCAATGAATCTGACATCTTTCATCAGTGGGTTTGTTTTCCCACCATTTTAGTGAACCACATAAACGGCAGGACAACGGCCAACTACGAAAAATCCAACGAATTGTTGGAGTGCGCCTACGAGAATGTTGAATTATCAGAACTGTAGAAGAACAAATATTTATTCTTCGTGTTACACTCTGGAAATCACTGGCATCTACTTGTTGTTGACATGGAGAATCGCCGCTTTATCTCATATAATTCCATGAGAGGCATGGCCATCCATGATGCCACTACAAAAATTTAGGTACTTTTTCTTATCCATGTACCTGAAATCAAAGATATTTATAATGTCTTTTAATTATTCCTTAATAATTTCAAATATTTCATTTGCAGGTTGTAGTTGTACGGGGGTTTCTGAAGGTCTATGGGACATTCGAGGGAGTTGAGAAATGAGATCTTGTATTCGACAACGAATGTCCCCAACAGGTAGATGGAAGTCTCAACTGTGCCATTTATGTACTGAAATATGTTGATAAATTGTCAAGGAAGAGGGAGACATCATGGACATTTAATGAGGGTGATTGTAATATGATTAGAGCCCGGTTTGGGACCAACCTCATTACCTTTGGAAATACAAGATCTTAAACAATTTCACGTCTCAAATCTCAGAATGTGGCATACCTATCTTGATTGATATTTCTTTTGTCATACATTTTGATCTTCAAAGTTTCATATGTTTTAATGTTGTTAATGTGTGTGCTTGATAATGTTAATTCATGAATATCAATGAGTTTTCTGAAGACAGATTCAAGTTTGGTTAAGGAACTGGGCTGAAGTGTGAAAAGATGAAGGCTTTACTTGCACAAGTGTCGACTAGAGTCGACCGTGGAGCTGACTCCAGTTCAGACTGCTGAAGAGAAAAACCCAAGTCACCCGCTGGATGAAAATGCCTTTGGCTACGCTTTAAGGGTGACAAATAGGTGGCCAATGGTGAAAAATAGGCCTTACTGGTGTAAAAGAGGCGACAAAGGGTGAATAATAGATGATCAGGTTGAAATATGGAAATATCCTTATCCCATGAGAGAGAATATACCTCTGACAAGGTAGCCTCGGATCACGTGCAGAGCCTGGCCTTCGAGTTGAGCGTGTGCCAGACACACCGAGCCTGTGATTCACCCTTTCAGCCCATTTGTCAGCCTTACTGCCTAATTTACATGCTTATCATCCATTTGTCAGTCGTACAGGCTATTTGTCACCCTTACTTCATATTTATCACTCTTATCTTACCACATGACTGGCCGTTGCCTTCGTTTCTCTCCATTAGCTACTTGTCTTTGACCTGGATCACTGTAGCTGGCTAATCTATTCATTAACCTTTGATTTTGACTGGGACCTCATGACTGTAGTCAAGAAAAAGTTGAGCTTTCTAGAGTCCTCTTTGACTGGCGTTGACCTTGACGAGTCAACATTGACTGTCTTGGCATTGACCAAGTCCCTTCGTTCTTCTTCTGATTGCTCTAGAAACTCTTGATACATTGTTCATATTTATCCTCTTGTGAACTTGACTCCTCCTTTCAGCTCCTTTTGCTTTTCATTTGTTAGCTCTAGGATCTATTTTTCACCCTTACCAGTGTATTTGTCTACTCTGCAGATCTAGTTGTCGCCACTAATAGGTATTTTTCACCCTTATCCAGTGTATTTGTCTACACCCTCTCTTGTCCAATCACCTCTGCAATATGCTCCGATCGAGCGATGATCATTCGGCTAGGGTTCCTTACGTTCCCCTTTTTTCTGCTCCCGAGAGACTGTGTTACCACCTCCATTGCAGCGATGTGTTAAATCGACACACTGATCCCGCTCATGACCCTACATTGACACCCGCTCTTCTATTTTAAGTTGTTAAGGCTCCTCCGCAATGTCATCCCTTTCATCAGTGCGCATAGCGGTGGCTTCCCCAACAGAAGAGCCAGTCTCCTCTATGTCCTCCTCGGTCCCTTGTTGTCACTGGTTCCTGCTGTAGATGCTTTTTCCCTTTTTTTTAACCCTCTTCCATGTTTATGCATTTTACAGGCCTTTCATATGTTCGTATATGATATGCTCTATGTAGTTTCATATTAAACGGATGCAGTGGTTGTTTTTTTCTTAACCTCCGTACAAGTATTATTTTTCGTTGGACCTCTACCATGCTTTGTGTATACTCTATACACTATATTGGGCCTAACATCTACCTTTCTTTGATAAGAGCACACGTAAATGGACTTCCATATTATTATTACTTGCCAGGAAAGCATGTAAATATGTTCAAATTTTATTCCACCACATTATGACGTCTGTCACATTTTCCTATTTTGGCATACTTCCCCTTACAAAATAATCACTTTTTTAAATCAAGTCATTTCTTTGTGACGCCATTCAGAACGTGGCCTCCCTTTGGAACGTGTTCATCTCCAAATCACGGCGCTCTACCTCGACGTGTTTCAAGTCACGATCGGTCGGGCAACTGCGTTCAAGCCTCCACCTTCTAGAAGGCCCATTCCGAGCCCAATTGCGAAATTTCCTTGATTAGGCCTTTATTTTCATTTGGGAAAGGATTTCTATGATCTTCCTAATTTAAAATGAGTCTTATGGAAGTTTTTACTCCTCTTAACAAAATTGAAATTCTTATTCCTAATTTTACTTGAAAATTGACTTTAAATTTTCATCCCTATAAATAGGACACCCCTTGGAAGGGTTAAAAAGGTTGGAACAAGGTTGGAATTTTGGTGGAAAAAGCTTGGAAGTTTTTAAGGAAGGAGGTGCTCACCTTGAGCACAAATTTCCCATTCCTTGGGAGCCCTCTTGGAGCCAACCAATAAGTTTTCCTAATCCCTCTTTTCATCCCTTAGTTTATTTGCATCTTATTCTTTTAGTTGCATGCATATATCATACTCTCCCTTTCCCATTTATTATTTTGATCACATCTTACATTTGAGATCTCCCACTTGTGCGCTTTAGCACAATCTCCCTCTAGTGCAACTCTTACACACTCCCTTTTTCATATCATCATAAATTTTCTCTTCCCTTTTGCATAAGGAGTTTAAACCAACACTAACAAGATGTGTATCACTTCATTATTTTCATCATATTTTATCTCTCTATAATTTATATTACACTTCACTTGTTCTAATCCATATGTTATTTATTGATGTTTGTTTGGCTTTTTTATAAGGCTAATCAAAGAAGATGACTTTCTTCATTGGCTGACCGATTGGAAGAGAATGATAGAATCCACACATCTCTCTGCATCCAAAATATATTTATCTCTTGTGATCACTCTTTATTTTTCATTGAAGTCATCGATCTCTAGTGATCACGTTTTCCTATTCCTCATATTATCATTCTCAATGTTTTTATTATTTCATCTTATTTATATGTTTTTTGTAACATCCACAAACATATTCTCAGTTTATCTCGTGCCTATCTTTACGATGGAATTCTAAACAACTTTTAAAATCTCTTTTGAGCTTCTCTAACAACCCTGTTTTGATGAGAGTCTGTGAACGATCTAGAGGGGGGTGAATAGATCAATCACCCAATAAAATCGACTGTAGCAGTTTCAAGTGCGAAAATAAAACAAACTGCTGTTGGACGGCAGAAAGATAAGCTAAAGCGATCACAGAAAGCCAACTCAAGCAGATCTGAACTTAAACGATCCTAAACATGCATCTACAGCGAATGGAAGATATAATCAAGAGGCACAACAATTCGCAAGACAAACACACCGTAGATAGGATATTTTTAAGGTGGTTCGATCTCAAACCCAAGATCTACGTCCACCCCACACTCCAAACCAGAATGTGGCTTCAACCGCTGATACACAGCTTCGCTGATCCACAGTTTCGGGCTCACAACCCTACAGACAGCTGGGCATTACAGCCTATGCCATCCAGAGGAATCCTCCTCTGCAAACCGCTGGGGACTTACAGCTTCACCCGTCCAGAGGAATCCTCCTCTGCCCGCTGAGCATTACAGCTTGCTCTGCTGACACACAGGTTGAAAACAAGATTTCAGAAAACAAGATAGAAACAAACGAAAAATAAGAAATCCCCAGAGGGAATGTAGCTCACAATGAGCAATATCAGTTCTGGTATCTAAACTAAGAGACTGATGAACAAACATTCAGAGTAAATCTCTCATACTCCTCTCTCTCAACTCTCTACTTTTCTTCTTCTCTCTTTCTTCTATTTCTCTTGTCTCTGGATCGTGCAGGCTCTCACTGCTTCTACACTTCTTGATCTGATTTTTATCTCAATGCCACAAATCATCACTTCAGATAGAGAAGTCTTCTTGTTATATAGCAGCAGCAGATAGGTGGGCGTGTGTCCTCCACGATTCCCGCCCAAGCGCCTTGACCACGTGACAGTATTTCGGCCTGCTGCAATACACGTGTCACGATCCTGCACATCCTACATTCTTGGATTACGTGCCCTTTCGTAAGTTCCTCGACCAGCAGTCTTGTCAGATCAGACTTGTCATCAGTTTGAGTTAATCTGAAAGGAAAGACAGAAAGACGCACCGATTTACTTCGAGAATTGAACTAAGCATGTACAGACTTGATGTGTATAATGCAGTTTGCATGCAGGAAAGTATGCACATTGAAGATGAATGCACGGACATGCCATTAAAGAGTGTTCAGACATTGTGTGCGATGTACAAACAATGCATCGACTTGCTGTGCCTAGAGTTTAATCATGAATACAGAATGTACAGACTCTGATAGGCTGATGTATGGACTTAAACGCTCGAATCATCAGAGGTTGTATAGACTTGTGAAATGATGCACGAACATTGATGCTCATATCAACACCGGTTGTACAGACTTGTCACCAAAGAATGTACAGACTTTGTGTGCATGGTACAACAGATGTACAGATATGCCGTCGAAGAATGTACAGACTTATTCAGTCATCAAGGCAAACGAGTGCAGACATAGTATTCAATTGCACGAACAGAATGTATAGACTTTGAGTGCATGGTAAAGAGTGTACAGACTTAGCAATGAACTATGCATTGACCTATCTAAGCTGTCCTCTATATGCATGCATAATATGCATATATGCACTGAACCAGGCACTGACTATATGACTGCACTAATGCAAGATATGAACAGATGAAGGCATGCACAGACTTTATGACTGAATGAAACAACACTACACTGATTCAAGATATGCTATGTAGCAAACGTGCATGGGCTTGTGGACTTGTACCAATACAGAATATTGTACAGACTTGAGTTGAAGCAACTGATGAATGCACAGATGCACCGAGTATGCATGTGTTTCTACAGAGATAATGCTAGAACACACAACGCAATGCCCATACAGCGTCAACGCACGATGAATATGCACACAACCTGTTCGATGAAATGACATGCAAATAAGATGCTCAATCAATCATCATTCATACTCATAGTGCTTGCTGACATCAAAACCACAGAGGCACAACAATCTCCCCCTTTTTGATGATGGCAACACTATGAGTCAGTCAGACCCAAACTATTTGCATGATTCATAGACAAGGAAACTCCCCCTGAATAGATGCTTCTTTTACATCCCTTTTGACATAATCTTTCCCCCTAATTCTCCCCACATAATCTTTTCCCCTAATTCTCCCCCTTTGACATCAGCAAAAAGGAGGAAGGTAAGAGATAAGGAAACCAGGGAGGATGAATGAAATAACATTCCATGCAATGGTTCAGGAAATGAGCAGGTTATAAATCAACCCTTGGGATATAAGAGTCAACAATGTGTATGCTTGATTAAATCTAGGTTTAACAGTTATAGAAAGTGGAGTAAAGCAACTGACTTCCGAAAAATAGGGCTATAGACTCCGTTTATAGCAATGAACCTAAAACACATAGTCATAATAAACTAAGTCAGGACAGTACCCTATTGATTTCAGAAACAGTGAATATCAAGGAAAGTCACTTGAATTTGTATTGAAGTTAAACAGTTAACACTCAATGACTTTTGTTATCTAAGGGTTACAACAGTTCCTTTTTCTGATTCTGAACTTAGTGAACAGATCAGTGGCATTTATACCGTTGACATTAGGTGTATATTTTGATCAGAGGCAGGTACCCCCAGTTACTAGGTATAAACTACTTGATCTATTTCATGTCAAAATTTACAAAGACAGTTCGCACCTTTGACGTTAAGGGTACACCTTGATTAGAGGCCAGTACCCCTAGTTACTTAGTGAAACTACCCATGTAGATTTGATCAAGGATACAGAGTTAATCTGAATCACTTCATGACTTAAGGTATTCTCCATTTCTTTGATGGAGGTCTCAGTTTCTCAGTGTAACTTAGTCATTGCTCTGCCACTTTGTTTATTTCTTTTTCTTTTATGATCTTATTTCTGCTGCCCTTATGATTTTTAGAGTGACTGTTTAAAGATAATACACACTCTAGTCTTCTGGATCTTGACTTCACTAAGTCTGTTATGTTCAGGTACAGTGAAGACCTTTCAATTCTAACCATGCGAAAACAAAGTTAAGAGCAATAAATAGTTTCGAACACCTTATTTTCTGATGGACAGTCTCTGAACTCTTCAGTTTATTAAGGTTAAACCTTCAATTCAGTCAAGAAGCAACCATGATTCTTATAAAGGAAGGGTTGCAATAACTACAGCTTACTGTAATGAACCTATAGCAAGATTGTTATCTAATCAAAGTGATACCAAGTGATAATGATACCAATTGATAAAAGGTGATAATGATGCATAGGAGCAGCTCAAAAAGGTTCGCAAGATTATATGGACTGATATCAAAGGATAATTATATCTGAAAAAGGAGGAAAGGTTAGGAGAAGTTGATTAAAGATCAGACTTAACAGCACTCCCCCAGACATCGCTATGCATTAACTCAAGTTGTACCGACTCTATATGCAGATGGTATAAAGATGCACCGACTCTGACATATGTGATATGCAAGATGCACCGACCTACATGCAACATGAACATAGGATGCACCGACCTTCATGCTGTTTAAAACACCAAATGCATCGACTTCATGCTGAAAGCTTATGCACCCCGGTGAAAATGTGCATCAACTATGTGTAGAGTGTGCTTCTACATAAAGTCTATACAAGGCAATTGATTGACTGTATGCACAACCATCCGTCAACTATATGCCCAACTCTGCATCGACTTCAGAGATAGTATGTGTAAGATGTGCAGCCACTTATGTACTCAGTCCACAAGTGATTATTCTATCATCGAGCAACCCTATTCACAGGTTCAAGAACAGGCAAACACAATTATTTCAAGCACTCTAAAAGACATCCCAAGAAAAAAATTAGTCATTTTCCTACTGAAATTTACAAAGCCCTAGTTCTCTTCTTAGATATCTAAATCTTTCATTTCCAAGAGGTTTTGTAAAAATATCAGCAACTTGTTTTTCAGTTTCAACAAAGACTAATTCAATTTCACTTTTGCTCACAACATCTCTAAGAAAATGATGTTTAATATCAATGTGCTTGGTCCTAGAGTAGTGAACATGATTTTTAGTAAGGCAGATGGCACTAGTTTTATCAGATAAAATAGGAATGCATCCCAGAATTATCTGATAATCTGAGAGCTGATGTTTGATCCATAGTACCTGGGCAGCACAATTCCCTGCAGCAACATATTCTGCCTCTGCAGTGGAGAGTGCTACAGTGTGTTACTTTTTGGAGGCCCAAGATACTAGACAACCACCTAAGAATTGACAATATCCACTAGTGCTCTTCCTATCTATCCGACACCCAGCATAGTATGCATCAGTGTAAGCTATAAGCTCTAACTCACACCTAGCAGGGTACCAAAGATCAAGTTCTTGGGTGCCTGACAGATACCTAAAGATCCTTTTCACTGCACTAAAATGAGACTCCTTAGGACTAGCCTGAAATCTAACACATAAATATACTGCAAATTGTATATCATGCCTAGATGCAGTGAGATACAAAAGGGATCCGATCATACCTCTATACAGTTTTTGATCCACTGGGTTACCTTTTGTATCTTGATCAAGACTTGTGGAGGTACCCATAGGAGCTGCAATGTCCTTGAGGTTTTCGAGCTTGTATTTCTTCAGGAGGTCCCTAATGTATTAGGACTGGGTGATAAAGGTTCCATCTTTGGTTTGAGTCACCTGCAATCCAAGAAAGAGTTTCAGCTCACCCATTGAGCTCATTTCAAACTCTTGTGTCATTAAGTCAGAAAATTTCTTACACATCTTTGGGTTAGTTGAACCAAAAACAATGTCATCCACATAAATCTGAACAATAAGTATGTCAGGGTGACTTACCTTTGTAAACAACGTTTGGTCAATCTCACCTCTCGAGAACTTCTTCTCGGTAAGGAATTTGCTGACCCTGTCATACCAAGCTTTAGGAGCTTGCTTCAAACCATAGAGAGCTTTATTCAACTTATATACATAAGAAGGGAAATCTGAGCATTCAAAGTCAGGAGGTTGGTGGACATAGACATCCTCTTTAATTTCTCCATTGAGAAAGGCAGATTTTACGTCCATCTGCTGGAGAGTTATTCCAAGGGAGCATGCATAAGCTAACAAAATTCTGATAGCTTCTATCCTAGCTACAGGGGCAAATGACTCTTTAAAGTCAATACCGAATTCTTGGTTATACCCCTGAGCAACAAGTCTGGCTTTATTCTTTACTACATTACCTAGCTCATCAGTTTTATTTCTAAAAACCCATTTAGTTCCAATGACAGTCCCATGATTAGGAGGTGGGACTAGGTACCACACATTGTTCCTGTCAAACTGATTAAGCTCCTCGTGCATGGCGTTGATCCAATGCACATCCTTTAAGGCATTGTCAATGGACTTGGGTTCTACATGAGAAACCAATGCATATGTATTTAATTCATGTTGATCTCTAAAGTAGCCTCTAGTCCTAGGGGGTTCATTTAGGTTACCAATGACATTACTTACTGGATGATCTCTTAAAAATCTGATATTGATAACTTGGTTACCTTGATCTTCATTTACCTCCCCCTGAACAGCAGGCTCTTCTGCATTGTTTTCTTCTGGCTCTTCTTCTTGATCTGATTGGTCTGCCGATTGTCTTTCATTTAATATTTCTCCATCATCTTCTTTCCTGCACAGACCATTGTCACACTTAATCAGGGACTCATCAAAGACTACATGTGGAGATTCTTCAACCGTTTTAGAATTTGAATTGTACACCCTATATGCTCTAGTGGTTTCAGAATATCCTAAGAACAAGCTCGGATCACTTTTACGTTTAAACTTATCAAGATCTCTTTTATCATTAACATGGATAAAACATTTACATCCAAAAACTTTAAAGTAAGCAATTGAAGGTTTCTTACCCTTGAGGATTTCATAGGGTGTTTTCTGAGTGAACAACCTTACCATGGCTCTATTTATTACATGACATGCAGTATTAACTGCTTCTGTCCAAAATTTTCTTGGTAGGCCACCTTCAACTAGGAGTGTTCGGGCCATCTCCACAAGAGTCCGGTTCCTCCTCTCCATCACTCCATTTTGCTCTAGTGTCCTTGGTGAGGAGAACCGATGAGTAATCCCATTGACCCTACAAAATTCATCAAATTATGAATTCTTAAACTCACCTCCATGATCAGATAAAATATTTTCAATTGAATTTTCATTTTTCTATTTTATTTTCAAATAGAACTCCTGAAATTCTATGAATGCATCATTTTTATTTGTAAGGAAACAGACCCAAGTATACCTAGAGAAGTCATCAACTAGGACATATTCATATCTCCTCCCTGACAAGCTGACTGATCGTGTGGGTCCAAATAGATCCATATGTATCAGCTCATAAGGTTTAAGGGACATGTTTTTAGTTCTTGATTTAAATGACTTTCTTGTCTGCTTGGACTGTGTGCAAGCACCACACACCTTATTTTCCTTCTTGAAAGAAATTTCAGGGAGTCCTCTAACCATGCTATGTTTATTCAATTTATGCAAAACAGTATAGCTGGCATGGCCTAATCTACGATGCCACAGAAATGCTAAATCATCTTTATTTGCAGTAAGGCATAGATTAGAATGAGCTAAATCATCTAAATCTACCAAATAAATGTTATTCACCCTTTTTCCTGAGAATTTAACTACATCAGAATCAGGTTCAATGATTTTGCAATAATGAGAATCAAATACTACCTTGTGTCCTTTATCACAGAGCTGGCTGATACTGAGTAAGTTATATGCTAGACCATCAACCAGCAGTACTTCTTCAATGCAACAAGTAGTACACTTACCTACCTTACTTGACCCGATGATTTTACCCTTTGTATTTCCTCCGAAGGTGACAAGACCTCCATTCTTCTCAGTCAACATGCAAAATTTGGCCTTGTCTCCTGTCATATGCCTAGAGCAGCCACTATCAAGATACCACATATTGCTCCTGGCTGCCAGGCATACCTGCAATCACAATCAGGTGGAGAATTTTGGAACCCAAAATTGTTTGGGCTCCGAAGCAGAAATAGAACAATTTAAGCAAGATAGCAATTCTTTAGGAATCCACATTTGTCTAGACATGGTTGGCTTAGTGGAATTCCTAACATTCTTTTCATCATTTTTCTTTTTCTCAGCACCAACTGATTGAACCTTCTTCTTCTGATGATGTGGTTTTTGTTGAGTTCTGGCACCATCTTTATTACCAGCATGATTACTTTTGTGCCAGTGCCCAGGCCAATAGGTACTCAGATAATTACGGCCTGCAGTGGTCCTAGGCTGACCAAAGAAGACCTGTCTATTAGGACCCCATGTCCTAAACTGACTGGCCCAGCTAGCAAAATGAGGTCTATGCCAGTGAGTGGGAAAAGATTGATATCTAGACCTCCCCTGGACTTGATTCCATCCAGTCCTATAGAATGGTTGTGGTTGTTTCTGAGGATAGGTGTAATAGGTCTGGACCTTGGGCTGGTGAGTATGGCTAGTTTGCCCCCGAGCAGTATTAGGTCTCCCTTGCATTTTTCACCCACTAGACTTTTGTACAGGTTTGTATTGGGTCTTCTTCTGGATAGGTGATGGTGGTGGAGACTTGGTGATCTTGCCCTGGAGTTTAAATTTGCTTGGAGGCTGACCCCGAACCTGAGACTTACTTTTGGGTAAAGGGCAGGATCTACTAGCCTCACCAACCTTCTGTTTACCTTTATCCTTGGCACTGGACATTTTCAAATTAACAATTTTTGAAGCAGAATTTTCATTAACCATTTTTATAAGAGGTCCCTTCCTTTTCTCTGCCACAAATGATATGGTTTTCATGGCAAGGCTTTTCGTGCCAATTGAGTTAAATCCAAGACCTTCTTTTATGAAATTCACCTTTGACCCTAACAGAGCATTGAGATTATCTGTGCCTTGGGTCATATTTTCTATAATTTTCCTTTTATCAACATTTTCTTTTTCTAAATTTTCAACTGTTTTCTTTAATTCAAAATTCATACACAAAACAACTTCATATTTCTCATTTGAAATTTTTTCTTTATTTTCAAATATTTGAACTCTCAACTTCAAATCATCGATGACATTCTTTAACCATTCATTTTCCTTTCTAGAATCTATTAAAGCATGCTTCAATTCATCATCTTCAGCACATGAAAATTTTAAACTATTATTTTCCGATTACAGACAGGCAATTTTATCAGACATGGTTTTATCATTCATAAGTGAGTTTATTTTCTTCTTCAAATGCCTGTTCTCCTTTCTAATATCCACTTTATCGAGCAAGTCTCTGTAGGCATCCTCCCAATCAGAAATTGTATAGTGCTCAAAAGGAGATGATACCTCATCGGAGTCTCCTTCTTCTTCTTTGTCACTTTTGGCCATCAGGCAGACATGCTTTTCTTCATCCTCGCCCTCTGAGGTGGTGCTCAGTGTGCCCTCGTCCTCATCGCTCCAAGTACTAATCATGGCTTTTCCTTTTCCTCCTTTCTTCCTTAGTTTCTCCTTCTGCCTCTAGAGCTCTGGACAATCTGCCTTCATATGTCCGGCCTTCCTGCAGTGATAGCAAACATTAGTATCAGGTTTCTTCACAGGGGTAGACCTATACCTGTTATATCACCGGCCGTTGAATTGTCTTCGGCCAAAATTTCTGCCTTCCTTTCTCAAGAATCGCTTGAACTCTCTGGTCAACATAGCAAGTTGGTCTCCATCTATTTCTGACCTAGATAGATTGCTATGCTCGCTTGATGATTCACTGTGGCTGGATCTGCTTGTTCTGCTGGAACTAGCCTTCAGCACGATTGGTTTCTTCTTATTCTTGAGCTCCTCAATTTTGGGAATGTTCATCTCATATGCCATTAGAGAACCTATTAACTCGTCAACTTTTATCGTCTGAAGATCTCTTGACTCCTCGATCACTGTCGCCTTTATGTGCCAGACAGGAGTCAGAGACCGCAAGATCTTCCTTACAATCTCGTAGTCAGAATAGCTCTTTCCCAAATTCCTCAGACCGTTAGTTATGATCGTCAGACGAGCATACATCTCAGTCACAGTCTCACCAGGTTTCATCCGGAATGCTTCATATTCAGAGACCAACATATTAGCCTTGGTCTCTCTCACCTGTGATGTCCCTTCGTAGATAACCTCCAATGTGTCCCACATCTCCTTGGCGGTTTTGCACGATGACACTCTGGAGAATTCCGTGGGATGAAGTGCGCACTGGATAGAGTTGACGACACTCCAGTTCAAAGTAGACTTTCTAATTTCCTCTTTCGTCCAAACCTCTTCATTCTCGTGCAGTTCGAACGGTCCCTTGCTCACTACCCTCCAGATCTCGTAGTCTTTCACCCTCAGAAAGACCTGCATTCTATTCTTCCAGTAGGCATAGTTAGAGCCGTCGAAGTATGGAGGCTTGGAGGTTGAATGTCCTTCTGCTGTCATTCCCTTAGCGTTCATGGCCGTTCCTCTTTAGGATGTTAGTCCCTGAAAAAGAGTTAGGCTCTGATACCAACTGATGAGAGTCTGTGAACGATCTAGAGGGGGGTGAATAGATCAATCACCCAATAAAATTGACTGCAGCAGTTTCAAGTACGGAAATAAAACAAACTGATGCCGGACGGCAGAAAGATAAGCTAAAGCGATCACAGAAAGCCAACTCAAGCAGATCTGAACTTAAACGATCCTAAACATGCATCTACTGTGGATGGAAGATATAATCAAGAGGCACAACAATTCGCAAGACAAACGCACAATAGAAAGGAAATTTTTAAGGTGGTTCGATCTCAAACCTGAGATCTACGTCCACCCCACACTCCAAACTAGAATGTGGCTTCACCGCTAATACACAGCTTCGCTGATCCACAGCTTCGGGGTCACAACCCTACAGACAACTGGGCATTACAGCTTATGCCGTCCAGAGGAATCCTCCTCTGCAAACCGCTGGGGACTTATAGCTTCACCCGTCCAGAGGAATCCTCCTCTGCCCGCTGAGCATTACAGCTTGCTCTGCTGACACACAGCTTGAAAACAAGATTTCAAAAAATAAGATAGAAACAAACGAAAAATAAGAAATCCCCAGAGGGAATGTAGCTCACAATGAGCAATATCAGTTCTGGTATCTGAACCAAGAGACTGATGAACAAACATTCAGAGTAAATCTCTCAGACTCCTCTCTCTCAACTCTCTACTTCTCTTCTTCTCTCTTTCTTCTCTTTCTCTTGTCTCTGGATCGTGCAGGCTCTCACTGCTTCTACACTTCTTGATCTGATTTTTATCTCAATGCCACAAATCATCACTTCAGATGGAGAAGTCTTCTTGTTATATAGCAGCAACAGATAGGTGGGCGTGTGTCCTCCACGATTCCCGCCCAAGCACCTTGACCACGTGGCAGTATTTCGGCCTGTTGTAATACACGTGTCACGATCCTGGCACATCCTACATTCTTGGATTACGTGCCCTTTCGTAAGTTCCTCGACCAGAAGTCCTGTCAGATCAGACTTGTCATTAGTTTGAGTTAATCTGAAAGGAAAGACAGAAAGACGCACCGAGTTAGTTCGAGAATTGAACTAAGCATGTACAGACTTGATGCGTATAATACAGTTTGCATGCAGGAAAGTATGCACATTGAAGATGAATGTACGGACACGCCATTAAAGAGTGTTCAGACTTTGTGTGCAATGTACAAACAATGCATTGACTTGCTGTGCCTAGAGTTTAATCATGAATACAGAATGTACAGACTCTGATAGGCTGATGTATGGACTTAAACGCTCGAATCATCAGAGGTTGTACAGACTTTTGAAATGATGCACGAACATTGATGCTCATATCAGCACCGGTTGTACAGACTTGCCACCAAAGAATGTACAGACTTTGAGTGCATGGTACAACAGATGTACAGACATGCCGTCGAAGAATGTACAGACTTGTTCAGTCATCAAGGCAAACGAGTGCAGACATAGTATTCAATTGCACGAACAGAATGTATAGACTTTGAGTGCATGGTAAAGAGTGTACAGACTTAGCAATGAACTATGCATTGACCTATCTAAGTTGTCCTCTATATGCATGCATAATATGCATATATGCACTGAACCAGGCACTGACTATATGACTGCACTAATGCAAGATATGAACAGATGAAGGCATGCACAGACTTTATGACTGAATGAAACAACACTACACTAATTCAAGATATGCTATGTAGCAAACGCGCATGGGCTTGTGGACTTGTACCAATACAGAATGTTGTATAGACTTGAGTTGAAGCAACTGATGAATGCACAGATGCACCGAGTATGCATGTGTTTCTACAGAGATAATGCTAGAACACACAACGCAATGCCCATACAGCGTCAACGGATGATGAATATGCACACAACATGTTCGATGGAATGACATGCAAATAAGATGCTCAATCAATCATCATTCATACTCATAGTGCTTGCTGACATCAAAACCACAGGGGCACAACATGTTTAACTCCTTAGCATTTTCGACGTGTTGGGGACGATGTTCTTACTCCTAGACACTATAAAATAATTTATTTCTAATTAGTGTTCCTCTAATAACAAAATTTAGCAACCCAAAACTTACACGTTCTTATCCTTCTTCTTCTTCTTCTTCTCCTACTCTCCTTTCGTTGCTTCCCTCTCTCACTCTCACTCTCCTTGCCTATGGAAGAACAAATAAAATAAAGGAGATAAGGGAAAAGAAAGAGTGGTTTAGATAGGCCATCCTCGTCACGACCATAATGGGGAAATTTTTAATCAAAATCTACTCCACTATCAACATCCTTCACCAATTTCCCATGCAAACACCACATAAGCCTTTCAGGTTCTTCATTCACTTGTGATTACATCTCTATCCACCTTCCACCTATCACAAACCACCAGAACAACCCACAACCAACTTTCCAGCACATATAAAAATGATATTTCAATAATTCTATCAAACTTCCTCCAACAACCCTTAGCTCGACCAAGCTCGGCCAACAACACTTAGCATGGCCAACAACTCATAGCTCGGCCAACAATACTTAGCACGGCTTGACCAACAACACTTAACTCCACTCGGCCAACAATACTTAGCTCAACCAACAATGCCTAGCTCGGCCAAGAACACTTAGCTCGGCCAACAACACTCTCGATCAACAACACTGCACTTTTGTTACATAATATTTTTGAGCTAAAAATAGTGAAATATGAAAAAATGCTCAACATGAGACTTGTAGATAATTGGATTATCTTTCCAACGAGTATAAATCTATCTCATTTGAACAATGTTACGCAAAGTTATGCCATAAATCAATGAACTTCACATTTAAATTAATTTATAGCACTAACGGGCTCAACTAACTAAATGTGACTACCTATTGGGTTGCTATTAAGAAATCTAATATGATTTTGAGCTTCCAAACTAATGTTACAGATTTCGATAGGGTCTAGTCGCATGTTGTATGCTTCTTCTTAGTAGCTTCCAACTAATTAGGATAGTTAAAAATGTTTCAACTAGATTTCTATTGATTGTCCTTTGCAAGGTTCTAGTTGAGCATTTAACATTTTTCTAGTTGAACAAATTTATCAAAGAATTTGATTGGATAAGGCTCCAAGTGAGTAAAGATTTTGATTGAATATCAACTTGAATATAAAGCATTTACGATATTCAACTGTGTTTCATTTGTTTGGCTTTTATTCTTTATTTAAGCCTGAATATATTTTCCTTGTGTTTTCTACTATATTCCTGTGCAGTTCATTACAATATTACTTTTGTGTAAATTGTTCTCATCATTCATATTAAACACATAAAACATGATCCTTCATGAGTAGGGGATCAACTGCTATTTCCAATTTGAGGGTTTGTTCCAATTTTCTTTTGATTTCATTTTGCTCTTACCTAGTCTAGTGAAAACTAGAAGTATAAGCCTAGCTAGTTTGACCTTTATGATTGTTTATAAAATACATTAATAAGGAAAAGGTTTTCTTACATGCTTTAGATAAGTGTAACCGCCTAGAATTTGAACCTGAACATTCTTGTTTAATTCATTTATATTTGTATGGAGTATTGATAATTGAAAAGTCCTATTCATATTTTGTTTAATTCATTCCTAAAAAATGCATAGAAATATTTTGGCTATTTTCATTGGCAATTAATATTATCTTGATTTATCTCTTCTTATCAGTAAGATTATCTATCCAGTGTTGTTTTGGTGAAGTGGGAATGCATTTCTTCCCTGAAGAGGTGCACACACTCCCATGACTCCTTAAGTAGTTTGCAAAAAAAGTAATAATAATAATAATAATTATTATTATGATCTTGATTTGATTTAAGCTGTACCATTATGGAGCCTATTATCTATTGAGTCATTAAGAATCATTCTCCCCACCACTAGTATCCAGCCTCTAAAGATAAATATGGAAGCTAAATTTGAAATACTTGAGTTCGAAATTGACTTAAAAGTGTTAGGAGAAGGTAGGACATCAATAGATTGATTGTCAAGATCCCCACCCATAGGAGATGGTTTACTACATCCAAGATCATGAAAACTTTTGTAGGAAATCATTTACTATGCCAACATCGTGGCAGTTTTTTTCTATTATATATATAGGAAAAGATTGCAACCTGAGATTTCCATCAGACACTTCTAGCACAAATGTTATTGTCATTTGTTACTCTGGGTAATAGGGATAAGTCACAATTAGGAACTGAAAGTATATATAGTCTTTAATATAGAACACCACAGGTCATCATATAATTATTAAGATGGCTGATTGTAGTGTCTTAATTTGGATAAATTGACTAGGAACTGGTAATTATTTCACATAATATAATCTCTCTCTCTCTCTCTACGCGCGCGCGCGCGCGCAGTATGTGTATCTTTCTTTGGCTAGGTGGGGCCTCTCATTACATCAAATTCAATAAATGCGTGGATTGGATGTCCACATACTAATTATAAGGGGGAGGAAATAAATGACTTAACTGATCAAGGGCAAGAAGAACCATATATGCCATGGATACACATTAGCATCACTAGTAGTGGCGGTAAATGTGTTGGTCTGTTGGGAAAATTTAGGTCATTCAAAGCAAGTAGTGTTCGGTAAGAGTGCACAAGAGCCCATATGAATCGAAATTTTGAAGATCAAAATTCAAATCGGATGTGATTGGTACCATAGAGATCTAAGAAGGAGGTTCAAAAGATCTCATATTAGAAACTACAAAGATGGACATGTGCTTATAAGTAAGACCCAAGTCTTCTCTTTTAAGGGTCCTTTTACTAATAAAAAATGACAAAATCTTAGCCGCCCTCAGAGGTAGCGGGGATAATACCTCAAAGGAGACCCCAAATTTGTATGTTTTCATTGACGCCGTCTGTGGGAAGACCCCAAGCTTGGAACTGAGCTGTCCGAGCTTTCGGTCCACCTCAGCGCGCACCTTGGCCTGCGCCACCTCACCCATCTCCGCCCGTGCCGGGATGTCTACAAGCTCGGCCCCTAGTTGAGCCAAGAACTAGCCTCCCTCCATGACCCATCTGTGGGAAGACCCCAAGCTCGGAACTGAGCTGTCCGAGCTTTCGGTCCCACCTCAGCGCGCCCCTTGGCCTGTGCCGCCTCACCCATCTCCGCCCGTGCCGGGATGTCTACAAGCTCAGCCCCTAGCTGAGCCAAGAACAAGCCTCCCTCCATGACCCGCCTGCCTTGCTTGGCGGCAATAACCTTCAGGAAGGCCAGCATCAGTCGTTGCTTGGGATCCTTCCGCTTAGATCCCCGTCGCTCCCGTTTGCCCTTATCCCGGGTGACAAAGAGGCCCTCGATCCCTTGGGCTTCAGGAGAGGCAGAAGCATCTCGAGCGACAATCGCCGTATCTTCCTCAACTCCCTCCCCCAAGTTGATTTCGGGCAGGCGATCTTCGTCGGCGCTGCAAAAAGGCTCAGTCGACCAACGAGGAGCTGTCAGGAAAAGGCCCGACATGTCAGCACGCATGATCGAGCATCTAGAGTTCTTACCTCATGAGCTCCGCAATTGACTACTGGTGGTTTGGAAGAATCTTGATACCCTCCTCGACTTTTGGGGAAATCACTGAAAGCCATACTTCCATGCCAGAAGGAAGCTACAGGAAAGGCTCGAGCGGATATCCATGCCAAGACTCATGTAGTTTGGCGGGAGAATAGTGCCGCCAGGGGAGCCGATAGCGGACTTCGTGTTCCTTCACCTCCACCTCATTGAGCCCACTGCGGAGACCCCCTACGCTCCGCCATGGAAGATTCGGGAGAGGGTGACGAAAGGCCGAAATCTGAGGAGTTTACAGAGGGAGGAAGTTAACGAATCGCCTCCGCAGTGGTGTCTGCAAGCTAAGCGGAAGCCTTGGCTATCTCTCGCTTGTTCTGATCGCCCTCTCGGAGTATGAATCTCCCTATAAACTCGCAAACGCAGAAGGAGAGAAAAATCCTAACGGAGAATGCATGGAGCACAGGCGTCGAGGGTACTTGTAAATCATGAACGACCCTGGGAGGACCGGCGCCAAGTAGCGGCCGGAGAAGGTGGGGAGTACAGGCGTCGAGGGTACTTGTTAGCCCTAAATGACCCTGGGAGGACCGCCGTGGCATCTCAAAATCACAAAAGACGCCTCTGAACTGGTGCGCAGTGTGTAATCATTGCGCTCGAGCCCCCACGCGTTGGGACAGCCACATTAATGGCCCCCAAGAATCAAAGTGGGGACAACTCACGGTCAAATCCCCATCCGAGCCACTATCCCGATATACTCTCTACTCTCCGAGCCCATTTTCTGGCTCGGGAGTAGGGGGCGCAATTGGAGAGGAGAAAAATAGCGGCTCAAAACATGCACGGCCCAAATGGCCCGTCGAGGTCTGAACGGCCCAGTGAGTGACAGCCCAAACTAGGCCCACTACACAGGAGGCCCAACTCATTCGGACATACCCAACTCACCTAGATTTAGCTCGGCAAGCCTGACCGTCGGCACCCCCTATGCTCGGGGAAAGACCAAAGGTCGGCCAAATATAGCCAGTCTCAGGTGGATGAATACTCCCTTAGAGAGCGCCCCGAACGAGTATTAGAGTTGGGATTTGGACCGCTATTTTTCCCCTCTCCAGGTACCAACTGAAACTCGAGTTTTAGAGTCATATAATACAAGTTGATTCGAATAATTCACATCCTAATTGGGTATTGGTGAGTAATGATCGAGATAGAGGAGTAGGTCAAGGCAAAGGGCGAAAGATAGAAAAAAGGCAATAGGTAAATGCATCTATACAAAGGTGGACATGCCCAACGTACAGGTGGTCAACATGCATGTGTGAAGATATAAAAGACCCATTCGCTCAAAACACAGAGGCGATCTTATCTGGGTTTGGGGATAGACTATAGATGGATGCCGATCAGGTGGGATGCATCTCCAGCCACCCGGACCCTGCAGCCGGTGCCTGGCCAGCAGCAAAATCAACCCCACCTAGGAAAAATGCTCTTTGAACGGAATGCCAGTGAGAGAGAAGAGAACCATGCACGCACGACCCCGCCCGCCATCGGACCGCGTTTGACCAAAACTAAGAGGGGTCTATATATACCCAACGCGCACTGCGGAATCAAACGCGCGCTTACCCATCTGTACGTAAGATCTTTCACAATATCGCATTGCCTAGTTCATTAATTTGATGTTCTTATGGCTCGCTGTGCCCATAGATTCTTCTCCCTTCATCTTTAGTTAGGAATAATAATGACTCATCATCACGTAATTAGTATGTAGACGTCGGGGAAGGGGAATTAATGCTAGCTCTCCACATAGTAGATCAGGGGAAGACTTCTTTAAAAAAATTGAAAAGTTACGTACCGAACGTAATCTGCATGTAGACTTCAATCATGATCAATTTATTTAACAGCTGCATGCTCGTTAACTCATTTAATTATGTACTCTCCATGTATAACTAGTTCTAGTGAGATCATGCATGGGACGTGAAATCTCTCACCTGAATGAGGATATTATATATATATAGAGAGAGAGAGAGACGGAAGTTGATCTTATTCTTCAACCACTAAGTTGGTTTGTACGATATGATTAATCCACAATCTCGTCACTATCAAGAACATCCGAGTGCAAGTGGCGACATAATATTCGCTGTTACCGCTGGATCTACACAACCATCGACAAAGATCAATTAGACAACACGCAGTCATCGACAGCTATACGTACGTGATTCTTAATTTGCCCACCGTACGTACAAGGCCTTATGTGAAGCCTGACGGACACGGTTGGACATGCCTCACCTGAAAGCTAGGCGTAGCTTAATTAGGTTAGCTATTGCATGCGTCCGTCAAAGTCACACAGATCGATCGGGAAGCATCTGGTTTCTGTCTCCAAGTCGAAAAGGTGCCAAACCCACTGTCTGCCTCACCATGTGGACCAAACTTTTCGTGAACTGAGTTCGACTGCCATTATTTTTTTTTTGGTTTTTTTTTTGTGTGTCTTGTATGGAAATGCAAGCATATATAACACAAAGTCCTGTTCTTTTCTCTTCAGTCCTTTGTGAGGGGAAAGCATATATGTGGAACAAATCTTTAGAGGGAGTGTAAATGAGGCCTCTTTCTACTGAATGGCCATGATTTTAATTCCTTGGCACTAAATGCCAAGGTAATTAAGAGTATTATTATTCTATCCTTGTCAGCCAACATTGTAAAGGAATAGATCTCCAATTATTTGAAAAAATGAGAAATATCTCACCCTTCTCTTGTAAAATCATTTTATGATCAACTCAAACCAGTTTTCTGAAAGGGGCTATGTTGCAAAAAAGACGCTTAATTAATTAGCTGCATATGTAGGGACTTCACGAGCCACTCCATTCCCATATTTGTTCTGGGCTTCTACAATATATTTATCGACAATTGATCAGTTATGGTTAGCATTTCCGTTCAATAACATATGATATGAAAGCCAGATATGCAGCCATGAGTAATGCCTGTTTAGCCTCATGGTCTGAGAGCACAGCTCGTCATACAATTTCATCCTGGATTCCGGGATCATTGATCATAAGGGAGCTAGGGAGGTGCTGGCGATTAACTCAAGTTTTTGGTAGTCCATGTTTCGGTTCAGTAACATGCAAAAGAAATCATAGCTTAATTACATATTCTATTCAACTTACATACTACCTCCAACTGGGGGTAACATAAATTGATGACATACATATGTATATATGTAACAATAGAAATAAAACTAGTATTTATAAATATTAAGGATTTCAAATATTACGCTCTTTGAAAATTTGACCATTTTTTCCAAATTATTTCTAATTCTGAATTATTTCTAATTCTGCTTTTTGTAAAAAAGTTGGGCAAAACTATGATCTGATCCTGACCATGTGTGTCCGGCCAGGAAGCACTACCAAATAATAACATATATAATTTCAGGAAAACATGATATGAAGCTAGATCAAGGACCAAATAATAAAAGCTGTTCAGCTAAAAGGAGAGCTGTACATGTTGGACAGATTATATATAATCTAGATTTAAAAACTTTTGCATATCCTTAATTAAACGAATTATTTTATCTTCCTATTCTTCGTGGATTGCCCATAATTCCATAAAGTCCTCCTGACTACAGCCGTGTAAGGATGCACTCATAGCTAGATTGCGAGGAACAGGCCGGTTCACGCAGAGTTTCGGCTAAAAAAATTAAAGGAAAAAGGCCGGAAAGCCAGTTATGAGGGAGCACATACAAAGTAATATAACTAATGAACAACAGAGAGGTGACAGGCCTGGATGTTCTGAATAAGTTTCTTATCGTCAGAAGTCCAGCCATGTAAAGCAGTACTTATGTACTCGATGATCACGTACGTCAGGCGCACCCACCGCGCAGCAGCTTCTGATCTCTGTACGCCATTTTTTTCTTCGATTGCAGTTGTTCTCGTTTGCCACATGTTCTCCAATTGTGCAGTTGGTTTAGACCAAGGATCGATGGAAAAGATTGTTCTCTTTATACTGAAAAAGAAATATCCCTACGGTCGGATCTGGGGCTTTTGTTTGAGAGAGATCTCTAATATATGTAGGAGCAAGCTAGATCGTCACATGTCCTATTAATTTTTCCTCTTTTATTTTTAATCTCTTTAAATAGAATTTAATATTTAATATTAAGCAGGTTAATCATCGTCATATTTACATTGTTTATCTTAATTGAAATCGACTAAAAAAGTTGTAGGTATGAAGAGAATTCTGTCAAGATGTGCGACAATCTCCTGCTGGAATTCAGTGGATCTTGTGCACCCGTACGTTGCAGCCAAGTCAGAACTCACCGCGGCCGTGGGGAGCCGCTCTCGCGACTCTCGTGGGCAAAGCGATGGAAAAGAAGACGGTGGACGGGCTGGTGATGGGGTGGAAACGAGGACTCCACTCACACTCTTTGGATTCTCCCTTTGACTTCTTTTGTCCTTTTCGACCCACCGCCTGTGCATAACGCGTTAACAAGTACATCGATCTTGTAGTCCATGTCTCTCCTCTCTTCCCTTTTGCTAAAACTGAAGTCGTTCCAAAGGAAACATGAACAATAATTAATTAGGGCTCCCACACAAAACACTCCACAAGTTCCCTCGGGAAAGGGAAGGACACTATAGCCAGTGAAACCCATATATAGAGGGAGAGCATGAAGGCCATCAGTAAACATCTCACACTGAATAAGAAGAATCGGCCGGGAAGAAGGACTTGAATAATATTATTATCTTTGTGTTAAACCCTTAGTTCAAGAGGTTAAACACAGAAAAATAAAATTCTGGCTCCCATACATATATCACCAGCCCCCTTCTCCAATGTATCCTACCTAATTAACATGCTACGAAAATCTACAATCTGGGAAGGGGGGTCCTTGAAGATTAATGTCCTCACATTACATTGCATCCAACAGTGTTCTCATCGTTGAAGTAGTCTCCAAACTGCGGAGGTATCGATGGGACGGGCGCCGGTGGTGGTGGGTAGTGGTAGACCAGCGGCGAATGATGGTAGCAGTGATCCTGTAAACAGCACGGCGGCGGCGGCGGCGGGGCAGCATAGGCGGTTGCAGTACCGTAGTATGTCACAGGGGCAGGGTAATTAGGTTCCACCGCGTAGTAGAGACGGGGGGCGTAAGCCGGCGCCATGCCTCCGGAGTCTTGGACCATGCTGGGGTTTACTACATAATTCACCTGAGGAAGAGCAGTGACAGTGGTGGGTAGAGAGGAAGTAGTGCAGTTAGGGTTTACGTTCTTCACTACTTCACTGCCAAGGTTCTCTGCCTCCTTCTGGGCCTTGCTCTCTCCTTTATCACCGTCTCCGCAGCAACGGTTGTCACCTTGCGTCGACTTGCTTTTGTCCTCCGATTTGGCGTTCTTCTCTTGTTCGCTGCCGCCAGATTTCTTGACCCCGTCGCCCGCGTCCTTCGCCTTCTCATTCCCTCCTCCTTTGACGGACACCTCGACTGGTGCTCCCTTCTCGACGCCAGTACTGTCGGATTTCTTCTCTTCCTTCTCTTGCTTCTTGGGCTCAGCAGGCCACACCTCTGCCGTCTTCCCACACTTTGCCAGCTTCTTGATAAGGGTCTGGGGTTCGACGTTGCCAAGGACGGTGACCTTGGGGAGAGTTGGGTGGATATCTGTTTTCAGAACACCTACACACGATGAGAGAGACCCATAAGAAAAAACATGGACCATTAATTTTGAAGTGGAAGGAATTGAAAGGGGAACAACTAATGAGGTGAAGCCGAAACAAAGAATTAATTCTGCATGATTTTGATAATAATCACAACATTAAGGAATAAGCTACGTTGTTTTGTACCTTTGATGCTCAGGGCCTTCAGTACTTTTTTTCTGCAGCCGTCGCAGCAGTTGACAGAGACCTTCAACTCAATCTTCTGGAAGAGAGCCAAGAACCCATGTCACTGACACTAGGGAGATCCAACAGCACTGAAAGAGAGAGACAGATGAGAAGGTTGGGTGGCAGTCGGAGCTGCGCTGCTCACCTTCACGTCTTCTTCCTTGGCCATGCCCGCCTGTGATCCCTCCCGGAAGAAGAGGGGAAGAAGGGAGTTCAAGGAGCAGAGCATGCGAGAGGAAAGTGGAGATGGGTGGTCTTCTTGAGTACATGGGTTTGGGTTGGTGGGACTTTATAGACAGGTCCGGGTGGGGTCATCCTCGGCATTCCCCACTTCTTTTTTTCCCTCTTCTCTCGCTATTTTTTTTTTTTTGTGCGTGTGTGTGTGCGTGCGCGCGCGTGTGACTGGAACGCCGCACATTGGGACAACTCATACCACGCATGTAAAGAGAGAAAGTGAACTTGTGGGATCTTTCCATGTTCCCAAAGTGCCCCCTTTTCATGCAAAATGTACACTGTCGTTCCTCCTCCAGCCCTACATTGACTCCACGGGTAATTGCGAGGAATGGGTTGGATTTTCTGGGAAAAGTGAAGGATTCGTTCATACTGTTTTGGGCGTCTGCTTTTGACGAGTCGGGTGTCGTTGGCCATGTTTTTATAAACCGAGTGGAGAGCAGCTTGGAATCGGCTGGTTGCTTGAGGTTTAAGGATGCTGATATTGGTGGGGGTGGCTTTCCTAGTGCCCACGAACACCGAGTCGTGAGTCGCAGGTCGAACCCACACCCGAGTCGGATCGGCCGGCTACCTTTGTTTCGAGGGCAACGGAAGCTTGGGTCACACCAGCTAGTCAAATCTTGTGGCAGTCTAGAGAATACATAGCATTAGTTTAAGCGAAGAATAATGTACTAGGAAATAAAATCAGCATCAAGCTAGAAAAGAATGAGACGGATGGAAGAAGAACGCTAAGCAATGAAGCCATATCTCAATAAACAAATGCAATATGGCATGGAGGTTAGTATCTAGTTCCATCATGTTTAATTAGCTAGTGATACGTGGTATTTGTTGATTAGCGAGGGCACACACACTCTCTCTCTCTCTCAAACACACACACACACGCACACACAGATCGTGGCCCCTAGCTGTCGGGGGAAAAGACAGACTTGAAGAATTTAGAATTGAAGAAGATGTACAATCAAGACAATATTAACTGATCACGTATACTAATAATAGTAGTCCTCTCTCTCTCTCTCTCTCTCTCTCTCTCTCTCTCTCTCTCTCTCTCTCTCTCTCTCTGTGTGTGTGTGTGTGTGTGTGTGTGTGTGTGTGTGTGTAATAATTTTGGAAATATTTTGAATATAAGTCGACGTCGTGGTCCCAACTGTCAAGTCAGAAGGGAGAGCCTAAGATCATCGATGTAGTATTCTTAATCTATGACAATATGAGTGATCACCGGAGCCCACGGATTACTGTGGTGGTCTCACCACCTCTCCTTTTGAGGAGGTCCCTAGTTCCATCCCATGTTCTCCCTCTCCATTTGAAATAAAGAAACCTAGCAGGAAAGAACATGGGTGATAAAAAAATCAATTGCAGGTTCCATATCCAAGGACTATAAGATCCAGCATGCATGTTTGTGTTGCACACATGCACTGACGTGCTGTATCCAATACGTAGGGATCGAGTTGGACAAGCTAGGCCTCAAATATGCGTACCCCTTTGTCCTCGATCGTCATAAAAAATATGGAAACTTGAAAGATGAAGGTTATGTTTTTCAGATATAACATAAATCTCCACACAACTTCTACGCTTGTAGAAATTTCAATCCATGGAATGCGCTTTCTTCTTCCGAAATGTATTCACCGGCATACGCATATATATACTTGGATAGGCTTCCTATATATATATGAAGCTCTATATTGTGGAAACAATGTCTAGTTAATTCGCAGGAAGCTCGTTTTGGTAAATGTGCATAACGCCCAATGAGAAGGAATTTTAGAGGCAAGAACACTTCAACTGCCTACACTCTATGATCGATCGACCCTTCTCAAAATATTTTTATAGCCAAATTCTACATCGATGCTACACATGCAGGCATTCATTATCTTTTACCCGTAATTTAATTAGGGGCGCGCAATACCACGTATATAGATAGAAACATATAATACATAAAGGATAATCTTATACTTGATTTTGGAAAGTATCACAACAATTTCCTTAACAAATGAATCACGTACATACATGAAAAGGCTTTACAAAACTTCTATTCGTATCGTTTGTGCTTACAAAAAGGGCACACAGCTGGATTTTTTTTTTAATTACCATTGACAACACAACCTGGGCGACTGTGATTTGTTGGATGCAAGTACAATTAAATGCATGTGAATTGTTTATAGTTGTGTGTGTGTGTGAGAGAGAGAGAGAGAGATTGTGGATGCATATATGCTGCAAGAGATCAATCAGAAAAATTGAGAAAGGGAGGAAAGAAAGGAGAGGCTTGAGTTAGTTGGGGATATTCCAGATGAAAAAAGGACGGGTGGTAAGTTTGTTCGAGGCTCGGGGCATGGCATCCACCCTTAGCAGGTTCTAATTAATGCCTTAACATCCATTCTCCCCCTTTTTTGACATCCGCACTTCCCGTCTTTGCCAGCTCCGTTCGTGTATATATAATTATTTGTGGTCATCCATCATCCCACCATTAACCGCTGCAAATTAAGATACTGCTGCTCGCTCCATCACACAAGTACGTACCTCTGCTTAATCAGTCCGCCGGATCCTTCCAGTGTCCGAGAAAATCGGAGCTGAGCAGTTCCCAATCATGGTTCGCAGACTCCATGATCTGTATTAGATTGGATCTTCCCTTATTTGGTAGGGCATGCCCGAGTCTCAATCGACTCGGCTAGACTCGGCGTGCATCATTTCCTCTCTCTTCTCTTCTCTCTCTCCCTCTTCCTCTCTCTCTCACTGTGACTCAGCCTGACTTGGCCGATCTTGAGGGTGATCCGCACCGTATCAAATTTTTTTAGACATGGGACGGCACGCCCGAGTTAGCTCGAGTCAGACCGAGTCGACGAACCATATTCCCAATTATTAAGCAAAGAAAGAAAGCTCGAACAAAGTTAGGCCGTTGATGATCTGCTTGAGTTCAAAGTCTTTGTTACGAACCAACTCGGTCGGTACGTCTTGCTTAACACACTTTGTACAATGGGAACCCCACATCTGTCTGGGTTAATTAGACCACTAGCTAGCTAGTTTGGACCCTAAGAAGATGCAGTCCAAGTCCAAGCCTATGGAGTGAGTGTATGGCTTTCTAATGATGTTGATCTCTCTCTTTGTTCCTCCCAGCTGTTGTAACTTGTAAGCTACTGTCTATGATGGGTTTCTAAGTGGGGGGTGGTGGGGTGGGGTGGGGATCTCATAAAGCCGAGAAGGGGACCAACGGAAGGAAAGAAATTCCATGGTGATATGGTTCGATGTGCTGGTGCTCCCATGCAAATACATGACCTCTTCCCCCCCCCCTCCCCTCGGGACTTCCAAAAGCCAAGCAATTCTGTTCTCCACGGCTTCCAAGTTTACTGAGCAATTTGGAAGGCTGAAGCTGGCGCTGTCTGGTGGTGTCAAAAAGTTTCAAGGACTACGGCGAGCGGCCGGAGGGCGATTCGTGGTCATGAACAGAGAGTTTGAACCAACGAGTCGTGGCTGCGAAGCCTGTGAACGCGCGCCTCTATATATGACCGGGCCGATGCCCAGAAAATATATATTTATGCTGGGAACTAGAACAGTCGGATCCAAGTTGAGGATTAATTACATCTGGTCCAGCCAACTTAATTAATTGGGAGATGATGATAATTAATTAAGCTCGACCGGCGATTCCTTCTTATTATTTATTAGACTCAAAATTAATGGCTCCGTACGTAAGAATTGAAGGGGAGAGGGGGCACGGTGGCTAGCTCATTGGCTGCTTTGACTCATCACTAAGAAACGTTGGGATGCGGACAGAGACGGGAAGCATCGCCCCCCAAAACTACTATTGATTGAGGAAATTAAATCATGCGTTACGGTACTAATTCATGATCTGTTTTATTTGTCGAAATCTAAGATGATGCACTTACTTATACACAGTACTGGAAGATCAGAAAAGAGATGACCCCCACCCAGCTCCTCTTGGATGGGTAAGTGTGAGAGTGAGGACTCTCCAATGATTTTCCCTCAATTAATTAGGTGCATGCGCCGACGCCTGCGTCCACGGGCATATATTTTATTTTTTTATTTTTTGGAGTTTGGCACCAGGAACTATGATCCCCATCGACTTAAAAGGACGACTTCTATAACCTCTCTTCGATTTCGGATGAAAATTAGTGGAGAGTTAGTAAAACGTACAGATAGATAATGGTGTTGTCCCAAGGTATGGTAACCAGGAGCGGGTGTTACGGAGTCTGCTTAAAAACAATGTCTGATTCTTCCGGCAAATAAGTGATCTACTAATATCTCAAGGCGATCTATTCACCTTGATATAGGGAGATCAATGTAACTCTACTTGTAACCTTCGGATGATGTAACAACAACAGTTAAAATCATACTGGAAGGGGAGGAAAATAGGGATCAATCACACACAAGGACGTGCAGATTTTTATAATAGTTCGATTTCACCCTGTGAAACTTATATCCACTCCTCCCTTGTGAGTGAGGATTTCCACACACTGTCAAATAATAATCATACACGCAGAGGTGAATGAACACCCTAACACAGTGCTATGAACAGCAGCCACACGCACACACACAAGAATGACACGATAACCATAGTTTCTTCTTCTCTTGATACATAGGGCACTTATGAACAAAAATAGAGAAGATCTTACGAAAGAATGGATTAGGTCATGTGAGAAGTCCCCCCTTAATAGATGCCATGTCTAGCACTTGGAGAGCATTATTTGGAGGATGTAAACACGCCCTGAAGTCCTCCTCTATATTAAATCGCATTTAGAGCCTTAATTAGGAGGAAAAGAAACACTTTGCAAACACCCATGAAAAGGATAAGAGCACTTTAATTCATCCTCTTCGGGTTACATCTCTAAGGAACATCTCATATTTATACCCTAACACAAAAAAGGGCAACCTGTGAAGCATTAGGCTAAAGATCACTACAGGAAAATTGGTCTATTGTTAGTGACCAAACTATGTGGTCGCAATATAATAACACTTGGTCGCTAAAAGAATTTGCGACTACCCATTGATCGCTAATCCTTGATCGTTGTATCATCGTCGCTGATACTCGTAGCGTCTTAATGTATGATCGTTAAAACCTAAACCATTAGCGACTCAAATAATTTTTAGTCGCTATAAATTGCTCCTATATCAACTAAAATATTGGTCGCAATTACAAATAAATGTTAGTCTCGTTGGTCCTTAAAAACTCAAAATAGCGATGCACTAGAGTTTGGTCGCAGATAATATTTGGTCATTGTTTCTTCCATATTAGCGATTGTCATGTTGGTCGCTATATATTGTGAGAATATTAGTGATTATTATGTTTGGTCGTAATTAATTTTTTGTCATTTTTTTATAAATATTAGTGACTACCACATTTGGTCAATTAGCGACTATCGTGTTTAGTTGCAATTATAGAATTTATTGTCACTATTTTTATAATATTAACAACTATCATGCTTGGCTGTAACTAAATTTTTTTGGTCACTATTTTTAAAATATTAGTGACTATCATTTTTTGTCACAATTTAATATTTGATTGTTACTTATGTAATGTTAACAAGCAAAGCTTTTGGTCACTACGACTATTTATTCATTTCTTTCCTATAATTTTGGTGACTATCAATTTTGATCACAACTAAATATTTAATCAATATTATTATAATTTTAGTGACTATTAATTTTAGTCACGACGAAATACTTGATCACTATTTCCATAATATTAAATACAACATCCATTCATTTATTACCACCAAATAAAATATTAAAAAAATCTCATACATTCATTATAACCTTACAAAATATTAAAGTACTTGTGAACTAATTTCATATCTTTTCATTGTACAAAAAAATTATATTAAATGAGCAAAATGAGATTGATTGTGTTGAAAATGAAAATATAAAAATAATGTGATATTCAAAAAAAATAACTTTCATGATCTCATAATCTACCACATGAACCCACTGATGATTGGGAAGAGGTTGCACCATGGGAATCAAACTATTATACAAAATAATGGAAAAGAATAGAAATTAAATGAGAATATTAATATTTAACCTAATTTGATCAACAAGATAAGAAATTATTCCTCACTCTCCACCATTACTTATTCAATTGCCCATGATTGGCACATAACCTCCACTGCCAACTAACTCCACCAAAGGCCACATTGTACGATTCACAGAGACGACTAGTGTGAACATAGTCCTTAGTTCCGTTGGTGCCACACACAGTCAATGCCTCAAACAATGGCACAGCAACCGAAAAAACTCTCATAGCCCAAATAATTTCGCGCCGAGGGACAACCCTTTACCATTAACCAGAAACCCTTCCAAAACTCTACTCATCGCCGAAATATTCTCCATTCTATGCCACTGCTCCGATCTTGGAGCCTGTGGGTCATAGGCCCACCACACTTCCGCTGTGCAACTCTACACAACTTACACGACTGAAGCAAGAAGATTCTAGCATCTGCCATGAAACGATCTCCAGCTCAATTAATTAAATCCAGAAAATAGAGTGAGGAGAGCTAATACACTTTAAATCTAGAGCACAGACTTTCTCTCTTGGTCTGACAAACCACCTACTACACCATGGGTCTCAGCCCAAAATACTCCAAGAATTACAACACCAGCCACACAATGCCACACACGTAGCCCAGCTGGTAATTCTGCTCTCTCACAATAGCACCATCACATCCAACCACAACGAGGGATAAGCATAGAATTCCAACAGGCAACTCCACTACTGACACACAGGACACCCTTACCGACTCCCCGACATGCTCAAGGAGGTTCGCAGATATACATAAATTGGAAAACAACCGAATTTAATAAAAACACATACACATCATGGGATAAAATACAATCATACCTTCCACGAGATGGGATGCCACTTGATCGCCGGAATCTCTACCTCGCAGGTGCTACAGTTGGGACAGTTGTGACTAACAAGATCCAAAGGGACACTCGCGGATTATATGTCCCACCTGACCACACCTGAAGCATTTCAAATCTATCGCGCTCACTACGCAAGGCCCATCTGAAAGAAAATTGCCACACCTCGGACAATGCCTCTATTCCCTGCTTTCCTACGATAACTACTCATCCCCCTGACGCCACCTATGGGAGCCACTCCTCCTGTACAACTGCTTGAATCTCGACCTCAAGGAAGTGGTATCTGAGCCAGAGGACACTACAAAGGACGGTCCTGACCAGCTCGAAGGTTGCTGGACAACACCAGGCAACTGTGAAAACCCCTACTGGAACTGATCCTATTGGAGCATCCCCACTCTAGCCTACTCTAGGGTCTTCGATATATCTACCTTTAAAGACGCTGCTATCTGATAAGCCACATCCAAATTTGTAACGCGGGCCACTATCATTGCCTAACAAAGATTTTGTTTAAGCCCCTAATAAACTATTGAATCCGCATCTCCTCATCTACCAAAATCTATGGTGCATACCGGCCCAACTCAACAAATTGCGCCCGATACTAAAGGACTGACATATCTCCCTGTTGTAACTCCAAAAACTGGTGAGACCTCTCTGTCCTGATGTACTCAGGAATGAATGCATGTCCAAAAGCTGTCATAAACTCCTACCATGAAATCTGTCAAAGTGGACGAGACTGGAAGGTCGTCTCCCACTTCGAAGCCCACCATATCAAAGTTAGGCCCTGAAATCGATAGCTCGCTAGGCGCACTCTATCAACATCCTCGCACTCCATAGCCCGGAACACTCTCTCCACAACATCTAACCAAAATCTCACAGTGTTAGGATTAGGCTGGCCCTCAAATCGAGGGGGAAGGAACTGCAGAAATTCCCTCAAAACTTACGCACGATCTTGTCAAATTGAAATACCCTCGCCGGCCTCTCGACCCCACTACTGAACATAAAATTGGTGCAAGCCTGCCAAAAACCTTCCCTGACTCGGCAGCCCTAGGGCCACTGCCGCCATAGGAGGTGGCATATGATGCTACTCCTCCTGAGCCCCATCCGACAACTCTGACAAGGGTCGGGTCCGCCTTCTCGGCGCCATCTCTGCTTCCCTGACACATACACAGAAAACCATGTGGCAATTAAGACATGACACCCTATGCAAGCTGCCAATTGTACCGGGCACTCTAGACTTTTGCACTCCATATTTATCTCAGATTCCTATGCACGTCCACAACTCGCTTTTATACCATTTGTCATGACCCAGGATCCGAATATCGAAAAGGAACCAACGCCACCCGAATCCTAGTCTGCTACCCATGAGCCACGAGGCACGGAAGGGTTAAATAAATGCTGTGGAGATGCAGCTTAATCTAAAATAAATATAGAATTTAAAGTGCTAGAATTAAAATAGATTTATTACAATTTGAACTATTTACAGTCCACCGTATAATGCCCAAAAAGTATAATATAAAAGAAAAGAAAAGTACATAGTCTTGGGACATACCCTAGCTCAAGTACGTTGGCAACTAAGAACTCCTCGAACGCCACCCCGAACTCTAAGACGCGAGAAGGAAGGCTAGATCTAAAAGGAAAAGGGTGAGCCTCATCTCATTGGCTCAGTAGAGGTCCCACGAATCCTCACCACACATAACGACAATAAACCCCAGCGATAACATTAATAATAATAACAACAAGAAGAAGAAGAGTAGTAGTAGGAGGTGGAACATGATGCTCTAGGCTATGACCGAGAAACTGGACCTCCCTTTGGTCAGAAACCACTAAGCTAATCGGCAAAGGGCCATGACAAAGCTTTCAAGGGCCAACGACACCTTTATCGGGAAGACCTCGTACTCGACGCCAAGATACCATGCTAAGACTGCTCAGTCAAATATCTATCCTCGGAAGATCCATGACCCCGATGTCAAGAAAAGCCTCGCGCTAACCGGTGAGAATGACCACTACCTAGTCAGGAAGCCATGCCCTCGCTGATGTGGAAACACTACCTCACTCGCCAGAAGGTAAGCTCAACCTCTGCTCGCAAGGCAGTAAGATACTCATGCACACCAACCCACACACACACACCCATACACATAAACTGGACTAGCTGGGGTCTGTGCTTGTCAACACGGTATCTGAGCCCCCAACCACGTGTGCACACACTAGATAGATTCCTCAATGTTTAGGCCCTGAAAGACCAATTTTTCCCCAGCCCAAACTCAGGCTCTAGAGTAGGCGGACTCATCATGCACTAGCTCCGAGAATGCTGGTAGACTCCTCATGCCAATGTATACAGGGGCCCATGGCAACTTACTCGAAACCATCTCATGGGAAAGTCCTTACACTAGATGGACTCCTCACGACCTAGGGCCTCAGGAGGGGCAAAGCTCTGAAGGTAGAGCCCTATTGGAATAGGAATCACTAACTTACCCGCACACATACGACCGAACTATGATATCACCCAAAGACGCTACATCAGGTGGAAAGACAGAAACAATAATTATCAGCCTACTCAATACTTGTAGGAATGACCCTCTAGATATACACGAAATCAGGAGGGACTCTCTAGAGACTGAAAATAGAGGATATTGATGAGTATCACATTTTACATCATAACTTGTATCACACATATCATCTTTGCACATTAAAAGAACACAGTTGTGCAATCTGGACAGTTAATTTTACTCTCACACATAATTTGAGTCTGCATGCATTTTATCATCATTTCTGAGCAAAAATGACAATGAGAAACATTCAAGAAGTTGCATAAGTATTCTTGGATTAAGCGATGGCTATTTGACCTTTTACATGCACAATTGAAGGAGGCGCCCAGGGCACTGGGCGCCCATTTGAAGAAGGTGCCCATTTGAATGAGCGCCCATTCTAGACTTGCAAGACGCAGAAAATAGCCCCCTTGAAGAAGGCACCCAGGCCCCTGGGCGCCCCTTTCCGGACCTGCTGATAAGAGAAAAAAAGAATAATAAGAAAATGAAGAAGGCACCCATGTGAATAGGCACCCAATTCAAGAAGGCGCCCAGTTGCCTGGGCGCCCCTTTCAAAGCTCACAATTCGAGACACTTTTTGCACAACTCGAGGTAGCAGTCAAAGTACGAAAATGTTGAATAGGTGACCTACTGAGCAGTCGCTTCTTTAAATTGGCACACGAAGCGAGGCAAAAAGTGACAGGTTATCCATGAAAGAGGCGCCCAGGGTACCAGGCGCCCTTTAAGAGGCCCCCAGGCGCCCCCTTCTTGACACATGTTTCGAGGCGAGAAATAAAAGAAGGCAATAAAGGAATGGCGCCCGTCTCCTTAGTCACACATTCAAATGAACAATCGGCGTCCCAGTCGCCTCTTCAGTTGCGTAACTGACATCTCCGAAGCCTCTATAACGGTCCCTTGATGCACTCCTTCGATGAATGAGACTTAATGGACGAGATTTGGCCTGCTAAACATTCAAAGCCCCCTGTGCACTCTATATAAACCCACCGTGAGAGACCAAAGGGAGTTAGCTAGTTTTTCCCTTTTTCCTTATTTCAGTTCTTAGCTAGTTTTAATTTGTAGTCTTTAGTTAAGCTTCCTTTATCTCTCTCCATCCTTCAAATTTCTTCTCATCTCCCTAAGGCGGAGTTTCTCTTTCGGTCCTCTCACGGCGGCGTTCAACACCAAAGCGGGGCGGCGATCAAAGGCTCGGCACGGCGTGGCAGCGTCAATCTTCCAATCCTAGGCTATATTTCTTCCCTTATTCTTTTAATTTTCAATTTTAATTTTGATTATCATAGTTGTAATTTCTATTTTCATAGAAATAAAAATTTATTTTGACAAATTATGGTTTCTTTTCTCCCTCTATCTCTTCCAAACTTCTCTTCCTAATCCCTCTCATTTTCTTTAGTTAGAGTTATTTCCCATGCATTTTGATTTTCTTTTTGTATAAACGTACTCCAAAATATATAATTCTTTCTCAAATATAAGAATTTTTCAACGGGTTTTTAAATTTAAAAATATTTCATCCTCGTGGGATCAACCTGCTATTCACCACTTTACTCATATTTTCAAATCTATTTAAGTGAGTGAGTGCGGTTAATAATTTTGAAATTGTGTGTGGCACGGCATATTTTAAACGACATCTAGTCTTGTGCATCAGTTTTTGGGGCCGTTGTAGGGGAAGCAATTATTTTTTAATAGTTGGAAATTCTCTTGTTTGATGTATATATGTGAATACTAATTTTTCTATTTTTATTTTGTAGGAAAAATAAAAAATAAATCATAAAAATCATAAAAATCACAAAAATTTGGACTTAAAATGCCCAGGAAATAAACTGTCACAGAAAGCATCGCTGAAAGTCAAAACTGTAGCAGAAAAGCTGAAAATCAGAAAATAGAAGAAAATCAAACGTCGCTAAAGGTCAGTAAACGTAGGTAGAGGTCCTATTCTGAAAAATTCTTAAAAATTCTGAAACAAATCTGAAAAATTCCTTAAAAATATATAAAAATCAGAAAAAAAATCAAATAACACAAAAACATCATTTTAAGATTCATTTTGTAATAAATTTACATGTTCTTGGTTATTTTTAGTTTATAGCTTCTTGCATTCATCTCTTATTCAAAAATCTAAAAAAAATCTCTAAAAAAAGTCAGAAAATAGAAAATCACAAAAAAAAATTGGTCTCATGCTATCATGTTTTCATTGTAGATGCATATTGATCATGCATTTTAGTTAATTTTCCATTTATTTGCATCATTACAATTTGAAAAATAATAATAATTTTCTCTTCTTTCTATTTCCCCTTCTTAAGGGCACATTAGGTTCCTTACACCCCTCTTGGAATTGGGAGGACCCTCCATTGAGCATTCCATCCCTTTGGACTGGAATCTCCTTTTCTAAGACCTCCATAAGTCCCCGCAGCCGTGGATTTCCTCACGGAAGCTGGACAGGTTGTACCGCGAAGTACCCGAAGATAGATTGCCCTTAGAAGGTTTCATATATAAAAAAAAGAGTTTTAAAATTTATTACTATTTTGAAAAATCGGTGTCTAAGGCTAGAGGTTAAAAAGTAAATGCCTAAGCCGGGTTGTGGTTATTTAATTAAGAATCTACGAAAGTAAGGGGAGCATCCCACAATCTCACCTCTTACCTGACCGGTTGACCAATTTGGTAGTGAGTGCTAATCCTCCTTTACATAAAAAAAATAATACTAAAAATAAAAAAAGAGAGCATCATCATGTTTGTATTCATATAGTGATTAATTCATAACATTTGTATTTAGTAATTCATTCATTGCATAATTTTTCAAAACTAAAAAAAAAATTCATCATCATTGTTACATAAGCCATTTATTTAGGAATTAAGTCATAGCATTGCTTCAACAAAACAAAACAAAAAAAGAGAGAAAAAGAAAAAAAAAGATTTTCCTGTAAAATAAAATTAAATTAAATTAAATTAAAAAAATCATCACTTTTTCTTGGGCCTGTTGTATTGCCACATCCACTTTTGTTCAAGCCCATTAATGGATTCTTTTATGTTCAACCATGCGGGCTACTTGAATTCAAATCCATCATTTATCTATTATCATAAGATCTTTCATTCTTCCACAATGGGGTTCACAATTCATCTTTCACCCAAGAACCATACCAATTGTCATAGGATTTTTCTACCCCTTATTCACACACATATCAATATCCTAGGTGGAAAAACCAACAATCATCTTCTTAGGCACCTTATCAAAATGCCATGCAAAGTCCTTCAAACTCACCCTTTTCAAATTGGGCTTCATACTCCAATGATTCTTACAATCAAGCCCAATCTCAAGGATAATCCATCTATTCACATTCACCTCAGTACCAAACTGATTCTTATTCTGATCTTTATTCACCCCAGAATGAGTACAACCCAACACATCCAGCTCCTCCACAGTCTAATTTTGAGGATAAGTTTAATCAGTTGACTCAACTCATCTTGGCCAATCAACAGTCCATTCAAGCTCAGTTTGACCAACTTGATAAAGAGTACAAAATGGACCTAAATGCTAGCCTCCCTATTGAAAACTTTAAGAATTCATTTACTAATTATGACATGAATGATCAATCCATAATTTCTCAATCTAGTAACTCTCAAATAATTTTTGATGATGAGGGTAGTATGGAGCGGCCATATCAGGAGAACTCGGAGGAAACTATTGAAACTCAATTTGTAATGGCCAAGGAAAATAACGAGGAGTCTAAGTTGGGGGAAGAAGAAGAGAATAATGAAAATCAAATTTGGCTCTCAAACTCTGACAACTATTATGATCCATCCCAACATACAGATCATTCTTCTCCTTGCTATTCATCTCTTCCACCCTCGGATAATAACCCAGATGATCAATTCAATCAATTAATCCTCCTAAGTCAATCCCTCCAAGAGCAAATCAATAGGCTAATTGAGGAAGTCAAAAGCATGGAGGGAGATCAATTCTTTGACTATTCTGGGTCCAATCCTACTCATCAAATCCTTCGCACTGACTGTGATCAATCCTTGATTCCTCAATATCATAACACTTAAATCAATTTTGATTTCGAAGATGAAGTGATTATGGAGAGAAATTGTCAGCAGATTTTAAATGAGAACTCTAAGGAATTTGAGGGGATTGAGGAATGTGTTGGAAAAGAAATAAAGGAAGATGATGAATTAATGTATGATCATGCTCAATTTAAAATTGAGGAGCTTGTGCGTGATTGTCCTTATGAGGAGAAAGCTAGAGGCTGACGATCTTAAGTTGAGGGGAGGAGGAGAAGCAACTAATGTTCAAAATCAAACCCCTTTCCTGTCTCTCCCCGAATTTGATGAAATTCTCTTTGAAGATGGGAAGAAAGAAGAAGTGAAGATGGAACAAGAATTGAACATTTATTTGAACAATGAAATTGCGGTTAATGAGGAATTGAATGAATTGAATGTGCCGCATGATAATACTCTCAATCTAGAGGAGAGGGTACAACTTATGTCAATTCTTGATCACGGTGATTCTTTTAAAACTCTTCCAGCTGATTGATATAATCTTGCTGACTTATTTGACCCCATTTAATCTAATGACTATGGTGTTGAGGAACATGTTTCTTTAACTCTTGATGTTTATAACCTCCTCGACACCAATCCATTCATGGGAGCCTCTCACCCTCCATTCTCTCCCCACCTCATGAATGTTCTTGAAATTTCCAAAATTGAGGAGGAGGGAATTTTTTTGAGAAATGATAAGGTCTGCATTAACTCATTCACACCTTTCATAGACCTTCAGGAGGAATATTTCATAATTCATGACATGATCCTTACCAATGTTCCTCCTCTATTCTCTAATCAGGATGGTCCTTTTGAGTTATCTCCACCCCGATATCTGCTTTGCCCTTATACTCACCAATCACACTTGTTTCTCTCAGGGCATGAAGAAGAAAATTTTGATAAGGATAAAATTCTTTGGTGGCTCATTTTAAAATCAACTCGTTAGTTATGGAGCTCACATACGTCTAGCTGAAGACATAAAACTTAGCGCTTCTGGGAGGCAACTGAAGATTTTTGTTATTTGATGCTTTTGTTTAGTGTGTTTCAATAAGCAGGCCGAGGAGAAGGAGCTATTGCCGTTCTTTTAAAGGAACCTTTTGCCTCGCATATCAGGTTGTCTCTTTCCTACTCAGAAATATTTCCTATTACATTGTTCTTTCATTTCAATTTTATATGCCATTGAGGACAATGACATTTAAGTTGGGGGGAGAGAGAAAAAAAATTTCGTGATGCATATGCATATAGTACAACATGATAAGAGTTTTATATTTCCTGCATATCATTCTGTAATCTGCATAAAAGAGATAAGATGAAATCCCCAATTGAGTTCTCTTGATTTACGCTTTTATTAAAAGTAATTATGGAATAGAAGAGGCTGGGGAAAAGGATGATAGAAACCTTAGACAATCTAGCTGAGGAAAACTGATAAAAAAAGATCCTTAAAGTTCATGTGCACTTTAAAAAAAATTCAAACAAATAGGACAAGTCTTCTGTTATTTTTGGGTATTGTGTCTGATGCTCTGCACTTCCCAAGAAGGAGATATTTTCAAGCTTTCTACTAACTTATCTATCAATAAGTGCAAAAGCACATTAAATTTTTTTTTAAAAACACCATGAAAAATGCCCCTAACGAAAAAGGGAACCCTGATCCGAGTAACCGGGCCTGCTTCTCCTAAGTCAAGAGTCGAGGTTCGAGTTAAACAGTGAAGGGTAATGCAGGATCATGTGTGAGAAAAAAAAGTAAAAGATCCTAAAGGGACAATGAAATAAGGTAGACAAAAAGCTGGTTTTCTTAATACTCTAAGTTAGGAAGTGAAGGGTTGAAAGACACGTGGTTAGAATAACAAATGAGAGATGTAATTGTCTTAACTATGGATTTGGTATTACATATACACAAGTGCTATTGAACTTTGGGATGTATTCTTAAGTCATGATCTAAGGCTAGTGCGTATTAAAGTTTCCGGATTCTTAATCTTTGGCTGATTCTATGAAAGAAGAGTTGGAGATAGAAGTATTACTCATGTTGGTCCTAAATTTTAATCTATTTTCATTGCTGAGGGACTAGCAATGAGTAAGTTGGGGGGTGTGATGAGTATCACATTTTACATCATAACTTGTATCACACATATCATCTTTGCACATTAAAAGAACACAGTTGTGCAATCTGGAAAGTTAATTTTACTCTCACACACAATTTGAGTCTGCATGCATTTTATCATCATTTCTGAGCAAAAAGGACAATAAGAAACATTCAAGAAGTTGCATAACTATTCTTGGATTAAGTGATGGCTATTTGATCATTTACAGGCACAATTGAAGGAGGAGCCAAGGGCACTGGGCGCCCATTTGAAGAAGGCACCCATTTGAATGGGCGCCCATTCCAGACTTGCGAGAAGCAGAAAATAAAGAGGCGCCCAGGCCCCTGGGCGCCCCCTTGAAGAAGGCACCTAGTCCCCTGGGCGCCCCTACTGAGCAGTCGCTTCTTCAAATTGGCACGCGAAGCGAGGCAAAAAGTAGCGGGAAATCCATGAAAGAGGTGCCCCTTTAAGAGGCGCCCAGGCCCCCAGGTGCCCCCTTCTTGACACATGTTTCAAGGCAAGAAATAAAGGAAGGTAATAAAGAAATGACGCCCGTCTCCTTAGTCCCACATTCAAATTAACGACCGGCATCCCAATCGCCTCAGTTGCGTAACTGACGCCTCCGAAGCCTCCATAACGGTCCCTTGATACACTCCTTCGATGAATGAGACTTAATGGATGAGATTTGGCCTGCTAAACATTCAAAGACCCCTGTGCACTCTATATAAACCCACCGTGAGAGACCAATGGGAGTTAGCTAGTTTTTCCCTTTTTCCTTGTTTTAGTTCTTAGCTAGTTTTAATTTGTAGTCTTTAGTTAAGCTTCCTTTATCTCTCTCCATCCTTCAAATTTCTTCTCATCACCCTAAGGCGGAGTTTCTCTTTTGGTCCTCTCACGGCGGTGTTCAACACCAAAGCGGGGCGGCGATCAAAGGCTCGGCACGGCATAGCAGCGTCAATCTTCCAATCCTCGGCTATATTTCCTCTCTTGTTCTTTTAATTTCAAGTTGTAATTTTGATTATCATAGTTGTAATTTCCATTTTCATAGAAATAACAATTTATTTTGACAATTTAAGGTTTCTTTTCTCTCTCTATCTCTTCCAAACTTCTCTTCCCAATCCCTCTCATTTTCTTTAGTTAGAGTTATTTTCGATGCATTTTGATTTTATTTTTGAATAAATGCACTCTAAAATGATTCTTTCTCAAATATAAGAATTTTTCAACGGGTTTTTAAATTTAAAAATATTTCCTCCTTGTGGGATCGACCTGTTATTCACCACTTTACTCGTATTTTTAAATCTATTTAAGTGAGTGAGTGCGGTTAATAATTTTGAAATTGTGTGTGACACGGCATATTTTAAACACCAGAAGTCATGGGCGGCCACTCTCCTGGCCGTCTATGCATTGGGAACAAACAACTCTGGGCAGGCAACCTTTTGGCCGTCCAAAATGCAAGGTTGCCAAAGAGCTGGCTGCCCAGACTCTGCCCCCTGGGCAGCCACTCAGATGGCCGTCCAGCCCCGTCCTTGGCGGCCAGAGTGGTTGTCATGTCCCGAGAGCCGAAGGAACCTAGTACGCGTGACGAGTTTATATCGATCATGTCAATCAGAGCACGAGGTAATTCGACACATAAGATAGAGCGCGCAAAGTAGAGATAATAAACCAAATCCTTTATTCCATTAATAACTTTAACTAGTTCCATACATAATCCTTCACAGTAAAGGAATACTTATTGACAAACTAGACTCAATAAAGAGGAAAATACAATGATAGACTCAAGAAAGATGAAAAGACTCGACTAGGTAGACGCTTCAATAGTCAGATGGCTCTATACTCTTCACTCATGTCCGTTCCCATCCGAATGATCTTCGTCATTGGAGTTACCTGAAAAATAGGGGAAAACTAGGGTAAGCGAACGCTCAGTAAGAATTATATCTCAAAATCAAGCTTGCTTTAAGTAAATTACATGTTACATGAACTATGCAAGTTTAGCGATGCATGTACGTAAGATAAAAACAAGAGTAGAGTATCAAGAAATAATATAGATGAACTAGCAAGATTTCAAAGTGTTCACGTGAAGTATATCAAAATTGCCAAGCATGTAAATATCAAGTCATGTCATGTGAATTGGCTATTATAATTTCAAGCAAGTAAATAACCATTCCGGGCCATGCAAGTCATGTCAAGTCAAGTCAAGCACGAGTCGTGGAATGTCAAAATCTAGAAAGTCATGCACTTCAGTGCAATGTCACACCATGATCAATCAACTCACATGCGCACAAGTACTTTCTGGTGCTCCTCCCAAGATCAGATCGGACCCTATATGCATAAGCATTGAGTCATGTATATTTTTAGACATCTACTATAGTTTATAGCCAATATAGAGTTCCAAAGGAATAAGCCATTGTAGGATGATAAGGTAGATTTCACGGAATAAAAGAGTTCAAGGACAGAACTTGAACAAGTATGACATATCGATACATCGCATGAAAAATCAAGACATGTCATGAAACAGGGTAATTGGCATCCACTAGATAGCCATCAATTACAGAAATAGCGTCCACTATATGGTCGCTCATTCCTGTGAACAGTGCAGGCGCGATAAAATAGTGTCCATCCTCAGGTCGCTAAATTAGGGATATATTACCACTAGCCTGGTCGCCAATTCCTTCTGGCATCCAAGTCATGGTCGGTAATTACTGACAGAGATAAACTTCTCAAAAGAGGCCAGAAATAGAGCTCTATGAGGGCTAAGCATCACGTTTCTTCAGAGTGACATGACAAATAAGGGTTTTAGGATTTTTAGGGTATAACCTGCTTGGCTACCTTGAGGGAATCTAAGGCTAGCGTAGACTTACGGAGGTCTCAATGAAGAAAGTACTGGTCCGAAAGAAGGAATATCCCGCGGAGGGTCCAATCATCACCAGGAGTTAAGTGTGTAATTGATAGAAACAAAATAGAGACTCCATCTATGGATATGAGATGAAAGTGTCAATAGACCCGCGATATGGGCCATAAAATTGAGAAAATTTGAGAGATAAGAATTGGCGTCCATTCAGACTGGCGCTCAATCAGGATTGTGCGTCCGAATGAAATGTCGCCTAATCATTTTTTTTATAAATTTCCTGGAAAATATACTAAGAATTAGCGACACTGTGAAGGGGTGCTAAGTTTAGAAATCTCCAAAAATGATTAGAATTTAATTATAATTGGCGATCGCGTGCAACGACGCTCAATCTTTAATCAGCGTTTATGATCATGTCGCAGAATCACCATTTTTGTATATTTTCTATTTTTACTAAATCTTTATACCCAACACCTTCTCATAGGGGCGCTCATTCATTAATTGGCGATTGTGGGACAGTCGTCCATTCTTTTTCTGCTATGCATCGGGCAGACACGTTCACAAACACAAATCACTATTCATTTGTACATGAACAGTAGCACCTCACTATTTACATGAAATTTCCAGAAACTAAAGACATGGATAGCTAGAGAAAAATATAGGGAATCTAGAATCATGCTCATGCAAGAATTTTAATGCTAGATTTCATAGATATTAATTTTAAACATGTAATGTTTATTAATTACACTTAAATGAAATAACAACATGGATATGGTCGCTCATTAATTTGCGACCAGAGGGGCGTCGCAGATTCAGAAATTGTGACCCTCCACACGGTCGTTCATTAATGGGCGGTCAGTACTTGGTCGCTATTTTCATGCTGACAGAAAACTCAAAAAAACCTACGTAAACGGAATAGCAGAACTATGGAATCATGATATAATCCTACTTATGCATGCCATGGACCTTTGCTATTGATCTTCAGCCTAGATGCTTGAGAAAACCTGCCTCTTTGGGGGTTTTGGATGACGGACAGAAAAGAGAATAGGAGAAATAGCAGTAGCAGGCAACTACGGCAACCGCAACAGCAACTGTAGGAAACGATGGAAGAAGAAGCAACAATAGGCTTCACTTCTTCTCGTATGATGGTAGGAGGACGAAGATGAAGCAACGTCAAGGCGAAGAAGAAGATGAAGCTTCTTCACGGCAACAATAGGAAGAAGCAACAGGAAAGACGACGACGGCAGCAAAAGGGCTCTTCGAACGCAGCAGTAGGGTTCTGCTCGATCAATGGATGGTCTTATTTATAAGGATTTGAATCCTACTAAGTGTATGGATTCATCGTTCACGTCAAACTTCCTAAGATAAGTTCTATCTTTCTAAATCCTCAGCCGCCTTTCCTAGTTGAATTAAAAAAAATCCCTAATTCTTTCCATGCATAGTTTGAACGTGGGTTTTTGGGCTTTTGAAAACAACCCATATTATATACGTATATATATATATACATCCTGTAGTCCTTTAAACGTAGGAATGGTTATGGTCTAAAGGCCCACTATACATGTTCATTACATTTTTAGGTTTTTGGTTTTGAAAAAAGGGGTCTATGCACATATGTATATTTATATATATATCTTTACCTAGACCATAAGGCCCATTTGTATACATATATATTTATTAAGGCCTTGATTATATATGGGCTGGGTCTCAATGGTGGTGGTGTGGATATTATATTTTGTTTGATTTGGGCCTTTGTTGGATTTATTTATTTATTTAAGAAATTTTATTCCTATAATTTATACGGGGTGCTACACCCTCCCCCACTTAAAAGAATTTGGTCCCCAAATTCAATTCTGTAAAGGTATGGAGGGTGTAGAGTACTTATGTTCTCAAAATAAATCTGGAAATCTCCTCTTCATAGATTCTTCTGTCTCCCATGTGGCTTCTCGTTCGAGATTCCTGTTCCATTGAATCTTCACCATATGGATTGTCTTGTTCCTGAGTACACGAATCTCGCGATCAAGGATCCTTAATGGCCTTTGCTCATAAGTAAGATCCTTTTGTATTACCAGATCATCATGTTGTATGACGTGGGGTAGATCATGAACATATTTCTTCAGCATAGACACATGGAACACATTATGTACTTCTGATAGTTGCGGTGGCAAGGCAATCCGGTAGGCAACCTCGCCAACTCTTTCCAACACGTCAAAGGGACCGATATACCTTGGTGTAAGCTTTCCCTTAACACCAAATCTTCTAATGTCTCGACCTGGAAAAACCTTAAGAAAGACGTGGTCTCATGCTTGGAATTCGAGGTCTCTCCTTCTAGTATCGGTGTAAGTCTTTTGTCTAGACTGAGCCATCTAAAGTCTCTCTCTAATGATTTGAATCTTTTCAGTGGTGGCTCTTACCATGTCTGGGCCTAGAAGTTACCTTTCCCCAACTTCGTCCCAGCATATTGGCGATCGACAACTCCTTCCGTATAATGTCTCGAATGGTGCCATTTGAATACTTGCCTGGTAATTGTTGTTATATACAAACTCGACCAGAGGCAAGTGATCATGCCAGCTTCCACCAAAATCAATAATATAAGCTCTTAGCATGTCTTCTACGACTTGATTCATTCTCTCGGTCTGACCATCTGTTTGAGGATGAAAAGCTGTACTAAAGTTTAGTCTTGTCCCCAACGAATGATGTAGACCTTTCCAAAAATGAGAAGTGAAGCACGGGTCTCGGTCAGATACAATTGAAACGGGAACTCCATGTAGTGTAGCGACTTCTTTGATGTATAAAGCAGTTAGAACATCAACTGACCATCGGCTCTTTATAGGCAAGAAGTGTGCCGACTTGGTCAATCGATCTATAATGACCCATATTCCGTCATGTCCGCCTTTAGATTTAGACAAACCCATGATCAAATCCATGCTGATATCTTTCCACTTCCACTTGGGAATGTCTAGAGAATGTAACTTACATGTAGGCTTTTGGTGTTCCACCTTGACTTGTTGGCACGTGAGACAGTGAGAAACAAAGTCTGCTACCTCCCTTTTCATGTTAGGCTCCAAAAAGGTCAGTTTCAAGTCTTGGTACATCTTGGTAGATCCATGATGAATTATGTACCTTAATTGGTGAGTTTCTTCTAAAATTTTCTTTTTCAATTCCGGACAGTCCGATACACAAGTCCTTTCTCGGAATAACAATCTTCCATCTGATGCTAGCTTTAAATTGAGTTGCTCTTCTAGCTTGCCCTTTGGTTCTACTAACACTAGGTCGTTATCTTGAAGTTCCTTGATCTCGGAGAGGAAATCTGGTTGTATCCTCATGTGTGATAGAGTAATACTCCCTTTCTCCTTGTCCATACTTATATTAAGCTTGAAAAATTGTTTGAGCATCTTCCACTCTTGGATCATACAGTTGGCCAATAACGCTCTTGGCTTTCGACTGAGGACATCAGCTACAGGATTACCCTTTCCAGGATGATATTGTATTGTAAAGCCGAAGTCCTTGAGATACTCTAGCCAACACCTTTGTCTCATGTTCAATTCCTTTTGGGAGAATAAGTACTTGAGACTCTTGTGTTCGGAGTACATGGTACACTGCTCTCCGTAGAGATAGTGTCTCCAGATCTTTAAAGCAAACACTATCGCGGCCAACTCTAGGTCGTGCACCAGGTAGTTCTCCTCATGCTTCTTCAATTGTCGGGAAGAGTAAGCAATGACTCTCCCTTGTTGCATTAAGACACATCCAAGGATGATACTAGATGCATCGGTATATACCTCGAACTTCTCTCCTTCAGTTGGTAGTGCCAAGACTAGGGCAGTTGTCATATGATCCTTCAAGGCTTGAAAGCTTTTCTCACAGTCTTCGTTCCACTTATAAGGAATCTCATTGCGGGTCAACCTAGTAAGAGGAACAACAATCTTGGAGAAATCCTTGATGAATCGCCTGTAATAGCCAGCTAGACCTAAGAATCTTCAGTTTTAAGTTGCATTTGCAGATCTTTCCCAATTCTTCACAGCCTCGACTTTTGACGGATCAACAGAAATCCCATCCTTCAAGATCACATGTGTAGTGCCCCAAAATTTATATAAGTACTTTCTCGGTTATTTAATAATTTTCTAGAATTTATAAAGCCCTAAATAAATTAATAAATGGATTATTAGATTAATAAGTTATTATAAGGCCCAATTATGTTAAAATAATTAACCTAGCCTATCTAAATGTGATCCAAAAGGGTTAAGGAGCAAGCCCATTAAGTTTGGCCCATATTCTAGAAGGTTATTTAGCCTACCCACGAATTTTAAAGATAAATACTCTTTTATATAGATAATTAGAAGGATAAACGGATAAAAGAGTTTTAATAAATTGAAACTCTATACACGTTTGATGTAACGGTCTATCGGGCGACCGCTACAGCTATGTAACGCACTAGACTTGATGCGTTACACCTCTGTCAGTTCTGTGAGTGGAAGAACGAGCAAAAAGATTGGATCTTTGGGATCCTATCTGCAAGAGACCTAATTAGGAGAATATGTAAGGTTACTAGGGACTCTTAGGGATCAGGTTTTGGCCAACTAAGGACTCTAGAATCGATCTAATCCTCAAACCCTAGCTAAATCCCTATAAATAGAACCCAGTTCTGAACTGAGCGACCCTTACTTTTGGCTCGCGAAGAATCAAGGTAAGGAGATAGAATTTCGGGTAAGTTCTTTAGAAGGTTTTATTTATAATACTTTAGACTAATAGCTCTCCAAATTTCGTGCTAGGAGATCAACCAACCAAGGAGATTGAAGCTTCCAAAGTTGCTAGTCGGACCTTAGCAACCCAGGAAACTGAACGCAAGACCCTTGAAGATCAAGAGATTAGGACGTCTAAACGAGGTAATTAGAGTTCGATTATTTTGAACTTTTTGTTCACCTTAGTTTCATCTTCTTACCCTCAAAATTTCACGTCCTTAGGTCATGAGGCTGAGGAGCTAGAGCAGAGAGAAGTTGCTAGAAACTCACTAGAAAGGGAGAACTAGGGCACGTCTTTCAGGCTCAAATTAGAAGTTTAAAGCCCAGTTAAGTGGTAGGTCATCTCATGATTGGTAAAAATATCTTGTTAAGGATAAAAGCCCTCTGACTGTGCTTGATTTTATGCACTATAGATCATGGATTTCATGTTTAGTGGGTTCATGTATACATACCTATCCTTAGCCCTAATCAAAGATCAAAGATATTATCTTGTCAATTCACTGCAACCTATGCATCTAGATGACCTTTACTTCATTTTGTCATGCTTGGGGTAGTTAAATCTTTTCAAAACATGACATGGTTTCAAATCATAGTCGTTTAATTTCTTTATACTGTTAGCAGGGACTCTGACGCATCATACTTAGACCGTCACAAACTGTAACGGCCTTACGATAAGCCGTCACACTCTCTGTTGTATGAAAATTTACTCTGTTGTCTCTGACGGACCATAGATGGAGCGCTATAATACTGTAACGGCCCCACGATAAACCGTCACAATCATTGTGACGCCCCCACTCCCGACCGTCAGGAGAACTGTAGATAGAATTGGAAAATAGTCAATTTACTTATAAATAAGCCTAGTTATCTAAGTTTTGACCTGTTAATATGATTTTGAGTTTATTAATTGGTTCATAATAGAAGCTGCATGTTTAAAGGCATCTTAAGTTATTTTAAGTTATGTTAATTTCATGTGCCAAAATTCTATAGTCTTGTATTTTAAATCATGGATTTTCAATGATGTATGTACGGAATTTTATCTTGGTTTCACGTTGCTACACATTCTCTCTCTATCAATAGAGTCATTTTCTCTAAGTACATGGCATATATTTCGGTATATGGCCATTAGTTCACACTTTGCACTATAGGAACATTATTCTTGAACATGAGGACCTCTCTATTGGATATTCCTTCTAATGGACTAGGAAATCTTGTTTCAAGGTCTCCGTAATTCTCCGTGAGCCTGGGATTCCCACTAGGACGTCGAGTTGGTTCTACCATGAAAGCCCAATCATTAGAAAACACTATCGATAGTTTATGGTTTTCGGATATGTAACGGATCAAGGTTGGATCGTCAGGCTCATATAACGGCACAATAAACGACCGTCACATATACTGAGTCCATCTTTATTTCTTTCAGATTCAGACTATTGTAACGGCCCAATACTGGAGCGTCACGTTATGTAACGGCCCAGTCCTTGACCGTCATAATGTTTGAGTGCTTTAACCCAAGGTTTGACCCACGAGTTGATTTTCTAAGATTCCTAGATGGATTAATAATGGTCTAGGACTTACCAAATTGATTCAAGATACCTGATTTAATTTATGGAAAGTAAGAAATGTACCGTTATGCTGCCGAATTATTTCCATGAGCATAACATAGTATAAGTCATTCTTCATCTCTCATATTCTAAATTGAAGTGTTCATTCATTGATTATTGTTATCATGAACTTATTGAACTTATTACATTCTTGGCCATACTTTATTGTTATATGCGTGGAAATAGCTTGATTTATACTTGAAGATGCGATCGAGCACTGATTGTGTTCAAGGGCTCTATGCTAGTCCCCTCAGTTGATTGTCGGAAACATACTATAATAAACCATGGGGTATGATGCTAGTGGCGTCGTATTACGCTGCGAGTACTTTCTTTATAAATAAGTGAAAATCCATGACACGACATGACATTCTTGTACATGACTTTCTTGCTTGATATTCCACAGAAATTTACGAAGTACTTTCTCATAAGCAAAAGATACTAGAGTGATGATTATGTGACTTGCTAGTACATTCTCGATACATTCTTATTTATGAAAGGCCAATATCATGTTCTTGTTACGTTCTTGCTAGTTCATTCTTGCTCTCATTCTATCTTAAATGATTATCTTTGTTACTTTGGTTACTCACGTGATTGATCGCATTTTGCATGATTTTACCTAAATTCTTTAGAGCTAAAATGTTAATTACTTTAATAGTGCTATTCATGTTGATGCGAAGATACCTACTGGGTAAGTGTGCTCATTACCTATTTTCAATCTTTTTCAAGAAATGAAAGTGATTCGGATTCGGATTCGAGTTATACAAGTAGCAGGTCCGAGAGCGAATGAGAACCATATCAAAATGAGAGTGAAGACTTAGGAAGTCTACAATGTTTAGATCGAGTCTTTGTAATTTCTTATTTCTTGAGTCTAGTGGAATGGAAAAAGTATGAAAAGGTTATTGTACTTGAATACTTGATTATCAATGAAATAAAGTTAGAGTTTGATTAATTATTATGCGATTGCATTCTTATGTGTGATTGCCTTGCGCTCTGATCATTCTTGCTTGCAAGAGGCTTACCATGCCGGCTGTTCGCGTTCCTCGAGTGAGTCTTCCGCTGTCATAAAGGCTCGGGGCGTGACAACATGCCCTAAGAAAGATACTTCCGCGAGCCAGAAGTCGCATTTGCTAAGCTTGGCATAGAGTTGATTCTTCCTTAATATTTACAATGAAATCCTAAAATGCTCATCATGTTCTTCTTCGGTCTTTGAATATATCAATATATCATCAATAAAGATCACTACGAATTGATCTAGGTGAGACCTGAATATGTTGTTCATCAACTGCATAAAGGTTGTACAGGCATTTGTTAGTCCAAAAGGCATAACGGTAAATTCGTAATGCCCATACCTACTCTGAAAAGCCATCTTGTGAATGTCCTCATTCTTGACCCTTAATTGGTGATATCCCAACGTGAGATCAATCTTCGAGAAATATTTGGCTCTAGATATTTGATCGAATAATTCATCGATCCTTGACAGTGGATACTTGTTCTTGATGGTAAGGTGATTCAACTGCCGATAATCGATGCAGAGTCTCATCGATCCATCCTTCTTCTTTACAAATAGTACAGGTGCTCCCCACGGGGAAGTACTTGGCCTGATGAATCCTTTCTTCAAGAGCTCCATTAATTGTTCATTTAATTCTTTGAGCTCGACAGGGGACATTCTATAAGGTGCCTTAGAAATCGGGCCAGCACCAGGGACAGGGTCGATGGTGAAGGCCACTTCTCTTTGTGGGGGTAATTCGGGCAAATCTTTCGAGAACACATCGGGAAACTCTCGAACCACTCAGATGTCTTCTATCTTAGACTCCTTAACTTCCATGGCGGTCACAAAACCTATGAAAGCCACACACCCTTTTCTTAAGAGCTTACTAGCTCGGAGGGCCGAAATAAGGGGTGACATGTTTCGACTCCGAGGACTAGTGTAGACAAGTTTCAGGAATTCCTTAAAAGTTACCTTACCGTTTCGGCAGTCTATAACTACCTTGTGTGTAGATAGCCAATCGGCTCCTAGTATGACATCATACCCGTCCATATCTAGGCATATCAAATCGACAGGTAGATTTTTCCCTTTTACCATAACTTCACAATTTGGATAATGGTGTGAGATCTCGGATTCGTTTCCGAGAGGAGTGGAAATAACTAGATCTATCCATTCAGGTTCCACCGGTAATGGATCAGCAAATCTTTTGGAAACAAATGAATGAGTCGCGCTGGTATCAAATAAGACACGAGCAAACTTAGAACAAATCTTTAATGTACCTTCCACAAGTCCACCTTCACTAGTGTCCGCCTCTTGGAGAGCTTGGAGACGGCCCTGCTTCTTTGCCGGGCGCTTCTCATCGCTGGCTTGATCATTAAATAAAGGACAATCAGGAATTCGGTGATCACGGCTCCCGTATCGGAGACAAGCTCCCAATCTCCTCCAGCATTCCTCGGCCTTATGGCCGGCCTTGTCGTAGTGCTTGCACACCTCTTTGAAAGGTGTGGTAGTAATAGAGAAGGGCTTGTTATTCTTCTTAAATTTCTTCTCTTGGGAGGAATCTCCTCTAGTGCTCGACCTCTTCTTGTTGAAAGTAGGTTTGAAAGTACTGGAGCTTGTAACGTGCTCCTTATCCTTCCCACGCATCTGGTCGGACAGCGCCGTGGCGTCATCCAATAATTGGGCTCGCCTTATCATCTACGAATAGACTTGAATGTCCATCGGTGCCAGTTTAGTAATGTATTGCGGCCGAAGCCCATTAAGAAACATCCTAGCCTTCATCTTCTCGGTACACACTAGATGTGGTGCATACCTTGATAGAAGGGAGAATTGGGCCTCGTACTCGGCTGCTGATAAGGTCCTTTGCTTAAGTGCGGCAAACTCCACAGCCTTCTTGTCTTGTATCCTATCAGACAAATACTTGATGTTAAAGCATTCAACAAACTCGCCCCATGTGATGTGATCATGTGGCAGAGTAGCTTCAACTAACTCCCACCAAAATTGGGCATCCCGTTCTAGTTGGAAAGTTGCTAGCAGAACCTTCTCTTCATCCGTGCATTGCATTACACGGAATATCATTTCTATCTCTTTAATCCAGTGTTTGGCATCGTCAGGGTCGGACGAGCCAATGAACTTTAGCGGGTTCATGTTGCAGAAACTACGGTGGAGATCTCCCGCTCCACGATTCGCTCCACCTTGTGTCACTTGTTGTAGTGCCTGGGTAAGACCTTGGACAATGCGTTGTATGTCGTGCCATTGAGCACATTCGACGGTCGTGATCCTACAAGATTTAAGTATGGCTTAACCCATGGCTCTACCCAATCTCACCAAGTAAAAAGGTATAAACTTATCCTTGGACTTGGTTTCCTAGGAATTGAATATCCTAGGCTCTAATACCATAAAAATTACCATGTCCCGAGCGTGAAAGGATCCCAGTATGCGTGACTAGTTTATATCGATCATGTCAATCAGAGCACGAGATAATTCGACACATAAGATAGAGCGCGCAAAGTAGAGATAATAAACCAAATTCTTTATTACATTAATAACTTCAACTAGTTCCACACATAATCCTTTAAAGTAAAGGAATACTTAATGACAAGCTAGACTCAATAAAGAGGAAAATACAATGACAGACTCAAGAAAGATGAAAAGACACGACTAGGTAAACACTTCAATAGTCGGATGGCTCTATACTTTTCACTCATGCATGTTCCCATCCGAATGATCTTCGTCATCGGAGTTACCTGAAAAATAGGGGAAAAACTAGAGTGAGCGAACGCTCAATAGGAATTATATCTCAAGATCAAGCTTGCTTTAAGTAAATTACATGTTATATAAACTATGCAAGTTTAGCGATGCATGTACGTAAGATAAAGACGAGAGTACAGTATCAAGAAATAATATAGATGAACTAGCAAGATTTCAAAATGTTCATGTGAAGTATATCAAGATTGTCAAGCATGTAAATATCAAGTCATGTCATGTGAATTAGCTATTATAATTTCAAGCAAGTAAATACTCATTTCGGGCCACGCCAGTCATGTCAAGTCAAGTCAAGCACGAGTTGTGAAATGTCAAAATCTAGAAAGTCATGCACTTCGGTGCAATGCTACACCGTGATCAATCAACTCTCATGGACACAAATACTTTCGGGTGCTCCTCCCAGGACCAGATCGGGCCCTATATGCACAAGCATTGAGTCATGTATATTTTTAAATATCCACTATAGTTTATAGCCAATATAGAGTTCCAAAGGAATAAGCCATTGTAGGATGATAAGCTAGATTTCACAGAATGAAGGAGTTCAAGGACAGAACTTGAACAAGTATGACATACCGATACATAGCATGAAAAATCAAGACATGTCATGAAACTGGGTAATTGGCGTCCACTAGATAGCCATCAATTATAGAAATAGCGTCTACTGTATGGTCGCTCATTCCTATGAATAATATAGGCACGATGAAATAGCGTCCATCCTCAGGTCGCTAAATCAGGGATATAGCGTCACTAGTCGCTAATTACTGACAGAGACAAACTTCTCAAAAGAGACCAGAAACAATGCTCTATGAGAGCTAAGCATCACGTTTCTTCAGAGTGACGTGACAAATAAGGGTTTCAGGGTTTTTAGGGTACAACCTGCTTGGCTGCCTTGAGGGAATCCAAGGCTAGCGTAGACTTACGGAGGTCTCAATGAAGAAAGTACCGGTCCGAAGGAAGGAATATCCCGCAGAGGGTCCAATCATCACCAAGAGTTGAGTGTGTAATCGATAGAAATAAAACAGAGACTCTATCTACGGATGTGAGATGAGAGTGTCAATAGACCCGCGATATGGGCCAAAAAAATGATAAAATCTAAGAGATAAGAATTGGCGTGCATTCAGACTGGCACTCAATAAGGATTGTGCGTCCGTGTGAAATGTCGCATAATCATTATTTTACAAATTTCCTGGAAAATATACTAAGAATTAGCGACACTGTGAAGGGACGCAAATTCTAGAAATCTCCAGAAATCAATAGAATTTAATTATAATTTGCGACCGCATGCAACGACGCTCAATCTTTAATTTGCATCTATGATGATATTGCAAAATGATGATTTTTGTATATTTTGTATTTTTACTAAATCTTTATAAACATCACCTCCTCACAGGGGCGCTCATTCATTTATTGGCGACTATGGGACAATCGTCCATTCTTTTTTTTTCTACGCATCGGGCAGACACGTTCACAGACACAAATCACTATTCATTTGTACATGAACAGTAGCACTTCACTATTTACATGAAATTTCCAAAAACTAAAGACATGAATAGCTAGAGAAAAATATAGGGAATCTAGAATCATGCTCATGTAAGAATTTGAACGCTAGATTTCATAGGTATTAAATTTTAAACATGTAATGTTTATTAATTACACTTAAAAGAAATAACGACATGGGTATGGTCACTCATTAATTTGCGACCAGAGGGCAGTCGCAGATTCAGAAATTGTGACCCTCCACACGGTCGTTCATTAATGGGCGGCCAATACTTGGTCGCTATTTTCATGCAGATAGAAAACTCAAAAAAACCAATGTAAACAGAATAACAAAACTATGGAATCATGATATAATCCTAGTTATGCATGCCATGGACCATTGCTATTGATCTTGGGCCTAGACGCTTGAGAAAATCTACCTCTTTTGGGGTTTTGGATGACGGACAGAGAAGAGAATAGGAGAAATAACAGTAGTAGGCAGCTACGGCAACTGCAACAACAACTGTAGGAAACGATGGAAGAAGAAGCAACAGTAGGCTTCACTTCTTCTCGTATGATAGCAGCAGGATGAAGATGAAGCAACATCATGGGGAAGAAGAAGATGAAGCTTCTTCACGGCAACAGTAGGAAGAAGCAGCAGGGAAGACAGGGACGGCAACAAAAGGGCTCTTCGAACACAGTAGTTGGGTTCTGCTCGATCGATGGATGGTCTTATTTATAAGGATTTGAATCCTACAAAGTGTATGGATTCCTCGTTCACGTCAAACTTTCTAAGATAAGTTCTATCTTTCTAAATCATCGGCCGCCTTTCCTAGTTGAATTAAAAAAAACCCTAATTCTTTCCATGCATAGTTCGAACGTGGGTTTTTGGGCTTTTGAAAACAACCCATATTATATACATATGTATATATATACATCATGTAGTCCTTTAAACGTAGGAATGGTTATGGTCTAAAGGCCCACTATACATGTTCATTATGTTTTTAGGTTTTTGGTTTTGAAAAAAAGGGTCTATGCACATATGTATATTTATATATATATCTTTACCTATCCCATAAGGCCCATTTGTATACATATATGTTTATTAAGGCGTTGATTATATATGGGCTGGGTCTCAATGGTGGTGTTGTGGATATTATATTTTGTTTGATTTGGGCCTTTGTTGGATTTATTTATTTATTTAGGAAATTTTATTCATATAATTTATACGGGGTGCTATAGTGGTGGCCACCCACAGACCTAGGCAGCCACCCTTCTGGCCGCCCAGAAACCTGTGCGGCCGGCCATCTGGCCGCCCAGTGGGCGCACTCCTTGGTGGTCAGAACCTTGGCTGCCCAACTAGGCAATGCGCTAGACCCCAGCGGCCATTGCCTTGGCCGCCTCCTGTGTGGTCTTCTAGGATAGAACACCCCTCCGGGGTGTCGGTCCACCCCTCCCCCAATCGCCTCCAAACGATGAGGAAACTATGGGGATCGCTCCCCAAACATTCCAATAACAAAATGGAATAACACTAACTATGAATCTCAACTCAGATCGATCAAAACCAGCCGCACTACCCCAAGCATGCCATTTCCCTAATTTTGACATAAAACCCTCTCTCAACCTCACATTGGCTGAAAATAGCTGGAAATAGACAAAGGGGGGTGCGGAATCCATCCTCCTACAGCTCACGAAGATTTGGCGTGCTAAAAATTACAGATCGTCACGGAAACTCCGCTCCTCTCATGGCCTGCACTCCACCTCTGCGAACAGCTTGCCGCGTTTCTCCACCATGCTCCCACTCCCATCCTCACCTCACGCAGTCACGATTACCCCTCCCGCTTGCCTCCTTACTACCGTCGACCGTCGGAGGAGAGAAGAGAGAGGGAGAGTGACGGGAGAGAGTGAGGTAGAGAATGAGAGAAGAGAGAGGTGGAGGGGGGTTTTATTAGGTTTAGGTTTTATTATTTTTTTTAGTAAATTAGAAAATTAGATTTTAGCCCTAAAAATTGTAATTTTGTCTTGAAAAAAATTCAAAAAAGGCATGACCACCCATCGCACCACCACGGACCCAAATAATTTTTATCATTACCATTTGAGGATTCAAAGACCCATTATTTAAATTCCAAGTATTTACGGGCACGATGCACAACCCACAAAAATACGATCTGAGGGAAAAGAACGGCCGTGGGTTTTCTCTTTTGTGCTTGGTATTTGAAAACCCATCGTGAGATACGTATATAAGTGTGCTAGGTCCTTTCCAAAAGGACCCCCAATAACATATATTGTATATATATCCTTACTGTTATTGTGTATGCATATATGAAGCCCTTCTCTTTATCCTTTTCTCAAAGGAAATAAGGCTTTTATATATATCTACACAATAATACTCCGTCACCCAAGAATCTTATGTGTGTGATCCTCTAGGCCCATAGTCACTTTGGTTTAAGGCCCAATAACTTTTAATAAAAAATTAAAAGTAAATTAAACTTATTATTCGCTTCTACAAGAGCCGAATAATTGTTTAATTCATTCCGAACCTATGATCGTTGAGTCAAGTAAATCCGCGTGATCCCTGAAGACGTCGGGTTCAAACCACCCTGTTTGGTACCTATTTGTCCACAATTGCCGCATCGCTATAATCCCTCACTCCTTCTATGAGTCCGGTTCGATCGAGAGTATGGTAACTGTCAAACCCCATGATCATTGTTGGAACCCTGGTTTTGATGATGACACACTATGAATCATGTGGAGACAAAAATGCTTAATAATAATTGATTGAGTCATCATCCTTCATAAGTCTGAATGGCATAACTTGTCAAGGCATTTTAGTCACTCAGGTTTTATAAGTCTTTTATCCACTAAGTGTCAGATATAAAGGTTGATGAACATATAGGCACTTAGTCATACAAGGTCGATGGACATTCTAGTCTGAAGCTTGTCAAGTCGGTGCAGCTATGTATTTCGTTGAACAGAACATCGATGCTCATTCACGCTTTCATCCTATCAGGTCGGTGCACATACTTGCATTAAGACTATTAGGTCAGTGCACATATTTGCATTGAGTCTGTAAGGTCGGTGCACATACACATCTTACGTCTGTTAGATCGGTGCACATTGAACCTTGTGTTTAGCAAGGTCAGTGCACATTGGACCTTGTGTTCAGCAAGGTCGGTGCACATTGGACCTTGTGTTGAGCATGATTGGTGCACATTGAACCTTGTGTTCAACAATGTCGGTGCACATTGGATCTTGTGTTCAGCAAGGTCGGTGCACATTGTATCTTGTGCTCAGCAAAGTCGGTGCATATACATGAATTTACTCTATCAGGCCAACACTCATGCAAGCATCATGTCTATCATGTCTTTGCTCATACGTCAGTCACTGGACCCAAGTCAGTACAGTCATATGAGTTGGAATCTTCAGGTCAGTGCATCCTCATGAGCTACAGTATTTAGGTCTCTGCACATGTAGAGTCTAAGGTCGGTGCACATGTAGAATCCAGGTCTACCTGTGTTCTACACAGGTCAGTGCAGTTGCAGTTAACTTCTGCAATCATACTAAGGCATGACACAGGTCAATGTATTGAGTTTTTACATCGAAGCATATACATCATTCATATATATGTTTGATATGAGTGACTGATTTTCTGAAATTGGCTAAGTATGCATTCTCCTAGGCAATTATGATGATAAGGTGTTTGATGAAATATTCTATATCTTATTGACATGGACTTGATCGAACATTTAAAGAGCAGAGAGCATCAAAGACTTAAGTGATCACGTGGTTCAAAATCTAAGTTAGCAAGCATGTGATCCAAGGTGAAATGTCCTCAAGATCGATTTGGCACATGGATTCGCCTCGTCTTCAAGATTTGAGGATACCACCATGATGGCCATGAGAATGAGTCTTACCTTTCAAATGCCAACAGTCCTTGACTGTGTGGTCAATCTTTCCACAATGGAAACACGAAGAAGGGGTATTTCTTCTAATGACTTTAGGATGCATCGATCTTTCCTGTGGGATGCGTTGATGCATCAGGCCATTTCTTGGCTTTTGAGTGGATGTGTGCTGAGCATGCTTCCTCCTAGTTTCGTCCTGTCCCTTGCCATGGCTTTCTCCATTGGTTCTTCTATTTTTCTCTACTCTTAATTCATCTTTTCTCAAAGTGAGGCAATCATGCACAGTGTGACCAAGCATACCATAATAGAAACAATGAACATTCATTTTATGAGGAGCAAGGTGTTTAGCATGGCCTTTCCTAGCATGCATATCATCATCAGCAAAATTATTTTTCTATTTTTGACCAGGGTTCATGTTCTTTTTCTGATTTGTGTTTTTCTTTTGAGCTACATGCGGTTTTGGGGGACCACAAGAGGTGCTAGCTTCATTTGAACCAGAAACAAAGGAGGTATATAGCTTGTTTCCAAAGGCCTTCTTGTTCACAGGTTTATACCCCAAACCCTCTCTTTGAAGGTTGACCCTAGTCCCTAAAATTCTATCTAGATTATCTTTGCCCTGCACAAATTTTGACAAGGAGCTATTCAAGTCTTTGACTTCATCGTCCAATGAGGAGATGTGTAGTTCAGAACTGCCCAGATCCTCCTCACACGCAGCCAATTGCTCATTGAGCATGGCATTCACACTTTTATAATTCTCAATTTCTAGCTCTAGGACATCCACTTTTTTAGAGCTATCATTCATGATAGACTTGCCTTTCTCACAAGTGCTCAGTTTTTCAATTAGCAACTTGTTTTGTTCCTTTAGCTCTTCGTTCTCCTGAAGCAGCCTCACATCATGGATTGACCCATCAAGTGTTGTTTGATCATTAGAGATTGATTTAGGTTGATTTTGGAGTTGTCTTACAATCTCTTCTAGCCTGGTTATTTCAAATTGCAGGGTAACATTTTCATCTCTCAAACATCCAATGGTTTCTTTATGTAAATCTAAATCAACCATAAGAGTCTCATTGAGCTCTTCACGAATAGAACATTTTTTATAAGGAGAGGCATCACACTACAAGAAAAATAGGAAATTCTGACGTCCATTTGCCGTCGCAAAATGAACTTTCAACGTATTGCCGACGTATTTGCGACGGAATATTGACGTCGAAAATCTTACATCGCAAATTTCTGACGTATTAAAATAGCGTCGCCAATTCGTCCGAAATTACTGACAAAACTATATCGGCGAAGTTATGGTGGCTATTTATGTCAGTAATTAATAATACAAAAATTAATTAATCATTGCGACGGAACATAATTTAGTTGAAAATAGGTCTAAAGTTTTCGACGTATTTCTGACAGAAAAATTATGTCGTCGTAAATATTTGGGTTAAATTAGTTCCGATGAAAGTTATTTTGGTCAGAAATACGTCGTTAATTTTTGACGTATTTTAATCGGATAAGTAGTACGTTGAAAACATGTGGGTCAAATTAGTTCCGACCAGCTGTTATTGTGTCGAAAATATGTCATGAATGTTCGACGCATTTGAGACGGATAATTAATACGTCGGAACTGATGTGGATCAAATTAGTTCCAACGAACCTACCTTGGGTTGAAAATACGTAGTTAATGTTCGACGTATTTGAGACGGATAATTAATACGTCAAAACTCATGTGGCTCAAATTACATCCGACGAACATTTAGTTGGTCGAAAATACGTCTGAACATTTTGACTGATTTGCGATGGAAAATAAATACGTCAGAAAATAAGTGCGTGAAATTGGTTCCGACGAATTATTAGTTAGTCGAAATTCCGTCAAAAACTTTCTCCACATTTTTTTATATATTTTAAAATTTTAAAAATCTGTTTAAAGCTACAATTATACACCACAATTGACGCAACTCAACATAAAACACGCAATAAACAACATATACAACACACAATAGGATAAAGTCATATTATAAATTACAATAAAGAACGTCCACAACATATAAATCTTTGAATAAAAAAAGTTACAGTTATATTAATTGAAATGTATAATTTTTTCACAATATCATTAAAAAAATTCAAGAGATATCCGCTGCATCATCCTCATTCGTCATTCGTAGTATCTCCACCATCACCGACGGCAGGAGGATCCTACATCATAAAAAATTAATAATAAATAAATTTAAATAAATATAACTATTAATAAATCTAGTTAAATATCTTTTTAATTTTTTACATTCGAAAGTAGATAACATGAAGATGATTTCTTTCACTCTCAAAACTGAATTCCTTGAACTAAGTAGTAATGTTATTGTTGTGCCCTGTGGTTTTGATGATGTCTAACACTATGAATCATATTATGATAATGATTTTTTATATCATGAATTTGATGTGTGCTGGCTAATGTCCAAATTTTTTCTAATGCCTTGAACAACATTTTCATATGAAGGCTTGAAGAGTTGTAATGTCAATGCTATGAATGCTTGAACTGTTATGTCTGTATGCTTGAAAAATGTCTATTTGAAGAACTGTAATATCTGAAGAATTCAGGTAAGCATAAGCATAGCAGTGTCACAGCAGCACTAGAAGCAACTCTACAGAAGAAGCCTCCAATCACAGAAGAAACAAGCTGATATATCACTTTAAGATAGACTTTGTACCCGCTGAAGAATAAGGGTGAAAAATATCCCTTAAGGCTGACAAATGTGCATTACAGGTGACAGATACTATCATAAAGGTAACAAATAGATAGACTAGGTGAATAATAGACAACAGTGGTGACAAACAGCAGTGAAAAGGTGAAAGCAGGTGTGAAACAGCTGAAAACCAAGAACCTCAAGCCGACTCGGAAGGGCTTACAAGTCGACTTCTGATAGAAGAATTCACAGAATGAAAGAAGACTTTTTGGCCGTGGATTAGGGGTGAAAATGGGTGGACAAAGCAGACAAATGGCTGTATAGCAGTGTGAAATGGCTGTTCAGTGGTGTAAAGTGGCTCATGGCTATGACCTTTGAAGAATGATCAAACTGGTTGAAGAGAATGATTTCCTCTATGCTTCAGAGGAAGAGAGGACTAGTCCTCTGGTTGTGGGTAACTGGGTGTTACTCACGGTTCCTTCTAATTTGATCAGAAGAAGAGAGGAGAGTGTTCTTCTAGGTCAAGCTGTAAGTCAGCATTCGTTTACAGACTGAGTCTGCGGTTATTGCTGTTGCAAGGGGAAGCCACACTCAGGTTTGAGTGTGGGGTGGACGTAGATCTGCGTGGCAGATCGAATCACCTAAAAATTCTATGTGCCGTGATTTGCATTGGTGTGATTGGCCCTTATCATCTTCCTCCATTCATAGGTTTACGTATGAACAGATCTTCCCTATACGCTAAATGGTTGTATTGTAGTCTGTTAGATCTGTCTGATCTGAGTGGATTCTGTGAGATAGCATTCTCTTAGTTAGTGCATTCTTGTCACTTTCATTTATATTGTTCTCACAGATATCATCTGAGCTCGTGGTTTGATAGTTGAGTGTTAAATTATCTTAGACTTAAAATTTGAGGTTAAAATTTTTTTCGGATCTATTCACCCCCCGCTAGATCCTACTGCGCACACATATTCATATACTTGCTTCCGGCTTTGCCTATAGAGCACACAACATTGGTATCACAGATACTCCTCTATTATAACTCTAAAGTGTATGAAATTAAAAATTAAAATAAATACTCACATGAGAGGGCTGTGGTGTGCTCGAGGGTGCTCCCTGAGACAAAATCCCTGCCTGGGCCAGGAGGGTAGCAACCACCCGAGTAAAGCGTGTCTCCATGCGTTCCTCGACTAGGTCTACCGCATGTTCAACGATGCATGTAATCTAGCTCATAGAAGTGCCGATGGAGGGAGTAGAGAAGGAACTGCTACCGGGGTAGGACGAAGCTGAGCCCGGAGAAGATGCTAGAATCAGGCTGGTGTCCAAGCTCTACCCAAAATCGTATACTCGTCTTTTCTTTGGTGGGCCGGCTGCTGCTACCCATGCCTCAGGATCTAGTTGCGGCCGCTGCGTCTCCTCGTCCCCATACTTTTCAGTCATATGCATGTCATATGACTCTTGCAAAGTGAATAAAAAATATTATAAATGTCATATTAATCAATCATATTTAAAAATAGAAATAGAAAAGAAATGGGTATATATATAATCTTGCCACTACCGAGCGAGTTCTCTCGCTCACATGATGATCCGTCCCCTTCTTTTGATGAACTGTAGCAAATAAATTGTGGTACGAGACCGTACCACACCTCTTCTTTTTCTGTTACACATGTTATAGAGAATAAATAGGGACATATAAGAAATAAATTATAATAAAATTAAGATGATTACTAACCAATCTCTCCTTCTGGGTCACGAAGGAAATAGATCCAGAAGTATGGAGATGTACGTCTGGATGTAACACACATGTAGCTTTGGCTTTTACGGATTTGGCCATCCAATTAGGCTCGGCCCATCTATCACAGAGGTCCTCCCAATGCTCCCTCTTCATCCATGTGGGGTCGTGTGCCTTCCAAATGCCACGGTCCTCGCTCCCCCCGGCTAGAGCCTTGGCACGTTCCCGACAGCCGTGTAAATGATGCTTATAATTTATAGTTCCTGTGGCCTCCCATACACGTCGAGCTCGTCCGGCGTCAGGTCGCCTCACAAACTGATATCCTTGCTGTCAAGAATTCAAATTTTATAAGTTAGTGGATTGAAATTGTGGAGTTGGGAAATATGTAATTTAAAAGATTAAATCGTATACCAGGAACTCGTCATACAATCGATCGCGGATATCCTGAGGAAACTTTCGAAATGACTTATATGGGCCGGTCACATGTCGCTCAATAATGTTGGTAATAAAATGAGAAGCCTCACTGGGCTCTACTTTATCCCTGGAATTACAAATGTTAAAATGATAGCCAACAATTATATATATAGTTGATGGATAGATAAGGAACATAATTCATGAGTTTAAATATTTACCCAGAGATCCAACATGGCTTGCATCCCTCTTGCAACACCACCTGCTCGCCCTCGTGATGGCTAACAGGATCATCTGCCTGTTGTGTGCCCGGGTGGGCGGACGAGCCAACTATCGTAGGTGGTGTGCCCGACGTACCTGTTACAAGTAAAATAGAAGTAGTTAATCAGAATTTAGCTCATTATTAAATAAAAAATTTCAACAAGTAAACATATAGAATTCTTATCATTTAACTAAGAATTTAAATAAACATAGCAGTAGAATGTGATGGAAGTGGTGTACTCTGTAGACCTGATGTAGAGGCACTCAAACCTGTAAACAAAAAATATCGTGAGCAAAACAAAGTGCATATTCACTACTCATTTATCTAAGAATTTAAATAAGCATACCCGCAGTTGTTGGCGTGGGTGGTGCACTCTGTGAACCTGGTGCGGAGACATAAAATATCATGAGCAAAATAAAGTGCATATTCACTACTCATTTATCTAAGTGATGTGTGAAAGGATAGGATATAGAGGGGTGGTGAATATATCTCCCGATTAAAAACTATGCCCAAATTAAAATAAAAAATCTGGCGCTACCCAATTTTAAAACATAATGAACAATATGTTAACAAGGGTTTGCATAGAATATACGTCGAACACTTAAGCACTTAAGCTAATGTCTCTGTTGACACCTATTTTTCACCCTTAAGAGGGTATATGTCACCCATAGTAGTCTATTTGTCAGTCTTATGTGTGCATTTGTCGTCCTTAGCTTCTTCTACTGGCGGGTAAACACAAGTGGACTTCCCCTTCATGCAACTTCAACACTTCACACATATTCAGTGCTATAACCTATTTTTCACCCGTAGAGAGCTATTTGATAGCCTTACCTGCCTATTTGTCACCACTAATGAGTCATTTGTCTGCCTTATCTTCCTGCCTTCCCTTGTATAAATCTTAATAGATTTGTTCATCATTTCTAAAGAATTCAGACTTTGACTGCACAGACTTGGGTTGACCACTGTCTTAGCTCCATTGACTGTGCGTTGACTACGTTACCACGTTGACTTTTCTTCATTTCTTGAGAAAATAACTGGCTTTCAGCATGTTCTATGTGCAACTGTCAACCTGTTCTTTGTGCAATTTAGAAGTAAACTACACACACAAAATCATTATAGCTCCATGGATGATTCTACATCAACAAAACACATTGACTATCTACATGAAGAGTATACATGAATCTAAATTTTGACATCATACCAGGCATGGAGCCGAAACACTAAGGATTTAAATAAACATACGCGCAGTAGTTGGTGGGGGAGGTGCACTCTGTATACCTGGTGCATATATTTAAAATATCGTGAGCAAAACAAAGTGCTAAGTCACTACTCATTCATGAACGATCTTAAATAAACATACCTGCAGCACGTGGTGCGGTCGGTGTACTCTATGTATCTGGTGTAGAGACATAAACTATCATTACCAAAACAAAGTGCATATTCACTACTCATTTATCTAAAAATTTAAATAAAAAGACCCACAACAGGTGGTGGGGGCGGTGTAATCTGTGTACCTGGTGCCATAAACATAAACTATCATTACCGAAATGAAGTGCATATTCACTACTCATTTATCTAAGAATTTAAATAAATAGACCCGCAGCAGGTGGTGGGGGCGGTGTAATCTGTGTACCTGGTGCCATAAACACAAACTATCATTACCAAAACGAAGAGCATATTCACTACTCATTTATCTAAGAATTTAAATAAACATACCAATAGCAGGTGGTGGGGGCGGTGTAATCTGTGTACCTGGTGCAGAGACATAAACTATCATTACCAAAACAATGTGCATATTCAGTACTCATTTATCTAAGAATTTAAATAAACAGACCCGCAGCAGGTGGTGGGGGCGGTGTAATCTGTGTACCTGGTGCCATAAACACAAACTATCATTACCAAAACGAAGTGCATATTCACTACTCATTTATCTAAGAATTTAAATAAACATACCGGTAGAACCTCTCTCGGAACCACCTCTCCTCGAAGATCCAGTACAACCTCGAACCATCTAATTATTGACAACAATTAAAGTAGTGCATATTAGTCCACAACTAATTACCAGGAGAGGTGACAATTAATAATGATAAGAAGTGCATATATGTTAAATTTCTTACAAAATATTCAATCATTATCTATTTCATCTTCAGATGCTGAAGATATATCAAACTCAGCCTCATCTTCGTCATCTTCCTCATTCTCACTAGATTCATACACTTCCTCCTCAGAGGACTCCTCCTTCCCAACAATTACTTCATGTAGCTTAGTTGGATCGACTTCTTCCACGTCGTCCTTTATAGACAACCGAAGTGACTCGTCAGATTTGATCACATGAAGATTAGAAGCAACCAAGTCTATAGTGTCACCCTCATCTGATTAAGAAAATTCGACACTAGAATCCTTTGAGACACTTTCAATTAGATCTAACTCATCATTAGGCACAAGCCTTAGTTTTACCCTACAAACTGCCCACCAATCTTTATTCTTGGATGATGAATAACTTGAATAATACACTTGCTGGGCTTGTGCGGACAAAATGAACGGCTCATAGGTATTCAATTTTGATCTATATTTGACATCGACAATCCCATATATTGTGTCATTTCGAACTAAATGAGGATCAAACCAATGACACTTAAAAAGGAATATATGCTTGTCTTGTCCGAGATACTATAATTCTATGACCTCCTCAAGAATACCATAGTAATCAAGATCATTTTCATTATATGTACTACCTTGAAAGGCCCACATCTGGGTGCGAAAAGGTACTTAGAGGTATATCGGTCATATGTTGACCATTTTCTTATTGTTTCGGGCCCCCGTCAAACTCATGTGTTTTGAATTTACCGTCACGTCTATAATGAATTTTCGGGAGATAGGGCTCCTCACGGGGAATGCCACGTGGAAGCACTCAGGTGCCATAATCAACATCGCCCTCGAGTCACGACCTATCATTCGGGGCAGGTGTGGCCGTCCCTATCGAACCAGTCGACCCCACCATGGCTCGAGACTGGATTGGACATTGCGTACCGAAACATAAAACTATAATATATATATATATAATGGAATAAGCAAATTGAAATGACATGTTGTATCATTTGGTTTATTGTTCTGCCTTTTGAACGGGTTTCTCCGTGTTCAAATCTTAGCTTCAGCTTAAGGTTTCCTTAAGTTTTTTTAATATAACTTATTTAAAACAGTAAATGAAAACATGGTAGAACGTTGTTTCGAACCCGGCACCTCACGATTAACAACGATACACTTAAGGAAGTTATTTGTTACTCCAGTTGAGCATTTGTCACCCAAAGTCACCTAATTGTCACCACTGAAGTCCACAAGATGTTGCCCTTAGTCTTACACTACCTTGAAAGCCGCGCATCAGCCTTGTCTCTATTGAGCCCTATTTGTCACCGTTAGCAGGGTATTTTTCACCCTTGCTAACGCATTTGTAACTTGGGTAGACACATTTGTCGCCCTTAAGCTCCAATTGGTCCACGTGGAAAATGGGACACGTCGGCCACGCGTGGGTGCTGTTCGCGTATTGTCGTCGATCCAACGCCACAGGCCACATCAATAGAAATGATGATGCCGAAGTAGATCCTCGAAATTAAAAATCCCCAATTACTTATTTACCCTTCCTACCATGTCTTGGCTCTTACGCAGCCTACCAGAAGACAGTTCGTCTCTCCATCATGCTCAGCATCTCGTCTTCCTCGCGGTGCCACTTGTGACCTCTCCGTCATTTGCTATTCGAGCACTCCTGAATTGTGAGCTCTCTTTCATCACTGACAGCCATGGAGCCGAAGGAGACACCCATGCAACGCTCCATCTGCCGTAAACTAGAAACTGGAAAGAGGGCATCCACGGCTTCAGGGCTCAAGAGGTCCTCTGTCAACTGGAAAGAGGTCATCTGAGAGGTTCAGGGCATTGGTTCAGGGCATCTATTGCATCTGAGAGTGAAGTGTTTTTGGAGAGAGAAGAGACTCACAAGATTGTGTTTCAGGGAGAAGTCTTCTGGTTTAACAGTATGCTCTTTTTGGTTTTGCTCTTGATTGTTTTTGATCTCCTTCTTAATGCCTTGACATTGTTTGATTCATAGTTTTGCCATCATCAAAAAGGGGGAGATTGGTGCATCCCTACGGTTTTGATGATGTCTCACACTATAAATCAAATTTGTTTTAATTACAAATCAATTTGTTTTTATATGATGCATTTCTTTGTTTCTAAGCATGAAGAAGGTCTGTGCTTATAGCATGATACAGGTCCGTGCATTTCATGTATTGTTGCATCCCTACGATTTTGATGATTTCTCACACTATAAATCAAATTTGTTTTAATTACAAATCAATTTGTTTTTATACGATGCATTTCTTTATTTCTAAGCATGAAGAAGGTCTATGCTTATAGCATGATACAGGTCCGTGCATTTCATATCATTCATCTTTTTGCTTAATGCATATTAAGTCAGTGCAAGTTTTGCATCTCTCACATAAAGTACTTGCCTCGGTGCAAGTCCACGTTCATGCACAGGTTCTGCTGACATACTTTATCTCTGTGCATTTCTCTATGTCATGTCCACTAAGGTACGTGCATATCATGTTTATGCATCTCAACTCTTGGGTCGGTGCAAATCCATCTCGGTGCAAGCTTTGTCTTGTATCTATCTTTGTCAACTCAGTGCAAATCCATCTCGGTGCAAGCTTTGTCTTGTACTTCTCTTGGCCATCTCGGTGCAGCTCTATTTGGACTGCATATCCCAACTCGGTGCATACCTTTACCTTGTGAATAACATAAACTCGGTGCATCTTCTATTGCATTACCATTCTCGGTGTAAGGTTTGATCTGCACCTAGTCGGTGCAAGTCTTGGTTAGTCAAAGGGTTTGGAACTCAGCTCGGTGCATACTTCGCTTAAGACAAAAATCATGTTCGGTGCATAGCCAAGCCTTTACAAATCCCTGTAGCAACGAGGTCGGTGCTGCTCCTGTTTCAGGCTTATTAGACTCGGTGCAAGTCCTGTAGATAGCTAACATAGATTGGTGCATCCTCTGCTTCATTCCACCTCGGTGTTTTTCTTGCCCGTCTTAGTCGATGCTTATTCACTTTAATTTGGTGCAAACTTTTCTCTCTGGCAAAATAAATTCAGTACAACTTTATGTTTTGTTAATTCTTGTCCGTGCATATCTGTTGCACGATTAGAATCTATGGTCTGTGCTAATGACGTCATGCGTCTTCTCAAGTCAGTGCATCTCTCGCTTTGGCTCACTTCAACTCGGTGCAACCTCTTGTTCACCTTGTTACAAGTCAGTGCAATTGTTTGTTGAGTACGGACTGAATAGATCTAGAGGGGGGGTGAATAGATCTTTCCCCCTTTTTTGATTTAATATCTATTGACTAAATGAGTTGCAGGTGATTGACGAATTACAGAACTAATGTTGATATCAATGAAGAAAACAAACACATAGAGAAGCACGCACACACATAAGCAAACAACAAGATAGGATTTTTAAGGTGGTTCAGTCTCTTCCCGAGACTTACATCCACCCCTTGCTTAACTCAAGCAAGGCTTCACTTATGAGAGCCTCTGATCTCAATCCAAAACACAAGACACCGCTGTCACACAGCTTGTTCCTGCTGACACACAGCTTGTACCAGCTGACACACAACTTGAATCCGCTGCCTCACAGCTTGACACTTGGTGTAAGGATGAATAGAAATGATGAGAAGGTGGGATGATGCAACAGGACTGAATATAGACTTTTGTAACAAAGTAAAGAATTCAGCCTGGGACTTAATCACATAAATAACAAAAGTAGACTCCCTGTAGAGCTTCCAATCGGATGCCTTTAGCTGCTTTGCTACTGGAGGTCGCACAGCTTCAAGCCCAGTCTTCCTTCTGCAGCAATGAGAATGCCTTTAGTCTTCTGCAGATTTCTGATTGATGGAGAGCCACTTCGTCCTGTGATGTAGGTGTGTTTCTTAGCTTCTGTTCTATGCTCTCTCTGTGTGCCTGCCTCCGCGATCAGTTGCCTTCTACTTTTTATGCAGATACTTTTTCAAGCCTGAAGCTCTTCCCGCTCAAATTCCAGATCGAGCGTCAATCTGCTAGAAAGCAGGGAGAAGGTTAAATCCGATCACTACAATAAGTTTGACCGCTTCTAAGCAAGATTCTCTCCTTGATTCCCGTGAGGAATCTCATCATTTGAACTACCCAACAACCTGCAACAACAATCTGCAGGTTTTAAGGAACCAAAATAGAATTCGGTTAGAGTTCGGTTCTGGACGCTATAACACCCGTGGTCGACCATGACACTGTCCCTGGTCGACAACGAGCAGTGTCCTGATGGCGGTTTCATTCTGGCTGACACTCGCGTCCCGTGGTCGACCACAGCCTTGTCGCTGGTCGACAAGGGGCAAATTCCAGATGGCCGTCAGTTCTGTCTGATGCTCTATCTGTTCTGTGGTCGACCAGAAGTGGGGCTTTGGTCGACAGCCAAGGCACATGCAGAAGACGGATGACTTGAAGTGTTTCTGGCTGGGTTCGTTGGTCGACCATAACCACTTCCCTGGTCGACAAGCGGCCTTTGACACTTCTTCTGATTTGTTGATTCCACTTGGATTTCAGTGGACCTGAAATTACTTAACATATCAGAAGTAACTTGAACTATCAGATTTATATTGAGTTAATCAAAAACATTGTTTGTCATCATCAAATAGTCATGAGTCCATTACTTTGAAGGAACAATCAAACCACTTGTATTTGTTATGAAACAAGATAGAACTTGATTAATCAAACATATCCTATTGTCATCATCAAAACCAAGGGATGCACAACATTCTCCCCCTTTTTGATGATGACAACCATGAGTCATTGTGACAAACAACAGATTATAAAATTCATTTGATATTGCATTCAAGGCTATCATAGCACAAATTTCATTCAGACAATTCGTTTGATGTGCCTTTCAAAAACTATAGCACTAATTACATGAGTGACTCAAAAAGGATAAAGACACTAAGGACACGTAGACAAAGTAAACTTGACATCATCTAGACACACATCTAGACACACAATGACACATAAAGTCCTATCTCCCCCTTTGTCAACAGCAAAAAGAAGATCATTTAAACAATCCCTCTGAGGAGGATGAGGAAGTCTCTGGCTTCACGTTCTCTTCCATGCGATCCAGCTTGTCAACAATGTGGGCATAAGAGAGCCTGAGCTTCTGGATCTCGGAGATAGTAGCATTGTGATACTGTTCATTCTGCTTGGTTGTGAACTCTATGCGGTTTCCCATTTCTTCTGACACTTGACCTAAGGTGCCAACTAGTCTGTTGAACCGAGAACTAGCATGGTCAGTGTGTTCCTTTTGCTTGATGAACCTGGCCTCCATCTGTTGTTCCAGCCTTTGGACTTTCTGCTCCAGGCGCCCGGTGGCAGCATTCATATTCTCTTGAAAGGAATGGAATTGGGTGGTGAGAGAGGACAACTGAGATGCTATCTGGAGAAGCACTCCGTGAGACTCAGTGTTGGAGGTGAAGGATGGTGGTGGAGCAGAAGTAGATGGAGTGGAGGTAGGTGGAACTTGGGTAGGTGGAACAGAATGAGATGGAGCTTGGGTAGGTGGAACAGAAGTGGATTGAGCATGAGTGGCAGCAGTGCCTGGATGCCAGGGCACCATAGAAAGGGAAGATGGAGGATGGGCCGTAGTGGTGGTAGTAGGGGTAGCGTGAGGCACCACAGGTGGAGGTGTGACAGTAGGGCTAACCTGTATAGGTGTATGTGGGGGAGAAGAGGGTGGCAATGGAGCCTTGGATTTGCCCTTGGATGGTAGAGTGCGCTGAATTTGGTCTCCTACCTTCTTAAACCCCAAAAATGTGGTCACGAAGTGAAAGTTGTAGACGTGCCATTTGGGAATTACAATGCGCGGAGCGTGAGGAAATGGTATTTTTGCTGCTTCCAGAATGGCAGATATGTGGGCAGCAAATGGAAGAGAATTCTGGGGATAATGTAGGATGTTTTGGAAAGTGTTTAGGATGAGCGTTATGAGGCGAATGGGTTGACAAGTGATGAGGCCATGGAGCAAAAATAGATGGAGGCGACTTACTTGATCTCTGGCGCCTCCTCTTGGTTGGATAATGGTGGTAAGAATGTGATGAAGCAATCTATGAAGAGGAGGGAAGGTGTTGGCATTCAGATACTTAGGGAGAACCTCAGGAGCTGGCTGGCCAGTGACGACGGTGCATGCAGCTCGGAAGTCAAAATCCTCAGGATTGAAGACGGTGCCATGTCTGGGAATCTTCAACGCTTTGTGGAGCAGTTTGACGTCGAGGCGGACGACGATGCCTTGAACTACGGTGTAGACCTGACCATCCACTATTTGCAAGTTGTGGTAGAATTCTTGCACAAGCTGAGGCGAATACTGAGTATGTGCCGAGACAAACGCTGTCCACTCTTGGGCTTCAAAAATTGGCAGTAGTTCTGGGAACATCTCCATCAGCTTCTCATCAGAGAAATCAACAATCCTTGGTGGCAGAACGGTCCGTGGCTTGATAACTCCTGAAACTGGATGGACGATGGGTTCTTCTGAAGCTGGTACCTTCCTACCTGAGTCAGCCGCCTCGGCCGTGGTCGACTTTTGAGGGGCCGATGGCGGACCTTGCGCGGCCCTCGGCTTGGAACGCTTGGACGGCTTCGAGGATTCGGCAGGGGCCTTCTCTCTTATTCTCTTGGTAGACCGCGGAGCGTGCTTTGGAGACATGGTGGAGGGATGCGAGAGAGAGGCGAGAGAAAACTGGAGAGGAAGAATTCGAAAGAGGTACAAGTCGGCGGATGAGAGAAAACTAGGGACCCAGCCGTGGCAATTTATAGGGTAGGGCAGTAAGGCTGGGTCTTAAAAAAAAAAAACTAGGATAGTGAACCATCACGATGCAGAAAACGAGCGGTCAGGATTTAATCAGCATAACTCAAATTTTTGGAAGATATTAAAGTGTACTCCCTTTCTTTAATAGAACACTTATGAAACCTTTCCACCCTTATGCAAAGACCACCTTGTGACCAAATAGAGTGGGTATTGTGGTTCAATGAATTTGAAAGTATTGCACCAATAAATTGACTCCCCATATCCAATTTCTTTCACATGGCTCCTTGAACTTATAATATATTTCAAGAGATAATTTGACTAACTATGCTAGCTGAACAGTGTTTTGAACTTTTATTTGCATGCTATGCTTTAGGTCAACCATTTTCTCTGCCTTTGTGATAACTTTTTGAATCATTTGAGAGCTGTGGTCAGGTTTATCACATGCTTTTCTACACGAGGAGACACGCTTTTTACACGCCAGAAACCCCGGCTACTTAGCATGCCTAACCATTCCACTAATGACTGGGACACACCTTTTATCCGTGAGGATATACGTTTATCAGACGCCAATATCCCCAGTTACTCAGTATGCCCAATCAATATTTTTGAAAGCAGCAGAGTTAGATTGGATCTTCATGACACACTTGTCTCCCATCTATTGTTCAGCCAATTTTTTGCTTTGAGATGGAGAACAGTAGTTTCTCAGAACTCAATCCATTGCTCTACCAAGAAGGCAGAATTATGGCGTATTCCATGTACATACATGTTATATTTGAGTTTATTTTTACTGTCCAACACAGACACAGGTAGAGAAACAGTCTCATTACTAAAAATCATAAGTCCTCAAAATCTTGTGACAGAGTCATAGTTATGGTTTGAATTTATTGCAGTAGTACAGTTCAAATTCTCATTACGACACTCAACCTCTACTCTTAATGATTACCTTGGTGATTTTATTGAAAGATATGGTTAGGTTTTTCAATGTTTTATCAAGGAATGAGTTTACACTTTTTCTCCCCCTCAATTTGTGAGTCCTTGCTGAAGATAAAAAAATGTTGGCCATGAAGAGATATAGAGACACAAGGGATGGGAAGTATGGATAAGGATGAATGAGTGAAGAATCTGAGCACAAAAGTTCACTTAGTTCAAAGGATTTCCTAGCAGAGCCAGCAGCCTTTTTAGATCCATTTTCCCTTGTTCAGATCCTCTGTCGACCATAGAGTTGCCTTTGGTCGACCTCTGTGCTGTCACAGAACCAACTATTTCCTGTCCTGATGCCTTGGTCGACCAACGCCTTGCCTGTGGAAGACCACAAGAGATAATCCGTAGTAGAACCAGGATTCTACAGAACTTGCTGAAGTAGTAACCGACACTAGACCTCCAAACTCAAAACTTGACCAGTACTAGAGACCTAGTTGACATAACTTAGTACAGAAATGGCAGAATCTATACAGTGAACCCATGAATATGATTATTTCAAGAATTTTCAGGAGAAATTCTACAAATTCCTAACTCCCTTCTTAGAGTTGAAAATCTGTCATTGTTAAGGGGTTTTGTGAAAATGTCTGCCAGTTGTTTTTCAGTTTCTACAAAATGAAGCATGAAATTTCCTTTGGAGACCTCATCTCTTAGAAAGTGATGACGGATCTCAATGTGTTTTGTCCTAGAGTGTTGAATGGGATTTTTAGACAAATTAATAGCACTAGTGTTGTCACAGAAAATAGGTGCACATCCAAGATCTACATTGTAGTCTTGGAGTTGATGTTTTATCCACATAACCTGTGTACCACAGCTCCCTACTGCGACATACTCAGCCTCAGCAGTGGAGAGTGCCACAGAATGCTGTTTTTTAGAAGCCCATGATATTAAACATCCACCTAATATTTGACAATAACCACTAGTACTCTTCCTATCAATTTTGCAACCAGCATAATCAGCATCTGAATATGAAATCAAATCTAGTTTGCAGTATGTAGGATACCATAAACCCAATTCTTGGGTGCCGGCAAGGTATCGAAGGATACGCTTGACAGCCGCTAAATGTGATTCTCTAGGGCTAGACTGATATCTAGCACACATGCATACACTAAACTGAATATCTGGCCTTGAAGCAGTTAAATATAGCAGGGACCCGATCATACCTCTGTATTTCTTGGCATCTACCATGTTACCTTTTACATCAGCTTCCAATGTTGCATTTGTACCCATGGGTGACTCGATTGGTTTGCAGCTTTCCATGCCAAACTTCTTCAACATCTCCTTTATGTACTTGGATTGATTTATGAAGTATCCTTCTCTACATTGTACGATCTGCAATCCAAGAAAAAACTGTAAATCACCCATTAAACTCATTTCAAACTCATTGGTCATTAAGTTTGCAAATTCAGTACATAAAGAAGCTTCGGTAGACCCAAACACAATATCATCCACATAGATTTGTACAACTAGTATATGCTTACCTTGGGTCTTGGAAAATAATGTTTGATCAATTTTACCTCTTATGTATCCCTTCTTGGTGAGGAAGGAGCTCAACCTTTCATACCAGGCCCGAGGAGCCTGCTTTAATCCATACAAAGCTTTATGCAATTTGAAAACATGATTAGCAAGTTCATCATTTTCAAATCCAGGGAGTTGTTCCACATAGACTTCTTCTTTTATTATTCCATTTAGAAATGCACTTTTTACATCCATTTGTTGTAGTTTGATTCCATGAGATGCTGCAAAGGCTAACAATATCCTGATGGCTTCTAATCTAGCAACTGGAGCATATGATTCTTCAAAATCAACCCCAAATTCCTGGTTGTACCCTTTAGCCACCAGCCGAGCCTTGTTTCTCATTACAACCCCTTCTTCACTTAGCTTGTTTTTATAGACCCACTTGGTTCCAATAACGGGGTGAGATGAAGGTCTAGGGACAAGACTCCACACCTGATTTCTTTCAAATTGATTTAGTTCTTCATGCATAGCATTTATCCATGAGTCATCTTTTAATGCTTCCTCTACTGATTTGGGCTCTATTTGGGACACAAGTGCAAGCTGATCTAGTTCATTGATTTCTTTTAACTGAGATCTAGTCTTCCTAGGATCATGAATTCCACCAATGATGTTTTCTATGGGATGATCTCTAAGAAGTCTTAAGTTCTCAAGATTGTTACCTGAGATGCCTTCTCCTTCGGGTGGAGCATTAGTAATACCTTGATCTCTTTCCTGAGATTGTTCTTCTTCATTTGGTTCTTCGTTGTCTTCTAGAAATTCCCTATCTTCTTCTTCCTTGCTGACCTGCTCATTTTTGCCAAGATCATTAATTTCATCAAATGTAATATGAGGGGATTCTTCAACAATTTGATCTTTGGTGTTAAAAACTCTATAGGCTCTTGATCGGTCGGAATAGCCCAAGAATATTCCTGGATCACTCTTCGGTTCAAATTTGTCCAAGACCCTTTTATCATTGTTATGAATAAAGCATTTTGACCCGAAAATTCTAAAATGAGCTAGGGATGGTTTCTTACCTTTGAACATTTCATATGGTGTATTTTCACTAGCCGGTCTTACCATTGCTCGGTTTACAATGTAGCATGCTGTGTTGACTGCCTCTGCCCAAAATCTCCTTGGAAGTTTAGCTTCAACCAGCATGGTTCTAGCCATCTCGACAAGAGTGCGGTTCCTTCTCTCCACAACACCATTTTGTTCTGGAGTCCTTGGTGAGGAAAATCTGTGGGTTATGCCCTTGTTTCTACAGAATAAGTCAAAGTCAGAATTTTCAAACTCCCCCCCATGGTCAGATATGATTGTACACACTTTGGACTTGCCATCCTGCTTCATTCTTTTGTAGAAATCCTGAAACTCAGAAAAAGCATCACTTTTATGAGATAGAAATATTACCCATGTGAATCTAGAGAAATCATCAACTAGTACATAACCGTATCTCTTACCACTAAGACTAGCAGTTCTTGTTGGGCCAAAAAGGTCCATGTGCACAAGTTCTAGTGGTCTAGAAGATTGACTTTCAGTTCTACCTTTGAATGATTTTCTTGTTTGCTTACCTTGGGTACATGATTCACATACTTTGACATTTTGAGCAAACGAAATTTCAGGCATACCAAGAACCATTTTATTCTTCACAAGTTTATGCAACACCCTATAGCTAACATGCCCTAGCCTTCGGTGCCACAGCCAGGTCAGGTCCTCTTTCTTGGCGGTTAGGCACAGGTTGGAGTGGGCTGGATCATCCAAGTCTATTATGTAGACATTGTTTACTCTCTGGCCCATAAACTTGACTGTATCTGAATTTGGTTCAATAATCTTGCAGATCTTGGAGTCAAATATTACTTTATGGCCTTTGTCGCAAAGCTGACTGATGCTCAGCAAGTTATATTCCAGTCCATCTACCAGCAGTACATTTTCAATACTGTTTGAGGAGTTCTTACCTATTTTACCTGTCCCGATGATCTTACCTTTGTTATTTCCTCCAAAGGTCACATAACCTCCATCTTTTGAGCTTAGTTGGGAGAACTTGGTCTTGTCTCCCGTCATGTGTCTTGAGCAACCACTATCTAAGTACCACTTATTGTGCATGGCTGCCAGACATTCCTGCATCATGAATTACACAGAAATTTTTGGACCCCAATGGTACCCGGGTCCAAGATAACTTGTAAAATTGTGAAATTGCTGTAACAATCCTTTGGGAACCCAGATTTTCTTAGAGCAGTTTAATTTTTCGTCTCTGAACTTGTTCAGATTGGGTGGCTTTTGTTCTAATGTTTCTTTAATCTGAATCCACCTTTTTGATTTCCAATTTTCATTTTGTTTCACCTGAGAAAATCTGTGGTTTCTGTTTGCGTGTCTGGTCATGGTCGACATCTGGTGTGTCTGTGGTCAACCATTGCTTTTCCAGAAGCCAGCGCTTGTTCTGGCAGTTCCTCTGGTCGACATCTGGTATGTCTGTGGTCGACCACTGCTTCTCCAGACGCCAGCGCCTGTTCTGGCAGATCCTCTGGTCGACATAGGAGGGGTCAGTTGTCGACCAGCCTGTCTCCAGACACCTAGTTTTCCAGATTTATGTCCTTTAACTTGATTTAGTACTTGGTTTGTTTGGTTATTTCTGTGAATTTGAGTTTCTTATCTATTATTTTTAAGCTTATGTTGATTGACTGTTTTCTCTTTAATGTTTCTCTCTTCCTTGGTGACATTATTCCTTTTGGAGGAGCATTCAGCTACATCCTCTTGTTTGTCTTGGTATAGATTGATTAGGGGCCCTTTTCCTTTTGAGTCAGCAATCCCAGTTACGGTTTTTATTTGGAATTCCTTTTTAGCCGTAGGATTGTATCCTAAGACTTCTTTTTGAAAGTTTACTTTTATTCCCAAGACAGCATTTAAGTTTTCTTGACCTTTAGTCATTTTTTCCAAGGTTTCCTGTTTTTTTTTCAGTTCACTCTGGATTCTTTCTATTTCTTCCAAAAGTTGACAGTTTTCCTCCTTGAGTGAGTTGTTTCTTTCTTGAGTTACCTTAGTTTGCTGTTCACTTTCTTGAGTCTTTAATTTTACCTCATCAATTGTGTTTTTCAGTGACTCATTTTCTTCTAACAGCCATTTGACATTTTCTTCATCTGTCTCGTATTGTTTCAGCTTATTTTTCAAGGTGGTGATTTCTAATTCTAGTTCAGTTCTGTTGGCAAATGGGTTGCTGTCATTATTGACCTGATTAAGCTTTTTCTTCAAACTCTTATTTTCCTTTCTAATTCTTTCATATGCATCAAGTAAGTCTGAGTAGACTTCTTCCCAATCTGAGCTAGAAAAATCTTGAAACGGAGGGATTACCTCAAGATCATCGCTATCTCCTTTGGCCATCAAACAGATGTTTCCTTCTTCTTCCTCGGAAGTTGTTTCCTCCTTACTGCTTTCCTCCTCCTCGCTTCATGTGCTTATCATTGCTTTTAGTTGCTTGCCTTTCCACTTGAAGCTTGATTTCTTAGGAGTCTCTGGACATTCAGCCTTTATGTGTCCTAGTTTCTTGCAGTTGTAGCAGACAAGTTTGTTAGATGAAGTTTTATTTTTATCAAACTTAAACTGAGATGACTTTCTTACCATGCCCTTAGGATTCCTGAATCCCTTACCTTCCTTCCGCAGAAACCTTTTGAATTTTCTTGTTAACATGGCTAGCTCACCAGTTTCCTCACCTGTGCTAGATGAGTTATCAGTGTCAGATAGTTCAGAGGTGCCTATTTTAGTTTTTAGGGCGAGCTGGTTCTTTTTCTTGCCCTCATCTTCTTTTCTTTTCAGATTGACCTCATAGGCCATTAGGGATCCCACTAGTTCATCCACAGTCATAGTGGTGAGGTTCTTTGAGTCCTCAATTACTGTGGCCTTGGTATGCCACATGGGAGTGAGGGATCTTAGGATCTTCCTCACTAATTCCTGTTCCTTGTAGGTTTTCCCTAGACTCTTTAAACTATTCGTTAATTGCACTAGTCTAGCATACATTTCAGAAATATTTTCGTCAGTTTTCATTCTAAACATTTCATATTCTAAAACTAGCATATTTGCTTTTGACTCCCTTACCTCTGAAGTACCTTCATAGATTACTACTAGTCGATCCCACATTTCCTTGGCCGTTGCACATTGTGAAACTCGTGAGAACTCCATGGGGTGTAGTGCGCATTGCATTACGTTCATGGCTCCCCAGTTGATGGTTGATTTTCTGACCTGTTCTCTGGTCCAGGTATCCTCATCTTCGGGCAGCTCGTAGGGTCCTCGGCTTACTACTCTCCACATCTCATGATCTTGTGCTCTCAAGAACACCTGCATAGGATTTTTCCAGTATGAGAAATCATTTCCATCGAAATATGGTGGTCTAGTTACTGAGTGTCCCTCAGCCATTAGACTTCTAGAGTTCAGTCCGGCAGGCCTCTCCTGGTTGTTAGACCACATTTTTGGAGAGTCTGGCTCTGATACCACGTGTTGAGTACGGACTGAATAGATCTAGAGGGGGGGGGGGTGAATAGATCTTTCCCCCTTTTTCGATTTAATATCTATTGACTAAATGAGTTGCAGGTGATTGACGAATTACAGAACTAATGTTGATATCAATGAAGAAAACAAACACATAGAGAAGCACGCACACACATAAGCAAACCACAAGATAGGATTTTTAAGGTGGTTCAGTCTCTTCCTGAGACTTACATCCACCCCTTGCTTAACTCAAGCAAGGCTTCACTTATGAGAGCCTCTGATCTCAATCCAAAACACAAGACACCGCTGTCACACAGCTTGTTCCTGCTGACACACAGCTTGTACCAGCTGACACACAACTTGAATCCGCTGCCTCACAGCTTGACACTTGATGTAAGGATGAATAGAAATGATGAGAAGGTGGGATGATGCAACAGGACTGAATATAGACTTTTGTAACAAAGTAAAGAATTCAGCCTGGGACTTAATCACATAAATAACAAAAGTAGACTCCCTGTAGAGCTTCCAATCGGATGCCTTCAGCTGCTTTGCTACTGGAGGTCGCACAGCTTCAAGCCCAGTCTTCCTTCTGTAGCAATGAGAATGCCTTTAGTCTTCTGCAGATTTCTAATTGATGGAGAGCCACTTCGTCCTGTGATGTAGGTGTGTTTCTTAGCTTCTGTTCTATGCTCTCTCTGTGTGCCTGCCTCCACGATCAGTTGCCTTCTACTTTTTATGCAGATACTTTTTCAAGCCTGAAGCTCTTCCCGCTCAAATTCCAGATCGAGCGTCAATCTGCTAGAAAGCAGGGAGAAGGTTAAATCCGATCACTACAATAAGTTTGACCGCTTCTAAGCAAGATTCTCTCCTTGATTCCCGTGCGGAATCTCATCATTTGAACTACCCAACAACCTGCAACAACAATCTGCAGGTTTTAAGGAACCAAAACAGAATTCGGTTAGAGTTCGGTTCTGGACGCTATAACACCCGTGGTCGACCATGACACTGTCCCTGGTCGACAACGAGCAGTGTCCTGATGGCGGTTTCATTCTGGCTGACACTCGCGTCCCGTGGTCGACCACAGCCTTGTCGCTGGTCGACAAGGGGCAAATTCCAGATGGCCGTCAGTTCTGTCTGATGCTCTGTCTGTTCTGTGGTCGACCAGAAGTGGGGCTTTGGTCGACAGCCAAGGCACATGCAGAAGACGGATGACTTGAAGTGTTTCTGGCTGGGTTCGTTGGTCGACCATAACCACTTCCCTGGTCGACAAGCGGCCTTTGACACTTCTTCTGATTTGTTGATTCCACTTGGATTTCAGTGGACCTGAAATTACTTAACATATCAGAAGTAACTTGAACTATCAGATTTATATTGAGTTAATCAAAAACATTGTTTGTCATCATCAAATAGTCATGAGTCCATTACTTTGAAGGAACAATCAAACCACTTGTATTTGTTATGAAACAAGATAGAACTTGATTAATCAAACATATCCTATTGTCATCATCAAAACCAAGGGATGCACAACATTGTTGATTCGGAAACTTCTACTCAGTGTAGTTTCTGGCTTCTTACTCATTTCACTGATTCGAATTGTGCTAAGCGTGTGACAAAATGACTATTTCTTCTCTGACAGTTTGTCTGTGCATTCACCAAGATGGCATGTGATCCGAGGAAGATGAAGGTCCAGAACATTTCGACACGTGCCCCAACATTTCAAGCGAGAAACGTGGTATCCACACACCTAAGCTTCTGGGACAGACATATGTATATATATATATATATATATATATATATATATATATATATATATATATATATATATATATATATATGTGCTGAGGAAAAAGGGTTCGAAGAGAAGGATGGAACAGTGAGAAAAGAAGAGCAGCTTGAGAGCAGTGGAAAAAGAGAGAAGATCATAAAAAAACCCACTCCATCCAGAGCTGAGAAAAATAAATTTCTGAGAGAGAGAGAAGTGATTGTGAATGTGAAGTTCTGCTTCTAAGGAAGCTATATTACTTTTGTTTTCAGAAAAAGTTGCGGTTCATCGATTGTTTTTGTTTTTTAGTTTCCTTTATTGTCATTCCGCTCTGTTACCCTCCACTGTTCGTAGGAAGGGAGAGATTCTCCAGTTCCCTCCATTGTCTTGGAGGAAGAGAGGTTCGATCCTCTGGTTGTGTGAGTTACTTGGGAGTAACTACTCAGGGTTCCCTTTGTTGCGTGCAAACGAAGGGAGATTGGTTCTCCAGTGTTTCACTTCTGGTTGATCAGAAGTCTGAGGAGGGTGTTCCTCAGGGCAAGCTATCTGGCAGCGTTTGTTGCTGACTGAGTCTGCTGTGTTGCCATTAAATATTACAAGGAAACCTTACTCGCCTGAGTAAGGGGTGGACATAGATTGCGGATAGCAATCGAACCACCTAAAAAATTCCTTGTCTCTTTGTGGTCTTGCTTGCTCACGTTGTGCTGCTCTCCATCTACTTGACACATTGCGTCTTTGTGGGTTGCTTTCTCGATCTCATTTCTTACTTTAGTCATCACTGTTGCCTATTTTCGAAGTCTTCTTCACTGCTATTTGAGGGGTTGATAAATCGGATTTGAGTTTATCAAATTTTGGGAGTGAGCTATTCATCCCCCCCCTTCTATCTCACTTTTCGCTGTGCGTATCAATTGGTATCAGAGTAGGTTTTCATCATGTGGGCCAACGGTCAGGGTAATCCTAATGGTCCTCAAAGCTTCATAGCTGAGGGACAATCTATCAGCCGCCCTCCGTTCTTTGATGGTAACAACTATCTTTTTTGAAAAAATAGGATGGAAGTATTCATCACGGCGCAGAGCCACAAGCTGTGGAGGGTGATCACTATAGGGCCATACGATCTGCCACCGAACGAGGACGCTTGGACCGATGATCAAGTCAAGCTCTCGTCACTTGGACAGCCCTGAACATCATCCAGTGTGCAGTACATCCAAACGAATATGCTCACATCTCAGCTTGCAAGACGGCCAAGAAAATGTGGGATGCGTTGGAGTTAATCTATGAAGGTACACCTCAAGTGAAAGGAACAAAGGTAAATTTCCTCACCTCTGAATATGAGATGTTTAAGATGAAATCAGAGGAGACCATAACTGAGATGTATGTCAGATTGTCTTTGATCACGAATAGTCTTAAGGGGTTTGGGAAAGAGATATCTGAGGGAGATATAGTCAGGAAGATACTTAGATCTCTAACCCCGACATGGCACACTAAGGCCATTGTGATAGAAGAGTCTAGGGATCTGTCGACCATGACAGTCACCGAACTTATAGGATCCCTTATGACGTATGAGATGAGTTTCAAAAGGAATGGTGAAGGAAGCGATAGGAAGGGCAAGAGTATTGCCCTCAAGGTGTCCCGCAGCAAGGGAAGTAGCAGTAGTGGGAATAGTAGTTGCGAGTCTGACGGACTGTCAGACCTCGACCAGTAGGAGCAAGCAATGCTCACTCGACAATTCATAAAATTCTTAAGGACTAAGGGAAAGACTTTTAGAAGGAAGAAGTCATACCCCTCTGGTAAGAACTTTGATTCCAGTAATGATAAGAATAGAAATGCCAAGAAATTCACATGCTTTCATTGCAGGAAACCTGGACATGTGAAAGGGGACTGCCCTGATCTTCAGAAAAAGGGTCCTGACTTTCAGAAGAAGAGCTTGAAGGTGCAGAAGAAGAAACAATAAGCAATTGTCTGCACATGGAGCGATGAGGAAGAAGATCCGGAAGCCAATTCCTTAGAGGAGGACGAAGAAAAAAATTTGCCTGATGGCAAATAGCGAAGAGGAGGTAACAAACATCTTCAAGAATTTTTCTATTGATGATTGAGAAGATGCCTATGCTGAACTATTAGATAAGTTCAATTCACTGAGTAAAGAGCATAGGGTTCTGAAAAGAAAATTCAATGCTAATATTGAAGAACAAACTCACATCAGTGAGGAAAATCAGAAATTAAAGGAACAAATAGAAAAAATGACTTCTCTGAAAAAGGAAAATGAAAAGCACAAATCTGAGAACCAGGAAGTTCACACACAGCTCAGCGAACTCAAAATAAAATTTGAAGAAAGTCTGAATGGAAATAGTGTGATCATAGAGAAGTATGAAGCCGTTAAGAAAGTGAACAATGAACTTCTAAAAAATTGTGAGTCTATGCAAAGAGAGCTGGAAGACAAACAAAAGGTTTTAGAAAAATTTGTTCAAGGGAAAACGAATATGGATTCTATACTAGGAACAAGGGTTAATTTCAACAATGAGGGTTTAGGCTATAACCCAACTAACAAGAGACCCTTTCAATTCAAGACCACTACCTTCTGCCCAGAGAAGGGAAAAGAAAAGTTGGACACACCATCCAGCTCAAACAGCAATCAAAACATTCAACGTCCAAAGGAAAATTCAACAAACAATGCTGGACGACCATCTAAAATAGGAATGAACTTTGTGAAGAATTTCTCTAAGTCCATTTACCAGAACAGAAGTGGTAGCTGGACTGGGCAAACGTATCAGAATAAAAGCTGGAACTACTATAAAAGAACGGGTTCGAACAAAAGTTAATGGAGAAATATCACTCACCCTCAAAAATTTGTTAATCAACAAGCACACAGAAGATACCCCAGGGATGAGAAGCCTAATAACTGGAATAGATTTCACTTCTTCAAACCAGCTGGACATAATTCTGGTCATAATTTTAATAGACCCGAAGTTAAGATGCATGCAAGAGAAAAACAAGTTCAAACAACTCTGGATTCCTAAACATCTGCTTAAAGATTTGAATGATGTCTTTGGACCCAACTTATCTTGGGTTCCAAACCACTTTGCTTGATTTCGATTGTGTAGGTCTGCCTGGCAGTTGAGAACAACAAATGGTACCTTGACAGTGGCTGCTCCAGGCACATGACAGGAGACCGATCCAAGTTCAGCAAGTTAGAAATGAAGGTAGGGGGTCTGGTCAAGTTCGGAGGAAAGAACAGAGGTAATATCATTGGGGTTGGCACATTTGGTAAGTCCTCCACTAACTCAATTGAGAAAGTCTTACTTGTGGAAGGTCTTCAACACAATCTGATTAGCATTAGTCAATTATGTGACAAGGGTCACAGGGTTGTGTTTGACAATAACTCATGCAAAATCTTTGAAATAAATTTTGATCGTGTTAAATTTGTAGCAAATAGGACCAATAATGTCTACATGGTAGACTTTGAAGTTGAGTCTGAATCTAATCTCCGTTTATCTGCTAATTCTGAAAGTGATGCTTTTGATTGGCATAGACGTTTAGGCCATGCTAGTTTTTCTACTTTGAATAAATTGATCAAGTATGATATAGTTAGAGGCATGCCTAAAATCAAGTTTAGTTCAATCTCAAAGATCTGTGATGCTTGTGCTTTAGGCAAACAGACCAGGAAGTCCTTCAAACTAAGATATGAGCCATTGTCTTCTAGACCAATGGAACTTCTTCATATGGACCTCTTCGGTCATACTAGAACTCAGAGTCTTAATGGAAGCAGGTTTGGTTATGTGATCATTGATGACCACTCTAGATTTTCATGGATATTTTTCTTAGCCAACAAAAATGATGCTTTTCAAAAATTCAAACAATTTTTCAATAAGCTCAAACAAGAAGGAAAACATAAGATTTGTTCAATTCAATCTGACCATGGAGGTGATTTTGAAAATTCCATATTTTCTGACCTTTGTGAAAGTGAAGGACTAACACACAAGTTTTCTTCTCCCGGGACACCAGAGCAGAATGGAATTGTGGAGAGAAGAAATCGAACAATTGTGGAGATGGCCCGAACCATGCTGATTGAGAGTCAACTACCAAGAAAGTTTTGGGTAGTGGCAGTCAATACAGCAAGTTATACAATCAACAGGGCCATGGTAAGACCAATTCACAAGAAAACCCCCTATGAGCTATTGAAAGGTAAGAAACCAAACTTGGCTCATTTCAGGATTTTTGGTGCTAAATGTTTTATCCATAATAATGACAAGAAAGACTTAGATAAGTAAAATGCTAAAAGTTGTCCTGGAATATTTTTGGGATACTCTGAAGTGTCAAGAGCATATAGGGTCTTTAACATAACTGATCAGAAAGTCGAAGAGTCTCCACATATCATTTTTGGTGAAGCAAAAGATGCCACTAACGTTGAAGATGCTGAGAGGGTTTCCAAGCACGATGGAGAATTCCTGGAAGACAAAGAAGAAGAGGAGGTTCAGCCAAATGAAACATCAGATGCTCCAAACCAGGTAGGGCCAGCTGAAACATGTGAGTCTTCAATAAATGTTAGATACCTTAAAGATCACCCAATAGATAACATCCTAGGCAACCTTGAAGATCCTCTTAGAACTAGGTCTCACTTTAGGAATGTTCATAATCAAGACCTAATTACCTTGGTCTCACAAATTGAACCCAAATCAGTAGAAGAGGCCATAAGTGATCAATCATGGATTAATGCTATGTGTGAGGAGTTAGGTCAGTTTGAGAGAAATAATGTTTGGGAGCTAGTTCCAAGACCAGAAAATACTAATGTCATAGGAACTAAGTGGGTGTTTAAGAATGAAATGAATGAAGATTGAATCATTTCTAGAAATAAAGCCAGACTAGTAGCCAAGGGCTACTGTCAGGAATTTGGAGTTGACTTCGATGAGTCCTATGCACCTGTTGCTAGGATGGAAGTTATAAGAATATTGTTAGCATTTGCATGCTCCAAGAATATAAAACTCCAACAAATGGATGTGAAGAGTTCATTTTTAAATGGAGTTATCAAAGAAGAAGTTTTTGTTAAACAGCCCCCTGGTTTTCAATTCTCCACTAAACCTGACCAAGTTTTCAAATTGAATAAAGCCCTGTACGGTCTTAAGCAGGCTTCTCGAGCATGGTATGAAAGACTGACAGAATTTTTAATCAGCAAGGGCTACCACAGAGGTAAGGTGGATCAAACTTTATTTTCCAAGAGCTCAAATAAAGACCTCATCATAGTTCAGGTATATGTAGATGATATTATCTTTGGGTCAACTAGCTCTGAACTATGTAATGAATTTTTTAAATTGATGTCTGCTGAATTTGAAATGAGTTTGGTAGGTGAATTAAAGTATTTTCTTGGCTTGCAGGTACAATAGTTAGAGGATGGATGCTTCATCAACCAGACCAAGTACACATTGGACATTCTCAACAGGTTTGGCATGACCAACTTGAAGCACATTACAACACCAATGGGTACCAATACCTCATTGGATGCAGATGAGACAGGTAAAGAAGTAGATGCCAAGCTCTATCGAGGTATGATTGGATCTCTACTTTATTTGACAGCTTCAATACCTGATATATAGTTCAGTGTAGGAACGTGTGCAAGGTATCAATCTAGACCCACTGAATTGCATTTAGCTGCAGTGAAAAGAATTTTCAGATATCTGTCTGCTACACACACCCTTGGTTTATGGTTTCCTGCATCACACTCACTTGATTTAGTTGCATACACAGATTATGCCGGGTGTAAACTAGATAAAAAAGCACCAGTGGTCACTGTGAATTTCTAGGTGGGTTTTTAGTATCTTGGGATTCCAAGAAATAACATTCTGTGGCCCTCTCCACTGCAGAGGCTGAGTACGTGGCTGCAGGGAGTTGTGGTACACAAGTCATTTGGATTAAACACCAGCTTCAGGACTATCAAGTAGACCTAGGGTGCACACCCATTTATTATGATAATACCAGTGCCATCAATCTAGCTAAGAATCCTGTCTTGCATTCCCGCACCAAACACATAGAAATAAGGCATCATTTCATAAGAGATGAAGTTTCTAAGAACACCTTTGAGCTGATTCATGTAGGCACTGCTAATCAAATTGTTGATATCTTCACCAAGCCACTGGACAATGACAAATTCACCATATTAAAGAGAGAATTAGGCTTATTTAAATTATCTTAAATGCTAATCTCCTGTTATTGAATTGATTTATCTTGGCAAGAGTTTGTGTGAGAAGCATGTCCTAACTGTGAGGGGAAGTCTTGAGAGTATGCTGATTAAATTCCTTTAGTGCATCGATTGAGGGGGAGCTGGGCAGTTAGTGAAAATTTGACTGATTCAAAAGATTGACCAGACGTGTGTCATTGCTGGTTCTCATGATTGAATGAGTGCAGTTCAATCTCAGACTGTGGAATCTCATTCATCTCCTAAGTCTAAAAGTTTATGTTACTAAAGTCCTGCTAGAATCTTTCCTCTAGTAGTCCATCAGAGATCTGGATTAAGTGTTCGAAGTATATCTTCCTACATTGTAAATGATTCCGGTTCAGGCTAAGACCTGTATGTCTTGACATCTGTCCAGATCAACTCGAAATCTAGACTTCAAGATTCATTTCAAAGAAACAGTCCTTCTGGTATTGTTTTCAATCACTTCATCTCCACAATATAAGGGATCAACCAAATAAACAAAGGTCTAAGGTTTGATCACTGAGAAACTGGGAGCTTCATCAATGAAGTGAAGTAATTCCCATGTCATGAGGTGTCAAATTCAAGAAAAAAAGGGGAAGAGCAATCTCTGCAAAATGAATTTATGCTTTTGATCATCACAGAGCAATGGTGACAAGGTGGTGAGTAACTGGGGACTCTGGCCTCTGATCAAGGTGTTTCCTCACGTAAAAAGCCACAGTTACTAACTCTATTCTCTAAAAAGGAGAGGTAATTAGGTAATCACATTGAGTAACTGGGGATTCGGGCCTCTGATCAAGGTGTCTCCCTAATGTCAAAAATATGATTTACCAACTTACTCATTGGTCTTATTGAAAAACTCTATAATATCCCTTGTCTTTGTGCAACTTACTGGAATGCTTGTCCTCAATACCATGAGAACACCTTCTCTGCCTTTATCTCTTGTCGTATACTGAGTATTGTTGTTTGTTCAGCAATGTCTTGCCATACTTGTCCATCCCTTCTCCACATCATATACCCTGTATGTGGATACACTTCCCTCTCATTCTACTTCTCTATTGATTACCAGAGATCAAGAATCTTCTCTTGAGTTTAGCACCTCACTTATTCTCTTAAGATATGTTCTTGAGTCCTTCTACACTAAGAAGCCACTGTACTTCTCCCGCATGTCTCCAGCAATTTAATATATCTTTCATTTCCTTTTGATGATGTCAAAGGGGGAGTCTCCTTCTTAATGCCCTGACATTATTTGATTCATAGTGTTGCCATCATCAAAAAGGGGAAGATTATTGCTTCCCTACGGTTTTGATGATGTCTCACACTATAATTCAAATTTGTTGTAATTACAAATCAATTTGTTTTTATACTATGCATTTCTTAGTTTCTAAGCATGAAGAAGGTATGTGCTTACAGCATGATGTAGGTCCGTGCATCTCATGTCATTCGTCTTTTTGCTTAATGCATATTAAGTCAGTACAAGTTCTGCATCTCTCACATAAAGTGCTTGCCTCGGTGCAAGTCCCTGTTCATGCACAGGTTCTGCTGACATACTTTGTCTCTGTTCATTTGTCTAGGTCATGTCCACTAAGGTACGTGCATATCGTGTCTATGCATCTCAACTCTTGGGTCGGTGCAAATCCATCTCGGTGCAAGCTGTCTTGTATCTCTCTTTGTCAACTCAGTGCAAATCCATCTCGGTGCAAGCTTTGTCTTGTACTTCTCTTGGCCATCTCGGTGCAGCTCCTGTTTGGACTGCATATCCCGTCTCGGTGCATACCTTTACCTTGTGAATAACATAAACTCAGTGCATCTTCTATTGCATTACCATTCTCGGTGCAAGGTTTGATCTGCACCTAGTCGGTGCAAGTCTTGGTTAGTCAAAGGGTTTGGAACTCAACTCGGTGCATACTTCGCTTAAGACAAAAATCATGTTCGGTGCATAGCCAAGCCTTTACAAATCCATGTAGCAACGAGGTCGGTGCTGCTCCTGTTTCAGGCTTATTAGACTCAGTGCAAGTCCTGTAGATAGCTAACGTAGATTGGTGCATCCTCTGCTTCATTCCACCTCGATGTTTTTCTTGCCCGTCTTAGTCGATGCTTATTCACTTTAATTCGGTGCAAACTTTTCTCTCTGGCAAAATAAATTCAGTACAACTTTATGTTTTGTTAATTCTTGTCTGTGCATATCTGTTGCACGATTAGACTCTATGGTATGTGCTAATGATGTCATGCGTCTTCTCAAATCAGTGCATCTCTCACTCGGTGCAACCTCTTGTTCACCTTATTGCAAGTCAGTGTAATTGTTGATTTGGGAACTTCTACTCAGTGCAGTTTCTGGCTTCTTACTCATTTCACTGATTCGAATTGTGCTAAGCGTGTGACAAAATGACTATTTCTTCTCTGACAGTTTATCTGTGCATTCACCAGGATGGCACGTGATCCGAGGAAGATGAAGGTCCAGAACATTCTGACACGTGCCCCAACATTTCAAGCGAGAAACGTGGTATCCACACGCCTAAGCTTCTGGGACAGACATATGTATATATATATATGTGCTGAGGAAAAAGGGTTCGAAGAGAAGGATGGAACAGTGAAAAAAGAAGAGCAGCTTGAGAGCAGTGGAAAAAGAGAGAAGATCAGAAAAAAAACCCACTCCATCCAGAGCTGAGAAAAATAAATTTCTGAGAGAGAGAGAAGTGATTGTGAATGTGAAGTTCTGCTTCTAAGGAAGCTATATTGCTTTTGTTTTCAGAAAAAATTGCGGTTCATCAATTGTTTTTGTTTTCAAGTTTCCATTATTTTCATTCCGCTCTGTTACCCTCTACTGTTCGGAGGAAGGGAGAGATTCTCCAGTTCCCTCCATTGTCTTGGAGGAAGAGAGGTCCGATCCTTTGGTTGTGTGAGTTACTTGGGAGTAACTGCATAGGGTTCCCTTTGCTGTGTGCAAAGGAAGGGAGATTGGTTCTCTAGTGTTTCACTTCTGGTTGATCAGAAGTCTGAGGAGGGTGTTCCTCAGGGCAAGCTGTCTGGCAGTGGTTGTTGCAGACCGAGTCTGCTGTGTTGCGATTGAATATTGCAAGGATACCTTACTCGCCTGAGTAAGGGGTGGACGTAGATTGCGGATAGCAATCGAACCACCTAAAAAATTCCCTGTCTCTCTGTGGTCTTGCTTGCTCACGTTGTGCTGCTCTCCATCTACTTGACACATTGTGTCTTTGTGGGTTGCTTTCTAGATCTCATTTCTTACTTTAGTCATCACTGTTGCTTGTTTTCGAAGTCTTCTTCACTGCTATTTGAGGGGTTGATAAATCGGATTTGAGTTTATCAAATTTTGGGAGTGAGCTATTCACCCCCCCATCTATCTCACTTTCCACTGTGCATATCAGGTTCGTCTCTCCATCATGCTCAGCGTCTCGTCTTCCTCGCGGTGCCATTTGTGACCTCTCCGTCATTTGCTATTCGAGCACTCCTGAATTGTGAGCTCTCTTTCATCACTGAGAGCCATGAGCCGAAGGAGACACCCATGTAACACTCCATCTACTGTAAACTGGATGGCCCACCTGCATCTCAAGAAATTGTACCGGTTCCTACGGCCGAAGAAGAAATGTTTCACATACCTAGGGTTTCTAAAGCCTCCACTTCAGGATGACAAGTTAAAGGTAGTGTGGTTCCTTATCTCCCTTATATAGCTGTTTGCCCCCCTTATCGACTTATTTATTTGTCACGCTTATATCTACGTATCTGTGTCAGATTTAGACCTACCTGTCTCCGAATTTCATACATTTGTCACCCTTAAGCACCTATTTGCCACACCTAAACTCCCTTGTCTATACATTTGTCACCCTCTCTTACTCTTACTATTTTTTATATTTCTTGATCAGTCAATTAACTGAATTTCTTAATTACACATTTTTTTGAATCTAGTGAACACAAGGGTCATCGCCGCCCGGTGTTCTATGGAAATTTACATGAAGGACAGGGATCAGATGGCATTTCGGGAATGCCACAAGTCATTGATGAGGACCACACCCTTTGGTCCATATGTTGACAATGCTTCTCCTATCACCTTCACCATGACACTATTGGAGGAGATTATTTGTGCCCATAGTGGAGGAAATTACTTCCGTATGGGTAGTAAGGAGGTCGCATTCAGTGTGGAAGATGTGGGCATAATTTTAGGATTACCTTGCTTCGGTCAGCCGGTTCAACATTTTGGATCCGTAAAACAGAAGTCGAAGTTGCAGCATCGATTTGGATTTGCAGCAACATTTGACCGAAAGAAAGTGTGCTCTCTCATCCAACAAATTATTGGGTCCGATGAAGAGTAGGATGTGGCCGACACCGTCTGGCTATAGATTGTACTCTTACTGTCCACTTTCCTTTGCCCACGGTCGACGCATTCTTGTCCACAACAGATGTTGTCATGCTTAGATGACATTGACAGAGTTTCATATTACAACTGGGCAGCCGCCGTGCAACAGGTAACGATGTACAAGTTTGAGAAATTAGTGTTGGCGGTCCAGAAACGACGGTCAGGTACAATTGACCATGCTAAGAGAAGAGCCGGGGATGCATCCCAGGCCCATACATTTATATTTGGTTGTTCTGCTACACTTGCTGTAAAAATTTTTTATTTTTGTTGTGTAATATTTAATGTGTCAATCATTAATTCTATTGCATTGTAAAATAACTTGATATATTTTATATTGCAGGTCTGGTTTTTTGAGCACACGTGGGTGAGGCAACCAATAAGCCAGGTGGCATTCCCCCGACTATTTAGGTGGGGGCCATTCCTAGATAGGAAATTGAAATTCTCCATTAGATCCCTGCGTGGCCAACATGTATTACGAGTACTAAAAACTTCTTCTTTGTCATTCAACATTAATGAATAACCAAAGTGATGTGGTTTGAAATGTAGGTGATCGAAGGGCTCCTTGTTGAGCCAAGTGAAAGGGACACGGGGTACGGTGGTCAGATGATGACCCGACCCAGTGCCAAGGAGACGTCCTCATCAGCTCCAAGCATGCCTGTGCTATAGGATATTGCCGCTACATTGAAGATCCAGCAGGGGTACTTGAGGAAATGAGGGCCCTCTTTCTGACTAGGGTGCAAGATGCTCACATTACCGCTGATGCAGCACCCCCTAGGTCCATCGAACAGGTGACGGTTGATGTCATGCCACCTCCGGTAGCCCCTATCAAGGAAGTGCAAGAGGCTGAAAATGTGAAGCAAAGTATATGTCAAACCTCTGAAGTGGACATTGTCGCCGATGTCCCACCTCCAAGGCCCCTTAAACAAAGTACGGATGATACTGTGCCATCTAAGGTAGCCCCTGAAGAGGATGTGCAAGGTGATATCCAAGCTCAGATGGAGGCGACCAATGGGCATGGTGACCGTCGTGAAGGTGTCTTTTCTCAGTCCCTTCATCAACGAGACGAGAAGCCCGTGAGGAAACGTCGGGCACCTACAAAGAAAACTGCAGGACGGGGGAAGAAGAAGGTGAGTCTGCGTTGTTCCTACTTCTTATAGTATAGAATCTAAGATTGGTATATTGGCATAAATGTAGAAGGGAGATGAAGCCGACCCTTAAAGAAAGCTCATACAGAGTACTGATTGGATCTACAAAGGCCAGCTGAAGCCGACAGATAACACGATTGTGAATGAATTCATTGATGCTTGTGCCTCGGGGGATATTGAGTAACTTGTCCTCCTATACTTTCTCTATTATCCTGATCCGCCTTACTCTGACTACCATGAAAATTTTTGTCCAATATAGTGGCCCCATATTTCAATTACAGAACGGGATTGTTTTGAACCGACGTCATGTCATTGATCTATTATACAACTAGATGATAGATGATACGGTACTTTTTTTAGAAAATTATGAAATTTTTTGTCACTCGCCCTACCGTGAACTTGTGTTTCTACTGCTAATAGAATCGTGATTGTTAATTTACAGGTGATCGACGCCATGATGTACCTCCTCCACTCACGATTCAATGCATCTGACACCTTTCATCAGTAGGTTTGTTTTCCCACCACTTTAGTAAATCACATAAACAGCAGGATAGCATCCAACTACGAAAAATCTAATGAATTGTTGGAGTGCGTCTATGAGAATGTTGAATTATCAGAACTGCATAAGAACAAATATTTATTCTTCGTGTTACACTCTGGAGGTCACTGGCATCTACTTGCTATTGACATGGAGAATCGCCACTTTGTCTCATACAATTCCATAAGAGGCATGGCCATCCATGATGCCACTACAAGAAATTGGGTACTTTTTCTTATCCATGTACCCGAAATCATAGATATTTATATTGTCTTTTAGTTATTCCTTAATAATTTATAACCTTTCATTTGCAGGCTGCAGTTGTACGGCAGTCTCTGGAGCTCTATGGGACATTCGAGGGAGTTGAGAAATGGGATCTTGTATTTGATAACAAATGTCCCCAACAGGAAGATGGAAGCCTCAACTGTGCCATTTATGTACTGAAATATGTTCAAGAATTGTCAAGGAAGGGGGAGACATCATGGACATTTAATGAGGGTGATTGTAATATGTTTAGAGCCCGACTTGGGGCCGACCTCATTACCTTTAGAAATACAAGATCTTAAATATTTCACGTCTCAAACCTCAGAATGTGGCATACCTGACTTCATTGATATTTCTTTTGTCATACATTTTGATCTTCAAAGTTTTATATGTTTTAATGATGTTAATGTGTGTGCTTGATAATCTTAATTCATGAATATCAATGAGTTTTCTGAAGACAGATTCAAGTTTAGTTAAGGAACTAGGCTGAAGTGCGAAAAGATGAAGGCTTTACTTGCACAAGTGTCGACGAGAGTCGACTGTGGAGCTGACTCCAGTTCAGACTGCTGAAGAGAAAAACCCAAGTCACCCGCTGGATGAAAAGGGCTTTGGCTACGCTTTATGGGTGACAAATAGGTGGCCAATGGTGAAAAATAGGCCTTACTGGTGTAAAAGAGGCGACAAAGGGTGAATAATAGATGATCAGGCTGAAATATGGAAATATACTTGTCCCATGAGAAAGAATATACCTCTGACAAGATAGCCTCGGATCACGTGCAAAGCCTAGGCCCCTGGCCTTCGTGTTGAGCGTGTGCCAGACACACCGACCCTATGATTCACCCTTTCAGTCCATTTGTCAGCCTTACTGGCTAATTTACACGCTTATCGTCCATTTGTCAGTCATACGGGCTATTTGTCACCCTTACTGCATATTTATCACTCTTATCTTACCACATGACTAGTTGTTGCCTTCTTTTCTCCTGCTTGTCTTTGACCTAGATCACTATAGCTGACTAATCTATTCATTAACCTTTGACTTTCACTGGGACCTCATGACTATACGTAGTCAAGAAAAAGTTGAGCTTTCTAGAGTCCTCTTTGACTAGCGTTGACCTTGACGAGGCGACATTGACTGTCTTGGGATTGACCAAGTCCCTTCATTCTTCTTCTGATTGCTCTATAAACTCTTGATACACTGTTCACCTTTTTGTCCTCTTGTGAAATTGATTCCTCCTTTCAGCTCCTTCTGCTTTTCATTGGTTAGCTCTAGGATCTATTTTTCACCATTTCCAGTGTATTTGTCTACTCTGCAAATCTAGTTGTCCCCACTAATATGTATTTTCACCCTTATCCAGTGTATTTGTTTACACCCTCTCTTGTCCAATCACCTCTGCAATATGCTCCTATCGAGCGACGATCGTTCGGCTAGGGTTCCCGACGTTCCCCTTTTTTCTGCTCCCGTGGGGCTGTGTTACCACCTCCATTGTAGCGATGTGTTAAATCGACACACCGATCCTGCTAGTGACCCTACATTGACACCCGCTCTTCAATTTTAAGTTCTTAAGGCTCCTCCTCAATGTCATCCCCTCCATCAGTGCGCGTAGCGATGGCTTCCCTAGCAGAAGAGTCCGTCTCCTCTGCGTCCTCCTCGGTCCCTTGTCGTCACTAGATCCTGCTGCAGATGCCCTCTTCCTTTTTTTTTAATCCTCTTCCATATTTATGTATTTTACAGGCCTTTCATATGTTCGTATATGATATGCTCTAGGTACTTTCATATTAAACGGATGCAGTGGTTGTTTTGTTCTTAACCTCTGCACAAGTATTATTTTTCGTTGGACCTCTACCATGCTTTGTGTATGCTCTGTACACTGTATTGGGCCTAGCATCTACCTTGCTTTGATAAGAGCACACGGAAATGGACTTCCATATTCTAATTACTTGCCAAGAAAGCATGTAAATATTTTCAAATTTTATTCCACCACATTAAGGCAAACTATTGCTTAGGGTTGATTGGGTGTTAATTCACATGACATAAACTTTGTTCATGCACTTGAACTAGCAGACTAAAATCCCCTACCCCACTATATCATACTTCATATAGTGTAACCTTAAACCTACATGCTTTCTGATCTACAAACTTCCTCTTATGGATTGGACTTCATATTAAATTTGCTACAATTATTATGTCTGTCATACCTATTGTCTTTTATAACCCCTTACATGCAGAGAATTGAGGTTCAGAAAATGGAAAGGTATAAATGCTATGTAGTGTGGGTTGGTCGCGAACCCGGTGTATATTATAGTTGGCCCGAATGCTTTGTCCAAGTGAATGGATGCCCTGGAGCTCGTTATAAGGGTTTCACTCGGTAGAGGAAGCACATGCTGCTATAAATGGGGTTGGCAATAGTAGATATACGTATGTTGATCATTCTCAACTACAGGAAAGGCCCACGCCTACATATCATGCAAGTCCCGGGCCTGACTATGATTCAAGGAACCATGCACTACGCCAACAGACTACACAAATATCAAATGTGCCTTGTATTGTTGTTGTTCTATTATGTACTCTAGTAGTGTTGCTCCTCTTCATATTAGTTGCTTTGTTATTACTGTTGTTGTCGGTAAGGAAGTGTACTACGTTTGGTCTGCATAGGGAAATAATGTACTGGATATTTTACTCGTTGACATTGTTAAATCCTTCAAACGAACTTGAGTTTCTTCAAATTTCACTGCCATGAGCTATTTGTCACCTTTACAGAGCTATTTGTCACTTCAAATGACTATTTGTCACGCATAACGAGCTATTTATCACCCTTATTGCTCGCTAGGCGTCGCCTTTGTTTCGCTTCATCACATATTATGACTTCTATTATCGATTTATCACCCTTACGAGACATTTGTCAGCCTTGAAGCCTATTTGTCACCACTGATGACTATTTGTCACCACTATGCGGTGTTAGCCGTTACAGTATCTCTCTCCGACCTCTCATCTACTATGCGGATGATGTATCTGGGCAAAAGGAACCTCGGTCCAAGCGATCTCATGACCGACAAAAAGGAAGGATCGAGAGTCAGAAAAGTTGGGGGAGATGGAACGATCTTCGCGGTCCCGTCGCTTCGATTTCCACAAAGTTGGGGAGGCACAAAGACTCTTTTGCTGGTTTCGTCTCCTTCCTAAAAATAGAGACTCTGTGGGGAACCCTAAGGACATCCTGAGTTCCTTTGGCGGTCAAAGACACTCTCGTGAAGATGTCGTCGTCTGAGAAGTCAGATTCTTCGTCAGAGCAGGTTCCCGCCAAAAGGCTATGCTTTCGAAAGAAAGCCCTGCCGGTGCCGGACCAGCCATCAGGGGAAAGCAGCGGCGGTGACTTTTCGGAGGGGTACAAGTAGGGATACCTGCAAGGGTGGCAGGACGCCTTAGCGAAGGTGGACCGCCTGTTTTATAACAAGGGGGTGTTGAGCCTCCAACCTGACAGGTTCCGTCCCAAAGAGGACGAGTAACCGCTTGTACCCTCTTCCCCTATCAATATAATTTCTTTTTCTGCAACATTTCTTTGCATGATGGATGCTTGATCTTTGTGTGATATGGTCGCCGTCAAATGAAGGATACCATCCATCGCAGGTAGGGGTTACATTTACGAAGGGGAGTTCTTCCCCTATAAGTAGCAGGGTTTGTCGATGGTTCTAATATTAGTAGGGCTTTTCTTCATGCTCATAGTTCATCGTTAGGATCCATTTGTCATCCTTCATTCGTATTTGTCCCCCCTGTTGATCTATTTGTCACCACTAATAGGCATCCTTCACTCTTATAGCATGCAGGAGCCGTCCGCCTTTGCCCCTGGGAGAGCCGTCGCCTTTGTGCATTTTTTCATCGTTAAGAGCCTTTTGTCACCCCTCATGCGCATTTGTCACCCCTGTCAACCTATTTATCACCACTAATGTACATTTGTCACCTCTGTCAACTTATTTGTCACTAATAATATACATTCATCACCCTTATCATTCATTTTACTCACTGCACTCACATACGGAAGGTGAACCCAAAAGAGAAAATAAATATAATAATAAAAAATTTTAAAAAATGATAATCAATAAATAAAATATTTTATCACATAGGCAAGAAAATAACAAACAAACCATGAAAGTCGAATCATTCCAACGAATTTCCGATGAAAACTTTTTAGTCAGATAATACCGTCGGTATTTCCCATTTTTTTGAACTATTTGTCACTGTTACAGAGTTATTTGTCACTGCTAACGGCTATTTGTCACTCATAACATCTATTTGTCACCCATATCGCTCACCAGTCGTCGCCTATATTTCGCCTCAAAACATATCTTTTACTTCTGTTATCCATTTATCACCCTTTAGAGACATTTGTCAGCCCTAAAACCTATTTCTCGCCACTGATGACTATTTGTCACCACTATGCGGTGTTAGTCATCGCGCTTGATTTTGGCTTATCTGACTTACTAGCTCCAAAACTTCAAAACTTATTCTTCTTTCTGTCTAACAGTGATAATTAATAAATATAATATTGTAATTATAATAATATAAATAAAAATACCAAAAATCATACAAATTGAAATTTATAAATATAACAGAATAATAATAAAAAGATAATTATGAAAAAGATAAAAACTATATAAAATGATAATTAATAAATGTAACATCATAATAATAGTTAAATAATTATGAAAATGATAAAAACTAAAAAAATTAAAAATGATAATTAATAAATGTAACGGTAAAATAATAATGAAAGAACAAAAAATGAGAAAAAATTATAAAAATGATAATTAATAAATGTAACAGCATAATAATAATAAAATAATTGTGAAAATGACAAAGACTATAAAAATGATAATTAATAAATGTACCATTATAATAATAAATTAATTATAAAATTGATAAAAAAAATATAAAATTGATAATTAATAAATGTAACACTATAAGAATAATATAAAACCATCTAATTGTGAAAAATGATAAAAAAAAATAATATAAACGTTTCGCTTCATTTAATCAGTGTCGTTTGATGACTAGGAAAGCTTCAGATCCGTGTTGGTAGAGTTAGGAAATCCATACACGGTTAAACCCTTCAAACAAACTTGAGTTTCTTCAAGTTTCACTGCCATGAGATATTTATCACTATTACAGAGTTATTTGTCAATGCTAACGACTATTTGTCACTCACAACATCTATTTGTCACTCTTATCGCTCGCCAGCCATCGCCTTTATTTCGTTTCAAAACATATCTTTTACTTCTGTTATCTATTTATCACCCTTAGGAGATATTTGTCAGCTCTGAAACTTATTTCTCACCACTGATGACTATCTGTCACCACTATGCGGTGTTAGCCCTCGCGTTTGATTTTGGCTTATCTGACTTACTGGCTCCAAAACTTCAAAACTTGTTCTTCTTTCTGTCTAATAGTGATAATTAATAAATATAATAATATAATTATAATAAAATAAATAAAAATGCCAAAAAACTATACAAATTGAAAATTTATAAATATAACAGAATAATAATAATAATAAAATAATTATGAAAAAGATAAAAACTATATAAAATGATAATTAATAAATGTAACATCATAATAATAGTTAAATAATTATAAAAATGACAAAAACCAAAAAAATTGAAAATGATAATTAATAAATGTAACGGTAAAATAATAATAAAATAACTATAAATGAGAAAAAATATAAAAATGATAATTAATAAATGTAACAGCATAATAATAGTAAAATAATTATGAAAATGACAAAGACCATAAAATGATAATTAATAAATGTACCAGTATAATAATAAATTAATTATAAAATTGACAAAAAATATAAAATTGATAATTAATAAATGTAACACTATAATAATATTATAAAACCACCTAATTATGAAAAATGATAGAAAAATAATATAAATATTTCGCTTCATTTAATCAGTGTCATTTGATGACTAGGAAAGCTTCAGATCCGTGTTGGTAGAATTAGGAAACCCATACACGGTTAAACCCTTCAAACGAACTTGAGTTTCTTCAAGTTTCACTACCATCAGATATTTGTCACCGTTACAGAGTTATTTGTCACTGCTAACGGCTATTTGTCGCTCACAACATCTATTTGTCACCCTTATCGCTCGCCAACCATCACCTTTGTTTCGCTTCAAAACATATCATTTACTTCTGTTATCTATTTATCACCCTTTAAAACTATAATTATACACACAACCTGCACAACTCAACATAAAACACACATCCCCCGATAAAATTCACACAACATATAACTCAATGAATAAAAGAAATTACAATTATATTAATTCAAATGTGTCATTTTTTACAATTACAATTACAAATCAATAGATATCCGTTGGATCATCCTCCACCATCACCAGTTGTAGAAGAATCCCCTCTCTCAGACGACTCCTCCTGCCCAACAATTGCTTCATTTAGCTCAGTTGGACCGACTTCTTCCACTTCGTCCTCTATACACAACCGAAGTGGCTCGGCAGATTCGATCAGACGAAGATTAGAAGCAACCAACTCTGTAGTGTCATCCTCGTCTGATTAGAAGCAACCAACTCGGTAGTGTCACCCTCGTCTGCTTTGAACAATAGCTTTGGTATCTCACCAAGCCATTGGTCTTACTTTTAGACCAGCACAGACCAAGAATGTTTACACATACAGGTTGGTCGCTGCTGATTCTCCAGAAGAGAGAGATCATGATACCTACTTCAGAAAAGAGTTTATTTTAAAATTGTGGTTTGAATGGAGCGAGTATTCTAAAAAATTTTGACATCATCTCCCTTAAAAATTGATAATTTTTCACTTTTGTACATCCTGAAAAATTATATTAAATAAAATAAAAATACATCCAACATGTGAACTGAGAGATGAAATTAGGAATCATGACATGAGGGATTAAACCATGACAGTGACACCTTGGATGTGATGTTATGGTGGCCCTACGCGGGCGGCGATGGCGGAATGGCGATGGGCGGCCGAGGACGGCGGCTGCAGCGGTGCTGGACGGTAGCCGGTGGGCGAGTCCGGTTGGAACAACGGCCAGCTGCCATGGCATGGCACTGGAGGGGCAGCGGTGCTCTACCAGAGTGGCTGCAAGGGGGAGCGCGACGGTGGGCTGGCCGGCACTCACGACTGTGCTGGTTCGCGGAGGAGAGGGAGGGTGCGCAGGGCACCCGTGGGCACACGGGGACAAGGTGGCGATGGTCTGTGGCGAGGGGGGGAAAGCAAGGGATGGGGGAAAAACAAATAGCTTCTAAGGGTAAGAAATACGTCGTAAGGGTGACAAATATGTCGTAAGGGTGACAAATACTTCTAAGGGTAACAAATGGGTCCTAAAGGTGACAAATAGCTTCTACGGGTAACAAATGGGTGTCTAAATGTGAAAAATAGTTGTAGTGGTGACAAATTAAAGAGAGAGAGAGAGAGAGAGAGAGAGAGAGAGAGAGAGGCATTAACAAACAGAAAAAATGGTGGCTCCTAGCACACGTCTCTCCCTCCTACAGTCCTACTGTCCTGCACTCATGTTGCTGGTAAAGTATTTGTATTTGGTGGAAGATGAAGGGTCTCTCCCAACTTATGCCAACTACTCATGAGTTGAGATTTTTAAAAACGAAGGGTCTCACTACGGCTGGTTTTAATTTTAGAGGTCAAATAGTTAAAATGGGGTAGTTATTATAATTTCGAGAAGTGTAACAATCTTCCATCTTATCATATTTTTTATAATTTTTAATTTATATTTTATAATATATTATTTGCATAAATATATATTATATGATATATATTATTTCGAATGGATATTTTATGAAACGAATATTATAATATCCGTATCCGGTCCGATTCAAATTCTAATATTATCCATATCCGAAATAATATATACGATTTAGAATATTATCCGCTAATTAATACGGATTCGAATTCGAATATTATACAGCTAAACTATTGATATATTTATATTTATTTTTGTTATTTAGTACATATACGTATCACGGTTAAACATAAGCTATTCCAGGAGTTTCTGACGGAATCTTATTCAGTCGGAAATAAGTCAGAATTTACACACATATTTCTGTTCATTTATGACAATTATTACATAAATATATGTAAATATTAGTGACGGAAACTTTCTTGTCGAAAATCAGTGGGTAATTACCAACATAATTCTGACGAAATTTAAGTTGTCTCAAAGTTGTCTCTTTTTAGAGACAGATTTTCGCCCGAAATAATAGGTCAGAAATCAGTCCGTATTTACCGACGGATTTGCGACAGAAAATTTTTCGTTGGAAAGTTATAATAGTTTCGACGTCTTTCCGACTGATATATTGCCGTCAAAAAATTAAGTCTATATTTCCCATTTTTCTTGTAGTGTCAACAAGATTGCTTTCAAACTTCTTTTTCAATTTTCTTTTTTCAGACCTTAATTTCTTGCATTGCTTAGCCAACTCATCATATGCATCCATCAGCTCTTCGAATGTAAAATCTTTAGATTCAGAGCTTACCGGAGATGACGAAGGGTCACTTGGCTGGTTTGGGCTGTCGGCCATGAGGCAGTCTAACGACCCAAGATCCAGATACCGGGAAGAACTCGATACCATTCGAATTCTGGTCCGTCGCCCACAAGCCGGAGGGCTCGGAAGAGCTAAAAGGTGTGTGTGAGTGGCAGTATACATAGAAATAAGAAATAAAGCAGGAATAACAAAAATAAACAACTACAGAGTCTAGTCCAAAATAAAGTACATTCCACAAAAAATAAAACATACCCAATGCCGAGTGAACACTCGTCCCGGTGAGCTGGCAACTACGAACCTCCGTGCAGCACCCTCGAATCTCGAGGAAGAACCGCCACACCTGAAAAGTAGGGGTGAGCCTCCTATCACTAGCTTAGTAGGGGTCCCGGGGAACCCCAATCATAAACACGGCGGCAGCAGAAAGCAGTAACAGCAGTAGGAACAGCAACCCGACGGCCGGTAAAACATCCGCTCTACAGCTATTCCTACCGATAACGGGGAAGGAACTCCCGATTTCACAATCAGGGACCGGACTACCTAATACCAGAGCTACCGAGGAAAACCCACGACAACTCTACCGTGGAGGCCTGCCGCAAAGATGGGCCAAGCAAGACCACACGGTCCACGAGTACAGTCACGACCTCGCTGTCGTGAACCTGACCCAGCTAAGGGAGGAAGCCCCGGTAACCCTACCGAGTGCCCCTGGCCTCAACCTCTGGAAACACATAGAAATGGTATGGGAAACAATGCCTTACAGTCAAAAAATAGACTCTCGGGTCACGAAAACTCACGTCTCGTGACGGGAGCACCTGTCCACTCAAAGCACGGCTGGAAGCGTCCACCAACGGCTTATTCCACGCCTCAGGTGTCTCTGTCGCCCAAGGTGAAAACCGAGACACCAAACAAACCACCCCAGAAAATAAGGGTTTAGTCGGGGTTGTGCTCGTCAGCACGCGTCCGAAGCCCCCAACCATGTGTGGACACACTAACAAACTGTATAACGCCAGGCCCTCTAGCTGGTTTTCCTCCTGGCTCGGACTCGAGTCACTACATGGGAGGCCCTACGGTAACCAGCCTAAAAACCGTCTCTAACGGGTGTGGCTCTCCACCTATCCCCTAGGTGAGTTAGCACACGCATGCCCAGGCAAGCCACTGTAGCTCTCCACCTACTCCCAGGTGGGTTGGCACAAGCGTGCCCAGGTAGCTACTACCAGTGGGGGTCACCACAGAAGTGACTCTCGATGGAAACCATCGGAACACGGACAGGCCACGCATAGGCCCTGTCACGTCCAGCTCGGGAAATAGGTGGCACAATGCCATCGGACTCTAGGCAGTCCACTAAACCTACTAAACCTACTAAACCAACGGTCCTTGAGTCACAGGACTCAGGGTCAAGACCATTGTACAAGACAGCCCCAGGCCTTCAATCTGGCCTATCCCTAGGTCATAAACCACGGTAATATAATGCTCAAGGCGGCTCGTGACCGTCGAGCTCAATCCCTTCCAAAGGGAAGCGAAGAAAACCCTCTAACCCCATGTTGGGTAATTGGACTCACAGTCCACAGGCCATACAAATGGCCCACACGGAAACCACGCTCCAAAGAAGCTAACAACGTGTGGGAAATACCCACCGCACTTATGCCAACTAGTGGTGACTCGATCTAGCATAAACACAGAAGCCCGGAACACAAAGGGTCACTCGAACCCTTAAAACCCATGGGCATACTAATCGAGGTAAAACGGTACCTCCTGACACCCAGTGACACGGTCACGGTATCCACGGGGTGTCCGGGACACTCACGGGGCCAAAGGTAAGTAATTGGGTCTCAACCGGACCGACCGAGACCCAAAACGGGCAAGAGGGGCAGGGGTCGGTCGACCAATGGGCTGGGGTCGATCGACCAAGGCGCCCTGCACTGGTCGATCGACCGGACCAGACTGATCGGTCGACTGGCATGACCGGGCAGTGTCGATGCAGCGTAGCTGCGTCGACCCCCCTTAGCAGCCGTCGGTCGACCGACCCGCTAGGGTCGGTCGACCGAACCAAAGCGGTCACGCCCCCTCTGCGAACGCCGGTCGGTCGATCGATTACGACAGAAAACCCTCGGATCCCCACCTAGGGGTCCGATTCCATGCCCCAATCACCCCCAGGTGATGGGAAAAATAACGGGTATCAATCCCTGGGTCGCAAAACCCAAAAAGGGGAGGAAGAAAGCGATAAAATGCCGTTCGATCTGCCAAAACCGCCGCACGCCCTAAAATGCATTCAAAACCCCCAAACGAGCAATAACCTATGCTCGTCTCACCACGGCCTACCAAATCTATGGAAATTGAAGTACAGGGGTGAAGGATCCGTCCCTGTACCTCCACCGAACATTTGACGCACCGTGGATGCCGTTCCGTCACGAAACTCCCGGTGAACCACCGCCGACGCCCCGAGCTCGCGAACGACGAACGTCATGCCTCCACCTCGATCCTCGCTCCATCCTCGCCGCTCCACGTCACTCGAATCTCGCCGCCTCACCCCTGTCAACCTCCGTCGGCCGTCGGAGAAGAGAGGGAGACAGGAGAGAGCGTGAGAAGAGAGAGGGAGAGAAGAGAGAAATGAGAGTGAGGCAGAGAGAGAAAGGGGTGGGGGGTTTAAATAGAAAATCTGGAATTTCTGGAAAACACAGAAAATAGGGAAAAATACTCCCCACGATCCTCAGAAAATGCACAACGCGCTGGTAACGTCTCGGAGTCGGACACCACATTGGTTCACTCTATACAGAGTTTCAAAGGTCCGACAGGCAAAAATAAGCGTAAAGCCCAAAACACTCTTCGAGACTCACCAAGGCGCTCCGAACTCACGGATCCTGATCCAAAAAAATTGAAAAAAATATGGGGTGTCACAGTCCTCCCCTCCTTACCAAAATTTTGTCCTCAAAATTTGAGACAACTGCAACTCAAGGGGAAGAATAACACGCCCAGCTGGCAACGCTCCCAGAGCCCCAGCCATAGCCTTGGCACTCGCAAAGGCACAAATCCTAAGCGACACAGTCAGACCTTGATCATGATCAACATGCCTCGCTCCATACACAATACACACCGATCGTCAGAGCAGGCATATGCAAAAAGGGAAGAAGTCTGGCGTCACCTCAGCTACCACGGAAACCAATCATGGCATCATTGCCACCATCACGCTCACGGAGGAAACATGGTGCGGACACACGCCGCAATACACGCCGGTGGACGAGGACACGCCGGAGCCCCGATAGCTCGAGGAGGACGTGGACGCGTCAACCAAGTTATCACCTTTGTTTCACATTTTTGGCCTTGTGGGGCCCTATTTGGAACTTGTGGACAATTAGTGGGTTGTAATAGTGTGTAAGGGCTAATGGGCCTACGGTCTTGTAATGGGCTAGATTAGTGGGCTAGTGTCATTGGGCTTTTCTATTTTCTATTGGGCTTTCAATGGGCCATGTGTGAAAAGGCCCATGGGCTAGGTGTGAAAGGGACATGGAAGACTAATGTGAATGGGTGTGAAAGGGTCTAAGGAATGGAGGCTTGGAAGGTTGAATGGGAGGAAGGGGGCGCCCCTTTCTTGGTCTAAGAGGGAGGCAGCCACCTACCATACCTTGACTCTTCTCCCCTCATTTTTCAAACTAGGAAGCTTCCCTTGTCCCCCCCTTGGTCTCCCTCTCTCCCATTAGTCAAGGGGGCGCACCCCCTCTCTCCCCTCTCTCCCCCACGCCATTCTCCAGCCCCTCTCCCCATGCCATTCTCTATATAATCTCATGTATAGTGTATTGTTAAAGTTAATGAAGAAATTTTGAGAGAAAATTATGTAAGAGAGTGATTCTCTTTCCCCCTCTTGGGTGTGATGCCTTAGACCCCAATCCGGTGACAGGATTTTCTTGGCGTGTGACTCGCCCACCCTATCATCCCCTTCCTCTTGGTATCTAGTTCTAGAAATTTTATCAGTGAAGCTTCTACAACTCAGGAAGAAGTTGGCGCTGGTTTCGCCTCCATCAGAGCTCTGGATCGCTGGCAACAATTCAGATCGTGAAGTCGCGCAAGTCTATCCGAGCCTGCTATCCAGATCCTCAACTTCCTGATCCAAAATTTCTACGGATCTACTCCCAAGCTATTTGAATTGAGATTCTGAGTGGTCGTACTATTTTTTGTCCTCTTCGCGTTGCCGCTGAGCTCGTGTCGTTCTGAGGTCTGTGTTGGTCGTGGCAAGGATTTTTGTGGGGCTACGCCGACCACCCTGTGCAAATCCGACCCAGAGGCAGAGGCAACTTACAGAAGCTGCCCCGTCTCCTTCCTCTTAGATCTGCACAAGCCCTTTGGTCTGAGTCTTCCTATGGACGTCGCCGACGATCTCCAACAAGAAGCAATCCATTCCGACACCGGAGCTATTTTTCACATAATTTTCAGCTTTCCTGTGCAGTTCTATGCAAGCAGAACCTGAGGCTGAGTACAGTTACTGCCACACCCAGATCTGATCAGATCTGATGGCACTATTTGGACCAGACAATCTTTATCCTATCGTCAACATCTTCCAAAAAATGGCACCCCAATTGGACTTCGTATCTTTGCGTACCGGCCTCCGCAAATCTGCTGTGTCAGGTGACCTGCGCGGGCAGAACCTAGTCAGCTTCCAATCGGCTCACCCGATCGGTACCGACTCGCCTCCCTCGCCTCCGATGAGTGCGGCCCGTCAACCCAAATTCCAGCAGCCCCGGAAGTGTGATTGTAGCCCTTTACCTCCCTGCGTGGAGTGGGCATCGGTTCTGAAATTGTATAGTTAACAATTATGTGTATTGGGGTTGTTTGGATTCGGCCGGAATTTTTTCCCCACGCGCTAGTCGGGGAGGTACGCGCCTCGTTCCACACTTACATTGCTGATTTAGTATATTGTCTATCATGTTACGTTTATGAGAATAAGGCCGATAGCTAGCTTCAAATCGCCGTGGTTGTGAGTTGTGAGCGCCCGTTCCATAGGCCCAATCGAGCACCGAGCCCGAACTGGAAACCCCTAGGTGACAGTGGTTCCTCAACCGCTGCGATCCCACGTTTCCCTCGCAAGGGATGATCGTTGGTCTAGTTAGAGTTCCTGTTGAGAGACGTCTCCACAGGGAGAACGCCACGGTAGTCAGCCGCTCGGCTTACCTTAGTGTGCTAGTGCTGGCCGCACTTTGAATCGATCGTAGATCTTAGCCCGATCGCGTCACCCGTCCCGCATCAAATTGATATCAGAGAAAAGTTAAGTCTAGGGTTGTCAAGTCTTGGCCGTTGCATTTGCATTCCTCTATTCGGTATATCAAAAGGTGTTCCCAGAACGATAGGTTACACCTATTAGGAAGGTTGCACACTTGCGTGAGTTCGGTCTTCGGATCATACCTCCGCCCCGTACCGAATATTGGTTAAGTCTAGGTTCCTCAGTTTGCATTAGTTAGTGCATTCCAACCTTTGTGTCGTTGCATGCCCACCCGGCTAGGTACCCAATATCATCGCCCCGCGTCTATGGCAAAATCACGGGATGCTGCCTCGGGAGACTTTCACTCCTTGCATGAGGCGATGATGGCCATCATGGCTCGGTTGGACCAGTCCGAGGCTACCTTTTGGAGCTTCTCCGACAATATGGATGGTCGCCTTAGGGCCATGGAGGAACGTATGGAGTCATCCGACAAATCTGTCCAAGGTCTGGTTGGACGGTTGGATAGATTGTCACACGAGGACCCTCCTGGAGCGGCCCAGGGCCCACTCGCACCTGCTCCCGCGGTGGCCCAAGTCCAAATAGCTCCCAAGGCCCAGGTCCAACCCACTCCCGTGGCACAGAAGCAGCCCACACATGCTCCTCAGCCCGCCCCTCACCGATCCATCGAACCATAGCATCGTGACCTTAGTCTAGAGGATAATGGGTCTGATAATGCTTATGAGGGGTATGGTTGACGCCGTCGTGGCTTTCATCAGCCAAGGGATGAAGAGGATGATAGAGTCCTCAGGACCGTGCGAGCAGACCCTCCCACATTTGACGGGTCCTTGGACCCGAAGGTCTATCTTGATTGGGAGGCTGACATGGACCTGTACTTCGAGTGGTTGGAGATGACGGATCACCGGAGAGTTAAGTTCACTTAAATGAAGCTGTTAGGGCAAGCAGAAACTTATTGGCGCAATGTGAAGAGCTTGCTATATCAGCGTCAGGAGCCCCAAGTTGAGTCTTGGGATGAGATGAAGTAAAGACTTAGAACCAAGTATCTTCCTGGCACATACCATCAGAGGCTCATTGATAGGTGGCAAAATCTCAACCAAGGGGATCGGTCAGTGTCCGAGTACATCGCAGAGGTTGATGAATATTTTTTGTGATGTGGCATCTCGGAAGAGAGCACGATGTCTGTTTCCCGCTTCCGTCGTGGTCTGTAGCCCTACTTTCAGTATGAACTCTTTCGCCGCAATGTGACCACCCTGGAGGCCGCATATCAGGTTGCTCTAGAGGTAGAGCAGTTTGAGTCGGAGTTCACTCCCGTCCAATGACCGGGGACCATCCATCAGCGTGGGTCCGACTCTCGTACCACGCCAGTTCCTATAGTCGATTTCCGGTGGTTCATCCTCCGGAACCCCCTCGCCAGGACCCCATTACTCTCGGACCTCGCTCCCTCCCTCCAAGGGACCCTCTCTCTCGCCAGCAATCAACATTCCCCACTCCCTGCCTTCCGCAGCCCACATTGCCTGCCTGACCTCAGCTCCCCCCATCCCCGGCCTGTCGAGAAGACAAGGGAAAGGGGCCGATGACCGGTGGAGCATCTTCTAGTACAGGGCCGGGTGACCAATGCTATAGGTATGGTGGGATTGGCCACTTTGTGGCCCAGTGTCCCACTCAGAAATCGTTGGTTATTTCGGACACTCCAGCCCGCTACCCCACACCGGAGCTAGTGTCGGTCAGCTATGAGCCGGATCCAGAACTCGCGGAGGAGTTCTTTGATGAACTTTTAGAAGAGCACGCTGCTGTCCCAGGTACTCAATCCCAAGACAATGTGCACTTGGGTGTGATCCTCCCAAACCTCTGAACCCCAATTTAGAAGTCAGTAGGTTCAGGTTAGGATGTCTAGGAGTCCCCAACTTTGGGTTATGTCATTTGTCTGTGAGTATTACTTATGGGTGTCTAGGTTTATCTAGGGTCATGTATGAGTCTGTTTACTTATACAGTTTATTTGTCATGTATTTGGAGTTTGCATTAAGTCATCCCAATAAAGGGCCAGCAATGCACGTATAAGGAGTTAGCTGATGCACGCCGACGCGCCCGTGAGTTCCAAAAGAGATAGTACGACATGATCAGGGTCATACCTGAACGGTTTTCCCTCGGGGACCGTAAAGAAACTCTGGGCCTGCGATGCCAGTCCTTTCTGAGTTGTGAAACAAGTAAGTTCGAATGCGTACGTTATTGAACTACCAGTCGATTATGGTGTCAGTTTGACATTCAATGTTTCAGGTCTGGTAGCATATCGGAGCCCGCAGTGATCCCTAGTGAGTTTTTGGGCTTTCTCCTCCTGTTGTGAGTGACACACCACCTGAGAGTCCACCTCTTCCAGCCTCAGCGCACGCATATAGATTGTATACTGGATGAGCAGGTGAACACCACAAGGAACGGAGCCTACCGATGCTTCTTAGTGCGTTGGAGAGGACACCCGCGCCAGATGATGCCTAGATCACAGGGAGAGCTCAAGCCTCGAGACCCTTACTCGACGGGGTCGAGTTTCTCCCACCCGGAGAGAAGTGGTGCGGACACATGCTGTAATACACGCCGGTGGACGAGGACATGCCGGAGCCCTGATAGCTCGAGGAGGACGTGGACGCGTCAACTAAGTTATCACCTTTGTTTCACATTTTTGGTCTTATTGGGCCCTATTTGGAACTTGTGGACAATTAGTCGGTTGTAATAGTGTGTAAGGGCTAATGGGCCTATGGTCTTGTAATGGGATAGATTAGTGGGCTAGAGCCATTGGGCTTTTCTATTTTCTATTGGGCTTTTAATGGGCCAAGTATGAAAAGGCCCATGGGCTAGGTGTGAAAGGGACATGGGAGACTAATGTGAATGGGTGTGAAAGGGTCTAAGGAATGGAGGCTTGGAAGGTTGAATGGGAGGAAGGGGGTGCCCCTTTCTTGGTCCATGAGGGAGGCAGCCACCTACCATACCTTGACTCCCCTCCCCTCATTTTTCAAACTAGGAAGCTTCCCTCGTCCCCCCCTTGGTCTCCCTCTCTCCCCATTAGTCAAGGGGGCGCACCCCCTCTCTCCCCTCTCTCCCCCACGCCATTCTCCAGCCCCTCTCCTCATGCCATTCTCTATATAATCCCACATATAGTGTATTGTTAAAGTTAATGAAGAAATTTTGAGAGAAAATTATGTAAGAGAGTGATTCTCTTTCCCCCTCTTGGGTGTGATGTCCTAGACCCCAATCCTGTGACGAGATTTTCTTAATGTGTGACTCGCCCCCCCTATCGTCCCCTTCCTCTTCGTATCTGATTCTGAAAATTTTATCAATGAAGCTTCTGCAAGTCAGGAAGAATATGGCGCTAGTTTTGCCTCGATCGGAGCTCTGGATCGCCGGCAACAATTCAGCTCGTGAAGTGGCACAAGTTTGTCTGAGCCTGCTGTCCAGATCCTCAACTTTCTGATCCCAAATTTTTACGGAACTACTCCAAAGCTCTTTGGATCTGAGATTCTGAGTGGTCATAGGATTTTTTGTTCTCTTCGTGTTCCCGCTGAGCTCGTGTCATTCTGAGGTATGTGCTGGTCGTGGCGAGGATTTTCATCGGGCTGCACTGACCACCCTGTGCAGATCTGACCTAGAGGCAGAGGTGACTTACAGAAGTTGCCCCATCTACTTCCTCTTAGATCTACACAATTTCTTTGATCTGAGTCTTCCTCTGGACGTCGCCGACGATCTCCAACAAGAAGCAATCCATTCCGACACCGAAGCTATTTTTTCCATAATTTTTAGCTTTCCTGTGCAGTTCTGTGCTAGCAGAACCTGAGGCTGAGTATAGTTGCTTCCATGCCCAGATCTGATATGATCTGATCGCACCGTTTGGACTAGACAATCTTCATCTTGTCGCCAATATCCTCCAACAATTGTCACCCCAATCGGACGTCGGATCTTGGCATACCAGCCTCCGCAAATCTGCTGCATCGGGTGACCTGCGCGTGCAGAACCCAGTCGGCTTCCAATCGACTCACCCGATCGGCCCCGACTCGCCTCCCTCGCCTCCTGTGAGTGCGGCCAGTCAACCTGAATTCCAGAAGCCCCGGAAGTGTGATTGTAGCCCTGTACCAACAATTGTGTGTATTGAGGTTGTTCGGATTCGGCTGGGATTTCTTCCCCACGCGCTAGTCGTGGAGGTACGTGTCTCGTTGCACACTCACATTGCTGATTTAGTATATTGTCTATCATGTTTCATTTGTGAGAATAGGGCCGATAGCTAGCTTCAAATCGCCATGGTTGTGAGTTGTGAGCGCCCGTTCCATAGGCCCAATCGAGCACCGAGCCCGAACTGGAAACCCCTAGGCGACAATGGTTCCTTAACCACTGCGATCCCACGTTTCCCTGGCAAGGGACGGTCGTTGGGCTAGTTAGAGTTCCTATTGAGAGACGTCTCCACCCGGAGAACGCCACGGTAGTCAGCCGCTCGGCTTACCTTAGTGTTCTAGTGCTGGCCGCACTTTGAGTCGGTCATAGGTCTTAGCTCAGGCGCATCACCCGTCCCGCATCAAAACATAATCCCTGTTACGAGAAATAGCCACTGATAAAATCCCATGCTCGGTGGGCCAATCACATGTCAGCTCCGCTGCCAGCTAACTGATCTCACGCCTTCCACAAGGGACGACCATCACAGAGCTTCCACCAACTCACATAGTCATCTCAACAGACTGTGACTATTCCGTCGACTCTGCGCCAAGGACCATCTCACACCTGGCAAGCCGAACGCCTTATAACCATAGTGAGCCTGCTCTGTCAGAACTCACACTTCGATAAAGCCCAGGTCCCATCCGGAAAGGCACATCACGGAAACGACCACCATAGACCTTGCTTGCATACAGTTCTCGCCATTCTCGACTCGCTACAAACAACATCTTCCGTATGTGAAAGACCACCTGCTGATGACCAATGATTCATCAATGGGAAACCTCCACTTGCTCAACTTCTTCCTTGTTTCTTGGTCTTCCACTAGATCCAATCAGCACATTGCAAGTCTCGAGGCCATCCGCTGACTATCGCACAGACCAACTCTGCAACATGAGCCGATCGTCACTCACACACCACATCTGAACTCGATCCTCGCGCCGACTCTACCCTCTCAGGGGAGCACGGTAAAACCCAAGGACAAGATTCTAGGGTCCTTAGGCCTCACCTTACTTGACTCAGGATTACAGGGAAATCCTCCCATGTTGCTCACAAGACCAAGGTTCACCATCCAACACCAACTTCCTCAAGGGATCTCGTACGCAGGCACCATCCATCATCCTGTTTCATCAAATCCTATCTCATCTCAAACACTCCAAATGGATGCCTGCCAATCCTTGGCTCCGCTCTTGCCACAGAGCCACAGGACAACACCTGAACGATCCTTGGCACACGTCTTCAGAATAGACAAGTGCCGCCTGCCACCACAGCAACTTGGTCGACGACGCCACGACCAATGCACACGGGTCCGCAAACCTCGCAGATTCTTACCACTGCTGAGTCCTCTTCCACATCATTTTGAAACTTCTGGACTCAACTAGGCCTCTTGAAAATATAGACCTTGCTGTAGCCGATCACACTGCTAGCATTACCAGCAGCTTATAGCTACCACCTGGGACCCATAATCCCTCAGAGATCACTTTTAGGGAAACATGATTTCATCCGAGGACACAACTCCCAACGTAAGTCGGGCACCAAGCCACCAACTCTAGACTCGTATCCTCGACCACTGTCAGGCGATACCTTAACAAGCTTATCCAGGTCTAGAACCCAAACACTTGACACGGCTTCCAACGAATGAACCGGGTACTCACATGGCAAACTTGCCAACATATTTCCCCAACTCTCCACCTGTCAGTGCCACAATCCACAATATCTCAAGCAACGGCACGGCAGCAACACATCTTACATAGCTCGAGATGGTCTCACACTGAGGAACCAATCCTCCGATGCTCTTCAACATAGCCTCAGGAATCCGCCCGTTGCGACCAACGCTACGATCTTGAACCTGTGGGATATAGGCCCACCAGGCTTCCGCTGCGCACTCTGATCCACGTGCACAGACACCATAACAACGACTCGGGATCCTCCATCTCGACAATCCTCAACTCAGCTGGGTAACTTTGAAATAGTAGGGTGAGTAAAACATGGTTACGTCGAACCCAGAGCATAGACTCTCTCGCTAGTCTAGCAATCATCTACAACTCTGTAGGCTCTGATTCATGACGCAATGGGAATCATTACACCAACCATGAGTCTTTACAAGCACTGTCCAATGTTGGGTCCCACGAGGTGTAGTCAGATCTAGAAGGGGGGGTTGAATAGATCCTATCAAAAGCTTTGGCCTATTTAAAAACTCTTAGCTACCAAAAACATGAACCACTCCTATAAAGTAAATGAATCACTTAGGCACAATGCGTAGCGGAATTAAGTAGAGTGGCATAAATGGAAATGACTTGGATTACAAGCGATGAAGCATCAACACTTCTTTAAGCACATTTCTGATCTTGAAAGAAATAAGCCTTGTAGTGCAGGGATCATAAAGCATAACACTAGAGCATGAAACAGCTTGCAACAACTGTGCGTGTGTGTGAATGTAGTGGTGATCAACCAAGGTGCATGTGAGTCTAAGCAAGGGAATCACTTAGCAATACTTTCACCTTCGCACCTGTGTGCAAGGGTGCAGCAGACCGCCCAAGGTATGCAGTCAAAGTGCTAAGCCCAATTAAACCACAGATAAAACTGAAGGTGCAAATCTGAGTGCTTGAGTGTGTAAATAAGATAACCAAGTTTGGAAGCATACGAACCTGTGAATGGGGGTAGAAGATATAGAGCAATCGTACACGATGAACAACCCACAACACAGGGATTTTTAAGGTGGTTCGGTTGCAACCCCGCAACCTACGTCCACCCCTCACCAAAATTCGGTGAGATTTTCCTGCTGACTCACAGCTTGACTGGGGACACGCCCCAAACCACAGAACAGAGAAAACCCTCTTTCTGTCTTCCTACACACAAAGTCGATAGGGACGGCTATACCACAGATCGGAGAACTTCCGATTACCTTCCTACTAACCACCGGTAGGGACGATCTTCAGTTTCAATAGATTGATAGAAATGAAAATGGAACAAAATGAAAATGCTCAAACAAGATATAGAGATATGCTAGAATGAAGTAGATCTTGTCTGAGATTGTTGGATCTTGAATCTGTTGCTTTGATCTTCCTTTGATCACTTTGAGTTGATGGAGAAGATACAGGATGTAGCTTTGATCTTCCCTTGAGTTGATGAAGAGGTTTGGATGTAGCTTTGATCTTCCCTTGAGTTGATGAAGAGGTTTGGATGTAGCTTTGATCTTCCTTTTGATCTCCTTTGTGAGCTTTCTTGCTTCTCTTCTTCCTTGGAAATTTAGGGCTTCAGATGTAGGCTTGAATCCCTTGGATTGGATGTAGAACTTCTGCACGGAGTACTGTTCACGGCTACAGTACCTCTTCTTCCTTGGAGCTCCTCTAGCCTCTCTTCATCTCTCTTTGCTCCAAATGATCAACTAGGGTTTTTAACCCTCTTGTGTTGGTTTTATATCTCTTTGGATGGTCAATAAACACATCCCAGACCAGATCCACATTTTGTGGGTGATTAGGTGACTTTTGGATTAAAGAAATCCATGGGGAATGGCCCTTCTCGAAGTGGAAAAACAAACTCAACATTGATGGCTCGGGGCTGGCGGTCGACCTGTGGCTTCTGGCGGTCGACCGCTACTGAGAAACTCTGTAGACGGATGTTCCCTGGGATTTCCGGTCGACCGCTACTGGGCTGGAGGTCGACCGCCACTGAGAGAGGTGCAGATTGGGAACTTCTGGCTGGGGCGGTCGATCGCCCCTGGGCTGGCGGTCGACCGCCAGCTGGGCAGACCCCGGGTTTTCCAGGGTCGGTCCGTTAACCTTCTTAGCTCAGTCGCTTAAGTCCTTTAGCAGCCCGTTCATGTCTGTGGCATCAACCTTGACTGTCTTGAAGATTTCTATTGATTATATCGCTCCTATAATCAAAATTTTGTTCCGGGGGCTCCGCCCCCGGAAACCCCCGCAAGGGGCGCTGCCCCCTTGACCCCTGCAACCTGACTGCGCAGGTTGATCCGCGTGCGAGGGCGCAATCATTGAGCTTTCACTTTTGCCAACTCCACTCCATTCCTTGGATTATCTTGTGGCTTGCTATCCAGAAGTTGCACCGACCTTGAACCATCCATAAGACAAGATATGCACTGACCATATGAGGAATATGCAATGACCTTATGTGTGATGCTATTCAGCTTGATTTCTGTGCTTGAAACATGTTAGATTTCCTTGCATTCAATATTGTCATATGCCTTGATATCTGTGTATCTGTATCCAGTTGATCTTTTGCACTGGAAGTATAATGACCTGAAATATGAAAATTAACATTATCAAATGCAGGTATAATGACTACAGAGGTAGACATCATCAAAACCATAAAAGTAATCATGGTGCACACATGTTCAACATCCAAAACGGCACGCATCCTTCCAGAATAGCGCCAACTCCCTCAAGCCTCAAGGGAATGGGCAACACTTCTCACAGGCAACCACCTTGCCACCACACAGGATGCGTCTCGCATGGACTTTATGGCACATAGGAGAGGCCAACCAATCTGAACATGCAATGTAAGACGACGAACTTGGCAAAACATGATCTCTCCAACCAAGGAGAAACCAACATACCTCCGACCAACGGAAGGTCTTCACACTCGACCTGACCTCGAACCTCACGCACGCTGGGAACAGTATCTTCCAGCTCCAAGAAAACCATTACCACTGTCAGGTCAACTCCTCCGACAACACTCGCCAAGTGTCTCATCGGACCACGATCACAGCATCTCTCGATGCACCACCGCTGCAATTCCATGAACTGTAACTCGCCACGCCTCGAGCACCGGCTTTGCTGATCTCCAACCACACATACTACCATAGTGGTTGAGCTATCCGCTGCCACATGCTCCTCACCTATGCCTGCCTCGGATCTCGGAACCATTAACACTCCAAAACACTTATCGAGGAGCGATGAAATCATAAAAGACGCTAGGCTCAAAGGCTGCAACACCTCTAGCCACCAGACATCATTCCCTCAATTCTATCCGTGCTAACACCAATCCATTCACGAATCTCAGATCCTCACAATATCCATCTTCTGAGCTGCCACCGCGTGGACCACCACGCCAAGAGCCACGACACGAACCACGATCGGTACCTACCAACGCTCATCCTCAGTCCCAAAATTAACTGCGGAACCTTTACATCTCACCTGCAGTCTTGCACATCGCGTCCAAGAGTGGCGCAATGGCCCCTAATTCCACAATCTGGACCAAAACCAAGCCACCGCCACATAATCTCGGACCCAATCAAGGACTAATGCAGCCTATTCACGCGCAAAAATGTAGGACTTAGAGGACCCTGGGACATCTCTGCCCAATCCTACCTCAAAATCCACAAAATAATCGAGACTGGCATGTCATTCCTAACGGGAGCATAACAAGAATGTTGGGCTTGACAATCAACAGCTCATCCGGAAGATCTTCCGCTCATTCGAGCCCATCTCTCGATCAGAGCACCCACTCTGCCACCTCAAACCATGATCTTGGCACTTCAAGGGCTGGATAAACCTCAAATTAGGGTGGCCAAAATGACAAAAATACCCTTAGAGCACACTCATGGCAACTTAACCACGAACAATCCTCACCAGTGACCTGACCTCACTGCAAGATTCCTCGAACACAGCACTGCAACGACGCACTTGCCGACAACCTCTGCCCAACACAGCACCACTGGGGCCACAACCCATCGGCAAGAAATCTCTCTATCTCATTCCTCGAGCCCCACACTGGCACTCCAATGAAACAACAACCACCTTCACAGCGCCAACTCAGTGCACTCAAGCTCTCACGCGAGAAGCAAAATAGAAAATAAGCACAAAATCCTATGCCAGCTGCCGACTATACTGGACCTTATAGACTCTGATCACTATAATTATCTTGAATTCCCATGTACACGCCACAAAACACACACGCTCTGATGCCATCTGTAATGACCCAAGATCCGGATATCAGGAAGAACTCGATACCATTCAAATCCTGGTCTGTCGCCCAGAAGCCAGAGGGCTCGGAAGGGCTAAAAGGTGTATGTGAGTGGCAGTATACACATAAATAAGAAATAAAGCAAGAATAAACAAAATAAACAACTATAGAGTCTAGTCTAAAATAAAGTACAGTCTATAGAAAATAAAATGCACCCAATGCCGAGTGAACACTCGGCCCGGCGAGCTGGCAACTACGAACCTCCGTACAGCACCCTCGAATCTTGAGGAAGAACAGCCACACTTGAAAAGCAGGGGTGAGCCTCCTATCACTGGCTCTGTAGGGGTCCCGCGGAACCCCAACCGTAAATATGGCGGCAGCGAAAAGCAATAACAACAGTAGGAACAGTAACCCGGAGGCCAAAAAAACCTCGGCCTACAGCTATTCCTACCGGTAACGGGGAAGGAACTCCCAATTTCACAATCGGGGACCAGACTACCTAATACCAGAGCTACCGAGGGAAAACCCACGACAACTCTGCCGTGGAGGCCTGTCGCAAAGACGGGGCCAAGCAGGACCACACGGTCCATGGGTACCATCACGACCTCACTGTCGTGAACCCGACCCAGCCAAGGGACGAAGCCCCAGTAACCCTACCGAGTGCCCCTAGCCTCAACCTCTGGAAACACATAGAAACAATCCGGGAAACCACGCCTCGCGGTCAGAAAATAGACTCTCGGGTCACGAAAACTCAAACCCGTGATGGGGGCACCTGCCCACTCAAACCACGGCTGGAAGCATCCACAGATGACTTATTCCATGCCTCAGGTGTCTCTCTTGCCCCAGGCAAAAATTGAGACACTGTAGAAAGCAAGGGTCTAGTCGGGGTTGTGCTCGTCAGCACGCATCCGAAGCCCCCGACCATGTGTGCACATACTAATAGAATGTATAATGCCAGGCCCTCTAGCTAGTTTTCTGCCCGACTCAGACTCGAGTCACTACAAGGGAGGCCCTACGATAACCAACCTAAAAACCGTCTCTAACGGGTGTGGCTCTCCACCTAACCCCTAGGTGGGTTGGCACAAGCGTGCCCAGGCAAGCCACTGTAGCTCTCCACCTACTCCCAAGTGGGTTGGCACAAGCGTGCCCAGGAAGCTACTACCAGTGGGGGTCACCACAGAAGCGACTCTCGGTGAAAAGCACCGGAACACGGATAGGCCACGCATACGCCCTGTCACGTCCAGCTCGGGAAACAGGTGGCACAATACCACCGGACTCTAGGCAGTCCACTAAACCTACTAAACAAACGGTTCTTGAGTCAAAGGACTCAGGGCCAAGACCATTGTACAGGACAGCCCCAGGCCATCAATCTGGCCTATCCCTAGGTTAGAAACCACGGTAATATAATGCTCAAGGCGGCGCGTGACAGTCAAGCACAATCCCTTCCAAAGAGAAGTGAAGAAAATCCTCTAGCCCCGGTCTGAGTAATTGGACTCAGTCCACAGGCCATAGGCTAGCCCACACGGAAACCACATTCGAAAGAAGCTCACGACGTGTGGCAAATACCCACCGCACTCATGCCAACCCGTGGCGACTTGATCTAGCAAAAACGTAGAAGCCCAGAACACAAAGGGTCACCCGAACCCTTAAAACCCATGGGCATGCTAATCGAGGTAAAATGGTACCTTCAGACACCCAAAGACACGGTCACGGTATCCACGGGGTGTCTAGGATACTCACGGGGCTAAAGGTCGATCATTGGGTCTCAACCGGACCGACCGGGACTCAAAACGGGCAAGAGGGGCAGGGGTCAGTCGTCGAATGGACTGGGGCCGGTCGACCAAGGCGCCTTGCACCGGTCGGTCAACCGGCCCGCTAGGGTCAGTCAACTGAACAGAAGCGGTCACGCCTCCTCTGCGAACGTCGGTCGATCGACCGAACTGCTAGAGTCGATCGACCAATTGCGGCAGAAAACCCTCGGATCCCCACCTAGCGGTCCGATTCCACGTCCCAATCACCCCCAAGTGATGGGGAAAACAATGGGGATCAATCCTAGGGTCCCAAAACCCAAAAAGGGGAGGAAGAAAGAGGTAAAACGGTGTTCGATCCGCCAAAACAATTGTACGCCCTAAAATGCATTCAAAACTCCCAAACGAGCAATAACCCACGCTCGGCTCACCACGTCCTACCAAATTCCTGGAAATTGAAGTATAGGGGTTAAGGATCCGTCCCACTACCTCCACCGAAGATTTTAAGCGCCGTGGACGCCGTTCCGTAGTGAAATGCCCCACGAACCACCGTCGGTGCCACGAGCTCACGAATCATAAACGTCGTGCCTCCACCTCGATCCTCGCTCCATCCTCACTGCTCCACGTCCCCTAATCCTCACCACCTCGCCCCTGTCCACCTCCGTCTGCCGTCGGAGAAGCGAGGGAGAGAAGAGAGAAATGAGAGTGAGGGAGAGAGAGAAAGGGGTGGGGGTTTTAAATAGAAAATCTGGAATTTCTTAAAAATATGAAAAATAGAGAAAAATATTCTCCACGATCCTCGGAAAACGCACAACGCGCTGGTAACGTCCTAGAGTAGGACAACACATCGGTTCACTCTATACGGAGTTCCGAAGGTCCGACAGGTAAAAACACGCGTAAAGCCCAAAACACTCTCTGGGACTCACCATGGCGCTCCGAACTCACGGATCCTAATCCGCAAAAATCAAAAAAATTCGGGGTGTTACAGGTAGTGATTCCTATTTCCTTCTTTGTAGATCCTGGCCAGTCTGTTCAGGATTTCCTTAGCAATACTGCAGCTGGAAACAAAGGGAAACATGGTAACATCGACTGCAACTTTTATCAGATTGGATGCAGCACGGTTATCAATATTTTTGGTCCTGTGTTCAGCAGACCATTCAGATGTATCTGATGGTAGTTTGTGCGGACCATGATAGATGAAATTCTATAACGTTGTATCAATAGAGTTGACAAAGGCGCACATCTTCCCTAGCCACATGGTAAAATCAGAACCATCATGTAACGCCCGAGAATTTTCTAAGAATTTTTTGGGATTAAAATATAATTATTATGTATTGAAATAGACTAAATGGGCTATTAAATGACTTATGGTTAATTAATCTAAGGCCCTCTACTAATTAAAGAGGAATAGGCCCATTTAATTAAACCCACTTGGCCCAAATTATAGTTTTTGACCCTGGCCCATGTATTTACGGAATGAAGAGATAAGTAGATTTAAATAGGCATAAATGGAGGATAAATAACAAAAGAGTTTTAACCAATTCAAATTTTGACGCCCAACATTGAAAATGGTCTATCGGGCGACCGCAAGGAGTAAGAAACGGTCCCAACTAGACTGCTACCTAGAGTCTGATCGCGAGCAGTTTGATCGCGTGAAAAACTCCAAATTCTTCACGCGAAATCCTTGGAGATCGAAGCAATCTATTAGCTAGAAGGTTCTAGGATAGATTAAGATCGAATTCATGACCTAATTAGGACTCTAGGGTCGTCCATATGCTCAATACCCTAGCTAACCCTATAAATAGACCTTGAGTTCAACCTGAGCGACCCTTACGTTTGGCTCGCGTGGAACTAAGGTAAAGAAGCATTATTTAAGGTAGGTTCTTTAGAATATTTTGCTCATAATACTGAGATCTAAGTGCCCTCAAAATTTCATTCTAGGAGATCAAGCCCACAAGGAGTTAGAGGCCTGTACAGACGCTGGTTCAATACAAATGATCCGGGAACTTGTGCGAAGGGCCCATGAAGATCAGCATATTAGAAGTCCTAAACGAGGTAATTAGATAGGGGTTCTTTAGATCTATTTGTTCCTTTTAGTACCCTCTTCTTACCCTCTAAAATACGTTGTCATAGGTGAAGAGAATCAGAAGTTAGAAGGCCACGAAGTTGCTGGTTCAGTTCTGAACGAGTAGAAACTAGGGTTGACTTCCAGCCCTAAATTCGAAGTCCAAAGCCCAGATCAGAGGTAGGTTATCTCATGAAAAGGCTAAAACTGAATGATATGAGTAAAAGTCCTCTTGTTTCATAAGATTTCATGCATTGTACATGTTGTATTTGACGATTTGTTATAATTGCGCATTTAGGTTATGTAGCATGCATAATCCCTAACCTCAATTCCAAAGATAACAATCTTAGCTTAAACTATGCAATCCTGCATCTCCATGGCGTTAATTCCTTTGCAGCATGTTTTATACCCTTTCTAGTTTATTTCCATGCATTATTTTGCTCTAGAATAAGCCTGAACTTCAGTTTTAATGTCTGTCTGCTACAGTGGAAAATGGTCTCCGTAAGACCGCTAGAGTCCCCTTGCGGCCCTACGATAGACCGTTAGGTCCGATAAAACATTTTCTGAGTTCTGTAATTATGTTAACCTGAAACATAATGCAGAGTAGCCTTATTTATCTTATGATAACCCTAGATAATTAGGTTTTATTCCCGTTTTAAGTGCTACATTTGTAAATTTGGTTGTATTAGTGGATTATTCTAGTAGATTGTAGGTTTCACATATGCATGGAAATTATTTTAAGTTATGTTAATTTCATGCCAAAATAGTATATTCTTGTATTAAAGGCATATTTCAAAGTGATAGATGAACTTGTTTCATAATTGGTTGATCGTTGCTTTACAAGTTCTTCCTATTTATGAGTCATATATGTACATGGCGTATACTCCGGTGTGAGACCATTAGTTACATTTTGCACTTATAGGCACAGTCTCTTGGACTTATGAACCTCTCCGCTGGATATTCCTTCTGTCGGACTAGAGGATTATGTTTCAAAACCTCCGTAAGACTCCGCAAACCTGGGATTCTCACTAGGACGCCGAGCTGGTTGTACCCTCAAACCCAATTGTCAAGAAAGCACTTTACCGATGTTTTGTGAGTTCTGAACCCTAGCGGCCTTCTGGACGACCGCCAGAGGAACCTAGCGGCCATTCACCTGACCGCTAAGGACGCCTAGCGGCCCTGCCTAGACCGCATGGTTCTAGTTCATTCATTTCATTAACTCTGTTACTAAATGGTCTTGACTCGACCGCATGTCTCCATGAAACAGTCTGGATCTAACCGCTTTCGTGTAAAAATGCTCCAGTAAATGACTGCAAGGTCCCTGATCCTGTCTAACCCGAGGTTTGACCTTTGGGTTGGGTTTTGCAAGTTCCTAGATGGTCTGATTATTGCTTGGAACTTAACACTTGTCAAATAAGATATTAATAACTATAGAAAGTAAAGAATGTGCCGTTATGCTGCCGAATTACTGCTGTCGCATGACCTTGATTTAAGTCATTTTGGGACTCCCATATTCTTATTTGATGCATTCTTACCTTGATATTGTATCGTGAAACTATCATTGAACTTGTTACATTATTGGCCATACTTTATTGTTATATCTTGTGGAAGTACGTAGCTGGATTTATAACTTGAAGATGCAAGACCGGGCACGGATTGTGTCCAAGGGCTCCATACTAGCCCCCACTGTCGATGGTCGGAAACATGCTATAAACCATGGGGTACGATGATACTGGTGTCACATTACGCTGGGAGTACTTTCTCTTATAAATGAGTGAAATTCACGAGGCTCCTTATGAAAATCACATGCTTGTTAAATGACAATCTAGTACATAGCCTTCATGAGGTTGTGTAAGTACTTTCTAGTTACAGGCTCGTACATTCTTGTTCGTGAAAGGGCAACTTACATCTACATGATTAAATCTTACTTGTTTATATACTCGATCATGTCTACTGGCTCAGATATATCATGATTCTATATTCTTGGTTGTTTTGGTTATGCCATATGATTTACCACATTCTCATTTTTTCCTATCTTAAACTCTAGAGCTAAAATATTAATCACTTAAATATTACCTTCATGTTGATACAAATATACCTACTGGGCAAGTGTGTCCATACCTATTTTTCTCATCTTTTCATGATATACTTGTGGTTCGGATTCAGATTATGCTAGTAGCGGGTCTAAGAGCGATTGATAGTCTATTTGAACGAGAGAAGCCATAGTTATCTAGTGTCTAGTCGAATCACATTGTAATTTATTATTTTTTTTGAGTCGAAGGATGTAAGGATGTTAAAAGTGATGATCTTATGTACATTTGGGTCTTTATTATGAATAAAGTAGATTTTTGGATTAATTATTTGTGCAATTACTTTTATGTGATTGTCTTACGCTCTGATTTCTTACTTGTCAGAGGCTTACCATACCGGCTGTTCACATTTCCGAAATTCCTTCCGCTATAATAAAAGCTTGGGGCGTGACAGTTAAAGTGGTATCAGAGCCTAGGCATAAGTACGGCCTTGGAAAGATGTCATGTTATAGGTTAAGTTCAAGGTTAAGGACCTGTACCTATGAACTAGGGAAAAAAAATTTCTAAACCCATGTGAGAATTAGGTAGAACCCAGGGTGAGATAGTTATATAGAAATTATCTTAAGGTAAATCTTCCCGATTCTAAGGAAAATAACTAAAGGTCCACTATTTCAGGTACCTTGAATTCTCAATGGCTCATCGTGTGAACTGGGACGACATGCAGCAAACTGTCGCAGGTCTTACCCAATCCCTGCAGACCGTGGCCCAAGCTGGTGCAAGGGCTGGCGCATGTAGCTTGCACTACAATTTCAAGAGTTTAAATCTTCCACGGTTCTCTGGATCTTCAAACCCAGATGAAGCGAAAAATTGGATCTAGGAGATGAACCGGATATTAGACGTCATGCAATGCACCAGTCAAGAAAAGGTTTGTCTTGCCACATTACAACTTAACAAAGACACCCATACTTGGTGGAAGTCTGTTCCGGCACTGCCTCCGAATGCTCTGCACACTTGGGAGGGATTCCTCACTCTCTTTCGAGCCAAATACATCTTCGAACATGTCAAGGAGAGGATGGCGGCAGAATTTGCGTCGCTACGTCAAGGCATGGTGACGGTGGCATAATATGAACTACAATTTTCTCGCTTAGCACCATATGCTCAGCATTTAGTGAGCACTGATCTTCTAAAGGCAAATCGCTTCATGGACGGGCTACGACCCATCTTCATTCAGCAACTTGCCCCACAAAATATTCGGACATACACCGAAATGGTCCAACGGGCACACTTGTGTGAACGGACCTTGGAGAAGGTCGATAAACTCAAAGGCAAAGGGGAGGAGCCGAGTCGAAAATCTGATCGGTGAGGAAGAAAAAAGGTAAAATTTTGCATCACCTACAACTCTCGGGATAACAAAAAGAGATCTTGGAACGAGAGTGGTAGTGGCTACCACAAGAACAAAAAGTGAAGGAGGAAGACAAGCAAGTCATGGCGGCTTGCACATTCTGTGAGAAATTTGACCATGCGGCCGAGGAAAGCTAGAAATGTTGGCCCAGAGAAGATGGCGGACAAGAAGGGAGGTTGAATTGTCCCCCAGCTGAGATGGCGGATTTTAGAAACAACTCCAACTAATTACAACGGAAATGAAATTAACTACGTTAATTAATCTAAACTGGTGTGAGATAAAAATATTCTTTCAATCTTTCCGATCTCACACGGATATACAATGTAGAGAGTGATTAAACTTTAACTACACCCAAAAGCAAATAGCAGAGGTAGCAATGTGTAGTAGAGCAGTGAATAAAAATCTATCAAGTAGACCTGTTAATGGAGGTAGGAGAAATGGACAATCGCACAGGCAACCACAATGAACACAGAGATTTTTAGGTAGTTCGGGACCACGATGGGCTCCCTACTTCCACCGCTCACCGAAACCCGGTGAGGCTTCACTGCCACGCTACGAACCGTAGCAACACGGGGACGAACCCCAACACCACACACGCTGCTTCCGCAGCAATCAACATACACGGGGCCTGGCCCCAAACCGCTGCCACTACAGTACACACACACACGAACGGGGAACTCACCCCACACTAAAAACCTCACACGGAGTCACAGCTCCGCACACCACACATAGATGTTCTGATGTTCAGAATAATAGAAACAGAAGCTCAATACATGCTCAACATAGGGTTGATCATTAAAACAACCATAAAGAGGGATATCAATGGAATCTCAGTTTATCTCCTTATGAATGAAGGCCTTAGATGTTTCTTCCTTGAAGCTCTCAACGGTGGGAGGTCGATCTATAGCAGGTTGAAGTAGCCGATCCTCCTTCTTGAAGATCCTGGCTTGTCTGCAATGACTGCAGCTCATACAAGGTGAGTATCTTCAGATCCAAGCTTCAAACGCACCTGCAAACACCAAAAGTTGATGAATCTCTCAAAGCCCTCTCCTCTCCACCTTGTGGCCGCCCTCTCTCTTCTTTTCCCTGCAAAAGATAGAACTTGTTAGCCCTTGGATTAATCCTCCTTCGATGGAGGTCGCAGGGTACAAATAGGGCAGGAATATAGAACAAAAGACCACAAAAGCCCTTCCAAAAATCTCTCAAAACTACACCCAAACCATAGGAGAAACCTTAAGGGTAATGGTGTAAAAGATGAACTCAATTGGATCTTCAAATGGGCATTTCGAAACCAAAATGGAAATCATGATCTGGACAACCCAGAAGAAGTGTCGACTCTTGGAGTCGACACTCTTTTCAAGGCGTTCTGTCCTGTTAAAAGAAAATATGACCCACAGTGAGAGTGTCGACTCCCAGAGTCGACCCTTTTCACTAGGGGTTCTGTCTGCGTAAAGGATAGACCCCAGGCCAGTAAGTGTCTACACTTGCTGCCTAGTGTCGAGACAGGTGCAACCTGCATCGAGGCAGGTGCAACCAGCGTCGAGGCCGGTTTGCTAGCCCCTGACAGGAAATGCCTCGGGGCATGTTTGCGATGTGACAGTCAGGAGCACCGCATGTCGGATTGTCCGCTTATGAAAGACCAATCTTCTAGTGGTGGACGCAAGCGACAGGCGCGTCTTAACACTGTTATGGATGACGAAGAAGCACCCAAGAATGATGGGCTAATGGAAGGTACTATTCACATCTATTCCCATCCTGCATTCGTGTTATTTGATACTGGTGCTTCTCATTCCTTTATATCTACTGCTTTTGTAAAAACCTTGCAAGTTTCATCAGTTCCTTTACCATCGGACATAGCTATTATCACACCTTTAGGTCCTAGAACTAAACTTACAACTTACTACCCCGATAGTGAGGTAGTTGTAGAAGGTCATAATTTTCCTGTAAATCTCGTATGCCTTGACATGGAGGGCTACGATACTATCTTAGGTGTAGATTAGCTTGTAGACCATGATGCCTATATAAATTGTGCAACAGGATAATCTCTTTTCGAAAACCAGACCTTCTAACATTTTCCTTCCTTGGTATCAAATATAGAAAGCATCCTATCATCATTTCATGTCTCCAAGCTTGCAAACTAATTTCGTAAGGATGTGAAGCTTTTCTTGCCTCCGTAATCATCACCGAGTCTAAAGAAACCATCTTAGAGGATATTCCCATTGCGAATGTGTTTCCTGATGTGTTTACATCAGATTTACCCAGTTTACCACCCGAAAGGGAAGTAAACTTCTCCATTGAACTCGTTCCTGGAGCAGCACCTGTGTCAATAGCTTCTTACAGGATGTCCCCTACGGAGTTGAAGGAATTGAAGAAGCAACTTTAGGTGTTGCTGGAAAAAGGTTTCATTCAACCTAGCACATCCCCTTGGGGTGCACCGGTCTTATTTGTCAAGAAGAAGGACGGTTTCCTCAGGTTATGCATCGACTACCGGCAGTTGAATCAACTTACCATCAAAAATAAATATCCACTGCCACGTATTGATGAACTATTTGACCAACTTTCTGGCGCGGAGTACTTCTCCAAGATTGACCTCAAGTCGGGCTATCATCAACTAAGGATCAAGGAGGAAGATATTTACAAGACTGCTTTCCGAAGCAGATACAAACACTATGAATTTGTGGTAATGCCCCGGCTGTATTCATGCAACTAATGAACAACGTGTTCCGACCATATCTTGATCATTTCATGGTCGTGTTCTTTGATGATATCCTCGTTTATTCTAAAACAAAGGAGGAACATGAGGAACATCTTAGGGTTGTGTTACAAACCCTGCAGGAACACTAACTCTATGCTAAGTTGAACAAATGTGAATTTTGTCTTAAGGAGGTTTCTTTCCTTGGCCACATTATTTCTAAAGATGGCATTGCAGTAGATCCTTCTAAGGTTGAAGCTGTTAAGAACTGGAGCCGACCGAACACCGTATATGAAGTTTAGAGTTTCATTAGCCTGACTGGTTATTATAGGCGATTTATCAAAGATTTCTCCAAAATCGTCGCTCCTTTGACAAGACTCACTAGAAAGGAAAATCCCTTCGAATGGACAAAGGAATGTGAGGGAAATTTCTTGGCCCTTGAGGATCATCTCACCACGGCACCTGTACTGGCTTTGCCTATTGAAGGTGGCGGATTTGTAGTTTATACAGATGCATCCGGCATTGGCCTAGGGTGCGTACTCATGTAAAATGACAAGGTAATTTGCTACGCTTCAAGACAATTAAAGCGGCATGAGGAGAATTACCCTGTTCATGATCTAGAGCTGGTTGTTGTCATATTCGCCTTAAAAATTTGGCGTCATTATCTTTATGGGGGGAATTTACTGTGTATTCAGATCATAAGAGCCTGAAATACCTCTTTTCTCAAAAGGATTTGAATATGAGGTAAAGGTGATGGCTGGAGTATCACAAGGACTTTGACTTCAATATTCAATATCATCCAAGCAAGGCAAATGATGTAGCTGATGCGCTCAGTAGAAAACTAATGGGAAAGCTATCAAGTCTTATGAAAGGTATGACCAATCTTATTTCTAAATTTGCTCAGTTGAATTTAGACGTCGATATGAAGAAAGAAGATTGCTTTATAGCCAATATCCGGACTTAACCTACATTGATTAAAGATCTAACCAAGTTACAAGAGAATGATCCTGTACTAGTGGAGATTAAGGCTGATATGGAACAACGACCGAATTTCTCTACTGCAAATGACGAGAGGTTATTGTTTCGAGGTCATATTTGTATTCCGGGTCATGCTGATAATAAGAAGATGATCTTAGAAGAAGCTCATAAATTTAAATACACTATTCACCCTGGTGCTACCAAGATGTATCAAGACCTTAAAAGTAATTATTAGTGGCCCAATATGAAGAGAGAGATAGCAGACTATGCGTCACATTGCCTTACTTGTCAACAAATTAAGGTAGAACATCAAAAGCCTGTCGAAAAATTACATCCCTTGAAAATTCCAGAATGGAAATGGGAAAGTATAGGAATGGATTTTATCATGGGACTGCCTAAAATAAGAGGTGGACATAATGGGATATGGGTAATCATAGACCGTCTAACAAAATTGGCTCATTTTCTACCCATTAAAAACCGATGGTCTGTGGATATCTTGGCTGCTTTATATATATAAGAGATTGTTAAATTACATGGTGTCCCTATCACCATTATTTCTAATCGAGACCCTCGATTTACTTCACAATTTTGGAAGGGGATACAATACTCCTTAGGGACCCGATTGAATTTTAGCATCGCGTTTCATCCACAAACTGATGGACAAACCGAAAGGACCAATCAAGTTGTGGAAGATATGCTAAGAGCATGTGTTATAGATTTCGGTGGAAGCTGGCACGATCATCTACCTTTAGTGGAATTTGCCTACAACAATAGCTACCAAGCTAGCATTCAAATGGCACCGTTTGAGGCATTATATGGAAGAAGTTGCCGAACACCAATATGTTGGGACGAGGTCAGTGAAAGACAAATTCTAGGCCCTGATCTTGTTCGAGATACAACTGATAAGGTGAAAGTGATAAGCGAAAGACTCAAGATAACTCAAGATAGGCAAAAGTGCTATGCTGATAACCGAAGGCGAGACTTAGAATTTCAAGTAGGAGATCATGTATTTCTCAGGGTTTCCCCTAGTCGTAGTATTTGCATGTTTGGTATTAAAGGCAAGCTTACGCCAAGATTCATTGTCCCTTTTGAAATTCTTGAAAGAGTGGGAGAAGTGGCATATCGTCTAGCATTACCTCCATAGTTGGCAGGAGTTCATGATGTATTCCATGTCTCTATGTTAAAGAAATATGTCTATGATCCGTTCCACGTTATCACTTATGATAATCTGGAGATTCAAAAAGATTTGACGTATGAGCTACAGCCAATCAAAATAATTGAACAAGAAGTACGCCAACTTCGGAATAAAATTATTCCCATGGTCAAGGTCAATGGAGCAAATCTTGGCCAGATGAAGCAACATGGGAGACGGAAGAAGTCAAGCGCAGGAGATTTCCCGAGCTATTCAATTGTAAGTACACTCTCCTTAGTAAAATCCATGCATTGAATTTGGGGACCAGATTCTTTTAAGTAGGGAGGGTGTAACGCCTGAGAATTTTTTAAGAATTTTTTGGGATTAAAATATAATTATTATGCATTTAAATAGACTAAATGGGCTATTAAATGAATTATGGTTAATTAATCTAAGGCCTTATACTAATTAAAGAGGAATAGGCCCATTTAATTAAACCCACTTGGCCCAAATTATAGTTTTTGACCCTGGCCCATGTATTTACGGAATTAAGAGATAAGTAGATTTAAATAGGCATAAATGGAGGATAAATAACAAAAGAGTTTGAACCAATTCAAATTTCGGCGCCCAACATTGAAAACGGTCTATCGGGCGACCGCAAGGAGCAAGAAATGGTCCCAACTAGACCACTACCTAGAGTCCGATCGCGAGCTGTTTGATCGCGTGAAAAACTCCAAATTCTTCAGGCAAAATCCTTGGAGATCGAAGCAATCTATTAGCTAGAAGGTTCTAGGATAGATTAAGATCGAATTGATGACCTAATTAGGACTCTAGGGTCGTCCATATCCTCAATATCCTAGCTAACCCTATAAATAGATCTTGAGTTCAACCTGAGCGACCCTTACATTTGGCTCGCGTGGAGCTAAGGTAAAGAAGCATTATTTGAGATAGGTTCTTTAGAATATTTTGTTCATAATACTAAGATCTAACTGCCCTCAAAATTTTGTTCTAGGAGAGTAAAGACGCTGGTTCAATACAAGTGCTCCAGGAACTTGTGCGAAGGGCCCAGGAAGATCAGCAGATTAGAAGTCCTAAACGAGGTAATTAGATAGGGGTTCTTTAGAGTTATTTGTTCCTTTTAGTACCCTCTTCTTACCCTCTAAAATACGTGGTCATAGGTGAAGAGAATCAGAAGTTAGAAGGCCACGAAGTTTCTGGTTCGGTTCTGAACGAGCAGAAACTAGGGTTGACTTCCAGCCCTAAATTCGAAGTCCAAAGCCCAGATCAGAGGTAGGTCATCTCATGAAAAGGCTAAAACTAAACGATAGGAGTAAAAGTCCTCTTGTTTCATAAGATTTCATGCATTGTACATGTTGTATTTGACGATTTGTTATCATTGCGCATTTAAGTTATGTAGCATGCATAATCCCTAACCTTAATTCCAAAGATAACAATCTTAGCTTAAATTATGCAATCCTGCATCTCCATGGCGTTAATTCCTTTGCAGCATGTTTTATACCCTTTCTAGTTTATTTCCATGGATTATTTTGCCCTAGAATAAGCCTGAACTTCGGTTTTAATGTCTGTCTGCTACAGAGAAAAATGGTCTCCGTAAGATCGCCAGAGTCCCCTTGCGGCCCTACGATAGACCGTTAGGTCCGATAAAACATTTTCTGAGTTCTGTAATTATGTTAACCCGAAACATAATGCAGAGTAGCCTTATTTATCTTATGATAAGCCTATATAATTAGGTTTTATTCCCGTTTTAAGTGTTACATTTGTAAATTTGGTTGTATTGGTGGATTATTCTAGTACATATGCATGGAAATTATTTTAAGTTATGTTAATTTCTTGCCAAAATAGTATATTCTTGTATTAAAGGCATATTTCAAAGTGATAGATGAACTTGTTTCATAATTGGTTGATCATTGCTTTACAAGTTCTTCTTATTTATGAGTCATATATGTACATGGCGTATACTCCGATGTGAGACCATTAGTTACACTTTGCACTTATAGGTACAGTCTCTTAGACTTATGAACCTCTCCGCCAGATATTCTTTCTGTCAGACTAGGGGATTATGTTTCAAGGCCTCCGTAAGACTCCGCGAGCCTGAGATTCCCACTAGGACGCCGAGCTGGTTGTACCCTCAAACCCAATTGTCTAGAAAGCACTTTACCGGTGTTTTGTGAGTTCTGAACCCTAGAGGCCTTCTGGACGATCGCCATAGGAACCTAGCGGCCATTCACCTGACTGCTAAGGATGCCTAGCGGCCCTGCCTAGACCGCATGGTTCTAGTTCATTCATTTCATTAACTTTGTTACTAAACGGTCCTGACTCGATCGCATGTCTCCATAAAACGGTCTAGATTTGACCGCTTTCGTGTAAAACTGGTCCAGTAAATGACCGCAGGGTCCCTAATCTTATCTAACCCGAGGTTTGACCTTAGGGTTGGGTTTTACAAGTTCCTAGATGGTCTGATTATTGCTTGGAACTTAACACTTATCAAATAAGATATTAATAACTATGGAAAGTAAAGAATGTGCCGTTATGCTGCCGAATTACTGTCGTGGCATGACCTTGCTTTAAGTTATTTTTGGACTCCCATATTCTTATTTGATGCATTCTTACCTTGATATTGTATCGTGAAACTATCATTGAACTTGTTACATTATTGGCCGTACTTTATTGTTATATCTTGTGGAAGTAGCTGGATTTTTAACTTGAACATGCAAGACCGAGCACGGATTGTGTCCAAGGGCTCCATACTAGCCCCCATGGCCGATGGTCAGAAACGTGCTATAAACCATGGGGTACGATGATACTGGCGTCGCATTCCACTGGGAGTACTTTCTCTTATAAATGAGTGAAATTCACGAGGCTCTTTATGAAAATTACATGCTTGTTAAATGACAATCTATTACATAGCCTTTATGAGGTTGTGTAAGTACTTTCTAGTTACAGGCTCGTACATTCTTGTTCGCGAAAGGGCAACTTACATCTACATGATTAAATCTTACTTGTTTATATACTCGATCATGTCTACTGGCTCAGATATATCATGATTCTATATTCTTGGATGTTTTGGTTATGCCGTATGATTTACCGCATTCTAATTTTTTTCTATCTTAAACTCTAGAGCTAAAACATTAATCACTTAAATATTACCTTCATGTTGATATGAAGATACCTACTGGGCAAGTGTGCTCATACCTATTTTTCTCATCTTTTCAGGAAATACTAGTGGATCGGATTCGGATTATTCTAGTAGCGGGTCCGAGAGTGATTGATAATCTATTTGAACGAGAGAAGCCATAGTTATCTAGTGTCTAGTCGAATCACATTGTAATTTTCTATTTTTCTGAGTCGAAGGATGTAAGGATGTTAAAAGTCATGATCTTATGTACATTTGGGTCTTTATTATGAATAAAGTGGATTTTTGGATTAATTATTTGTGCAATTACTTTTATGTGATTATCTTGCTCTCTGATTTCTTACTTGCGAGAGGTTTACCATGCCGACTGTTCACGTTCGTGAAATTCCTTCCGCTGTAATAAAAGCTCGGGGCGTGACACATCAAATATGGGCGGGGAGATCATTGAAGCTTGTTCAACCGATAAAGCCATTAAATCAAATGTATTGGGAACTTTCTCTGCAGATCGTTGGATCTGAGTATAACAGAGCTTAGCTCTGATACCAATTGTTAGGTACCTTGGGTGCAATGGATCTAGAAGGGGGGGTTGAATAGATCCTTTCTAAAACTTTGGCCCGATTAAAATCTTAGCTAATTAAAATGACAATCACTGCAATATAAATATAATAGAGCACTTGACATAATGCACAACGGATCTGATAGCAAGAGCTCGAAATAGAATTACGGAAGACAGTGCACAGACTGTTAAGGTTGACACTTACAAGTGGTGAGGTCGACACTCCTTCAGCGAATCACAGCGATGTAGAGAGCTAAGGTCGACACTACTATGCAGTGAGGTCGACACCCCTTCAACGACGGTTAAGAACTAAGTGAGATCTATTGCACTGAACAGCGGGAATCACAATACACATCAACTATGTATGAACTGACTAGTTGTGTGTGTGTGCTTTTGTGATCAACCAGAATCTCATATATTGAGATTGGCTACTCATCAAACTATGGTGTGTGTATGGACAAAGGTAAGTTCCCCGGACCAGAGTTGACTCCCTAGTGCCTGTGTGCAAGGTTGCAGCAGATAGCTGAGGAAATACAAGAGTGGCATGAGGGGCAAGTGATGTGCATACAAGGCAGATAATGTGCAGATCAGAAGGCTAGAGTGTGCGATGGAAATTAGTTAGAATGGAATACGTTGGAGCTCATGCAAACCTGTGAATGGGGGTAGAGGATATGGATCAAACACACAAATCATGGCCCATTGCACAGGGGTTTTAAAGGTGGTTTGGTTGCATCCCCGCAACCTACATCCACCCCTCACCGAACCTAGTGAGGCTTTACCACACGCTGCAAGGCAGCACCATGCGGGGATGACGCCCCACTACTGATTCACAGCTTCCACATGAAGATCCTGTCCTCACTATTGATTCACGGCTTCCAATGTTTGACATGAAAACAAAAAAAAAGAACAAGGAAAGAAATGCGCTGCAAGTGCATTGGAAAAACTAGAACATGAAAAGAAACACCAGCTGAGGCTTCAGATAGAGATCTGGTAGCTGGTGGTTGCTACTTCAGACTCAGATCTGAATGGATCTTCTCATCAGGCTTGATATCTACAGGGCTACTCTTTTTCTTCTCTCTTTTCTCTTCACTCTTTCAGCACTGGACCGGATTGGCCAGGTGCTGGGTTGCTCTCACTCCCTTCTCTTCTTTCTTATGGATTCTTCTTGAATGCTCAAGGGTGTGGCCTTCTTCTAAGGCAGCAGCAGCTTCTTCATTAGAAGCTTCACATATATATAGAAGATCCTTGCAGAGAAATTTTCCCTCCATAAATAGTCTAATAGGAAATTGGCTGGAGTTCAAATTAAAGTAGCTTCTTTGACCTCTGACCTTTCAGCTATGCTTGACTTGATCCACCGGATATAAGGAGGCAGCTGGAAAGTCAAATTTCCCTCCAACATTTTTCTTGACTTTGTAGAGAAAATTCTGAGGATATTTATCTTGAGTTGCAGTGCTTTTCAGACTAGTCCTAGGATAGGACGGTGGCAGGCAGAAGGTGGACTTTACTTGAGAGTCTGTGGCAGAGTGAATGGCTTGGTCCAGTGTGCACTAGAGGGCTGACCACCTGACTGGTCCTTTCTTAGGATAGAAAAGATAGTCTGTTGGCAGAGAGGACTTTTACAGATTTGGTGGCAGACCAACATTTCTCCAAGAAGATGTTCTGAGTTGTTATTATGAGATGGCAGAACCTCTGACCTTGGTACTTTCTTCCGGACCTCAAAATAGGTGTTTTTGGAGGTTTGCGCCAGCTATTAATGCTCTCAGTACGGTTTATGAACAGATAGATCTGTCAGAGTACTTTGAGGTTTTCTTCTTCAGTGAGGTCGACCTACTTTGATAGTGAGGTCGACACTGCTTTGTAAAGTCCTGTCTTCAACGGCTTCTGGAAGAACCATGAGGTCGACCTACTGAGATAGTGAGGTCGACACTACTTTGTAAAAGGACATTTATAACACTTTCTGGAAGAGCCCTGAGGTCGACCTCCTGATAGAGTGAGGTCGACACTTCTTATGTTGTTAACATGTCTGCTAGTGGTTTGAAGCTAGTGAGATCGACGATCCGCATAACAAGGTCGAGGCAGCCATGAAGAGGAACATTTATAACGCTTTCTGTAAGGGTCTGAGGTCGACCTTCTGAGAGTATCAGGTCGACAATACCCTTAGGGATTTCTTTATGCGGATGGCTCCTGCAGCTAGTGAGGTCGACACTACCGCTTCGTGAGGTCGACACCACTGAAGCTCGTTTGGGCTTTTCTGCCTACTGTGAAGACTTGAGGTCGAAGCAGCAACATTGTAAGGTCGGAGCATCAGAGAACTACTTGGAGTTTCTTCTTTCTGAGGTCGAAGCAGCTAGACTGTGAGGTCGATGCGGCAGTATTGAAGGCTTGAAGAGGTCGGAGCAGTGAAGCTGAGGTCGGCCTATCGTTTAAGAGGTTGCACTTCTTATCTAAGTTCTGCTCAGTTTGATTTCCTTTTCTTTTGCCAACCTTTTCTTGGTTTCTGTGCAGACCATCAATTTTATCATCTTCCTTGTTTTTTGTTCAGCCAGTTGGCTTGATTTATGTGCAACAGTAATGTCTTATCTTCTAGGAGCATATTCCATGTAGTTTGGTCTGCCAGGGTCCTTTCTTCAAGTCTCCATATCCCTTTCTTGAATTCTCTCAATCTTTGCTTGAATATCTTGTGAGTCTTGAGTCTTCTGAGCCTTTTCATGATGAGCATAGCTTTGGAGCACCAAAGACATTATTATGCATATTAGAGCATAGTTTAATCAATTAAATAGTATGATAATTAATCATACTCAGACATCATCAAAGCCACATATATGCAACATTCCTCAACCACAATGATCCGGGGCATGCCACCCCAAACTCCTTTCCAATGGCGGGACCCTCGTCTCAAGCCACACTTCAAGGGATTCTTTCGTCGAGAAGACAATTGTTCTATATTACAACCATCCAAACCACACAACCAACACTACAGTTTTGCCTGAATGGCTAATCGATGACAACCAACACCTCCCATTCTCAGATCCACCCCCGAAACATCTACACTGACCACACAAGCTCATTTTCGAGCACTACACACACTACGGGAAAATTGGTTTTTACCTACGACACCTACCTACGCTTTTGTAAGTCGTTAGTATTTATGGGCCTATACCTACGGTTTTTTAGGATATTCTGTTACGTATTGTCACTGTCGTAGGTATATGTCATACACTACCTACGGTTCAGTAGCACCGTTGGAATAGATAGCCATATTGAACTACCTACAAATAATGTCGTAGGTAATTGGTATGTCCTACCTACGGTTCGGTAGCACCGTAGGAATAGATAGCCATATTGAACTATCTATTGATAATGTTATAGATAATTGGTATGTCATACATACGGTTCGGTAGCACCGTAGGAATAGATAGCCATTTTGAACTACTTATCGACAATGCCGTAGGTAAGTGGTATGTCATACCTACGGTTCGGTAGTACCGTAGGAATAGATGCCCATATTGAACTACCTACCGACAATGCCATAGGTAAGTGGTATGTCATACCTACGGTTTCAGTTGAGCCATAGGAATAAATAGTCATATTAAACTACCTACTGACAATGCCGTATGTAAGTGGCATGTGATACCTACGGTTCTTGTTGAGCCGTAGGAATAGATAATTTCAATAAAATACCTACGGGCATGGTCGTCGGAACGTACCTATGCTTCGTTACCGTCATAGGAGTAGGTCATCTGCAGAGTGATTGATGGCATTAGCTTTTATTTGTTATATATTACCTATGATAAATGTCGTAGGTAGTTACCTACTAATTATTTGTGTCGTAAGAATAGGTCACGCATAGAGTGATCGGTGTCCAAATTTTTTATTTGTTATACCTTGCCTACGTACCAAATCGTAGATATATACCTACTCTTTGCAAGTCGTAGGAATAGATCACCCATATGTTCTCATATCTTTTACTTGTTATTCATTACCTACCGATAGTTCGTGTAGATATACATCTTTTTTATTTTTTTATATTACACATGAATATTATCATAGGTAAATACCTACTCATTTTTATTATAAGAGGAATATATATCTTTTAGATTTAAGATACTATAATTATTATCTTTATATATATTACAGTGTGTGGTAGGTACAGAGTAAAAGCTTTTGGCGCTAAAAACTCCCACGCCTTCGAAAATGAACCCAGCCCGCCACAGCCTTCTTAAAAACATAAACCTACCCCAGCCCGTCACCCTCCCTCTCTTCGTCACTCCCCAGTCCCTCTCTTCCTCACTCCCTCGCCCGCCTTCGGAACCCCCAACCCACCACCCTCCCTCCACCCTCCCACTCTTCCTCACTCCCCAACCGCGCCTTCGGAACCCCCAGCCCACCTTCAGAACCCCCAGCCCGCCACCCTCCCTCTCTTCCCCACTCCCCGGCCGCGCCTTCGGAACCCTCAACCTGCCACCCTCCCTCTCTTCCTCACTCCCCATGTAGAAACCCAATAATTAAAACTGAGAAATAAAATTTTCAATTTCATTATGTAATTAAAATTTTCCTAAAATAATCAAATTACATTTTTACTATATGAAATAAGCTAGTTTATTGAATTTACTTGAATTTACTTGAAGTAAATAGAAAATTAATTGCTTTAGGCCTTAGATAAATCATAGTAAGCCCAATAAAAGTCCATATAATGGACTAGGATCACAATTGGCCCATCGGATAATCCATAATGGGTTGGATTAATAGATTAAAGGATTTAATAAAGGATAAATAACCTTAAATTCGTAACATGTGTTTAATATGACATTTAAGGGATTAAAATAACCCAATTTCTAGAAGATTGACTCAAAAATTAACCCATACCTAACTTATAACTTTAGACCAGCCATTTTTACATTGGTTTCACACCAATTCGAGGCTAGATTAAGAGGAGAAATATAATTTTTTTCTAATTCGGAGTTAATGGGTTTGGTGGAATTAGGTAAGAAATTTTGACAAAATTGGCCAAGTTTTGGCTATAAATAGAGCCCCATTCGACCCTCAAATCATCATTGGTGGCCTAGGCTATGCTACTTTGAAGATTAAGGGAGATTTGAAGGAAAGATTTGGAGAATTAAGGGTTTTCATATCAAATTGGGGATTTTCTTACTTCTTCCTTAAATTCGCTCAAAGGTAGGTGTCTCTCAGGCTAAACTTCAATTAAAGCATGCTATATTATATATTTTTCAATGCTCTTTCCATTGATACCTGTTTCCCTAAATTTTATTGAGAAATGAACAAGTTATTAGCGTTTTATTGAAGGGTATTCACATTTTTCTTAAAAAAACCGTGGTTGTTAAAACTCAGTCCGTGTTAATGAACGCGTCTCCTCAATAAGACGCGTTCTCAGATGCTTTTACACCATCTGGAATTTAAAAATAAAAATATAAGAATAATAAAAATAAGGCGTCCAGACATCTAGACGCGTCAACAGAACACATCATCCAAATAAGACGCGCTCAGATATACTTTTCCCTCCGCCCTAAATTTAAAAAAAATATTAAAATAATTTAAAGAAGACGTCCACGTAACTGGACGCCTCTATAAAGAATTAAAATTTTATTAAAATAAATTTATAAAGACGTCCAACGGTTTAGACGCCGCAATATAAAAAATTTAAAATTTTATTAGATTAAATTTATAAAGGCGTCCAAATGGTTGGACGCCTCCATAACAAAATAATAAAAATAAAAAAATAAAAATTTAATTTTATTAAAATAAATTTATAAAGGCGTCTGCATGCCTAGACGCCTCAAAGAAATTGATATAAAACGTAAAAATAATTTTTATAAAATGTCCAGAACCAGGGACGTGTCTACAGAAAACGTCCAGACTCCTGGACACGTTCATAGACAGTAACCAAAAATGTTGGAAATCCATATTAACATGTTAAAATATTTACAGCATGTTAAAAATTATTTTTGTGGAATAAAAATATTTTTTAGCATGAAAAACCTATTTTTAGCATATTATTAGTAATTGATGCATGAAAAATATTTATAGCATGCAAAAAATTCCTTCCAGAATGGTAAAATTTTATTTATTCATACTAAAGTCTGAAAACTATTTTTAGCATGACAAATCTAATTAAATACTATTTTTTAGCATGAAAAATCTATTTTTCTATCAAATAATTGGTCAATTAATGCATGGAAATTATTTCTAGCTTCTAAAAATCTGGTTATCAGAAAATTGATATATTGAAATTATTTTCAACATGATAAAAATCTTTTCTATCATATTATCAGGAAAAATTATTTTTTTTTGTTAAACTTATTTTTTTATGAAGTAATTAGTAAATTAATGCATGAAAATTATTTTCAGCATGTTAAAAATTACTTCTAGCATGATAAAATTATTTCCAGCATAATTGAATTATTTTACCATATTAGAATTATTTTTAATAAATGAAAACTATTTTTCAGCATGATAATTCTATTTTTCTTTCAAATAATTAGTAAATAAATGTAGAAAAATGATTTTCAACATGATACAATTTATGTTGTTATCAGAAAATTTCTGTAATCAGCACGGTAAACTTATCTTATCATGCTATCAGTAAGTTAATGTATGAGAATTATTTTAGCATGTTAAGTATTAATTTTAGCATGTTAAATATTAATTTCTAACATGTTAAAAATTAAATCCAACATGAAAATTTTATTTTTATCATCTTATCAGTAAAGTAACATATGAAAATCATTTTCAGCATGTTAAGATTATTTTCAGCGAGTTAGAGTTATTTTTGACATAAAATTCTATTTTCTTATCATATAGTTAATTAATGTATGATTAAACTCATGATTGTAATTCATAAAGCATATATTTTCATAACTAAAACATAATGTTTTACGATTATGATATTAAGCTAAGATATTTTAAAAAAATAATTCTAATAAAATTACTATCTTAAATTTTCTTCCTACTTACCGTTCATTTTTGAACTCCACGACTTAATGTCGTTAAACATGATGCCTTAAATTGTTATCTACTTTTCTTACAACTTTTGAAATTTGGTCAAATCTGTGCTTATTACAAACAACATTTTCTTGAAAATCATTGGCCATATATATTAAAGTGGATGTCTAAACGTACTTGGGATCTTCGGATCCATGTGACTCAATGCCTGACATTAATGGGGCCCGGTCTGGTCTTGGGGGGAGCGCCCGAAAGTACTTGTGCCCATGGGAGTTGATTGACCATGGTGTGACATTGCACCGAAGTGCATGATAGATTTACTTGATATGGCATTCCACATTTCATTATTGGTATTTGATTACTTGTTTACATGAATTACTTGACTTGCGTGAAAATGGCCAATTACATGAAATTCTTTACTTGTTCAAAGTCATTACTTGGAAATTTCATTCATGTGTATACACTTCTCGATACAACTTCAAAAATTGCTTAAATTGTTAATACTTAAAGATTGCTTAGTTTTTAGAGATATAAAATCCTACTGAGCTTTTAGCTCACCCTACGTTTTGGTTAACTGTTGTAGGAAATGAAAATGAACAGTAGAATAGACAAGAGTGAGAGAGTGATTTTCCTTTTTGCCTAGGTTTATGTAGATCATTAGTGTTTTTACAAGAATGATGTACTTTGGGATTGAAAGTTATAATTTGCCTTTATGACTTATCAATTTGTGTTGTAAACTTCATTTTGATAGAATAAAGGTACCATTTCCCCAGTCATTTCTATCTTTAGAAATAAAATTGTACATGCTCTGATCGACACGATTGTTTATGACTCGTCGCGCCCTCGATATTCCGCATCGGGGCGTGACAGTCTTTGTGGTATCAGAGCCTAGGTTACATAAAATCCTAGGTTTCACAATTTTAGGTTTATTCTTAAACTTAGGTTAGGTTTTAGATCAATATCTAGAAACTTGGATAAGGACTTAAACATTCACGGTAAGCACGGGTAGAAACACGGGTTTAGTTTTAAAGAAAAAGATTTATCAAGACATAAACAAATGAATAAAACAATTAAACCTTGTAATTATGGTTGCAGGTTAATTCTCGCAAATGGCCGCCGAGAGAGCTCAATGGTGCGAGATGCAACGCACCGTTCAAGGCTTAACCCAAGCTCTCCAACAGGTTGCTCAGGGAGGAGTAAACCGAGGAGCGGGTGATCTACATAGGAATTTTCGGAGTATGAACCCTCCCCGGTTCGTGGGATCTACGGACCCGGATGAGGCCGAACATTGGATTAAGGAGATCGAGAGGATTTTTCGAGTCATGCAATGTGCCGACGAGGTAAAGGTCTTACTTGCTACTTTTCAACTGGAAAGAGATGCGCGTGCCTGGTGGGAATCGGTCGAGGCTACTTTATCGCACGACCAAATTCTATGGGAAGAGTTCGTGGAACACTTCAATAGCAAGTATTTCTCCGACCGGGTGCAAGAAAGGAAGGCCGCCGAGTTTGCCGCCTTAAAGTAAAGGGGATTATCGGTCACCGAATATGAATCACAATTTTCAGGGTTATCTAGGTACGCTCCACATCTCGTGGGTACCGAGAAAATGAAGGCAAGGAGATTCTTAAATGGCCTTAAGCCGCAATATATTACTCAACTCGCCCTGATGGATATTCAATTATATTCTGATATGGTACGAAGAGCTCAACTCCTAGAAGATGCAACGGAGTTATCGGATCGCATCCGAGGAAGGGAAGCCAAGAGAGAGCAAGTTACTGGGTCCGAAAGTTTCAAACCTTCCTTCGGGAAAAAAAGGCCCAATGACGGGCGTAACTTCAACAAGGACGGGCGTAATTTCAGCAAGGGTGGACGTAATTTCCAAGGGGACAAGAAGCTGAGGACATTCGACAAGCAAATTGTCCCTATATCGGCAACATCAAAAGAATTATGTAAATTCTGCGAGAAGCCTAGACACAAAGCCGACGAATGCTGGAGAAAGCTCGGCGCATGTCTTCGATGCGGGAGTCAGGAGCATAGGATCCCGAATTGCCCTCTTCTTAATGAGCAAGCTCCATCACCGGCAAAGCTTCCAATTATTGCAAAGAAGCAAGTGAGACTCCAAGCTCTAATGAATGCGGAACCTACCGAGGAAGGAGGAGTCATGAAAGGTACTCTTTTCATATACTCCAAGCCTGCCCCTATCTTATTTGACACTGGAGCTACACATTCATTTATATCTAGAAGATTTGCTGGTCTTTTACCTATGAAGCCTGTTCCATTAGATTCTACACTTACCATTACTACACCTATTGGAACAGGAACGGAAATCAAATATTTCTATCCTGATAGTGAAATTCTAATTAGCGGTTATAACTTACCCGCTAATTTGGTATGCATGGAGATGGAAGGATATGATGTTATTTTGGGTGTCGATTGGCTATCTACACATGGAGCTAGTGTAAATTGTAAGTTGGGGACGGTAACTTTCATGGGTTACCCCGACCTTCTATTTTCGGGTATCAGGCATTCCAAGCACATACCTCTCATTTCGACCCTTAAAGCCGAAAAATTATTAAGGAAGGGTTGTGCCGGCTACTTAGTTTCTATCATAATGACCGAGCATACGGAACCCGTTCTAAAGGACATTCCTATCGTTCGGGATTATTCTGATGTATTTCCAGACGAATTGCCTGGTATTCCTCCAGAGAGAGAGGTGATATTCTCTATTGATTTAATTTCAGGAGCGGCACCAGTTTCTAAAGCTCCATATCGGATGTCTACCGTGGAAATGAAAGAATTAAAAGATCAATTATTGGAATTACTGGAGAAGCGGTTTATCCGACCAAGTACTTCACCTTGGGGAGCCCCGGTCTTATTTGTCAAGAAGAAGGATGGTTCAATGAGGTTATGTGTTGATTATCAGTAATTGAATCAACTCACCATCAAGAACAAATATCCTTTACCGAGGATTGATGAATTATTCGACCAGATTTCTGGAGCTCGATATTTCTCAAAGATCGACCTTCGATCTGGTTATCATCAATTGAAGATCAAGGAAAGTGATGTTCACAAGACAGCATTCCGGAGTCGGTATGGTCATTACGAGTTCACCGTTATGCCTTTCGGCTTAATAAATGCGCCTGCCGCATTTATGCAAATGATGAACAGCGTATTCAGGCCGTACCTCGATCAATTTGTGATTGTATTCATCGACGATATTTTAATCTACTCCAAGTCCAAGGAAGAACATGAAGAACATCTCAAGAAGGCCCTTCAATTATTAAGAGATCACAAGCTTTATGCCAAATTAAGTAAATGTGATTTCTGGTTGGAGGAGGTTTCTTTTCTCGGTCACATAATTTCTCGGAACGGTACAGCTGTTGATCCATCAAAGGTCGAGGCTGTTAAGAACTGGGAAAGACCTACAAGTGTAACGGAAATACGAAGTTTTTTGGGATTGGCTGGCTATTACCGAAGATTTATCAAGGATTTCTCAAAGATCGTAGTATCTTTAACAAGATTGACAAGGAAGGAGAATCCTTTTATATGGTCCGAGGAATGCGAGAAAAACTTTCAAACTTTAAAGGATTGTCTGACGACTGCTCCTATTCTCACATTACCTATGGAAGGAGGAGGATTTGAAGTATATGCTGATGCATCTGGAATTGACCTAGGTTGCGTATTAATGCAACATGGCAAGGTCATAGCTTATTCCTCACGGCAATTGAAGAAGCACGAGGTAAATTATCCCGTACATGACCTAGAACTGGCAACTGTGGTCTTTGCTTTGAAGATCTGGCGACATTATCTCTATCGCGAAGCCTTTACGGTGTATTCTGATCACAAGAGTCTCAAATATTTATTCTCTCAAAAGGAGCTCAATATGAGACAAAGATGATGGTTGGAATATTTAAAGGATTTCGACTTCTCTATATAATATCACCCATGAAAAGGTAATGTCGTAGCTGATGCACTTAGCCGAAAACCAATGGCTTTATTATCGAGCATGATGGTTAAAGAATGGCATCTACTTGAACAAATGGCCAATATGGAGGAGAACGAAGACGGAGTCTTTATTGCTAATATTCGACTCCAACCCGAGTTACTCTTGGAAGTTAAAGAACGACAAGATGATGATCCGATGATCGTTGAAATTAAAGAGAAAGTAGATCAACGACCGGATTTTCTTTTGGCTGATGATGGAAGGTTATTATTCAAAGGAAGAACTTGTATACCCGATTATTCTACTATCAAGGGAAAAATCTTGGAGGAAGCACATCGGTCAAGGTACACTATTCACCCCGGTGCTATAAAAATGTACCAAGACCTCAAGAGAACATTCTAGTGGCCGAATATGAAGAGAGAGGTAGCCGAGTTCGTAAGTCGATGCTTGGTATGTCAACAAGTTAAAGCCGAGCACCTCAAACCGGCTGGTAAACTCAAGCCTCTCAAAATACTGGAATGGAAATGGGATAGTATCGGTATGGACTTCATAGTTGGATTTCCGAAGACTCGAAGTGGTTTCGATGCTATATGGGTAATTGTGGACCGGTTAACCAAGTCTGTTCATTTCTTACCTATCAAGATTAAATGGACCGTGGATGTTCTAGCTGCCTTATATATCAAGGAGATCGTAAGGCTGCACGGTATTCCAAGCTCTATTATTTCGGACCGAGATCCGAGATTCACCTCTCATTTCTGGAAGGGTTTACAATCATCTATGGGTACTAGACTAAGGTTTAGTACGGCTTTTCACCCTCAGACGGATGGACAAATCAACAGGACGAATCAGATTATTGAAGATATGTTGAGAGCATGCATGATTGACTTCGGCGGTAGTTGGCATAAACATTTACCATTGACTGAGTTCGCTTATAATAATAGCTATCAGTCGAGTATTCAAATGGCACCATTCGAAGCTCTTTATGGCCGAAGCTGCAGATCGCCTCTATGCTGGAGCGAGGTTGGAGAGAAGGGATTCCTTGGTCCTGATATTATCCAAGATACAACTAGCAAAATCCAGTTAATTCAAGAAAGATTGAAAGTCGCTCAATCACGGCAAAAGAGTTACGCCGACAATCGGAGGAGAGACCTTGAATTCCAAGTGGGGAAGCATGTCTTCTTAAAGATCTCACCCATACGAGGAATTAGAAGATTCGGCATCAAAGGAAAGCTAAGTCCGAGATTTATCGGCCCTTTCGAGATTTTGGAGAGAATCGGTGAGGTAGCATACAAGCTAGCTTTACCTCCTCAACTGGCCGGTGTACATGACGTATTCCATGTATCCATGCTAAGGAAATATGTCTACGATCCTTCACATGTGATTCAATTTGAAGAATTGAAACTCCAAAAGGACTTATCATATAAAGAAAGACCGATCAAGATATTGGATCGAAAACTATACCAACTAAGGAATCGGGCCATTTCGATGGTAAAGGTCCAATGGAATAAGCGTGGATTCGAGGAAGCCACCTGGGAATTGGAAGAATCCATCAAGAAGAAATATCCGGTTTTAATCTCAGGTTAGAAATTCAACTTTTCTACTCGAATCTTTGAATTTTAGTTATATAATGTGAATTTGGAGGACCAAATTCTTTTAAGTGGGGGAGGATGTAGAAACCCAATAATTAAAAATGAGAAATAAAATTTTCAATTTCATTATGTAATTAAAATTTTCATGAAATAATCAAATTACATTTTTACTATATGAAATAAGCTAGTTTATTGAATTTACTTGAATTTACTTGGAGTAAATAGAAAATTAATTGCTTTAGGCCTTAGATAAATCATGGTAAGCTCAATAAAAGTCCATATAATGGACTAGGATCATAATTGGCCCATTGGATAATCCATAATGGGTTGGATTAATGGATTAAAGGATTTAATAAAGGATAAATAACCTTAAATTCGTAACATGTGTTTAATATGACATTTAAGGGATTAAAATAACCCAATTTCTAGAAGATTGACTCAAAAATCAACCCATACCTAACTTATAACTTTAGACCAGCCATTTTTACATTGGTTTCACACTAATTTGAGGCTAGATTAAGAGGAGAAATATGAATTTTCTTCTAATTCAGAGTTAATGGGTTTGGTGGAACTAGGTAAGAAATTTTGACAAAATTGGCCAAGTTTTGGATATAAATAGAGCCCCATTCGACCCTCAAATCATCATTGGTGGCCTAGGCTATGCTACTCTGAAGATTAAGGGACATTTGAAGGAAAGATTTGGAGAATTAAGGGTTTTCATATCAAATTGGGGATTTTCTTACTTCTTCCTTAAATTCGCTCAAAGGTAGGTGTCTCTCAGGCTAAACTTCAATTAAAGTATGCTATATTGTGTATTTTTCAATGCTCTTTCCATTGATACATGTTTCCCTAAATTTTATTGAGAAATGAGCAAGTTATAAGCGTTTTATTGAAGGGTATTCACATTTTTCCTAAGAAAACCGTGGCTGTTAAAACTCAGTCCGCGTTAATGAACGCGTCTCTCCGATAAGACGCGTTCTCAGATGTTTTTACACCAACCGAAATTCAAAAATAAAAATATAAAAATAATAAAAAGAAGGCGTCCAGACATCTAGACGCGTCAACAGAGCACGTCATCCAAATTACTTTTCCCTCCGCCCTAAATTCAAAAAAAAATTAAAATAATTTAAAGAATGCGTCCACGTAACTAGACGCCTCTATAAAGAATTAAAATTTTATTAAAATAAATTTATAAAGACGTCCAACGGTTTAGACGCCGCAATATAAAAAATTTAAAATTTTATTAGATTAAATTTATAAAGGCGTCCAAATGGTTGGACGCCTCCATAACAAAATAATAAAAGAAAAAATAAAAAAAATTAAATTTTATTAAAATAAATTTATAAAGGCGTTCACATGGCTAGACGCCTCAAAGAAATTGATATAAAACGTAAAAATAATTTTTATAAAATATCCAGAACCAGGGACATGTCTACAGAAAACGTCCAGACTCCAGGACGCGTTCATAGACAGTAACCAAAAATATTAGAAATCCATATTAACATGTTAAAATATTTACAGCATGTTAAAATTTAATTTTGTGGAATAAAAATATTTTTTTAGCATGAAAAACCTATTTTTAGCATATTATTAGTAATTGATGCATGAAAAATATTTATAGCATGCTAAAAATTACTTCCAGAATGGTAAAATTGATTTTATTCATACTAAAGTCTGAAAACTATTTTTAGCATGACAAATCTAATTAAATACTATTTTTCAGTATGAAAAATCTATTTTTCTATCAAATAATTGGTCAATTAATGCATGGAAATTATTTCTAGCTTCTAAAAATCTGGTTATCATAAAATTGATATATTAAAATTATTTTCGGAATGATAAAAATCTTTTCTATCATATTATCAGGAAAAATTATTTTTTATGTTAAACTTATTTTTTTTATGAAGTAATTAGTAAATTAATAGATGAAAATTATTTTCAGCATGTTAAAAATTACTTCTAGCATGATAAAATTATTTTCAACATGATTGAATTATTTTTAGCATATTAGAATGATTTTCAATAAATTAAATGTATTTTTGAGCCTGATAATTCTATTTTTCTGTCAAATAATTAGTAAATAAATGTAGAAAAATGATTTTCAGCATGATAAAATTTATGTTGTTATCAAAAAATTTCTGTAATCAGCACAGTAAACTTATCTTATCATGCTATCAGTAAGTTAATGTATGAGAATTATTTTAGCATGTTAAGTATTAATTTTAGCATGCTAAATATTAATTTCTAGCATGTTAAAAATTAAATCCAACATGTAAATTTTATTTTTATCATCTTATCAGTAAAGTAACATATGAAAATTATTTTCAGCATGTCAAGATTATTTTCAGCGAGTTAGAGTTATTTTTGACATAAAATTCTATTTTCTTATCATATGGTTAATTAATATATAATTAAACTCATGATTGTTATTCATAAAGCATATATGTTCATAACTAAAACTTGATATTTTACGATTATGATATTAAGCTAAGATATTTTAAAAAAATAATTTAATAAAATTACTATCTTCAATTTTCTTCCTACTTACCGCTCATTTTTGAACTCCACGACTTAATGTCGTTAAACATGATGCCTTAAATTGTTATCTACTTTTCTTGCAACTTTTGAAATTTGGTCAAATCTGTGCTTATTACAAACAACATTCTCTTGAAAATCATTAGCCATATACATTAAAGTGGATGTCTAAACGTACTTGGGATCTTCGGATCTATATGACTCAATACCTGGCATTAATGGGGCCCGGTCTGGTCCTGGGGGGAGCGCCCGAAAGTACTTGTGCCCATGGGAGTTGATTGATCACAGTGTGACATTGCACCTAAGTGCATGATAGATTTACTTGATACGGCATTCCACATTTCGTTATTGGTATTTGATTACTTGTTTACATGAATTACTTGACTTACGTGAAAATGGCCAATTACATGAAATTCTTTACTTGTTCAAAGTCATTACTTGGAAATTCCATTCATGTTTATACACTTCTGATACAACTTCAAAAATTGCTTAAATTATTAATACTTAAAGATTGCCTAGTTTTTAGAGATATAAAATCCTACTAAGCTTTTAGCTCACCCTACGTTTTGGTTAATTGTTGTAGGAAATGAAAATGAACAAGGGAATGGATAAGAGTGAGAGAGTGATTTTTCTTTTTACCTAGGTTTATGTAGATCATTAGTGTTTTTACAAGAATGATCTACTTTGGGATTGAAAGTTGTAATTTGCCTTTATGGCTTATCAATTAGTGTTGTAAACTTCATTTTGATGGAATAAAGGTACCATTTTCCCATTCATTTCTGTCTTTAGAAATAAAATTGTACATGCTTTGATCGACACGATTATTTACGACTCGTTGCGCCTTCGATATTCCGTGTCGGGGCGTGACACCCCAGCCACGCCTTCGGAACCCCCAGCCTGCCACCCTCCCTCACTTCCTCACTCCCCTAGCCGCGCCTTTGGAACGTTTCCCCTCCCTCTCTTCCTCACTCCCCAGCCGCACCGTCCACCACATCTCCTCCCCTACTCCCCTTCTTCATCTCACTACAAAAAAATGAAATATTGAGGCAGTTCATTTAGAGACATTTCTTAAAATTGCCCCCAAAATATCATAAATAGAGGCATTTCATATTTAAGATTGCCCCTAAAATACTTCAATTTTCATCTTTATTTAAAACCTTGTAAAAAGGTGTTTTGAAAATGCCTCAAATAATCAAATGAGAAAAGAGAAATTTATTAAAAATGTCCCAAGAGAATTTGCTGCTCGCGCGGGACCCCATCCATAAGTTCCCGTCGAAATTGACTCCTTCGTCCCAAAATTCCCTAAAGGTAGTTCTTCCGCATAAGGCCTCTGTAACTCCTGCTGACGTATTCCGGTAGTTCTTCCGCATAAGGCCTCTGTAACTCCTACTGACGTATTCCTCCCTGTCCCAATTACTTTCCCATTGCAAACTCTTCCTCCGTCTTCTCCTCTACCCCTCCACCTCCTTGACTCCATAGCCCCCTTCTCCCCCCATGCTCTTCCTCAGCTCTGTTCGTGGGAATCCCTTTTTCTTCTTCCATTTGGAGAGTCTTCCCTCATGTCGGTTCCTTTCCTACCGTAGACTCTTCCTATACCTTGCGATCCTACAGACTCTTCCTCTGTCTCCCCTTTGCCCCCTCCACCTCCTTGCCTCCCCAGCCCCCTTCTCCCCTACCGCTCTTCCTTAACTCCGCTGTGATGTCCACCACTGCAAGGACTAGCCACAGCAGCCACCGAGCTCTTCCTCAACTCCGCGGTGGTTGCCCATCACTGCAGGGCCTAGCAACAGCTAGTGTTGGGTGATGCTACCCATCCACCACCGCGTCGCTCTTGCTTTGCTGATATGCCACCTCGTTGCTCATTGTCACCCCTGCACCAGCACCGACTCCTAACCTACTGGCACCGAATCCTACACACCTATAGCGACACAAAGCAACAACAACACCGGCAATGGCAGTACCACCTTGTGTTATGAGCCTTGGTGTGATCCTTCTCCACTCCTTTCTTTGAAGGGTATAATTGCCCTGGTCCACTTCTATTGAAATAAAATTATTTTTTTGTATGGTACAATATCTATTTCTGATGGTGGTATGAAATATTGAGATATAATAGATTTTGTGATCACAATTCATACTTATTTGTTTTTACCCTTTTTTCTTTGTTTGTTGTCCCTGCGTTTTGTTTTTATAATGAATTTTTGCAATTTCATGCTTAAGTCATCAATTATCTTCAAAACCTTCATAATGTTGTTATATGTTTATCCATCTATGCTTGCTCTATTAATTATATGATTACGTCCATAGTATGAGACCTTGTTTGATCATTAATTTCTGAATATTATTCTCTGTATTGTGGATTGATTATAGAATACTTAGATCTAAAAATGGTTGTATCTATACCTTTTATTTTTAGAAAAGGACTATTTAATGGACTACCAATGTCATTTGCGTTTAATTATATTCAATGCCCATGACAAAGACAAGCACTGGTCAAGTCTTCCATTAATAGAAACCTCTCATTGTTTAAAGAACCTTTTATTGTGCCTATACTTTTACCATTTTATTGATCTATGGCCTAGATTTTTACCCAATGTAAAGAATTTATGGTAATCTTTTACATGTTATGAACATTTTGTGAACGTATGCTTTACTGAATATGTTTCTATTATTTCATTATGGAATGAGGAACTTGCTGTAAGAAGAAGAAAGAAACCTACCAAACCTACTCTAGTTACTGTAAAATGTTCTATGATAAGTTTAGTTATGTAGCCTGTGATGTACCATCCCAAGACCGGGTGGTAGCAAGAGGTAGAGGTCCCACGAGGTGACCCGTCCATGAACTTCCAATATTAGACTAAATGGCTTTTGCCAACCCTGCTCCAATAAACAGTGATCCCTTCTCTAGGTGCAAAGATCATAGGCAAGTGGGAAAAAAATATTAAGGGCATATGATGATTTTTTTAGACCTGAAATTTCTTCAAACTCAATGTCTATTATCCTTACTAGCTACATTCTTATGTTATATATGTTCATATGATGATTTTTTTCTCTTGAAGAATCTGAAATATCTTCTTCCAAATGATTTACATATTCCTTCTAAACCTTCTCTAGTTTTGGAAACATTTTAACAATCAGTAAAATGCACATGATATCTAATGGAAATCTGCAAAGTCATGAATCTTTGAACTTAAGGTTGACCTTCCAATCTAATCTATAAAATAAGAAATCACTATGAAAAATTTATTAGGATCCACTATCATGAGGAGAGAGGCACATCTTTTAGTTGTTATTTCCAGTTTCACAAGCATCAAACATTTTTGCATAACAGAAGCCATGTTCTAACAAGAATCTACAAGTTACCAAATACTGATGAAACAAAAATTGGATTCTCCTTCCAGCATGAAGAATTCATGTTAGAATAGCTTATGCCCATAGACAAGGAGAGAGGCAAGGTTAGTGTGAGACGGGACGTTGAGTCTCCTAAGAAAGCTTTTCCCAATATCTTTAAATCAGAACTCTTCTATTTGTTTAGAAATCCTATGTGAACAAAGAAAAGCTTAAGGGAAAGTTGCCCAAGATCCTTTAGATGGAGACTCATTTATCTTTTTGAAAATCCTCTATGAATCGAGGAAAGCTTATAGAAAATCTGACATGGGTATCCTCTCATTTTCTTGGAAGTTCTATGACTTTATTTGAACCAAATTTTGCTCCACACTAATATGAATGTGAAATTTTCCTGGCTGAGAAAGAATGGTTTCAAGATAGTAAAGTAACAAAGTAAAAGATTTTTGTTATAAACCACTGTTAGAACAAAAATTATAGATTATTCTACATTTACATTTGTACACATCATTAAAAATGCCAATAGTGGCCAGAAAGGCCATGGAATTTTCATTTTGCATACAAAAAGATGTAAAATGACCATTTTGTGGTCTCCTTTCACACTAGTGTCGTTTTTAATGGTATATGTACAAATGGAAATGAGGAGTGATAAAATTAATGTTTTTATTTTTAACAATAGTTTATATGCAAAAACCATAAATTAACTTGTTTATCCTGCTATCTATATGACTTTCTTAATGGTCATCAACAATTGGCCCTAAAGAATCTATCCTTAATGAAATAGAATGGTTATATGTTGAGGAATATTTTTTTGTATGGAACTTCCACATGATTAATATATCTTATGCAGGGTCCTGTAAAGTGGTTACCTATGGATACAACACTTAGAGCAACTACACCATATCATAGGGAGAAAGATATTCACAAAATAGGGAATTTTTTCTGGAGAAAACTGATATGAGAGCCAAGAGGATGGCAACGAAAGCAGCAACACTGGTTTATCCATATCATTCCAGAAATGTTTATCAAAATTCATTTTTTTACTAACCTAACAATGTTCCTTTTCCTAGATGTGCATAAGAATTTTACGGGCCTACAAATCAGAATTTCAACTTTAAATGGGTTTCAAAAATGATTTTGACCTTTTAAATCTTTCCTCACATTGCAATACTTTTTTATGTTTCCACATTTTGCTTTCTATTTGATTAATTTTTAGAAATTGGTTCACTAAGAAATACTTCTTTATAGGTACAAGAGTGGGTCTTCTTTTTTCTTTTGTGGGGGTCGATATCTCACCTTAGAAAAAAAAACCCCTGCAGGTGATTTTGTGGTAGATGCTACTGATAGCATGGCACTAAAATCGCATGCAAATTGCAAAAGGTGCAACATGGTTGGTATATCATCTTTTTTTAGGATATCCAAAGTGGGACTCTTGGGGGATCAAAAGAAGGAAAATAGGCAGCACCTGCCAGTTGTGTAGTGAGAATGCAAGATACCTTTAATTTTGGCATTTGCTGGGACTTGTGCTAGAGGTAGAACTAGGATGGAAGATCTTCCAATTGGAGAGGATTTACTTCTCAGGTTCTCAATTTTGCTTACCCTTTTTTATTTCACTTTGTAAAAATTCTTTTATAATGGCAGAAAGAATATAAGATTATGCATGGGGAAGGAGCTTTTTGTTCATACTTAGTATGGATGATGTCCATTGCTGTTTGTAGTCCTAAACATGACACTGAATTTACTATAGTACGAGAGTGCATCAAAAGAAAGTTAGATGCAAGTTTGATTATCTGAAGCTTATGCAAACATGCTGTCTTCTATCTCTGCATTCTTGGGATCATGGCATGTAGGATGTTTTTTCTGCATCTATTGTTCCTTACGATGCTTATCCCCACCAATTTAGCACCTTATTTTGTAACTTCTTTATTTCTTAAAATATCTGGGCAGATTATATGTCATGAGGTCTTTGAAGGACAAAAAAAAGTAATCCAAATCTTCCTCGGGTACAACATCTTTTGCTCAATTATCTAGTAAGCTAAATTGTGAAGATAATGAGGTAGACACACTATATGATAGCAATAAAGTTCAGATGCAAACATCTTGGAAGTCCATAGCTGGATTACCTAGCATTGAAATGTGTTTTGTTTGCAGTTTGACATCTTGACACATCTTCACCCAACTCCAGTAGTTTCTGAATTGCCTAATGAAGAGGCACGCTAAGTGTATAGCTAAAAATGGTATGCATATCATCATATATGATCTTGCGTGGCTATGCATATATATTTTTTAATCACCGGTAGAAGGGTGAGAGCTTCAACTACAGCTAGGTGGCTTTGTTGGGATAAGAATGCGGAGGCTTTGATCAAATTGCCTTGGTGGTCTTTAACTGTAAAAGCTCCCACGCCAAAATCATTTAATGTGGCACCATAAAATTTATCTTTAGAAAACCTTGTGGGGGAAGAATCCATGGGGTCTTTTGGCTCACAGAACATGTTTCTTCAAAGTTAAGAGGTAACCTCTGCATCCAACAATGAAAATCCATAAGAGATTGTGGACGCCTAAATTTTTGCGGCTAAGGCGGCGAGGTTGAGGTTGTCCATTTTGACATGGGTGAAGAATATATATATATATATATATATATACGAAGATTAGGAATGAAAGAATACATAATAATAATAATGATGATGATAATTTAAAAAAGAAAAGAAAAGAAAAGAAGAAAAGGTTGATCATACGGTCGACCGAACGTTTAGTTCGGTTGACCGGCACCGTCCGCGTCACCGGATGGCAAACCCCTCACCGCGTCACCGGATCATCACTCCACACCCCTCACCGGATCACCCTCGCCGCCCCGCGTCACCAGATCGCCACTCCTGTTCGCGCCCCACTCTCCCTCTCTGTCTCTCCTCATCCGGTGACGGGTGTCACCGGATGGCCACCTCACACCCCACTCTTCTTCTCCGTCTCTCCTCATCCGGTGATGGGTGTCACCGGATGCCCACCTCGCGTGCAACGATGGGTCAACAAGAAAGGAGATCCCGAGTGTGAAGATTTTCCACGAGCCATATAAGCCTGGATATGTTCTACCACTACGAGTCATCCCTGATGAGACTGCCATTGACATCCATGGTGGCTGGGCAATTTCTAGTACTCCATTTGATTTACATGAGCCTCAGTCATTGACAAATGACAGCATCACAACACCATTTCCTCGAAGCTGAGTATGATGAGTATGCTGCCAGGAATGCCAGTGGCGCTTCTGCTACTCTTATTTTAATGGCTCTCCTTTTACTGAGGCATGCATTCACCATCGCCAATGATGAAGGAGAAGATGATGCTCCCACACTTTTTATCTCTATTTTTGCGACAGGACAACGGCATATCATCCGGTGGGAGGCACTGTAGCATTCGGTGGCAAGACTTTTGGGTTCGTGGCACTCCCTCTTTGTCTTTGACAATGGTTTTGATGATTCCAATATATTGTGAGTTTTACGTATGCTTTACAGTGAAAATATTATGTGTAAGTTTTGTAGAAAATGTCTTGATGCTCACATGTTGATATCCTCCTTTGTAGGTTTGGCTTGCTTGGTGGATACTATTTAAAGCTATAATTCTGTTCTGTGGAGTTGATGTTTTCTTCATATCTTACGATTACAGGGTTGGAAACATGGCTCTTCATGTATATATTTCTGATGTTGACTCATGCATGCTGCTCATGAGTCTTTGGAGCTTTCATGTGAAAACTATGCTTTGGTTCTTGCATATCATGAAGGCATGAACGATGGTTCCTTAATCATTCTAATCATATGGCTTCAATGCTTTCAAGTGGTTTGAAGTTGGGATCTCCAAATTCGTTGGTTTAATATTAACTTGCTTCTGAATTCCCAAAAAGTGCAGGTTAATTCTGCCCACAATGTAATGGATCCAAGGTAAGAGTTTATATTGGATCTATGGTGATATTCTTCTAATCCTGAGTTGGGAAAATGGGTTCTCAAGTGCTTTCATGCATATCTTTTATGGGGTTTTTTGTTGTGGCTTTTTGCCAAATGTACCCTCTATAAATCTTGGTTATTCAAGCTTGTTTGGTGTTTTTAAGACCCCCTAACCATGTTATTTAACCTGGCTAAATCATGTTTTCAAAAAGGTTATAGGGCCTTTGAATTGGTTGGATGGTGATTATACTATGTGAGTTCAGTCTATCTTAGACTGAACATGAATTAGTAATGGACTGAATTTCACATTCTTGATCTAAACTTTGAACACATTTGTGGCTTGCTTGAACTATGACTGAAGCTGGGTTTCCCTTGCTTCGGTCTGAACTTGAAGTCTTTGAACTGAACCTTGAATTCATGTAGGTTTGGTTGAATCTAATTTGACATGTGAACTTGATAAAAAATATGGTCTTTGTAATGATTCTAAATCATGAGAATGCATGCTATGGACTGAACTTTGAGTTTTTAAAATGAAATTGAGATAGTCTTTCAATGCACGATCTATCTGTTGACATGTGAGCTTCTGTATCAAACTAGTTGGATATTTGTGAATCAAACTTCTTATGTTGATTGACATGAAAGGATTTGTGTATATTGTGCAGGTTCCATTCTGCTCCCTAAACCCTTGATGATATGGTAAGAAGTAAATCTTCAAGTTCATTTATAGTACCTTGAATGGGTTTGAGTCATTCCTCATGGTATGTCACTATTTATGCATACAGTACATGGATTGTCTAGGCCTTCATTGATTTACATGCAAGTTTCCTGAAATGTATTGCTAATCTTGTATCCCATATTGCCTTATGAGACCAATTTTGATTGATGTTTTAACACCCCTCATGCATTTCATTCTATTATTTTTGAATGGGGTTTAATGGTGTTTTATTGGTCTTTAATATTTTTGGGGCTTCAATTGAGTTTGAATGAGTTTTCAGTTCTGTCAGTAAAAGTGTCGACTCTTGTTTCAGGTTGTTCTGTCTGATGCGTTGTTTTACTTGTCCAGACAGAAAGTGTCAAAACTTTCCAGCCAGCTTGCTGGCTGGACACTGCTGGCTGCAAGTGTCGACTCCTAGAGTCGACACTTACAGGCCGGAGGTCTGTTTTCAATGAAAACAGAACCTATGGTGAAAAGTGTCGACCCTATGAGTCGACACTTTCACTCGGGTCCTATTTTTATATAATGGGACAGAACGTGATGAGAAAAGTGTCGACTCCATGAGTCGACACTTTCTCTGGTTCGTCCGGATCGTGGTTTCTGGATTATTTTCAAAATGCCCATTTTGTAACCCGTTTTGCCTTGGCTTTTACACCTATACCCTTAGGGTTTCACCCTTGTCTTAGGTGTGGTTTAGAAGGGCTTTAACATGGGGCTTTTGGTCTTTGCTGCTGATTTCCATCTTGTATATGTAGACTACGATCTCCATCGGAAGAGAGGAGGAAGGGGCTAATATTTTCTATCTGCTGCAGGTGAAGAAGAATGAGAGAAGAAGAGAAGGGGAGCGATCCGGTCTAGAATACCTAGAGCATCATCCGTCTTCAAGCGTTCAAGCTCGTTGTGGGCGAATCTCAGTGGAAGAGCTTCGTCGGCTTCGGTTCTTTCAAGATCTATCTCCCACCTTCATCAAAGTTCAAGGAAAATACGTTTGGGGGTTCTCCATCGATTAAGAGGATACTTCTACAACTTCTCCATGTCTATTTTTGCATTTGAGCATAGGTTGTTGCTTGGAGCTTATTGTTTTATCCTTTGTTGCAAGTGAAGAAGAACGAGGAGGAGGTGTAAGGCCCGTGCCTTAATGGATCCTTCGTGGTATTTGTTCTATTAATTGTTCTGGAAATTCCGGCTATTTTCCTGGATTTTTAGGAATTTGTCTGGCATTTTTCCGGATTTGTTCGGAGCTGTTTGAGGGTTAATGAATATTAATAAGATTTTTATATATATAATGATTATATTATATATATATTAATTTTATTTTTATTTTTTTTTTTTATATCTCTCACCCTCTCTCTCTCCCCCGTCGATCTCTCATTTCACCCTCTCCCTCTCTCTCTCCTCCGTGCGGCCACCTCCTCTCCTCTCTTAGGGATCGGGGTCGAGACGGCGTCGGATTGAGACGAGGTTGACACCGTTGGATTCCTCGCGTCGAGTAGAGCGCGTGGGTGTCCACTTCGGCGTGGATCGGTGATCGTGGGAGCGAGGTGGAGCGTGGAAGCTCCGTGGCTATTCCTCCTTGCATGCGGCCCGTTCGACGGTTTCGGCTTGCGAAAGGTAGGGGGATGGAACCTCGATCTTGCTAGGATCGTTTCCTTTAGCTCGTTTGTTGGTTAGCACCCCGTAGCATGCATGATGTTCATATTTCCATTTTTTTGGGGTTTTAGCCTAAATCTTGAGTTTAATGCGTTTTAGGCCTTGCATGTGCTAGATTTAGATGTTAAATTATTGTCTAGCATGCGTGGTTTGACAGGTTATCAGGTTTTTCGTCGATACCCGGCGTTTTCAGCCGTCCGGGAGGGCTTCGGTTTACAAACCGCACCCGCCCGTAACCCAGGTGCAGTGACGGTCCTGCCAGGAACCGTCACTTGCCCGACGGTCCAAGGTGGACGCGTCACTACCAAATAGCGGCCCAATAGGGGTGCGTTACTTGGAGAGTAACGGTGGGGCTCCCATCCGTTACTCATCAACTGTTTTCCGTGATTTTGGTCAGGCGGTGCGCCCGGCGGCCAGTCGGCCGACCGTCGTTTCGGTCCGACGCGCCTAGACCGGGGCGTTACTTCGCCTGCTACCATTTAGAACGCTGATAGGTGGTTTGAGCCTCGGGTGGATGTGACGGCGGTGACCCCACGCGTCGCTTCGAAATAACGCGCAGGACCCCTACCGTTACATGCCTTTGGTGCCTCTTGAGCTGGAATCCTGACGGGAGTGACGGATGGGGACTGGAGCGTCATTCTTGAAGTAACGCGCCGACCCCCGACCGTCGTTTGCATGTGGCGCGTGGCTCCTTGACCGCCACTTCCCTGATGGCTGTAATATATTCCCAGCCCATTACTTATGCGTTCCGTTCTATATTCATGCCATAGTTGTATTGTTTTACTACATCGTGGCGTGTTTTATGTGCCAATAGAGTAGCTTTTCTTTCCAGGCAATGGAGCCACTGTTGTTTCCCTAAGGTCTGTTGAGTACCGACCCGCTTGAGGATGGCGGAGGGGTATATTTCCCATTCACGGTTTGTAAGCTAGTTCCGTGGGCTCCCAGCCAATGGTAGCGTCCTGCCAAGGGAGAAAACTAGTTAGAGGGCCTGGCTCAGGCTAGAGTCAGTGTGTGCACACGTGGTCGGAGACTGTGGACTGACGCCGACGGGTGTCACTCCGACTGGTCACTTGGTCTGGTACTGTTTGCGCGCTTAGCTTGTCGCTTGTCGACTGCGAGTGCTTGAGACGCAGTGTAAGCCGTCAGTGGACGCTTCTGGTTTCTGCTCCAGTGGTTGTCCTTCCTTGTTGCTTGGACTAGTTGCAGCTCATTCTAATTGGTAGTTTTAGCTTTAATCGCTTGCATTTAATTAGTAGCGGCATGTGTTAGCTGTTATACTTGCTTAGATAGAGTTTACAGCTTTCTTGTGATTAGATATTCATGCCATTGCCTGTGTATTTATTTGAATGCATGCTTTAATTGCTGTTAATTATGCTTGTTCGCTTGTTTAGTGCGAGGTAGGGATCCGCGTGACCCCTACTGAGTCTGGCTGTGACTCACCCTTCTCCTTTCAGGTGAGCCGCGCCCGACATCTCCCGGAGTTTAGTGTGCTGTTTCGGGACCGTTCCTTAGCTGCCAGCTGTGCACGAGCTGCCTTTTTGAGGCTTGTGTTGTACTTTTGCCGGGGTATGCCCCGCGTAGTTGTGCCCTGTGGACTAGTGTTTGTGACTCTGGACTAGTTATATATATCACTCTGGTTATTTTAAACTGCTTCCGCACTTGTGTTTAAATCTTAAATACTTATTTGTATTGCGCGCCCCAATTCGCAATTAATTATGCATATTCCTCAGCTAACCCCCCACTAACCCTTCAGGGGCCTCATCAGCCTCTTGGGTGGCCTCCCCAGTTCTTGGTGTCGGTATACCGATGTTATCGGTATATCGGTATCCTGAACTCTGGGTCGTCACAGGTGGTATCAGAGCTTGAAGTTGAGGATTTGCGTAAAGAATTGGAATTGACGCTTGGTCCAGAGCTAGTCCTGTTGTTGTCTCTTGCTGGCATAGGATGTTTTCCGTATGATTGATGGATTTCATTGTTGATTGTGTTTCTGGCAGCATAATTATGCCGCCTCGTCGAGGAAGACCCCTCGAGCTCCTCGTGTTCCTCGAGATGCGCCCAGGGAAGATAGCGGTTCTGCACCTCCTCCTGCAGTTCCCGCTGTTCCTGTCGTTCCAGTTGCTCCTCCAGTGCCGATCGTTCAAGCTGAAGTGCCTGGCAGTCGAGGCAAGGCTTTGAAGGAATTTCTGATGTTTAATCCGCCTGCTTTCGATGGCCAAGCTGATCCAGAAGTCGCGAGGCAATGGATGGATGCGATAGAGCGTGTTTTTGTCTCGATGGAGTGTGCTGAAGATGAAAAAGTCATGCTCGCTGCCTTTCAACTCCAGGGTACGTCCATTGCGTGGTGGAAAGCCGAGTGGCAGATTTCCTTTCGATCTAGACCTCTTCGGCAAATCACTTGGGCAGAGTTCGTCGCTGCTTTTGAGCGTGCCTATACTCCTGCCTGCTTGCAGATGGATAAGATGTATCGGTTTATGGAATTGACCCAGGGCAGTATGACCGTGCTTCAGTACAGGAATAAGTTCTTGGAATTAGGTCAGTATGCGCCCCATGTGCTGGCCAGTGAAGCTTTGAAGACCCAGCAATTCTTGCGAGGGTTGAGGCCAGAGTTGAAGATGCCGTTGATAGCGAGTCGTGTTGCGGATCTTGATACTGCGTGCCAGACAGCTGTAGCCTTAGAGCTGGAGATGGCGAGACCGGGTGGATATCCCCAGGCAGGGTCAGTGCAGCCGGTGGCTCAGATTCAGCAGACTTACCGACAGCCCGTGCCTAGTGTTCCTTCGGTCCAGTCAGAGGTTTCCAGTGCTTCCTCTCCTTCTAAGCCCAAGTTCAAAAGGTTCAAGAAGAAGAAGAAGTTTGTTCAGCAGCCGTCCGGTGCAGATTCTGTTCAGCAGCCGACAGCACCTTCTTCTCAGACTCGACAGAGCTCAGCTGCTAGTCAGCCGTGGACGTGTCGGAGATGCGGTGGTCATCATAAGGGCCAACCGTGTTCTCTTCCTGTTGTTTGCTTTAGGTGTGACCAGCCAGGTCATGTGGTTCGAGATTGCCCGCTGAGGCCGAATCCATTGCAAGCTCCTCAGTTTTCTCAACCTCAGCCGCAGTTTAGACCTCCTGCACCTCAAGCTCCACAGCAATTTTTCTCTCAGGCGTCGGCGTCTTCTCAGCAATCTTCAGTTGGTTCTAAGAAGCAGAAAGGTAAAGTTTCTCATTTGACAAGAGCTGATGCTGCTGCGTCCCATCTTGTGGAAGGTACGATTTTGCTTTATGGTCATGCAGCTCATGTCTTATTTGATTCTGGTGCTTCTCACTCTTTTATTTCTGAGGATTTTATGGCTTGTATTGAGGAACCCACTTCTGAGCTGTCTTGTGAGTTGTTTGTGGAATTGCCTTCTGGAGATTTCATGGTTACTCCCTTGTGTTTGGATGAGTCTCCTGTGATGATTGATGATCACCAGTTGCCGGCGAGATTGTATGCGTTGCAGCTGGCAGATTATGATGTTATTCTGGGAATGGATTGGTTGGAGCATTATGGAGCTGTGGTTGACTGCAGATCGAAGAAAGTCTATTTTCAGCCCCAGGGAAAATCAGCCTTTTATTTTCAAGGTATTCGATCCCGTTCTTCTCGTATGATTATTTCTGCTATTCGAGCCTATAGGTTGCTTAGCGCAGGTTGTCAGGGATTCCTTGCTTCAGTGGTAGCTGTTGAAAAACCACGACGGGATGTTTGTGATATTCCGGTTGTCTGTGAGTTCCCTGATGTGTTTCCTGACGAGTTGCCAGGCTTGCCCCCAGAGCGAGAGATTGAGATGGTGATTGAACTGATTCCAGGTACTGGCCCCTTAGCAAAGCCGCCGTACCGAATGGCTCCAGCTGAATTGAAAATACTGCGTGCACAGCTACTAGAGTTACTGGTGAAGGGCTATATTCGTCCCAGTTTTTCTCCGTGGAGTGCCCCAGTACTGTTTGTGAAAAAGAAAGATGGAAACCTGAGGCTTTGTATTGATTACAGGCAGCTGAATCAGGCGACTATCAAGAATAAGTATCCGCTCCCCAGGATTGATGATTTGTTTGACCAGTTACAGTCTGCTGCTGTCTTTTCACGGATTGATCTCCGGTCTGGCTATTTTCAGTTGCGGATCCGGGAATCTGATGTGGAGAAGACTGCTTTCAGTACTCGATATGGTCACTTTGAATTTTTAGTCATGCCGTTTGGTTTGACTAATGCCCCAGCAGCCTTCATGGATCTAATGCAGCGTATCTTTCGTCCATTTCTGGACCATTTTGTGGTGATCTTTGTTGATGATATCTTGATATATTCTGCCTCTGTTGATGATCATGTGCAGCATTTGAGGATCGTTCTGCAGACTCTAAGAGATCACGAGCTTTATGCGAAGCTCAGTAAATGTGAATTCTGGCTTCGGGAGATTCATTTTCTTGGCCATGTGATTTCTAGTGATGGAGTAGCAGTAGACCCAGCAAAGATTGATGCCGTTTTGAGTTGGCAGAGACCGAGGACCATCACGGAGATACGAAGTTTTTTAGGATTGGCTGGATATTACCGCAGATTCATTCAGGATTTTGCGAAGATTGCAGCACCGATGACTAAATTGACACGGAAGGGTGTGCCATTTGTCTGGTCGGATCAGTGTGAGGCTAGCTTTGTTGAATTGAAAAGGCTGTTGACTTCTTCTCCAGTGTTGACTTTGCCTTCCGACTCGGGTGGTTTTCTTGTTTGTACAGATGCGTCTCGAGTAGGTTTGGGTGCAGTGCTGATGCAACATGGTAAAGTTATCGCATATGCGTCTCGGCAATTGAAACAGCATGAAGGAAATTATCCCACTCATGATTTAGAGCTAGCTGCAGTTATTTTTGCCTTGAAGATCTGGAGACATTATCTGTATGGTGAGAAATTTCAGATTCTTACTGATCATCAGAGTTTACAGTATATTTTCTCCCAGAAAGATCTGAATCTCAGGCAGAGGCGATGGATGGAATACATGAAAGATTATGACTTTACACTCTCCTATCAGCCAGGTAAAATGAATGTTGTGGCCGATGCTCTGAGCAGGAAAGTACAAGTCAGTCATTTGTTGCTTCGTGAATGGAAATTGTGGGAACAGCTTCCGAGCGAGGCATTGTGTGTAGAGATTCCTGCCGATCCGAGGATGGCAGTTTGTGCTAGCTTGGTTTTGGGTTCAGCTTTGTATCAGCAGATTCTAGAAGCCCAACAAGCTGATTCTGATTTAGCCCGTGTTATATCAAGATATGATGTGGAATTTGATGACGAGCTGGTCGTCAGTTTCCAGGGCAGATTGTATATTCCTGTTGATGATGATTTGAGGAATGAGATTTTGAGTGAAGCCCATGGTTCCCGTTTTGTTATTCACCCTGGTGTCACCAAGATGTATCAGAATTTGAAGAAGCAGTTCTGGTGGCCCGGCATGAAGAAGGACGTGGCTATTTTTGTTTCTAAGTGCTTGACTTGTCAATTAGTTAAAGCCGAACATCAAAAGCCAGGTGGTCTGCTTCAGCCATTGGAAATTCCGATGTGGAAATGGGACCATGTTACTACAGATTTTGTGGTGGGTTTGCCTCGAACTTCTCAAGGTTTTGATGGAATCTGGCTGCTTGTCGACAGATTGACGAAAACCGCCAGATTGTTGCCAATTAAAGTTACTTGGAGTGTGCAGAGATTGGCCGAGCTCTATGTACAGAAGATCGTGCCATTGCATGGAATTCCTGTTTCACTTGTGTCAGATCGTGACCCGCGTTTTACCTCTGGCTTCTGGCGTAGTTTCCAGAAAGCTTTGGGCACTGAGTTAGCTTTCAGTTCGGCGTATCATCCACAGTCAGATGGACAATCAGAGAGAACTATTCAGACTTTGGAAGACATGCTGAGATCGTGTTGCCTTGATTGGCAAGGTTCGTGGGGTCAGCATTTGCCACTTGTTGAGTTTGCTTATAATAATAGTTTTCACTCCAGTATTGGCATGGCTCCTTATGAAGCGCTGTATGGTCGTCCTTGTCGTACTCCTCTGAACTGGTTTGATGTTGGGGACCGACTGTTGACAGGACCGGACATGGTACAGCAGTGTTCTGATGTGGTTCGTCTGATCAGACAGAGATTGTTGACGGCTCAGAGTCGACAGAAAAGTTATGCAGATCGACGCAGACGTCCACTACAATTTGAGCCGGGAGATATGGTGTTTGTTAAAATATCTCCAATGAAGGGTGTTTCCAGGTTTGGGAAGCGTGGAAAGCTTAGTCCGCGGTATGTTGGCCCTTTTCCGATTGTTGAAGCTATTGGTTCAGTGGCTTATCGTTTGCAACTGCCGGCGGCCATGCAAGCTATTCATAATGTGTTCCACGTGTCTCAGTTGAGGAAATATGTGTCTGATGCTTCTCATGTTCTCGATGATTCAGTGTGGCCCGAGGTGACTGCTGATTTGTCCACGCCAGAGTTTCCTATCCGAATTGAAGACCGTCGTGAGCAGCGGTTGAGAAATAAGGTTATTCCTCTGGTAAGGGTTGCTTGGCAGCGTCACTCTGGTAACGAGTCTACTTGGGAGCGTGAAGATGAGATGCGTCAGCTTTTTCCTTTCTTGTTCCAGTGAGGTATAAGTCCTTTCTCAGTTTCCTCCTTTTCGGTTATTGTAAATTTCGAGGGCGAAATTTCTGTAAGGAGGGAGGGACTGTAAGGCCCGTGCCTTAATGGATCCTTCGTGGTATTTGTTCTATTAATTGTTCTGGAAATTCCGGCTATTTTCCTGGATTTTTAGGAATTTGTCTGGCATTTTTCCGGATTTGTTCGGAGCTGTTTGAGGGTTAATGAATATTAATAAGATTTTTATATATATAATGATTATATTATATATATATTAATTTTATTTTTATTTTTTTTTTATATCTCTCACCCTCTCTCTCTCCCCCGTCGATCTCTCATTTCACCCTCTCCCTCTCTCTCTCCTCCGTGCGGCCACCTCCTCTCCTCTCTTAGGGATCGGGGTCGAGACGGCGTCGGATTGAGACGAGGTTGACACCGTTGGATTCCTCGCGTCGAGTAGAGCGCGTGGGTGTCCACTTCGGCGTGGATCGGTGATCGTGGGAGCGAGGTGGAGCGTGGAAGCTCCGTGGCTATTCCTCCTTGCATGCGGCCCGTTCGACGGTTTCGGCTTGCGAAAGGTAGGGGGATGGAACCTCGATCTTGCTAGGATCGTTTCCTTTAGCTCGTTTGTTGGTTAGCACCCCGTAGCATGCATGATGTTCATATTTCCATTTTTTTGGGGTTTTAGCCTAAATCTTGAGTTTAATGCGTTTTAGGCCTTGCATGTGCTAGATTTAGATGTTAAATTATTGTCTAGCATGCGTGGTTTGACAGGTTATCAGGTTTTTCGTCGATACCCGGCGTTTTCAGCCGTCCGGGAGGGCTTCGGTTTACAAACCGCACCCGCCCGTAACCCAGGTGCAGTGACGGTCCTGCCAGGAACCGTCACTTGCCCGACGGTCCAAGGTGGACGCGTCACTACCAAATAGCGGCCCAATAGGGGTGCGTTACTTGGAGAGTAACGGTGGGGCTCCCATCCGTTACTCATCAACTGTTTTCCGTGATTTTGGTCAGGCGGTGCGCCCGGCGGCCAGTCGGCCGACCGTCGTTTCGGTCCGACGCGCCTAGACCGGGGCGTTACTTCGCCTGCTACCATTTAGAACGCTGATAGGTGGTTTGAGCCTCGGGTGGATGTGACGGCGGTGACCCCACGCGTCGCTTCGAAATAACGCGCAGGACCCCTACCGTTACATGCCTTTGGTGCCTCTTGAGCTGGAATCCTGACGGGAGTGACGGATGGGGACTGGAGCGTCATTCTTGAAGTAACGCGCCGACCCCCGACCGTCGTTTGCATGTGGCGCGTGGCTCCTTGACCGCCACTTCCCTGATGGCTGCAATATATTCCCAGCCCATTACTTATGCGTTCCGTTCTATATTCATGCCATAGTTGTATTGTTTTACTACATCGTGGCGTGTTTTATGTGCCAATAGAGTAGCTTTTCTTTCCAGGCAATGGAGCCACTGTTGTTTCCCTAAGGTCTGTTGAGTACCGACCCGCTTGAGGATGGCGGAGGGGTATATTTCCCATTCACGGTTTGTAAGCTAGTTCCGTGGGCTCCCAGCCAATGGTAGCGTCCTGCCAAGGGAGAAAACTAGTTAGAGGGCCTGGCTCAGGCTAGAGTCAGTGTGTGCACACGTGGTCGGAGACTGTGGACTGACGCCGACGGGTGTCACTCCGACTGGTCACTTGGTCTGGTACTGTTTGCGCGCTTAGCTTGTCGCTTGTCGACTGCGAGTGCTTGAGACGCAGTGTAAGCCGTCAGTGGACGCTTCTGGTTTCTGCTCCAGTGGTTGTCCTTCCTTGTTGCTTGGACTAGTTGCAGCTCATTCTAATTGGTAGTTTTAGCTTTAATCGCTTGCATTTAATTAGTAGCGGCATGTGTTAGCTGTTATACTTGCTTAGATAGAGTTTACAGCTTTCTTGTGATTAGATATTCATGCCATTGCCTGTGTATTTATTTGAATGCATGCTTTAATTGCTGTTAATTATGCTTGTTCGCTTGTTTAGTGCGAGGTAGGGATCCGCGTGACCCCTACTGAGTCTGGCTGTGACTCACCCTTCTCCTTTCAGGTGAGCCGCGCCCGACATCTCCCGGAGTTTAGTGTGCTGTTTCGGGACCGTTCCTTAGCTGCCAGCTGTGCACGAGCTGCCTTTTTGAGGCTTGTGTTGTACTTTTGCCGGGGTATGCCCCGCGTAGTTGTGCCCTGTGGACTAGTGTTTGTGACTCTGGACTAGTTATATATATATCACTCTGGTTATTTTAAACTGCTTCCGCACTTGTGTTTAAATCTTAAATACTTATTTGTATTGCGCGCCCCAATTCGCAATTAATTATGCATATTCCTCAGCTAACCCCCCACTAACCCTTCAGGGGCCTCATCAGCCTCTTGGGTGGCCTCCCCAGTTCTTGGTGTCGGTATACCGATGTTATCGGTATATCGGTATCCTGAACTCTGGGTCGTCACAGGAGGTGTGACATACCTTGTAGGAGAAGGAAGATTAGGAAGACGTCCTCAGTGAGGTTCTCCCTCCAGACGGCGGCACCTACGATTTCGGCCGGCTTCCACTCCATGGATAAAAATCTCCAGCGCAACCATCCATCCTATCTATGGACTGTATTGAAGATTTGAGGGAGATTCTTTAGTCTTTCATTCCTACTCATTTTATTTGATCATAGATCAATATGCCTTGTGGTTATTGCATATCCTTTGTGTTTGTTAAACTCTGAATATCATTATGTGTGTGAACGGAGCTGCGTCTCCGTGTGGTTGTCAAGTCCGGGGCGTGTTCCCCGACATGGTGTGTGTGTGCATGCTGCAGTGGCAGCGTTTTGGGGCTTGTCACGTGTGTATATTACTGCGGAAGCAGCATATGTGTGGTTGGGGTTCGTCCCCGTGTTGCTACGTTTCGTAGCGTGGAGTCAAGCCTCACCCGGTTGGGTGAGGGGTGGACGTAGGGAGCCCGTCGTGGTCCCGAACCACCTAAAAATCTCTGTGTCTCGTGTGAATGCCTATGTGATCGTCCATTTCATCTACCTCCCTTCACAGGTCAACTTGTAGATTTTTATTCATGACACCTCCACACATTGCTACCTCCGTTATCTGTGTTTGGCTTTAATTTAATTATTATTTGCATTATCATACCGTGTGCGATCGGAAAGATCGAGAGAACTCTTTTAATCTCACATCTGTTTAGGGTAATTAACGATGTTAGTTTTATTTCCATTGTAATTAGTTGGAGTTGTTTTTAAAATCCGCCATCTCGACAAGGGGACAATTCAACCCCCCTTCTTGTCCGCCATCTCTCTGGGCCAACAATTGGTATCAAAGCCCAGTCACTGATTTTTTATTAGTGGACCTTGCGGTCTAGGAGAAAAGATCGTTTCATGATGGCTAGTGTAAATATGCTTCCTGTCTTTGATGGTTTTGATTTCACATCATGGCTTGAAAAATTGTGTGTTTGGATTTCTAGTACTAATCCGAGGCTTTTGAACTTAATGACTAATGGTCCTCATGCTCTACCAAAAGATAAGTCAAAGTGGACCGATGAGCACAAGAAAAAGGATTTTGATAATCTTTTTGTCTTAAATATTCTTAAGGCTGCAGTGAATACTAATTCATATCCTTTCGTTTCATCTTGTAGGTCAGCCAAAGAGATCTTGGACGGGCTAAGCGAAGCCCAAAAAGAAAACTTCAACGACAGTGACTGCGTTGTGGCAAACAAGGAAAATGAATGTCAAAGCGAGGAAAACTCCAAGGTAAATTCCGATTCTGATGATGATGATGAATTGAGCTATGATGAATTAGTGAATGCTTATGATGAACTGTTTGATAGATACAAATCATTAAAATCTGAAAACAAGAAATTGAAAAAGAAAATGGAGAACGCTTGTGTTGATAAGTCTTCATGTGAAAAATGCACTGAACTTAAAAAATCAGTTGAATCTCACATGCATGATATTGATGTTCATAGAGAAACAATTGTTTGTTTGAAGAATGAAAATTATGCTCTAAAGAATGAGATTACTCAATTGGAGAAAATTGAATGTGTGCTAAGAAACAAAATTGAATTGAATTCTATTGATCATGATGTGTGCAATGAATTGACTATCAATGATGAACTTGCTAAGGAGAATGAAGCGTTGAAACATCTAAACAAAGCAATGTCTGAAAAATTACTTGTCCTTGAAAAGAAAATATACATGTCTGTTGACAAATCTGAATGGTTAAGGGAGCTAAGACATGAAATAGAAAGCTTTAAGAACGTGAATGATAAATTTGAATGCAATGAAACCATGAATAAAATGGTTGATGAAAATGTGACTTTTCAAATGAAAGAACTTGAACACACTTCCATGAACAAAAATTCATTTGACAAACTCCAAAATGAAAACAGTGCTTTGTTAATTCAAATTTTATTACTTGAAGGTAATTTTTTTTTTAAAAAAAAACCCTGCCTAGGGGTAGATGGCAGGTACACCCCATGAGAGATGCACTTAAACCATCAGACCACTAGGAGGCTAATTTTATTGATAATAATAGCAGGAACAAATTACATGATACGAATGCTAGGCATACCTAGCTTGTCCAGATGAGCTGCTCCCTTAATGTTCTTGGGAAGCTCAAAAGAAGAAAAGAAAAGATTACATTTATTTTTGCATGCTAGAGAAGCTAAAAGATCAGCAACAACATTGGCTTCTCTGAAAATATGACTGATGGAATCCCACTGAGGTAGGACTTCCCAAATTTCTCTGACATAGGTGAGAATCATCCAAGGGCATTGGATCTGTTTGGTAACAATCTGAACAAGGACCTTAGAATCGCATTCAATCAATGCCGGTTGGGAGCAAGTAGTGAGCAAATATTTGATACCGTCTAGCAGAGCTCTGGCCTCGGCAACCAAGCTGTTACAAGCCGCATAAAAGTGAGAAAAAGTAATGATTTTATCACCTTTAGTATCTCTAACAATACCACCCCCACCAGAGGCACCTGTACCCTTGCTAGCTCCATCAATATTTAGTTTGAGAAATGGCCAAGGAGGGTTTGAAGGTAAATTGAAAAGTCTTGAAAAGGTTGAGAAAGGAAAATGTGTGATCATTGATGATTGTCACAATTTGCATATTCTTGAACAAGAAATCAAAAGTCACAAGCTTGTTAACTCTTTGTTAAATGAGAAAATTGCATCTTGTGAGGAAGAACTGGCTAGTTCTGAATTGCATATCTTATCTTTAGAAAATCAAATAAAAAGGTTGAATGAACTCATGTCCACATCTGTAAAAGAAAATGAAAAATAGAAAAATGTTGTTGATTGCTCTTGTGTGCATGCAAAACCCCTTGTTGTCAAACATAATCATGCAACAAGAAAAAGAAGGAATGTTTCATGTTATTACTGCGGGAATTTTGGTCATGACATGTGTGATTGTTCTTTGATGAAATTCGATGATAATGAGACATTGAAGTCGAGAATGGAATTTGTTGATGATTCCAAACATCGAGAATGCTCATTGCTATTATTGTGGATTACATGGTCATGTCTTTAAAAATTACTTTATAAAGGAAAATGATGATGAATGGTTTGTCAACAAGAATTTTTCATGTCATTATTGTGGTGAACTTGGACACATCATGGATGATTGTTTCCTAATGAAAAGTGATCAAAAATGGTTCATGAAAAGAAAATCTTCTCATTATTTTTATTGTGGCCAGAATGATCATTCAATGGATGATTGTACCATGATGAGGGCCGACGATGAATGGTATGAGAGGAAAAATAAAAAGAATACATTTGCTCATGTTAGAACTAACCCCTCGGGACCTAAGATGGCTTGGGTACCCAAATCTCCAAAATGAGAATCTATTTTGCAGGGGCGCCTTGAGGTCAAGGAACATTAATAAATAAAGGACTCTCAAGGTGAGAAAGAAAATGGTTTAAGTTTGAGAACTTACTTTGGTTAGGTTCATTTTGAAAAATCTGAAAAGGTAAAAGTTGAGTCTGGAGTTCACATTCAAAAATTGCATTACTATTTTGTTGATTCTGACAACTTCTAAAATGATGAGAACTTATGAGCTTCATGCTTAGATGAGTTAAACAGATTTCTCTTTACACATCTTGTGAATAATCTCAGTTCTTGAATGCTTAATCTTGCACATATATGGTTTTTCATACACACCTTCTCTTTCGCTTTGCAAATAAAAATTTCAGGTTTGAATGTTTTAGTCTGCACATATAGTCTTTCATACTTTAGCTCACATTTTGTGAATAACTGATCAATTTTTGCATACACAGTTCACATACTTAGTTGCAAAACATGTTGCACATATCATACACATCTTTGCATACTTGTGTACTTAAATACCACGATTAACCGGTATATAAAATGACGTCAGTGGAAAGGTGGATTACATCCACCTGGAAGCTTTCCTTATGCGTGAGTAGGGTCTTTGGACCTTCATCTCCGCCACGTACCGGTGATCAATTTGCTTGAGAAATCCATCTCAATGCATGCTTGAATGTATATAAGATATCACCCACCTTTTTGACTCTTTCTATGACTCATCCCTTGCTAAATAAAATTACATTGATTTAGACATGTTTACTACATGGCATATATTAAGGGGAAGATTTTTTATAACCATGCATACATTTAGGGGGAGACGTTACTGTGATGAGACTAATTCATCTTTTACATTCTATACAACCACCCACACAAAATGTACCTTTTTGAGATAATGATTCAATCTAATAACGATTACTATTTTCTACTCTACACTTTTCAGAACTCTTGATTCTTTACATGGAAATCATATGACTCATGAGGAAAGAGTTGTTCACCCCATCAAAAGTCATATAAGTGGAACGTGGATTCGAGTAGTCGGGAATCTCCCCTGAAATAAAGGAGGAAACTCGCGCCGAAAGGAGAAACAAATCCATAATGAAAATAAGTGTGATTTGCTACCAAGTAGCTGGGAAGTGCCCCTGAGATAAAGGGTACAACTCGCGTCGAAAAGTGACAAAACCCACAATTAAGATAAGTGACGAAACTGAGTAATCGGGAAGTGTCCTTGAGACAAAGGGTACGACTCGTGTCAAAAGGTTAGTCACACCATCTATAATAATTAAAAAAAATTGAAGTTATACGTAGCTACCAATATTCGAGCATTGTGTATGAAAGTGTATGGATGACAAGTTCTTTTTAGTGTTCCTTAAAAAATCTGATTATCTATATCGCTTTGGAATTCATTGCTCAATCTTCACATATGCACTTTAGGTTTGATTGTTTGAATGTCCTTTATGAATCAGTCATCTTTCATAGTTAATGTAGTACTTTATTTATGTAAGCACGACCTTCTTAGTATTGCACATGCACATCATGTTCTATAATTGATTGCATTATCCTTACACCCGTCCCGAAGGGACTTGTATGAGTCTATACCTTTTTATGTATGCTTGAGTGTTTGATTGCCTGATCCGTCTTGTTCATGACATACTTCATTTCATCTACATGCATCTCTAGGTTATACTTGTAAATAAGAGTTTAAATAACTCATTGTCAGTTGGTTTTTGTTCTTGACAATTTGGGGAGAATAATGTGCTTTTTAGCACAACACTTCCATATAGTTCCTTTATACTCCTTGTGCATAGCTCGATCACACACTCTGCTTATAGTTCAAAAATTGCACATTTGGACATTATTCCCACATCTTGCAAACTGCACATAGAGTCTCGTTCTCTTGCTTGGTTCTTGGTTTATACACCTTCCCTTCATGGGAGGTTAATTGCTGGGTTCGTGCACCATCTATTCTGTCTCATTCAGTTTAACCATTTCACATCTGTTCACCTCATCCCCCACTTTTTGATAATGTCAAAGGGGGAGAGAGTTTTGGTGGTCACAATATATTGTCATTATCAAAAAGGGGGAGATTGTTGGGTTCATGGCACTCCCTCTTTGTCTTTGATAATGGTTTTGATGATTCCAATATATTGTGAGTTTTACGTATGCTTTACATTGAAAATATTCTGTGTAAGTTTTGTAGAAAATGTCTTGATGCTCACATGTTGATATCCTCCTTTGCAGGTTTGGCATGCTTGGTGGATACTATTTAAAGCTATAATTCTGTTCAGTGGAGTTGATGTTTGCTTCATATGTTATGATTACAGGGTTGGAAACATGGCCCTTCATGTATATATTTCTGATGTTGACTCATGCATGCTGCTCATGAGTCTTTGGAGCTTTCATGTGAAAACTGTGCTTTGGTTCTTGCATATCATGAAGGCATGAATGATGGTTCCTTAATCATTCTGATCATATGGCTTCAATGCTTTCAAATGGTTTGAAGTTAGGATCTCCAAATTCGTTGGTTTAATATTAACTTGCTTTTGAATTACCAAAAAGTGTAGATTAATTCTGCCCACAATGCAATGGATCCAAGGTAAGAGTTTATACTAGATCTATGGTGATATTCTTCTAATCCTGAGTTGGGAAAATGGGTTCTCAAGTGCTTTCATGCATATCTTTTATGGGGTTTTTTTGTTGTGGCTTTTTGCCAAATGTACCCTCTATAAATATTGGTTACTCAAGCTTGTTTGGTGTTTTTAAGACCCCCTAACCATGTTATTTAACCTGGCTAACTCATGTTTTCAAAAAGGTTATAGGGCCTTTGAATTGGTTGGATGGTGATTAGACTATGTGAGTTCAGTCTATCTTAGACTGAACATGAATTAGTAATGGACTGAATTTCACATTCGTGATCTAAACTTTGAACACATGTGTGGCTTGCTTGAACTATGACTGAAGCTGGGTTTCCCTTGCTTCGGTCTGAACTTGAAGTCTTTGAACTAAACCTTGAATTCATGTAGGTTTGGTTGAATCTAATTTGACATGCGAACTTGATAAAAAATCTGGTCTTTGTAATGATTCTAAATCATGAGAATGCATGCTTTGGACTGAACTTTGAGTTTTTAAAATGAAATTGAGATAGTCTTTCAATGCACGATCTATGTGTTGATATGTGAGCTTCTGTATCAAACTAGTTGGATATTTGTGAATCAAACTTCTTATGTGGATTGACATGAAAGGATTTGTGTATATTGTGCAGGTTCCATTCTGCTCCCTAAACCCTTGATGATATGGTAAGAAGTTAATCTTCAAGTTCATTTATAGTACCTTGAATGGGTTTGAGTCATTCCTCATGGTATGTCACTATTTATGCATACAGTACATGGATTGTCTAGGCCTTCATTGATTTACATGCAAGTTTCCTGAAATGTATTGCTAATCTTGTATCCCATATTGCCTTATGAGACCAAGTTTTGATTGATGTTTTTAACACCCCTCATGCATGTCATTCTATTATTTTTGAATGGGGTTTAATGGTGTTTTATTGGTCTTTAATGTTTTTGGGGCTTCAATTGATTTTGAATGAGTTTTCAGTTCTATCAGTAAAAGTGTCGACTCTATGAGTCGACACTTGTTTCAGGTTGTTCTGTCTGATGCCTTGTTTTACTTGTCCAGACAGAAAGTGTCGACTCCAGGAGTCGACACTTTCCACCCAGCTTGCTGGCTAGACACTGTTGGCTGCAAGTTTCGACTCCTAGAGTTGACACTTACAGGCCGGAGGTCTGTTTTCAATGAAAACAGAACCTCTGGTGAAAAGTGTCGACCCTATGAGTCGACACTTTCATGCGGGTCCTGTTTTTATATAATGGGACAGAACGTGATGAGAAAAGTGTCGACTCCATGAGTCGACACTTTCTCTAGTTCGTGCGGATCGTGGTTTCCGGATTGTTGTCAAAATGCCCATTTTGTAACCCGTTTTCCCTTGGCTTTTACACCTATACCCTTAGGGTTTCACCCTTGTCTTAGGTGTGGTTTAGAAGGGCTTTAACATGGGGCTTTTGGTCTTTGCTACTGATTTCCCTCTTGTATATGTAGACCACGATCTCCATTGGAAGAGAGGAGGAACATGCTAATATTTTCTATCTGCTGCAGGTGAAGAAGAATGAGAGAAGAGGAGAAGGGGAGCGATCTGGTCTAGAATACCTAGAGCATCATCCATCTTCAAGCGTTCAAGCTCGTTGTGGGTGAATCTCAGTGGAAGAGCTTCGTCGGCTTCAGTTCTTTCAAGATCTATCTCCCACCTTCATCAAAGTTCAAGGAAAATACGTTTGGAGGTTCTCCATCCATTAAGAGGATACTTCAGCAGTTGTGCCCCTGTGATTTTGATGATAGCAAACGCTATGAGTCACCATATGTTTGTGATTGAATGATTGCATATAGAGTGCGTCGGTGCATTGACCAATTCGTGCATTTTTATGATCAACGCCTGTTTGCATATATTAGCCAGAGTCAGTACATTGCTTAAAGTCTGTACATGGTTAATTGTCTAGGCTTGTGCATTTCATAACTATGTTTCACGGTGGCCATAAGTTATTGAATGCCTAGACTCATGCATGTTCAAGGGACAAAGTCTGTACAGAATTTTGCCTAGACTGCATCAACTCAAGTCTGTACATTCCTTGGTGGCTAGTCTGTACAACCTCCGTTGTTTCACTCGACTAGTCAGTACAGCCAGTGCTCTTCATGCATATACATAGTCAATGCATTGTTTTGTCTCACACATACACCAAGTCTGCACACGGTTGCTTTGATGACTTAGCAAGTCTATACATTCATGAGCACAGTCAGTGCATTCGGTTGTCTCATGCATATACAAGTCTGCACATTCTCTGCTGATATGCCCGTGCATCATTTTAGCAAGTATGTACATCATCTTGTCGCATGCACGTAGAGTCTGTACACTCGTTGATGGCATGTCCGAGCATTCATTCTCAATGTGCATACTTTCCTATATGCATTTGTGCGCTCTTTCAAAACAAAGTCTATACACTCTTTACCATGCATTCCAAGTCTATACATTCCATTGCTGGTACGAGTGGTTAAGTTCATGCATCATCACACCAGCGAGTCTGTACATCGTTGTTGCATGCACACTAAGTCCATACACTCGTTGCTGGCATGTCTGTACATTCACTTTCAATGTGCATACTTCTCCATATGCAAAATGCATTACATGCATTCAAAGTCTGTACACTCGTGGATGACATGTCCGTGCATTCATTCTCGTTGTACATACTTTCTTATATGCATACTGCATTTTGTGCATCAAGTCTGTACAGGCTTAGTTCAAATATCAAACTTACTCGATGCATCCTTGTCTTTTCCTTCAGATTGATTCGAACTGATATCATGTTTTATCTGACAGGACACATGTTCGAGAAGCTTAATAAGGGCACGTGAACCAAGAATGGAGATGGCTCAGGATCGTGACACGTGTAATGCAGTGAGCTGAAATGTTGCCACGTGGTCTAGGCTCTTGGGCGGGAATCGTGGAGAGCACACGCCCTATCTGTTCACTGCTCTATAAATAAGAAGCTTCTTCCAGAGGAGCAGAGTGATCGAAGTAGGGGAGCCCATATGAAAGAGCAGAAGAAAAGAGAGAGAGAGAGCCTACACGATCCATAAGAAGAGAGAAGAAAAGAGAGAGCAGAAGAAGAGCAAAGGAGGTGAGTGTTAGAAAAAGAAAGAGTGAGCAGTAAAGAAGAAGAAGAAGAAGAAAGAGAAATCAAGAAAGAGAGAGGTAGAGAGCTCTAGGGGAAGAAGAAAAGCTTCATCGAAAGATTTGTTTTCACTGGACTTTGGATCAGATCCAAGTCAGTCAGCTCTTTGAGAGCCACGTTGTGTTCTATCTTTTACAGCTTTCAGTCGCTGTGTTTCATCATCCTTTGTTTTTCCTTTTACCTTTGTTTCAAGCTGTTAGTCAGTAGAGCTAAGCTGTATTGCTCAGCGGGCGAGGTGGATACCTCGGACAGCAAGCTGTGTTGCTCAGCGGGCAGAGGAGGATTCCTCTGGACGGGTTAAGCTGTAGTCCCCAGCGGTTGGCAAAGCTGTAATGCCCAGCGGTCAAGCTATTAGTCAGCAGTTGTAGGCAAGCTGTGAAGCCCAGCGGTTTAAGTTGTGTATCAGCGGAATGCTCACTCTAGTTGGAGTGTGGGGTGGACGTAGGTCTGGAGGACCGAACCACCTTAAAAATCTTCTGTGCAGTGGTTTGATTGTCTAGTGTGTTTCGCTAGATGCATGATTAGGCTCGTTGTGTCCTTTCATCTAGTGAGTGGTTTATTCGAACATCACATATTGATTGAAGTTGGGTCTGCTCACCAGCTCATAATGAGTAGATCAGTAGTTCAGTCTATCTGATCTTTCCACTTCGTTCAAAGAGAGCACCTGAGTCATACAAGGCACCTTTGTGTTAATTCCGCATCTCTGAGTGTTCTAAGTTTTAATTTAGGCAAAATTTTCAAGGGGAGATTCATTCACCCCCCTCTGAATCCATCGCACCGATCCCAACAATTGGTATCAGAGCGGGTCTCTAACTTTCCAGATCCAACGATCTGCAGAGGATCCTGCTAGTCTGTGTGGTGCTTTGCTATTTGTAGTTTGGTGCATTTCTTATCGATTGCTTTGTGCATTGAACCTGTTTGCTATCTGTCTTAATGGCTCGTCCGCTTGCGTTTGATGGTTCTAATTTTAGTAATTGGTTAGGCGGCCTATTCGTTTATATAAATTTCATTGATCCTAATCTATGGAGTTTGGTTTCAAAAGGCCAACACCAAATACCTCATAATGAGACCAAGTGGTCTAGAGAGGATAGAGCAAAGAACCATGATAATGTCACAACTCTTAACATTTTGAAAGCTGCAGTTAATACTGACAGATTTCCTTTTGTTCTCAGGTGCGCTTCTGGAAAGGAAATCTTGGATAGAATAACTGCTACAAATGGAGAGCAAGGGGATTAATGCTTAATGGCCCACCGTGGTGATCACCAATCTGATCAACATGAGGAATCGTCATCCATAGTAAGCTCTGGATCTGAAGAAATTTCGCTTGATGATTTATGGAATATAAATGAAGAACTTACTGATAGATGTACGTAATTAAAATTTGAAAATAAAAGATTGAAGAAAACGATTGAACAGTATAAATCTGAACTCTCTTGTGAAAACTGTCCAAATCTGAAACAATCTTATGATGCATGTATGCTAGATATTCATAACTGTATGGAACAGATTGTGTCTTTGAAAAATAAGAATCAAACATGTTTAAACAAGATATCTGAACTGGAGAACAAGCTAAATGAGAAGAATGATGAACATCTAATGAGCTTGCAAGAGTTTAGTAAGGTTAATTCTGAATTGAATAAACTGAAACTTGAAAATAAAGAGTTGAAGGAACAACACAAGAAACTCATGGTCCTGAATACGGTCATGTCAGAAAGATGGCTGACCATTGAGAAAGGAAAATGTGTGATGAAGGAGGATGAGATTAATAGAGAGGAAGAGCACACACAAGAAATTTAAACCTTACAGAGTTTGAATGCTGAGCTGCATCAGCAGATTATCTCTTGTGAAACCGAGATCATTGGCTATGAAGATAACATAGCCTCCTTAAAATATGAAATCCAGGGTCTTAAAAGCACATTGTCAAAATCTGTTGAAGGAAAGAGCAATTCTGATAGGATTCCTGGAACAAAGCTTAATGTTCGGAAGGAAGGTCACAGTCACAATGTGGTTGACAAGAGGAAACCTAAAAATGACCCATCTACCTCATTCACTAGCTGCTATGTGCCTTCTAAAACACCTTCACCATCTGTATTTCAATTCAAGGCCCTGAAAAATGAAAAACAAATAAGAGTTATGAACAAGGGTAAACAATTGAACAAGAATGGTAAGAAAAATAAGGTGAAAAGTGTCCCTACTTGTGTTTTGGAAACTGCTAGCTCTGTTGCATCTGATGGGTCAATGCATACTGCTCATAACTCATTTACTTATTCGTATGCATCTGATAAGAGTGTCTCATGCCATTACTGTGGCAAGGTAGGCCATGTAATAGATGATTGCAGATTATTGATTGTAGATAGGCATGCAAGTGAAACATTGCATTCTAAAAATTCATTTGGTAGAAATCATGCTACTAGGAAGTCTGGTATATCTTGTCATTACTGTGGTAGGCATGGTCATCTCATGAATGCATGTTTCATCATGAAACAAGATGATAAAATGCATGCTAGGTCTTTTGCTAATCATCATGGCCCCAGAAGAAACATGTTTGCTTCAGACCCGCACATTATTTGTTTTAACTGTAACAAACGTGGTCATAAAGCCATTGAGTGCTGGTTTGGATCTACTAGGGGTAAAAATAGTTTTAAAGGTAAGCATATCCGGTGCTTCGAGTGTGGGAAGAATGGCCATACAGTCAAGGACTGTTAGCATGTTCAGAAGAATTCTGTTAACCCCTATCTTGTCAAATTCCCTGCAAAATGATCTGTGAAATTTTCATGCTATAACTGTGGGAAGCCAGGCCATAGAGCTGCTGATTGTTGGCTGACTGATTTTAGTAAACAGAATTTTCTCTCTGCTAATAAATTTCATGACAACAGTAATTTGCATAAAAAGAATTTGAAATCTGCTGCATCATGCCATTACTGTGGTCAAATAGGTCATTCAATAAATAATTGCTACTTGATGAGATTTGATGACCTTCATGCACAAAAATTGTTGAGAAAACCTGCTAGGAATGTCACTGTTAATTCAGGACCCAAGATCTCTTGGGTATCTGTTTGTGCAAAATAAACTTTGTTTCGCAGGTGTGCTTTGGATTGGAAAATGAGTTGGGGAAATAAACCAAGGCACTCAAAAGAAAACCCCTTTTCTGAACTTTTCAGGTAAATTCTCTACACTTCCTGCTCCTAGATTCATTGCATATCTTGTTAAAATAAATGTTCATCTATATAGAATTGCTAAAACATCAGTTTCTGTCTGAGTCTGAAAATTGTGAATGTTATGCTTTTGATCTAATGCTTGAATCTGCATTTCACATTCACTGAAAATTTGATAGGACTACATGTTGTATTGCACTTAAGAGATAGTCTGAATCTTTTTGTGAAAAATCTGTTTAATCCCCTGTAGGATGTCATTGCACACAGTGCCTTTTAGAATCTTCATATATATTGCATGCATTCAGGGGGAGTTTGTTGAGTCTTTGCATGTCTTTGTATACATATAGTTAATTGCATTGCATTTCATTACATTGAAATTACTAAAAAGATTGCGTTCATTAAGGGGGAGTATATAATAAGATTGTGTTCTGCTGGCTATTTATCTAGTTTCTTTTTATTTTAGTCAGTCAACTAAAGCTCTCATCCTTATGTTGAGATCATCCTTTTCACGTATCTGAACTTAACTCTGATTTGATTTTGAATCTTGTGAGCTGGTCTTTCTTGAGCAAATCTGTCTGATGGACCTCTGGATATCTATGATTCTCTATGATACATTCTTTGCTGCACCTATTAATTGTCCTGATTAGAAGTGTCGACAAAGTGAGTCGACATCATCTTGGAAATGCTCTGTCAAATGTCGACACCTTCACTATTGTGCTCATCTTTGTTATATGCTTGAAACCCTTGTACACTTCACAACTTGTATGCTGTTGGATCTCATTGAAAATTTCAGAGAATTGAGAAGAGTTCAATTCGTATATCTTGATCATAAATCTGAAAATCAATTCATTAAAGAATCTTCCATTATAAATATTTATGAATGGCTAAAAGATCAGATTGGTTTAAGTCTAATGTATTCATTGAGCTTGGATATGAATATCTTGAAAATATCTGGGTCATTTTTAATAAACTTTAACCAACTATTTCATGTTGAATCTTGTAAAATCCTCTGAAATCTGAAAATGTTAATATCATGGCTTTATTTGGTTGAATTATATGAAATCAGTATTGTTTTTAAACATCTGATGAATCTGAAATGCTCCTAAGGATAAATTCTGTCAGAACAATGATTGTGGTCACTGAGAAACCATGTCCATTGACCATGAAGTCTAGAGGACTGTGTCATGAAGTGCCATAATTAACTCTGCTAAATAAAATTCATGGAAAATGCAGGCTGAGCAATGGCTTGAATACTGAGAAATATACCTCACTTATCAATGAAATAAGGTGAAGTATGTCATGAGGTGACAATGCTATCTCTGAAGCATGACAGTCAGTCATACTAAGTGCTCAGGGATACTGGCGTCCAAACAACGTGTATCCTCTAGCCACAAGATATATACTGAACTTAATTGCACCTGGTAAACTTGCTATGAAATCTTGTACTGTGCATAAAGAAAAATCTGAAATTGTTTGAAGAAGTATGACTGATCCTCAGGAACCAAATCTGAATTCTTTCATGATGTTTAACCTCAATACTAATTACTGTAATATCTGAAGAAGTCATTGAAATTGACTGAGTAAGCTGAAGGGAGGTTAATCAAGATATAAATATGAGGGCTTGGTTCACTTTTATTAAACATTGATGTTCAGATATGAGTATAGAATTTTATTGTCAAACTATGTATACATCATATTTAAACCATGATGTTCAAATAAAAAATTCATAAGCCCCTATAATGGAAGAGTCTGAACCATCCGTTTATTCAGATTTATGAAATAAGTATCTTATTGAAAATCTTCTATTTCCTTGAAAGATCATGTAGTCTGCATGCTGCCATGTCATCCTTCCTGAATGTCTTCTTGACATATCTCTCACCTTACACTTTTGAAAGCCTTGCTTCATTCAGATCAGGGAGCATTGGGTTGTTTTTAAAGAAGAGGTTAGGTCTTGTCTAGATTGCACTTATTACTTTTCAAAGGGGGAGGTTCGTTTGTGATCTTGTCAAAGGAGGAGGATAGATTGATTGCCTCTTGTCTCGTCTGCATCATGTAAGCATCAGGTTCTTCATTTAACTGCCTCTATGATTTCTATGCCTAAATGATTTAGTCAAAGAGGGAGTGTTTAATTCAATCATGTCAAGTATGTATGTAGTTCTCGTCTTAAACTATTTTCTTTTTGATGAAGTCAAAGGGGGAGAATAGTTTGACATGAGTCTGTGTGACTCATAGTGTTGCCATCATCAAAAAGGGGGAGATTGTTGTGCCCCTGTGATTTTGATGATAGCAAACGCTATGAGTCACCGTATGTTTGTGATTGAATGATTGCATATAGAGTGCGTCGGTGCATTGACCAATTCGTGCATTTTTATGATCAACGCCTGTTTGCATATATTAGCCAGAGTCAGTACATTGCTTAAAGTCTGTACAGGGTTAATTGTCTAGGCTTGTGCATTTCATAACTATGTTTCACGGTGGCCATAAGTTATTGAATGCCTAGACTCATGCATGTTCAAGGGACAAAGTCTGTACATAATTTTGCCTAGACTACATCAACTCAAGTCTGTACAACCTCCGTTGTTTCACTCGACTAGTCAGTACAGCCAGTGCTCTTCATGCATATACATAGTCAATGCATTGTTTTATCTCGCACATACACCAAGTCTGCACACAGTTGCTTTGATGACTTAGCAAGTCTATACATTCATGAGCACAGTCAATGCATTCGGTTGTCTCATGCATATACAAGTATGCACATTCTCTGCTGATATGCCCGTGCATCATTTTAGCAAGTATGTACATCGTCTTGTCGCATGCACGCAGAGTCTGTACACTCGTTGATGGCATGTCTGAGCATTCATTCTCAATGTACATACTTTCCTATATGCATTTGTGCGATCTTTCAAAACAAAGTCTATACACTCTTTACCATGCATTCCAAGTCTATACATTCCATTGCTGGTACGAGTGGTTAAGTTCATGCATCATCACACCAGCGAGTCTGTACATCGTTGTCGCATGCACACTAAGTCCATACACTCGTTGCTGGCATGTCTGTACATTCACTTTCAATGTGCATACTTCTCCATATGCAAAATACATTACATGCATTCAGAGTCTGTACACTCGTGGATGACATGTCCATGCATTCATTCTCGTTGTACATACTTTCTTATATGCACACTGCATTTTGTGCATCAAGTCTGTACAAGCTCAGTTCAAATATCAAACTTACTCGATGCATCCTTGTCTTTTCCTTCAGATTGATTCGAACTGATATCAAGTTTTATCTGACAGGACTCATGTTCGAGAAGCTTAATAAGGGCACGTGAACCAAGAATGGAGATGGCTCAGGATCGTGACACGTGTAATGCAGTGAGCTGAAATGTTGCCACGTGGTCTAGGCTCTTGGGCGGGAATCGTGGAGAGCACACGCCCTATCTGTTCACTGCTCTATAAATAAGAAGCTTCTTCCAGAGGAGCAGAGTGATCGAAGTAGGGGAGCCCATATGAAAGAGCAGAAGAAAAGAGAGAGAGAGAGAGCCTACACGATCCATAAGAAGAGAGAAGAAAAGAGAGAGCAGAAGAAGAGCAAAGGAGGAGAGTGTTCGAAAAAGAAAGAGTGAGCAGTAAAGAAGAAGAAGAAGAAGAAAGAGAAATCAAGAAAGAGATAGGTAGAGAGCTCTAGGGGAAGAAGAAAAGCTTCATCGAAAGATTTGTTTTCACTGGACTTTGGATCAGATCCAAGTCAGTCAGATCTTTGAGAGCCACGTTGTGTTCTATCTTTTACAGCTTTCAGTCGCTGTGTTTCATCATCCTTTGTTTTTCCTTTTACCTTTGTTTCAAGCTGTTAGTCAGTAGATCTAAGCTGTATTGCTCAGCGGGTGAGGTGGATACCTCGGACAGCAAGCTGTGTTGCTTAGCGGGCAGAGGAGGATTCCTCTAGACGGGTTAAGCTGTAGTCCCCAGCGGTTGGCAAAGCTGTAATGCCTAGCGGTCAAGCTGTTAGTCAGCGGTTGTAGGCAAGCTGTGAAGCCCAGCAGTTTAAGCTGTGTATCAGCGGAATGCTCACTCTAGTTGGAGTGTGGGGTGGACGTAGGTCTGGAGGACCGAACCACCTTAAAAATCTTCTGTGCAGTGGTTTGATTGTCTAGTGTGTTTCACTAGATGCATGATTAGGCTCGTTGTGTCCTTTCATCTAGTGAGTGGTTTATTCGAACATCGCATATTGATTGAAGTTGGGTCTGCTCACCAGCTCATAATGAGTAGATCAGTAGTTCAGTCTATCTGATCTTTCCACTTCGTTCAAAGAGAGCACCTGAGTCATACAAGGCACCTATTTGTGTTAATTCCGCATCTCTGGGTGTTCTAATTTTTAATTTAGGCAAAATTTTCAAGGGGAGATTCATTCACCCCCTCTGAATCCATCGCACCGATCCCAACATCTGCAACCTCTCCATGTCTATTTTTCCATTTGAGCATAGGTTGTTGTTTGGAGCTTATTGTTTTTTCCTTTGTTGCAAGTGAAGAAGAACGAGGAGGAGGTGCGACATACCTTGTAGGAGAAGGAAGATTAAGAAGACGTCCTCAGCGAGGTTCTCCCTCCAGACGGCGGCACCTACGATTTCAGCCAGCTTCCACTCCGTGGATAAAAATCTCCAGCGCAACCATCCATCCTATCTATGGACTGTATTGAAGATTTGAGGGAGATTCTTTAGTCTTTCATTCCTACTCATTTTATTTGATCATAGATCAATATCCCTTGTGGTTATTGCATATCCTTTGTGTTTGTTAAACTCTGAATATCATTGTGTGTGTGGACGGAGCTGTGTCTTCGTGTGGTTGTCAAGTCCGGGGCGTGTTCCTCGACGTGGTGTGTGTTGCAGTGGCAGCGTTTTGGGGCTTGTCCCCATGTGTATATTGCGGCGGAAGCAGCATGTGTGTAGTTGAGGTTCGTCCCCATGTTGCTACGTTTCGCAGCGTGGAGTCAAGCCTCACCCGGTTGGGTGAGAGGTGGACGTAGGGAGCCCATCGTGGTCCCGAACCACCTAAAAATCTTCGTGTCTCATGTGAATGCCTGTGTGATCGTCCATTTCATCTACCTCCCTTCACAGGTCAACTTGTAGATTTTTATTCACGACACCTCCACACATTTCTACCTCCGTTATCTGTGTTTGGCTTTAATTTAATTGTTATTTGCATTGTCATACCGTGTGGGATCGGAAAGATCAAGAGAACTCTTTTAATCTCACATCTGTTTAGGGTAATTAACGCTATTAGTTTTATTTCCGTTGTAATTAGTTGGAGTTGTTTTTAAAATCTGCCATCTCGGCAAGGGGACAATTCAACCCCCCTTCTTGTCCGCCATCTCTCTAGGCCAACAAAGACCACTGATCTGGTGATGAGTTCTTACTATTCATCTGGTGATCTCCGAAATACTCTCTATCCGGTGACGAGTTCCTGCTTCTCATCCGGTGGCGTCCATAACCTTCATGATCCAGTGACGCATTTCGATGGCTCATCCGGTGACTCTCCAAGTCTTGTTGATCCGGTGCCGTTACTGTTCACCCATCTGTTGGCAACGGCGAGAACCGATATAAAAAAAAATAAGAAACTGGCCATTGCGGCCCATGACCACTGGATATGCCCAGCGACCAAGGGTCCTTGTCTAGCAGCATCCAGCGCACAACGGTCGTCGGAGCAAGTACGATGGCGACCGCCTCCCTAATCGGGTAAACTTCGAAGGACGCTCTTGATGCCAACTTCCTGCCCGTCATGGAGAAGGAAAGTGTGAAGCTGATGCATGAGAAGTAGGGTTGGGGAAAGGAACTATTGTGTATGTGATTTTGATGATTACAAAATGCATTTGTTGCTTAGCCTTGTGCGTGAATACTCTTCACTTGAATTGGTTGTGGAAATGATCATAAACTATTTCTATTGGGATATCATCATGTGGATGCATTGTAATTCTACAAGGCTTATCATCATGTCAATGCATCTATGACTCTTTGAGGTTCATACGTGCTTTGAGGTTAGCACATTACATATACAATCCATCTACACTTGGTGCGGTTGCTCTATCTTCAATGTGAAAGGCCTTTATGAAAATCACACTCGAGCATCATGTCATATTAAGCATCATGTCTTATTGAGCCTCATAGTATGAATGTGGACTTTGGTAATGCTAAATGAATGATTGAGATGCAAATATCATTGCTTGCCCCCAAGGTAATGATGTGTGGTTTGAAAGCTTGGATGATGATCAAATTGAATGTGACTCAATATTGTTCTATGTGGCTTGGCTCCTTACTCTTTGAATTCCACATGCATACCATCAGTCAATGGAGAATGAGATTTTGAATTTCATGACTATGTGTATGAATGATTCAACCAATCAACAAGAAATGTGAATTCAGGTAAAACAATGAGGTAAGTGTTGTTATGTGGATTTAAATGGATATCTCGTTCATCATTCACCCTTGGAATAGGTTCAACGAAGCAATTTATTGTGAACATGGTCATAGTGTTAATGCTTGATGTAAAGATCTTAATTGTCAACTAACACCTTGCTTTATCATATTTTTCAGGATGAAAAATCATGGTTGATCTTCATGGGATTATGGTAACATTTAATCAATTGTTTCCCTTTGGTTTGATGGAGATTTTAGTTATTTTTCAAACTCAAACTGTCTTACAGTCTTCACCATTTTCAACCCAACCATTGGATTTCCCCTCTAAAATTTTATGTTGTAGCCTTGGGAGTCTTCTTTCCAACGCTTCTAGTCTCGCTTCGATCGGAGTTCGGAGCTAGGAGAATTAATTCCTGCCGCCGAAGCGCGCAGAGCTGTTTTTGTGTACCCTGCCTGAAAGGGTCGACCCTTGGGGTCGACCCCCACTGAAAGAGTCGACCCATGGGGTCGACCCCTTTAAACCTGGCTCTTTTTTTGGCCCCGACAGCAACCTAGTTGCCAAGGGTCGACGGGTCGACCCCCACTGAAAGGGTCGACCCCAAGGGTCGACCCCTGTAACAGAGGGCCTCTTTTTGTGTATTCCAGCAACCTGGTTGCCGAGGGTCGACCCCTTCCGGACGGGACTTACGAAAGTGTTTAAAACTCATCCTAAACCCCTTGAAACTTTACCAAAACACCCCCCAATGGTTCCTAATCATACTAGGGTGTTTCTAACATGTGTGAGGAGGGTTTTATGTGTCTTTTGGGCTCTCTAAGTTATATATATATATGAGCTACGAGATTCACAAGGTATTAACCCTAATCAAAGTGTGTTCTTCCTTGTAGGAGAAGAAAGGGCTGAAACGGTGGAGAAGCTCCAGAGGTCTTCAACAGCCGATCTGATCTACTTCCCTTGTGATTTGGAGCTCGTGATAGAAGAAGAAAAGAAGCGGTTCGAGGAGAAGAACAAGAGGATGCCAAAATCGTGTTCATCCGACTACGAACTGAGAAGAGCCAGTATGTTCTAAAGAGGGGGAGCTTTACATTTCAGTTTTGTTGTGTGGTTTAGTGTTTAAAAATTGTTCTGGGTTGATTGTATGCATATCTGATTTCCACATAAATTTCTAAACGATTTTCTTGTGTGGGTGTTCGGAGAAAGGGGTCTCTGAGTGTGTGTATGGTCTGTTGTGTGTCGATTGGTGCGGAGTATATCTGCTTGTGTTGTTGGGAGTTTTCCCCCGTGTGGTTGTGTAGGCATTGTCCTACGTGTGTGTGGACAGAGTTGTGTCTCCGTGTGAAGTATACAGTTCGGGGTGTGTTCCCCAACGTGTGTGTGTGTGTGTGTGCTGCTGTGGCAGTAGTTTGAGGCGAGGCCTCGTGTGTGGTTTGCTGCGAAAGCAGCGTGTGTGTGTTGGGGTTCTTCCCCATGTTGCTACACTTTGTAGCGTGTAGTGAAGCCTCACCGGATTGGTGAGGGGTGGACGTAGGGAGCCCGTCGTGGTCCCGAACCACCTTAAAAATTCCCGTGTTTTGTGGTTTGATTTGTGTGATTGTGTGTTCTCTACTATCTAGTTATGTAATCGTGTGAGCTTGGTGAGATTGAGTGAATTAAGTTTAAAGTTGTTTAGATTAATTTCCTCAATCCTATCAATCTTGTAAATTCCGCTGTGTGGTAGTTTGTGTTTTTAATTGGACATAGTTTTTAGCACAAGGATCTATTCACCCCCCCTCTAGATCCGTGTTCCTGCACTACGGGACCCAACAGGAACCATGGGGTCTTCCGGTGTTTCTCTTCCCCCTCGACGTCCACTTTGCATGCTCCTATATAAATAGGTAAGAAGAGCACAACAAAAAGCGGAGAAGGAGATCAACCGAAGAAGGCTACCTGAAGATACGAAAAGAAGAATAGAGAAAGGCCGGTCCCTTGTATTCCCACTATTGTTACCTGAGTGAGAAGAAGAGAGAAGTGAGGGTTAGTGAGGGAGAAGAGGTGAGGATCGAGGGGAAGGAGCCAGTGCTCTGTCCTCCCGACTGTATTTCTTTTTCCACTTTTTTTTCTTCTCCTCCGCGATGTATTAGCCCGTGTATTTCCCCCTTTCTATGAAGGAATAAATGAAAAGTTTGCAAATGTTTTCTTCTGGTTTCCATATGCATTTCTTCTGTGTGCATGTTCGTTGTTGCCTTCCACTCTCCTCATGGTTTTCTACCGTCGGCTTCTAAGCGTGATAGACTCTCTCAGGTGCTTCTCTCCCACCAGCCATTCCTCCTTCATAGGATGGCCTGGTGGCTTCCTCCCTTTTTCTCTGCTTGTGCTCCACTCCGTGAGACTAGCAGCCCCCCCCTGTTGGATCCTTTAACCGGCAAGTTCCTCTCCTATGGCCTTAATCGGTGGAATCTTTCACTGCATTGGCAGCACTTCGCCTTGTAGAGCTGGCGTCCAAATCCTGGTGGACCTCCAAGCTCCATGGGTTATGTGCCGTATGTGAACTCTAAAGGCTGCAGGCTTTAACCCCCCTCCTTTCGGTCGGTTTACATCATGCTCCGACGTGATCATCTCAGGTGTTGCCGCTTCCGTGCGCACCTCCACTTTTTTGGGGGCCGTCACTCCTTGTGGATGCGCACCCGCGTTACCCCCCAACCATCTTGGGTCCGGGGGAGATGCTGCCGAAATTCTGCAAGAATTGCAAGAAAAAAAAAGAAATAAAGAATCACACAATTTTAACTCTCAAGACATGGGTAAATAAAAAATGGGTGCATGAACAAACGATCGTAGGACTGCCAAGGCCGCTGCCACCTTTTTCTAAATAGAAGGATAGCTAAATCATGCACACGTTCAAGGGGCACCTGGGGACTGATGCAAAGGTGGCTTTCCTTAATATAGTGGAAGAAACATTGCAAAAATGATGACCATTACAAAAGGAAAATTTTTGTCATAAAGGCCCTTCGTTAGATGGCCAGAGATGTCTCACATTACTACAAAGGTGATTTTTTAGATGAGTTGCCAGGGCACATTGATTTCACTGTGCCATTGTGCCAAAGCCCTAAACAGATAATCTCTTGGACTCCACAGACTTGAAAGATAGAGTGAAGACCAAATTCCTTCTCAATATCTTGTCAATCCGTTGGACAGAAGGTGCTTATGCTCAGCCCGCTCATTCTCCTACTTGGGTTTTTGGAGAAACCAATTATCTGGGTTAGGGGGGTTGGCGCTCTAGAAAGAAGACTTTCATGATTTCTAGTGACACAAATACTGAGCAGAAGGAATTGGCAATGCTGCAACGCAACAACCCATCTGAAGTTAAGGTTCTATTTGGTTCAATTAAGGCTTGTGAAAAAAGAGCACAGCATACTGTTCTGGGAACAAAAATATATCTTTCGATGTAGCATATCAGTTATCATCAAAATATGACCATTGAAGATGGCAGCACTTGTGGTGCATATTCAGAAGAATTCGAGAAGATATAAGGCTAAGAAGGCATGTCAGTGGCTATGGGTATTAGCCCTACTCTTGCAAATATGTTTGAGGGGAATGGCTGCACGTAGTGAATTCAGATTTAGAAGGTAGATTACAGTTGCAACCCCATTATAGGCTAAATGGCATGGTTTGCATCGCCGTAGCTTTTTTGGTATCCCATGATGATGGAGAACAACACATTTTGTGCATCATTGCCAATCATAGATCAGAACCCCATGTCTTTAAATGAAGCATCATCACAACCATTTTCAGGTTCAGTTATTCAGTCAAATGCATCAGAAGATAACAGTCCGAGGCATAAAATAGCTACCTATGCTTTGCTTTCGACTTTGCAGGAAAAAGCCACTAGCAACCTTCATGTAAGCTGCCAGTATAGAATAGCAAAGTCAGAGATGCCACTCTCAAGGAATATGCATCTCGTTTTTGGTACTTCTGGTAACACTGGCATGGAAGAGCACATTATAGAAAATCCATTATATGCTTCATTTGCCAATCTTTTGTCTGGAAGCACCAGTCTTCAAGAAAATATTATTAGTGCAGCCACTCCATCTATCTCAGTATTTCCATCGGACGAGGTTGGGTCAGTTGTTTCCTGTAATAGCTGCAACACATTAAATTCTTCACTTTCAGCATAAATAAATTATGCAGATGGTGCCGAATATGATGCGAATTTTTTTAGGCCCCAGGAGACATTCGAATATGTGTGGCCAAAACTTCAGGGCCAATTGTGACGAAATGATGGTGAAACAGGGAATTCCTGGTAGAAAGATGGTCACCGTTCGCCCATCGTACCATGTTGTACCTGGATCCGATGGTGCATGGATTTCAAATAGGTCCATCTTGAATTCGAGTGAGACATACACATTCTCTGTGTCTAATAATGAACATGCATTAACTCTTGGTTATAAGCACCCTTCTATCATGAGTATAGCTAGAATTCCTGACCAGATCTCAGAAATAAGTTGCTCTGGTGTAACTCAAGTTACACATGAAGATAGATATACTGATGCCATAGAATTGCAAGCATATTCTCACATTCTTTGGAATTCAGCAAATGATGCAGGCCTCGAAATGGGACTGGGACGAAGAGGACACTTTCCTAGGAATGAGGATCTTTCTTTGCATTGGGGTTCTTATGGATCTATTCACTTCTCTCATATGCTGTTGGGATCCAGGTACATGCACGTGGCACAGCAGGCACTTGCTGAAGTTGCTACCTATGCATCAGGAAATCTAAATGAGCTGGGAGGTTCGTTGGTTTAGATTGGGAAGGAGACAATGACGTCATTTTTTTTAGTTGCTCTAGTGAAGAAGGAACTTCATCAATGAGTTCAGAAGAATTTCTGCATTCTTCTAGAGAAATTCAGTCTAGAGTAGACTGCTTTCTTTGATGTTCTGGATGAATAATTGTGCTATGCATTTGAAAGGTTGCGACAGAGGACTTGTAGTTCTCCAAGGGCCGCTTTGATATCAAATAGGTTGGAAGGCCAACAACCTTGCGGTTGGCCTTGTTTATTCTCCTTATTAATGGAACATGGGCTATTTGTCATTTCTAGTTTGGGAAGCTCCCTGTACCCCCTTGCCACTGGACTAGTTGTATGTCTTGGCAGCGACACAGAAGATCAAGGAAGCAACTCACTAGGAAGTTGATGTTCAGATCTGAAATATTTGCGGTTGGGATGGATATGCCTGCAAGGATGGCTGTCAGCGCCTCTCTTAGCAAAAGAAAGGAGTCAGGGCACTCACTTTTAAGTTCAAATGAATTTCATCATATGGCCAACGATGTTTGGGAATTTTACCCTTCTGATCCTCGTTCGAGTGATGGGATACAATTTGATGCAGCTTCAGATATGAATGAGATGCAGCGCTCTGAAAGAGATTGTGCTGAGCAGGTCAGCAGACATGACTGTGGAATAGAGCATTTTATGCTCAGGCACTGTGATCCAGGAGTGCTTGATAAAATGCAGGCAGGATATCAAACTGATGGTGACTTCACATTATATCAGCAACAGCATCCGCAGCTAGCAACATCAACCCCAAAGGCACCACCAACAAAACAAAAGAAGGATTGCCAACTTTGTAAATAGTCTACAAGACCTTCTGCTGTTCGATATGAACCATGGTTTGGTTCATGGTATATTGAGGAGGAAATTCCACTATCATTTTGAGACCTATAGAAAGATTCCCCCCAGAAATCGTTCCGTCGCTGCATTTACCTCCAAAGAATGAGTTCATTCCTTGCAACTTTTCTCTCCATAGATCTAACTTGTCGGGGAATATGACAAATGCATCACATCCAAAGTGCATAATGGATCAGCCATTTCTGAAGCTTTGGTACAAGCTTGACTTGACTTTCAATGTGCCTCCTATAAACACATATTTCTTGATATCTATCAAGGGAGCATACAACAATGTACTCAATTGCATTCTGACAAAACTATTTGTAGATCTTTTGAAAGATGAACTGAATTAGATTTTTATATCAGGTTGGCGTGGCAAATTGGAAACGTCATTAACAATTGTTGGGGACAAGCTTGAGCTGAAGCTCTATGGTTTCAATGACAAATTATCAGCTCTACTACTGATGATTTTGACTTTGTCCAGGTCATTTTATCTCAAGGTAGACCGTCTCATGGTAATGAGAGAAGATATGGGGAGGGTATTAAAGAACACAAAATATGAAACCTTTGAATCATTCTTCATATTTAAGGCTACAAGTCCTTCGTGGGACATTTTGGGATGTCAATGACAGGCTCTCCTTCCTTAGTAGCATCTCTCTTACATATTTAAAGGCTTATATTCCTCAGCTGCTTTCTTTGTTGTACATTGAGGGGCTCTGCCATGGCAATCTATCAGAAGATGAGGCAGTCAATATAGCAAACATCTTTACCAATACTATTCTGCACAACCATTGTCAGTTGAACTGAGGCATCAAGAGTTTGGTTGAGCTATATTTTCAAGTTGGGCAGGACAAAAATGGGAAGGAGAGCTCCATGTGCTCATCTCAGATCTCTCTCCAACCTGACCCTTGCATCTCAACGGTCTCTGCATTATATTCCGCGTGCATGTTGCGCAAACCCAACCTACATAGCCTGTTGTGAGGCATTGGCACGGGCTGTTGGACCAAGAACAGGTCGACCTACCCTTGGTCCAGGTCGACCTGCCAATGGCCAGCAAGCCTCGTTGGTCTGCTGGATTTCCACTGGCAGCAGGGCCGCCTCCTCCCAGTGCTGTTGCATTTTCATACCCACATTCATGCCTGGCTATGCATATAGAACCAGGGGAAGACAATGCAAGTCAATCCAATAAACATGATTAAAACAAGAGAACATCATATGCATTTAAGCATGTTGCGTGTCGTTGCCCAGCAGGAGGTGTCTATCTGCCCATGTGCCTCACTGGCCTGCTGAATTTTCATTGGCTGTAGAACCTCCCCCCCATCCTGCTGCGTTCTCATATTTGCACACATGCACGCCTTGCATACACAAGGAAAAGGGACCTAGTAAACAAATCAAACCAACAAACAAAGTCGAAAATAGGGGAAACAAAACATAAAACAAGTAATAGAAATAAATAATAGTAATAAAAAGGGGGGGGGCATGATAATGCAATCAGAAATATGATAAAAAAAAGAGAAGCAAAACACGTGAATGGAATAAAATCTACACTTGAACGGAACTAAAGCTAATAATATAAAAATGCAAAACATGCATGCCTTTGCCCTGGACACGGGAACATATGTAGCACCTCGGTAAATCGGGCTTGTGTCTTGGGAGTTTCTCCAATATGGCCATGACCCAATATCGCCTCGAGCCAACAGCTTACTAAAACTGCTCCTTTTCCGTTGGAATCTAATCATAGACTCTCATCAAAATTGCCGCATACGCGACGGACATTTGCATGGGTTTATTTTCGTTTTCACCGCGCTTTCAATATGGACTTCCGTCCGAATAGGAAATGGTCCATGAGTGACCAATATGATTCGAGCACTTACACCCTAACGTGGCTCTTCTAATGTGATTCAAGATTCTTATTGTCTTATTTCATTAGCATAATTTTTCAGGCTTTAGGGCCCTTATTCCTGGCATTTAATCAAGGGTTTTTTCCTCTGCGAGGATATGTAATTACCGTCATGGCCTTTACGGCACGACGGATTTTACTCCCGACATGAATTCCACTTTTATCTGATCGGTCAGACGGTGCGCACCAATGGCTTCCTTGAAGCCTGAATCAATCGTCACTTTGTGACTGGCACGCCCACGCACTAAATAGACAAATAAGCACACATAATAAACCAACAAAAGAACAAACAAATAGACATGTCGAAAAGTGCGTCCATAGAGATTCACTGAGGATAACCTGGGGTGAAGTTGTTTACCCTGGAAAATCCTGGTACATCTTATTTTCCATATATTCTAAAAATTGCAACACAGAGAATAAAGTGAGAAGGATCTTTAGTGTGACGACCCAGGAGATCCGGATACCGATAACCCGATATCATCGATTTACAGATACCAAGAGCTCGGGGAAACCACCCAAGAGGCTGATGAGGCCCCGTAAGGGTTAGTGAGTGTTTGTCGAGGTGATGCATAATGAATAGAAATTACACGCGGAATATTAAATAAAGCATTCATTTGAACTTAAAACGGAAGCAATTACATATATATAACAGAGTGGTAAATTTATACAAGTAGTCTAGATTCATATATCACAAGTCCCACACTGTACAATGGTCCAAAAATAAATAACTACATGGGATGTAGCCCGGCGAAAAGAGGAAAAAGGACAGACTGACCACTGACCGACCACTGACAGCCCACGGCTGGCTCTAAGGTTTTTCGCCAAAAACACGAGAGAATCCTACAGCCGGTTGCTCCGCCTCACCTGTAAAAGGAAGGGGTGAGTCTCATAGCAGAGACTTAGTAGGGTTCACAGAAATCCCTAACTCGTAACTAACTAAAGGAAGGCAGTAAAGCATGCATTGATATAAAAAATGGTAATTTAATAAAGCTATAAAACTAACTAAATAGTTCATGAACAGCTAACTAGCATGCCAATTCGAATTTAAATGCAAGTGCTCGAAATCTACCAATAGACAATAACTCAATCATTTTTAAGTGACTAAAGAGAGAAGAAGAGGAGATCCACCAGAAGAAGAAACCAGATGCATCCACTGACGGCTTACACTGCGTCTCAAGCATCTACGCAAGCCTGATCATAGCATGCGAGACGCGTAACAGTACCAGAACAAGTAATTAGTCAGAGCAACACTCATCAGTGTCAGTCCAAATCTCTGACTACGTGTGCACACACCGGCTCGTGCCTAGAGCCAGGCCTCTAGCTAGTATTCCCCTCCGTAGGATGCTACGGTTGGACTGGGGCCTACGGAACTAGCTTAAAAATCGTGAAACTGGGATACCCCACCACCTCTCCCGGGTGGGATCAACACTAAAAGTCATCGGGCTACGACTAGTGGTTCCATCACTAGGAAAGAGAATAAAGTTCTATTGGGATCTAAGAACATGTCACAATTTATAATAATGATTAATTAAACATGGCAAATATGATGGACTAAAAGCATAATTAACTGAATATGCTAAGATGGCCATTATTCAATAATTCAACGCATAAATAATTCAATATGCTAAAACAATTATTCCATAACCAATTGCCTAAATTATTGAATATGCTGAAATGGCAATTATTTCATAATTAAATGCATGAATAGTTGACTATATTAAGGGTCGGAATTGGTCGAGGTTAAACGATTGAAAGAAAACTGCCCCAGTCGATAAAACGACTTAAACATGGCGGAGATGCTATATTAAACGAATGATTTAACAAACATGCATAGTAACAGAACAAGCGGTCGAACAACGAACCGCCGCGTGTTGTAGAACGGACTAGCTGTGAGATTTCTACCGCCATTCAAATTCAATTTATTTACGCGGTCTAATCGTCAGCCGCTCGGTTCAATAAACAGGTTTATAGCGAACCGTTATAAAGGCTAAAATAAGGTAAATACAGTCCTTACCGGAGAACCGGATCCATTCCCGGTCGATTCAAATTGACGGGAGTTATTATTTTAACATGTTCCCTGCCAATCCATTTTTAACCTGTTCCCTGTCAATCCTTCATCTCAATATAACAATTTATAATCTATGAACTCAGCGACGATGGGCATGCTATTAAAACATAAAGACGATGGGCATGCTTTGAAAACATAAAGACGATGGACATGCTTTGAAAACATAAAGACGATGGACATACTGTTAAAACATAACGACGATGGGTATGCTATTAAAACATAAAGACGATGGGCATGCTATTAGAGCAGTTTAACGAGTTAGGACTATGATCCCCCTACCTTAAACGTGCCGAAATGTTCGATCCGACCGCGAACAAGTCGAGGAACGCACCGCTGTCCGCTTCTCTCGGTCGTCTCTCCACTCCACGGTTCATCCCGAGTGGATGCCTCCGCGTCCCTCACGTCGCGGAGGAAGTCCCCGCCAGTCCTAGCACGAGAGGAAGGCCGATTAGCCGCGAGGGCACCGTGAGAGAGGGAGAGAGGAGCGCCCGATGTCGCCATGGGGTTGCACCTCCGCATAGGGATCGGAGCCGATGAGGATGCCACCGCGGTCTCTACCTCCGCAGCTTGCCGGCGGGACCGTCGGACCTCCACCGGGGCCGTCCGATCACCGCGCCCGCGAAGAGGAGGAAAAGGGGCGAGAGGGGTCACCGATCACGGTGGCCCACCCCCGCAGGCCCGCCGGCGTGGTCGCCGGAGCCCGCCGCCGTGGCCGGGGTCACCGCGTGCCGGGGTGCTGACCGGGGAAGGGTGGTGGCCGCCGTCTGCGGCGGTCGCGCCGTCCACCTGCGGGAGCCCTGTGCGCCTACGGGTTCTTGCCTGCGTTCGGGTGAAAAACAGAAAAAAGGGGGAGGGGGAGAAGAATTGGGAAAGTGGGAGAGAGAGGGGGGCATCGAATGGGTTAAAAAGTTAAAATAATATTAATTTTTTAACCCCTATTTACATTCTAGACCCTCAAAGAATTGAAATTGTGTAAATGCCCACTAAAAGGACGGGTCTCACAGTCCCTCCCTCCTAATAAAAATTTCATCCTCGAAATTTAAAAGGAAGAACAAGGAGCAAACTGAAAGAATTATACCTCATTCAAACAAGAAAGAAAATTACTGACGCATTTCGTCCTCACGTTCCCATGTCGCTTCATTGCCAGAGTGACGTTGCCAGACAACCTTAACCAGAAGAATTACTTTATTTCTCAATCGATGCTCACGACGATCTTCAATTCTGATCAGATATTCTGGTGTAGATAAATCTGCGATCACTTCAGGCCAAACTGAATCATCGAGGACGTGAGATGCATCAGAGATATACTTCCTCAGCTGGGACACATGAAAAATATCGTGGATTACTTGCATCACCGCTGGCAATTGAAGACGATAAGCCACTTGGCCCACACGTTCCAAAATAGGAAATGGACCAATATAACGAGGACTGAGCTTTCCACGCTTCCTAAACCTCATAACGCCTTTCATCAAAGATATTTTTACAAACACCATATCTCCAGGCTCAAATTGCAATGGTCGCCTGCGCTGATCTGCATAGCTTTTCTGTCGACTCTGAGCTGTCAACATTTTCTGCCTGATCAAGCGAACCACATCAGCACATTGTTGAACCATATCAGGTCATGTCAATAATCTGTCACCGGCCTCAAACCAGTTTAAAGGTGTAAGACAAGGACGTCCATATAAAGCTTCATACGGTGCAATGCCAATGCTGGAGTGATAACTATTATTATAAGTAAATTCCACAAGTGGTAAATGCTGACTCCACGAACCCTGGAAATCTAGACAACACGATCTCAGCATATCTTCTAAAGTCTGAATAGTCCTTTTTGACTGACCATCTGACTACGGATGATAAGCTGAACTAAAGGCTAACTCTGTGCCCAACGCTTTTTGAAAACTGCGCCAGAAGTCAGAAGTAAACCGTGGGTCGTGATCTGACACAATTGATATTGGAATTCCATGCAATGGCACAATCTTTTGAACATAAAGCTCGGCCAATTTCTGAACACTCCAGGTAACTTTAATTGGCAATAATCTTGCTATTTTTGTTAACTGATCAACTAATAGCCAGATTCCATCGAAGCCTTGTAAAGTCCGGGTAAACCCACAACAAAATCTGTCGTGACATGATCCCATTTCCACATCAGAATTTCTAGAGGCTGAAGCATCCCTCCAGGTTTTTGGTGCTCGGTTTTAACCTGTTGGCATGTCAAACATTTAGACACAAATGCAGCTACATCCTTTTTCATTCCTGGCCACCAGAATTACCTTTTCAGATTTTGATATATCTTGGTAGTGCCGGGGTGAATAGCGTAACGGGATCCATGTGCTTCACGCAAGATGGTATTTCTCAACTCATCAACAGCTGGAACTAACAGCCTGTCATGGAAGCTGACAACTAAGTCATCATCAAATTCAACATCATGCATCATTATAACGCGGGACAAATTAGAATCTGCCTGCTGAGCTTCCTTTATCTGTTGATAAATAGTTGGAGTCATTACAAGACTAGCACACACAGCTACCGTCGAATCAGAAGGAATGTCCACGCTGAAAGTTTTACTAGGAAATTGTTCCCACAATTTCCATTCATGAACAAGCAAATGACTAATTTACACTTTCCTGCTCAGAGCATCAGCCACAACATTCATTTTTCCTGGCTGATAGGAGAGAGTGAAATCATAATCTTTCATATATTCCATCCATCTGCGCTGTCGGAGGTTCAAATCTTTTTGAGAAAACACATACTGCAAGCTTTGATGATCGGTAAAGATCTCAAATTTCTCGCCATACAAGTAGTGTCTCTAGATTTTCAGTGCAAAGATCACCACTGCAAGCTCTAAATCATGAGTCGGATAATTCTCTTCATGATGTTTTAATTGTCGAGATGCATAAGCTATGGCTTTACCATGTTGCATAAGCACTGCACCCAAACCTACTCGAGAAGCATCCGTGCAAACCACGAATCCACCCGAGCTAGAAGGTAATACTAGCACTGGAGAAGAAGTGAGAAGCCTTTTCAACTCATTAAGGCTCTGCTCGCATTGATCTGACCAGACAAAAGGCATATCTTTCCGTGTCAGTCTAGTCCTCGGTGCGGCAATCCGTGCAAAGTCTTGAATGAATCTTCGATAATAGCCAGCAAGACCCAGAAAACTTCTGATCTCTGTCACAGTCCTTGGTCTCTGCCATTGAAGAATAGCTTCAATCTTTGTCGGATCAACTGCAACTCCGTCACCAGAAATCACATGGCCGAGAAAATGAACTTCCCGAAGCCAAAACTCACATTTACTGAATTTTGCATATAGCTCGTGATCTCGCAGAGTTTGCAATACAATCCTGAGATGATGAACATGTTCTTCTTCAGAAGCCGAATAAACCAGAATATCATCGACAAAGATCACTACAAATTGATCAAGGTATGGACTGAACACACGCTGCATCAGGTCCATAAAAGCTACTGGAGCATTGGTTAGCCCGAACGGCATAACCAAAAACTCATAATGACCATAACGCATGCTAAAAGTAGTCTTGTCCACGTCAGATTCTCGAATCCGTAATTAAAAATAGCCAGATCGAAGATTGATTCGTGAAAAGACAGTAGCAGACTGTAATTGATCAAACAAATAATCAATCCTGGGTAGAGGATATTTGTTCTTGATAGTCGCCTGATTTAAATACCTGTAATCAATACATAACCTCAGGCTTCCATCTTTCTTTTTCACAAATAAAACTGGAGCACTCCATGGAGAAAAGCTGGGACGAATATAGCCTTTTTCCAACAATTCTACCAATTGTGCCCTCAGTTCCTTCAATTCAGCTGGAGCCATGCGGTATGGCGCCTTTGCCAAAGGTGCCGTACCTGGAATTAACTCAATCACCATTTCTATTTCTCGCTGAGGTGGTAAGCCTGGTAACTCATTAGGAAATACATCAGGAAATTCACAGACCACAGGAATGGCATTGATATCCTGCTGTGGTGCCTCAACAGCAACCACAGAAGCTAAGAATCCCTAACAACCTGCATTAAGCAATCTACAGGCTCGAATAGCAGAAATAAGCAAGCGAGAAGAACGAGATCGAATAACTTGAAAATAGAATACTAGTTTTTCATGTGGCTAAAAATAGATTTTCTTTGATCTACAATCAACCACGGCTCCATATTTCTCTAACCAATCTATGCCCATGAAAATATCATAATCAACCAGCTACAACACATACAATCTAGCCGGCAACTGATGATTACCAATCATAATAGGCGACTCTTCCAGACAAAGAGGAGTGAACATGAAGTCCCCAGAAGGTAGTTCCACAAGCAACTCACAAGTAATTTCAGAAGTCGGCTCCTCAATACAGGCAATGAAGTTTTCAGAAATAAATGAATGAGAAGCGCCTGAATCAAATAAGACACGAGTTGCATGTTCATAAATCATAATCGTACCTTCAACAAGATAAGACGCCACAACTTCAGCACGGGTTATGTGAGAAACCTTTCCCTTCTGCTTTCTACCCGCTGTAGTAGACTGCTGGGAAGAAGACACTGAAGCTTGAGGATAATATTGTTGTGCCTGAGGTGGTGGAGGAGGTCTGAACTGAGATGGCTGCGGTTGAGGAAACTGCACTGGCTTCGGTCTTTGCGGACAATCTCAAACCACGTGCCCCGATTGATCACATCGGGAACAAACCACCGGCATTGAACATGGCTTGCCTGGGTGGCTCCCACCGCATCTTGCACACTGCCTCGGCTGACTTGCCACTGAACCTTGGCGCTGTTGAAAAGAAGGTGCCAATTGCTGCTGAACGGTCCCCGAAGATGCCTGACTGCCATACCACTTCTTAAACTTCTTGAATTTCTTGAACTTAGGCTTAGTAACAGGAATGCCACTGGCAGTAGGAATAGTAGATGGGACCCCTGTAGCAGATGGTTGACTGAACTGTTGACACTACACACCTGGTTGGATTGACGCCATTTGAGTATGCCCTCGGGATCTAGCCATATCAAGCTCTAAAGCCGCAGCTGCCTGATACGCTGCATCCATCTCTGCCACTCTGGTCGCTATCAAAGGCTGCCTCAACTCTGGTTTTAATCCACGCAGAAATTTCTCAGTCTTTAAGTTTTCATCAGCAAGAATGTGGGGTGCATACCGACCCAATTCCATGAACTTTCTCCGATATTCTAGCACAGTCATATCGCCTTGAGCTAGTTCCATAAATTGGTGCATTTTATCCATACTGAGATAAGCTGGGTTGGAGGTGTGCTCAAAGGCTGTGGCAAACTTCATCCACGTAATTTGACGAAGAGGACGGGATCTGAAAGCGACCTCCCACTCCGTGGTCCACCACGTGAGTGCTGCTCCTTGGAGTTGAAAAGTAGCCATCATGACTTTTTCGTCCTCCGTGCACTCCATGGAACGGAATACATGTTAAGTTGCATCTATCCACACTCTGGCTGCTTTCGGATCTGCGTGTCCTTCATAAGTCGGTGGGTGGAACAGAAAAAATTCTTTTAAAGCTCTGCCACGACCATCTGAAGGCAAATCAGCTTGGGGAGCAGGATCAGCTTTGATTGGAGCTGGCACATTAGCCAGAGCCGAAGGAGGAGTGCCACGTCCTACCCTCATGAAGCGTGCCCTTCTACGAGGCTGCATTTTGATCTAAAAGAAAACACAAAATAACAGAAGATGCATCAGTAATCACCAAAAACATCCTAAGCCAGCAGTAGACTCACATGGACTTTTTCTGGACTAATGTAATTTCAATTCCTTATACAATTCCTCAACACCGCTATGATACCAACTGTGACAACCTAGGAGATCCGGATACCGATAACCCGATATCATCGATTTACCGATACCAAGAGCTCGGAGAAGCCACCCAAGAGGCTGATGAGGCCCCGTAAGGGTTAGTGAGTGTTTATCGAGGGGATGCATAATGAATAGAAATTACACGCGCAATATTAAATAAAGCATTCATTTGAACTTAAAATGGAAGCAATTACATATATATAACCGAGTGATAAATTTATACAAGTAGTCCAGATTCGTATATCACAAGTCCCACACTGTACAATGGTCCAAAAATAAATAACTACAGGGGACATAGCCCGGCCAAAAGAGGAAAAAGGATAGACTGACCACTAGCCGACCACTGACAGCCCACGGCTGGCTCTAAGGTTTTTCACCAAAAACACGAGAGAATCCTGCAGGCGGTTGCTCCGCCTCACCTATAAAAGGAAGGGGTGAGTCTCACAGCAGAGACTCAGTAGGGTTCACATAAATCCCTAACTTGCAACTAGCTAAAGAAGGAAGTAAAGCATGCATTGACATAAATAAATGGCAATTTAATAAAGCTGTAAAACTAACTAAATAGTTCATGAACAGCTAACTAGCATGCCAATTCGAATTTAAATGCAAGTGCTCGAAATTTAGCTCAAAATCTACCAATAGACAATAACTCAATCATTTCCAAGTGACTAAAGAGAGAAGGAGAGGATATCCACTAGAAGAAGAAATCAGATGCATCCACTGACGGCTTACACTGCATCTCAAGCATCTACGCAAGCCTGATCATAGCATGCGAGACGCGTAACAGTACCAGAACAAGTAATTAGTTAGAGAAACACTCGTCAGTGTCAGTCAAAGTCTCTGACCACGTGCGCACACACCGGCTCGTGCCTAGAGCCAAGCCTCTAGCTAGTATTCCCCTCCGTAGGACGCTACGGTTGGACTGGGGCCCACAGAACTAGCTTAAAAACCGTGAAACTGGGATACCCGCCACCTCTCCCGGGTGGGATCAACACTAAAAGTCGTCGGGCTACGACTGGTGGTTCCATCACTAGGAAAAAGAATAAAGCTCTATTGGGATCTAAGAACATGTCACAATTTATAATAATGATCAAACATGGCAAATATGAAGGACTAAAAGCATGATTAACTGAATATGCTAAGATGGGCATTATTCAATAATTCAACGCATAAATAATTGAATATGCTAAAACAATTATTTCATAACCAATTGACTAAATTATTGAATATGCTGAAATGGCAATTATTTCATAATTAAATGCATGAATAATTGACTATATTAAGGGTCGGAATTCGTCGGGGTTAAACGGTTGAAAGAAAATCGTCCCAGTCAATAAAATGACTTAAACATGGCGGAGATGTTATATTAAACGTAGGATTTAACGAACACGCATAGTAGTAGAACAAGCGGTCGAACAACGAACCGCCGTGTGTTGTAGAACAGACTAGCCGTGAGATTTCTATTGCCATTCAAATTCAATTTATTTACGCGGTCTAATCGTCTGCCGCTCGGTTCAATAAAAAGGTTTACAGTGAACCGTTATAAAGGCTAAAATAAGGTAAACACAGTCCTTACCGGAGAACCGGATCCATTCCCAGCCGATTCAAATTGACGGAAGTTATTGTTTTAACATGTTCCCTGCCAATCCATTTTTAACATGTTCCCTGTCAATTCTTTCATCTCAATATAACAATTTATAATCTATGAACTCACCGACGATGGGCATGCTATTAAAACATAAAGACGATGGGCATACTTTAAAAACATAAAGACGATGGGCATGCTGTTAAAAGATAACGACGATGGGCATGCTATGAAAACATAAAGATGATGGGCATGTTATTAGAGCAGTTTAACAGGTTAGGGCTACGATCCACCTTCCTTAAACGTGCCGAAATGTTCGATCCGACCGCAAACAAGCCGAGGGACACGCCGCGGTATGCCTCTCCCGGTTGTCTCTCCACTCCACGGTTTATCCCGGGTGGATGCCTCCGCGTCCCTCGCGTCACTGAGGAAGTCCCCGCCAGTCCTAGCACGAGAGGAAGGCCGATTAGCCGCGAGGACGCCGTGAGAGAGGGAGAGAGGAGCGGCCGATGTCACCGTGGGGTTACACCTCCACGCCGGGATCGAAGTCGACGAGGATGCCGCCACGGTCTCCACCTCCGCAGCTTGCCGGAGAGGCCGCCGGACCTCCACCGTGGCCGTCTGATCACCGCGCCCGCGAAGAGGAGGAAAAGGGGCGAGAGGGGTCACCGATCGCGGTGGCCCACCCCCGCAGGCCCGCCGGCGTAATCACCGGAGCCCGCCGCCGTGGCCGGGGTCGCCGCGCACCGAGGTGCTGACCGGGGAAGGGGGGTGGCCGCCGTCCGCGACGGTCGCGCCGTCCACCCGCGGGAGCCCTGTGCGCCTACGGGTTCTTGACTACGTTCGGGTGAAAAAGAGAAAAAAGGGGGAGGGGAGAAGAATTGGGAAAGTGGGAGAGAGAGGGGGCCATCGAATGGGTTAAAAAGTTAAAATATTATTTTTTTTTGATTTTTAACCCCTATTTGCATTCTAGATCCTCAAAAAAGTGAAATTGTGTAAATGCCCACTAAAAGGACAGGTCTCACATTTAGTGTTCATTGTGATATGAGGTTTTAACCAACTCACAAACCTATTAACAAAGTTAAGATCCTCCTTGTTTGACTTGTAGCCTAGAGGTGAGGCTAGCCAAGTAGCTCTAGCTGGCTCACATTCGAACAAGATATGGTTGGCAGTTTCTATACTATATGAACAAATTAATATCACAGTACGGGTTAGAGATTGTCCTCTCTGTAATTGATTCATTGGTGGGTAATGCATTGGATAATATCTTCCAAAGAAATAATTGAACTAAAGGAGGAGTTACCTTGCCAATGTTTGGGTTCTAGAGCAATCTTCACACCAAGTTATCTCGAGAGGTTGAAAGAGGAAGTACATGCTGCTTCAAAAGATCATAAGCTGAGATTATAGTTAGTTGTCCATTTTGTGTCCATTTCCATATTGGATTATCCTAAAAATTTCTTAATATTTCTTGTTGCACAATAGAAATGACTTTATTTGCAATATGCTTATCAATAGAAAGGACTTTCTGAAGTTTAAGTTTATGACTATTTTGGTATTATGTTCTATGTAAGTCTATCACTGGAGTTCTTTCTTATTTCATCATTACCCATGGTTCCCATTTCCCCAGTACTCTAAGGCTTTTGTTTATGATTACAATTCCTTTTTATAAGAATGAGCATTTGCATACCTCACCATGGATCTAAATCCCTTTTTATAAGAATGACAAGCGTTTAAAAATGAATTATTTTAAGATCAAAATAAATATTTTTATCATCAATTTTAAAATAAGTGTGCTATGTGAAACTGAATCCCCTTAGGGGACAACTCCTTTCTCTCTTTTCTTAGTTTATGATACTGCTAGTATAATTATTCCATCCAAACCAGAAGTAAAATTTACAAGATAACAAGTTAATTATAGCTGACAAGGTCTTACAAGATTTGCCAATTGGACAGAATTTTGATACATGCTAGAGATGATTGTAAAGACGTTTTGGTCTCTAAGTTGATTCTTACTATTGGGGTTGATTTTTTTTTTTGTAAATGGTATAACAAGGGACATTTTCTGAAGTACAGAGGAAGGTGGACACATTATGCAAATGATTTTGACCAATTTCTATTGAGCCAGGTACAATATAGTAGACACCTAATTAAGACATATATTTCTCATTTCTACTTTCTTGTTGCATTAGTTAGATATATCTTTCTATTTTCGATTTTTTCTAGCACATCTTAATATTTTACAACCCTAAGGCCACACTTACACTGCCAAATCTTTCATTTGGAAATAAATCAATATCATCTCTAACTATCTTATTGCAAGATGCGTATTAAGTAGGTCCTTCAACCCGCACTGTCTGCTTCTTGACAGCTAGTGCAGATCCTTCTTGGATAAAAGAGTCAAACAAATGTCACAGATGCATCTTCACTGTCATATGGTCTTTTCTGAAAGAAGAGATGGCCATTGACATATCATGAATCAGATTAGGATCGGCTGCAAGCACCTCCTCCTCATCCCTTGCTTCTTTTAAAGTGCTTTCCTTTGAGTGAAGGCAGCATAATAAGTTTTGGTACTGATTTTGTACATTCTGAGTAACAGAGTATCTGTTTCTACAAAGGTGTGCAGGATTGGATCGGGCTGGATCAGTCTGATCCGATCGGTTTTGGGTCAAACTGATTCGACCATGATCTTGCAATCCCGATCCTATTCATGAGATCTGCTGGATTGGTGGGCATCGATCAGGATCAGCCGATCCTGACTAGGATCATCTGTTCTTGGCCTATCCTTGAATTGCGGACCCCTTTTTTTAAAATTCCAAACTATTTTCTTCTTCTTTTGAATGGGAGTGAGCCTTTATGTTTTTAATTATTGTTCCTCGTCCTGGGTGAAAGAAACAGGATAGATTAGAACTTGAACTTACACTTGGCTGAAGTCTGAACTACATAGTAAAGATGTGAAAGGAATGAATATATCAAACATATTATACTGGCTAAAAATAAAGGGAAGAAAAGTGGGTCTTGTGCATCTATTTGCCTTTCTGCACACATCCAAGCCTCAAGTAGCTTTCTTAGATTTTATTAACTGTTGTTGTTACAATGTTTCCAATAAGATTGTTTGATATATGATCTCTTTGCTTCCATTTATTTATTTAGGAATTCTCACTTCAGCTACTGCTGCCTTGCCAATGTGGCACTATTCAGTAAAATGATTGCCCTTTCATAGAGCTTCTTCAATCTAACAGGAATATGATGGTCACAAAATACTTTAAATGTTTTCCATTTGAGGCAAGTAGCCATAATCTTGAGGACCACATCCTTATTTATATTTTTTGCACTTCAATTATCAAAATTTTCAAAATTTTCAAGATAACTCTTGATTTTGTGTCTGAATAGATTGCCCATTTGGAACACAAATAATTATTCAGATAATTTAAAACTTTCAAGAATATGGGAAACAAACTAGAAGTGGAGATGAGGGTGGTAAAGACTTTCCCAAATCGATTCCTAGATGGATTTTGAAGAGAAAAAAACTATTACTTCTGAATTGAATATTTATGCAATCAGATATTATAAAAACATTTGGACATGTAAAAATCATCGATAATCACCCTTTACTTCATATATCTATTAGATTAGATAAGCTGAATAAGGAAATTGTAAAAGTCATGAATGCACCTGCTTCCCTATGTCCACATGCATTATGCATAAAATCTAGCATCCAGACATTTAATTGCTTCTTCTATTTGTGGTCATTATTTAGACAAACATCAGCTAAATATCATTGGTCTAGGTCAGACCCACAAGAATAACCTAGAATATGTTTCTTGCACCTTCTCACATGGATATCATCATATTTGGCACATGCACTAAACCATGTAGCACTTGCTCACACTAGTATTTCACAATAACAACCATATGTTAAGTTGTCTTTTGCAAATAGACCTAACCACTAGAGCACACTAATATCTTATATGCCACAAACAATTGTAGTATGTGGAGCCATGTCAGTGCAAGTTTAGATATACCCTTCAATGTAAAGGTATCACATTGTAGAGGATTCTGAGGATCCTTGAGTTTGATGGTAGCATAAGGAAAACAAACTAGTACTCCCTACCTTTTGTTAGGCAGATTGAATGTTCCTTTAAAGAACTCTTTCCTGTAAGAACTGTTTGCACATAAAAAGGTACCACTCTCATTTGAATCACACAACATCTCAGCTCAAGTATGGTTGCCTTAAGAAAGTATCCAGGGCATATAGAAATTATGCTTATATATTCTCTTCTTTTCATATTTAATACTTTTTTTGGTACTAGCCACTTCCAAAGAAGAAAAGGTAATAGAGAGAATAATTGCAGAAATCAGTTTCTATCATTCTGGGATACGAATCCAAATATTTATTGCCACTTAAAGAATAATTAGTCATATACTTGATGGTAAAATAGCGATGAATTTACTAGTACTGATGGAGCACTAGATTTTTGAAGGCAATGTGCTACCAGCATTCCAACATTAATGTCAATCATGACGGAATGGGTGGAATGGAGTGATAGTAATCATGTAATTTTATCCAAATTTACTGCTAAACTAGATATTATTACTCACTATATAGTCACTGCTGGGAGACCATGTAACTGTATCATTAACAAGAGGAGAGGGAAATTGTGCATGCAAACTGGGAAGTCATTATCTTTTGTCTATTGTTTGAAAGAGTTCAGTCATACAGAGCAATATTTTATTTTGGCCATAAATTATTTGACATCTATGTTGCCTAAGCATGTATATTTTTTATATAACCACTTCAGAACAAACACATGTTGTTCCTATTTGTCAAGTTCCTGGTTGCAGTCCATTCCCTTTTCTGTTAGTTAATAATTTACACTATGGGCCTTATCTAGTCTATTATTTAAGAGCTTGTCTCTGAGGGACAGGTTGTCAACCATACTTAATGCATGGTGTAGCTATGCAGATGACATGGAATAACTAATTCTTATTGAAGTATGTTTAGTGAATTCGTCATTTTCTTTCTACTGCATTTAGGCCATAGTCTAGACTCAGTCTTACTCATAGAAAGGAGTCTAAAGTCAGCTGATATGATGTGATACAAGTAAACTTGAGACTGAAAGACATTTCAAGAAAGTAAAATTTCTATGGCCGGATGTTACATGAAGTCCTGCGATCAATGACACCCAAGAGGGGGATGAATTGGGTGTTTACAAATTTTAAAGAAACTTTTAGCTTTTTACAAAATATGTGATAAACATTAATTAGCAATTTGAAAACTATTTAACAAGATCTCTCAATCTCTCCATTCCCACACGAGCATGTAACGAATACAATCAAGCCACACAAATAACACACAATGCATAGCGATTTTTAAGGTGGTTCGGATGCAACGACGGCAATCCTACGTCCATCCCTCACCAAACTCGGTGAGGCTTCACTCGGGGATAAATCCCCAAACGGAGATGACGCTCCAACCACACACGTAGGACGACGCCTGCACACACACATGGGGACACGCCCCAACACACACACACACACGGAGACGAGGTCTCCGACACGATCCAACAAGCGGATCAACAAGACACACACACGATGCGATAAGTGCAACACTCCACACACACAAACACTAAGATCTAGATAAATCCAAACACACACGCAGATCTAAGAAGACCTACGCACATGCGAATCAAATACGACACACACATACACACGACCACGGATCCAACAACGATCCACACACACACAAGTTCTTACAGTTTCGGATGAAACACAAATATGAAACTCAAAACACAAGACACCAAAACAAATAAACCACAGTTTAGAATGCCCTTGATTTAGGCTCCCCCTGAGTGTATGATGCAGATCTTGCGTTGATTCCTTCTTCGCTTAAATGGCTTTGGATGGGTTGTGAGAACCTTGTTCTTTCACCCTTTGGCAATCTTCTTTTGATCTCTTGCTTGATTACTTCCTTCTTCCCTTCTTTCTCCTTAGACAGCTTCCCTTTGATCTTTCTTGAATGCTTCCTTAGATCACCTTGATAGCCTTGCTTGCTTCTAGCTTCCTTGGAGGTTGCTTGCTTCAGATCTAACCTTGAATCACCTTGGGTTGATGGCGAGATTTAAGGATGCAGATTTGATCTCCCTTGAGGGCTTGCTTGCTTCTACACTTGCTTGGAGATTGATGGCTTCAGATCTAACCTTGAATCCCTTGGAATGGATGAAGAACTCCAGCCCGAAGCATTGTTCACGGAGGTGCTACAGTACCCGTGAATCACCTCCTCTAGCCTCCCTTGATCTCTCTTGTTCCAATTGAAGCATTAAGGGTTTCCAACCCTTCTTGTGTAGGTTTTATAACCTTTGAATGGTCCTTGGACATCCTCCAGACCAGATCCACGTTTTATGGATGATTGGGTGTCATTAGGATTAAAGAAATACAAGGAGAATGGCTCTTCTCGAAGTGGAGAACAAAGTCAACTTTTGTTGGCTCGGGGGCTGGTGGTCGACCTGTGGAAGCTGGCGGTCAACCGCTACTGAGAAACCCTGTAGAAATTTGATCCCTGGAATTTCCAGTCGACCTTGGGCGGTCGACTGCTGCTGCCGGTCGACCTGGGGTGGTCGACCGCCAGTTCTGCAGTATGAGACTTTTCACGTTTGGCGATTCTGGTTGACCGGAATGACCTAGTCCTGCAAAGTTGAAGTGTTAGCCCAATGAAATACATCCAAATAACAATGACTTTAAGTAGATGTTTATTTCATACATTTGGGGGTTGGATTTCACTTGGTTTATGCCTTAGAAACATCAAGACCATTTGAGCATGTTACCATGATTGGAATGAGAAGCTAATGCATTTGAAGAGTGAGCTTGTAAGTTATCAAACCAAGTTATCATTGTGAACCTCAAATATCATGAATGAAGTTTAGAAATGAGAGTTATATGGAATACCCATGGTGAGATTGATGACTATGACAAGGTAAGAATCTTACCAATGGTGCTTGACAGTAAATGACATATACCACCTGTAATGAATTGTAGAGGGGCAGGGGGTGCTTATCCACACGTTTGGTTCACCAGGTTACTGCCATGAGTTTGATCCTCCATGCAAGGTAGTCAGGGTTAATGCCATGCTTGTTGACATTAAAGACGTTATGTAACCTCTTGTCTCTTGTAAAACCAACATATGCAACCAGCATAAACAACAAGATGAATGAACACAATCATCAAGAACATGTGTAATCAACCATAAGTTTAGTTATCATCACGTAATCGCACATTAAGTTTAGTTATCATCAAAACCATAACTCAACATTACATACAAGTTGTTGCATAGTCCCTATGGTTTTGATGATGTAAAACACTACGAGATGATGATGACATTTGTGTTGATGCTTCATTGGACTTAATGTCATCATAAGTCATAGTGCATTGATCATGTAGCATTGTTTTTATGCCTTGTTGAAGTTACATGTTGATGTATTTTTTATCTTATCATGATCTAATCATATATATATAAGTGTGTGTCTGAAACAAGGTTGGATAGCATAGACAAACATGATGAAGTTGATGAAGTCAAGCTAAATAGCAGCTTAAGCTCAAGGCCGTGGTGAAGGCTCAAGTGTAGATACAACAATCTATACAAGCAAACCTTCAGCACAGTCAGCAATACAAGATCAAGCCCTAAGCTAAGTTTGGCTCAAGTGTAGATACAACAATCTATACAAGCAAACCTTCAGCACAGTCAGCAATACAAGATCAAGCCCTAAGCTAAGTTTGGTCGACCGAACAGATCATTTCGGTCAACCAAAATCACCAGAAGAGAAATCGAGAGATTCAAGCATTCTGATTGTTATCAGGACATCGACGCAAGATTGACACTGCATCGACGCAGTGATGCTAAATCAGCTGACAACAATTCTGCATCGACGTATCAGAAAAGATGCATCAACGCAGCGAAAGACACATAATCAAATCTAAAGCACATGCCTCGGCGCATCAGTTCAGAACTTCAATTTGGAAGTCTGCAAAGTTGAAGCATCAAGAATTCTACCTCGACGCATCAAGATGTCCCATACGCGTTATTGGCAAGACAGGTCGATGTAGAAGTACAATCTATTACTTGGGCAGAGAAAGGTCGATGGAGTAGCTAATGCAAAAGGGCACCCGATTCCTTGCTGGGTCTGGTTGAGGCTGCCAAACTACATTTATGATGGTTGACTGAGTTATCTCTCTGAGCATATGTCTTGTTGTTCCATCAGGTCGATGCACCTGTAGTCTGTATGGTTTATCAGGTCGATGCACATATAGTGGGATTTTCCATCATGTCGATGCACATTGTAGTCAGGTCGATGCTACTGCGCAATAGTGAGCCAGCGATTGCATTATGAGGTCGATGCGATAAAGGATCTTGGGCTTATAAGGTCGATGCACCTTGTGCATTGTCTTGGAAATCAGCTCGATGCATAAATGTCTTGCATCGATGTTTTTAGAGTTTTTGGTAGCATCTCACTGGACAGGTCGACACATCTCAGTGGAACGTCGATGTTATAGAACATGGAGTGCAGGCTTGTGCATTAACAGGTCGATGCACTATGTATATACATCAATGCAACGTTTGTTTCTATGACTGCATAAGGTCTATCTATATGAGAAACAGGTCGATGCTTTATTGCAAGCTTGCTGCATCAGTTCATCTCGTTTGAAAGACAGGTCGATGCACTTTGTTTGTGCATCGATGCATTACAGAAATTCACGCAATTCATTCATATGATTTAGCTTGTCTTCATGATATGCTTAAATCTGCATTCTATGATCATTTATTTTGATATCTCAGTAGCTACATGAAAATGAAGTTAATGATGAATCTTCATATCTATTTTTGTCAGGAACATCAAAAGTGGAATTGCCAGAGTGACTAGGCAAATTGTTCAAACATCTAAACTGCAAAGTTCAGAACCAAACTGGCCAAGCCATCTTCACTCAAATCTCCTAAGTACGAAACACCCCTGCTATTGATTGAGCGTTCGAAAGGCAACTGTTCGATTTAAGTCCTCAGTAAAGGTCACGTGGTTCGAAAGATGAAGCAGCCTGGGACGTGATCCAAGGATGAATACCATAACAGCTGCCACGTGGAGGTCTCCAGCCTTTATTTGACACGTGAATTCTCGGATCAAGCACCTTCTCAAAACCATTTTGGTGGGAGCGTTCCCTCCACACGCCTTATCAAAATCTTGTGGGGTCCACAAGATTCATGCTCGAGGATTAAAAGGGATCATGCGTGCGCTAAAAGATAAGTGAGGCGAGAAAGAGATTCGAAGAAGTCGAGCAGACCGAAGAAGATGAAGAAGAAGAAGAAGAAAAGGAGTAGAGAGTCAGAGAGCAGTGTGCTGAGAGGAGAAAAGAAAGAGAGTCTGAGAGAAATGAAAGAGAAGTAAGAGAGGAGTGAGCCAGAGAGCCGTCGAGCTAAGAGGAGAAGAGTTAGAGAGGAGAGAGCAGAGAAGAGAGGAAAAACTGAGAGTGTAAGGGTAGTAGTAGAAGCTAGTGAAAGAGCAAGGAGGGAAAAATAGAGTATCGGAGAAGATAGTGTGAGTTGAAGAAGCGAGTAGTAAGAGAAGAGTTTTGAGAGAAGATCGTGAGAGAAGAAATTGAGTGAAGCTGGAGATCTTTTGAAGAGCTATTGTGCTCAGACTTCTGGATCAGATCCAGAGTCATCTGCTCAGTAGAGCTACATTGTCTTGAAATTCTGTCACTGTTTATTTTTTTCTTTTCATTTTCTCTTTGAATATTTCTTTAAGCTGTTAGGCAGCGGAGCAAGCTGTGTTGCTCAGTGGGCGGGGATTTGTTCCTCGAACAGCAAGCTGTGATTGCTCAGCGGGCGAGGATTGGGTCCTCGGACAGCAAGCTGTGAGTGCTCAGCAGTTTGTAGGGATTCGTCCCCGAAGCTGTGGATCATCAGTTAAACTGTGCATCAGCAGAAATCCTCACTCTAGTTTGAGTGAGGGGTGGACGTAGATCTACATATCAGATCGAACCACCTAAAAATCTGGTGTCCATTGTGGTTGATTGTGTGATTGTTTTGGTTTGTTTGTGTGCTCAAACTGTCTTATCATAATCGCTCTGCAACACGTTCATCGTTGCACTCGCTAAGTGTTCGAGTGTTGGCCAGAGTAATGCTTTAATTCCATTTGAGCCATCTTAGTTTTTAATTCCGTATAATTTTTAATAGTGAGATCTATTCACCCCCCCTCTAGATCTTGCTCTGCACCCTAACAATTGGTATCAGAGCGGTCTCTGATTCATCAGGTCCAACGATCTGCAGAGGATCCTGCTATTTTTAGGTGTAATTTTTGGCTGTGGATTATCGCTCTTAGTCTATTGCTTTGAATTGATTTTGATTTGTTTCAATGGCTCATCCACCGATTTTCAATGATTCTAATTTTGATTCTTGGCTTCGCAGAATGCGCAGCTTTGTTAGATCAATTGATCCTGATTTGTGCAAGTTGATTTCACATGATCCACACAAATTACCTAAAGATAAATCTAAGTGGAGTGAAGATCATAGATCTAAAGACATTGATAATTCTAGAGCATTTTAGTTAATGAAAGCCGCTATTGATGCTGATATATTTCCATGTTTCTCTGACTGCAGCACTGCCAAAGATATGTGGGATAAATGTGTGGCCATTCACAAGAAAAAGGAGGAACAAGAATGTTTGATGGCCAACCGAAGTGATCACAACAGTGATCTAAATGATGATTCATCATCTCAGGTAAATTCAGATGGTGAAGAGATTTCATTTGATGAGTTGTTTATCTTGCATGAAGAATTGTCTAAAAGATTTCAGAAAATAAAAAATAAAAATAAAAAATTGAAAAAGAAACTAAATATTGGCATGAACACGTGCTTAGAGATTGTGGATTTAAAAGCTTTGAAAAATGAAAATAATTGTCTGAGAAAACAATTGGAAGTTTGTGGAAGTATTAAGTCAGAATTGAATGAAGTGAAGGCTCAAAATGAAATTCACATAAAGCAGATTGAAGATAATGAAGAAGAATTCAAAAGGCTTCAAGAGGAAATTAATTTAGTATCTGAAAAATTGGAGGACATTAAAGTGGTTAACATGGAATTGCAGAAGAACCTTGAAAAGGCTAGAATTGAACAGAAACAAGGAGTCAATTCTATTGATCAGTCCTTAATTGATGAATTATTAATGCTAATCTAATAAAAGAGAATGAGAAGTTAAAGTAGTTGAACACTGCTATGTCAGAGAGACTACTTATCTTGGAGAAAGGGAAATTTGTTTGTACAGATGAACCTGAAAAACTTGAAAATCTGGAGAAACAAATTGAAGATTACAAATCTATAAATGAAGCTCTGAGAATTAAAATTGTTGAATTTGAAGAGGAGATCCTAAACTCAGAATTGCTGATTGCCTCTTTAGAAAATGAGATTCAGGACTTGAAAAACTCATTGTCAAAATTTGTAAGTGGCCAATAAAATTTGGACAAACTATTGAGAATAAAGGTCAGTTTCAGAAAAGAGGGGTTGGGCTACAATTCGGTTAATAAAAATTCTTTTGAAAATAAATTGAAGACACTTTTTGTCAAAGCATCAAATGTAGTCACCACCTCAATCGTTAAACAACCCGATGTCCAGAGAATTCAGAAATAAGTTGAAACAGTGATAAAAAATGATCACTTGCAGAATAAGCCAAGAAACCTTCATGCTAGAACTGTGCATGTTGTACACAAATTGAACACACACACACATGCACACAAGAAGGAAATATCATGTCATTACTATCATAAGATTGGTCATTTAATGCATGAGTGTAGATTGATGGAACAAGATGATCTAAATGCTTATACAATGCATGCTAGGAAATCTCATCTTAGAAATCATGCATTTCAGAAAAAGAAAATTCAATGTTTTTGTTGTGGCAAAATAGGCCACATTGCTACTCACTGTTGGCATGCCCAGGGAAGAAAATTCAATTCTAAACCTGTTAAATTCCCTATGAATAAAAATGCATGGGTCAAGAATAAAACTGTCTTAAATAGTAGTTCATTTGAATGTTTTGAGTGTGGGAAACCAGGTCACCGAGCCTCCAACTGCTGGTTGTCTAGTCATAAAAGACAAAATGTTCATGTTAAAAATAGAAACATTCATCTTCATACATATAAATTCCATGCTCATGCTAATATGCATAAAAAGAACAAAAAACCTTATACCCCATGTCATTATTGTGGTTAGATTGGGCATTCTATGACTGCTTGCCATTTAATGAAGTTTGATAATTTGAAGGCCCAAAGGTTGTGGAGAGCATCCTTCAGAGATGCTGCTAACACTTCAGGATCCAAGAAGACTTGGGTACCTAAAAATGAAAAATGAAGAATTATTTTGCCGGTGTGCCTTGGGACCAAGAAATAAAGAGGGGTTCAATAAGACAAGGCCCCCATGGTTGGTAAAACTCCATCTCTACATTTTACTTGTTTAGATATTTAACTCCTTTCAGATAGCTACATATCATGCTTTATCTGTCAGTGAAAATCCAGTGCATACATGTTTACATCTGCATGCATAACTTGCCTTGTCATGATTAAATTTGAAAAACTGCATTGCATTTAGTATGTACATTCATGTTTGATCTAAATGGTATATCAAATGGTATATTGCCAAAGGGCAGAAAAAGTCTGCCTAGAAGCTCTAACCATGTGTGAGGTGGTCTTTAGACCCAAGTCCTCCACCCTGTACCATGGATCAAAATTGCACATAGAGCAGTCTAAATGTTCATGGGCATAATTCAATGATTCTCTACATCGTCATCATGTCAGAATTGATGCATCAGTTCACTCAAATAGGGAGAGTAAAAGTCTCAATAGATTGGCATATTCCTCATGTATAGAGTGCATCTAGATAGGGAGAGTCATTACATTCACATGAGTGTTTTCATACACATAGTTGCTGAACATTCATCTGCATATGAGTTGAGTCAAAAAGGTCAAAAAGATTATCTGAAATGCATACATGTTCTGAGAGGGAGTTAGATTGAGCTTATATCCGGTGCATGTTAAATGTTTGCTCCACATTAAAATAAATTTGTCCTTGTTCATCTAAAAAATACTCTGTCTAAATTGAGTGAGTCGATGCATGATCTTGCTGCATCGACCTGGCAGTTCAAATCTTTCAAATCATACAACTCTGCTCTTCTGTGAAAAACTCATTCACCTACTGCATGTCTGCTACATCATTGGATGTCTGTGTTTGCTAGCTCTGGCACATATGGGGAGTATTGCATTTGTAGACCACAAGCTTCACTGTGAGAATCTCAAAGTTGACTCATCTTTCAGCTCAAGTCGACTTGTCTGTGAAAACTTCATAGCTTCATTTGAGTTCTATACCTCTTGAACTTCATTGAATTTCATGATTAACTCTTCAAGAAAACTATTTCAAATTGCTTCATTCTGAATCTCTGAAAATCTGTCACCTGCTCAGTTTGTTATTGTCTGAAGTCACCTTGCAGCTAATCATCTAATAGCAATTATCTATTCATTGCTATGAAATTTTTGACCATGTTGCCCACTTGCTAAACTTTACTGTCTGGCACTCCAATCTTGCTTATTCATCTGAATTTTAGAAGATTTCTAATCTGATTCATAAAATTCATTAGTTTAAGCATATCTCACAAAGGAATCTTCTCTTATAAGACCATATGATGTCTCATAAATAAAATTGTTGGTTTGAGATTAATGAATCTAAGAGTTTAGATAATTGACCTTCATGAAAAAGATTATATTCAGAATTTAATAAGTCTCAACTAATTCACACATGTTGTGTCGTGTGCAATCTTCTAAGATATGAAAATTTAGGGTTAAGGCAACTTGGTTGAGAAACTTAGATTAAGTATTGTTCATAAACATGAAACTATCTGAAAAATTCCGAGGGCAGCACATGATCAAAATTGTGTATAAATGCTCAAGGTAGAGCAATGGCTTGGGTTACTGAGAAACGGGTTCCGTCATCAATAAAATGAAGTAAGCTATGTCATGAGGTACCCTTGCTATCTCTATTCAAAATGAGGTAGGATAGTTAGTCTCACTGAGTAACTAGGGGTGCTGGCGTCTAAACAACGTACACTCTTATGTAAAAGGTGTGGACTACACTTAACTACTCTTTAAAAGTTTTTATGAGCATAAAGAAAAATATAAAAGTAAGACCAAAAGGTAAGAAAAAGTGCTAAAACCCAAAGACAAAAACCAGAAATGTTGAATGTGTTTAATCTCAATACTTGTCATTAGTTACTCCTAAGGGAGTCATTGATTTTGAATGAGTAAGGTTAATGAAGGTTAAACTAGAATTAATCATGTAGCCTTGGTTTATGCATATTAAATATGAATGCAAAATGATTCAATGAGTTTAATTGATAAACTCTACATTTATTATACTTAAACTAATCAAAAAATAAAGGGCTGCATCATAAGAGTTCATATAACTGAAGAGTATGCAAATTGAAAGCTTGCCTAATAAAAAAATGCTTCAGTTGTCATTCTTCTAAATCAATAATTCTCTTGAACTCCCTGCAAAGCTTTTAAGTCACTCACTTATAAATTCTGGCTGCATTGTCTTTTGATGCCCTGTCTAAACAGATTGATCATATATTATTCTGATGAGCCTCTTCTATCTCAAAGGGGGAGAAGAGTTTTTTGATCTTCACATTCTTGAATATGCTTTGATCTTCTCACTGAACTCCTGTGTTTTGATATGAAATTCTGCATGTCTGAATATGTTTCATTTGAACTAGCTCGTCCACATTTTCATCTGAGCATCAAACTCATTTTTTTGTTGTCAAAAGGTGGAGAGTTTGATGAGTCAATATCTAAGGGGGAGAGTTAGTTGCATCATTAAAGGGGGAGAATTTTTTTTTCTCTCATGTCAAGGGAGAGAATAGTTAGGGAAGAATATCTTTGCTGTGTTTATCAAACTATCGCTTACTTTCTAATGAAGTCAAAGGGGGAGAATAGTTTGATATGAGTCAATATAATTTTTGGTCAAAATTGGTCATAATGACTCATAGTGTTGCCATCATCAAAAAGGGAGAGATTGTTGTATATTTCCTGTGATTTTGATGATGCCAAACACTACGAGATGATGATGACATTTGTGTTGATGCTTCATTGGACTTAATGCCATCATGAGTCATAGTGCATTGATCTTGTAGCATTGTTTTTATGCCTTGTTGAAGTCACCTATTGATGCATTTTTTATCTTATCATGATCTAATCATATAAAGAAGTGAGTGTCTGAAACAAGGTTGGACAGCATAGACAAACATGATGAAGTTGATGAAGTCAAGCTAAACAGTAGCTTAAGCTCAAGGCCGTAGTGAAGGCTTAAGTGCAGATACAACAATCTATACAAGCAATCCTCAGCAAACCTTCAGCACAATCAGCAATACAAGATCAAGCCCAAAGCTAAGTTTGGTCGACCGAACAGATCATTTCGGTCAACCGATATCACCAGAGGAGAAATCAAGAGATTCAAGCATTCTGGTTGTTATCAGGACATCGACGCAGGATTGACACTACATCGACGCAGCAATGCTAAATCAGCTGACAACAATTCGGCATCGACGTATCAGAAAGGATGCATCACCGCAACGAAAGACACATAATCAAATCTAAAGCACATGCCTCGACGAATCAATTCAGAACTTTAATTTGGAAGTCTGCAAATTTGAAGCATTAAGAATTCTGCCTCGACGCATCAAGATGTCCCATATGCGTTATTGCCAAGACAGGTTGATGCAGAAGTACAATCTATTGCTTGGGTAGAGAAAGGTCGATGGAGTAGCTAATGTAAAAGGGTACCCGGTTCCTTGTTGGGTCTGGTTGATGTTGCCAAACAGCATTTATGATGGTTGACTAAGTTATCTCTTTGAGCATATGTCTTGTTGTTCCATCAGGTCGATGCACCTATAGTCTGCATGGTCTATCAGGTCAATGCACATATAGTCGGATGTTCCATCAGGTCGATGCACATTGTAGTCAGGTCGATGCTGCTGAGCAATAGTGAGCCAGTGATTGCATTATGAGGTCGATGTGATAAAGGATCTTGTGCTTATAAGGTTGATGCACCTTGTGCATCGTCTTGGAAATCAGTTCGATGCAGAAATGTCATGCATCAATGTTTTGAGAGTTTTTGGTAGCATATCACTGGACAGGTCGACACACCTCATTGGAACGTCGATGTTATAGAACATGGAGTGCATGCTTGTGCATTAACAGGTCGATGCACTATGTATATGCATCGATGCATCATTTGTTTCTCTGACTGCATAAGGTCTACCTGTATGAAAAATAGGTCGATGCTTTATTGCAAGCTTGCTGCATCAGTTCATCTCGTTTGAAAGATAGGTTGATGCACTTTGTTTGTGCATTGATGCATTTGCAGAAATTCACGCAATTCATTCATATTTAGCTTGTCTTCATGATATGCTTAAATCTACATTCTATGATCATTTATTTCGATATCTCCTTAGCTACATGAAAATGAAGTTAATGATTAATCTTCATATCTATTTTTGTCAGGATCATCAAAAGTGGAATTGCCAGAGTGACTCGGCAAATTGTTCAAACATCTAAACTGCAAAGTTTAGAACCAAACTGGCCAAGTCATCTTCACTCAAATCTCCTTAGTATGAAACACCCCTGCTACTGATTGAGCATCTGAAAGGCAACCGTTCGATTGAAGTCCTCAGTAAAGGTCACGTGGTTTGAAAGATGAAGTAGCCCGGCACGTGATCCAAGGATGAATACCATAACAGCTGCCACGTGGAAGGTCTCCAGCCTTTATTTGACACGTGAATTCTCGGATCAAGCACCTTCTCGAAACCATTTTGGTGGGAGCGTTCCCTCCACATGCCTTATCGAAATCTTGTGGGGTCCACAAGATTCATGCTCGAGGATAAAAAGGGATTGTGCGTGCGCTAAGTAAGGTGAGAAAGAGATTCAAAGAAGTAGAGCAGACCGAAGAAGAAGAAGAAGAAGAAGAAGAAGAAGAAGAAGAAGAAGAAGAAGAAAAGGAGCAGAGAGTCGGAGAGCAGTGTGCTGAGAGGAGAAAAGAAAGAGAGTCTGCGAGAAATGAAAGAGAAGTAAGAGAGGAGTGAGCCAGAGAGCCATCGAGCTAAGAGGAGAAGAGTTAGAGAGGAGAGAGCAGAGAAGAGAGGAGAAGTTGAGAGTGTAAGGGTCGTAGCAGAAGCTAGTGAAAGGGCATGGAGAGAAAACAGAGTATCGGAGAAGATAATGTGAGTTGAAGAAGCAAGCAGTAAGAGAAGAGCTTTGAGAGAAGATCGTGAGAGAAGAAATTGAGTGAAGCTAGAGATCTTTTGAAGAGCTATTGTGCTCAGACTTCTAGATTAGATCCAGAGTCATCTGCTCAGTAGAGCTACATTGTCTTGAAATTATGTCGCTGCTTTGTTTTGTTCTTTTCATTTTCTGTAATACCCCGATTATTTATTAAGTTTTATTGAGCTTTTATCAATTAAAAATTGAATTAAAATGAATTAATGTTTGAATTTTGAAATATTAATATTTAATTCATTAGAAAATAGAACCTATAAAATTCGACTACCTTAGAAAAATCTGTAAAAATAGTAATTGGGTAAAAGACCATTTTTATAGTAATTTTATCTTCTAGACTTGACCCAAATTAATTACGTAACCTTGTCTAATTAGAGGATTAATCCCGAATTTGACTTTTACCTAACTTTTACCTAACCGAAACTTAAAACGTGAAATTCGACCTTAATACTCAACCAAATGATCTGAAATCAAGGGCAAATGGAAGGCCACGAGGTAAGGAACATTTACCCTCAATCAATTTGAGGTAAACCTAGCCCTAAAACGTGCTGCCGACATAGCTTTGGTCGAGTCAAGGATTCCGGCGCCGTTTCTAACACGTAACTTGCAGCGCCTAATACTCCCAACTCCGAAGGCTCCAGAAGCCCCATGACCTATAGAAACGTAGCTCTTCGACTCTAGTTTCATTTGGTAGCTGGGTCAGCCGACGAGGAGTCCAGATCTTGGAGTATTCGTCGATTTGGTGGAAGGTGTTGGTAGTTCGTTGTTCTTCATCTCCAGCCCTTTAATCCGTCGATTAAGATAGGTACCCTTAACCAAATGAGACTTGTGAATATAGTATCTTGATCAGCTCGATGAGATATTTCCAATGATAGTAAAAGCCCCAATTTTTATTGGGTATTCAGGGAGATTTAGAGGCATCTTTGGAGGGTATTTCTGGATCGGGTTTATTTCTAGCTTCGATCTTTAATCTTCAATTCAGGTAGGTGATAATGGACCCAACCTAATTGCCATATATCAATGAAATCTGCATCATGTTAGCTTCATTTTGACGTTGGAAGCCCTAATTATTATTGATCATGCTCATAGAATTCCTGAGTTTTCATAAGAGTGTCCTGTCGATGTTCCAGCAGCATTAACTTGACTTATCTCACGATTTTGAGTGACCAAATGAAATATTCATTTGGTATATCTTACATGGTTGGAATCCTTATCCAGTCAGCTTTCCGTTGATATATAGATCTCTAAATTTCATTAAGTATAGTAGGAGAATTTTGAGTTTTAGTCACTGCCTGTCCAAAAATAGGGTTTCGGTGTTCCAGTAGTTATAAATCCTAATTACAACAAGTAATCATGCAATTGACACTTTTGTTAGATAGTATTCTCTGTTAGCTTTTCATTGATACCAAAATCCCCTTATTTGGAGTTCATTTCCATTAGTTATCAGCATTTTAGTGTAACCCTAGCAAACCCCCACTTCCCGGCGTTCACCGGACGCGGCAGGGATGACCGGAGACGACCCAGAGATGGACGGTCTTACGATAGACCACCCAACTCAGGCCTAAACTTTGACCATTTTTGACTCTGGTATAACCATAGATGAACGGTGTTTCAGGAACCACACATCCCAGGATGAACGGTTCCTCACGAACCACATATCGGGTTATAAGGTCCCGGAGGAACCACACATCTTGAACGGCCCTGAACTGGCCGCACAACTGGCCATGGGCGGCCCAGACAGGACCGCCCATCCCCCTGCTCAGCCTCTTGACCCCCATTCAGCCCTGTAATGCCCAGCAGGATGTAAGGTCCCCAGAGGACCGCACATCTGGCAGCCCTAGAGGATGGACGGTCCTTAAAGGAACACATACCTGGGGCGGCCCCTCAGGAACCGCCCAAGTACATGGGCGGCCCTCAGGGAGCCGCCCAACCCCCTGGCTTGCCCAATTGAACCCCGTTCAGCCCCGTTTCAGTCCCGTTTCAGCCGATAGATATGCGGTCCACCCAGAACCGTTTATCTACCCAGTAAATGACTTAGTAATGGTTCTAATGCATTCATTTTCATGTCATTAGTGGTAGTTAGTAAAATAGAAACTCATATAATTATTGGCTAATTATGCAACTAAATTTCTGTTAATTGCTTGTTATTCGTGCCTACGCGACTTACGCGATCACGTTCATTAGCTTATCATCTTGAATCATTCCTTTTGGCATTTTAACTTAATATATAACCTAATTCTTATTAATTTGGCTTGAAATTAGGATTAAATATGTTGATTCAACTTGCTAGTTAGCTGATGTACTACAGTAACATAGCACGATTACTTTCTCAACTTCAAGTAGTCGCTAAGGCGTTATATATCATGTTACCTCCGGAAAACTTGATCCGGCGGGATTACCATTAATTCACATGTTTAATATCCTTGTTTAGAAATCCATTGATTAAGTGGTAATCTATTCCAGCAAAGTTATATATGTAACTCTTATTGTGATTTGGTTATCGATCTTCTTGATGATTGTGCTTACCTTGAAATTCTGAAATGAATCTTCTTCCTACTTGAAATTGTTATTGCTACATAGCTTAAACCTTGGAATTCTGGCCATAAATTGTGGAAGTCTAGATTCGTGGGATCTTTGATCCAAAGAAATCAATGCCTGGCAAACAATTAAGGACTCGGTCTAGTCCTGGGAGGAGCGCCCGAACACTACGTGTACCCCCGGGGAGGTGAATGACTAGGTGTGGCATTTGGCATCAGTACTATGACATGTGTTAAATCTAGGACTGTCCACTACTCTCCACTACTCTCTTATACTTTTCACTTTCCACTCTTCACTGTTCCCTACTCTACTTGTGGTTACTCTACTTGTTGTTACTTGGACGTGGAAATGAAATTACATACGTGCTTGACATGACCTGAATCACCTTGATATGGCCAACTCTTTATCGTTATCTCCTGTAGTAAATTCTTGTCCTTGTTATTCCTTTTAAGTATTACCATTCCGTTCATTTATATTTATTGACCTTGCAAGATCTTTAAACTTTGTTTTACTATATCATCATTATCCTTTTATTGCATTATCCTTTGTAGCATGATATTTTGAAAATGTAATTAAACTGTTCACCACTTATATCTATCTGTTATCTCCTACTGAGCGTTAGCTCACACCCCGTTGTTTCCCCCTTTCCAGGCTATACAGGTGACGACACCCATACCGATGGGGAGGGGCAGGAGTGATTACACCTGAGTGTACCAGTTAATAGATGGAGTCGTCTTGTTATTGCTTCTAGTTATGTTTTGGAGTTGTACTAGTTGTACTAGATTTCATCAGAAGTTATGTTTGAGAGTGTCTTAGTAGTTTGATGAATGTTGTAATAGATTGGGATTTTCCATGTTTAATAAATTTGTTCTTTTCCATTGCCTTGTGTTAATCATCTAGTTTAGTAATTCAACTTTATTTCAGCTAGCTCGCCTCTAACTGTACGTCCCGATATTTCCACCTTGTTCGGGGCGTGACAGTTTAGTTGGTATCAGAGCCCTAGGTTTCACATTCCTAGGTTTTTCTAAGTCATAGGTTTTGCCTTGCATCCCAATAACCGGTATATCAAAAGGTGTTATCCGAACGTTAGGCTACGCCTATCGGGAAGGTCGCACACTTGCGCGAGTGGTCTTCGGATCGGTTATCTCCGCCAGGTACCGAGTTTTGGTCAAGACTAGGTGCATTAGACCCCTAACCTTGTTAAAGTCTAGAAACTGACCTGGTGAGATTGGGTAGAAACTTGGGTTGAGCAATACCTCGATTGTTGTATTATCTATCTTAATAACCCTAAATGATTTACTCTACTTGTAGGTAATTGAAATGGCAGCCGAACGTGCTGAATGGAGGAACCTGCAGCGCACGGTTCAAGGCCTGACTCATGCGTTACATCAGGTAGCTCAAGCTGGAGCAGCGGGTCATGGCACCGGTGACTTATACCGGAACTTTCGAGGAATGAACCCGCCAAGATTTGCTGGTTCGACTAACCCCGACGAGGCCGAGAATTGGCTCAATGAAATGGGGAGAATTTTTGAAGTCATGCAATGCACCGACCAAGAGCATGTCCTTCTTTCTACCTTCCAATTGGAGCGGGATGCACGTACTTGGTGGGATTCCGTCAAGGCAACTCTAGGCGATCAACAAGTCACATGGGAAGAGTTCGAGGAATTCTTCAACGACAAATATTTTTCTGATCGTATACAAGAGAAGAAGGCGGCGGAGTTCGCGGCTCTAAAGCAGCGAAGCTTATCGGTGGCCGAATATGAAGCACAGTTCTCTCAGCTTTCGCGCTATGCTACTCACCTTATCTCCACCGAAAAGATGAAAGCTAAGCGATTTCTCAACGGGTTGAAGCTTCACTACATCAATCAACTAGCGCCGATGGAGATCCCTACTTATTCTGAGATGGTGAGAAAGGCACAAGTTCTAGAAGATACTCTAGAGATGACGGAGAAGATCCGTGGGAATGGCATGAGGAAGGAACAACCAACTCCTAAACCCGGACTTGGCACTAGCAAGAAGAGGCCCATGAGTGGGTCTAGTTCATGGATCGGATCGGGAACGTGGAAAGGTAAGATGCCGAGAAATGAAGAGATGAAACCAGGCCCTATTGTTCCATTCAAGGGCAAGTGCAGGTATTGTGATCGTCCAGGTCACAAGATGGAGGAATGCTAGCGCAAGCTAGGCGCGTGTTTACGATGTGGGAGTAGGGAGCACCGTATCCCTGACTGCCCTCTTCTATCGGAACTGGCTACACCGACAAACCTCAAGCTACCAAGAGGCCGCAAGGAAGGCTGCAAGCTTTACATGTGGATGAAACTGGGAATTCTGATGATGGCGGACTCGTCGAAGGTACTCTTACTATAATCGACAAGCCTGCATTTGTTCTCTTTGACACTGGTGCAACGCATTATTTTATTTCTCGGAGATTTGCGAAGTCATTATCTGTGGAACCTATTACGATGAATACTCCATTAGCTATATCAACTCCTATTGGTTCTGGAGCGGCTATTCAATATTACTACCCTTCTAGTAAGGTTATTATTGATGAACGGAACTTTCCAGCCGACTTAGTTTGCATGGATATGAAGGATTATGATGTAATCCTTGGAGCAGATTGGTTGGCCAAGTATGAGGCCAGTGTTCATTGCAGTTCTAGCTCAGTAACTTTTACTGGACATTCTGGTTTTTCTTTTACAGGAATTAAGCGCCATAACCCCGTACCACTCATCTCGGCTCTTCGAGCCGACAAGCTGATGAAGCGAGGTTACGAGGCTTTTCTAGCCTTTGTCCATGCTACACCGGAGCGACAAGTTGAGATAAAGGACACTCCTATTGTCCGAGAATTCTCCGATGTCTTTTCGGAGGAACTACCAGGACTTCCGCCTGAGCGGGAAGTTATCTTCTCCATTGATATCGTTCCTGGCACGTCTCCTGTTTCTAGAGCTCCTTACCGTATGTCCCCGGCAGAGCTACGGGAACTAAAGCAACATCTAATGGAATTGCTCGAGAAAGGCTTTATTCGTCCGAGTACTTCACCTTGGGGAGCTCCTGTATTATTCGTCAGGAAGAAGGATGGTTCGATGAGGTTATGCATCGATTATCGGCAACTGAACCAGCTTACTATCAAAAATAAATACCCATTGCCGAGGATCGATGAATTATTCGACCAGATAGCGGGAGCACATTATTTCTCTAAGATCGACCTTCGATCAGGATATCATCAGCTGAGGATCAAGGAAGATGATATATATAAAATGGCTTTCCGCAGCAGGTATGGTCATTTTGAGTTTGTCGTTATGCCTTTTGGTCTAACGAATGCACCAGCAGCTTTCATGCAGTTAATGAATAATGCATTCCGGCCTTATCTTGATCAATGGGTCGTGGTATTCATTGACGACATATTGATTTATTCCAAGACTGAAGAAGAGAATGCCGAACATCTGAGGATGGCATTGCAGATATTGAGAGATCATCAACTATATGTCAAATTCAGTAAATGTGATTTCTGGCTGCAAGAAGTGTCCTTCTTAGGACATATCATCACCAAAGAAGGTATTTCAGTTGATCCTTCGAAAGTGGAGGCAGTAAAGAATTGGGATCAGCCTACTACAGTGACCGAGGTGAGAAGCTTCCTAGGCCTGGCAGGCTATAATCGGAGATTTATTCAAGACTTCTCCAAAATTGCAGTACCTCTCACTCGATTGACCCGCAAAGACAATAAGTTTGAATGGTCCGAAGAATGTCAGCGGAGCTTTCAAACATTGAAAGATTGCCTCACTACTGCACCCGTATTGGCTTTACCTTCTGGCGACGGAGGTTTCGTGGTCTATACCGATGCTTCTGGTATTGGCTTGGGCTGTGTACTCATGCAGCATGGGAAGGTGATTGCCTATTCTTCTAGGCAGCTGAGAAAGTATGAAGAAAATTACCCCGTTCATGACTTGGAACTTGCAGCAGTTGTTTTCGCTCTGAAGATTTGGAGGCATTACTTGTATGGTGAAACATTCACAGTATTTTCAGATCATAAGAGTCTGAAGTATTTATTTTCTCAGAAGGAACTCAACATGAGGCAGAGAAGATGGTTGGAATATTTGAAGGACTTCGACTTCTCTATCGAGTATCATTCGGGTAAAGGTAATGTCGTGGCAGATGCATTAAGTCGAAAGCCTATGGCTAAATTGGCCAGTCTCATGCTATAAGAATGGAGGCTACTAGAACAATTAGCTAGCCTGGATCTTAATGTAGAAAATGATCGGGTGATGATTGCACAAATCCAACTTAAGCCTGATTTGATGATAGAAATTAAATCCTTGCAAGACAATGACCCTGAGCTGGTGGAAATCAAAGGAAACTTGAGCAACAGACTGGATTTCATGATGGCTGATGATGGACGATTATTATTCCGAGGGCGAACTTGTGTACCCGATGTAGCCGAACTCAAGAACAAGATTCTTGAAGAAGCTCACAGATCCCGATACACGATTCATCCTGGAGGCACCAAAATGTTCAAGGATTTGAAAAGATCCTTCTGGTGGCCGAACATGAAAAAGGAAGTGGCAGATTTTGTGAGCAGATGCTTAGTGTGTCAGCAGGTCAAGGCTGAGCATCTCAGACCGGTAGGGAAGTTGAAACCACTTGATATACCCCAGTGGAAATGGGAAAGCATCGGCATGGATTTCATTATGGGTCTACCTAGGACTCGTGGTGGATTTGACGGGATATGGGTGATTGTCGACCAATTGACAAAGTCTGCCCACTTCTTATCTATTAAATCCAAATGGACAGTCGATGTTTTGGCAGCATTGTATATGAAGGAAGTAGTTCGACTTCATGGCATTCCAGTTAGCATTGTGTCAGACAGAGACTCTAGATTCACCTCACATTTCTGGAAGGGACTGCAAGAGTCCTTGGGCACACGTCTGAATTTCAGTATGGCCTTTCATCCACAGACTGATAGACAGACGGAGAGGACTAATCAGATAGTGGAGGATATGCTGAGAGCCTGCATGATTGATTTCGGAGGCAGTTGGAATGATCATTTAGCATTGATTGAATTCGCCTACAATAATAGCTATCAGTCCAGTATACAAATGGCTCCATTTGAAGCTTTGTATGGAAGAAGCTGTCGTTCCCCGTTGTGTTGGGACGAGGTGGGCGAGAAGCAATGGCTTGGACCGGATCTTATTTCGGAGTCGTCACAGAATATCCGAATCATCCGAGACCGGTTACAAGTGGCACAATCAAGACAGAAGAGCTATGCTGACAACCGGAGAAGGGCATTAGAGTTCCAAGTGGGTGAGCATGTATTTCTGAAGGTCTCTCCTACGAGAGGGATTCGTAGATTCGGCATTCGCGGCAAGCTAAGCCCGCGGTATATTGGCCCCTTCGAGATTCTGGATAGAGTGGGCGAGGTGGCTTATCGATTGGCGTTACCGCCTCAGTTGTCTGGCGTGCACAACGTCTTCCATATTTCTATGTTGCGGAAGTATGTGTACGACCCCACTCATGTTATTCAGCATGTGGATTTCGAGCTGAAGGAGGATCTGACCAACGAGGAAAGACCGATAAAGATTCTGGACCAGAAGCAACAGCAACTCCGGAATCGCTCTATATCGATGGTCAAGTTTCAGTGGAGTCGGCGTGGGACCGAAGAGGCTACTTGGGAGTCGGAGGATACTATGCGGAAGCAGTATCCCGACCTATTCTAGGTGATCTATCTTTTCCCTACTTTCCGTATATAGTGCAGTGAATTTGGAGGACCAAATTCTTTAAGTAGGGGAGGGTGTAATACCCCGATTATTTATTAAGTTTTATTGAGCTTTTATCAATTAAAAATTGAATTAAAATGAATTAATGTTTGAATTTTGAAATATTAATATTTAATTCATTAGAAAATAGAACCTATAAAATTCGACTACCTTAGAAAAATCTGTAAAAATAGTAATTGGGTAAAAGACCATTTTTATAGCAATTTTATCTTCTGGACTTGACCCAAATTAATTACGTAACCTTGTCTAATTAGAGGATTAATCCCGAATTTGACTTTTACCTAACTTTTACCTAACCGAAACTTAAAACGTGAAATTCGACCTTAATACTCAACCAAATGATCTGAAATCAAGGGCAAATAGAAGGCCACGAGGTAAGGAACATTTACCCTCAATCAATTTGAGGTAAACCTAGCCCTAAAACGTGCTGCCGACATATATAGCTTTGGTTGAGTCAAGGATTCCGGCGCCGTTTCTAACACATAACTTGCAGCGCCAAATACTCCCAACTCCGAAGGCTCCAGAAGCCCCATGACCTATAGAAACGTATCTCTTCGACTCTAGTTTCATTTGGTAGCTGGGTCAGCCGACGAGGAGTCCAGATCTGGGAGTATTCGTCGATTTGGTGGAAGGTGTTGGTAGTTCGTTGTTCTTCATCTCCAGCCCTTTAATCCGTCGATTAAGGTAGGTACCCTTAACCAAATGAGACTTGTGAATATAGTATCTTGATCAGCTCGACGAGATATTTCCAATGATAGTAAAAGCCCCAATTTTTATTGAGTATTCAGGGAGATTTAGAGGCATCTTTGGAGGGTATTTCTGGATCGGGTTTATTTCTAGCTTCGATCTTCAATCTTCAATTCAGGTAGGTGATAATGGACCCAACCTAATTGCCATATATCAATGAAATTTGCATCATGTTAGCTTCATTTTGACGTTGGAAGCCCTAATTATTATTGATCATGCTCATAGAATTCTTGAGTTTTCATAAGAGTGTCCTGTCGATGTTCCAACAGCATTAACTTGACTTATCTCACGATTTTGAGTGACCAAATGAAATATTCATATAGCATATCTTACATGGTTGGAATCCTTATCCTGTCAGCTTTCCGTTGATATATAGATCTCTAAATTTCATTAAGTATAGTAGGAGAATTTTGAGTTTTAGTCACTGCCTGTCCAAAACTAGGGTTTTGGTGTTCCAGTAGTTATAAATCCTAATTACAGCAAGTAATCATGCAATTGACACTTCTGTTAGATAGTATTCTCTATTAGCTTTCCATTGATACCAAAATTCCCTTATTTGGAGTTCATTTCCATTAGTTATCAGTATTTTAGTGTAACCCTAGCAAACCCCCACTTCCCGGCGTTCACCGGACGCGGCAGGGATGACCGGAGACGACCCAGAGATGGACGGTCTTACGATAGACCGCCCAACTCAGGCCTAAACTTTGACCATTTTTGACTCTGGTATAACCATAGATGAGCGGTCTTTTAGGAACCACACATCCCAGGATGAACGGTTCCTCACGAACCACATATCGGGTTATAAGGTCCCGGAGGAACCACACATCTTGAACGGCCCTGAACTGGCCGCACAACCCAGGGGATGGGCGGCCATCCCAGTACCGCCCAACCCTTTGGGCGGCCCAGACAGAGCCGCCCAAGACCATGGGCGGCCCAGATAGGACCGCCCATCCCCCTGCTCAGCCTCTTGACCCCCATTCAGCCCTGTAATGCCCCGCAGGATGTAAGGTCCCCAGAGGACCGCACATCTGGCAGCCCTAGAGGATGGACGGTCCTTAAAGGACCACATACCTGGGGCGGCCCCTCAGGAACCGCCCAAGTACATGGGCGGCCCTCAGGGAGCCGCCCAACCCCCTGGCTTGCCCAATTGAACCCCGTTCAGCCCCGTTTCAGTCCCGTTTCAGCCGATAGATATGCGGTCCACCCAGAACCGTTTATCTACCCAGTAAATGACTTAGTAATGGTTCTAATGCATTCATTTTCATGTCATTAGTGGTAGTTAGTAAAATAGAAACTCATATAATTATTGGCTAATTATGCAACTAAATTTCTGTTAATTGCTTGTTATTCGTGCCTACGCGACTTACGCGATCACGTTCATTAGCTTATCATCTTGAATCATTCCTTTTGACATTTTAACTTAATATATAACCTAATTCTTATTAATTTGGCTTAAAATTAGGATTAAATATGCTGATTCAACTTGCTAGTTAGCTGCTGTACTACAGTAACATAGCACGATTACTTTCCCAACTTCAAGTAGTCGCTAAGGCGTTAAATAGCATGTTACCTCCGGAAAACTTGATCCGGCGGGATTACCATTAATTCACATGTTTAATATTCCTATTTAGAAATCCATTGATTAAGTGGTAATCTATTCCAGCAAAGTTATATATGTAACTCTTATTGTGATTTGGTTATCGATCTTCTTGATGATTGTGCTTACCTGGAAATTCTGAAATGAATCTTCTTCCTACTTGAAATTGTTATTGCTACATAGCTTAAACCTTGGAATTCTGGCCATAAATTGTGGAAGTCTAGATTCGTGAGATCTTTGATCCAAAGAAATCAATGCCTGGCAAACAATTAAGGACTCGGTCTAGTCCTGGGAGGAGCGCCCGAACACTACGTGTACCCCCGGGGAGGTGAATGACTAGGTGTGGCATTTGGCACCAGTACTATGACATGTGTTAAATCTAGGACTGTCCACTACTCTCCACTACTCTCTTCTACTTTTCACTTTCCACTCTTCATTGTTCCCTACTCTACTTGTGGTTACTCTACTTGTTGTTACTTGGACGTGGAAATGAAATTACATACGTGCTTGACATGACTTGAATCGCCTTGATATGGCCAACTCCTTATCGTTATCTCCTGTAGTAAATTCTTGTCCTTGTTATTCCTTTTAAGTATTACCATTCTGTTCATTTATATTTCTTGACCTTGCAAGATCTTTAAACTTTGTTTTACTATATCATCATTATCCTTTTATTGCATTATCCTTTGTAGCATGATATTTTGAAAATGTAATTAAACTGTTAACCACTTATATCTATATGTTATCTCCTACTGAGTGTTAGCTCACACCCCGTTGTTTCCCCCTTTCCAGGCTATACAGGTGACGACACCCATACCGATGGGGAGGGGCAGGAGTGATTACACCTGAGTGTACCAGTTAATAGATGGAGTCGTCTTGTTATTGCTTCTAGTTATGTTTTGGAGTTGTACTAGTTGTACTAGATTTCATCAGAAGTTATGTTTGAGAGTGTCTTAGTAGTTTGATGAATGTTGTAATAGATTGGGATTTTTCATGTTTAATAAATTTGTTCTTTTCCATTGCCTTGTGTTAATCATCTAGTTTAGTAATTCAACTTTATTTCAGCTAGCTCGCCTCTAATTGTACGTCCCGATATTTTTGCCTTGTTCGGGGCGTGACATTTTCTCTTTGAATATTTCTTCAAGCTGTAAGGCAGCGGAGCAAGCTATGTTGCTCAGTGGGTGAGGATTTATTCCTCGGACATCAAGCTATGATTGCTCAGCGGGCGAAGATTGGGTCCTCGGGCAGCAAGCTGTGAGTGCTCAGCAACTTGTAGGGATTCGTCCTTGAAGTTGTGGATCAGCAGTTAAGCTGTGCATCAGTAAAAATCCTCACTCTAGTTTGAGTGAGGGGTGGACGTAGATTTGCAGTGGCAGATCGAACCACCTAAAAATTCGGTGTCCATTGTGGTTGATTGTGTGATTGTTTTGGTTTGTTTGTGTGCTCAAACTGCCTTATCATACTCGCTCTGCAACGCGTTCATCGTTACACTCGCTAAGTGTTCGAGTGTTGGCCAGAGTAATGCTTTAATTCCATTTGAGCCATCTTAGTTTTTAATTTCGTGTAATTTCTAATAGTGAGATCTATCCGCCCCCCCCTCTAGATCTTGCTCCTGCACCCTAACACAAGTAAACTTGAGACTTGAAGAGAGAGAGAAGCATGTCTAGTGCATTTGTGAGTCTGAAGTCAGCCAATATGATGTGGTTTTCCTTTGGTGCATGACTTTGGCACAGATACAACTTCGGTTATTTCCTACTTATTTCTACCACATTCTCTTTTTCTGTGATTTTTAAGTTTTAAATAGCCTTAGTATCTTATTCTCTGGTGTGCCATATTTCTGGTTATATTATACCATGTGGATTCTATTGCTTTCACAGGCTCATGCTGCTTTAGCAGTTTTAAATTTTATTGAGAACTACACTCCGGAGATTGTGACTCCATACTTGGATGGACTAGTTAGTAAATTACTTGTATTACTTAAGGTATGACTTTCCCTTTTTCTTTTGCAACTGTCATGCATTTGCTACAGTTTTTTTTTGCATTTGTAGAGGATATAATTTAAACTGGATGCTGTTCATGATAAAGTACTTATTATTAAATATTTGTTATTAAGAATGGGAAGCAGATGGTACAGGAGGCAGCTTTGACAGCCTTAGCATCGGTTGCAGATTCATCGCAGGTGATGCGAACTCTTTGGTGGTGATTATATTTGTTATTCATACTATATCAATTATGATCTGACTTCATTCAACATCATGGGATGGTTCAGGAACACTTTCAAAAGTACTATGATGCTGTGATGCCTTACCTCAAGAGTATTTTTACGAATGCAACTGACAAGTCTAAACGAATGCTTCGTGCAAAGTCCATAGAGTGCATTAGTTGGGTGGGAATGGCTATGGGCAAGGAGAAGTTCAAAGATGATGTTAAGCAAGTGCACATTATTTTTCTACTTGATGCTTCTGATAGTAGTTGTTTGAGCTATTTCTAAGGAATATTTTTTCTACTTGATGCTTCTGATACCACTTGTTTGAGCTGTTTCTAAAGAATATTTTGCCAAACCCTAACAAGGTGATCACTGATAAGAATACCATATGCATTCTATATTTTCAAATACACTTTGATGTGAGAGAGACATATGTGTAAAGTTGTGGTTTATGAACAAAAGCTCAAAGGAAAGGTAGCCAAAGCAAAGTTGAACCAAATAGTGCACTGCCTCGAGTTTAGAAAGTTTCATGATGTGCTTTGGATGGGCTGTAGTAGTGACAACGTGTATTCTAAAGTATCATCTTGGTTCTGATTTGAATACTTGTTACTTCACATTTTTGGTATGTATTACTGAGTCATGAGGAAATATCTCCATGTACCAATAGAATATCATCTTTGCAATTTTTTTGCTGTCCACAGAATGAGTTCCTCATATCTGAAATCTGATGAACATGTTAGATGTTTATCAGAAGCGAGAACTCTTCATCTGTGTAAATTCAGAAGCCAAACATGTCTGCTCAGTTGAAAATATTGTAGGTTCATCTAGATATGCATGAGGTAGGGGTCATATTCTAGTAATACTTGTCTTGATTCACATAGAGGTGAGAGGTCATTTACAGCTTGTGGATGTACTTCATGCATGGAACAACACAAACTTTGTTGGGAATGGCCATTGGGAGTGAGAGTGAGAGAAGCATAGTGGGGGGAAAGTGGGAAAATAGGCTAACAGAAAAAGGGTTGGGGTGGGGTTGGGTGGTTTACAAAAGACAACATTGAAGGGTGCTGGAAGGATGAGGAAGGTGGGGGGATGGGATTGTGACTTGAGTGAGAGGGAGGACAACAAAGGGAGAGAAGGGGAGGACAATTCAGGGGTTGGACTCAGGACATGTGAAGCAAAATCTTGCATTTCATATTCATAGTTATTTTACACAATCTTAACATTCCAGGGATCTTGGCCATGTATGAGTTAGCAAGTGTTTTTTCCCTCTTCTCATTTGATCATTGGTGGTTATGTTATTTTCTGTTTGAAGTGATTTCATTTGTGTTTCTTCACTTCTCTTTCTTTTTTGATTATCATGTGTGTTTGTGTGGACTCTAGTGATTGTGTTAAATCATGTGGATCTTGCTGACACTATTATAGATCCATGGAAGTTGTCCTCCTTTTGAGCTTCCAAACCTGTTCTCTTAAAAGAGCTGAACTTTTTTTGTTTTCCAGAGTTCCAAAGTATTAATCGTAACTGCTGTCTACCTTTCATGCGAATGAAATCCCTGTGAATCTATCTTTTACTTGGTTGTTGTTTTCTTTTGGATTAAGTGAGGACAGTCTATTGGGGTGAGAGTTGATTGAGACTATTTTTCTCCATGCAGTGACAGCTGTAGTGTCACTAATGAAGTGGTGGCTCTCTATTCATAGATTTAAAACTATAGTGAAAGGGGAGGAGACTAATATGTTTTATGTGTTACAACTCTATGAAAAGGGGATTGTATGCCTATATAGGAATAAGTGGGAAGGTCTTTATGAAGTTCTGTATTGTTGTTGGGCGTCATTCCTTGCATGGGGTAGGTAAATGGACATTGATAACACTAAATGCAAACAGAGCAATTAAATTTGTTGTTGTTTGTCTCTTCTTCTTTGTATCTCCTGTGCCATGTTTTTGTAAATGTGCATCTACAATGGTTGTCACTTTACTATCAAACCATAGTTGATTTCTGTAAGTAGTTGTATGTTCTTCTTTGAAAAAAAATGTTTAACCTCTTACTTTTAATTGATTTCTTTATGTAGCTATATGTCCATGTAACCATTTTATTTGACAAGTTGATTCCTTTGGTGCAGATTTGTGATGCAGTTGCTGTAGCAGGATTGTTAAATGCAACTCTAGTCATTCCAATGTTTCACTTAAACAGCATTTGGCGTGATTCTAAGTTAAGATAAAATTCATCTTATACCACTTTATTATGAAATTTGGGTTTTAGTATATGATTGCTTCTTTATTTGGGATGTAGATGGAATAGCATGCACTTTTATTTGTTTTACCACTTTCATTCTGAACTTTGAAATGTACATCTTCTCATTTTTTGAATGTTGGATTACTGGTATCTAGGGAATCTAGACATGTCTAACAAGGAACCAAAATTGTTAATACCTTTGAGTATCTGAACAGGTGTGTGAAGTTTGTTGGATTTTTTGTGAAAATTTTCATTAGAAGGGGCGAGCTTGTGTCCCATTCACTAAGTTAGAAGGAAGTCAAATTTTCAGGTAATGCAATAATAAAAAGAGATATCTTGGAATGCATTATTTTAAGTTGCTATTTACAAAGAAAAACATCAGGTTTGGTTTAGAATATTGGCATGCAGCATCTGACCTGGAAGCATATTCTGCCCTGCATATTGTAACAGTGTGGTATTCTCTCTGATCTTCGGTCCCTAAACTGGTGGTGGGGATATTGGAACTCCTTTGCCTTTTTGATTTTAAATGCAGTTGATCATCTGATGGTAGCGTCTTATATTCCATTAATTAGATATGCATTAGATTACTTATCTTTAAACCAATCTGAAGGTGTTGGATTGGAGGTTGAGAACTTTGGGAAGCCATCACTGTTGTTGCATCTGGATCCCAAGCTAGGGCTTCTTACCCTGTATAGCAGAAGATTCACATGGAGAATCAAATCCATCGTCATTCAGGAGCGTATCCCCATATTTCATTGTTGATTTTGGAGAGTATGCTTTATGAGTCAGAGAAACAGAGAAAAAGCAATTGTATGTTGGGGATGCCAGTGGAAGAAGATAGAAGTGACCTGATCTCTTTACTGTCTAAGGATAAAGTAAATCTTATGTGAAATAGAGAAGAGGTAGCACTGGTTATGTTTCTAGACAGGCTGGCTTGGGCTTAGGTCTTAGTATCTTGAAAATAAGACAGGCCTAGTCCAACAAATTGTTGATCAGGACTAGGTTCACCAGATCAGGCCTTGAAAACATAGGCTTGGTTGGTTGGGTCAGTCCAGCCCAGGTCTGGCCCATGGGCAGCGTGCCATATGTTTGCCTTTACCCGATTCTATATTATCAGAGGCACTTGAGGTGCTCGCCTAGGTTTAGCACATGTGCATGTATAAATTAAGTATTCTTATAGGGTTCATATGTGTTGTTGACATATTTTAATGAAATATGTACATATCTATCTTATTTATAGTTTTAATGAAATGTCGCCTCAAATGCCCTAGGCCATCGCCTAGGCATTTTAGACTTAAGGCGACCCCTTGGTTGCCTTTCGCCTCTGACTACATAGACCTGATTTGATTTTTCTTAATCTTAAAACTGTCTAGAAAGATATACTTAGATGTCCTTGATTTTGTTCTCATTTACCATGTTGGTTATGTGTAGTTTTACATTTTGAGCTATAAAAAACTAGAGATTAAAGGATCTAAGACAATTTCAGTGAAATATGGGTTGTGGTGAATCAGATATGACAATAGACGTACAAGCATGCCACCAAGTAAAAAGTACTATCTTCTGCAGATACTTGGAAGGCTCAATCTACATAGGGAAAGAAGTAAGATGGAAATTTCTTTAATGGTAATTCATTTGCAAATTTTGTCGTTCTGGATGAGTGCAGGACATGAGCTACATAACATCTATTGGACAAGGCTCTCTTTACTTAGTCTGATGCATTTTCACTTAAGAGGCTGATCAAATTGTGAACTGCTTCAGTGAGTTTGGGTAAATACATCTGAAATAGGGCTTGGATCAATGTTTCACAAACTGAACTCGGAATTGGAACCTATACGTATGCAGTCATTACGTTATTTATATTATATATACAAACCATGATATTGATAACCATTAAAAATGTAAAAGGTAAAAAAATATAAAACTACTAGTCTTGAGCTAGTTTCAGGCCAGTAAGCTTCTCAACAGGTTCAAAGCATGTGCCTTATGAGGTGAGTGTAAGGATGTTGTTAGTAGAGGGTCAATTCGACGTCTAGCTAGGGATGTTGTTGCTGGGCCGTCTTTGTTTGTGGTACTCACCTCTCCTGGCTTGGATGAGATTCCAACCGTTCGATTGATGGATCCGCAGGTGCCGGCCCACCTGAACACGTTGGCCCAGTGGGTTGCTGTCCTCGGTTCCCAAACACACCGTCGCGGCCCAAGCAGATTGGGCTGATATGGACTGACAAAGGTAGAGTGTGGGTAGTTTACTTGTTGCAATTTATGATTTGTGCTTCTTATTGATTCACATCTGCATGCATGAAGAGAAACAACTGACGTATACCGAGGGAGTGACAATTGTGTAGACCCACATGATGACATCTAACTATGGAAAAATAAACCCACTCTATAGGAATGAGATATGCCTTTTAAAAAATGAAAAAATAATAATGTTTTAAGACTTCAATATACACATATATTATAGGAATGGAATATTAATAATATATATTTAATTATTGCAAGGTATATTTTAATCACATACTATTTTTCAACTCTTTACTTTGCTTATTTTATTTCTATAGTGTATTTTTTTTATTTCTACTATGTATGTTTATTCCTACGAAAACATGTCTAAAGTGTCAATGATGTGGGACGACAACGGGACTCGACTCGGACTAGACGCGAACCTTGGACTCTATTAGATGACGCGACCAACAGGATGACGCGACCAACAACAACACAACAACACGGCACCTAAAGAGCTCCAGAAGAGGCGAACATGCCCCAAACAAGAAGCGCTAAACTCACGGTCGTCCCCGGCGAGGGAAACATGACGATCTGCATGGTTGAGTAACCGACTTTGAGTCTCGGGTGGTCGGCTCACTCTCATACTCGGAACGAGTCACGTGACGGGTCTCGCACTCACAACCCACAGCGGTGATTAAGTACGAACTAGCTAAGAAAATAACCTACTCACATGCAGCGGCATCTAGAACGCATACTAAACAAGTAAAAATGACAAAGAGAGTGGCGAATGTACCTCCACGCTCGGGACGTGGGGAAGACATCCCGGCCAAGTTCCGTGACTCCCAGTACAGTAAATAAAGTTAATTATAGCAGTGATTTTCTTGCCCACACCATACAGGGAGGTAAAGGGCTACACAAAAATGCCAGGAGCACCGAAATTGGGTTGACGGGCAGCAAGGCGGTGGGCTCCGGGCGGTGGCGGGCAGCGGCTCCGGTTCGGTGAGTTGCTGGCCGGCAGGACATGGAACACGGATGTCCAAAGGGACGTCAACCTCCTGGGATCTTATGAAGGTGGCGGTGCACCGGGACGGTGGTGGAGGGTCCCTAGCCGACCCCCGGGAGTGGCAGTCGTTGAAGCTAACCCGACGTATTTTTTATGGAATTATCCGGTGACCCCTTTTTGCAGGCCTACCTCGGAGTAGAAATGCGCGCTCCCATGAAAATGGCCGGCATGACCAGATCCGAAGTCGGATCGGGGCGAGGTTAGCACCGTTGGAAAGAGGACTCAGAGATATTAAACATACTGGAATTTCAGTTCCATCCAACGGCTGGATTGGAAATGAAAATGATTGTAACACACTGACTGATGCTGGCTCGGAATACAGAACTGACAGGGCAGAACAAGATCTACCTGTTCAAGGAGTTTGACCGAAAATCAAATGAAGGATTTAGGACCTGTGATTTTTATGGTGGAGAGAGGGGAAGGATCTAATCACGCCATAATTTTTTTGTATTTTTCTGACAACGTTTGAGGGGGTGGAAAAATCGACTACCAACAGACTACCTCGCAGATCTGCACATAGGCAGACTGTGAGAAGGGAAAACAAATGACTGGGAGGGGACCTAAATGGACTCTGATCTGCATGAAATTTAAACTGGGAATGGTGGACGATGAGAGGAACCTACCCTCAAAACCTCATCACGATCAGACGGTTGGATCTCCTGTACCAACCTTCTTACTGAGCTGCTGTCCAGGAATCCTGAAATTCATGACAACTTGGTGGAAGTCGGGTTGTGGCGGCTTGATGGCAGCACGAACGGAGGTGACAGCGGCAGTGGTCGATTGCAACAGATAGAGGAAGAGAAGGAGAGGAAGATCTCTCAAAAATCTTAGGGTTTCAGCCCTAGATCTGATGAAACTTGGAGGAGGAAGAAGAATAACTAGCAAGAAGGGAGAGAGAGGGGGGTACGCCGATGGCCTTTTCCACATAAATTCTTCATTAATTTTTGACAAAAATGCAACAAGAGACATTAAATACTAAACCCTAGACCTAGACAAATGACCTAGGATGCCCTTGGTCAAGGGGGTATAATGGGGAAATGGGGGAAAAGGTGAATTAAAATAATCCCACAAGGGGACAAAGAGGGGGGCGCCCCTCTCTCCAAGTCAACATAAATGGCTTGGTTAATTTATTCACCTTGGACCATATTAATTCCCCCTTGGACCATAATAAATCAAAAATACAAATACATGGTCAATTATTCTCCCATTGACCCAATATTAAAACCCAAAATAATACAAACCAAAATACAACCCAAATACATGCCAAATACACACCAAATATGACCAAATACATATAAAATATAAATACGTATAAAAATATGTACTAAAGTATCAAGGCTCCGGTGAAGACTCCAGACTATCCCCCAGCCACAAAGAGGTCGGTGTCGACCAAGTCCTGCTGCTTGTCCGATATCGGCGGCTCGCTGAGTCGAGCCGTACTCTGGCTCTGGTGTCCTCACCAATTCTCCCCAGGTGGGAGAAGCTTGACCCCGTCGAGTAGGGGTCAGGGTCACTCTAATATCGTTCCAGTAGATCAGGATCTATCCTCTTTAGCTCCGCCCGGGTGATCCACGTGTCATCGGACGCGGGCCGTCCCCTCCAACGCATCAAATAGTGCCGGTACACTCCGCCTCGAGTAGTCGTTACCTGCTCATCCAATATACATTCTATCTGATCTCGTTGTTGAGGTAACAAGGTTGGAGGTAGACACTCCAGGGTGGTGTCGCTCACAATGGGTGGAGACGGCTCAAAGGGCTCACTGGGTATCACCGCTGGGTCCCTATAAGCGACGAGATTCGAGATGTTGAAAGTGGAGCTGATCCCGTAATCCCTTAGCAAGTCCACAACATATGCATTTGATCCGACTCGCCTCACTACCCGAAAGGGACCGGCATCGCGAGGGTGCAACTTCTTCACAGCTCCCGAGGGAAACCGTTCAGGTCTGACCCTGATCATGATATAATCGCCCTCCTAAAACTGACGGTGGTGCATGTGGGCATCAGCCAATTCTTTGTATCGCGCGTTGCTGGACTCAATGTGACGACGCACATGCTCATGCAACTGTCTAATATGATCGGAAAAGGACTCGACTGACTCAGATACACGGGACTGGATGGGAGATGGAACTAGGTCTATGGGCTTCCTAGGTCTACGGCCAGTGACAATCTCAAAGGGGCTCATGCCTGTAGACCTATTGACCAAATCGTTGTAGGCAAACTCTGCTAAGGGTAAGACCAAATGCCAATCCCTGACTCGATCTCGGACCAGACACCTAAGAAGATCCCCCAAACTTCCATTGACAACCTCAGTCTGTCCATCGGTCTGGTGGTGATATGCAGTGGAGAATTTCAATTGGGTGCCCATCATGTGCCATAGGGTTTTCCAAAAATAGTTAGTGAAGTGCACATCCCTATCAGACACTATAGTGCGTGGGAGTCCGAACCTGGAGACACAGTGTGAAAAGAATAGACGGGCAACTCTAGAGGCATCCGAAGTTTTGGAGCATGGAATAAATAATGCCATCTTTGAGAACCTATCTACAACCACAAAGATGGAGTCATGCTTTCAGAGGGTGCGTGACAATCCCAACACAAAGTCCATGCTAATGTCCTGCCATGGACTATCCGGGACGGGAAGGGGAGTATAGAGGCCGGTATTCTGCTTCCTTTGCTTGACCATAGCGCAAGTGCAGCACTGGGCCACGATACGAGCAACATCCCTCTTCAGGCTAGGCCAATAGAATCGATGCTCAACTGCCTCTATGGTCTTGTTCCGGTCGAAGTGGCCAGCAAGACCTCCCGCGTGCATCTCCCACATAAGAAAGTCACGAACAGAAGTCCGCGGGATGCACAATTTGTCACCCCGGAATAGGTGACCCTCCTGTAGCACGAACTCGCTATAATCACACGAGGGACCGGCTTGAAGGACGACATAGATTGGACCAAAGTCCGGACAATCAACATAAGCATCCTTGAGCCTCTCTAATTCTACCACCTCTACACTCATGGTGGTCAACATCATCACCCGCTGACTTAGCGTATCGGCTACCTTGTTCTCCGCCCTTGCCTTGTGCTTGAGCATAAAGGTGTACCCTTGGAGATACTCCACCCAACGACTGTGGCGAGCGTTCAACTTCTTCTGGGTATGGAGGAATCGTAAGGCCTCATGATCAGAAAAGAGGACAAACTCCTGGTGCAAAAGATAGTGCCTCCAATACCTCAATGCCTAGACAACTACATAAAATTTTTTATCATCTGTGGAATAACGCAATTTCGCATCATTAAGCTTCTCGCTAAAGAATGCAATGGGGTGGGACTCTTGGCTCAACACTCCACCAATACCCACTCCAGAAGCGTCACATATGACCTCAAACACCTTAGAAAAGTCAGGTAGAGCAAGGACAGGTGCCTGGGTCATACGCTCCTTGATGTCCTGAAAGGCTATGGCTGCAGCCTTAGTCCATACGAATGCCCCCTTCTTTATGCAATCAGTGATCGGGGAGGTGATGGAACTGAAGCCACGAATGAATCGGTGATAGAACGTCGCTAAGCCATGGAAGCTTCGGACATCGTGGAGGGTGCGGGGCTCGGGCCATTCCCTGATGGCCCTAATCTTCTCCAGATCAGCGGAGATTCCATCCCTAGACATAATGAACCCGAGGAAAGTAATCTGATCAGTCATGAAAGCACATTTCTTCGGGTTGGTGAATAAGCTCTCTCACCTCAAAACGACACAGACCTACCTAAGGTGGTCTAAGTGGTCCTCCTTAGTGCGGCTGTAGATAAGAATGTCATCAAAGTAGACGACCAAGAAGACCCCTATCATAGGGCGTAAAACCTGGGTCATCAACCGCATGAAGGTACTAGGGGCGTTGGAGAGCCCGAAGGGCATAACCAACCACTCATAAAGACCATCCTTGGTCTTGAATGCCGTCTTCCATTCATCGCCAGGCCTGATCCACACCTGGTGATAGCCACTACGAAGATCTATCTTTGAAAAGATAGTGGCTCCCGACATCATGTCTAACAAGTTATCTAATCGGGGAATGGGAAAGCAATACTTCACCGTGATCTTGTTGATCGCACGGCTATCAATGCACATCCTCCATGTGCCATCCTTCTTCGAGGCCAATAATGCGGGAACAACGAAAGGGCTCTTGCTGTCCCTAAGAGATCCCCGACTCATCAACTTCTCAACCTACCTTTGAAGTTCGGCATGGTCCGTGGGACTCATCATGTAGTGGGGAAGGTTGTGCAAGGATGAGCCCGGGACAAGGTCAATCTCATGCTGGATATCCCTCATAGGTGGAAGGCCTTCAGGGAGGTCTTCCGTGAAGATATCAGAAAATTCCCGTAGGATTGCAACTATCTCTGGGGGGTGCTCATCATCAGACCCAGGAGCGACATCCTCCACTCCTCGGACAACAACAGCAAGGATAGGGCTACCCTCGGTCACCTCTTGCTCCATCTCTCGCGGGCTAATCATCATTAACCTCCGGGGTGGGAGGTCTTCTATGCTAGGAGCAGTTGAAGCGGTAGTAGCCCACGCTGAGGATGAGGTGGAAGGACCGACTGTCCCCTGACTAGGAGGGGTCAAAGTGCTGGGGCCGGCTGGTCCTCGGACAGAAGGATCCTTCGACTGAGTGGGGTGGAGGGTGATCCTATGGCCCCAGTGGTCGAATGTGCAAGCGTTCGACCGACCTTGAAGGGTGGCATCCTGATCAAAGAGCCAAGGCCTATCGAGGATAATACTACCCACCTCCATAGGTAACACGTCACACCATATCTCATCATGGTAAGTCTGGAACTGCAGTGGCACCAGACATCGCAGTCTGACCGAGTCTGGAACTGTAGTGCCCGTAGAGATAGCGTTAATTCAACTCCCGCTATCTCTGATCACCTTGCAGGCCTTTCCTCCCAGCTACAAAATATATGGAATATGGTGGTACGACGCCAGTCGTTGCTCACCTGAGGCTGGGTTAGGATGCACTTGACTACACCGAACTATACATCACCCTGATGCTGGGTAGCTGGGACATCAACTGGCTCTCCCTCCATTAGTTCATCAAAGAACTCCTCCTCTAAGTCCTGATCAGCCTCGTAACTGATCGGCACTAGCTCAGGTGTAGGGTCGCTGGCAGAGGGATCAGAGATAATAGGCGACTCCCGAGTGGGACACTTGGCCGCATAGTGGCCAACCCCACCACACCTATAGTAAGTTCCCTGTGCCCCAAAGCCCTGGGATGTTCCACTAGCCATCGACTCTTTACCCTTGTCCACAAGGCGGACTGGGGGTGTAGGAAGTAGGGGTTGAGTCGGCACGGCGGCCTGGGGAGGTCTAGAGGTAGGGACGGGTGCCCGCTGGCGATGGGGAGGATCCCTTGGAGGGAGGGGGCACCTAGGTGTAGGGAGGTCCTGGCGAGGGGTTTCCTGGGGGCGGGCCACAGGCCACCGAGTGTAGAAACTAGGCGTGGTCCTAGGATCAGACATACGCGGATATGACCCCCTTGCGCGGGGTAGGAGCAAACTCTGCCTCAAATTGCTACACCTCGAGGGCAACTTGGTACGCGTCTTCCAACTTGTCCACTTTGCGGCGGAAAAGCTCATACTGAAGCTGTGGCTGCAGACCACGCTGAAAACGGGAAACAGTCAGGGAGCTTTCCTCCGTGGCATCACATCGCAGAAAGTACTCATCGAACTCAGTGATGTAATCAGAGACGGACTGATCCCCTTGGGTGAGACTCTGCCATCTGTCTATGAGACGCTGGCGGTATGTGGCAAGAAGGTACTTCTTCCTGAGTTTGGTCCTCATCTCATCCCAAGTCTTGACCTGGGGCTCTTGACGGTGAAACAACAGGTTCTCCATGTTCGTCCAATAAGTCTGCGCCTGTCCTAGCAGCTTCATTTTGGTGAACTTGACTTTCCGGTGGTCCGTCATCTCAAACCACTTGAAATACTGGTCCATGCTGACCTCCCAATCGAGATAGACCTTTAGGTCTAAGGACCCATCAAATGTGGGAGGGTCTGCTTGCACAGTCCTAAGGACCCGCTCGTCCTCATCATCTCTCTATGGTCGGTGACCACGACGGCGTCGGCCATTTCTCCCATAATCGTTGTCGGACTCGTAGTCCTCAACATCGGGGGCACGTGGCTGTCGCTCCTCAACCCTGAGTGGGGCGGGCTGGGCAGTAGGCACATGAGGGGCCGGGACAGCTCATGGGAGCTCCCGATGGGGGACTCCCTCCACACTCTCTCTCCTTCCAACCAGACCTTGGATAGATCGGTCGGAAGCCAGAGCGCGATCGTCCATGGCCTTGAAACGGCTCTCTATACGCTCGGTATGCTCCTTAAGAGTTTGGTCGGACCCTTCCATATGCCTCCTAAGATTTTGGTTGGACCTATTCATGCGCTCTATGAGTAGAGCCACCAAGTCTTCTAGTGATCGGCCTCCCGGGTTGGCACCTCAGGGTTCACCCATAGTGTCAGGGCGATGGTACTGGGCACCTCCATGGGTGGGCATGCAATGTGACCTAAAGGGAACTAAGGGGTGACTCACTACAACCTATATGGACGGACTATTACAAAATGACGGATGACCTAGACTCCAATATCCGGTACGAGGAGGATGTTTGATCCGAAGATCACGCTTACGCAAGTGTTCCCCTTTCCCAATAGGTGTAGCCTATCGTTCTAGGAACACCTTTGGATATACCAGATGAAATGGAGCACCTTGGACTGACTACCCTAGACTCAAACCGGCTCTGATACCAATTTGATGCGGGACAACAACGGGACTCAACTCGGACTAGACGTGAACCTTGGACTCTATAGGATGACGCGACCAACAGGACGACGAGACCAGCAACAACAAAACAACGCGGCACCTAAAGAGCTCCAGAAGAGGTGAACATGCCCCAAACAAGATGCTCTAAACTCATGGTCATCCCCGAAGAGGGAAACGTGACGATCTGCACGGTTGAGTAACCGGCTTTGAGTCTCGGGTGGTCAGCTCACTCTCGTGCTCGGAACGAGTCACGGGACGGGTCTCGCACTCACAACTCACAGCGGTGATTAAGTACGAACTAGCTAGGAAAATAACCTACTCACATGTAGCGGCATCTAGAACGCATACTAAACAAGCAAAAATGACAAAGAGAGTGGCGAATGTACCTCCACGCTAGGGGCGTGGGGAAGACGTCCCGGCCAAGTTCCGTGACTCCCGGTACAGTAAATAAAGTTAATTACAGTAGTGATTTTCTTGCCCAATTCATGTAGGGAGGTAAAGGGCTTCACAAAAATGCCGGGAGCACCAAAATTGGGTTGACGGGCAGCAAGACGGCGGGCTCCGGGCGGTGGTGGGCAGTGGCTCCGGTTCGGCGAGTTGTTGGCTGGCGAGACAGTGAAGACGGACTTCCAAAGGGACGTCGACCTCTTGGGATCTTCTGAAGGCGGCGGTGCACCGGGACGGTGGCGGAGGGTCCCTGGTTGACCCCCGGGAGTGGTGGTCGCTGAAGCTAACCTGGTGCATTTTTTCTGGAATTATCCGGTGACCCCTTTTTGCAGGCCTGCCTCGGAGCAGAAATTCGCGCTCCCACGAAAACGGCCAGCACGACCAGATCCGAAGTCGGATCGGTGCGAGGTTAGCACCGTTGGAAAAAGGACTCAGAGATCTTCAACATACTAGAATTTCAGTTACATCCAATGGTTGGATTGGAAATGAAAATGACTGCAACACGTTGACTGATGCTGACTCAGAATACAGAACTGACAGGGTAGAACAGGATCGGCCTGTTCAAGGGGTTTGACCAAAAATGAAATGAAAGATTTAGGACCTGGGATTTTTATGGTGGAGAGGGGGGGGGGAGGAGGGGATCACGCCATAATTATTTTGTATTGTTCTGACAACGTTTGTGGGGGTGGAAAAATTGACTACCAACAGACTACCTCGCAGATCTTCACATAGGCAGACTGTGAGAAGGGAAAACAAATGACTGAGAGGGGACCTAAACGGACTCTGATCTGCATGAAAATTAAGTTGAAAATGGTGGACGATGGGAGGAACCTACCCTCAAAACCTCATCACGATCAGACGGTTGGATCTCCCGTACTAACCTTTTTACTGAGCTGCTGTCCAGGAATCTCAAAATTCAGGATAGCAGGGTGGAAGCCGGGTTGTGGCGGCTTGATGGCGACACGAACGGAGGCGACGGCGGCGGTGGTCGATTGCAGCAGATAGAGGAATAGAAGGAGAGGAAGATCTGTCAGATTCTTAGGGTTTCAGCCCTAGATCTGATGAAACTTGGAGGAGGAAGAAGAAGAACTAGCAAGAAGGGAGAGAGAGGGGGGTGCGCCCATGTCCTTTTTCACATAAATTCTTCATTAATTTTTGATAAAAATGTAACAAGAGATATTAAATACTAAACCCTAGACCTAGAAAAATGACCTAGGATGCCCTTGGTCAAGGGGGTATAATCGGGAAATGGGGGAAAAGGTGAATTAAAATAATCCCACAAGGGGACAAAGAGGGGGGCGCCCCTCTCTCCAAGTCAACATAAATGGCTTGGTTAATTTATTCACCTTGGACTATATTAATTCCCCCTTGGACCATAATAAATCAAAATATAAATACATGGTCAATTATTCTCCCATTGACCCAATATTAAAATCCAAAATAACAAACCAAAATACAACCCAAATACATGCCAAATACACACAAAATATGACTAAATACGTATAAAATACAAATACGTATAAAAATATGTACTAAAGTATCAAGGCTCCGGTGAAGACTCCAGACTGTCCCCCAGCCACAAAGAGGTCGGTGTCGATCGAGTCGTGCTGCGTGTCTGGTATCGGCGGCTCGTTGAGTCGAGCCGTACTCTGGCTCTGGTGTCCTCACCAGTCTATTCTTCTCACATAGAAAACATCAATCAGAATAAAAATACTGATCCCAGTCATGTTACCCGTGAATACACAAATCAATGTCAAATAAATGTATACAAGATAACTAGATGCAACTTCGGATCACAATTATTTACGTCAAGTATTGTTCAGAATAGAATACAGTCTGTTGCATGGATTCAAAAAACTAAAAGGTTCAGAGCCTGTATAACTGGCTAGTTTTAAGACTCCTGGCCTAGACCAGAAATTATGTAACTCTTAACTGGTAACCTGACAATTTTAGATGTGGGCTTGTTCTTCATAAATCAACACCTTGGATCTAGTTTGTTGTGAATGTAGTGTGAAACTACTTCCTGTTGGGCTACAAATATTTTTGGCGATTTTTTTACTTGAGGCTCTCGAGTACAAGCTGTCAATTATGAGTTCAAGTATTTTTTTCTTATGAGGTGATCATACACTGGTCTTCTTTTCTACATTTAGCCATTAGTTTACTTGATAATAGCCTCTAAGCATTGAAAGTTTCCTACTCATGTATTTATCCTGTCTCTGCAGGGGGTATGTATTTCTTCTTTATAGTTACTATTCTGTTAAACATTATTGCTTTTAGCATCTCCATGCGACGTTGTTACCTATATTTGGCAGCTACTTTCATCATCTCAGCAACAATATATCTTGGTTATTTCCGGGGACGGATCAGAAGACAATTTAATATCAAGGTAAACAGCTCTTTCTACATAATGTGGAAGTTCCTAAATAGCTCTTTCTACATAAAGTGAAAGTTTTGTCACCCAGTCAGATTTCTTCTTTCTTATTGTTGCTAATTAACCACCAAGAAGAAGGTGTAGAATTTCCAGATTGTTTTGATATTTTTACTCCTAATTAATCTTCAATAGTGTTACTCACTCACTCTAATGTTATTTTAATATGCGCATCTTGATGTCAAATGAGGGCGCGGGGTCGTAAATTCTTCAGCTGGAGGGCGGTGGCAGCACAACGCGGGGCCTGGCATGAACGTGGTACTCTAGGAGTGCACGTTCTGAACGTGCAACAGGAGAATGGTGTGTTCTGAACGTGGTACTCTCGGAGTGCGCGTTCTTAATGTGCAGCAGGAGGATGGTGCGTTCTGAGTGGACTTCACAGTCTTCGAGATCTTTTGCTCCTAGTCCCTCAGTCAACACCCTTGAACGTGGTGCTTCTGGTGGTCACGTTCATATGAGAACGCGCCCTATCATTCATGCACGTTAATAACGCGACCTCTGCAAGTATCTTGGGCATCCAGAACGGTGGTGGCTCGGCTTGGGGCGTCCGTGGGCGATTGCTGGGAGCCTCTGAGGGTGTTTGGATGAGGGAAAAACACAGGGAAATTAACACAGGCATGCCATAAGGAACACAGAGATTTTTAGGTGGTTCGGGACCACGACGGGCTCCCTATGTCCACCCCTCACCGAACCCGGTAAGGCTTCAGGACCACGCTACAAATGTAACAACCACGGGGATGAGCCCCAACACCACACACGCTGCTTCCGCAGCAATCCGCACACACGGGGCCTTGCCCCAGACCGCTGCCACCGCAGCACACACAAACACAGTTGGGGAACTTACCCTACACTAAATCCTCACACGAAGACGCAGCTCCGTAAACCCACACACAATATTTCGAGTTCAGAGAAATAAAAATATATTCAATACATGCTTCAGATAAAGATTGATCAGAGAACAACACTAAAAAGGACTTGGAGAAGATGTAGAAATATATCCTTGATGAGTGGAGGCCGGCCAAATATGTTTTCGTTGACGCTTTGATGGTGGGGGGATAGATCTTTAATAATGCGAAGCCAACGAAGCTCTTTCTCGGAGATTCACCTACGACGAGCCTTGAACACTTGAAGACGGATAAAGATATGAATGATTCAAATCTGGATCTCCCCTGCAAGAGGAAGGAATATCATCAACACTCAAAACCTTCTCTTCCTCTCCCACCTGCGGCTAGAGACGTTTTCCCCTTTTTCTGCTTCTTCATTGAAACTTGAAATCGCAGCCCATTTATATCAGTACAAAAAGATCCTCAATAGACCATAAAGCCCATGCCAAAAACCTTGTAGAAGAAGTCTAAGATATGTATGCATGCCCTAGGGGTAATATGGTAAAAAGTCAAGCCAATCGGATCAAGAAAAGTGGGGTTCAAAGCCAAAATTGGTAGACTCGATTTGGGCCGCCCGGGACAAGTGTCGACTCTTGGGGTCGACACTTGTTCGCGGGTGTTCTGCCTGCAAACAAACAAGACAGGCCCAGCCGAAAGTGTCGACTCATTGAGTCGACACTTTTTGGCAAGAACTTTGTTTTTGCCAAAAAGACATGCCCAACTAGCAGGTGTCGACTCTCAGAGTCGACACTTGCACCCTGCTCCACCCAGGCAGCAGGCTGGGCTACAAGTGTCGACTCTGAGAGTCGACTCTTGCAGCTCTAGAATCGAGTAATGCAATATGCAGTAAAGTTAACCCCAAATGCATGATAAATGAATCAACCGCAATCTAGGCACATGGAAATTCATTCAAACACAAACATTTAACATGGATCCAATGGACTCAGAGCAATTTGAAACTTCTCTTTCTGGAAATTCAAATTCATGTCAATCTTCATTAAAGAATCAAGTCTATGCATATAAAGCACAAGTCTAAGCACATGAAGGACCAAGTCTAAGCATGTGAAACATAGGTCTAAGCATATGAAGGCCCATGTCTAAGCATGTGAAACACGGGTCTAAGCATATGAAGGCCCAAGTCTAAGCATGTGAAATACAGGTCTAAGCATATGAAGGCTAAGGTCGATGCATGTTAACAACCAAGGTTAAAGCACATAAAACACACAAGACTAACTCTTCAAATTTGAACCTGCAAATTAGTATCATAAAATGTAGCAGAAGAAGTGTCGACACCCAGTGTCGACACTGTTTCAAGAGAGTTCTTAAAAAGTCAAATCATTTGAAAACACACTTAAATGCACAATTTTTCTCGTGAATAATATGCATGAGCCACAATCATTATATTGAAGAACCAGTGAAAATAAGCTCATGAAAGACTCATGCAATTCAATCTTGTAAAGCAACTAGTAAACCAAGATATCAACATATAAGCTCACTCTACACACACGCAACGCACATAATATTTTGTTATCAACAAAACAATTATTAAAGACAAAGAGGGAGCACAGCGAACCCAACAACTGCTGGGGCTTCACACCCGACCCTATCTCAAGGCCGACGCAACATGGCTTCTCATTCCCCCTTGGTAGTGGTTGGCGGCGGCGGGATGACGGTGGCGACGTGACGGCGGGGGAGGGCAACCCGTGCTCCGGATGGGACTTCCGACCCCGTCTCAGGGCCGATGCAATCGGGGCTTCGATCATCCTCCATAGAAGGGTGAGGGGATTAGATGAGGTGGGCGTCGCACCTAAAGGGGGGGAAGAAGAGGGTCCAAAGATTAGAGGGAGAATAGCCATGGCTAAAACTCATATCATCGCTTCATATTGCTTAAAAATTGAACAAACGAGGTGGGGATACATATATGGGGAAGGGGAATGCGAAAGGACACTGCTATAATGACTCTAGACTCGGGAAACAATACCCATTGAAGCCCTTGAAGTCCCAAGCGTTGGAAGGTTGAAGGTTGGCCGCAGGTGTCTCTGCTTTGAGATCGCGCTCTCCTGGAAGCGTGCGTTCTGGTCAGAACGTGGTGCCCATGATGCGCGCATTTTGGTCAAAACGTGGTGCCCATGAAGCGCACATTCTAGTGAGAACATGGTGCTCATGGGGGGCGCACTCTTTTTGGTCTACCAGCTTCCTCGATCCCATCAAACCCCTCCGCTTGGGAGAGGTTCGCCCTCAAACCTCGTGGCTCAGGACCCCAGATTGATAGAACAATCCGATTCCCTCAAATGGGCTTCTGCCATTGTCGGCTGTAGGATAAGTCATTTGGAGATTTCAATGACTGCTTCTGACTTTCCAGGCGGTGAAATTATATGTAACCATTTTTCTTTGGTTTTAATTGCAGTGTAGCGACTCTGCCCTAGATGACTGTGTGAACCATGAATATATATACTGATTGTAATAGAATGTTTACACTAATTTTGATTGTGTATATATTTTTACATACATGCACTTGTTTGTTGTTCATGAAACTTTGCTATATTGTTTGTGATTGCAATGTTGATACATTGCCACAAATATACTCGATGATGGTATTTTGTATATAATATCAAGTTATGGTTTGAATGTGAATGTGTAGATTTCTTGATCTATGTGAATGATGTGAATGTGCAAGTATTGAATGTGTAAAATTTGTGAATGTGTACAAGTTATGGTTTGAATGTGAATGTGTAGATTTTCTGATATATGTGAATGATGTGAATGTGCAAGTTTTGAATGTGTGTAAATTTTGTGAATGTGTATAAGTTATATGGTTTATTTATGAATTTAGTTATAGGTTACCTACAGTTCAGATAGGCATTATAGATGAATTTATTACGTACATAATTAGTTCAGGTTATCTATGGTTTAAATAGATTATCTATTATTAATATAGATTATTTAGCATTAAGATTAAAAGAAACATTCACCTACGGTTTGTTCACGTTACCTACGTTTTATTAACAGCTCAAAAAATCGTAGGAAACTATCTATTTGATAAAAGTTATAGGCAATTACCTACTATAGTTATTGTTAGTGAAAACTGCATAGGTACCTATGCGATAAAAAACTGTACGATAATACCTACGTGACGTAAATCGTATGTAGTTACCTAAACTACCTACGCGATAATAACTGTAGGAGAATACCTACGTGACAAAAATCGTAGGTAATCAGGTACGTCACCTATGTGAATTTACCATAGGAAAATAGCTACATGATAAATCGCAGGTAACTATCCACAACCACCTACGCAAAAATACCGTAAGAAATATACCTACGCGACATTAATCGTAGGACATTACCTACTATTATGGTCGTAAGTAAAAAAACTACAATGCCATCTTCGCCGTAGGTAATTACCTACTCGATCAAAATCGTACGTAATTACCTACAACATTGGCCGTTAGTAAAAACTGTGTAGGTAAATTTTTACCTATGTGACATATTTCCGTAGGTAATGAACACCCCTATATCTATGCAAATTTGTCATAGGTATTGGCCACCCTATACCTATGGAATTTTATCGCGTAGGTAAAACTTTACCTACGTAGTTTTTACCATCGACACCGCTCCGTAGGGAGTGTCGTAGGTAAAGGTTTTACCTACGATTTTTTTGGCCTTTACCTACCACATTCGCCGTAGGTAAAAACCAATTTCCCTGTAGTGACACTTCCACCACTGGCCCCCAACGGCCACGACCTGCCCCAATACCAATCGCTAAGTGACTCCACCCTGAGCCACGTGACACAATTCGTAGGATAAGCTGGCACAATACTCATCCTCATCCAATCACTCTCACTACTGAGCTCCCCGATTCCCAATTTTGATAACGCCACTCAACACGATACCGCTGCCAACACACGGCAACCAAGGCCACTCACATGGCCAATACAGCCTTTCACCCAAGGGCAATTCTCTACAACAGACTCTGGAACCTCCAGCACGCACATACCATAGAAACACACGCCATGCTCCACTACCTATCCGATCCTGGAGCCTATGGTTTATGGGCCCACCATGCTTCTGCTGCGCACTCTGCACCGAAGACACCACAAAGACGGAGAGACCGACACTCCTCGGTTCTTGAACACAAACTCCTCTTATAACCTGACAAACGACCAACACGCGTAAGACTTAAGTTCAGGGCACAACGAGAAAGCTCAACACCAACCCTAAAGACGACATACCACCTCGACTGGTGACTCAACATGCCCGATTCTACACGACCTCGACAACACTTATGCACCAAGGAGTGATGAGGGATGAGCGTACAACCCCTACAGGCAGCTTCACTGCCCTAACACGAGACGCTTCCGGGGACTTTCGAGCACACATCGGGAAAAACACGAGCACAAGAAAGCACAATTTTAATAAGGGAACAACGGAATTAAACACAAGCACATCATGCAATAATTGAAAATTCACGCATACCTTCCATGAGATGGGTACGACAACTCCACCCAGTCAAGTGCCTCGCGCACACCGGAATCCCTGACTCGCCAGATTAGTGGAATGCTACAGAGATGGTTGGGACTAGGGTGGCCGCCATGGGCACTCTTGAGCAATATGACCGACCTGACCACACCGAAAACATTCCAACTCTGCCTCAACCACAGAGCACGGCCTACCCTTGTGAAACCCGCCACATCTCGGACACTGCCCTAGCTGCTCATTCATATCACGACACCGCGGTGGTCGAATCGCAAGCTGCTGAATATTCACTGCTGACACCTGCTACTTTTGCTCCGAGCACCTCCTGCCTGACCTGCTTCTTCTGAACAACCTAGACATCCGACTGAACCTCGATCTCGAAGGGGATGAACTCATCCCTAGAGATGGAGGAGATCTTAATTCTGACTGCCCCTGACACTGTGGGGAAACATACTGCTACTGAAAGGTCCTCAGCTGACTCTGGCCTAACTGAGACTGCCCTGTATTAACCTGCTCTCGGGTCCTCAGCCAATCCTCCTCTACATCTGTCGCAGCTTGATAAGCCGATTCAAAATCTGCCACACGGGTCGCAATCACGAGGTGCCGAAGCTCTGGCCTCAAACCCTTGATAAACTACCGAGTCCTCAACTTCTCGTCTGCCATTATATGGGGAGTATAGCGACCCAACTGTACAAATCTGGATCAATACTGCATCACTGACATATCTCCCTGAGATAGCTTCATGAACTGATACATCCTTCTCGTCCTAATGTGCGCCGAGCTGAAAACTCGCTCGAATGCTGCAAGAAACTCCTGTCATGGAATCTACCGTAGAGGACGAGACTGGAATGCCGATTCCCACTCTGTAGTCCACCATGACAAAGCTGATCCCTGTAACTGATAACTCGCCAACAAGACCTTCTCATCCTCTGATGTGACAGCACCTATGGACCTATATTGCAAGCAATTAAATTGAGCAGCGGACTCACATTAGTGAACACGATCGCGAAGCACACACTAGTGCCCATAGGCGACTTAGCGATGACGGAGAGGGTCCGAGTCGGGACCTCGATACTCCAATGGTTGGCTAGCTTATGGAGAACCCCAAATGGGCCAGGGATGCCCAATTCATGAGTGGCCGATACGCCAAGGGCGTGGGTTAAGTGGTCGCTCGCACAACTCGCCCCGCGGTGGTCACTCAATTTGATGGCAATTTGAGACCGGACACTCTCTCACCGCCGACGGAGCAACTAAAAGAAATACTAAACTAAGTAATTAAATCCCAGCAATGAGTGGTGTTCAGTAGCTCACCTGATCAACGTGAAGACGCTAATCCCGATCGGAGACGAGGGCGAGCGGGGAGGCGTGGGACGCACCCGCACGCCTCGTCGGTGTCGCTTTAACCTGAAAATTGAAATGCTACACCACTACACCTCTTGCAGGAGGGGGGATCTCGGGGTAGGGATTTATGTGATTACAACAAAAATATACCTCCACGCAGGGAGGGGCACTCAGCCGGCCAGGCGGGGAGGGGGAAAACACAATTGGAAGCCGAGCGGTGGATGAAGTCGGTTCTGTCTGCTCTCTGAAACTGAGGACAGTCAGTCGAAGATGTTGGCACTGCGGCCGCTCACGAATTTTGTTGATGACGGGACCAGTGGGGAATTCTTCGTAACTGGAGCGGAATGATGCCAGACTTTTCTTGATTTCTGTGGTCGCCGGTTCTGGTCGGGGTAGAGGGTTGAACAGGGAAGCAGGTTGCTATTCTTGACTGTCGCAAAACCTCAACAGTTGGAGGAAGAAATTGATAACTCTTGATTTCGGGTGCCAATCGAAGTTCCGCTTCTTGATCCTGGAAGTCGACAGGTTGAGGAAGTAGTTTGTAGAAGAACTCTTGCCCAGATTCACGCTAGAATTGCCGTGGAAGAGCTTCCACTTAGGTTCTGGTCCTCTGCCTGAGAAGTCTTACGCAGTCGTAGTAGATCGCCTCCTCCGAGCAGCTCCGATCTTGGAAGTCGACGGGACCACCACCGTTAGAAAGCTGACTGGGAGACGCTTCCAACAATATTCTGATTGGGAGACGCTTCCAATGATATATGGTATGCCCTCTGAAGCTTCCAGGTGAAGACGTGGCAGCCTCTGCAACTGGGCACTCCTCTGCTGCCTGCGAACTGAAAACTGTAGGTTGAAGATGATAGGGGCGAAATGGGGTATATGGGAGGGGAAGTGGGGGTGGATGAGTGTGGGGAGAGCCCTGGTTGTGAGGGGGTGTTCCAAGGTGTGGATGGGGGAGAATGGGGTCTGGAAGGTGGTGTTTGCAGTGGGTGAGAGAGGAGCTGCGAATTTGGGGCTTGGAGGGAGAGGGGGAAGGTGAGGGGGGCACAAGTGGGTGGAGGGAATGTGAGTTTGAATTTTCCTTAATGGAGGGTGATCAATGGTGGTCTTGGGGATGGGAAGAGGTGCCTTGGGAAGGTGGGGAGATGCTTGGGGAAGGGTAGTGGGTAGTTGGGGGTTTGAGGGTGGGGTGTGGATTGGGTGGAGTTGTCTTGGAACTAGGGGGTAGTAATGAGAGGTTATGGGAAGTTGTGAGGATGAGTAATGAGGGGGAGAGAGAGAGTTGATGATGTGGAGGAGAGAGAGGGAGGGGAGGAGAGAGAGAGGGGGGCGCCCTCCTTCTTGAAGAGAGAGAGAAGAGAGAGAAATGAGATAGAGAGAGAAGGGGAATCCACCCCAATAGAGAGAGAGAGAAGCGGAGAATCCTCTCCAATGACACTAAACACACTTGATTTTGGATTGATCATAAAAGTTGTTACATGTGAGAGGAGTGGGGGCCTATTTATAGGTTTACATAATTCCTAAGACCAAAATGACCTTGACAAACAAGTAAATGACCCATAACTCCAAGGGAGGGGCGCCCTTGGGCCTAACCCACTAGTTGGGCCCAATTGACTAACAAACGGACCCATTAACCTATCAACTGACTCAAATAAAGAAAGATTACACATACAAGACCCAAATGAAATAAAAATCACATGCTATGACTCAAGATTAATGGCCGAAAATGATGACGTGCTGATGGCAAGCAATAAGAGTATCCAAAAAGTGAAGTGGCTGGGGATGTCCCCATCATACCCCCGGGGTGGGGAAAACTCGACCTTGTCGAGTATGGGTCCACCATGGAAGTAGTACACCAAATGCAGCTCCAGGCGCGCCACGATCTCCAAACTCAAACCGTGTCTATAGCCGGGGAATGGCGTTTCAACTTTTCGAAGTGGCTTGGACACACTCTCATGCTGGCGATGAGATCTTGCTTGCCTAGTACTGCCGTTGTATGCTCACGTCGGGCTCTCAGGCTAATTTATGGTGGCACTCCGAGGGTGTCTCTCGCAAGGATAAGTGTAAGCTCAAGGCACTCACTAGGATCCACCGCGGTCCCCTTAGAGGGTGTCGGATCCGCCACGTGGGAAGTGGGGTGAATCCCAAAACCCATAGGTAAGTCCAACCCATAAGCCGGGTTGCCAAAGTCACTCGAAAGTTGGCAAGGTCCAAGTCCTCGTGCCCTCAAATTGAGGTGACCCTAGGGTAGAGCCACTCCAAAGTCATCATCGCCAAGCTGCCAACTTGGAATTTCAAGTGGCGCTCACAAGTTTTTGCCCGCTTCTTGTGAATCTCACCGCTTGTTGCTTGATACTTGCGAGAATGCACATGCCATGTACTATGATGCGATGTTGGTGTGAAAAGTATGGTGTGCAAAGGTGGACCGGGGCAGCCAAATGTAGATCGATCACACTTTGATGCCATGAAGATTGTGACAGACTTAGGAGGGCCGGGACATCCATAGATGAACCTTTTATTCATGGGTGTGACAAATGTCGGGGGACCCGAACATCCATGTATGCTCCTCTCATGCTTAAGACTCATGATGAATGAAGGTGGGCCAATACATCCGAATACGGTCCACTTATGCTTCCTACTTGACATGTGGGTGATGTGAATGAATGTACCCGACTTATGAATCATGCCAAATGGTGTGGTAAGCCTAGACACATGCATGTTTATCCCAAAGGTGACTTCCATGTGCATAGATGTGGGATGACTTTTGAACTTCCATGTGAATGGGTCGAAGAAATCTAGGAAGGTGGTTATGGGGTGGGGCATTTCATCAATCCCAAGGTGTTTGTTGCCTAAGGTCAAGGCTCTCATGGTGTAACCCGATTCTAGGAAGGGAGGAGTTTGGGTCAACATGGGCGATATGGGTAGGGTGAGGTGGGTGGTGAATAAGGGGAGTGGGTTACATGGAGATCTAGGCTCCCTTAGGAAGGGGTTAAAGGGATCATGGTAAGGGTCACCTAGATAGGGGTACTCCATGTTCTCAAGATCCTCAAATGGTGAGTCATCCTCCTCCAAAATAATTGGGCCAAGGTTGCTAATGGGTTGACCAATCAAAGCACTTAGGATCTTAATGGAAGTGGAGTGGACCATGATGGGTTCTTCATTCATAGGGAGAATGAGAAGGAGGTCACTAGTGTAGCAACCAATGGTGAAGACCGAGGTGATAGAGCCATCACATGGGTGGATGAGACTAAGGCTTCTTGGGTGGGCCGTTCCTAAGGTCAATAAGCAAGTCAACTTTAGTTGCCATTCCAAACCCTTGAGGAGATCATCCCAACCCTCTACCTCGTAGTAGGATTGGATCGTGGTGTGAAAGGAGGGGAGGGCCATAATTTGGGATTGATGTCTCATGGGTGAGAGGTGTGGGGGTGAACTAAGGATGGTGGGGCCTTGCTTGAGCCATTGGAGTATGTACTCATTCACGGTGAAGGTGTGTGGCTCTTGAGGATCCGGACTAGGAGAGGTGGGTGGAAGTGGAGGTTCTTGGATTTCCTTTATGGTAGGTTGTTGATCGGGACTAGCATCCATTTCCATGTGGATGGGTGTCTGGGTTTCAACTCCTAATGATAATGGGTTGGGTAGGTCTAATGCGGGGGAATTGGTGATAGCCGGAGCATGGTGCACCCGAGGTGGTGAACAAGCATGGGCTTGGGTTGGGATTGGTAAGGGAAGTAGTGGAGGTCTAGGTTGTGGTTGGGTTGGGGTAAGAAGAGGAAGATGGGTGGGTTGAGGGGTTTTGGAAAGATTATTCTTGGGAGGAGTGTTCTTGTTGGGGAACGATGGAGGGGTAATGGTGGCCGGGGTGGGAGATGTTTCAACCACTAGGGACATGGGAAAATGCTTCCTTGTGGGGCATTGCCCGGCGATGTGCCCCAATTGGTGGCACCTATAACATTCTGGCTCGCACTTTGTGGACGTCAAAAAATGTCGATGATGGTCATACGGCATGCACGTCTCGACACTCGAGAGCAAGTCGAAGACGGAAATGCTAAATAAACCTCATGCCTCGCCCGATCAGGATGAGGACTCGCTTGGTGGTCCGCTAGCCGATGAGGGAGCCCCCCGGGCGAAAGATACGGCCACAACTCTACAGCCGGCCGTGCCGAGAGCTGAATCGAAGAAGAGTCGGGAACTCCGACACAGCCCGGCGTGCACCGAAAGTCACGCAGAGTCTGGGACCGAGCCCCAAAGGCTACGAACGGAATATTGCACAGGCCATACATCGCAACCGGAACATCCTGGGATTGCCGACATTCATATAAACGGCCGCGACTTCAAGAAGAATCCGTTTAGTGCTTAAAACGGCACGAATGGGCCTTAAAACGGCGCGCCTTAAAACGGCGCGCCCCCCTCTTAAAATGGCGCGCCCCTTTCCTATCATTGGCTACACGGCGCGCTCCTGTGGAAAGGGGCCTCCCCTTTGATGCTTAAAACGGCGCCCCTTTGAATATGGCGCCGTTTTAACCCCTAAACCTATTCTCTGAAGCGCTTCCTAGGCATGCAATCGACCCATCCCGTCATCATTGCGGTCCCCTGTTTCCTGCGGACAGCACGTCGACGAACTGCTTAAAATGGCTAGATGTCTGCTTCGATCCGTTGGGCAACTGAGCATATGCCGTGAATGGAAACTCTCGAGCCCTGCACCGTCGAACGCTCACTTCGTCCGTCGGCCGCCCATTCCCCTGCAAATGATGAAAGCAACATGGCTAGCGGTGGATACGCCTGCGAAGGAGGAGGCCATGCCTCTACCCCTCTCCCGATCACACTGTAGCCGCGGCGGAGGTGACGTCCACGATAGCGGCATTCGACACGGTGACACGGCAGAGGCGTTGCAGGCGAAGTAAGATGAAAAGAAGAAGAAATAAAGAAAAATAAGGGGGGCCTCTCCCTTCGACAGGGCCACTAGCCCCTATAAAAAGCCCACCACGGGGAACTTTGATCGGTTGGACAACTCTTGGAAGCTTGAAAGGCAGAAGCTTTTCTTCTGAGAGAAACCCCTTGAAGCCCGAAGCCAGTGTTCCTGAGAGAGAAAAGTGAAGAGAGAGCAAAGAGAAGAAGAGAGCAGAGTGTGAGGTGAGGGAGACACAGTTCTCCCCTCCCCTTTGTTTCTTTTTCTTTCATGTATTCTTCCCTTTGGTTCTTTCCTGTAGATGCATGAAGAGCCCATGTATTTGCACTCCCTCACGGTGAAATGAAAATGATCCTTCGGGATATCCTTTTCTGATATGTTGCATCTTCTTCTCCCCCTTCGGAATACGTTTAGGCTGTAGCCCCCTTTCTACTTGGCCTCCAGTGTTTCTGATCTCCCTCCCCACTTGTTCCCCTTTGAGGGAACGTTGCCCGTGAGTCGTGAGAGCTCTTGAAGACTAGTCCTCGAGCTTTTCCACACTCACACTTGGGTCATCGGACCGCGTGAGGTCTGCATTTGAGGTTCACCCTGGAGCAATCCATTTGGTGTTCTTCTATTTTCTCTGGCAAGCGTCAGTCCGGGGGAGGTGCTGCCCAAATTTTGCCAGGATGAAGAACATACAAGAACAAACGAACAAGCCATTCTCTGAGTGCCAGAACATCATATGCTTGAAGCGTCTGCATCAAACTGGACTGCCCTGCACACAAACTCTTCTAACGAAACACTTGAATCATCACGCTAATCCACCTGAATAAACAATTAAAACACTTAAATCTTCTTTCCATAAACATAATCCATCAATAAGATGAACAACTAATCAATAAATCGACTTGCAGTTTAAAGAAACAAGAAACATAGCATAAAAGGGTTGAAATAAAACCTCTTTGAAGCTGTCCTGGCGTGGCCTAATCCGATGCGGTCACCCCTCACCGCGCCGATTTAACACCATTCTCGCAACCCCCCCATTTCCTTTGAACGCTAAAACGGCGCGCCCATGGGAGCTTCTCTACCCGACGCGCCCTTCTGCCTTGTTTAACCATTAAAACGGAGCTTCCCCTTCTTTGCCTTAACCGGCGTGCCCCCCCCCCCCCTCATTGGGCCTATTCCGGCGCGCCCCTTGGCCTTCCTTAAACCGGCGCACCCTTCCCCTTGTAGCATCCTTAACAGGCGCCCCCCCCCTTCAATACCACCTAATCCGGCGTGCTTGAAAGGGGGATAATGATTAATCAAATGGGAGAAAAGAATTAAAGTTAATGAATAAAACTAATCAAAAGTTTCTCCCTCTACTATAATCCAAATTTTGTTCCGGGGGTGCTGCCCCCGGAAACCCCCGCAAGGGGCGCTACCCCCTTGACCCCCGCGACCTGACCAGGCAGGTCGAACCCCGCGACCTAACCGCGTAGGTCGATCCGCGTGCGAGGGCGCACGTTGTCGAGTTTTAGCTTTACACTTAACAACCCGCTCCCCCAGACTATGCAATGATGCCCCGTGGTATCGGATGTTGACCTCGGGATCCCCGACATGGTCATGATCCGTGCACCTCTTGGGCCGATAGTTCATCAGCTTGGCCCACTTCTTCCGGGATCCGATCCCGCACCCACATGAAACGTGCCGTACCTACAGTAGATATCCGAATGTCTTTGTTGTTACCTTCGATGCTTCGAATATGGACTCTCGACCGAACACTGGATGGTCCGTTAGTGACTGATATATATATATACCGGGATCTAATCCCGCACTTGCATTAAATTTGCCGCACTCGCAACAAGTATTTGTATGGTTTTGAACACCGTTTTGCATACCGATGTGGAGGGTTTAAATCATGTCAACCCAACTCGCATGCTTTAATGAAAAATGATCTTTAGGTCATTTGGCCCCTTCTCTTGGCGATTAATTAGAGGTCTTCCCCTCTCCGAGGGGATGTAATTAACGTCGTGGCCTTTATGGCGCGGAGGGTCTCCAGTCCCGACCCGATACCCACAATCGTCTGATTAGTCAGACGGAGCGCACCCCGGGCTTCGGACCACTCCAGTCTTGAAGCCCGAACACATTGTCACCTAGGTGACTGGCACGCCCTCGCACTAGATAAATCGATAAACTGATAAAAAGAACACCCCGATATCTTTCACGAACACGAAATCCAGTGCGTTCCACACACTTACCCGAGGTTATTTCACTCACTTCTATCTCCATTGGGCTCTTTCCCTTTTGAGAAGGGGAGAGGTGAGGGGTGGTCAAAGGGGCTTGGGTAATGTGGGTTTTGGAATGGGGTTTTGGTTGCATTATGGGGCATTGGGGAGTTGGAGTCTTGGGTTGGTCGGGTGGGGATGGTGGGGTTGAAATGCTCCTTGGGCTTTGGTGATCCGGGTAGGAGGGGAAAACATATCTAGCCCTAAGTTGATCCTTCATGTCCTCCCATGTGGTGAGGGGAGCTTCCCTTCTAGTTATCCTTAAGCCTTCAATTTTTAACCAATGAGTTTGAGCCCTTTTGGTTAGTTACATTTTGGCACATCGAACCTTCCTATCCTCGGACATGGGATTCCTCTCAAAGTAATGATCCATTAATGCCTCCCAATATAAATAGTCATTAAGATGAGTTCCATCAAAAGTGGGAGGTAGGGGACATGTCCTTCTATCGTCCGTCCTTGGGGCGGGCCCATTTTCTCCAAGTTGGTTGAGTCGACCCGATATGTTATCAAGCCGCTCATTGGCATAGGTCAAGGCCTTCATGAGGTAGTTGACATGGCCAGGGAGGTTATGTGTGTTAGTGGTAGGCATCCCTTGGTGGTTTGGACTTATGGAGAGGGCCGATTGGTAAGGTCGGTATGAGGTGGCCATACTAGTGGACAAGAGCGATGCACTGGAAGACTCTAAATGCATATGCGCATCCTAGGACCAACTTGATAGAGACAAGTTATGAACTTGCTCTGATACCACTTGATGTGACACCACCTATGGACCTATATTGCAAGCAATTAAATTGAGCAGCGGACTCACATTAGTGAACACGATCGCGAAGCACACTCTAGTGCCCGTAGGTGACTTAGCGATGACGGAGAGGGTCCGAGTTGGGACCTCAATACTCCAATGGTTGGCTAGCTTATGGAGGACCCCAAATGGGCCAGGGATGCCCAATTCATGAGCGGTCGGTACGCCAAGGGCGTGGGTTAAGTGGTCGCTCTCACAACTCACCCCACGGTGGTCACTCAATTTGATGGCAATTTGAGACTGGACACTCTTTCACCACCGACGGAGCAACTAAAAGCAATACTAAACTAAGCAATTAAATCCCAGCAATGAGTGGTGTTCAGTAGCTCACCTGATCAGCGTGAAGACGCTAATCCTGGTCGGAGACGAGGGCGAGCGGGGAGGCGTGAGACGCACCCGCACGCCGCGTCGGTGTCGCTTTAACCTGAAAATTGAAATGCTACACCACTACATCTCTCGCAGGAGGGGGGATCTCGGGGTAGGGATTTATGTGATTACAACAAAAATATACCTCCATGTAGGGAGGGGCGCTCAACTGGCCAGGCGGGGAGGGGGAAAACACAATTGGAAGCCGAGCGGTAGATGAAGTCGATTTTGCCTGCTCCCTAAAACTGAGGACAGTCAGTCGAAGATGTTGGCGCTGCGGCCGCTCACGAATTTTGTTGATGACGAGACCAGTGGGGAATTCTTCGTAACTAGAGCAGAATGATGCCAGAATTTTCTTGATTTCTGTGGTCGCCGGTTCTGGTCGGGGTAGAGGGTTGAACAGAGAAGCATGTTGCTGTTCTTGACTGTCGCAGAACCACAGCAGCTGGAGGAAGAAATTGATAACTCTTGATTCCGGGTGCCAATCAGAGTTCCGCTTCTTGATCCTGGAAGTCGACATGTTGAGGAAGTAGTTTGTAGAAGAACTCTTGCCCAGATTCATGCTAGAATTACCATGGAAGAGCTTCCACTTAGGTTCTGGTCCTCTGCCTGAGAAGTCTTGCGTAGTCGTAGTAGATCACCTCCTCCGAGCAGCTCCAATATTGGAAGTCGGCGGGACCACCACCGTTGGAAAGCTGACTGGGAGACACTTCCAACGATATATGGTATGCCCTCTGAAGCTTCCAGGTGAAGACGTGGTAGCCTCTGCAATTGGGCACGCCTCTGCTGCCTGCGAACTGAAAACTGTAGGTTGAAGATGATGGGGGGAAATGGGGTATATGGGAGGGGATGTGGGGGTGGATGAATGTGGGGAGAGCCCTGGCTGTGAGGGGGTCTAGGAGGGGGTGTTCCAAGGTGTGGATGGGGGAGAATGGGGTCTGGAAGGTGGTGTTTGTAGTGGGTGAGAGAGGAGCTGCGAATTTGGGGCTTGGAGGGAGAGGGGGAAGGTGAGGGGGGGCACAAGTGGGTGGAGGGAATGTGAGTTTGAATTTTTCTTAATGGAGGGTGATCAATGGTGGTCTTGGGGATGGGAAGAGGTGCCTTGGGAAGGTGGGGAGATGCTTGGGGAAGGGTAGTGGGTAGTTGGGGGTTGGAGGGTGGGGTGTGGATTGGGAGGAGTTGTCTTGGAACTAGGGGGTAGTAATGAGGGGTTATGGGAAGTTGTGAGGATGAGTAATGAGGGGGAGAGAGAGAGTTGATGATGTGGAGGAGAGAGAGGGTGGGGAGGAGAGAGAGAGGGGGGCGCCCTCTTTCTTGAAGAGAGAGAGAAGAGAGAGAAATGAGATAGAGAGAGAAGGGGAATCCACCCCAATAGAGAGAGAGAAGTGGAGAATCCTCTCCAATGACACTAAACACACTTGATTTTGGATTGATCATAAAAGTTGTTACATGTGAGAGGAGTGGGGGCCTATTTATAGGCTTACATAATTCTTAAGACCAAAATGACCTTGACAAAAAATTAAATGACCCATAACTCCAAGGGAGGGGTGTCCCCCTAGCCCACTAGTTGGGCCCAATTGACTACCAAACTGACCCATTAACCTATCAACCGACTCAAATAAAGAAAGATTACACATACAAGACCCAAATGAAATAATAATTACATACTATGACTCAAGATTAATGGCCAAAAATGATGACGTGCTGATGGCAATCAACAAGAGTATCCAAAAAGTGAAGTGGCTGGGGATGTCCCCATCATCCTCAGCACACTTCAAAGACCGGAACACCCGCTCCATCGTATCAATCAACGATCTCTTGGCATTAGGATCTGGCTGGGATTCAAATGTCAGCGGGTGAAACTGCAGAAATTCTTGTAGAACACATCCACGACCACCATGCGATGAACTACCCTCGCCAACCTCCTGACTAAAGTGCTGCTGGCTCATTTTTCGTGCGAAAAATAGATACATACTAGAGTAAAACTTGGCCTGACTCGGCACACCCGGGGCCGCTACCACTATGGGAGACGACTCTCTACCATGTTCCTCTCTACTCAACACCTCTTGGGCCCCTACTGGCACCTCAGGTAACGATCCGATCCGCCTCCTCGGCGCCTTCTAATCCTTAACACAGCACATAAAATAGGGAGGGGTGAATAAAACAAAACACCCTATGCCAGCTGTCGATTGTACTGGACTCTCTAGACTTTTAAGCACTACAATCATTTCGAATTCCCATGCATTTCCACAACCACGCTCTGATACCATATGTAATGACCGAAGATCCGGATACTGAGTCAAACCAGATACCATTCGAATCCTACGCCGCCACCCACGAGTTGGGAAGCTCAGAAGGGTTATTCGGGATATTGTGGTTATGCATTGAAATTCTAAACAATTAATAAGAATTAATTTACAAGATTAATTTTTATTTGGTAGATGTAAAATCAACATTTTACAACAATTAATATATCTACAAAGTCCAGTCCATAAGTACAGTCAACGAAAAGGAAACGTACTCTGCTACGGGGTACACCCCGGCACTGGCATGCTGGCGTGCTACTAGTCCTCCAACTGGAAAGCTCCACCTCTAGAAGAGCGCTACACCTGAAAAGCAGGGAGTAAGCCGCATCTTATTGGCTCAATAGGGGTCCTGCGGATCCCCACCACAACGAAAGCGGTAAGCAATAGTAACCATGGCAAAAACAATAATAGCAATATTAACAGAAATAAAATAACAACAATGTACAATAGCGGTCGGGACGGCAAGAACGGTAAGCTAAGGAAACACGGAACCTCTATGCTTGCTCGATCCTTAGAACCTCGACCTCTAGTCGGGATCACCTAACCACAGCGAACCCGTAGTACTACTACCGAGAGAAAACCCAACAATGACGCGGTAGTAACAATCCGACAGAGACATTGACAAGGCCACACAGCCACACACACACACTGTTAGTATTGGGTGTCCTATAGGCCAATTTCGGGTCCGGTAGGCCCGATAGTTATACAATCTTGTTCATCATTAATAAAGTGGTATTTGAGCATAAATTTGTAATTGTATATTACTCTACGATGTCCCTAGGATATGTGGTTGTAAAGTCGACTCGAGATGGGAGGGTGATAACTCAGGGACTTTGATTACCTATTAAACCAGTACACATGATGTGTGGATAAGCAGTCTCATGGTCACTGGTGCGGGGCACCAACACATATGTGTAGGTGTACGTCCTGGGAGGATGTACATTGGACTGATCTGCCATTGGATCTTCAGATGGTTGATTATTCCTAATGTCAACTGAAGATCCAATTATCTCAGTAGCATCGTTGGTCCTATGACCTGAGACATTGGTCGGATCTTACACGTGGACTGGAATGGTTTGATACTTGGCTAAGTGACTTCAACCATAAGTCATGAATTGCCAAAGTCATTGACCATGTCGGGATACGCGTGTTCAGATCGTCAATGGTGAAGAGGAGATCATTCACTGTCAGGGATATATCAGATAGTTAATGGGTCTAGACACTGATGCCCCACTAAATCTCTGGCAAGGGTCGTGTGAGTTCATTTGGAACAGATGTCATATACTTTTAGGAGGTCATGGTCGAATGGCACGATTGTTGGGAGAGTTGGTGCTAGCAGTTAAGCGCAGGGCTCAGATCCAAAGGGGGGGTGAATGGATCCCTGTTAAAAAAACTTTACGAAATTAATATTTAAAACGATGTTGAATGATTCAAAGGAATATCAACACTTTCAAGCAGAGTGATCTCTTCACTTAAACCTTAAATCAGTCACTCAGTATGCATATAGATTCCAGCATGTGTCATTCAAATAAGAAGAGCAACCAACAACCAAGTACGAGGAGGAAATTTGATCTAGGATCTCCTCACGCAAGAGATGACATTCCAGATAGGCCTAACCTATCTTTCCTACCATGCCTTTTTATATACGTGATGGTTGAAGGCTTACACAACTTATTCATATGGAAATGTAATCAAAATCTAATGCTAACTGAGAATAGTCCTAAGCATACATCTAATGAATCATCTAACGAATCAATAAGTAGATAAACAATCACACAAAACACGAGGAGTTTTTAGGTGGTTCGGTCTCAAGCCTGAGACCTACGTCCACCCCTCACTCAAACTAGAGTGAGGCTTCCGCTGATACACAGCTTAAACCGCTGATCCACAACTTCGGGGATGAATCCCTACAGACCGCTGAGCCTCATAGCTTGCTCCGTTGAGCCTCATAGCTTGCTATCCAAGGAATACCTCCTCGCCACTGAGCACCACAGCTTGCTATCCGAGGAGCTAATCCTCACTGCTGAGCATCACAGCTTTCCCCACTGCCTAACAGCTTGAAAAACATAGATATAAGAAAAACACAAAAGACTGAAAACAATATGTAGATGAAACATGAAAAACAATGTAGCTCAAACGAGCATACGATTCTAGATCTGATCTAGAAATTGTGACTTCAACAGCAACCTCTTCTCTGACATCTTCTCCTCTTCACCGATTCCCTATTTTGCCTCTCACTCGCTCTTCTTCAACAAACTCCTTTTCTTTCGTAGCACTCCCAACTTCTCCTCTCTTCTTATCTTCTACACTCTGCTCTGGATTCTCTTATCACTTTGTGTGTTCTCTTTAATTTTTCTTCTCTCCTTTCTTCGACTGAGAGATCCACTTTTTATACCAGCGAACTGGATCAAGTGGTCCCCGTAAGGATTTTATCCTACGCGTGGAGGGAGGATTCCCGCCAGTAACTTTTTAGCAAAAGTGACTTAAAGAATTCCACGTGTCAAATCTTGAAGACGAGGTGAATCCACGTGCCCAATCGATGTTGAGGACATTTTGCCTTGGATCACGTGCTTGCTAACTCAGATCTTGAACCACGTGATCACTTAAGTCTTTGATGCTCTCTGCTCTTTAAATGTTCGATCAAGTCCCTGTCAATAAGATATAGAATATTTCATCAAACACCTTATCATCATAATTGCTTAGGAGAATGCATACTTAGCCAATTTCAGAAAATCAGTCACTCAGATAAAACATGTATATGCTTCGATGTAAAAACTCAATACATTGACCTGTGTGAGAATGCCTTAGTATGATTGCAGTAAGTTAACTATAACTGCACTGACCTGTGTAGAACACAGGTAGACCTGGACTCTACATGTGCATCGACCTTAGACTCTACATGTGCACAGACCTGAATACTGTAGCTCATGAGGATGCACCGACCTGAAGATTCCATCTCATATGACTGTACTATCCTGGGTCCAGCGACTGACGTATGAGCAAAGACATGATGGACATGATGCTTGCATGAGTGTTGGCCTGATAGAGTAAATTCATATATATGCACCGACCTTGTTGATCACAAGATACAATGTGCACCGACCTTGCAGAACACAAGATCCAATGTGCACCGACCTTGCTCAACACAAGGTCCAATGTGCACCAACATTATTAAGCACAAGGTTCAATGTGCACCATCCTTACTCAACACAAGGTCCAATGTGCACCGACCTTGCTGAACACACGGTTCAATGTGCACCGACCTAACAGACATAAGATGTGTATGAGCACTGACCTAACAGACTCAATGCAAATATGTGCACTGACCTAATAGTCTCAATGCAAGTATGTGTATCGAATTGATAGGATGAAAATGTGAATGAGCATCGATGTTCTGTTCAACAAAATACATAGCTGCACCGACTTGACAAGCTTCAGACTAGAATGTGCATCGACCTTATATGACTAAGTGCCTATATGTGCATCAGCCTTGATATCTGACACTTAGTTGATAAAAGACTTATAAAGCCTGAGTGACTAAAATGCCTTGACAAGTTATGCCATTCAGACTTATGAAGGATGATGACTCAATCAATCATTATTAAGCATTTTTGTCTCAACATGATTCATAGTGTGTCATCATCAAAACCAAGGTTCCAACAATCTCCCCCTTTTTGATGATGACAACTATGAGTCATGTATGCGTTTACACAACAGAAAAGTAATTCAATCATTCATACATTCAACCATTCATGATGGGGACATCTTCCCCAAATCCCTCTCACTCGAGGCTCAGATGATCATCGGCATCAAGAATTTAAGCTCATCAACTTTTTCTAATCACATTATGTATCCTTTCTTTTTTAATTTGGAGTCATATCTATGTAATTTTTCTTTTATTAAGTCAAGTACCTAGGTTAGAGAGTCATTTGTCTAGGTTCCATGATAACTGGGCCTTAGTCCATTAGTTGGGCCCATAGTCTACTCTATAAGATAGGTTTGGTCTTTTATCAGTTTGTCAAGGGTAAAGTGGTCATGCAAAAAAGTGAGGAGCCTATAAATAGGACCCCTCCCATCTCATTTGTACAACTTTGGATGATCAATGAAATTGAAGGAGTTTTCTTGAGCTATTTTCTCCCCTCCTCTCTCTCTCTTTTCTCTCACTCTCTCTCTCATCCTCAAGGAGTGTGCACCCCCATCTCTCTCTCCTCTCCCCTCCACATCATCAAGGGCCCCCTTCCCACCCCCATTTCAACCCTCAATAATTCCAATCCCCTCCCCATTTTCAACACTCCCACCATCCCCATAGAAATTCCCCCCCTCTCCCCAAGTCAATGCTTGACTTCCCCATACAACCCCAACCACTCCAATCACTCTCACAGCCTCCATAGAAGACTTTTCCACCCTCTCCCATCACACCCTTCCTCAATCCCTAGGTCCCCATTGGTGGCCAACCACTAGAGCCCAAAATTCAAACAAGCTTTCCCCTCATCTCCCCTCAACCCTACCACCAAATTCGGAGCTCCTCTTCCACCCATTGCTAGAACCACCTCCAACACCCCATTTTCCCCTCCCACATGCCAGGCTCACCCTCCCTCTTGACCCCCTATCAGCCAGGGCTCTTCCCAGCCCCTTTCCACCCTATTTCCCCCTCTCACTTCCCCCATTAGCACCTCCCATCCCCACCCACCACTCTGTCCACCATTGCAGCAGAATAGGATGCAACTTGTAGTGTCTAAGCAGATCCAGGCAAACATCCCAACAGCAACACGATTCATCTCCGAGGTAGATTTCCAACGAGGGCTTTTCCACCTTCATCTGACGTTCGAGCTGACCAGGAGGCGGATTCTCGTCGGCCTGCGCAACTGAGCTCCGGCAGAACACCTAAATCCAGTTGCAAACGCCACCAGCGTCAGACCTATGAAGATATTGGTGTGATTTTTGGTTGAGGCAAGCGTCTATAAGTCATATGAACACCTAAGAAAGAAAGGAACTATTTGGGCTCCGGAGCATCACGTTCCAACAGTTTTCCACGGTGTGTGCAAGTCAGTTCTGCCAGACTGGGTTGGACCCTCTCCCAACCTTCTATCTCCTACGCTCTGCTTCAACATCTTCTGGGGGCTCCGTCAGCTCCTTCTCAAAGAGGACTTTCCCACGATCACGTCGGCACTGGTCCCGCCTTCATCAGAGCACGGAGGAGCTCGTGGCGGCATTTTCTTCAAGCACCTGCGCTTATGGCCCAGGCAGGTAGCGCCGGTTGGGTCCTGATCCCCGGACTATCACGGCCACAGCTGGTCTCCGATCGGCCTGCAAATCCATCAGCACACTTCCGGGCCATCCCAGGATGTTTCGGCACCAGCCCCGCCACAATCAGCCACCGGTGGAGTTCTTAACACCCCCAACATCGCCACCCAATTCTACAGACTCAAGTGGGCCAGACCTGACCAGTTCATGGATTCGGCCCCGCTGTAATTCAGTCCAACCTCTGATCAACCGGCGGCTCTGCCAGCAAGCTCCCACCTTGCCCACGGCCATGTCAGCGCATGTCTCGCCCCCATCTGAGTTCGGGAGAGCCCGTGGCGGCCCCTTCTTTAGAATGTTGTACTTCTGGGATAGACAAGGTCATGTAGGAGCAGTCCTGGTCCCAAAGCCATAGCAGCCCACGCTGACCCCAAAGCGACCCCAAGTTCTTGCCGGGTGATCCCTGGCCATCCAGGGTCGTGGCAGCTCTGGATCCGTTGTGTTCAGCGATTGGAAGAGCTCGTGGCACCCCATTCACCGACCTGTTGTCCCTGCAAAACCGAGTGGGCAGATTTTGGCCTCCGGCCGTTCGGCCCTCGTCGCTCCCATTTGCCCCACCCCCCCTGGCCGGCTGACCGCCCCTCCCTGCATGGAGGAAGTCTTTGTTTGAAAATTTAAGTCCCCCACCCCACGATCACCCTCCTGCAAGAGACGTAGTGGTGTAAGCTTTAATTTGCAGGTCAAGCGACACGGACGCATGTGCGGGCATCGCAAGTTCCCCGCTCGCCTTCGTCTCCGATCGGAGTCGGCTTCTTCAAGCCAACTAGGTGAGCCCATATCCCTCCTAGTTATTTCTGTCATCCCTTATCATTTCTGAGCTCCGCCGGTGAGGAAGAGAGCGCCTGGCCCTGGCCGACCCGCCACATTGAGTGGCCATCGAGGAGAGTGAGGGTGAGCGTACCCGTGCCCTCCATGGCGTGTGGTCTGCCCCGTTGCCATGGGAAGCTCCGAACCTAAGGGTGGAATCCCCACTCAACATTGCCCCTAACCCCAACCAGCAAGGGTTTGGTCCCCGGACTCAACCTACCATCCCCGAGTCACCCCGGGAAAGGGTCGCGCGACGAGTGAGCTAGTCCGCCAAATTCAGGTACGGACCTTCGCTAGGGTGCTTGCGTGTCTAGGTCCGAGGGCCCGTCATTGCATCTCCGATGTCCCCTTAGCCGTGCCACATCAATTCATCCATAGAAGCAATTATTCAGTCAAAAGTTCATTCATTGCAAACAAAGATGTACACGGTGTTTCCATACATCAAACCAAAAAAAATGCAACACTAGTAACTAAATGACATAAATGACACAATGGTCTACATGCATGACTACCATGACTTAACATGTAGACAGACACAATGTGTGTACAAAAAACAAAATTGCTATTGCTTTTGTCCAAAAAAAATATCTTCAGACCAGCTCAAAGCTCATCTTCTCAACTTCTCAAAACTTCTCATGACTCATATCATCAAGTCTTCTCATGACTCATCATATCATCTCTCCCCCTTTGTCATTATCAAAAACAAATCTAAGAGGGATATACTATCTTTCCCCCCTGAATTTGGCACATTATCAGACATCTACTACAGATCTTCCACCTCTTTGTCGTGGTCGTCTAGCGGGTGTCCTGCTGGAACTTCCATGTTCTCTCAAGGGTATAGCTTCTCGAATATTCTGAGGTATCCTGTCAACTTTAGTACCAAATGCAGCAAATTTTGCAGTGAATTTCTAATCATTTTGATGTACTTGAGCCCTGAGTTCATTAACTGTTGAAGTCAAATCAACAAACCAGTTCTGTAACATGCTACACATGTTATCAATCTGAGATGTCTGCTGGTGATGAATTTCTACCATAGAAGTGGAGAAACTAGCACCCTGTGTAGTCATAACTTCTTTAAAATTATTAGTCTGGTTGGGGACTACTTCTTGAACAGAATCTGTCTTGACATACAGATTTTCGAGCTAAACAAAGATGCTATAAGTTTCATCCAATAAACTAGTTAACTGTTGAGACAATGTTTTCTGTTCTTCTCAGATGATTCTCATTTCTTCCCTCAGATTTTGCTGTTCTTTCCTGATATCAAAGGCATGAATAAGCATTTGAGTGGTTTTTAAATGAGTTTCAGCTTGGTTCTGCCTTATCCTGCTCAGAATCTGACCTGCTTGTTCACTAACATGAAGTAAAGAGTCCAGAAACCCATGCAAATGCTCATAAGTCCTATTTTTATCCCTTACAAACTTTTCCCATTGACTGTTTACTGTCTGCTCTACATGCACCAGTCTATCATCTATTCTTTCTACTGCCAGACAGAATTGCATAACAGAAGAATTCAAATTCTTAAACTGAGACATCAGAAGTCTTACCAATCCTGGATGGATGTCATATGCACTAGGAGCTGAACTTGGTCCTGCTGAAGTAGATGCATGGAATTCTGGTGGAATGTGTGGCTCTTCAGGTGATAGTGGTGGCTGAATGCTAAAGGCCACCAAAGGTCCATGATAGGGTCCATAATATGTGGCAGGACCTTGCTCTTATTGTTCTACATGCTCCATTTCTTATTGTATCTGCTGCTCTTCTATCTGCAGTTCTGCCTGCTCCTGTAGTTCTTCCTGATCTAGTGGTTGCTGCTCATTATGCTGTCATGGCTGCACTTCATGTTGCTCTTGCTATCCTGCCAGCTATTCTCTTATTCATTGTATTTGTTGTTCTACTAGCTGCTCTAGTTGATTTATATGTTGCTGCTCATCTTGTTCATCTGATACCATTTGATGTTCTAATTCATCATATTCTTGTTCCTGTTGCATCTCTTTCTCCAGCTCTTCTACTTGCTGTTCTAGCTGCTGCTCTACTTGCAGCTTTGGTTGAAGCTCTTGCTGTTCTCATGCTGATCTTGCAAGTTCTCATCATGCAATACCTCATCAACCTGCTGCTCTATTTGCTCTGCCACTTGCTGCTCAGCTAACTGTGGCTGTTGCTCTTCCTGACCTTGTGCAGCCTACTGAACTTGCTCTGTCAGCTACTCTTGTTGCTCTGCCAGTTGTTGTTCCTCTTTCTCCTACAAATGCTCCTGCTGCAGCTCATCTGTCCTTTGCATCTGACTTTGGATTCTTGTAGTAGATGGCTTGAGCTTCATGAATTTTGTGATGAAATCCATGTTATACACATTCACTTTGGGGATTTCCTTAAATTTCTCATCCTCTAAAGGAATTTTCAACTTCTTAAAAATCGTAGTGAGGTGAGCTGCATATGGCAGGTGTCTTCTATCTTCCTTTACACAGCCCATTATCTGCATCATAACCTCTGGGAGACACACTTTAATACTCTTAAACATGTAGTAGAAGATAAATCTTTGTGAATTTGTCAATCTCCCTCTACCTCCATCTTGTGGAGTAATGATTGTTGTGAGCATGTGATGCAGCAATCTCTTTAAAGGAGAGAACTTGTTTGTGTTGAAGTTGGTCAGCCTAGTTTGCTTGTAATTCTCTGGGTCACTGGGCTGATCTATCAGTATAGAGTATGCTTCAAATTCATCATACTCAAAGTCCTTTTCACAGACCCCCTCTTCGGGTATTCTGAAGATTTTGTGAAGGGAATGCTGAGATAACTCAATTTTGATTCCCTTAATATAAGGTCATATCCTAGATAGGTCTGGATCATATTTCAAATTCTTGTAAAACTTAGATACTAACCTCGGGTAGTAATATCTATGCTTACCCATGAACTTTTTCCACTTTTGGAATTTAATCAGACTCAATAGCTCTGGATATTCATTAAGCATCTTCTGATCATGAAAGTCTACATACCAAGGGAAGATGATCTTGGCAGACTCAACCATAGATTCTGCTTGCATAGATTCTATTCCAGAATCATCCTTTTCTTCAGCCAATATGTGAGTTTCATCCGCTGCAGAAGTCCGGCGCCATTTTGCTGGTGCCTCGGATACCTTTTCTTTACCCTTAAAGGATTTTTCTGTAAGCATGCTTGAGACAGTGCCCTTATCATGCAAGTGCTATGATCTTCTTTCCTTGCGAGGTGCTTCAACTGCTTTCTCCGATTGAACGTCCATTTGATGGTAGGAGAAGACATGGTTGACAAGGATACGAGAAAAGCATGCTAATAATACAGATTAGAGCAAGATGGAAAGCAGGGATGACTCAGCTGCGTCAGTGCGAAGGGTTTTAGAAAGGAAGAAACCTCGACCTGGATGTATTGGGTTTCTACGGTGAGGGAGACGCTTGAAATAGGGTGGATTTCAGACACAAAAATCTACCGACTTTACCAATTTCAAGACAAATTACCAGACTGCCCTTCCCTTTAAGATGAATTACCTTTCCTTACATTTATATGGTTTGCTGCTTATGAGGATTAAATCTTGGTACAAAAGTGTTCTTAAATTAATCCAATCATGCAAAAACAATGGAGAAGAGACAATCTGATCAATGTACTATGCCCAATTCAAAAACCATCAATCTTACTTGTCATTTTTATTAGACAAAAGTGGTATAACAATTTGTCTTATATTAAAAAAATAGTTTTAAGTTTCTAAAAATGACACAGAGTCAACCATTTTTTTCCATCATCGGTTTGAGCATTCAAGTATAACTGCACCTTTTTACTCAAGGAGACACGTTGGTTAGACGCCTAAATATCTGGTTACTCAGTGTAATCAACCATTATGCTTCATATTTTGAACAGAGTTAACCTCTTTCATCATGGCACAACTTCTGCATTTCCTTGATACAGATAGTTTCTCCAAAAGATAGCCATTGCTCTGCCATATTATTATTATCATTTTATGGCGTATTCCCTAGCCTTACTTCAGTTTACTTTGAAACTATCCCAGGTCAATATAAGAATATGATTTTCAACCAGATATGTCCTATTACTTGTAATTTTTAGATTTCAGGAATTCAACTGGACAGTTCCATTTTCAGAAGTCTTAAAACCATTGAAAGTGCATTCATGAATTATCTAGAATAATTAAGATAAGATTTAATCCCAATAAACATCAGATCAGAATTGTGTAAGGTCAAACAATTTCACTTAGTTTTGGGTGGTCTAGTAATGTTGTCTTTTGATTAGTAAAGAAACCATGATTTTATACCAAACTCCCCCCGAATGAATGCATAGAAGATTAAGAAAGAATAGGCAAGACATGACATAGACAGTATAGATGGGAGTGTTGGAATGGATATGTCTATGAAGAAAATAAGACTAATGTAGGTAATGAAGGTGGCCACAATAAAGCATAGAGAAAACTAAAGTTAGGTTTGCAGGCAACCAAAGGCACAACCTCACAATCCTCTCATAAGAACAAAGTCTTCTTCCAAAGAACCCAGCACCTTGTAGCACCAAGGTCTGCGCACATTTCTTATTCTTCGACCTGCTAAAGCATTCAGGTTGATGTACCTTCCATATGCTCCGACCTTCCAGCTTAACCAAATTGATTATTCCAGCCATATAGCAATATTGCATTGACTTCACTAGACAAAGATTCAGCCTTATAACAATTCAACTAGCAGCAACTGCAAGTTTACTTATTCTGACAACTGAAGCAGATCAAAATTTCTGACAGCATTAATTCGGGTTCTTCCACTGAATAACACTCAGCCACAAATCAAAATTTATTAAGCTCCCCCTCTCTATGTGGAGTAATTTCAATCAAGCAACAGTCATTTTCTTATTGTACACAGATATGCAACTATGAAATGTAAATTATGAATTTATCACTATATGCAAGTTTGACCCCTGGTACTTGGTGGAGGACTAGCCTCTATACATGATGTGGGTTTCCAGACAGAAATGATCTGCCCTTCTCCCAGCGTGCCATTTGTTATACCAAAGGGTCATGCATGACTATGCTTCTAATATGAACATGAATGACCATTCAACATGTGAAGTCTCATTTGGAATTGCATGTGGTAGATTATCAAAACCATAACAATCATGACAAGATAACATCAAATATCATCAATGAATTCAATCTAACCAGACATGCAATATTCCAAAGAGAGTTATTCAAGCAATAGTATAAAGAAATGAAGAAAATGGGGTTTGACTGACCTTCATGTGCCTTGATTTTATTTAACCCCTTTTTATTATTTTCCACCAAGGCACACCTGCAAACAAAATCATTTCGGATATCTAGGAACCCAAGAGTTCTTGGGTCCTATCATATGACTTGCACCTCTAATAGGTGTTCTCCATGAGTTCCAAGTATTCACCTTATCACACCTCATCCAATAGCATTCAAACATTAAATGTCTTGATGTTCCACAATATTTGCATATTGGATGTCTATGAGCTGAAGCAAAGTTATTCCTAATAGAGGCATTTCTGTATGCAGGAAAATGACTGAATTTAGAATGAAAACTTTTCATCGTAGCAAACCAGCACTGTGAGGGAACATGCCCAGATTAATCACAATTGAAACATTCAATTTTTTTTAGTCTGAACCACATGTTTTCTCGCATAATTTTTGCCAAAGATCTGATCATCTTGTTTCATTAACTTATAGTCATGCATGTGGTGACCATTTCTACTACAATAAAAACATGAAGTTTCATTTTTATTTCTATTTGCATGTGTGTGTGAACTAGCATTGTGCTTAGCATGCAAATGAACACTTCTAGCATGGATGTGTTTATGATTTTTATGCAAACCATTTTTCTATTTTTGCATTTTCAAATTTTTATTTTTATTTATGATCTCTGAGCAGTAAATTGAAAAACAGGTGAGGAAGGTGTTTTTGTTGGATCAGAACTACTCACAAATGAAGTAGTCAGTTTATTCTTAAACGTCTTCTTGTTGACTGGATTGTAACCCAGTCCTTTTCTCTGAAAATTTATTTTAGCTCCAAAAATTTTATTCAAGTTATCCTTTCCTTTAACAAATTTAGACATGGAGCTTTTCAGATCTTAGATTTCAGAGTTTAAGGATGCAACATTAACCTCACAGCTTGCAATGTCATGTTCACATGAAATTACTTATTGATGCAATGCATCATTTAAACTTTTGAGGGTGTCAATTTCTTGTTTCAATTTCAATTCATTATTAGCTTCATTTTCTTTCAAAACACACTTCCCTTTTTCAACAGTCAAAAGCCTCTCTGATATGATAATATTTAAAACCATGAGCTTCTTGTTTTGTTCTTTCAGATTTTTATTTTCATCCATCAAATCTTCTTTGTTCATTGAGCTCAGTTTTTCATTCAATTTATCTTCAATCTGTTCGAGTTCTTCTTTCTGTTTAATAACTCTTCAGTCTCTTCCCTAAGAGAGTCAATCAGCTCTTCTTGCCATTTTAGCTCAGATTGAAGACTTGCATTCAAATTTTTTACAGAAACACACTTAACACATGAATTTTTAACTTTCTTCATTTCTATTTTTAGCTGTTCATTTTCAGACTTCAATGAACTTATTTCAGATGACATTGTCTTTTTCATTTTCTTGTTTTCATATTTAACTTTCTTCTACTTATCTAACAATCCATCATAAAGAGTCATCAGATCATTGAAAATAAGTTCATCTGATTCAGAACTTACCTGCTATGAAGACTCATCCAATTGATCACTACTATGATCTCTGACTATAAGGCACTTGTTCCCTTCTTTATCATGACTGATAGTCAGCTTGCCCAATATTTCCTTCGCACTCCGACACTTAGAAACACAAGGGAACTCATTAATATCTATCGCCCTTTTCATTAGCTCCAGGGCTTTCATATTATCAACATTTTTTAATTTGTGTATGACATTCCACTTGGATTCATCCTCAAGAATATCATATGGATCATATGCTATCAAAACCCATAGATTAGAATCTATGGAGTTCACAAAATCTTTGAATCTCCCTAGCCAATTGTAAAAACTTGAACCATCAAACTTCAGAGGATTGGCCATTGAAACCATATTGAAACGAATATTAAAAACAATGGATAGCAAAAACAACGAATGCACCAAAATAGCTAGCACCAAAAGCAAGATCAGATCTGCTGATCATTGGATCTGTTGAATCAGAAACTGCTCTGATACCAATTGTTGGGAGAGTTGGTGCTAGCAGTTAAGCGCACGGCTCAGATCTAGAGGGGGGGTGAATTGATCCCCGTTAAAAATACTTTGCAGAATTAAAATTTAAAACGATGCTGAATGAGTTAAAGGAATATCAACACTTTCAAGCAGAGTGATCTCTTCACTTAAACCTAAAATCAGTCACTCAGTATGCATACAGATTCCAGCATGTGTCATTCAAATAAGAAGAGCAACCAAAAACCAAGTACGAGGCAAAAATTTGATCTAGGATCTCCTCACGCAAGAGATGACATTCCAGATAGGCCTAACCTATCTTTCCTGCCATGCCTTTTTATATAGATGGTTGAAGGCTTACACAACTTATTCATATGGAAATGCAATCAGAATCTAATGCTAACTGAAAATAGTCCTAAGCATACATCTAATGAATCAATAAACAGATAAATAATCACACAAAATGCATGAGTTTTTAGGTGGTTCGGTCTCTAGTCTGAGACCTACGTCTACCCCTCACTCAAACTAGAGTGAGGCTTCCACTGATACACAGCTTAAATCGCTGATCCACAGCTTCGGGGATGAATCCCTATAGACTGCTGAGCCTCACAGCTTGCTCCACTGAGGCTCACAGCTTCCTCCACTGAGGCCCACAGCTTGCTATCTGAGGAATACCTCCTCGCCGCTGAGCACCACAGCTTGTTGTCTGATGAGCTAATCCTTTCCGCTGAGCATCACAGCTTGCCTCGCTGCCTAACAGCTTGAAAAATAGAGATATAAGAAAAACACAAAAGACTGAAAACAATATGTAGATGAAACATGAAAAATAATGTAGCTCAAACGAGCAGACAATTCTAGATTTGATCTAGAAATCGTGACTTCAGCAGCAACCTCTTCTCTGACATCTTCTCCTCTTCTCCGATACCCTGTTTTGCCTCTCACTCGCTCTTCTTCCACTAACTTCTTTTTTTTCGTAGCACTCCCAGCTTCTCCTCTATTTTGATCTTCTACACTCTGCTCTGAATTCTCTTATCACGTTGTGTGTTCTCCTTAATTTTTCTCCTCTCCTTTCTTCGAGTGAGAGATCCCCTTTTTATACCAGCGAATTGGATCAAGTGGTCCCCGCATGGATTCAGTCTTACGCGTGGAGGGAGGATTCCCGCCAGTAACTTTTTAGCAAAAGTGACTTAAAGAAGTCCACGTGCTCACCCACCAATGTTTAACGCACATGCACATAGGAAGAATGATAAATCATTTGTACAATGCTTCTATTATGGTAAATATGGACATATGTTCGATGATTGCCATTGGATGAGAATTGATGAAATAAACACAGCCAAGAAAAGAAACTCACATAATTATACTGCTGCTAACCATCAAGGACCCAAGCCAGCTTGGGTACCTAAAAATTCCAAATGAGAAGTTTGGTTGCAGGTGCCTTGGAGCTGAGCAAGGTTCAACCAGAAAATAAATGCTCAAGGCACAGTTATGTAAATAAACTTTTCAACTTGTATTCAACTTTTGCATGGTAGGCTTGCCTTGTAGTTATTGCATTATTAGTCTGTCTTGTTGTTTTCAATAAGTCCTGCAAGCATGAAACCTCTCCTTTGTTTAATAAAATTCCCCATTATGAAATCTGAACATTTGAATGTCTGACTGTATATTTGATTAACACTTGGTTTGAGTTTCTAGTATATCGAATGGTGATGTGCAGAAAGGCAGGTTAAGCTTGCCCAGAACTCTCACTATGCGTGAATTGGGTCTTTGGATCAATACCTCCGCATTGTACCAGAAATATCTAATTTCATATGCTTAATCCATGAGGAATCTGTCATGCTGATGGAATTGATAAGATGATGAGTCGCCGTTTGCTTCTTACTACCATTTAGCAGCCATATGAATTTTCTGTTTAGCACTCACTGCTTGTGATGATGTCTGCCATGGTTGCACATATATCTCAACTCATCACTCATGTGGACATATAACATGCTGATTGACTATCCTAGCTTCCATAAGCATTTGTCTAAGGTGGGGTTTGTAAATCTGCACTTCAATTTAGTTTGAATATGTGAGTGTGCACTTGGAGCATCATCTTGTGGTATCTTGCACTCCATTGCATATCATGATAGGGGACCCAACATTTGATCCCTACTCTACTACTAAAATGTGTTGCACTCTCATGTCATGACCCATTGGTATATAGAATGGTGACTTGTGAAAAGTTGGATCAAGTCTACCTGAAAACTATCACTATGCGTGAGAGGATCCTAGGATCAAGTTCTCCGCCAAGTACCATGGGTCAATTGCTCATATAAGTCATAGGTTGCATACCCCCTTGGTTATTCCCTCAAATGCATTTTGAACTTCATGCACAAGTTGAGGGGGAGTCATCATGAAATTTCAATTGGCATACTTGCATACTATCCAGTCTAAAAATTCCTCATGTTGATATCTGAATTGATTGCATCTTCTTAGAGGGAGCCTGTTCTGAGCAAAATCTGTTAAAATCTCCTTGCCGTTGATCAGGTCGACCTTAGACCAACTCAGGTCGACACCATGGTTCATCCCTCTTGCAAACTGCTTTCTATTTGAGCTCAGGGTGTTGACACTCCTACACACCTGCCGGTCTACTTTACTTATTCCAGTCTGAGCTCACTGCACATCCTCAGGGGGAGAATTCACTATCCATTCTCAGTCTCTACTTAACTACACTCTCTGCATAAATCAGGCCTCTACATCATAAAGCTAAATCTGTTTTGTTTCAGCTTGGGTCTGAAATGCTCTTTAAATCTGAACCTTCCTAGATGTCTGAAACTCTGCCATCCTTGTATTCTCAAATGTCTAATCCTTGATTCCTTGAATGCCTTGAACCCCTTGGAGGATTTTTTATCTGTCGTTGAGTTCACTTATCAGAGTAAATCCTTAAGAGGAATCTTCTTTTATAGAGTTCTGCAGTACTGCCCTGAACATGAAAGCTATTGGTTTAAGGTTAATGGGTTCATGAGTTTTGATCTGAATTTTCAGGAAAGTGGCTGTATTCAGACTTAATGGACTTAAACCATTATTTCATATTTTGACATGTTATGCCTTCTAATCTAAAAGTTTATCTTAGTACAAAGGCATCTTTGATAGAGAAACTTCATTACAGTATTATTTTTTAAACATTAGTCAAATCTAAAGTTTTCAAGAAAAAGGGCTACAATGAAAGCAATGGACTTTAGTCATGCAGAGTAACTGAAGATATTGGCATCTGATAAACGTATATCATTATGCAAAAAAGTGTGTGCTGAGTTCAGTGCTCTAAGGCAGAGCAATGGCATTAGATTCACCAAGAAACCGAGTCCCTTCACCAATGAAGTGGAGAGGACAACGTCATGAAGTGCCTTGCTACCTTTGTTCAATGTGAAGCAGAATGGTGAGCTACACCGAGTAACTGGGGGTGTTGGTGTCTAATCCACATGCACTCTTACGTCAAAAGGTGCATGCTACAATTGACTACTCGTAAAAATGAAGAGCAATAACAATGGGTATCCATCAATGGTTTCAAAAGAAAAATCTGAATCTGTAGTGCTCATGGATAAAATCAGAAACGTCTAGGTGTTTAACCTCAATACTTGTTGTAGTTACTCTCAAAGGAGCTAATGGAATTGAATGAGTAAGGTGAGAGGAGGTTAACCTAGTTTTAGTATGAAATTCTAGTTCATTTCTATTAATGATTGAATGCAGATATTTTCAAATACTTATTTTTGAGAAACTCAGAATTCCTCAGTTTTAAATCAATCTATTTATATGGGCTTCGTCATTGAAATTGTATAACTGAAGATTCTGAAAAATGTATAACTCTACATTTTTGAACTTGGCTTCAGACTGAAGATCTCCCATCCTAAAATGTCTTGAATATGATCCTTGTATCTAGATTTCTTGTTGATCCATGCTCCTATCAATTGGCATCATGTCTCTAAAGCAATTGATCTCTGATTACGTCATCTTGTTATGCTCAACCATTTTGCATATTTTTGCCTCTCTTGCTGTTTTGATATGAACTGTTGATGCCAAGCCAAGGGACCTAACAATAAGGGACCCAACAATCTGCACCTGCTTTTGGATGTCATTGATATGGTTTGCTGACTGGAACTCATTTCTAATCTCTTGATCTCATGCGATAGCATGTGCTTATACTCTTATTCTTGCATTGGCTTTAATTTAAGCCTTCTTTGCTGATGGCAAAGGGGGAGAGATGTCTTGATGAGTCAGCATTTATTCAAAGGGGAGAGATGTCTTGATGAGTCATCATCTGTTTCATGATTCCATTATTTAGGTGACTCATAATGTCCGCATAGTTGCCATCATCAAAAAGGGGGAGAATGTTAGATATATGTGGTTTTGATGATGTCTGAGTATGATTTTTTTTTTTTATCAAAAATCCTTACCTAGGTGCAAAGTGCACAGCTAGGAGGTGTTTTATTCATATAAGAGGAAAAAAGAAATTACATAATTCGGATACTAGGAAAACCTAGTTGATCCATCCGGGCAATGCCTCTAATAACTGCAGGAAGTTGCTGCTGTGAGGAAAAATGCATATTACATTTGTTTGTACATGCTAGGTTAGCCAGAGAATCTGCCACCTGGTTGGCCTCACGAAATATGTGGGTGATGGTATCATTAGCCATGAGAAGGGTCCAGATTTCCCTCACATACTTTAAAATTTCCCAGGGACAAGGAAATTTGTGGTTGAGAACTTGGACCAGGGTTTGGGAGTCACTTTCAATGTGGCTCGGTTGAGTTGTAATGCTTCTCAGATATTTAAGGCCATCTTTGAGTGCTCGAGCTTCTGCCATCATGCTACTAGCTTGATCATAAAAATGAGAGAAAGCCAGGATGATTGATCCATGAGTGTCCCTAATGATTCCTCCACCACCAGAAATGTGGGCAAGCTTGGATGCACCATCGGTGTTCAGTTTGAGATGTGGCCAAGGTGGGAATTGCCATTTGACAAGTTTCAGTTTGGGACTGTTGTTGCTGAAAGAGTGAATTCCACATGCTGCTAGTATAATTCTCTTTTCATGACTGCTTTCCGGAAGCTTGGACAGTGCTAATGACTGATTAACCTGGAATAGAATTTTAGGTATCATCTGCTGGCTCTTTGGAGTCTTACCATCATGGATGACTGAATTTCTGGCAGTCCAAAACTCCCATAAACAGAAACCAGTGATGGCAATAATAAAAAGACCAAACAGTGAGTTACCAGCTGCTGTTTGAATGTTTTTAGCAATTAGATCTTTGATAGTCCGGCCACCTATCTCCAATCCCTTATTTTGAAAGAAAGACCAAATATTAGCAGCCCAGTCACTGCTGAGGAAGAGATGGTTAGAATCCTCTTCTTTGGGAGAAAGACAGCAGGTGCATTTGGAACAAAGAGGGATACCACAAGCTTTAACATTCTGATCAGTGGGCAAACAGTTGAAATAGACTTTCCATATATGCAGGGAAATTTTGGTTGGGATCCAAGGAGACCAAATGCGTTTCCAAGGAATATCCCTCTCCATAATCTGAGGCTGTTGTTGAAGAATCAGTTTTTTATATATGGAGGAGACTGAATAATTCCCATTCCCTGAGAGTGACCAGATGAAATGATCACTGTGGGAAGTTAAAAGGGAGGGAGAAAATATGTTCCTAATCTCAACTGGAAGGTTAAGTTCCAGTGCTTCAATGTCTTCCGGCTTTGGGTTCATAATTATGTCTCTAACAGTGGCATTTGAAGTGATGGCTCCAGCAGTACATATATAAGAATTAAGAGTTCGGTTTCCCAGCCATACATCTTGCCAGAAATTAGTTTTGGAACCATCACCTAGAATGACCCTCTGATGCTCCAGAATGAGAGCTTTAGCTTTATTCCAGCTGCTTCTGTTGACTCCTTTCATATTTTTGAATTTGACCTCAGCAAGATGTACATTCTGAATATACTTGGCCCTGAAATAATTTGCCCATAGAGATTGAGAGTGGAGTCCATTCCACAGCATTTTGACTCTAAGAGCTAAGTCCATATGTCTTAGGGACATAATCCCAAGACCTCCCTGCACCATAGGTTTGCAAATAGCAGTCCAAGATTTCCAATGTTTACGGTTGCCATGTATAGAGGAGCCCCAGAAAAAATTAGCAAATGCCCTGTCCATCAGTTGATGAATGCCTGCATGTAGAGGAGTAGAAGCCAGAATATATATAGGAATGGAGGCTAAGACATGTTTTATCAAGGTTAACCTAGCACTCTGTGATAGCAGTTTAGCCTGCCAGCCTTCTATCCTTTTTTGAATGGTGGTGATGATGCCAGCAAAGAAAACCTTTTTGGATCTGCCCAAGAACAGTGGATAACCCAAGTATTTTTGTGGAAAAGTTTGTCTAGAAAAACCTGTGATATTTTCTATTCTTCGAATGAGGCTGGGGTTGCTGTTAGAGTGCAGCAGAAAACCACTCTTGGATGTATTAATCAACTGACCTGAAGCTTCCTCATAAATTGTTAAAGTATGCATCAGTTGGCGGAGAGAAGTGGCACTAGCATTGGCAAATACCAGAGTGTCATCTGCAAATAATAGGTGGGAGATAGATGGGCACCTCCGGGGGCCTGAATACCAACCAACTGTGCCACTTTCAAACTTTTCCTTTAGTAACCTGCTAAGAGATTCTTGAGCCAGAATAAATAGAATTGGAGCAATTGGGTCACCTTGTCTTAGGCCTCTGGTGGATTTAAAAAAACCCGCCATGTCTCCATTTAGGGCTATTGAAAACCAGCAGTTGGTAATCAAGCTTTCAAGCAGAAAAATAAATGTAGAGTCGAAGCCAAATTTCTTTAGAACTACAGCAAGGAAATCCCATTCAATTCTGTCATATGCCTTGGCCATGTCCAGTTTAAGAATGACATTGTTACCTCTGGTTTTTCTGCCAAGTTCTTGCACCATTTCCTGAGCCAAAGCAATATTTTCAATGATATGTCTACCTTTGACAAAAGCAGTCTGCTCCTTTGAGATTAGTGAGGGCAGGAGTTTGCTCAATCTGTTGCTTAGAATTTTGGAAATGATTTTATGGGAGAAGTTGCATAAACTGATGGGCCTATATTCAGATATTTCAGTAGCATTTTTAGTTTTGGGAATAAGAGCTATGACTGTTGCTGTGATGCTTCTTGGCAGAGGTTTTCTATCGATAAAAAACTCCTGAATTGCCTTTATGAGTGTTTCTGCAATAATCTGCCATGCATGTTGGAAAAACCAACCAGTATAACCATCAGGTCCAGGAGCACTGTCAGGGGAAATATCAAAGACTGCCTCTTTTATTTCAATATCAGTTGGGACAGCAGTGAGCATAGAGTTGTCTTCCTGGGTCACAATGTAAGGAATATTAGTCAGGCTTTCCATATCAACATAATGAGGTTGGGTAGTGAAAGCAGTTTGAAAATGGGAGACTGCTATATCCTTCATCTTTTGAGGGTCAGAAGTGAGATTTCCCATTGCATCCCTGAGGCAATTAATGAAATTTTTCCTTCTGTTAGCAGTGGCAGTTTCATGGAAGAATTTGGTATTTCTATCACCTTCAGCTAGCCATCTGATTCTTGACTTTTGCTTCCAAAAGATTTCCTGCTGCAATATTCTTTCTGTGAGAATGCTTTTGGCACTGTCAAGGGCTGAGAGATTTTGAGTGTTAGGATACTGATCATAGTTGTGTTCAGCCAATAAAACCATATCTTCAGCTTGCATCAAATTTTTGTGCACATTTCCAAAAATGTTCTTATTCCATTCCCGAAGGGTATGTCTCAGGAACTTTAGTTTCAGAATAAAAGTAGTAATGGCAGAGGTGGCAAGTGGGCTGGATTTCCAGGATTGCTCCACTGCAGAGAGAAATAGTTCATGCTTGGTCCACATTTGCTGAAAATAAAATCTGGTTTTTGTAGTGTGCTGAGTAGTCAATTTAATAATAAGAGGGGCATGGTCAGATGCTTCTCTAGATAGGTGCTCCACAGTGATTGGGAAGGACTGCATCCAAGGACTGTTGATGAGTACTCTGTCCAGCCTAGCCCAAATGCCATTGGAACCTACTTGCTGGTTATACCAAGTGTATTTGGAGCCCATGAAACCTGCATCTAAGAGCCCACAGTCGTTTATACAGTCCTTAAAATCATTCATGGATCTAAGTGAGGGCATATTACCTCCCAGCTTTTCATCTACTGTCATGATACAATTGAAATCTCCTGCCACAATCCAGGGACCTTTGATTTGATTGGTGATATGAGTGAGAGATGTCCATAACTGGAGCCTTTCCACTGGGGTGCATTTGGCATATATGAAAGAAGCATGGAAATCAGGCAAGGTGTTTGAAATCTGTCTGACTGTAATATGTTGATCATGCTGACATATAAGTTGAAAATTCCACTGGCCTTTCCACATTACCCAGATATGAGCATCCTCATCTGTGTTTGCTATATAATTCTCCATACCCAATTTCTTGCAGACTCTGTCCATGTTATAATTTGGAATTTTTGGTTCAAGAATTGCAATGCAGTCTACTCTATGCTCTTTAATTAAGAGTTTGGCACGACCCACAGAAAGAGCATTGCCAATGCCCCTTATGTTCCAAATTAAGAATGACATTATAGTTGGGTGTTGGATTGGATCTTCCCCTCAGACCCAATCCTCTTCATTCCTCTGGTAAGAACCCCTGGTCTGTCAGCTTGGAAGCCTGGTCTGTCAGCATGGAGGGCTGTTAAATTATCAATCTCAGCTTGTAAAGCTATTTTGTTCCTGACTTCTAGTGATTTTGGATCATTCGGGAGCTGAGTCTCCTGCTGCGTTCTTGAATTAGTATCAATCTCCATAACTTGGCCTGGGGAAATAGGCTGAGGACAGCTGATTGTAGTTGGTGCCTCTAAATTGGTAGCAGCGGGATGAACTAAATTTTTATTGGTGCCCATATACTTGATTGTTAGTTGATCAGAACCCTTGGGAGATGTAGTATAGGATCTTTCTGGACTAACATCGGACACCTCAATGGCCAGAGTGTGGGTCATCTGGGCAGGGGAATCCTGAGTAGGTTGTGCTATGATATGGCCCTCAGTTGTTTTAGATGCATTGCCCTCACTGAAAGATCTCGGCTCTGGGGATGGACAGTTAGTCCCTTCCTCGTTGAATTTTTCCAGCTGCTGAAGGGGAAGAAAAGGGTTGACAACTGGAGTTGCTACTGGTTCTGTGATCTGCACACCAGTGGAAGCTGAGCCGACAGGAACCCATGTTTTGGTGGGCTTGGCAGGAGCGATCTCTTCAGACAGAGTGCTCTGTTTTGGGATATTGGTTTTAGCACTTGAAAAGCCTTGTTTCCTCACACAGTCCTTTTGTTCATGGCCAATCTTGTGACAAGCAGTGCATAAGTGGGGTATACGATGATACTTGATGGTCTGCCAGAACCCTGGGCCTCCACAGTCGATCCATATGTTCTCTACCAAAGGCTTCTCAATATCAAGTTCTACGCATACATAAGCTTCAGCGGTGTGAGTCCAAGCGAGGGTTGATTCATGGATCCGCAGAACCTTTCCAAGGTTGCCTGCTATCGATCGAAGGAAATCTTCACCATAAAGATTAACGGGGAGGGCTGGAAAACTCACCCATATTGGCATACTGGATGGATCTTTGGTGAAGTTGAAGTCTGCTGTCCATCTGAAGAAACGGAATAGGTAACCTTTGACGTAGATGTTCTTTCGAAGCAGCACTTTGAGAAAGTCATCTTCCGAAGAAAACCGCAGCAACAGGTGCCTGGGGTTCAGAAAGCTTATTAAGAAATCCTTCTGAAATGATAAACGCTGCGCTAGAAAGCTCTTCGTCTCAGGTATGGAGGGCCTTCCGTAGGAACACCTTGCAATGATGGCAAACTCGAGAGGCTTGAAGGACTGCTGTATTCCCTGTTTAGAGAAGAAGACTGCGGGATGGCCATCATCCGTGAATGCTGGAAGCTTGATACCAATGTCGACCTTAGCAGGAGAAAGGGAACGGGCTAGAGTCTGGAGAAAGGAAGGCTTTGGGACAGCGGGAGGGGGATGGGGATGGGGCTCACCATCCCCTGGAGGGGGGGCCGCCATTGTCTGAGTATGATTCACTATCATATTATTCAATTGATTAATCTATGCTCTAATGTGCATAATAATGTCTTTGATGCTCCCAAGCTATGCTCATCATGAAAAGGCTGAGAAGACTCAAGACTCGCAAGATATTGAAGCAAAGATTGAGAGAATTCAAGAAAGGGAAATTGAGACTTGAAGAAAGGACTCTGGCAGACCAAACTGCATGGAATATGCTCCTAGAAGCTAAGACATTACTGTTACACAGAAATCAAGGCAACTGGCTGCACTGAAAATAAGGCAGATGCTAAAATTGATGGTTTGCACAGAAAGCAAGAAAAAGTTGGCAAAAGAAAGGGAAATCAAACCGAGTAGAACTTAGATAAGAAGTGCAACCTCTTAAAGGACAGGTCGACCTCAGCTTCACTACTCCAACCTCTTCAAGCCTTCAATACTATCGCATCGACGTCACAGTCTAGCTGCTTCAACCTCAGAAAGAAGAAACTCCAAGCAGTTCTCTGATGCTCCGACCTTACAACGTTACTACTTCGACCTCAGGTCTTCACAGTAGGTAGAAAAGCCCAAACGACCTTTAGTAGTGTCGACCTCACGAAGCTGTAGTGTCAACCTCACCAGCTGTAGCAACCATCCGTCTAAAGAAATCCCTAAGGGTAGTGTTGACCTAATACTCTCAGGAGGTCGGCCTCAGACCCTCACAGAAAGCGTTCTAAATGCTCCTCTTCATGGCTACCTCGACCTCGTCATGCGGAGTGTTGATCTCACTAGCTTCAAACAACTGGCAGGCAGGTCAACAACATAAGAAGTGTCGACCTCACTCTATCAGGAGGTCGATCTCAAGGCTCTTCCAGAAAGCGTTATAAAAGTCCTTTTACAAAGTAGTGTCGACCTCACTATCTCAATAAGTTGACCTCATGGTGCTTCCAGAAGCCGTTGAAGATAAGACTTTACAAAGAAGTGTCGACCTCACTATCAAAGTAGGTTGACCTCACTGAAGAAGAAAACCTCAAAGTACTCTAACATATCTATCTATTCGTAAACTGTGCTGAGAGCATTAATACTTGGCGCAAACCTCCAAAAACACCTCTTTTGAGGTCTGGAAGAAAGTACCAAAGTCAGAGGTTCTGCCATCTCATAATAACAACTCAGAACATCTTCTTGGAGAAAGGTTGGTTTGCCACCAAATCTGTGAAAGTCCTCTCTGCCAGTAGACTATCTTTTCTATCCTAAGAAAGTACAAGTCAGGTGGTCAGCCCTCTAGTGCACACTGGACCAAGCCATTCACTCTGCCATATACTCTCAAGTAAAGTCCACCTTCTGCCTACCACCGTCTTATCCTAGGATTGGTCTGAAAAGCATTGTAGCTCAAGACAAATATCCTCAAAATTTTCTCTACAAAGTCAAGAAAAATGTTGGAGGGAAATTTGACTTTCCAGCTGCCTCCTTATATTCGGTGGATCAAGTCAAGCACAGCTAAAAGGTCAGAGGTGAAAGAAGCTACTTTAATTTGAACTCCAGCCAATTTCCTAGCAGACACTTTTTGGAGGGAAAATCTCTCTGCAAGGATCTTCTATATATATGTGAAACTTCTAATGAAGAAGTTGTGGCTGCCTTAGAAGAAGGCCACACCCTTGAGCATTCAAGAAGAATCTCTAAGAAAGAAGAGAAGGGAGTGAGAGCAGCCCAACACTTGGCCAATCCGGTCCAATGCTGAAAGAGTGAAGAGAAAAGAGAGAAGAAGAAGAGCAGCCCAACAGATATTGATGAGGACATCCCCGACCATTCCATATTTTATCGAGGATCCCATTGCTCACTGATAGTGCTCCATCATGTTCGTCACATCATATTGAGTCATAACATGTAATTTTATATTTTTTTTGAGTCACAATTATGTAATTTTCCTTTTATTTTGAGTCAATTACATAGGTAAAGAGAGTCATTTACATAAGTCATATGTCAATTGGGCCATTAGATTAGCTAATTGGATCCAATTTAGTGGGCTAGGCCCAGGGGCGCCCCTTTCCCCCTTGGTAGTCTGGTTATTAGTCCAAAAGTCAGGGACTTTATGTAAAATGTGGGATGCCTATATATAGGACCCCATTTCCTCCATTTGAAAAAAAAATGAATAGTTGAAGAGAATTCATAAATCCAGTTTAAATTCCCTAAGGTGAGAAACCCATTCCCCTCTCTCTTCTCTCTCTCTCTCTAGAAGGGGGCGAACCTCTCTCTCTCCTCCCCTCTCTCTCTCTTGGGTGACCCATCCTCTCTCTCCTCTCTCCTCCACCTCAGCTCCACCTCAACCTCTCCCCACTTGCCACATCATCAAACCCCTTCACCTCCCTAGAGACATTAACTGTCCCATTTATTCCCTCCCTCTTCCAAGGCACCCCTTCGCACTCCCCATACACCCCTTCATTCTCCCAAGCCACCCCCCTATCTCCCAAGGGAGACTTCCCCACTCTCCAATACACCTCTTCCCATCCCAAAGACCAAAATTAATCCCCCATTAACCACTTATTCAAACCAAGGGAGAGAATCCCCCCTCCAAGCCACTTGCGCCCCCCCTCTCCCTCTCCACCTAGGCAACCTGTGCACCCCACCCCTCCCCCTACTAGCTCCACCCCCCCCGCCCTTCCTCCCACCCCACATCCTGGAGCACAACCCCCTCCCTCACCCCACACACCCAGGAGTACCTCCCATCTCTCTCCCCCACGTCCACCATCTCCACCCCCTCCCTTTGTTCACCATCTACTTCTACAACCCATTTGAAACCAGTAGCAGTAGAGTACCACAAAGTTGCAGAGCCTGCCCCGGAGCCATCGCACATTTTCAGGTGGCATATCATACATTTCTGGAAAGCTCATCGAGGCTGCTTCGCAGGCGAGGTAGTCTCGCAATCATCAAACATCCCTACTGCCCAGAGGAACCATTCTACCCCGACTACGCAAAGCTACTCCGACAGGGAACCTTAGCCCAAGACAAGAAGCGACCACAGCCACTCTTGTGCGAGTTTGGACGTGATTTTTGGCTGAGATCTTCTACTCCAAGTCCTCTACCAGCACCAAGAAGAAGAGCACAATTTGGACTCTGGAGATCCCCATTCTACCCTCTCTCCCTAGAGCACGCAGGTCAGTCTAGCAGAGCCCATTCGGACCACCCTCCACTTCTCTCTACCTCGTCCTCCACTCTGACTTCCCCTGGGGGCCTTGTTGGGTTCTGCTCAAAGTATACTCGCCCACGGTCGCAACGACACTGACCTCGCCTTCATTGGACCTCTGGAGAGTTCGTGGCAGCCGTTTTCTGAGGCCCCTATGGTTTAGGGTACTGCACACCCAGCCGCCGACTGCAAACCTGAGCCCGCTTGCAGACACGACCTCAGCCACTCCTGTGAAGATTTTGGCACGCCCTTCGGAGGAGGTCACCTTCATCCAGTCCCCTTCACGTCCCATTTAACCATTTGCCGACCGGAGTGTCCTGTACCGGCCATCTTCCCCAGCCTGTGCCGACAGTACTTGAAAGAACCAGGTTGGACCAGGTCCCGCTCTTTGACTCGCCATCCTCTACTCCTACCTCTTTTCGGAGCTCCATCAGTTCCTGCTGAAAGAGGACTCTCCAATGAGTACATCGACGCCAGTCCCACCTTCATCAGAGCACAAAAGTGATCGTGGCGACTCCATAACCGGCTCGCTGTCCTGTAGAACTGACCTAGGGACAACATTCAGTCCCCGGGTGATCGGTCTTCGCCGACCAATTCCCCCACCCCCTCGCCTGGCCGGCTGACCGCCCCTCCCTGCATGGAGGTAGTTTTGGTTGTAATTTGACCTTCTCCACCCTTAGTCCAACCCCTCTGCGAGGGTGTAGTGGTTGTATTAGTAGGTCGCCAATCCAAGCTACATCGGTGCAACGTGCGGGTGCGTACCCACGCCTCCCCGCTCACCATCGTCTCCGGTCGGGATCGACGTCTTCATGCCAATCAGGTGATCTTCTGGTTCCCTCTCTTTACTGGCTTATTCTGCTTAACTATTATTGTCTCTTAGCTCCGTCGGACTGTGAGAGAGTGCTCGATCCGAAACTCTTCCAATTGAGTGCCACTGCGGGGTGCGTTGTGAGGGAGACCATCATATCCATGCCCTCGGCATGCTGGCCGCCCGTTGAATTGAACATCCCAGGCCCTTTGGGGTCCACCCTAAGCTAGCCATACCATGGAACATCAAGGTCCCACTTCAGACCCTCTCCTCTATCTCTAGTCCGTCTACGGACCCGAGTGCACGCTACGCAGGTGAGCCCATTTGTGCGATTTCGCCAGTCCATTGCGTTCCTTGCGAGTCTTGGTCCTGGGCTCTTATTGTCAACCACCCCCTATAGCATGAGTCCTCGGAAGCAAAAGAGGTATATCAAAAGATGCCTTCGGAAGGATCGGTTAGGCTGGTCTAGAAAGTGACCCTTCTTGTGTGAGGAGACTTTCGAGTCAAATCTCCGCCTCGTATCCTGTGCCATCTTGGATTCACAATTTGAGCGTCCATTTGGGCTCATCGCCCATTTCCCCTAGACTATGTCATATCAAATTGGTATCAGAGCAAGTTTTAGACTTGTCTCTACTAAGTCTAGTCCTAGGGCAATTGCATCAGTGTCATCCCCTTCCCCGCCCAAAACCATGTACCTCACCGGGCACCCCGATGACTACCTCTTTGTGGGACCGGAGCTACCCCGTTTCGATGGGTCCCACAACCCTCACACATATAGCAAATGGGAGACCACTATGGATACATACTTCCAGCACTACTACATGTCTGAGGAAAGGAAGGTGCGCGTCGCCAAGGAGACCCTCGGTCCCCTCGGCAAGAAAGAATGGAAAAACCTTGAGGGTCTAAGGAGAGTTAGGCAGCAAGATCCCATTCACACATGGGAAGACATGAAGACCGAACTTAGGAAGGTCTACACACCCATACCCTCTCCCTCCTACAAGGCTAGCCATAATCTAGGGATCCCTACAACACTCCAATCCCCACCTGGCCCGCCTAAGGCCACTCACATGGCTCAGTCGCCACGGATCTCTACCCACCCTACCCCAACCACCACCTCTACACCCTACCACCTAACCCACACCACCAACTCTTTCCAAAATCAAGGGTGACCCACTTCCACCCCTCCAGAATCGGCCGATCCCAAGGGCAAGAGACCCCTAATCGACCCGGTTCCCCCCATGAAGGCCGCCACCCTCCAACCCACACTCCCTTATCCAACCCACACCCAAACCCAATTGGCCTCCGCCCCTCCATCTTCTTCCAAAAGGGACACACCTCCCAAGACTAATTAACCCAAGCCTCCTCACCCAACCCATCTCCCACTCCCTACCCCAACTCCGCCATGTCCTAGGCCTCCAATACTTCCCCTCCCTATCCTATCCCAAGTCTCCCTTTACCCACCACCCCGGGCGCACCATACGCCGACCATCATCACCCCACCCACAAAAGGCCTTCTCACCTCCTTGGTAGAAGAACCCATGAACCCCACACCCACTAACATGGGAGTAGATGTTAGCCCAGAACCTCTCCCTACCCATGAGGAAACCCAAGTTCCCACAAATGGTGAGGAAGAGCCTCAAGCCTCCCCCACTTTGCATAGCCCGGGCCTTCAAAAGCCACATGCCTTCACATATGGCACCATAACCATAGATGGGCCCTTACTCAAATGGCTCAAGGTAGACCCTGTCCTCCAAAGCTTGCACCCATACCCCCTACCCATGGAGCGACACCTCCCTATAGTGCCCTTCTCCTATCTGATGGGACCAATACGATGGATTCAGAGGGGGGTGAATGAATCTCCCCTTTAAAACTTCTCCAATTAACACTTAAAGCAATCAGAGTCACGGAATAGAAATCAATTGAGCTCTTCCAAATAAGAAATTCAAAGAAGCACTTGATCAATCAGTTAGACTGCTAAAATGTAGACACCTAACCAAGTCTAGTATGTAGACAGAGTCAAATAAGAACAGCGTGTGCCTTAAAGCATTCAGACAGAATACTCACTTGAAACGCTCCTAGCCATTCATCTAGCGATAATCAGATAAGAAATCAAACCACGGAGATAATAGATTTTTAGGTGGTTCGGTCCACAGACCTACGTCCACCCCACACTCCAACTAGAGTGTGGATTCCGCTGATACACAGCTTAACAGCTGGGCCTCACAGCTTGCCAACATCAGCTGAGCATCACAGCTTGCTTCCGCTGGGCAATACAGCTTAGCCATCCGCTGACTCACAGCTTGACTCGCTAGGCAATACATCTTAGCCGACCAAAGGAATCCTCCTTTGCAACCGCTGAGCAACACAGCTTGCTCCGCTGACTAATAGCTTGAATAAAGGTTCAAAAGAAAAATAATAAGAATAAAGGAAACACAACAACTGAAAGCTGTAAACGATAGCAACACAGATGTGGCTCTCAGGGAGCTGACTGGCCTAGATTTGATCCAGATTCCAGTGGAACTAATCTTTCAGGAAATTCTTCTATCTTCTTCTCCTCGAGCTCTTTCTTCACTCTCTTTCTTTCTTCCTCTTCTTCTGCTTCTTTTCCCTCTCTACTATTCTCTCTTTTCTTCTCTCGATCTCTGCTCTCAAAAGCACTCTCTCTCCTGCTTCCTCTTCCTCTCTGGATCGTGCTAGCTCTGGATATTTCTCCTTCGATCACTTTCTCTGGAAGGAGAGGCTTCCTTTTTATATGAGCAACAGATGTAGGGCGTGTGCTTTTCACGATTCTCGCCCAAATGCCTTGGCCCACGTGGCAGCATCCTAGCTCGATGCTTTCCATGTGTCACGATCCTGGCACCTCCTCCACTCTTGGATCACGTGCCATTCTTATTCTTCTCAAAAAAAAATACCTGTCATACAGTCAGAAAGAAATATCAGCTCGAGACAGTTATACATATAGTAAAGAGTTAAACAGGACTGCACGGAGTCAATAGGTGAATAAGCCAGATGTGCGCAGACTTAATTGCAGCACAAGACTAACAGATGCACTAGCTATATGTATGCAATGTGCAAGCATTACACAGACCTGCTCGGGTCGTGAGCAGCCTTGCAAGGACTCCGTGTGTGTGAGTATTAGAGGGATGCACAGACTCTAATTACTTGGTGCAAGTGTTGCACCGACTCAGTGAATGCTATGTGAAATATTGCACAGACGTACATGATGTGCTAAAGGCATTGCACCGACGTTGATCCTTTGAAATCAAATCTTGCACCGACTTAATATTGCTAAGAGCATGGACTCAAATACACGAACAGATCAATGCACTGACGAAGATATGCACTGACTTTAGTCTACACAAACTGGAATTCTGCACCGACCTTGTGTATGAGCAGCCAAGAGAATGCACCGACTTGGGTTCGTGCAAAGGATGCCTTGCACCGACCTATCCAGTGTGCACCAACAAAGGTTGCACCGACCTTATGCTCCGTCACATAAGATGAAACATGCATGGACACTCTACTGAATGAACAGGGTTGTACTGACCTTAATGTAAGCATGAACACAATATGCACCGAGGGAAGGTTTGCATCGAGGCAAAACTTTTGCACCAATCTTTTATATACACCGACCCAAGTATGCTATGTTTACGACCAACATTGCACCGAGTGCACATATGCACCGAAGTAAAACATGCACTGACTATGCTATATAAGTATGCAAAGTTTGCACAGAGACAGAAAATGCACTGACCTTCTTCAGTGTGATGCATGCACAAGCATACCCATGAAATGCTCATCAAACTCGTGATGCATACAACAATTATGCTCGTGATGCATACAACAATTATTCACCAGCACTGACTTAAGTAATGCACAGCAAGCAAGAGCAGATGCATAAACATTCAATCTTTCATTCAATCTTTCATGCAAACACATGGTGACTTATAGTGTTTGCTATCATCAAAATCACAGAGGCACAACAATCTCCCCCTTTTTGATGATGGCAACACTATGAGTCAACATTGACTCTCATGGCAAATTATTCTCCCCCTTTGACGTCAGCAAAAAGAAAATAGTTTGAGAGAGAAATACAAGTATGCAGGAAATGATTGAAGTAAAAACTCCCCCTTAGACTAAGTCATGAAGGCATAGAAAAGCTATTCTCCCCCTTAATGACACAACATGAATGCAACAAGAGGATCATGAATGATCAGCAACCACAGGATCAGTGAGATTTGAAGTCTGATACCTGGTACATTGATATAGTAGTTCGGATCATGACAGATTGAAAAAATTAACAGAAGCACAACTTGATTTATTGACTGTGAAATAGTGTAGAAGATAAGCACAATGAGTTTCAAGTGAGCATAATCTGAGCAGGTGTGATCTCCAAGCCAAAGTATATGAGAAGAAAAGATTTTCAGTGGGGTACCCAATTCATATATCCATGTTTAAAGTTTCAGAATATTCTATTATAAAAGCTTATGAAATGGCTTTGATTGACAAGCATGGTTTAAGAATGATGTACACAAGGTTTGTCAATAAAATACAATACTCATATCTGAAGCAACTTTTTAATAAAGATGAACCAATTTCTCATATGACATTATAGTTCAAACTCCTTTCATCTTACACAATTAATTCCATTGACTTTTTTAGAAAAAACTAGTCAAGAGTATTGAGGTTAAACAAAGTGACACTTAGTGAATTTTGAATTGCAAGGGTTACAACAAGTCTTTTTCACTTTTACTTTTAACATTGAGCTTAGTGAACAGACATGTGTCATTTATACCTTTGACATTAAGGGTACACGTGGGTTAGACGCTAGTACCCCTAGTTACTAAGCATAAACTACCATATCTATCTCTGATCAAAAACTACATAGATGATTTACACCTTTGACATTGAGGGTACACGTTTTTCAGATGCCAGTACCCCCAGTTACTAAGTGAAACCTGCCCTATAGATTTGACCATATGAACAGAGGTAACATGAAGCACTTCATGAAATAAATTCCTCTCCATTTCTTTGATTGAGGGTTCAGTTTCTCAGTGCAATTCAGTCATTGCTCTGTCACAATATTCATTTCTTTTACAATGATTTTGTTGTTGCTGCCCTTTTAATTTTTAAAGTGACTTGTTTAAAAACAATACAGGTTACATGCATTTCAACCAAAGTAAATCAAGGTTTCAATTTTCAGATGTCTGAAGATCTTACATGAACTTACATGAGACAGTCAGTTAAGGTTTATTAAAAAAATTGATTCAGATATTTTTAGGTCCTTCAAATTCAAACTTAGGAATACACAAGACTTAAACCAATTCAAATCAACAAACATTCTTAAACCTGTATAATAGAAGATTCTTTATTAAGGATGATTTCAGATTTGTGAAAGGGTACACAAATTGATATTACTTCACTTCTCTGCACGTTTAACATGGACAAAGCATTCAGCATGAAGAGACATTTGACAAACATGCATAGAGAGTAAGACAAACGGAACTCATGCTTGCAACAGGTATAATCAATATGCATCAGATAGATTTACAAGAAACCAGTAGCTGAGTCTGGAGTACAGACAGATCAGCTTGACAACAATAAAGTCTAAGATTTGAGTGACTAGATATGGAAGGATTCAGATCATGAAAGACTAATGAGTCTCAAATACTTCCCCTGTCTAGATGCAATGAGTCATTTCTTTTTAGATTTTTCAAATTTGATGATATGCAATACACTGCTCTACATGCATGCATATGCAATGACACTCCTAGAGATATTTCCTGCACATGAATGTCATGAACATTATGCAGGGATAACCAAACTCCCCCTGACTATATGCAGTGTATGAAGATTTTAAATGCAACAAGTGCAATGATAGAATGCAAGGAGTTTTGACAAAATATGCATCATGAATGTGCAGACTATGCTCATGAGTTTCTAACCTTCTCTATGTGCACAAACAGATGTCAAAACAGTAATGCATGCAGATGAGAAATGAATTCAACATATCTTCAATGAACATGTATGCATGAAACCTTTGACTAATCAGATTTAACATGATATGCAGTTTCAACTGCACAACATGAAAGATGCGAATGTTACCTGAACACTGCAAGAATGGGGTTTTACCATTTTGGGTGCTTTGGTTTATTTACCCCTCTTTATTTTTCAGCTCCAAGGCACTCCTGCAAACATGGATCCTCATTTTACAAATTGAGGTACCCAAGAGTTCTTGGATCCTCCATGGTCAGTAGCACCTCTGAATGGTGCTCTCCATAATTTTTGAACATAAGAGTCATCAAAGTTCATCATGAAACAATTATCCATAGAATGCCCAGAATTCCCACAATAATGACACACAATAACAGATGCTAAGTTCTTTTTGTGCTCATTATTGTGAACATTAAATCTATGTGCATGAGCATTAAAATTTCTGTTATGAACATGAAAATTTTATTCTCTGAAACCTGCCACCCAACACTCAGAGGCTTTGTGGCCAGATTTTCCATAGTTAAAGCATGCAACAGGTTTCTTCTTAAAACCTGATTTATTTTTATCAAAGGTCTTTTTATTTACAGGGAATTTAACAAATTCAGATTTAAATTCTTTTCCCTTAACATGCCAAGATTCCTTGAATGCATGGCCATGCTTCTCACAATTGAAACACTTCATATGCAGGCCTCTTGAAACAGCTTTATTCTTGTTAACACCATGATAGTTTGCATGAAATTTAGCATGATATGAATGTGAATTTTTCTTATCCCTTGCAAACCAGCATTGAGCTACAATGTGGCCAACTTTTCCACAATGAAAATAATTGATTTTCTTCCAATAAGCAGCATGATTTCTAACAAGAATTTTCTATGCAGTAGTAGCAACTAGATCATCTAATTTAAATAAGTTGCAATCATGCATTAAATGACCTATTTTATTACAATAAAAGCAATGTACATTCTCTTTCTGATCAGCATGAATTTTCTTAACATGAAGAGATTTTTCATAGCAATTATTCTTTTTCTTATGTTTAGACCTGTGCTTGTGAGTATTCTGAGACTTCTGAGGTGAAACAGACTTTGAGATACTCGCACATTCTGAATTCTTCACAAAAATAATTTTTCTTTTCCTTTTATACTTCTCTGATTATCTGGATTATAACCTAATACTTCTTTCTGAACGTTCACTTTATTTCCCAGTAGTTTATCCAGATTCTCTTTCTCTTTTACAAATCTTGATAATGAATCATTCAATTTATTGACCTCAGATTGAAGTGCAGAAACTTGAAGCTCAGAACTAGCTAAGTCTTCCTCACATGAATTTATTTGCTTATGCATGGCATCATTCAAATTTTTCACTATTTCTAATTCCTGTTTCAATTTTAGCTCATCTTCAGCTTGAATTTTGGTAGTAGCACATTTTTCTCTTTCAACTACCAGAAGCCTCTTGGATATTACAGTGTTTAAGGCCACTAGCTTCTTATTCTGTTCTTTCAAATTTTTGTTTTCATCAAACAAATTAGCCACAGTCATTAAGTTCAGCTTTTCATTTAACTTGTCCTTACTCTTTTCAAGATCAACCTTCCTGTTCAGTAATTCTTCATTTTCTTCTCTTAATGAATCAATCAGCTCTTCTTGCATTTTTAGATCAGACTGAAGACTGGCATTCAGTTTACTCACAGACACACATTTAACACAAGAATTTTCAATCTTCTTTATCTCAGCTTTAAGATATTCATTCTCAGATTTCAAACAGTTTACTTCAGATGACATGCTCTTTTTCAATTTTCTATTTTCAGACTTAACTTTCTTGTATTTATCTAACAATCCATTATACATTTCTGTCAACTCTTTAAAAGTAAGTTCGTCGAATTCAGAGCATACCTGTGACAATGTCTCTTCATCATTATCTCTCCGGTTGGCCATCAGGCAAACTCGTTCTTGCTCTTGATGAATGGTAGTTATTTTATCCATGATCTTCTTTCCAGAGTGACATCCTGCAATACATGGAAACATGTCAGTGTTAACTGCAACTCTCAGAATATTAAGAACTCTAGTATTCTCGCTATGCTTAATTCTGTCCTCTTTAGACCATCTGGCCTCATTCTGAGGTAATTTGTGTGGGCCTTTTGATACAAGATTCCATTGATTTGGATCAATGGAATTCATGTAAACACATAGGCCTCCCAGCCATGTACTGAAGTTGGAACCATCAAAAACCACGGGAAGAGCCATTTTATTAAACAAATTTAAAACAGTAAGTGCTCAATGAGTAATGCACCAGAATAGGATAACAAAAACCACTATAGCACCAAATACAACAGGATCCTCTGCAGATCGTTGGATCTAGACAATCAGAAATCCGCTCTGATACCAATTGATGGGACCGGTGCGATGGATTCAGAGGGGGGTGAATGAATCTCCCCTTTAAAACTTCGCCCAATTAACACTTAAAGCAATCAGAGTCACGGAATAGAAATCAATTAAGCTCTTCCAAATAAGAAATTCAAAGAAGCACTTGATCAATCAGTTGGACTGCTAAAATGTAGACACCTAACCAAGTCTAGTCCGTAGACAGAGTCAAATAAGAATAGCGTGTGCCTTAAAGTATTCAGACATAATACTCACTTGAAACGCTCCTAGCCATTCATCTAGCGACAATCAGATAAAAAATCAAACCACAGAGACAATAGATTTTTAGGTGGTTCGGTCCACAGACCTACGTCCACCCCACACTCCAACTAGAGTGTGGATTCCGCTGATACACAGCTTAACAACTAGGCCTCACAGCTTGCCAACATCTGCTGAGCATCACAGCTTGCTTCCGCTGGGCAATACAGCTTGGCCATCCGCTGACTCACAGCTTGACTCACTGGGCAATACAGCTTAGCCGACCAGAGGAATCCTCCTTTGCAACCGCTGAGCAACACAGCTTGCTCCGCTGACTAACAGCTTGAATAAAGGTTCAAAAGAAAAACAAGAAGAACAAAGGAAACACAGCAACTGAAAGCTGTAAATGATAGCAACACAGATGTGGCTCTCAGGGAGCTAACTGGCCTGGATTTGATCCAGATTCCAGTGGAACTAATCTTTCAGGAAATTCTTCTATCTTCTTCTCCTCGAGCTCTTTCTTCACTCTCTTTCTTTCTTCCTCTTCTTATGCTTCTTTTCCCTCTATGCTATTCTCTCTTTTCTTCTCTCGATCTCTGCTCTCAAAAGCTCTCTCTCTCCTCCTTCCTCTTCCTCTCTGGATCGTGCTAGCTCTGGATCTTTCTGCTTCGATCACTTTCTCTGGAAGGAGAGGCTTCCTTTTTATATGAGCAACAGATGTAGGGCGTGTGCTTTTTACGATTCCCGCCCAAATGCCTTGGCCCACGTGGCAGCATCCTAGCTCAATGCTTTCCACGTGTCACGATCTTGGCACCTCCTCCACTCTTGGATCACGTGCCATTCTTATTCTTCTAAAAAAAAATACATGTCATACAGTCAGAAAGAAATATCAGCTCGAGATAGTTATACATATAGTAAAGAGTTAAATAGGACTGCACAGAGTCAATAGGTGAATAAGCCAGATGTGCACAGACTTAATTGCAGCACAAGACTAACGGATGCACTAGCTATGTGTATGCAATGTGCAAGCATTGCACAGACCTGCTCGGGTCGTGAGCAGCCTTGCAAGGACTCCGTGTGTGCGAGTATTAGAGGGATGCACAGACTCTAATTACTTGGTGCAAGTGTTGCACCGACTCAGTGAATGCTATGAGAAATATTGCACAGACGTACCTGATGTGCTAAAGGCATTGCACCGACGTTGATCCTTTGAAACCAAATCTTGCACCGACTTAATATTGCTAAGAGCACGGACTCAAATACGCGAACATATTAATGCACTGACGAAGATATGCACTGACTTTAGTCTACACAAACTGGAATTCTGCACTGACCTTGTGTATGAGCAGCCAAGAGAATGCATCGACTTGGGTGCGTGCAAAGGATACCTTGCACCGACCTATCCAGCGTGCACCAACAAAGCTTGCACCGACCTTATGCTCGGTCACATAAGATGAAACATGCACGGACGCTCTACTGAATGAACAGGGTTGTATTGACCTTTATGTAAGCATGAACACAATATGCACCAAGGCAAGGTTTGCACCGAGGCAAAACTTTTGCACCGATCTTTTATATGCACCGACCCAAGTATGCTGTGTTCACGACCAACATTGCACCGAGTGCACATATGCAACGAAGTAAAACATGCACTGACTATGCTATATAAGTATGCAAAGTTTGCACCGAGACAGAAAATGCACTGACCTTCTTCAATGTGATGCATGCACAAGGATACCCATGAAATGCTCATCAAACTCATGATGCATACAGCAATTATACTCGTGATGCATACAACAATTATTCACCAGCACTGACTTAAGCAATGCACAGCAAGCAAGAGCAGATGCATAAACATTCAATCTTTCATTCAATCTTTCATGCAAACACATGGTGACTTATAGTGTTTGCTATCATCAAAATCACATAGGCACAACACTATCGCACCACCATCCAATCATCCTACCAAGTGGAGACTTTAGAGGATCTTCTTAAGGGATTAGCATGGCAAATGGAGTTGACTAGCATGTTGACCACTGTAGCCGACCAACCCAGGAGCCTTGACCTCCTACACCTATGTGTCGGGTCTATCATCTTGATTTTCACCATTAGTTGCTACACTAGCGACCTCCTACTATTCCTCCCCACACCCGATGAGCCCGACCTTATCCTCAAATTGGAGTTCCTTATATCGGGTAGAAAGCCAAGCCATCCCCTCATGGCCGACCCACCCACCAAAGAGTTCGGCACAATTATTTCATTAGAGGTGGATGATCCACCACCATATTGTGAGGACCTTGAGGTTGATGAGATGAACTTAGAGCTCTTTTCCCCAGGGTACACTTATGTTGATCCTTTTGACCCCTCCCAATGGGAGCCCAGGAACCCATGTGCCCACCCGCATCACTTACCACCCACTCCTTCCTACCCTCACCCACCATGTTGGACCAAGCCCACCTCTTCCAAGTCTCTGGCAACACAAGGGTAGCCATGACCATGGAATATCTACACCTAGGGAGCAAGGAAGTGCTTCTCTCTATGGTGTCCACCTTCCAGATCCCTTCGACCCTTTCGAGTGGAAGCTCAAAGGCCAAACCATACCCCTACACTTGGAAGTCATTTCTGGGATAGGAATGCATTTGTCTTGGCACACTGCATCATTCGGCATGGTTAGAAGGTTAGGCCATCTCCCACATGTCACTTTATGGCAGACGCATTGCTGGTCCACCTTTGGATGTGCCGGCCCTCCCCCATCCGTCGTTGACACAAAGATGGGCCTAGAGCATGATAGGTACCTACATGGATGCCCTGGTCCCTTGGCATTTACAATCATGCATGATAGGGTCACCTATGGATGCCCCGGCCCTCCTAAGTCCATCAAAGTCTACATGGCAACATTTCATGATAGGTCCACTTATGGTTGCCCCGGTCCACCTTTGCATACCACACACTTCACACCCACACAGCACCGTAGCGCATGGCATAAGCATTCAAGCAAGCATCTAGCAACGAGCGGTGAGGTTCATGATGAGCGGGCAAAAGCTCGCGAGTGCCACTTGGAGCCCCTCGTTGACAATCTAGTGATGATGATATAGGAGTGGCCCTACCCTAGGGTCTCTTTCGAATTGAGGGCACAAGGACTTAGACCTTCCCAAGTTTCGAGTGATTTTAACAACATGGCTTATGGGTTGGACTTACCGATGGGTTCTGGGATATACCCCACTTCCCACGTGGCGGACCCGGCACCCTATAAGGGCACCGCGGTGGATCCTAGTGAGTGCCTCGAGGCTTTACCTACCTTTGAGAGTGACACCTTCGGAGAGCCTCTACAAATCAGCATGAGAGCCCAACGTGAGCACACGAAGGCAATACTAGGCAAGTAGGGTTCCATCGTCGGCAAGAGGGTGTGCTAGAGCCACCTTGAGAGGATGAAGGACCGTCCCCTGGTTGCGGATGCAGGGTTGAGTTGGGAGATCATGCTGTTCCGCCACCCTGGTGGACACATACTCGACGGAGTCGAGTTCTCCGCACCCCGGGGGTATGATGGTGACATCCCCGACCATTCGATATTTTTTTGAGGATCCCGTTGCTCGCTAGAAGTGCTCCATCATGTTCGTCACATCATATTGAGTCATGGCATCAAATTTTATATTTTATTTGAGTCATAATTATGTAATTTTCCTTTTATTTTGAGTCAAGTACCTAGGTAAAGAGAGTCTTTTACATAAGTCATATGTCAATTGGGCCATTCGATTATCTAATTGGATCTAATTTAGTGGGCTAGGCCTAGGGGCGCCCCTTTCCCCCTTGGTAGTCTGGTCATTAGTCCAAAAGTCAGGGACTTTATGTAAATGTGGGATGCCTATATATAGGACCCCATTTCCTCCATTTGAAAAAAATTGAATAGTTGAAGAGAATTCAGAAATCCAATTTAAATTCCCTAGGGTGAGAAACCCATTCCCCTCTCTCTTCTCTCTCTCTCTAGAAGGGGGCAAACCCCTCTCTCTCTCCTCCCCTCTCTCTCTCTTGAGTGACCCATCCTCTCTCTCCACTCTCTTCCACCTCATCTCCACCTCAACCTCTCCCCACTTGCCACATCATCACACCCTTTCACCTCCCTAGAGACATAAACTATCCCATTTATTCCCTCCCCCTTCCAAGGCACCCCTTGGCACTCCCCATACACCCCTTCAGTCTCCCAAGTCACCACCCATCTCCCAAGGGAGACTTCCCCACTCTCCAATACACCTCTTCCCATCCCCAAGACAAAAATTAATTCCCCATTGTTGGAACGGATGGACACTAAGATCTAGAGGGGGGGTGAATAGATCTACCCCTTAAAAAACTACAGCAGTTAAAATCAATGCGGAATAAAAATGAACTACTATAGCTCAATCCAGAAATGGAAATATCAGCAATATTAGAAGAGATCATATGACAGCACTAAAAATTATCCAAACATCCAGGTACAGTACGATGGCGGAGACTGATCCTCACGGAAGATGTGGAATTCCAGATAAGCTTTGCTTATCCTTTCAACCACATCTTTTGATATACCTACTGGATGAGAGGCTTTAGCAACAATCTCATATAGTAGTTATAGCGATTGAAGACATGTATTACTTAAGCATTCATCCAAACGCCAAACAGACAAGAGCTATAACGATTCAGACTGGTGCGGACACCAGAGCACACGAGTGGCACGAGTCGGCGAGCCACCGGTACCGTACGCAGAGCACCACCCGAGCTACATCGGCTTCCATCTGGCTCGGAGATAGCTTGGAGACTCCCCCTTGAGTCTCGATATTTATAGTTTATTGGGACTTTGTTTTTGTGTATTGTGTGTTTTATTCAGATTGTAATTTGGATTGTAACAGGGGTTTATGTGTAATTGGGACCACCCGGGTCCCGCGGGCCCCCCAACCTCTTCCTCATTGATCCACCTCATCTCTAGGGCCCATGTGGGGTCAGTCAACCTTCCAATAGTGGGCTTCTAGAAGAGTGGACCAAGGGGGGGACAATGAATAAAAAAAGTCCAAGAAGGAGGCCATGAAGTCAAGGGGGAGCCACCCCTCTTTAATATAGTTTAATAGGATGTGATTTTTATTTTATTTGATTCCAAATCACATGGGAGAAATAAAATTGAACTCCCTCTTTTACCCCTCCCCAACCTAGATCTAGGGTTAGTTGAAGTCTTTTTGTATTTCATATATATTCCTTGTATTTTCATTTGATTGGAATTAATGCATATGAAATTCAGAAATTTGTTGGAGCAAGCAAGGGCCGCCCCCTTCTCTCTCTCCTCTCTCCCCCTTCAACAGCTGGGAAGGCTGTGATTCTGAGGTGTGAAGCCTCCTCTATCAGTTCCGGAGATCGTCATCGCCACTGTCGCCGCCACCGTGCCGTCATCGCACCACTGTCGTGTTCACCGGAGTTCTGTCCATCCAGGATAGATCCCCCTTCCACAAATTTCTGCTCCCCGCCACGGACTCTTCTTGAGGTCAAACATTTAGGGTGAGTTCCAGAGGTTCCCCCCACATCCCAGAAAAAATGTTTTGGCCTCTAGTTTCCGATTTCCATTTTTCCATTTTCGTCCATCTTTTCCTTCCAGATCTGCCAGTTTTCAGACAAGATCCACAGCCACCCTTAGTTTCCCATCTCCGGACCTCCTTTTGATTTTTTATGGAACTAAAAATTACTGGAGGTTCTACCCACCATTCCCACCACCCAAGAATTTTCGTGGAATTTCCACAGGCATCCACCTATTTTCTAAAAATCATTTTCAGATCCCTTTCAGTTCTATCTGCTCCTGTCCAGATCCGACCACCCGCTAGTTCAAAATATATTTTTCCATCCAAATCTCCCCTAAATCAATCATAAGAATTATTTCCGTGTTCCTCTCTCTCCCCTCTACAATTTTCATGAAGAGATCGAGGTCTGAATCTAAGGTCTATCCCGCGGTTAACGGCAGTTCTCAGGAAACCTCATTCCTGCCCTGAGATTTCGGACCCTATCCAACAACAACTTCAAAAATCGACTAAGGCCAGATCCGTACAAATCCAATTTATCTCTCTGGCCCTAGATCACACTACTTCTAAAGAGCTTTCCAACGATACCTTCTGTGCATCGATCTGATGTCAGGATTGATCGCAGCATCCGATCTCGCTAGATCGCCCGCTACAAAACAGAAGCAACCAGTCCGTGGGCAGCAACTCCAAAGCTTGGAGATCGAGCCGATCGGCCTCCGACCAGCGTTCCTGCCCGATCGCCTTCCAGGGAGGCGCGCTATGACGACCCGAGGATCCGAGTACCGGAAAGGAACCGGCGCGTCTCAAATCTCGGCCCGCCAACCCACGAGTCCGAAGACTCGGAAGGGTAGAAAGGAGTGGTGTGGGGGCACAAGAGAAGCTGCAACGACCACAGATATAGCACAATAATCTAGAATAAAATGCACATAATGATATAAATAAATAAACTGCTACAAGGTCCACAGTGTCACATGTCCAAAAGAAAGTACAGTCAACAGGAAAGAAAAGTACAACTACACGGGACATTCCCCGGCTCTGGCAGACTGGTGACTAACCCTGGCTAGAAGAACCACGCTGAAACTCGGCCGCGCCTCCCGTCGACCCCGCCTCACCTGAAGAGCAGGGGTGAGCCTCATCTCATTGGCCCAGTAGGGATCCCGCGAATCCCCACCTCGCATGGAAAATGAGAAAGAAGAAGACAACCCTACCAAACAAGAGTACGGTAGAACCGACAAGCTAAAGTAAATAAACGGAAAAAGCCGTCTACTCTAACAGTACCGTACTACAGCACCTCGGTCCAACAAAACACGAGTCCATGCCTGCCAGCGAACAGGAGCACCACCCACTAGAAGAACGACCGGATGCGTCCCCTGACGTCTTATACCGCGTCACAAGTGTCCAGCTACAACGCCCCAGGCGCGAGCCTCAGACACGCTCAGTAACTAGAAGTAACTGCAAAACAAGGACTAGCTGAGGTCAGGCTCGTCAGCGCGGGTCCGAACCCTCAGTCTCGTGTGCACACTCAGACCGTACGCCCTAGACCTATCCTCTAGCTGGTATTTCCCCCTAAACTCAGACTCGGAAGTACGCGGGGGCCCTGCGGTAACCAGCCTACTCACCGCCTCTCTCGGGTACGCCGCTCAGCCACTCCCAGGCGAGCCAGCACACGCGTGCCGTGGGAAAGTTACGACTAGTGGTAGGGTCACTGGAAGTAAGGACTAATCCACGGAAACCACCGACCAAACACTAGCACAGACTCTCGATGACCATACGGTAAGTACGGATGCCGGGGACACATATGAGGTCCGACCGTCCCTCAAGTCACACGGCACCCCCACCAGTAACCGACCCTCCGGGGAATCTCGGGTGCCCCTGTGGCTCTCACTGGGTGCCCACGGCCACCCTCGGGCCACACGCCACACTGGGTCCCAAACTCACCCAACCGGAGGTCACGCTACCCAAAAAAATGCTGATCAGGGGAGGGGGAAGGTCGCGCTAGGTATCCCTAGCGTGACACCGAAGAACGCGCTAGCTATGGCTAGCGCGATCTTCCAGGTCGCACTTCCCAAGGCTAGCGCGTTCACACCTGAACGCGCTAGTCTTGGATAGCGCGATCATGAGATCGCGCTACCAACACCAGGCGCGTTCCCCACCGCCTCACTGTTCATCTTCTCGGACGAACGCGCTCGGTCGACACGGCGCGTTCACAAGAATGCACCACTGGACTATAGCGCGACAACGGGCTGAGCCCGGTTCGTGAAATACGTCCAGGAAACGTAAAACCACGCCCATTCACCACCCCTGGTGAAGGGAAAATGACGGGGAATCACCCCACAACGTCCTAGCATGCATCTAAAGCCGCCAAATCGATCAAAAACACCCTGAATCGATGGATCCGGTGCTCAAACCCCAAGCATGAAAACGACCCTCCCGGCATGGATTTAACCCCAGTCGGCCTCCCCACGGCCTAGAAATCACGAGGAACGCTGTAAAGAGGGTAAGGATCCATCCCCCTACCTCGATGAAGCTCAAAATCCGCCGGAAAGTCGTTGATCTTCAAATCTAGCTCAACTACGAACTCCTCTCCCACGCGCCAATGGGGGCACCGTCACGATCCTCTCGCCACCGCCGTCGTCACCGCGCCGTCATCGTCGTCTGCCACCCGTCGTTGGGGGAGGAAGGGGCGCCGCGGGGTCCAACGGGCAAGAAGGGGGGGGTGTGACCGTTGCGCTCACGGGGGAGGAAAGAAGAAAGAAGAAAAAGAAAAAGAAAAGGGAAAAAGAAAAAGGCTATAAATAGAAAATCCAAAAAATGCCAAAAATACCGAAAAATAGAAAAATACACCTCCTCGACCGTCTCGAAGCACTGATCGCAACGGTACCTCTCGCGGGCTGGTGAACGACCCGGTTCACCCGCTACAGGGTTCCGAAGGATTCGCCGAAACCCACACGCGGAAATCGAAAAACACACATCGAAAAGCCGCGGACACACTCCGGGCCTCCGAAATGACTCCCCGCTCCTGTTCGCTGGTAGGCATGGACTCGTGTTTTGTTGGACCGAGGTTCCGTAGTACGGTACTGTTAGAGTAGACGGCTTTTTCTGTTTATTTACTTTAGCTTGTCGGTTCTACCGTACTCTTATTTGGTAGGGTTGTCTTCTTCTTTCTCGTTTTCCATGCGAGGTGGGGATTCGTGGGATCCCTACTGGGCCAATGAGATGAGGCTCACCCCTGCTCTTCAGGTGAGGCGGGGTCGACGGGAGGCGCGGCCGACTTTCAGCGTGGTTCTTCTAGCCAGGGTTAGTCGCCAGTCTGCCAGAGCCGGGGGATGCCCCGTGTAGTTGTACTCCGGGGGATGCCCCGTGTAGTTGTACTTTTCTTTCCTGTTGACTGTACTTTCTTTTGGACATGTGACACTATGGACCTTGTAGCAGTTTATTTATTTATATCATTATGTGCATTTTATTCTAGATTATTGTGCTATCTCTGTGGTCGTTGCAGCTTCTCTTGTGCCCCCACACCACTCCTTTCTACCCTTCCGAGTCTTCGGACTCGTGAGTTGGCGGGCCGAGATTTGAGACGCGCCGATTCCTTTCCGGTACTTGGATCCTCAGGTCGTCACACGCGCTACCAGGGGTCTCCATCACAACAGGACCCACCCCAGCAGACCCGGAGGACAGAGCGGTCCGTGGGCCCCACGAACCCATAGATCGCGCCGTCTGGACAGCAAGAAAACGCGGATTCGGCACCGCCGGAGCGACATCAAGATGCTGCCCGTCAACCCAATTCACCTGACTCCCAGGCCCCACATGTGACCTTTTACCTCCTTGCGTGGAGTGGGTCAAAACCATTGTACCGCTGTAATAATTGTTAACCGGGAGTTCAGAGTTGGCAGGGGTTGTCTTCCCCACGCCGGGTGCGTGGAGGTACAATCGTAACTTCTTGGCATTACTTTGCTTAGCTAGTATATGGTCATATGCCGCTGTGAGAGCGTAGGATTCTAGCCCGTGAGTCTATGTCACCGCTGTGAGCGAGAGAGTGACCCGTCCCGTGGCTCGATCCGAGCACGGAAGTGAGTCGGACTACCCTTAACTCTGCCGGTTCCTCAACCGTGCATGATCCGCGTTTCCCTCGCTTGGGACGACGAGTGAGCTTGCGTTTCTGTTAGCGACGTGTAGCCCATAGGAGCTCTTAGTGTCGGGCCTAGTGTCTCTCATGCTCGTATGTTGCTGGTCGTGTATGCATTTAGAGTCTGAGGTCCATATCAATTAGAGTCAGTCCCCGTGTCCGGTACGCATCAGTTTGGTATCAGAGCAAGTTGAGTCTAGGGTAGTCGTTGCATAAGTCTTGTATGGTCTAAGTCGAGTCTAGGATCATCATTATTTTCAAAACAAAAAAAGTGTTTTAAAATTGCATTTCATCCCGATAAGTTGGTATTTTAAAAGGTGTTGTTCAAACGTTAGGCTACGCCTATCGGGAAGGCCGCACACTTGCACGAGTGATCTTCGGATCAATTAACTCCGCCACGTACCGGATATTGGTTTAGGTCTAGGTGCATTAGTTGGTGTTTGCATCAGTTTGTATCTCCTAGTTCATGTGTCTTTGCATGCCCACCCGTCGAGGTACCCAATACTCGCCACCACCACCTATGGCGGATTCCCGAGCCCGTAGCTCCGATGAGTCCTCAACGGACGAGATGTTCCGAGCCATTATGGGTCGTCTTGACACGCGTATGGATGGCCTTAGTACGCGTCTAGATGGTGTGGGGACGCGTCTAGAAGGGAGGTTGAAAGCCCTCGAGGATCGGGCCGAATCTTCGGACCAGTCCATCCAGGGTCTTGTAGGGAGGATTGTCGTCCTCGAGAGGGCCCCAGCGGTGGCCCAACCCGTGCCGACCAATGGTCAACAGGAGCCGGCTCAGCAACCTGCTACGCCAAGAGCTCAGGTGGTAGATGTTGGGAGGCAACAGGTGCATGTGGTGGATGATTATGCCTCTGATAATGAGCAAGGGGGTTACGGTCGTCGGAATCAACGACGGAATTGTGATGACGATGATGACGACGGCATTCTTAGGGGTGTACGTGCGGACTCTCCCACTTTTAGCGGGTCCTTGGACCCGAAGGTATATTTAGATTGGGAGGTCGGCATGGACCGGTACTTCGAGTGGTTTGAGATGACGGACCACCAAAGAGTTCGATACGCGAAGTTGAAGCTGCATGGCAGGCCCAAACTTATTGGACCAATGTAGAGAGCCTGCTAAATCAGCGACGTCAACCCCCGATCGGTACTTGGGATGACATGAAAATGAAATTGAGGGAGAAGTACCTTCATGCCTCATATCGCCAACGTCTCATAGACAAATGGTAAATTCTCTCCCAAGGGAACCGATCCATGACTGAGTACACCACCGAGTTTGATGAGTATTATTTGCGGTGTGGAGTTACGGAAGAGAGCACCATGACCATATCAGGCTTTCGGAGAAGTCTGCGGCCAAACTATCAATATGAACTTTTTCGTCGCAATGCGACCACTTTGGAACAAACGTATCAGGTTGCTCTCGAATTGGAGCAATTCGAGGCTGAGTTCGAGTCTCCCCATCGGTTGGGCTCCTTTCCCCTTCGTAGTGTCGAGCCCCATGGCTCTTCTGGCACGTATCCGAGGGCCCCCATGGCCCGACTTCAGGAGCCCACACGTCCCGAGCCTTTCACTCCTAGGCCTCGCCCTTCACCCCCGAGGGACCTTCCTCATCCCCAACATCTTACGGCACCCACAGCCCATCCACCGGCACCCGCACCTCTGGCTCGTCCTTTGTTGCCTTCACCTCCTATCCTTCGGGAGGATAAGGGGAAAGGACCCATGATTGGGGAGCCTAGTGGATCACGGCAGCAGTGTTATCGCTGCAATGGGTTTGGCCATTTTGCCAACCAGTGTCCCACCCGCCAATCTCTTGTCATTGGGGACACACAGGCCGAGGATACCACCCCTACGGACCTCAAGTTAGTCAGCAATGAAGCATATCCGGAGCTAGCTGACGAGTACTATGAGGCCAAAGGTAATGGCCAGGATGCCCAGCATCCGGACGATACCCACTTGGGGGTCGTCAGGTGTATTCTCACCCAGCCACAGGCCAGTGATGACTGGTGACAGACCACTATCTTTCATACATTTTGTTGGCTGGGCAAGCAAGTTTGTAAGGTGATCATCGATCATGGGAGTTACATCAATGCAATATCCATGGGCACTGTCTCCAGTCTTGGTCTCACACCCGTGGATCATCCTTGCCCCTATCGAGTATCATGGGTGGATTCCACCTCCATTCCGATCAGGCTGAGGTGTCTGGTCCCACTGCAGTTCCGTGCCTACCGTGACGATATCTGGTGTGATGTCTTCCCCATGGAGGTGGGCAGCATTATTCTTGGCAGGCCGTGGTTATTTGATCGGGATGCCACACTCCATGGCCAGTCGAACACATGTACCTTTGACCATGCTGGCCAACGGATTACTCTCTACCCCCATCAGCCCAAGAGCCCATCAGTCAGGGGTCCTACTGGCCCTAGTACTCCAGAGTCTTCCATCCCCTGGCCCAGTACCCCATCCCCAGCTCGGGCTATGACCATTACATCTGGCCCAGGCGAGCCCTCGACTAGGAGGTTGATGATGATTAGTTCCCGGGAAATGGAGAGGGAGGCTAGTCGGGGCTGCCCTGTATTTGCTATTACGGTCCGAGAGGTGGAGTCGAACTCCGAGGGTGAACTCCCACCCGATGTCATTCCTATTCTGCAGGAGTTCGCTGATATTTTTCCCGATGAGCTTCTCGAGGGACTCCCACCCATGCGGGATATTCAGCATCCTATCGACTTGATTCTGGGCTCCTCATTGCCCAACCTTCCCCATTATCGCATGAGCCCCACGGAACATGCCGAGCTAAAACGGCAGGTCGATGAGTTGATGCAGAGAGGGTCTGTTCGGGACAACATGAGTCCATGTGCTGTTACCGCATTGCTCGCCCCGAAGAAGGATGGCACGTGGAGAATGTGCATTGATAACCGTGCCATCAACAAAATCACCGTGAAGTACAGGTTGCCTATTCCCCGTCTGGATGACATGCTAGACATGATGGCTGGTGCCACTATCTTCTCGAAGATTGATCTTAAGAGTGGCTACCATCAGGTGAGGATTAGGCCAGGTGATGAGTGGAAGACAGCATTCAAGACCAAGGATGGTCTCTATGAGTGGTTGGTTATGCCCTTTGGGCTGACCAATGCCCCTAGCACCTTCATGCGACTCATGACACAGGTCCTTCGACCTTTCATTGGAGTGTTTGTGGTAGTGTACTTTGATGATATTCTTATCTATAGTCGCACTACGGGGGACCACTTAGACCACCTTCGGCAAGTCTGTCTACTTCTTAGGCAAGAGCAGTTGTATGCGAACCCACAGAAGTGTGCCTTCATGACACCTCAGCTTACCTTCTTGGGTTTTATTACGTCTAAGTATTGGGGTCTCCGTCGATCCGGAGAAGGTCCGGGCCATTATCGAGTGGTCGGAACCCCGTACGGTCCATGATGTCCGTAGCTTCCATGGCCTTGCGACGTTCTATCGTCGCTTCATCCGCGGATTTAGCTCCGTCACCGCCCCGATCACGGATTGTATCTGGAAGGGCACATTTGTGTGGACGAAGGCCGCAGCTGCTGCCTTCAAGGACATCAAAGAGCGCATGACCCAGACACCTATCCTTTGATTTCCATATTTCTCAAAGGTGTTTGAGGTCTCTTGTGATGCGTTGGGTGTTGGGATAGGAGGAGTGTTGAGTCAGAAGACCCACCCGGTCGCATATTTCAGTGAGAAGCTGAATGACGCGAAACTGTGATACTCCACTTATGATAAAGAATTCTATGCAGTTGTTCAGGCTCTTAGGCATTGGAGGCACTACCAATTACATCAGGAGTTTGTCTTATACTCCGATCATGAGGCTTTGAGGTACCTCCATTCCCAAAAGAAGCTAAATGCACGTCACAGCCGGTGGGTTGAGTATCTCCAGCAGTTCACATTTGTGCTAAAACATAAGGCTGGAGTGGAGAACAAGGTGGCCGATGCCTTGAGTCGATGAGCGCGTTTGCTTACCACCATGAGTGCCGAGGTCATAGGGTTAGAGAAGATGAGAGAGGCCTATGTTGACTGTCCTGACTTTGGTCAGATTTATACCACTCTCCAAGTCGGATCCTCAAGAGACCTTGATGATTATGTGCTTCAGGAGGGTTACCTCTTTCGAGGAGGCATGCTTTATGTTCCCCGAACTTCGGTTCGAGACTTCTTAGTCTGGGAGCTACATGCGGGAGGTCTAGCAGGCCACTTTGGTCAGAACAAGACTATCGAGACTGTTGAGCATAGATTTTACTGGCCGAGCTTGAAGCGTGATGTGTTGTGACTCCTATGTGTTGATGGTGTTGACACGTAACTTTACTTCATATGGCAACATATTATTTTGATTGATTGGCAACACTGTTTATGTTTTGATGAAATTACTTTTATCAGATTGTCTTGTGTTATATGCATTTTATCTTATTTTCACACTGAACACACACTCAAAGTCTCAAAGTATATACATTGCTCCAGCAACGTAAGTCTGTACACTGTCCGTGTCTATTGCAGCATCCTAGTAAGTGTGTACATTGCCTGTCGATTGCAAAGTCCATACATCCACAGTGCATTGCATAGTCTACACACTGTCCATCTGATTTAGAGTCTAAGGCAAAGTCTGTACATTGAGCGTCTCAATGAGCGTCTCATGCAGGTCCACACATTGGCCTTCAGGCTTGAAAGTATATACATTGGACTATTTGGCCAAGTCTGTACATCGCTGTTGCCAAAGTCTGGACATTGGCATCTGTTCCTTCGTTGCGATTCAAAGTCTGCACATTGGGTTATCTACCTACGTTCAGCTTCAAAGTCTATACATCGATGCCTTTGCCTACGCTGCAGTTCAAAGTCTATACAGTTGATGTTTTCCATTGCTTCAAGTCTATACAACCGTTCTTTTAGAAAGTTTATACATCGGTCTTCACCTCAAGTCTGTACAATCATTTATGGACAAGTCTTCACATCGTGTAGTCTATACACTCAACTCCTTCACATCTTGCAAAGTCTGTACATTACATCCATCGGTCGTGCATTCAAGTCTTTCACAAGTCTGTACATCAGACGCGCATGCTTGCCTGTCCCTCCGGATGCTCTCTTGGGACCGAGTATGCTCTCCAGTGACTGTTAATGCTCCGATTGGCCAGCGTCTCTCTTGATCAAGTCTATACACTCATTCACTGTTCATGCATTCACAGTGAAGTCTGTACATCCTTTTGGCTATGCATCACTATCCACCAAGTCTATACATTGGTAGAGTCTGTACATCAGACGTGCATGCTCGCCTGTCCCCCCGGATGCTCTCCTAGGACCGAGTATGCCCTCCAGTGACTGCTAATGCTTCCCTAACTTTGAGGATGCTCCCCTGGAGCAGCGATTGCTCCCCAGAGACAGCATGTGCTCCACATGCTCCCCTGACGCTGGTGATGCTGTACAGAGGCCATAGATGCTCCCCTGAGACTTCATATGCTCCCATGCGAGAACGCACTAGTCTCTGGGTATTTAAAAGAATTATATTACATGCATTCCCTTTCACTAAGTCTGTACAATGCATGCGCTTTCACACGTCTATACACTGCATTTTATAGTATGAGTTATAAAGTCTATACACTGTCTTTAGTTGATTTTGTTAATCGACTGAACTCCTCATTTGTGTTGCAGGTGTCTGGCACGTGATCCAAGGAGTTGAGATGCTGACACGTGACAGAGTCGATTGGGCGGGAAATGTGGAGGCCACACGCGCCCAGTGCTGCCCCTGCTCGAGCCGCTATAAAGGGTAGTCTCTGTTGTCTGAAGGAGGCAGATCAAAGTTGGCAAAGTCTATACATCTAGTCTGAAGCAGCAGCCACCGAGATCCACTGTGAGAGGAAGAAAAGCAGAGAAGAAGAAAAGGAGAGAAGAAGAAAGTGAGAAGAGATGAGTTGAGAGAGAGTTATATGAGAGCTTGTGAATCAGTCTCTTGGTCCAGTTACCAGAGCTGATATTGCTCAACTTTGAGCTATAGTCGTTTTGGTTTTCTTCCATTTGATTGTGTTTTTGTTTGTTTTCAGTCTTTGTTATTTTCCTTTGAAAACTCTTGTTCGGTCAAGCTGTTAGTCAGCGGTTTCAAGCTGTGAGACAGCGGGTTACAGAGGAGTTCCTCTGGTCGGCTAAGTTGTAGTGCCCAGCAGAGCAAGCTGTGAAGCTCAGCTGTTGCAGAGGTGTTCCTCTGGTTGGGATAAGCTGTAAGCCCCAGCCGTTGTTGGTAAGCTATAGTGCCCAGCAGATTGAAGCTGTGTATCAGCAGTAATCCACATTCGAGTTGAATGTGGGGTGGACGTAGGTCGGATTGACCGAACCACCTAAAAGCCTTGTGCCTCTCGTGTGTTTGATTGCTTGTTCAGCAGATCGTGTGTGTTTTATTCAGTGCATTGGCTGTGTTCGTTTAGTGTTCTTCTAATTCCGCATTTGATTCTAGGGCTAAATTTTAAATAGCCAGTTGATCTATTCACCCCCCCCCCTCTAGATCCACATCCTGTGGTGATAGAGCCTTCCATCTAACTTCAACACTTGGTATCAGAGCTAGACTCTTCTACAGGGACTTACCACCCGAAGAGGATAAGCACAGATGGACGGAAGAGGGATGATAGCTGAAGGACACTCCACATCCAAGCCCCCGTACTTCGATGGAACCAACTACGCATACTGGAAGCACCGTATGCAGGTATTCTTGAGGGCTAAAGATTATGAAATTTGGAAGGTGGTTAGCAAGGGACCTTTCGAGCTGTCCCCAAATGAAGATGTAGGGACCAAGGAGGAAATTAGAAGGTCCACGCTCAACTGGAGTGCAATCAATGCAATACAGTGCTCTCTGCATCCCACCGAGTTCTCACGAATATCTGCCTACTCCTCAGCGAAGGAAATGTGGCATGCACTTGAAGTCATCTATGAGGGGACTTCACAAGTCAGAGAGACTAAGACTAATCTACTGGTTTCAGAATACGAAGCTTTCAAGATGAAGCCTAATGAGACGATCAAAGAAATGTATGCTCGGCTGACTATTATCACAAATGGTCTCAGAGGCTTCGGGAAAAAGTATTCCGAGTATGATGTAGTCAGGAAGATCTTGCGATCCTTGACTCCAATTTGGCACACCAAGGCCACAGTTATGGAAGAGTCAAGAGATCTGCACAATACTAAGGCAGATGAGCTGATCGGATCTCTAATGGCTTATGAGATGAATATGCCGAAGATAGAGGAGGCTGACAGAAAAAGGAAGCCTATAGCTCTGAAGGCTGGTGCTAGCAGATCCAGTCGATCCAGCCCCAACGGATCATCAACTGAAGAGAGCTTGTCTGAATAAGAAGTGGCAAATGCTGATATTGCATTACTAGGGAATTCCAGAGATTTCTCAAGAAAGAAGGAAGAAGATTCAGCCGAAGAAATCCCAACAGTGGCCGCCGAGACACAAGGTATAAATCAAACCCTGTAAAGAAAGCTGAAACTAATGTTTGCTATCAATGCAGGAAGGTGGGTCACTTTAAAGCTGAATGTCCAACAAATCAGAACCTCAAGGATAAGTCCAAGAAGAAGAACACAAAAGGGAAAGCTATGGTGAGTACCTGGAGTGATGAGGACGAGGGATCTTTGAGCGTCACTTCGGACAGTGAAGTTGAAGCTGAGAAGCCAATCTATCTCATGGCAACCAGCTCAAAAGATAGAGAGGAAGAATCTGATGAGGTATCCTCTCGCTATGAAAATTTTACTATTACTGATTGGATGGTTGCTTATGATGAACTTACTGATAGAGTAGATGAGGTCAGAAAAGAAAACAGGCATCTACGAAGAAAAATTAAAATCATGCAAAATGATACTTCATTGTCTGATAAAAGTGCCTGCTTAGAAACTGAGAATAGTAAGCTGAAACTCACATGTTCTGAATTTGAAGAAATCAATAAAGAACTGAAAATTTCTAAGGAAGAAAATGTGAGATTAGACAATGAAATTGATGCATGGAAACTGAAAATTCAGAATTATGAAAATGAGATAAAAATTGTTTCTGAAAAATATAAAGCTGTCCTCAATGTGAATAATGAGTTGAAAAAATCTATTGATGAAGTTCAGAAAGATAATGAGGACAAGCTAAAAATAATTGAGAAAATGACCCAAGGATCTGAAAATTTAGATGCATTATTGGGGTCAAAGGTAAATTTCAGAAGAGAGGGCCTAGGATTTAACTCTAGTGCAACTAAGAGCTTTGGAATGAAAACTATTTCCGTCGTTGCACAAAAGGAGAGAGGACCTCTGATTAAGATGAATTCTAATAATGCTGTGAAAACAAATGAGAATCTGAAAAAGCCCAATGCAGAGGAGAAGGGCAAACAGAAAGTAGGTGAGCCTAGTAAAATTGGGACTTCCAAACCTAGCTCTAGTGCTCAATCCAAGGTTAGGGGTCAGCGTGCTCAGGTAAACAAACCCCATGTCAATGCCAAAAAGTCTTCACCACCATCATCACAGAAAAGGACCCAACCAAAACCTATGAATAGGTCAGCAGGGTCAAGGGTGCAGGGAAGATAAAATATTTTCAGAAGTCAGCCCAACAAATTCAATCCACCTAGAGTCCAGTCCTACTACCCCACACAGCCAATCTATCCTAATGGGTGTGGGTGGACTAGAACTCAAGGGATGCACACAGGGTATGTTTATCAACTTGCACACTTTTACAGACCCTGTGTCAGAAATTGGGAAAATGGGTATGGTAGTTGGATGCCTAGGAATTACCAACATTTCCACAGCTAGCCCAGGAACTACTATGGCCAAAACTTTATGAATGCAACCTGGCCGAAGCACTGGCACAATAACAACAATTCTGTGAATAACTCTGTTGGTGAAAATAAGAAAAAAGTCAACAAGAAAAAGCAAAACAAAAAGAAATCTGGAAAATCCACTGAACAGAACTGCTTCAAACAAATGTGGATTCCTAAAAATCTGCTTTCTTGTTTTAACTGCTTTTCATCTTCTCTGGAGCCCAATCAGACTTGGGTTCCAAACTCTTTGCCCTAATTGTGTGTGCAGGTATGCCTGGCAGCCAAGAGCAACTTGTGGTACTTGGACAGTGGCTGCTCCAGGCATATGACAGGAGATAAGGCCAAGTTTTGCATGCTAACTGAAAAGCTAGGAGGCCTTGTCACCTTTGGAAGCAACACAAAGGGTAGGATCATTGGATCAGGTAAGGTAGGTAAGTGCTCTACCTGCTGCATTGAAGATGTTATGCTAGTTAAAGGGTTAACTTACAATTTACTTAGTATCAGTCAGGTGTGTGATAAGGGTCATAAGGTTTTATTTGATTCTCAATGCTGCAAGGTTTTTGAACCTGATTCAGAAATTGTAAAATTCTCTGGAAAAAGAATAAATAACACATACATGATAGATCTAGATGATATTCAGCATTCTAACCTATGTCTTACTGCCAATAGAGAAGATCTAGTATTTTTATGGCATCGTAGGTTAGGCCATGCTAGTTATACTTTTTTGCATAAACTAAACAAGCATAGCATGGTTAGAGGACTCCCTGAAGTCTCTTTTAAAAAGGACAATAAATTTTGTAACGCATGCATTCAGTCCAAGTTGACTAGAAAATCATTCAAATCTAGGACAGAAAACCTATCCACTAAACCTTATGAACTGATACACATGGACCTATTTGGGCCAACCAGGTCTGTCAGTTTATCAGGGAAGAGGTATGGGTTTGTCTTAGTAGATGATTTTTCTAGGTATACTTGGGTATTTTTTCTGTCACATAAGAATGATGCATTCTCAGAATTTCAGGAGTTCTGTATAAGAATAAATCAAAAAATTGAAAATATTTTGACTGATCATGGAGGTGAGTTTGAAAACTCATACTTTGAAGAATTTTGCAGGTCAAGTGGGATTCATCATAAGTTCTCCTCACCCAGGACACTTGAGCAGAATGGTGTTGTCGAGAGGAGGAACAGAACTATAGTGGAAATGGGCCGAACTCTCTTAGTTGAAGGTCAACTGCCAAGAAAATTTTGGGCTGAAGCAGTCAACATAGCCTGTTATGTAATTAACAGGGCAATGGTAAGATCTTCCACCCAGAAAACCCCTTATGAGATTTTGAGAGGTAAGAGACCTTCAATTGCCCACTTCAAGGTCTTTGGTTGTAAATGTTTTATACATATAAATGACAAGAGGGACCTTGATAAATTTGAGCCAAAAGGTGAACCAGGAATCTTCCTCGGTTATTTTGAAAACACCCGGGCTTATAGAGTGTTCAATTTAAACTCAAAAATTGTTGAAGAATCTCCACACATTATCTTTGATGAAACCTTGATGGAAACTAACCATGGTTATTGCAGGAACGAAGATGGGAACATTTTGAATGATGAAAACTCTGCAGACCAGTCTGATGGTGAGGAAGATAAAGAAGAGCAAAATGAAGAAGAACCTGAAGTTCAGGGGGAGGTAAGTGAAATTCCTGAAACTCAGATTGTTAATATTAGATATCTTAAAGATCACCCTGTGAATAATGTCATTGGCAATCTGAATGATACCCCTAGAACTAGAGGTCACTTTAGAATTCAGGATGAATTAAATGCCTATGCTCTTGTCTCTCAAATTGAACCCAAGTCCATTGATTGTGCCCTCAAGGATATGCATTGGATTAATGCCATGCATGAGGAGCTTAATCAGTTCGACAGGAACAAGGTGTGGCACTTGGTCCCACCTCCTGATCATGGAACAGTCATAGGGACTAGGTGGGTTTTCAGGAATAAATCTGATGAATCAGGGAATATTGTTAAAAATAAAGCCAGACTTGTTGCTCAGGGGTACAACCAGGAGTTTGGTATTGACTTTGAAGAGTCATTTGCCCCTGTAGCCAGATTAGAAGCTGTTAGAATTTTATTAGTTTATGCATGCTCCCTAGGTATAATCCTCCAGCAGATGGATGTAAAATCTGCATTCTTGAATGGGGAAATTAATGAGGGTGTCTATGTTAGACAGCCCCTTGGGTTTGAATGTCTAGATTTTCCTAATCATGTTTACAAATTAAATAAAGCTCTCTATGGTCTTAAGCAAGCTCCCAGAGCTTGGTACGACAGGTTGAGCAAGTTCCTCACTGATCAAAATTTCACTAGAGGAGTAGTTGATCAGACCTTGTTTACAAAGGTGAGTCATTCTGAAATTCTTATTGTACAGATTTATGTGGATGATATCATTTTTGGGTCAACTAACCCCAAATTGTGTGAGGAATTTTCTAAAACAATGACTAATGAATTTGAAATGAGCTCAATGGGTGAGCTTAAATTGTTTCTTGGATTGCAGGTTACACAAACAAAGGATGGAATGTTTATAGCTCAGTCCAAGTACACAAGGGATCTACTCAAGAAATACAAGATGGATAACCTTAAAGAGATAGCTTATCCAATGGGTACCTCTACAAGCTTGGATGAAGACACTAAAGGTAACCCATTTGACCAGAAGTTATACAGAGGTATGATCAGATCCCTTCTCTACTTAACAACATTTAGGCCTGATATTCAATTCGCTGTAGGATTATGTGCTAGGTTTCAGGCCAGTCCTAAAGAAAATTATTTTAAAGCAGTGAAAAGGATTTTTAGATATTTGCTAGGCACCCAAGAGATAGGATTATGGTATCTTGCTAGGTGTGAGTTAGAGCTTCTAGCTTACACTGATGCTGATTATGCTGGGTGTCGAGTAGATAGAAAAAGCACTAGTGGCTATTGTCAATTCCTTGGTGGCTGTCTAGTATCTTGGGCATCTAAGAAGCAACACACTGTAGCATTGAAGCTGAATATGTTGCAGCAGGTAATTGTGCTGCCCAAGTACTTTGGATTAAGCACCAACTAAATGATTATCAGATAAAACTGGAATGTATTCCAATTCTATGTGATAATACTAGTGCCATATGCCTTGCTAAAAATCCTGTTCATCATTCTAGGACTAAGCACATAGAAATAAAACATCATTTTCTAGGAGATGCTGTGAACAAAAAGGAAATTGAACTGGACTTCATTGAAACAGACAAACAAGTTGCTGATATCTTTACTAAGCCACTTGGAAATGAAAATTTTAAATTTTTAGAAGAGAACTTGGCTTGTGTAAATTTCAGCATAATGAATGAACTCTTTGTTGATTTGAATAAAACTTTTGAGCTGCTTTGAATAGACTTCTGATTTGAACTTGCTGTTGATAGATTGAATAAACATTGTGCAACAGACTTATGATAATGCATGACTCTCATATTTTTTATTGCACTCATGATCATCATTGTATATATATGTCTAGATGCATGATATGTCTATATTTCTGCATGATTGTATTGCACTGCATCTCCTTGCATTACCCTGGTATATCCAATGGTAAGCTACCAAAGGGCATGGAAATCTGTCTGGAGGTTCTTACTATGTGTGAGATGGTCCTTATGACCAGGTTCTCCGCCTAGTACCATGGGTCATACTGCACGATAAGTTAGTCTGAGTAAGCATGATTTTCAAAATCATTTGTTCATTCTACATCTGCAAGATCACATGCACATAGACAGGGGGAGTATTGCATATAATTCAGAGTTAAGTTTGACAGTATGGCAATCTTTTAGTCAGTTCTAATATTAAGTAATAGAAAGCAGACTTCTTCTCTTATAAGAACTTTAATTGCTTAAAGACTGGCTTAATGGTTTAAATTTATAATCTTTAGAGTTGAAAGACTACAATATGTAAATAAGGATGCTAAAAATTGATAAACCTCTCAATCCTTATCTTATTTCATGTCAGACAAAGCGAATTATATCTGAAATCTGAAAACTCATCTGAAATCTGAAAACTCATCTGAAATCATGTTAGAGAAGCTAAGTATGTGTATTGTCCTTAAACAAGTCATTCTGAAACAAATAAAGGGCAGCTAAGAAAGATATTGAAAAACATTGAAAATTATTTGAAAAATAGCATTGACAGAGCAATGACTGGTAAATCACTGAGAAACTGAGTGATTCATCAAAGAAGTGGACACCACTCATGTCATGAGGTGTATCAGCTATCTCTGTACAAAATGATCAAAGCAGTAGGTTGTTTTCACTGAGTACCTAGGGGTAACTGGCGTCTAATAAACGTGTACCCTCACACAAAAAGGTGTCAATCAATTCTATTGAGTTTGATCATAGGCAAGACGGTCTATCATGTTGAGTATCTAGGGGTATTGGCGTCTGATAAACGTATACCCTTACGCAAAAAGACTTTTGGTACCTGAATGCCCTAAATGAAATAACATTGAAAATACTGTTCCTTCAAAGAAATTTCATGGATGTCAATTGTTTAATTTCAATACATGACCTGGTTTCTCTTAACACATTTTACTGAGTCTATGAAAGTAAGATATTCTGAAACTGAATCTCTCAAGTAAATATGACTCTGGTTCATGCACATCTACCTTATCCAATGAATGTAGTGCATGAACTCTCATTTTTATAACCTTTAAACCAGAATTTCAATTTCTAAGCCGTTTCTCAGTCCATATGACTGAAGGTTCTGTGCTTTAGTTGCTTAATTTCTGAACTACTTGCTAAGAATGCCAGTCAGCTGAACTTTCCTGTTCCTTCCCTTGCACTCACTTTCCCTCCTATTTGTTGATGGTAAAGGGGGAGAATATGGTCTGAATTCATTCCTTTTGTTCAGGGGGAGAATTCTGAATTGAGAATTCTGCATTTAGGGGGAGTGTATGCATTTGCATCATGGTATGGCAAAAAGGGGGAAATTTGCATGTCATTCATAGCATCTACATGCATCTGCATAACAATCTGAATAAAAAATCATGTCTTTCATCAAAAATACATCTGTATAACAGGATGTTGCTACTCTATATGATAGGGGGTTGCCATCATCAAAAAGGGGGAGATTGTTGTGACTCTTATGTGTTGATTGTGTTGACATGTAACTTTACTTCATATGGTAACATATTATTTTGATTGATTGGCAACACTATTTATGTTTTGATGAAATTACTTTTATCAGATTATCTTGTGTTATATGCATTTTATCTTGTTTTTACACTGAACACACACTCAAAGTCTCAAAGTATATACATTGCTCCAGCAACGTAAGTCTGTACACTGTCCGTGTCTATTGCAGCATCCTAGCAAGTGTGTACATTGCCTGTCGATTGCAAAGTCCATACATCCACAGTGCATTGCATAGTCTACACACTGTCCGTTTCATTTAGAGTCTAAGGCAAAGTCTGTACATTGAGCGTCTCAATGAGCGTCTCATGCAGGTCCACACATTGGCCTTCAGGCTTGAAAGTATATACATTGGACTGTTTGGCCAAGTCTGTACATCGCTGTTGCCAAAGTCTGGACATTGGCATCTGTTCCTTCGTTGCGATTCAAAGTCTGCACATTGGGTTATCTACCTACGTTCAGCTTCAAAGTCTATACATCGATGCCTTTGGCTACGCTGCAGTTCAAAGTCTATACAGTTGATGTTTTCCATTGCTTCAAGTCTATACAGCCGTTCTTTTAGAAAGTTTATACATCGGTCTTCACCTCAAGTCTGTACAATCATTTGTGGACAAGTCTTCACATCATGAAGTCTATACACTCAACTCCTTCACATCTTGCAAAGTCTGTACATTGCATCCATCGGTCGTGCATTCAAGTCTTTCACAAGTCTGTACATCAGACGCGCATGCTCGCCTGTCCCTCCGGATGCTGTCCTGGGACCGAGTATGCTCTCCAGTGACTGTTAATGCTCCGATTGGCCAACGTCTCTCTTGATCAAGTCTATACACTCATTCACTGTTCATGCATTCACATTGAAGTCTGTACATCCGTTTGGCTATGCATCACTATCCACCAAGTCTATACATTGGTAGAGTCTGTACATCAGACGTGCATGCTCGCCTGTCCCCCCGCATGCTCTCCTGGGACCGAGTATGCCCTCCAGTGACTGCTAATGCTTCCCTAACTTTGAGGATGCTCCCCTGGAGCAGCGATTGCTCCCCAGAGACAACATGTGCTCCACATGCTCCCCTGACGCTGGTGATGCTGTCCAGAGGCCATAGATGCTCCCCTGAGACTTCATATGCTCCCATGCGAGAACGCACTAGTCTCTGGGTATTTAAAAGAATTGTATTACATGCATTCCCTTTCACTAAGTCTGTACAATGCATGCGCTTTCACATGTCTATACACTGCATTTTACAGTATGAGTTATAAAGTCTATACATTGTCTTTAGTTGATTTTGTTAATCGACTGAACTCCTCATTTGTCTTGCAGGTGTCTGGCACGTGATCCAAGGAGCTGAGATGCTGACATGTGGCATAGTCGATTGGGCGGGAAATGTGGAGGCCACACGTGCCCAGTGCTGCCCCTGCTCGAGCTGTTATAAAGGGTAGTCTCCGTTGTCTGAAGGAGGCAAATTGAAGTTGGCAAAGTCTATACATCTAGTCTGAAGCAGCAGCCACCAAGATCCACTGTGAGAGGAAGAAAAGCAGAGAAGAAGAAAAGGAGAGAAGAAGAAAGTGAGAAGAGATGAGTTGAGAGAGAGTTATATGAGAGCTTGTGAATCAGTCTCTTGGTCCAGTTACCAGAGCTGATATTGCTTAACTTTGAGCTACAGTCGTTTTGGTTTTCTTCCATTCGATTGTGTTTTTGTTTGTTTTCAGTCTTTGTTATTTTCCTTTGAAAACTCTTGTTCGGTCAAGTTGTTAGTCAGCGGTTTCAAGCTGTGAGGCAGCGGGTTGCAGAGGAGTTCCTCTAGTCAGCTAAGCTGTAGTGCCCAGCAGAGCAAGCTGTGAAGCTCAGCTGTTGCAGAGGTGTTCCTCTGGTTGGGATAAGCTGTAAGCCCCAGCCGTTGTTGGCAAGCTATAGTGCCCAGCAGATTGAAGCTGTGTATCAGCAGTAATCCACATTCGAGTTGAATGTGGGGTGGACGTAGGTCGGATTGACCGAAACACCTAAAAGCCTTGTGCCTCTCATGTGTTTGATTGCTTGTTCATCAGGTCGTGTGTATTTTATTCAGTGCATTGGCTGTGTTCGTTTAGTGTTCTTCTAATTCCGCATTTGATTCTAGGGCTAAATTTTAAATAGCCAGTTGATCTATTCACCCCCCCTCTAGATCCACATCCTGTGGTGATAGAGCCTTCCATCTAACTTCAACATGATGTTGTTCATATTGTAGCTCAGTGCCGTACATGTGCTACGGCCAAGATGAAGAAGCAAAGCTCGGGCCTTTATACACCTCTTCCCGTGCCTGATGCTCCGTGGCATGATGTTAGCATGGACTTTGTTTTGGGATTGCCACGTACCTCCAGGAAGCATGATTCGGTCTATGTGGTTGTTGACCGATTCTTGAAGATGGCCCTTTTTATTCCCTGCTCGAAGACTTCGGATGCTTCGAGGGTAGCCCGCCAATTATTTACTCATGTGGTGTGCAAGTTTGGGTTGCCTCGTACCATAGTGTCTGACCGCAATGTTAGATTCACCAGTTATTTTTGGCGGACACTGTGGCATATGTTGGGTACTCACCTCAAGTTTTTCATTGCATATCATCCCCAGACAGATGGTCAGACCGAGGTGGTCAATAGGAGTCTGGGTGACCTTTTGAGGTGTCTTGTCAGGGATCATCTAGGGGATTGGGATCTCATATTACCATTCGTAGAATTTGCATATAATGATTCGGTTAACAGGTCTACCGGTATGAGTCCATTCGAGATTATCACAGGTCGTAGGCCTAGGAAGCCAATGGATCTTGTTCCCATGCCCATCCATGCACGAGTGTCGGAGTGTGCCGAGTCGTTTGCTAGGCATGTTAGGAGTTTGCATGATGACATCCATCATCACATTGAGGCCAACAATGCACGGTATAAGGAGTTAGCCAATGACCACCGACACCACCGTGAGTTCCAAGAGGGTGAATATGTCATGATCAGGGTAAGACCTGAACGGTTTCCCTCTGGAATCGTAAAGAAATTGCAAGCTCGCGGAGCCGGTCCATTTAGAGTGTTGAAACGTGTTGGATCCAATGCGTATGTTGTAGACCTGCCTGAGGAATATGGTATAAGCTCAACTTTCAATGTGTCGAATCTAGTTGCATATAGGGACCCAGCGGTGATCCCTAGTGAGCCTTTCGAGCCATCTCCTCCCATTGAGAGTGATCCCACACCTGAGTGTCCACCTGCAGCCCCCTTTCCACAGCAGCGAGAGCATATCGATCATATACTGGGTGAGCAAGTGACAGTTACCAGGAGTGGATCTTACCCGCGATACCTAGTGCGATGGAGAGGGTGACCCGCCACCGAGGATACTTGGATCACCCATGGAGAGTTACAGCGGATCGATCCGGACCTACTGGAGCGGTACCACAGTGATGCAGACCCTTACTCGACAGGGTCGAGTTTCTCCCACCCGGGGAGAATTGGTGCGGACACCAAAGCACACGAGCGGCACGAGTCGGCGAGCCACCGGTACCGTACGCGGAGCACCACCCGAGCAACAACGGCTTCTATCTGGCTCGGAGATAGCTTGGAGACTCCCCCTTGAGTCTCGATATTTACAGTTTATTGGGACTTTATTTTTCTGTATTGTGTGTTTTATTCATCTTGTAATTTGGATTGTAACAGGGGTTTATGTGTAATTTGGGACCACCCGGGTCCCGCAGGCCCCCTACCTCTTCCTCATTGATCAACCTCATCTCTAGGGCCCATGTGGGATCAGTCAACCTTCCAATAGTGTGCTTCTAGAAGAGTGGACCAAGGGGGGGACAAGGAATAAAAAAAGTCCAAGAAGGAGGCCATGAAGTCAAGGGGGCGCCCCCCTCTTTAATATAGTTTAATAGGATTTGATTTTTACTTTAATTGATTCCAAATCACATGGGAGAAATAAAATTGAACTCTCTCTTTTACCCCTCCCAACCTAGATCTAGGGTTAGTTGAAGTCTTTTTGTATTTCATATATATTCCTTATATTTTCATTTGATTGGAATTAGTGCATATGAAATTCAAAAATTTGTTAGAGCAAGCAAGGGCCGCCCCCTTCTGTCTCTCCTCTCCCCCCCTTCAGCAGCTGGGAAGGCTGTGATTCTGAGGTGTGAAGCCTCCTCTATCAGTTCCGGAGATCGTCGTCGTCGCCGCCGCCGCCGCCACCGTGCCACCATCGCACCACCGTCATGTTCGCCGGAGTTCTGTCCATCCAGAATAGATCCCCCTTCCACGAATTTCTACTCCCAGCCACGGACTCTTCTTGAACTCAAACTTTCAGGGTGAGTTACAGAGGTTCCCCCCATGTCCCATAAAAATTGGTTTAGCCTCTAGTTTCTGATTTCCATTTTTCCATTTTCGTCCATCTTTTCCTTCAAGATCTACCTGTTTTCAGTCAAGATCCACAGCCACGCTGAATTTCCAATCTCCGAACCTCCTTTTGATTTTTTTCTGGAACCCACAAAATTACTAGAGGTTCTACCCACCATCCCCACCACCCAAGAATTTTCGTGGAATTTCCACAGGCTCCCACCTATTTTCTAAAAATCATTTTCAGATCCCCTTCAGTTTTGTTTGCTCCTGTCCAGATCCGACCACCCGCCAGTTTAAAATAGCTTTCCCCATCCAAATCTCCACCAAATCGATCATAATAATTATTTCCATGTTCCTCTCTTTCCCCTCTACAATTTTCATGAAGAGCTCAAGGTCTGAATCTGAGGTCTACCTCACAGTTAACGACAGTTCTCAGGAAACTTCATTGCTGCCCTGAGATTTCGGACCCTGTCCAACAGCAACTTCAAAAATCGACTAAGGCCAGATCTGTACAGATCCAATTTGTCTCTCTGGCCCTAGATCGAACTACTTCGAAAGCGCTTTCCAATGATACCTTCTGTGCGTCGATCCGACATCAGGATTGATCGCAGCATCCGATCTCGTCGGATCGCGCGCTGTAAAACAGAAGCAACCAGTCCGTGGGCAGCAACTCCAAAGCTTGGAGATCGGAGCCGATCGGCCTCCGACTGGCGTTCCCTCCCGACCTCCTTCCAGGGAGGCACGCCACCAGGGGTCCCCATCACAGCGGGACCCCCCCCAGCGGACCCGGAGGACAGAGCGGTTCAGTGGCCCCACGAACCCGTAGATCGCACTATCCGGACAGCACGAAAACGTGGATTCGGCACCGCCGGAGCGACATCAAGATGCTGCCCGTCAACCCAATTCGTGTGACTCCCGGGCCCCACATGTGACCTTTTACCTCCTTGTGTGGAGTGGGTCAAAACCATTGTACCACTGTAATAATTGTTAACCGGGAGTTCGGAGTTGGCCGGGGTTGTCTTCCCCACGCCGGGTGCGTGGAGGTACCATCGTAACTTCTTGGCATTACTTTGCTTAGCTAGTATATGGTCATATACCACTGTGAGAGCGTAGGATTCTAGCCCGTGAGTCTATGTCACCGCTGTGAGCGAGAGAGTGACCCGTCCCGTGGCTCGATCCGAGCACGGAAGTGAGTCAGACAACCCTTAACTCTGCCGGTTCCTCAATCGTGCACGATCCGCGTTTCCCTCGCTTGGGATGGCGAGTGAGCTTGCATTTCTATTAGTGACGTATAGCCCATATGAGCTCTTAGTGTCGGGCCTAGTGTCTCTCATGCTCGTATGTTGCTGGTCGTGTATGCATTTAGAGTCCGAGGTCCATATCAATTAGAGTCGGTCCCCGTGTCCGTTCCGCATCACAGACTCACAATCCAATCACACAGAACACCAAGAATTTTAGGTGGTTTGGCTTTCACCTACATCCACCCCACACTTAACCAAGTATGGCTTACTACTGATTCACAGCTTCAAGCCGCTGATCCAGAGCTTCGAGGATTAGATCTCTACACACTGTTGATCCACAGCTTTGGGGAAATGATCCCAGACTGCTGACCCTCACAGCTTGCTACTGCTGAGCTTTATAGCTTCGTTGTCCGAGGTCTCAACCTCGCCCACTGACTCACAGCTTGATATAGTTCAGAAAACTTAAAATGAAAGAAAGGAAACAAGATACCAATGTAACTCTCTGGAAACAGATTGACTCTGGATTTGATCCACGAGTCAAGTACAATTACCAATACTCTTAAACTCTTTCAAAATCTTACGATACTCTATTCTCCTTCGGATTTGTCCTCTGAGCTTTAGTCTCTCTTCAGGCTCTCTTCAGCTTCGTAGCCTTCTCCGTCTCTCTGCGCGTGTTCTGCTAATCTTCAGCTCTCGCTTACTTGCTCTGTCTATCTTCTTCTCTTCAATCTTCGAGAGATACATTTCTGAGAGGGATCATGTCCCTTTTATAGCCTCTACGAGGAGAGGGCGCGTGGAAACCATGTTTCCCGCCCAAAGAATCTCGACGCGAGCGCTTCATTGGAGGTCCACATGTAAGAATCTGAATGCTCACAGTTCCACGTGGCTGAATCTCCTATAGAGCCTTGCCTTGGATCACGTGCCAATAACCTAATACTTTAACTTCCTCGTAAGTCAAGTTCGCAGGTTGTCAGCTCACCCATCAAGTGTTCGACCATATAGCTGTCCTGGCAAGCGAACGACACTATTAGCTTTTAAGTCAATGGAATGCTACTTGTCTCGACTCTATATATGTAGCACAGTGATGTGCACTAACTTTACATGCAGAATAACTACGTGTGCACCAACCCTTAGGTATGTAAGACAAACACTACACTTACTTCTTACTTGCGTAAAACATTGCATGCACCGACTATGACTATGCACGACACAAATGTGCACTGACTTGAGTCCATGCATATATGAATATGCATTGACTTTATTCTGCCATATAGAGAATGTGGACTGACATTACTGAAACTTGCACCGACTTGTATGCACGATGCAAACTTGCACCGACTATATGCCAAATGCAAAACATGCACAGACTGTGTGCAATACATGAACCTACACTGACTATATGCAAAAACTTGCATCGACTATACGCTTAATGCTAACCTGCACCGACTATATACTCGATGTAAAACGTGCACCGACCTTAGATGCAGAGGGCGCAAACATGCACCAACCTCTATATATATGCACAGGACAAAAGATGCACCGACCTTGTGTAAAGTATGCTCTGACTTCTACATGCAAAAGCCAAGACATGCAAAAGCCAAGACATGCACCGAACTTAGTGTTACTAAGGCAGACGTGCACCGACTATATGCTCAAGCAAAGGTGCACCAGCCTGATTATGCAATGCAAGTTCATGAAGCTATAAACTACTAATCAGTGTTATTAATATAAAATACAATGTATAGTTGCAAAATGAAATGTATAGATGCCAATCATCAAAACAAAATAAGAAATTAACTTCAGTGAATTAAGACAGAGAAGACATGAAATGAAATTTATTTGAATCCCACAAACTCCCACAACATTCTCCCCCATTTTGATGATGGCAACACATTTACATTTTGATGTCAACACTGAATTTATTAAGTATCAAGACTTATGCTATGCAAATGCAATGCACAACCAATGCAATGCAACATAAGACACTCTCTAAACAACATCAAACTCTCTCCCCCTTAAATTCTCAAACTTTTCACATCAAACTCTCTCCCCCTTTGCCATTAGCAGAAAGGATGATCAGGAAGATATCGTGATGAATATCAATTTTAAGAAGAAATCTGATGTGACAAACTGTGTAAACATTTCAATAATCAAGCAAGTAAAGCACAAATTCTTTTATTATAAGAAGGGCAGATAATTGATTTTTGAACTTATGTGGTTTAAAGAGTATGAAATTGAGAGACTAACCACACCACTCTATGAGGACTAGTATGTACAAGTTCTTAATAGTAATGAACCAAGAGCACCTGCAACATGATAGCTTTTGTCTTACATTATTTTGTATATCTGAGCCTCAAGGCATCATCAGGATTGACCTGAACTTGTATTGTGATTAAACAACCTTCACAATTTTGAATTAAACTTTAGAGGAGCAGATATGGTTTTATCTATTTCTTTTCTTTACTTCTTTAGAACAGTCAAGTGTGATCTAGCCTTTTACATAAGCGTACATGTTTCTCAGACGGCAGTACCCCTAGTTACTTGACAAGATCCACTATAATGTCGGTGGAATCTTGGAATCCTAGATATCCCGATATGCACCATTCATGCAATGACTGCCCCTTTGGATTTGGGAGGTTTGGGTGGGCCAGGAGAGCTGAATTCACCTTCTTTATTACCCCAATGAACGGGCTCCTTGCTACGTGTATGATGACTGGCCTGTGGGGTAGAGGTGTGATAGTGAACTTCTTTGAAGAAGTGGAGTAGATATGGTGGGTCAAGAGCCTCACTAGGGAAGGGTTCGAAGGGATCAAAGTATGTGTGACCCCTCGACATGGATTCCCTCATGACACAGTCCCATGTTTGGAATTCTTGAAGGTGTAAATGGTCACCTTCATTCATTTTGGTAGGTGGGACGGTGGTCATATGTAGAAGATATGGCTCCTCCCTCGGGATAAGTGGAATTGAGTTAGGCTCGGCCGGCATGGGGAGGAATAAAAGAACCTCCGTGGTGACATGACCCACGGTGCACACGGAGGTAACTGATCCCAAGGCAGGATGCGTGAAGCTACGACCTTTGGGTTGGTTGAAGCCCGAGGCCAACATGTGCGCAACTTCAACTGCCAGTCTAATCCCTTAATAAGGTCTTCCAATGTATCAACATGGTGATAAGACTGAAAAGTTATGTGGAAAGAGTTGATGGGCACTATTTGTAGTGCGGGGTCCACGGATGGATAGTATGGTGTTCTAGGGACCAAGCCTTTCTTGAGCCAGCTAGGTAGTGGCTTGGCGATGATTAGCTTCCCCGTTAGAAGCACGGGTGGCTCTGGCTAAGGTGGCTCCGAATAAAGATCAAAAGGTGAGGCTTGTGGCAAAGGATCTCTCACGGGTGGGGAAGGAATGTCCTCCCTGAGGGGGAGAGGTCCTTGGCGTGTCATCGGGTTGGGCTTACCGGCTATGGCCTCCTTAGGCTCGGGCAGGAATCCGTCAATTTGACTGCACATCCTATCCACCCGATCCAAAAAAAATTTCAAGAGTTCGGCAAAGGTGGGACTTGGAGTTGGGGCATCGTGGTGGAGTTGCTCATACTCAACCAGCCTAGGCTTGGGTCGAGGATCATCTACGTGTGGGGCTCTTTGCCTCCGACTATGACCCACTTGGTTGGAGGTGATTGGGTGGGGTCGGTTGGAGGTTACTGGGTGGGGCAAGTAGATCTTTCTAAGCTCGCCCTTCATTTGGCACCATTACTCGATGGGCCATTGCCTCCTAATCTCCCTCAACCATTCGATGCTTCTCCACTTTTCGGCGGCTTTGTTCAAAAGCCTCTTTTTGGCAAAACTGACCTCCATTGCTCCGGACATAGAGTAACACACAAAATATTTGTCCATTGTGGCTTCCCAATGTAGGTAGTCACTCGGGACGTTGGAGCCATAATAGTCCGAGGCTTCGGGCCTACGGAAGATGTGGGGATGGTTTCCAAGCCCTTGGGTATCGCGCCACCATTCATATGACCCGGGCGATTGAGAATTCATGGGAAAGTGGGGGAACTTATAGGATGGACATGCAGACACAAGGTGACAGAACAAGCTGACACTCTAATTGACTAGACACGACCCAAATTAGCAATGCAAAGTTGGAATGCAGACTCGGATACAAACCTAGACTCAACTAGTATCCGGTACGTGGCGGAGGTATGATCCAAAGATCGCACTCTTGCAAGTGTGCTACCTTCCCAATAGGCGTAACCTATCGTTCTGGGGAACACCTTTTGATATACTGGATATAGGGATGCAATGCAACATCTTGGACCAACTACCGTTGACTTAAACTTGCTCTGATACCAATTTGATGCGGGACGAGATGCGGACTCGGTACCAATTTGGATGCGAACCTGGGACTCTAGGTGACGACGCGACCAAATTGAAGACACCAGCAGCAAAGCTCACAATCGTCCCATGCGAGGGAAACGTGCGGATCTGCACGGTTGAGAAATTGGCAGTGAGTCAAGGGTGTTCACTTTTTCACGTTGTGGGATCGAGTCACGGGATGGGTCTCACTCTCTCACTCTCGCATCGGTGATTAAAATTGAACGAGCTAGATATCCTAACACTCAAGCAGCGACATAAAAATATATACGAGATAAGCAAAATGCCGAGAGAGAGATAGAGATGATACCTTACACTCCGGGCGTGGGGAAGACGACCCCGGCCAAGACCCGTACTCCCGGTATAGTAAATAATCAATAATTACAACAATGACTTTTAATGTCCGCGCCACGCAGGGTGGTAAAGTTCTACACGTAGGACCCGGGAGTATCGAACTTGGGTTGACGGGCGGCACGTCCGTGAAGCTCTCAGGACGGTGGCGGATTATCGGTTCGGTTCGGTTCTGCTGGGCTCACAGGACAGCAAGCAGGTCCGGCTGCTAGGACGGTGGCATCCGGGTGTCTCCTTGCTACGGCGGTTGGCTGGGACATTTCTGGAGGGTCCTTGGTCGATCTCCGGGAGCGACGGTCGCTGGATCGGAGCCGAGAATTTATGGAAGAATTAACTGGCGGACTACTTCTGCTGGCCAGTCACGGGACAGATCGGCGCGCCTGAACGAAAATGATCACCGCACCTAGATCCGGTGTCGGATGGAGACGAGATTTACGCCGTTGGGAAGTAGACTCAAAGATATACAACATTTATGAATTTCAGATCCATCCAACGGCCTGGATCAAAATGAAAAACTCTATGCTCCAAAGTTATTTCTGGCTCAGATTTCAGAACAGTGAGGACATATTAAGATTTGCCTGAGAATGAATTTTGAACGATGGGGAAACGGTGGATCTGGACTTTGGGAATTTTATGGGTGAGAGGGGGATATGCGAGGATGACACACAAATATTTTGGTCTTTTTTTGAGATGGTTTAAAGGGTGGAAAAATTTAAAGAACAGGGTACTATCCGCAGATCTGCTGATTGGAAGACTATCAGGGGTGGAAAGAAATGACAGGGAAGGGGGCAAAGGGGGCTGATTGACATAAAAATTAAACCGGGAGTGGGGAACGACGGGGGAAACAAACCCTCAAAATTTGAGGTAGATCATACGGCTGGATTGGGAGAAGCAACCTGATCTTTGAGCTTCTGTCCTGGATCTCAAAATCCTAGATAGCACACCAAAGATTGGGCTGTGGCGGCTCGACGGCGGCACGAACGGAGGCGGCGGCGGCGGTGGCTGGAAGTAGCATCTAGCAGAGGTGATAGGGGTGAGAATCACTCCCAAAGAATGGATTTCACACCTAGATTTGCTGCAACTCTCACAACTGCAAGAAGGGGGAGAGAGGGGTGCCCATAGGCTCTTGTGCAAAATGCAATTGTTTCTCATTAATTCTTGAATAATTATGAAATACAAGAGTTATATAACTCTAACTAAAAGACCTAAACTAACCTCAGATCTAGGGTTAGGGAGGGGCACTTAGGGGATAGGAGATTATTCACCCATGTGGTCAAATTACAACAATAATAAAAAACTATAAAGGGGGGCGCCCTCTTCAAGTGGGCAAGAAGAAAAAAGGAATTTTTCTACTTGGTCAACCTTCTCCCATGGATGTAACGCCCTGGGATCCGATCCCAAATTTTTTTGGGGATTATTTTTTTTTCTTTTTTATCGGACCCCGAAGCAATCACTTCGTACGTATCGCGGAAGCACAATATTATGTAACATACATACATTCACATGAGAGAGAAATCACAGGTTACAAGAAATGTAGGTAAGCATCTCAACCATTCATAATCTCCAAAAAGAGTATAGGTTCATGTCCCAGATTACACATGAGCCCACATGGGCTTTCCACCCCACACCCCTACATATAGCAAAACATTTAACCGTAGCATACCCAGACGGACTGTGCTAACTCTATTCCTCTGCTACTGCCTCCACCTCAACCTCCTCCTCTATATTTCCTGAAAAACGTGTGTCACAAGGGTGAGTGTGATGCTCAGTAGGCATCCTAAACAAACTGGGGTTAACTTGCATCTATATAATCATTTATATATATTCTTCAGATGTTAACAGTAGCATAGTTCATTTAATATCATCTACTTAAAATAACTCAAACAAGGAAAGTACAGATTCTTTAACTAGTGTATGAACACCCATGCATGCAGCAAGATCCCAGCACAAGAATAATTACCTATTATCATATTTTATGAGAGTTCATATTATTGCCATGCATGGAACCGGACAGCTACCGTAAACACAGGAGGACCACACACACACAATGAACGAAAGAGTACTGCGCAGACCAGAGAGCGAACTCCCACATAGACTCTTGCCGCACGGGGCGTTACGTATCGTCGTCCCCCGGTATCTGTGACGTTATGTATTGTCGTCCCACTGAACGAACCAGCCGAATCAATAGGTTTTTGACCAGGGCGTTACGTATCGCCATCCCTTGGGATCTTTTACTTCCGCGGCGTTACGTATCGCCATCCCGCAGAAGGGACCGAAGTCCAACCTCATAGAATGCTGCTGTTTTCCTTTCATGACATACATATTCTTACTTGATATTACTAGCATGATGCTCATCAGACATATTTTCATCATTTTAAGGGGCTAAACATATCATAGTCATTCTTCAAATGAGTTACTCATGCTCATAGATATGCTGCAAATAGTTTAAGATGGCTAAACACACCCGTAGTCATGTTCAGGTTACTATATGAAAGTACAAGTTCATCCTTCTAGGCTACACATGCATACAAAATGACTTATATCTGAAAGTACAAAATTTCTGGGTACATGAAACCTTTACAGTGGGTTACTAATGTATCCTTCTACCATTTTCTAATTTTTCAGATTTTTACGAAATAAAATGCTCTTTTAAAACTCTCCTTTTCTGTGTTTCTCGAAATCTGGACAAACCCACAGGTGCACCGACCAAAGTTTTGCTTGAGCCAAACATGCACCGACCTTACCTATGCATGGACCAAATGTGCATCTACCTTAGTTATGCTTGGACCAAATATGCACCGACCTTGCCTATGCATGGACCAAATGTGCACCGACCTTAGTTATGCTTTGACCAAACATGCACTGACCTTACCTATGCATGGACCAAATGTGCACCGACCTTAGTTATGCTTGGACCAAACATGCACCAACCTTGCCTATGCATGGACCAAATGTGCACTGACCTTAGTTATGCTTGGATAAAACATGCACCGACCTTACGTCTGCATGGACCAAATGTGTACCGACCTTAGTTATGTTTGGACCAAACATGTACCGACCTTACCTATGCATGGACCAAATGTGCACTGTAGCAACCCTGATAAAAATAAGATTTTTAAATAAATCAAATTAAAAATAAAAGATAGGTAAATAGATGACAAAGAGCCTAAATGAGTAAATCATTGATCAAGAGGAAAATAATGCCTTTTATCAAGGCGCTGATTCAAAAGGAAACGCCTTTGTATAAGGCGTTAATTTAAAAGGGACGCCTAGACAATAGGGCATCAAATTTCAAACGACGGGAAAAATAAAATTAAGGAAAGAAAATGAAACTCCCTCTACCTGGGCACGTTTTACATAAGTAATGACGCTCGGCAAGGCGTCAATTTAAATTCGACGCCCTCACTTAAGATGCTAATTCTGTTCATGTTCTGTTCGAACCAGAACATTATCCAGGGAAGGTTTATGGATTAGTACGAGTTAGTAGAATATAGTAAAGACTCTATCATGGAAGTATTACTTCCAATACAACTCTAACCCTATTAGGATTCCCAAAACCCTATAAGTAACCCCTTAATCGAACCCTAGAATCTATTTTGGACGATCGAGCCTCTGAAGAACCACTAAGTGCTTCTTCTTCTGTCTTCAACCATGTATCGTAAAGACTATTGATCTTCTTTTCTTCTTTCTTCTGCAGTATACGGATGATCACCGTCATAGCTGAAGAACACAGGTTGGTTCTTCCTATTTTCTTTCTTTCTCTACTGATTAAGTATTACGAAGAATAATGTTCTTCCTCTTCCTCTGCAGGCTGCCTGCAGTGAGAACAAGTACTCCCCTTTTTGACTGAAGAACGAAGGCTCTTCGTCAACATCCTCTTCTTCTGTGTTGAACAGAGTATCGTAACCTCTTCAGTTTCTTCATATATCTTCACCAGAACCTTCAAAAGGTAGGTTTTCTCAAGAACGTAGCCCAAACTAGTATAAATTATGAAATAAACTCATCCATGATCTCATGCATATAGTTTTACTGCGCTTCCAAATGTTTTCTGAGTGATTTTTAAAGAAGCGACTCAGACAAGGGCGCTAATTCTTGTTTTGACGCCCTGCCTAGTAGTCGTCAATTTCATATAATTGATAATTATCCATGTTTAAAATTCTATAACTATGAAACCATGAATCTAAATTAATGCATGATCATACCTATCGAATCCTGCTATTTTTCTTGTCCTGACCATGAAATTGTTTCCTGAAATTTTATTATCTGAAAATTGATAAATTGTTGAATTAACGACCTGCACAAGGTCGTCTCTTATTGAACTGACGCCCCATACCAGGGCGCTTATTGACAAGTAACGCCCCTGTCCAGGGCGCGTTTTTGTTAAAATTCCAGAATATTGATTTCCTGCAGAATAGAAATATTGAAGGGACGACTAATGTATAAGTCGTCAAATTGTGAATAAACGCCCCTGAGAAAGGCGTTAATTGGATAATTAATGACTTAGTTTAAGTCGCTATTTTCTGTATTACTGTTTTACACTGATTACTGTCAACCGAAGGGTTTTATATATATATATATATATATATATATATCGGCACTATATTCCAGTCCGTGAATATAGTTCCATGTTTCATGATATTTTAACGTTACCCCCTTAACTCTCATTGACATACAAGCTCTCCATTAGACATTCCGTTCCTTTGGACTAGCGAGTTAGTCATAGAGACCTCCGTAAGTCTCCTCGCAGCCTTGGATTCCCTCAAGGCCGACTGAGTTGGTTGTACCATAAAAACCCATTACACTATTTTGCCATGTCACTATAAAGAAATATGGTATACCGACCCTCATGTTATGCAAAGTGTGTATCATGAGAATTCTCTTAATGGGATGAGGTTATCATGCCATTTGATGCTGTTCTTGTAAACCCCAATTCTATATTCAACATGATGTTCTTGTGGACCTCAATTCTATATTAAGAATGAGGACGTCTTGCCATTGATGTGCTGTTCATGTGGACCTCAATTCTATATAAAGAGTGTCCATACTTGTTTATCATGGTACCCAAGCTAGGGAACCAATTCCACCTAGTTTTATCGATAATCGTGATTATACCGTTATTATCGTCATTCTATGTCAAGTGTCATATTTTTGGACTCTATTCTATCCAAGTTATCCTACGTATCTACAAGCTTTATTCTTGAAATTCCATATTGGCTATACACAAAAGTGGATGTTAAAATACATGATTAATGCCTGCGCATATAGGGCCCGATCTGGTCCTAGGAGGAGCACCCGAAAGTACTTGTGTCCATGGGAGTTGATTGATCACGGTATTGGTATTTTACCGAAGTGCATGACTAGCTTGATTGAACATTCCATAAATCTTGTACTTGTACTTGACTTGATATTACATGACTTGCGTGGCCCGAGAAAAGGGTAATTGTATACTTGCTTGACTTGAAACAAAATAGCCAAATTCCAACATGACATGATGAATACACTTGCTTGAATAATCTTGATATCTTTTTGATATAAGTTCTTGAAAGTTCATGACTAGTTCTTCTTGCTATCGTATTGTTATACACTCTCTCTATCTTGTCGTTTTATGCGAGCATGCATAACTAGAGTGCATTCATGAAAGATGTAATCACTTAAACCCCTTGCTAGTTCTTGAGATATAATTTCCTACTGAGCGTTTGCTCACTTAGTGTTTCCCTACTTTTCAGGTAAGTCCGACGATGAGGGAACTCGAAAATCAAGAGTAAAAGAGATAGAGCTTCTTCCGTGTTATCTAGTCTTTTTTGATATTTTCTTGAGTCAACCTTGTATTTTTTCCCCTTTATTTTCGTTAGTACTTCCAAGGTTTGTAATAGACATATTCTTACGAAGGAATAAAGGATTGGGTTATCTTTACTTTTGCGCATCTCTGATTTTGGTGTCGAATACACTAATACTCTGATTGACATGATTGATATAAACTCGTCACGCGTCTCCGGGTATCTTCCGCTCTCGGGGCGTGACAATTTTTGTGGTATCAGAGCCTAGGGTATTCAATTCCTAGGAAAACCCAAGTCCAAGGATAGGTTCAAACCTTTAACCAGTGAGATTGGGTAGAACCAAGGGTTGAGTTAACTTAAAAGCCCTTAACGCGAGTATATACTAATATAGTTATTGTAATTGTAGGACGATGGCTGCCGAACGTGCTCAGTGGCGCAACATGCAGCGTACACTTCAAGGCATGACTCAAGTGCTGCAACAAGTAGCACAGGGAGGTGCACAATGAGCCGGAAGTCTCCACCAAGTCTTCAAGAACATGAACCCTCCCAAATTCATGGGTTCTACGGATCCGGATGACGCAGAGCACTGGATCAGGGAGACCGAGCGTATATTCCGTGTTATGCAGTGCACAGATTAAGATAAAGTCTTATTAGCTACCTTTCAGTTAGAAAGGGATGCCCGATGCTGGTGGGAATCAATAGAAGCTACTTTAAATCAAGACCAAATTACTTGGGAGGAATTTGTTGAACATTTCAACAATAAATATTTTTCAGACCGAGTCCTAGAAAAGAAAGCTACCGAATTTGCCGCACTCAAGCAACGGTCATTATCGGTGGCGGAGTACGAGGCACAATTCTCTAGATTGTCTCGGTATGCTAAGCACTTAGTTAGCACCGAGAAGATGAAAGCTAGGAGGTTCTTAAACGGGCTCAGGCCCCAATATATTACCCAGCTGGCACCAATGGATATTCAGGTCTACTCAGAGATAGTACGCCGAGCTCAATTGTTAGAAGATGCCACGGAGCTATCAGATAGAATCCGTGGGAAGGATAAGAAAGAACAAGTCACAAGTTCGGGTTCCTTTAAACCCAACTTCAAGAAAAGGCCTAGCACTGGAGGTACTTCTTCTCAAGACCAGAAATTTAAGAAGACCAAGCCCTTCTCTATCACTACTATACCTTCGAATATAATATGCAAGCATTGTGACAAGGCTGGTCATAAAGCCGAAGAGTGCTGGAGGAAACTTGGAGCATGTCTCCGTTGCGGGAGCCGTGAGCATCGGATTCCCGATTGCCCATTACTTAATGATCAAACCGGTGATGGAAAGCGCCCAGTAACCGAGAATGCTCGTCTTCACGCAATTAAGGAGACCGAACAAGAAGAAGAAGGCGGACTAGTAGAAGGTACACTGAAAGTTTGTTCCAAGTATGCACATGTCTTATTTGATACGGGTGCATCACATTATTTTATTTCCAAGAAGTTTTCTAACCCCCTACCTATGGAACCGGAATGGATGAAAATAATTTTATCTACTCCTCTCGGAAACGAAACTGATATTACTCACCACTATCAAAACTGTGAAGTCTTGGTAAAAGGAAGAAATCTTCCTATCGATCTCATATGTTTAGATCTAATAGAGTATGATGTCATACTGGGAGCAGATTGGTTATCCAAATATCAGGCAACAGTCGATTGCCGCAATAGCGAGGTTACTTTCAAGGACTTTCCAGAACTAGTCTATTCTAGCCCTAAGAGTCGGAGCGAGTCACCTCTTATTTCGGCTCTCCGAGCTAGCAAGTTAATAAGGAAAGCATGTGTATCTTTCCTTGCATTTGTCACGATTAAGGAGGCTCAGGAAATTAAGATAGAAGATATCCCAGTTGTGCAAGAATTTCCAGATGTGTTTTCGGAGGATTTGCCTGGATTACCCCCGCAAAGAGATGTGGCCTTCACCATCGATTTAGTTCCTGGTGCGGGTCCAGCTTCTAAGGCACCGTATAGAATGTCCCCTGCCGAACTCAAGGAGTTAAAGGAGCAATTGATGGAACTCATTAAGAAAGGATTCATAAGACCAAGTACTTCCCCATGGGGAGCGCCTGTATTATTTGTAAAGAAGAAAGATGGATCCATGAGGTTATGCATCGACTATCGACAGTTGAATCATCTCACTATCAAGAACAAGTATCCACTGTCGAGAATCGATGAGTTGTTTGATCAAATTTCAGAATCCAAGTACTTTTCCAAAAATTGATCTTAGGTCAGGATATCATCAGTTAAGAATCAAGGATGAGGACATTCATAAGACTGCATTCAGAAGCAGGTACGGCCATTATGAATTTGTTGTCATGCCTTTCGGACTAACGAATGCCCCTGCTGCCTTTATGCAGTTAATGAATAGTATATTCAGGCCTTATTTGGATCAATTTGTGGTGGTCTTTATCGATGATATATTGATTTATTCCGAGACCAAGGAAGAGCATGAGGAGCATTTAAGGGTTGCATTACAAATATTAAGGGCAAACCAATTGTATGCAAAACTCAGCAAGTGTGAATTCTGACTTGAGGAAGTGACTTTTCTCGGACATGTTATATCAAAGGATGGCTTATCAGTAGATCCATCAAAAGTTGAAGCTGTAAGAAATTAGGAAAGACCAACCAATACTAGCGAGATCCGAAGTTTCTTAGGTCTTGCCGGCTATTACAGGCGATTCATCAAAGATTTCTCTAAGATCACCGTACCACTTACGAGGTTAACTCGCAAGGAGCTCCGTTACGAATGGAGTGAGGAATGTGAAAGAAGCTTCCAAACTCTCAAGGATCATCTTACTACAGCTCCTGTCTTAGCTTTACCAATGGAAGGAGAGAAATTCGAGGTATACACTGATGCTTCTGGCATTGGCCTCGAATGTGTTCTAATGCAACAAGGAAAGGTTATAGCTTACTCTTCTTGTCAATTAAAGAAGCATGAAGGGAACTACCCCGTCCATGACTTAGAATTAGCCGCGGTAGTATTTGCACTAAAGATCTGGAGACATTATCTATATGGAGTGCAGTTTACTGTATACTCCGATCACAAGAGTCTCAAGTATCTTTTCTCTCAAAAGGAACTAAATATGAGGCAAAGACGTTGGCTAGAATATCTCAAGGACTTCGACTTCAATATACAATATCATCGCAGAAAGGGTAATCATGTAGCAGATGCCCTTAGTCGAAAGTCGAGAGCACTGTTAGCCAATTGTATGATTCAAGAATGGAAGTTGCTGGAGTAATTCTCTGAACTCAATATAAGCGTGGACACAGACTTTCAATGTGTCACATTGTCTCATATAAGCATTCAGCCAGACCTATTAACTGAAATACAAGCACTTCAGGATAATGACCCAATATTAGTGGAAATCAAAGGCAAACTGGAAGGACAATCTGACTTCCAAATAACTTGTGAGGGAAGATTAATATTCAGGGATAGAACTTGCATATCGGATTATCCCAAGTTAAAGAAGAAGATATTAGATGAAGCTCATAGATCAAGGTGCACGATTCATCCTGGATCTACCAAAATGTACCAAGATGTGAAGAGGAAGTTTTGGTGGCCCAACATGAAAAGGGAAATAGCAGACTATGTATCACGCTGTCTCACTTGCCAACAGGTCAAGGCGGAACACCAAAAGCCTACTGGAAAATTACATCCTCTAGATATTACCAAATGGAAGTGGGAAAATATTAGTATGGATTTCGTTATGGGTGTATCTAAATCAAAAGGAGGACATGATGGAATATGGGTTATTATTGACCTATTGACTAAATCGGAGCATTTCTTGCCAATAAAGAGCCGATGGTCAGTTGATATTTTGGCTGCATTATATATCAAGGAAATAGTCAGATTACATGGTATTCCTGTTTCAATCGTGTCTGACAGAGATCCCCGTTTTACTTCTCATTTTTGGAAGGGATTACAACATTCGTTGGGAACAAGGCTTAACTTTAGTACAGCTTTTCATCCTCAAACGAATGATCAGACCGAGAGAACAAATCAGGTGGTTGAAGATATGCTCAGAGCTTGCATCATTGATTTCGATGGAAGCTGGCATGATCACTTGCCGTTGGTGAAATTTGCATACAATAATAGCTACCAGGCAAGTATACAAATGGCACCTTTCGAAGCTTTATACGGAAGGAGTTGCCGATCACCCTTATGCTGGGACGAAGTTGGAGAGAAACAACTGCTAGGTCCAGACATGGTAAGGGTTACCACTGAAAGAATACAAATGATTAGAGAAAGACTGCAAGTTGCTCAGTCTAGGCAAAAGGCTTATGCCGATACAAGAAGGAGAGATCTTGAATTCCAAGTTGGAGATCATGTATTTCTCAAGATATCGCCTGGACGTGGCATACGGAGATTTGGTGTTAAAGGCAAGCTTACACCAAGATTCATCGGACCCTTCGAGATACTGGAACGAGTTGGCGAGGTTGCTTATCGCATCGCATTGCCTCCTCAACTGTCCGATGTACATAATGTATTCCACATATCTATGTTGAAGAAGTATGTACACGATCCATCACATATTATTGATCATGGAGACTTAGTGATCCAGAAGGATCTCACATATGAGCAGAAGCCTATAAAGATACTAGATCGTGAAGTACGTACCCTAAGGAATAAGGCTATTCCCATGCTTAAGGTACAATGGAATAAGAACTCCGAACGTGAAGCTACATGGGAGACCGAGGGATCCACGAGGAAGCGATTTCCAGAATTATTTTAAGGTATATATTCTACACTCTCCACTTATATATACTATTGAATTTGGGGACCAAATTCTTTTAAGTGGGGGAGGGTGTAGCAACCCTGATAAAAATAAGATTTTTAAATAAATCAAATTAAAAATAAAAGATAGGTAAATAGATGACAAAGAGCCTAAATGAGTAAATCATTGATCAAGAGAAAAATAACGCCTTTTATCAAGGCACTGATTCAAATGGAAACGCCTTTGTATAAGGCGTTAATTTAAAAGGGACGCCTAGACAATAGGGCGTCAAATTTCAAACGACGGGAAAAATAAAATTAAGGAAAGGAAATGAAACGGCCTCTACCTGGGCGCGTTTTACATAAGTAACGACGCTCGACAAGGCGTCAATTTAAATTCGACGCCCTCACTTAAGATGCTAATTCTGTTCGTGTTCTGTTCGAACCAGAACATTATCCAGGGAAGGTTTATGGATTAGTACGAGTTAGTAGAATATAGTAAGGACTCTATCATGGAAGTATTACTTCCAATACAACTCTAACCCTATTAGGATTCCCAAAACCCTATAAGTAACCCCTTAATCGAACCCTAGAATCTATTTTGGACGATCGAGCCTCTGAAGAACCAGTAAGTGCTTCTTCTTCTGTCTTCAACCATGTATCGTAAAGACTATTGATCTTCTTTTCTTCTTTCTCCTGCAATATACGGATGATCACCATCATAGCTGAAGAACACAGGCTAGTTCTTCCTATTTTCTTTCTTTCTCTACTGATTAAGTATTACGAAGAATAATGTTCTTCCTCTTCCTCTGCAGGCTGCCTGCAGTGAGAACAAGTACTCCCCTTTTTGACTGAAGAACGAAGGCTCTTCGTCAACATCCTCTTCTTCTGTGTTGAACAGAGTATCGTAACCTCTTCAGTTTCTTCATATATCTTCACTAGAACCTTCAAAAGGTAGGTTTTCTCAAGAACGTAGCCCAAACTAGTATAAATTATGAAATAAACTCATCCATGATCTCATGCATATAGTTTTACTGCGCTTCCAAATGTTTTCTGAGTGATTTTTAAAGAAGCGACCCAGACAAGGGCGCTAATTCTTGTTTTGACGCCCTGCCTAGTAGTCGTCAATTTCATATAATTGATAATTATCCATATTTAAAATTCTATAACTATGAAACCATGAATCTAAATTAATGCATGATCATACCTATCGAATCCTGCTATTTTTCTTGTCCTGACCATGAAATTGTTTCTTGAAATTTTATTATCTGAAAATTGATAAATTGTTGAATTAACGACCTGCACAAGGTCGTCTCTTATTGAACTGACGCCCCATACCAGGGCGCTTTTTGACAAGTAACGCCCCTGTCCAGGGCGCGTTTTTGTTAAACTTCCAGAATATTAATTTCCCGCAGAATAGAAATATTGAAGGGACGACTAATGTATAAGTCGTCAAATTGTGAATAAACGCCCCTGAGAAAGGCGTTAATTGGATAATTAATGACTTAGTTTAAGTCGCTATTTTCTGTATTACTGTTTTACACTGATTACTGTCAACTGAAGGTGTATATATATATATATATATATATATATATATATATATATATATATATATATATATATATATATATATATCGGCACTATATTCCAGTCCGTGAATATAGTCCCATGTTTCATGATATTTTAACGTTACCCCCTTAACTCTCATTGACATACAAGCTCTCCATTGGACATTCCGTTCCTTTGGACTAGCGAGTTAGTCATAGAGACCTCCGTAAGTCTCTTCGCAGCCTTGGATTCCCTCAAGGCCGACTGAGCTGGTTGTACCATAAAAACCTATTACACTATTTTGCCATGTCACTCTAAAGAAACATGGTATACCGGCCCTCATGTTATGCAAAGTGTGTATCATGAGAATTCTCTTAATGGGATGAGGTTATCATGCCATTTGATGCTGTTCTTGTAAACCCCAATTCTATATTCAACATGATGTTCTTGTGGACCTCAATTCTATATTAAGAATGAGGACATCTTGCCATTGATGTGCTGTTCATGTGGACCTCAATTCTATATAAAGAGTGTCCATACTTGTTTGTCATGGTACCCAAGCTAGGGAACCAATTCCACCTAGTTTTATCGATAATCGTGATTATACCGTTATTATCGTCATTCTATGTCAAGTGTCATATTTTTGGACTCTATTCTATCCAAGTCTATCCTACGTGTCTACAAGCTTTATTCTTGAAATTCCATATTGGCTATACACAAAAGTGGATGTTAAAATACATGATTAATGCCTGCGCATATAGGGCCCGATCTGGTCCTGGGAGGAGCACCCGAAAGTACTTGTGCCCATGGGAGTTGATTGATCACGGTATTGGAAATTTACCGAAGTGCGTGACTAGCTTGATTGAACATTCCACAAATCTTGTACTTGTACTTGACTTGATATTACATGACTTGCATGGCCCGAGAAAAGGGTAATTTCATACTTGCTTGACTTGAAACAAAATAGCCAAATTCCAACATGACATGATGAATACACTTGCTTGAATAATCTTGATATTTTTTTGATATAAGTTCTTGAAAGTTCATGACTAGTTCTTCTTGCTATCGTATTGTTATACACTCTCTCTATCTTGTCATTTTATGCGAGCATGCATAACTAGAGTGCATTCATGAAAGATGTAATCACTTAAACCCCTTGCTAGTTCTTGAGATATAATTTCCTACTGAGCGTTTGCTCACTTAGTGTTTCCCTACTTTTCAGGTAAGTCCGACGATGAGGGAACTCAAACGGATGGGGAAAATCAAGAGTGAAAGAGATAGAGCTTCTTCCGTGTTATCTAGTCTTTTTTCATATTTTCTTGAGTCAACCTTGTATTTTTTCTCCTTTATTTTCGTTAGTACTTCCAAGATTTGTAATAGACATATTCTTACGAAGGAATAAATGATTGGGTTATCTTTACTTTTGCGCATCTCTGATTTTGGTGTCGAATACACTAATACTCTGATTGACATGATTGATATAAACTCGTCACGCGTCTCCGGGTATCTTCCGCTCTCGGGGCGTGACATGCACCGACCTTAGTTATGCTTGGACCAAACATGCACCAACCTTAGTTATGGTTGCACCAAAACATGCACCGACCTCATGTGGACACTAAAAAATTGTGCCCCCATATTTACGTGCATGGGAATAAAGAAGAGGAGAAAAGAGAAGAGAAGATGAGAAGAAGAAAATAAGAAAAGGAATCCCCTCAAGTGCCCTTCAACGGCACACTTGTGCCCCCCTTTCAACATCACACTCTTTAAGCCTTCAACGGCACACCTCCAAGCCCTCCAGCGGCACATTGCCGAAAGCCTCCAGCAGCACACTAAGTGCCTTTAGCGGCACACCTTGCCGGCCATTACAGCGGCACACTATCTAAGTAGCCCCTCTAGCGGCACACTAGGTGGCCCCTCTAGTGGCATACTCTAAGTGCCCCTCCAGCGGGACACCTAAGACGGCTCCCAACGGCACACTACCTGCGCCTGGAGAAGCTTCAAGCCATCCCAGCGGCACACTGCCAGGCCCTTCACCCGGTACAGCGGTCTTTTCCCCTTCACCCGGTGACACGATGCAGCCATCCGACCATTGGCTCCGGCCGCTTTTTCAGCGGTCATGGCCTCCCACCCATGGCGCGCAGTGGACTCCCGTCGAACCAACTGGAAAGCCCAGGTGTCGACGCCCTGGTGCAAACACGCAGGCACTCCCTGCCAGAAGACAAGATCGGGGGTCAACCCCCAATTAACTCCCATCGTCAGCAGACGTCAACGTGGCCAGGGGTATAAAAAACCGCTCACGTCGAAGAGCTGAAGAGGAGAAGGGCTAGAGAAAAGAGGAAGAGCTCCTGTGTAGAAGAGAGGAAAAAGAGAAGAGAGGAAAAAAAGAAGAGAGGAGGCCTGCTGCTCCGTCAACCACCGTCCGTGTGAAGAGGAGAAGAAGAAGAAGAAGGAAAGAGAGAAGAGAAGAAGAGAAGAGTGAGGTCTGGGAGGGGAGGAGCCCATCCTCCGTTCCCATCCCCACATTGTATTTTCATTTCTTTTCCCTTTTTTTTCCTTTCTCTTTATGATGTATTGGCCACCATGTTCCCTGTGAATGAAAATGCCCCCTCTTGTTTCATCTTGTCCGTCCTTCACCCCACAGTGTATATGGTGGTTTGCTTCTTCCCCTCGTTGAACCTCTTGCCAGTTGAGCTTACATGTTCTCCAAACGTTGCAGGGTCTACCCAACTTCAATGGGTAGTGTTTCCGACGTAATGGTGTTAGGTTACCCCCTCCCTATGGTCTCTCGCGTGTGGGCTTGGTCCTTAGACTCCCTCTGGCGTGATGGCATTAGGTATGCCCCTATCCTCCACCGGTACACCCCAGTGCATCCTAACCCGGCACACCCCTGTGCCTTACCCAGTACACCCTCAGGGTGCCTCACCCGGTGCACTCGTCTGCCGCTTACACCCTTCACCCGGCACACTCGTGCCCTAGCTACCCAGCACACCCGTGATGCCTCGCTACCCGGCACACCCGTGCCCCCGTTCCACCGGCACGCCCTGTGCCACCGTACCCGGCACACTTGTGCCGCCCGGCTTTACTGGCACACTCGTGCCAATCCATTCCGGCACAGCCTTGGCCAGTCCAACCCGGCACGCCTTGGCCATGTCCCGTCCAACACACCCCTGGCCAGTCCAGCCTGGCTCACTCTAACCAGTGCTTCTACGGCGTATTTGTGACTTGTGTCAGCCTAGCGGTTTCTCATTAGGTGTTTTCTCTGAGTTTTCTGAAGTTTTCTCGAAGGTGGCTGCCTCGGCACACACCTCAAATTGTTGGGTCATGCCACCCCTTGTGGGCATGTCCCCTTTCACTCCCTTACCATCCAGGTCAAGGAGAGATGCTGCCGAATTTTTGTCAGAACAAACAACATGTTAAAAGATAAAAGGAAGCAACAAACAAATGGAATAAACAACGATAAAACATTCTAATCAAGACAAAGGAACTATACAAGGCTCAGAGAATTGAACTACTGAACATGGTCTTAGACTTGGCTGCACAGTAGGGAGTGGGAAACTTGATTGTCTGAAGCCCTCCATCAGGAATTCCATGAACAAAAGGGAATCCTCCTCCTAGACTTCACCCCACTTGATTGTACCCTCCCCATATGCACTTCTCAACCCACTCATCCGGCCCCTGAGCCTCTCCAGCGGTACACCCCCAGCTTACCTTTCCAGCGGTACACTCCCCAGCCTCCCAGCGGCACACTCATTCCTCACTCCCCGGCCTCCCAGCGGCACACTCATTCCACGCTTCCCAGCCTCCCAGCGGCACACTCATTCCTAACTCCCCAGCCTCCCCAGCGGTACACTCTAATATACCTACTCCGGTACACCCTTCATCCAAAGTATCGCGCCAAAGAAAAGAGGGTATAATAATAAAAAGGGGGGAAAGTTTATATGGTAATAATGATAAAATAGGGACTTTAATAAAAGAATAATAATAAAGAAATACAGAACAAAATGGTGAGATAATAAGAAGTGTAATAATAAATATGGGAAGATCTCCATTGATCCATGGGTAATAAAAAAAAGGGAACCAACAAAGAGATAGTAATAATTGGAAATAGATGATGATAATGAACAATGACGGTAATCATGAATAAAACAATACGGCCTTTGTCTCCCTCAAACCTCATATCTGGGAATATTAATGATGCCTTCGTGAATCGGGCTTCACCCTCGGGAGTCATCCCTCCCATCATGGTTATCGCTCGACCTCATTTTGGGCCAATATCCCACCAAAGTTCCCCCCTTTCCACCGGGATTTGGTCCCGCTCTCGTATCAAAATTGCCATCTCCTGGCAGACATCTACGCATATTTATTTCCGTTTACGTCGTACCTTCAATACGGACTTTTGTCCGAATATAAAGTGGTCCATGAATGATCGACAAAATCTGAATGGAACGAGATGCTCTCGTCATCCCTGGACCCTTTGCATGAGAATATTGATAAGACCTTCGTGAGTCACGCTTAGACCAGGGGTTCGCCCTAATCATGGTCATAACCCGACCCACATTCTTGGCCTATAGCTAGCTACCTCTGTACACATCTTCGTTTTGGAATCTAATCCCGGGACACTCTCCCGTTGCCCCTTGGCACCGAAAATATTAACGATGTCCACGCAAGCCTGACTTCGACCTCGAGGGGGCCCACCGTAGTATGGCCGCATCTTGATCTTGCACCGGGCCGACAAACTCATCGATTTCCGACCACTTTTACCAGGATTTAACAGAACGTTTCCCGTTCCTTTGAACAATAAATTTTTCGTACCCCGGTATACAAATGCTCCGATTTTTCCCGTGACGATTACGATACTCTGAAGCCGGACACTCGTCCGAATATTGAATGGTCCCCCTTCGGCACCGGAAATATTAACGATGCCCACGCAAGCCTTGTTTGGACCGCGGGAGGCACCCCCGGAATGGTCCTGACTCAATCTCGCACCGGGCCAATAACTTGCAGCCGACCACTCTAACCGGGATCTAACCAAATGTTTCCCGTTCCACTGAATAGTAAATTTGTCGTGCCCCGGCATACATATGCTCCGGTTTCCCCATGATGATTATGATTTTCTAAAGTCGGATGCTCGTCCAAATATTAAACGGTGTCTTGAGCGACCGACATATTACTCTAACAAGGATTCAACCGAATGCCTCCCATCCCTTCGAACAATAAATCTGCCATGCCCCGGCATACATATGCTCTGGTTTTCTCCGTGACGATTACGATTTCCTTAAGCCGGACGCTCGTCCGAATATCAAAATGGTCCCTTGAGTGACCAACATATTTCCAATGCTTGCTTCCCTAGACATAGGGCTTTCCGACTGATTCGAGACCGCTATAGTCTTGCCTCTCTCGATATAATTTCCTGGCCATGAGGCCCTGATTCCCGACGATTAATCAAGGGTGTTCCCCTCTCCAAGGGGATGTAAATGACGCCGTGACCTTTATGGAGTGGCGGGTTTTGGTCCTGACACGAACTACACAATCATCTGATTAGTCAGATCGAGCGCACCATGGGCTTCCTTGAAGCCTAAATAAATCGTCACTTTGTGACTGGCACATCCACTCACTTAATAAACAAATAAACCCACCGAATAAATCGACTTTAAGAAACAAACAAATGAGCGTGTCGAAAAGTGCGTCCACAAGTCTGGCACGCCCGGTGGGATCAAAACCACCCTTCATCTCTTCGCCAGGATTCAGGGCCTCATGGCCTCCTAATAAACGACGTTTGCCTGCTTTGATGAATTCCAGGTGCTGTCTTCGCCAGCCCTATGGGGAGAAAATTCAGACTAGGTGCAACTGCCTTTGTGGCCTCGAGGACGCTGCTCTGAAGCATATGTAGCTTCTAGGAATCATGGGGGCTGTTATAAAAAAAAAAAGAGAAGAGAAAGAGAAAAGATGGGAGGGGAGATCAAACCCCCTTTTCCTAAGAAGAAAAAGAAGAAAAGAAGAAAAGTAGAAAAGAAAGAAGCAAAAAAGAGAAGAGAGAGAATTGGCGAGAGAGGGTTGTACGACCATAGCCGTCAAGACCCGTGCTGAATAATGATTACCACTGCAGGATTGGTGCGGTGGAGCGAACCACTAATCCCCTCCCTGAGGGGGTGAGCACACTCCTGCACCCCCACCTTGGTCTATTACACAAAAAGAGAAGAGAAGAACAGAAAGGACAAGAAGAGAAAGGTTGGCAAGCATCGCCGACCAAAAGGACAAGAAGAAGGCCGGCCTCCCGCCCGACTCTAGGAGGGTCCAACTCCATGGCGCAACGCCCTAGTCCGTTCCACCTTCCTGCTGCCCCTATCCGGCATAAGACGGCCCCTCAAGTGGCTGTTAGAAGATCCAACAAACTACAATTGTAGCTTGATGAATTGCTGCCCGCTGTGAGGAATGCTTTATAGCAATGAGGCCAAGCACGGCCACCACTCTCGAAGAGAGCATGCACATACCCCGCCATGGGGGATAAGAAGAATAGATATACCCCGCCATGGGGGCATAAGAGGCAGAAAAAAGGATATACACCTCGTTACCAGGGGCACATGAAGAGAATCCACCCCAACTGAGGGGCACTTGCAGAGAGGTACACCCCCCTTCAGGGGCATAGGAAGTAGCAAGAATGCATCCCGGCTTAGGGGCATTTGAAGAAGAAATATACCCCGATATGGGAGGCACATGAAGAGAAATATACCCCCGCCCTGGGGGCACATGAGAAGAATCTACCCCGACCTGGGGGCATAAGAAGAAACAGAGCTGCATCCCAAATTGGGGAACATGTGAGACAAATGATACACCCCAGCCTAGGGGTATTTGAAGAAGAAACATACCCCGCCAGGGGGCATAGAAGCCATGAAAAATACCCCCCGTCTTAGGGGCATTTGAAGAAGTTACATCCCGTCTCGGGAGCATGAGAAAGAGAAGAATACACCCCAGCTTAGGGGCATTTGAAAAGAAACATACCCCGCTATGGGGTCATAAGAAGAAAAGAATTCACCCAGGCCTGGGGACACTCGAAGAAAGAAGCACATCCCACCATGGGGGCACACGAAGAAAGAAACACCCTCCGCCCTGGGCGCATAAGAAGCAGAAAAGTCTACCCCGATATAGGCGCATAAGAAGCAAGAGTACACCCCGAGCTAGGGAGAATATAAAGAAAGAAACTAGACCCCGCTCCGGGGGGGGGGGGGGCATATGAAGAGAAATACGCCCTGCCCCGAAAGAGGTAGAAGAAGCAGAATCCACCCCGATCCAGGGACATAAGAAGAAAAATAATACGCCTTGCGAAGGGTTATAAGAAACATGAAGAATGTGCCCCAACTTGGGGGCACAAAAAAAAGAAATACACTCTACCCTTGGCGCATAAGAAGCAGAAGCATCTACCCCGCTCTGGGGGCACAAAAAAGAGACACACTCCGCCCTTGGCACGTAAGAAGCAGAAGCATCTACCCCGACCCGGGGCACAGAAGCGAAGAGACATACATCCCGATCTTGGAGCATATGAAGAAAGATATACTCCGCCCAAGCGGCATTTGAGGAAACGACGTACCCTGCTCCGGGGGCACAGAAGCCGTAAAGAGACGACATACATCCCGATCTGGGAGCATATGAAGAAAGATATACTCTGCCTAAGCGGTATTTGAAGAAACAACATACCCTGCTTCCGAGGCACAGAAGTCGTAAAGAGACACACCCCCGCCATGGGGGCATAAGAAGCATAAGAATTCACCCCCGCTCGGGAGGCATCAGAAGCAAAGACGCTACCCCGCCACGAGGACATAGAAGTCGTAAAGAACTCACCCCTCCTGGGGGCACGACAAGCAACAGAGTGATACCCTGATCTAATGGCACGTGAAGAAAAGACACATCCTACCTTGGGTGCACAAGAGGCGAAACACACCCCTCGTGGGGGGGCACTTGAAGTAAGCTACACCCCGATCCGGGGGCATAAGAAGCAAAAGAATCCACCCCGCCCTGAAGGCATAAGAGGCAAAGAATCCACCCCATGCTGGGAGCTTATGAAGAGAAGTTTACCCCGCTACGGGGCATAAGAAGTAGCAGAACCCACCTCCGCCATGGAAGCATAAGGAGCCAAGACTCCACCCCGCTGTGGGGGCACAAGAGGCAAAGACCCTACCCCGTGCAAATCTGCCCTACATGGGGGTATACGAAGCAGAAGATACACCCCGCCTGGGGGCACAGAAGCCATCAAGAATACACCCCGGCTTAGGGGAATCTGAAGAAGAAACATACACCCCACCTGGGGGCATTGAAGCCGTAAAGAGTGCACCCCAGCCTGGGGGCACAGAAGCAAAAAGAATACACCCCGACCCACAGAACATACGAAGAAAGCTATACCCCGAGTTAGGGGCATGTGAAGAGAAATATCCCTCGGGCCTGGGGGCACAAGAAGCGTGAAGTTGCACCCCGATTTAGTGGCACTCGAAGAGAAACATACCCCTCTTGGGGGCATAAGAAACAAGGAATTTACACCCCATCGAGGGGCATAGAAGCCATGAGAAACACACCCCGTCTGGGGGCACAGAAGAAAAGCTACACCCCAACCTGGGGGCACGTTAAGAGAAAAACACCCCAGTTCGGGGGCATCAATGAGAAAGGAAGAGCAGAACAAAAAGAATAGTCACGGTGTAGGCGTGGTCTTTGCACCCGCCTCTTCACAATAAAAAAAAAGAAGAAAAGAAGAAGAAGAGAAGAAAAGAAAGAAGATCACGAGGCAGACGTGGTCTTTGCACTCGCCTCTCCACACAAAAGAAGAAGAGAAGACGAGAAAGAAGAGTCACGAGGCAGACGTGGTCTTTGCACCTGCCTCTCCACATAAAAGAAGAAGAGAAGAAGAAAAAGAACAGCCACGAGGTGAACATGGTCTTCGCATCTGCCTCCCCACACAAGAGAAGAAGAGAAGAAGAGAAAGAAGAGTCACGAGGCAAACACGGTCTTTGCACCTGCCTCTTCACACAAAGAAAAAGAAAAGAAGAGAAAGAAGAGTCACGAGGCAAACTTTCACCTCCGACCTTCAGCCATCCAACAAATAGGAACCAACAAAGCATTCCGCCGGCGGGGCGTTAAACCGACTAGACCTTCCGCCGACGGGGCATTAAACCGACTGAACCTTCCGCCGATGGGGTGTTAAATCGACTGAAGCTTCCGCCGACGGGGCGTTAAACCGACTAAATCTTCCTCCGACGGGGCGTTAAACCGACTGAACCTTCCACCGATGGGGCGTTAAACAGACTAAATCTTTCACCGATGGGGCGTTAAACCGACTAGGCCTTCTGCCGACGGGGCGTTAAACCGTCTAAACCTTCCACCGATAGGGCATTAAACCGACTAGCCTTCCGCCGACGGGGCGTTAAACCGACTAAACCCTCCACCGACGGGGCGTCAATCTGACAAAACTTTTCGCCAATGGGGCGTTAAGCTGACAAAATATTCAATCATCAGCCCCTGAGCCGACATCTATCCAATCATCGGCCCCCGAGTCGAAAGCATCTCATCCACCGGCTTCTGAGCCAACAGCTTCTCAATCATCGGCATTCGAGCCGACAGATCAAGCCAACGAACAACTCCATCTTCGGCCTTTGGCCACCCAACAAAAATCAAGAGACCTCTCACTCTGGTTCGGATCCTTTCCCGGCCAGAGAACCAAATGATAAACCTTTCTCTTTGGCTCGGATCCTTTCCTGGCCAGAGAATTAACAAAGAGACCCTTCCACTTTGATTCGGATCATTTCCCGGCCTGAGAATAAAAGAATAAACCCTTCACTTTGGTTCGGGTTCTTCCCCGGCCAGAGAATAAAAGAATAAAGAATAAACCCCCTCTCTTTGGCTCTCACATCCTACTACTTGACGCCCTTCGGCTCAGTTATTCCGGCCAAGGCCCACTATCAGGATTAATCCACCTGTCCCACCGTGCTCTCCGATATTTTTTGGCTTTATAGCCTACTTCTAACATCTCTCGGCTTGTCAGCCTGCCCCCAATATCCCTTGACTTTTTAGCCTACTTCTCAATATCCTTCGACTCTTACGGCCCGCGTTCCCAACTTTGGCTCTTGGGGCCTGCTTCCCTTTCACTTTTATAGCCTGATTCTCAACTTTGGCTCTTACAGCCTGCTTATCTTTGGCCTTCGTGGCCTACTTCCCAATTTTGGCTCTCGTAGTCTGCTTCCCAGAATTCGGCCTGCACGGCCCGCTTCCCATAACTTCGGCACTTGCAGCCCGCTTCCTAATACCCTTGGCCTTTATAGCTTGCTTCCCCAATGCGGCCTTCACGGCCCGCTTCCCAACTTTGGCTCTTGCAGCCTGCTTCCCTTTGGCTTTTATAGCCTACTTTCCAACTTTGGCTCTTGTAGCCTGCTTACCTTTGACCTTCGTGGCCTGCTTCCCAATTCTGGCTCTCGTAGCCTGCTTACCTTTGGCCCTCGTGACCTGCTTCCCAACTTTAGCTCTTGCAGCCTGCTTCCCTTTGGCTTTTATAGCATGCTTCCCCAATTCGGCCTTCACGGCCCGCTTCCCAACTTTGGCTCTTGTAGCCTGCTTCCCTTTGGCTTTTATAGCCTGCTTCTCAACTTTGGCTCTCATGGCCTGCTTCCCCTTCGGCCTCCGTGGCCTGCTCCCCAATTCTGACTTTTATAGCCCGCTTCCCAACTTGGGCTCTCGCAGCCTGCTTCCTTTTGGCCTTTATGGCCTGCTTCCCCAATGTCCCTTGACTTCTACAGCCTGCTTCCCTGATGTCCTTTCTGCCCTCCGTGGTCTGCTTCCCTAATACTTTTATTACCACTACACTTATACGTAACGACAATATGTTCTTACGTAAAAAAAAAAAAGAAGAAAGAAAGAAGAAAAGAAAAGAGACAAATAAGAATTCTTGATTGCCCTGCCTTCATGCTTGCTTATAATATAGGATAATACATCTCCTTAGGATTTTCTAGGACCTTGTTTCCTTGCTAAATAATAATGTCACCCCGATTCCGGATGCAGGCTCGTCACGGCATACGCTCGAAGGGAATCTGATTATGGCGGGTGCATACGTCAAGGGGAAGAGTCATGGCTGAATTGCTAAGCCCAACTCACAAAATAAACCTGAGGCAACACTCCCCACTTCGCACTTAATGTGTTCAATAGCTTTCAACCATAGGGATTGCCCGAATCCCTTCTTATCACTCTACGGAGACTTGAATTCTTGCACTCGCGTAAAGGGTAATCGTGAGGAAAAAGCTGCCTACCCCCACTGTAAAAAAAAATGTGAATCCGAGGAGTCGGGAATCTCCACTGAAATAATTGAGGAGACTCACGCGAAATGGTGAAGCAAGTTACAATAAGGATGAAGCCTGGTAGCCGGGAATCCCCATTGAGACATATGAGGAAACTCGCTCCGAACGGTGAAATCCACTACAAATAATAAACAGCTGGGGGCTGTGTGAAGCTATCAAAAGTCGAAAGCCTGAAACTCATGTGTAGGCACTAAAGTAATCCTAGAGTGTCGCTAGGAAAACCTACGTATCCCTATGGTTGGGGCTCTTTGTTCACACATTTGCACCTCCACGTCGCAGAGAATTGCCTCAGGTGAAATACGTGAATTTAGGCTGTGCATGCAAGATGTGCGATATCCTCTTGACGGGTGCACCACCCCTCAATTGTGGCTCATGGCCCGCACCATGTCTGAGAATTATGGGTGATGTCCCTATCCTAACCCCTATAGAGGGAGCTACCTCATACGTATATTTATGTTATGCCTGCTAAAGAATGCATACATGCTTGAATAAAAAAATATATAAAAAAAAAATAAAAAAAAATTTGTATACAATAAACTCAATTTTGGCTATCGCAGCCTACTTTCCCAGCTCTGGCTCGGAGAGCCCAATCTTGGCCCTCACGACCTACCTCCCGCCCTCACGGCTCGCCAATCTCTTAACTTTGGCTTCTCTAGCCTGCTCTCTCAATTTCGGCTCTTGTAGCATGCTTCCCAATTTTAGCTTTTACAACCTGCTTCCCTTTGGCCCTCGTGGCCTGCTTCCCAATTTCAGCTCTCGTGGCCTGCTCCCCAATTCGGCCCTCGCAGCCCGCTTCCCATACTTTGGCTTCTCTAGCCTGCTCCCTCAATTTCGGCTCTTATAGCCTGCTTCCCAATTTTGGCTTTTACAGCCTGCTTCCCTTTGGCACTCGGGGCCTACTTCCTAATTTCGGCTCTCGTAGCCTGCTTCCCTTCAGCTCTCATAGCCCACTTTTCAGTATAATTCGGCCCCTGTTGCCCGCTTTCCCAATTTTGGCACTGGCAGCCTGCTTCCCAAATTTTGGCTTTCGCAGCCCGCTTTCCTGATTTCGGTCTTCACGACCCGCATCCTAATTTTGGCTTTTACAGCCTGCTTCCCAACATTTGGCCTTCGTGGCCTGCTTCCCAATTTTGGCTCTTTGATAGCCTGCTTCCCAACTTCGGCATCTTGCAGCTTGCTTCTCAACTTCGGCTCTTGCAGCCTACTTCCTGAATTTGGCTTCGGTAGCCAGCTTCCTGATTGCGGCTCTTGTAGTCTGCTTCCTCAATTTGGGCTCTCATAGCCTGCTCCCCAATTTCGGCTTTTGTAGCCAGCTTCCCAAGTGCGGCTCTTAAAGTCCGCTTCCCTGATTTCAGCCTTCACGGCCTACTTCCGCAACACCGATTCTGGCCCTTGCGGTCCACTTTCCCGGGTTCAGATTTCACAGTTGGTGCTCCCGGCGCCTTAAAGAACATCAAATCCTTTCACTCTAGATCGGACCTTCTGTCCGGCTAGAGAACAAAAAGACTCTTCACTCTAGATCGGACCTTCCGTCCGGTTGGAGAATAAAAAGATCCTTCCACTTTGGTTCAGACATGCCGTCCAGCCAGAGAATAAAAAGATTCTCTCCACTCTAGATCGGACCTTCTCCCCGGCTAGAGAATAAAAAGATTCCTTTCACTTTAGTTCGGGCCAACCGGCCAGCCAGAGTACAAAATGATTCTTTCCACTCCAGATCGAACCTCCAGTCTGGTAGAGAATAAAAAGATCCTTTCACTCTAGATCGGACCTTACGTCCGGCTGGAGAATAAAAAGATTCCTTTCACTTTGGTTCGGACCCGCCGTCCAGCTAGAGAATAAAAAGATTATTTCCACTCTAGATCGGACCTTCCATCCGGCTAGTGATGCGGGACGGACACGGGAGACGACACTATTAGGTGCCACCCTCGGACTCTAGATGAAGATGCGACCAGTAGCACACACCAGGGAGACACTAAGCCCGACACTACGAGCTCCTAGTGGCAAAACGTCGCTAACAGAAGTGGAAGCTCACTCGTCGTCCCAAGCGAGGGAAAGCGCGGACCGTGCGCGGGTAAGGAACCGGCGGAGGTCAAGGGTAGTCCGACTCAACTTCCGGACTCGGATCGAGTCGTGGGACGGGTCACTCTCACTCTCACAGCGGTGACATGGACACACGGGCTAGTACCTACACTCTCGACAGCGGCAAAAGACTGTATACTAGCTAAGCAAATGAACGCCAAGAGGTTCGGACCATTACCTCCACGCACCCGGCGTGGCGAAGACAACCCCGGCCAATCACGGACCCCCGGTTAACACAATTTTACAGCAGTACAATAATTTGACCCACTCCATGTAGGGAGGTAAAAGGTCACATGCGGGGCCCGGGAATCATGTGAATTGGGTTGACGGGCAGCATCTTGATGTCGCCCGGCGGTGCCGAACTCCGCGTTTTCGTGCTTTCCGAACGGCGGGTTCTGCGGGCCCGTGGGGCCCACGGGTGGCGCTGGCCTCCGGATCTGTAGGAGTGGGTCCCACTGTGGTGGGGACCCCTGGTGGCACGCCTACACGGAAGGCGGTCGGCCGGGAACACCGACCGATGGCCGAACAACTCCGATCTCCAAGCTTTTGGAATGCTGCCCACGGATTTTTAGTTGCTGTTTTCAGGCACGCGCACCGGCGAAAACGGCCGCTGCGATCAATCCCGACGTCGGATCGGGACGCATGAGCTATCGTTGGAAAGCTCTCTTCAAATACTTCAATATAGACCCAGAGAGATCTGCTGGATCTGGCCGAATCAGAACTTTAATGAATTTACAAGCCTCTGTTGTACAGTAACCGAAACCTCAGATTTACAGGGTACTTGTCTGAGAACCACCGTTGACTACCTAGGAAACCTCCGATTCAGCTCTTGAGCTCTTCTTCAAAGTTGTAGGGGATCAAACCGCGGAATGGGGACTATTTTTGGAATTTGATTTGGAGGTGGTGGCGATTTGATATGATTTTGGGAGTGACTGGTGGTCGGATCTGGGAACTGGGGGACAGAACTGTAGCTGGGACTGAGAACGATTTGTAGAAAATATGAAATGGACGAACTAGAAATTTAGAAAAATTGTGGATGAAGGGGTTGGTGGAAGGAAGATCCAGTAAAATTGGGCGAACCAAAGAAAATCCAAAAGTGGACCTAAGACCTAAGACTCAGGGTGGAGATGAATCTGGACAGACTACTGGCAGAACTGAAATGGAAGAGTGGACGAAAATCTAAAAATATGGAACGGGATCTGAATAACAAACCAATTTTTTTGGGACATCCTTCACACATATGAAACCTCCAGTAAAATCCCCAGGTCGATCAGAGCTCTTGGATGAGTTAGAAATTTTGTGGAAGTTGCTGTGGTACTGCGCGGGCAGAACTCCGATGAAGACGATGGCGGTGCGGTGGCGGCTCGTGGCGGCGGCGGCGGCGACCGGAACTGATAGGGTGGAGTCTCACCACCAGAAGGAAGCCTTCACAGCTTCAAGAGGGATGGGGAGAGGAGAAGGGGGCGGCCTAGGCCTGCTCAAGAGATTTTTTTCCAACTTTCAAATGGCATTAATTCTTCAAAAATGGAAATTACAAGCATATATAGGTCACCCATCTAATCCATCCTCCACCGTTGGATCTAGGGGTGTGAGATGGAGGGCTGGGATGCCATGTGATCATTCCACAAAAATTACAATAAAAAAATAAGGGGGGGACATCCTATTGACTAGGGGCGAACAAGCTTGACATGGTAGGTGGGGTGGGTGGCCAAATTTTGACTTTCCAAGTCACTTGTCCCCCACTTGGCCCACCCATCTAGAAGCCTCCATTTGACATGTTGACTGACCCCACATGGGGCCCATGGGTGAGGTGGCTCAATGGGATGGGGCCTGGGGGGCCCGTGGGGCCCACGGGGTCTAAATTGCACATAAGCCCCTCTTACAATCAAAATAGCAAACCGCATACACAAATTACACACACATAAAGTCTAACTAAATATGATAAATGCCGGGACTCAGGGGGGCGTCTCCAGGCTGCCTCCGAGCCAAATAGATGCTGAGGTGGCTCGAGTCGTGCTCCGTGTGCGGTACCGGTGGCTCGGCGTATCGCGCCGCTCAACTGCTCGGGTGTCCGCACCAATTCTCCCCGGGTGGGAGAAACTCGACCCTGTCGAGTAAGGGTCTGCATCGCTCCTGTATCGCTCCAAAAAGTCCGGATCGATCTGCTGCAACTCGCCATGTGTGATCCATGTGTCCTCAGTAGCGGGCCATCCTCTCCATCGCACTAGGTAGCGCGGGTAAGATCCACTCCTGGTAACTGTCACTTGCTCGTCCAGTATACGATCTATATGTTTATTCTCTAATCGGACCTTTCTCCCGACTAGAGAATAAAAAGATCCTTTCACTCTAGATAGGAACTTCCGTCTGGTTAGAGAATAAACATATCCTTGTCACTTCAGCCCAGACTCTCCACGCATCCGAAGAGTACGAGACTCTCTTTCTCTAATCTGGCTCGTAGACCTTCCGTCCAATTGGAGAACTAAAAGACCTTTCTTGGCCGGTTCCCGCGGCGTGTTAAAGATCAAAATAACCTTTCTCCCTGGCCCGAGCCTGCCATTCGGGTAAGGAATCATCCCCATTTACTTGCGCTAACACTAGCCCGTGTCAACGACTTGACTCTCTCTCCGTCCCTTCGGGTGACGAATATCCCTTTTGATTTGGACCTTCCGTCCAGATCATGGAATCAACAAACTCTTCTCTCCATCCCCTCGGGCGACGAATATCCCTTTGATTTGGACCTGCCATCCAGGTCATCGAATCAACAGACTTTTCTCTCCGTCCCTTCGGGTGACGAATACTCCTTTGACTTGGACCTGCCGTCTAGGTCATAGAATCAACAAACTCTTATCTCCGTCCCTTCGGGTGACGAATACCCCCTTTGACTTGAACCTTCCATCCAGGTCATGGAATGAATAAACCCTTCTCTCCATCCCTTCGGGCGACGAATATCCCTTTTGAATCAACAAACTCTTCCCTCTGTCCCTTTCGGGTGACGAATACCCCTTTGACTTGGACCTGCCATCCTGGTCATCGAATCAACAGACTTTTCTCTCCGTCCCTTCGGGTGACGAATATCCCTTTTGACTTCAACCTTCCGTCCAGGTCATGGAATCAACAAACTCTCCTCTCCGTCCCCTCAGGTGACGAATATCCCTCTGACTTGGACCTTCCGTCTAGGTCATGAATCAACAAACTCCTCTCTCCGTCACTTCGGGTGACGAATATCCCTTTTTCGATTCGGGCCTTCCGCCCAAGTCATTGAATTAACAAACTCTTCCCTACGTCCCTTTCGGGTGATGAATACCCCTTTTCGATTTGGACCTACCGTCCAGACCTTTAAAGAAAGAAACCCTTCTCTTCGGTCCTCGTAGCCCGCTATCCACAACCTCGACTTCTATAGCCCGCTTTCCAATAGCTTCGGCTTTCATAGCCCGCTTCCTAGGGTTCCGACCCACGTGGCCTGATTTCTCGACCTTAACTCCGGTCCGCGGACCCGCTCTCCTCATCATGTTGATGAATCTCTCAGTTGGGCTGCACCCGCAGGCCCCGCTCTCTCGTCCCTCTCTCGCGCCGTCTGCAAGTGGGGGGCATTTGTGGACACTAAAAAATTTTCACCCCATATTTACGTGCAAGGGAATAAAGAAGATGAGAAAAGAGAAGAGAAGATGAGAAGAAGAAAAGAAGAAAAGGAAGCCCCTCAAGTGCCCTTCAACGGCACACTTGTGTCCCCCTTTCAGCGGCACACTCTTTAAGCCTTCAACGGCACACCTCCAAGCCCTCCAGCGGGACACTGTCGAAAGCCTCCAGCAGCACACTAAGTGCCTTCAGCGGCACACCTTGCCAGCCGTTACAGCAGCACACTATCTAAGTAGCCCCTCTAGCGGCACACTAAGTAGGCCCTCCAGCGGCACACTAAGTAGCCCCTCCAGCGGCACACTAGGTGGCCCCTCCAACGGCACACTCTAAGTGGCCCTCCAGCGGCACACCTAAGATGGCTCCGAACGACACACTACCTGCGCCTGGAGAAGCCTTCAATGGCACATCCTTCAAGCCATCCCAACGGCACACAGCCAGGCCCTTCACCCGGTACATCGGTCTTTTCCCATTCACCCGGTGACACGATGCAACCATCCGACCGTTGGCTCCGGCCGCTCTTCCAGCGGTCATGGCCTCTCACCCTTGGCGTGCAGTGGACTCCCGTCGAACCAGCTGGAAAGCCCAACTATCGACACCCTAGTGCAAACACGCAGGCAACCCCTGCCAGAAGACAAGACCGAGGGTCAACCCCCAATTAACTTCCATCGTCAGCAGACGTCAACGTGGCTAGGGGTATAAAAAACTGCTCACATCGAAGATATGAAGAGGAGAAGGGCCAGAGAAAAGAGGAAGAGGTCCTACGTAGAAGAGAGGAAAAAGAGAAGAGAGGAAAAAAAGAAGAGAGGAGGCCTGCTGCTCCGTCCACCACCGTCCGTGTGAAGAGAAGAAGAAGAAGAAGGAAAGAGAGAAGAGAAGAAGAGAAGAGTGAGGTCTGAGAGGGGAGGAGCCCATGCTCCGTTCCCCTCCCCACATTGTATTTTCATTTCTTTTCCCTTTTTTTCCCCTTCTCTTTACGATGTATTGGCCACCCTATTCCCTGTGAATGAAAACGCCCCCTCTTATTTCATCTTGTCCATCCTTCACCCCACAGTGTATATGGTGGTTTGCTTCTTCCCCTCGTTGAACCTTCTGCCAGTTGAGCTTACCCGTTCTCCAAACGTTGCAGGGTCTACCCAACTTCAATGGGTAGTGTTTCCGGCGTAATGGTGTTAGGTTACCCCCTCCCTATGGTCTCTCGCCTGTGGGCTTGGTCCTTAGACTCCCTCTGGCGTGATGGCATTAGGTCTGCCCCTGTCCTCCACCGGTACACCCAGTGCATCCTAACCCGGCACACCCCTGTGCCTTACCTGGTACACCCTCAGGGTGCCTCACCCGGCGCACTCATCTGCCGCTTACACCCTTCACCCGGCACACTCGTGCCCTAGCTACCCGGCACACCCGTGATGCCCCGCTACCCGGCACACCCGTGCCCCCGTACCACCGGCACGCCCTGTGCCACCGTACCGGCACACTTGTGCCGCCCGGCTTTACCGGCACACTTGTGCCAACCCATTCCGGCACACCCTTGGCCAGTCCAACCCGGCACAATTTGGCCATGTCCCGTCCGGCACATCCCTGGCCAGTCCAGCCCGGCACACTCTAACCAGTGCTTCTCCGGCGTATTTGTGACTTGTGTCACCCTAGCGGTTTCTCATTCGGTATTTTCTCCGAGTTTTTTGAAGTTTTCAAAAAGGTGGCTGCCTCGGCACACACCTCAAATTGTTGGGTCATGCCACCCCTTGTGGGCGTGTCCCCTTTCACTCCCTTACCATCCAGGTCAAGGGGAGATGCTGCCGAATTTTTGTCAGAACTAACAACACGTTAAAAGACAAATGGAAGCAACAAACAAATGGAATAAACAACGACAAAACATTCTAATCAAGACAAAGGAACTATACAAGGCTCAGAGAATTGAACTAATGAACATGGTCTTGGACTTGGCTGCATAGTAGGGAGTGGGAAACCTTATTGTCTGAAGCCCTCCATCAGGAATTCCATGAACAAAGGGGAATCCTCCTCCCAGACTTCACCCCACTTGTTTGTACCCTCCCCCAATGCACTTCTCAACCCACTCATCCGGCCCCTGAACCTCTCCAGCGGTACACCCCCAACTTACCTCTCCAGCGGTACACCCCCAACTTACCTTTCCAGTGGTACACTCCCCAGCCTCCCAGCGGCACACTCATTCCTCACTCCCCGGCCTCCCAGCTGCACACTCATTCCACGCTTCCCAGCCTCCCAGCGGCACACTCATTCCTCACTCCCCAGCCTCCCCAACGGTACACTCTAATATACCTACTCCGGTACACCCTTCATCTAAAGTATCGCGCCAAAGAAAAGAGGGTATAATAATAAAAATGGGGGAAAGTTTATATGGTAATAATGATAAAACATGGACTTTAATAAAAGAATAATAATAAAGAAATACAGAACAAAAGGGTGAGATAATAAGAAGTGTAATAATAAATAAGGGAAGATCTTCATTGATCCATGGGTAATAAAAAAAAGGGAACCAACAAAGAGATAGTAATAATTGGAAATAGATGATGATAATGAACAATGACGGTAATCATGAATAAAATAATACGGCCTTTGTCTCCCTCGAACCTCGGATCCGGGAATATTAATGATGCCTTCGTGAATCGGGCTTCACCCTCGGGAGTCATCCCTCCCATCATGGTTATCGCTCGACCTCATTTTGGGCCAATATCCCACCAAACTTCTCCCCTTTCCACCGGGATCTGGTCCCGCTCTCGTATCAAAATTGCCATCTCTTGACAGACATCTACACGGATTTATTTCCGTTTACGTCGTACCTTCAATACAGACTCTTGTCAGAATATAAAGTGGTCCATGAATGACCGACAAAATCTGAATTGAACGAGAAGGCTCTCGTCATCCCCGGACCCTTTGCATGAGAATATTGATAAGACCTTCGTGAGTCACGCTTAGACCACAGATTCGCCCTAATCATGGTCATTGCCTGACCCACATTCTCGACCTATAGCCAGCTACCTCTGTACACGTCTTCGTTTTGGAATCTAATCCCGGGACACTCTCCCGTTGTCCCTTGGCACCGAAAATATTAACGATGTCCACGCAAGCCTGACTTCGACCGCGAGGGGGCCCACCGCAGTATGGCCGCATCTTGATCTTGCACCGGGCCGACAAACTCATCGGTTTCCGACAACTTTAACTGGGATTTAACTGAACATTTCCCCTTCCCTTGAACAATAAATTTGTCGTGCCCCGGCATACAAATGCTCTGGGTTTTCCCGTGATGATTACGATACTCTAAAGTTGGACACTCGTCCGAATATTGAATGGTCCCCCTTCGGCACCGAAAATATTAACGATGCCCACGCAAGCCTCGTTTGGACCGCGGGAGGTGCCCCTGGAATGGTCCTGACTCGATCTCGCACCGGGCCAATAACTTGCTGATTCCCGTCCACTCTAACCGAGATCTAACCAAATGTTTCCCGTTCCTCTGAATAGTAAATTTGCCATGCCCCGGCATACATATGCTCTGGTTTCCCCGTAATGATTATGATTTTCTGAAGCCGGACGCTCGTCCGAATATTAAACGGTCTCCTGAGCGACTGACATATTACTCTAACCGGGATTCAACCGAATGCCTCCCATCCCTTCGAACAATAAATCTGCCATGACCTGGCATATATATGCTCCAGTTTTCTCCGTGACGATTACGATTTCCTGAAGCCGGACGCTCGTCCGAATATCAAAATGGTCCCTTGAGTGACCGACATATTTCGAATGCTTGCTTCCCTAAACATAGGGCTTTCTGACTGATTCGAGACCGCTATCGTCTTGCCTCTCTCGCTATAATTTCCTGGCCATGAGGCCCTGATTCCTGACGATTAATCAAGGGTGTTCCTCTCTCCGAGGGGATGTAAATGACACCGTGACCTTTATGGCGCGGCGGGTTTTGGTCCCGACACGAACTACACAATCGTCTAATTAGTCAGATCGAGCGCACCATGGGCTTCCTTGAAGTCCAAATAAATCGTCACTTTGTGACTGGCACGTCCACGCACTTAATAAACAAATAAACCCACCGAATAAACCGACTTGAAGAAACAAACAAATGAGCGTGTTAAAAAGTGCATCCACACCTCACTATGGCATAGGGAAAACATGCACCGACCTCACTATGAATATTAGGAACTATGCACAGACCTTGCCATGATCAACATGAAATATGCACAGACCTTGCTATGAACCATATGAAATATGTACAGGCCTTGCCATGATCAACATGAAATATGCACAGACTTTGCTATGAGCCATATGAAATATGTACAGGCCTTGCCATGATCAACATGAAATATGCACAGACCTTGCCTCAAAGGCTGACCTTCCCAAGGGCTGTGTAAATCCTTAGAGACACAGAGGTAACTCGTGGAAGCCCAAAACTTAATGAAACCAAAAATCAAAATGAACATGGTGGTGGTCCCCACATGCCCTTAATCCCTCTTTAAAGTGTATAAAATATACTTAAAACCACTCTAATGCATCATTGACCCCTAAAGTTTGAGGTGAGGTGCCTACCTTTGAGATGCTAACCGATGATCTGGGGATAATATCCACACCCCAGATCCTCCTCAGCATTATCCCTTTTGATCCAGGGATGAGATCCACACCCCAGACCCTCCCAAGACTTCGTTGCAGGTTCACCCTTCTACGAAATGCCCAGGTCCCTCACCTTTCTTCCTTACCCAAGGGAAACCGTAGGTGGCAGAAAATTGAAGGTTAGTGTTGCTAAAATGCTGACCACCCATGTCACCCCCCTCCTTTTATAGTTTCTCTCAAGTCTCCCAAGGTTCTCCTACGACCCAGAAGGCTCCCACCAGCTTCCCAAGGTCGATGGTTTAAGGAAGGTTAATGATAAGCATCCTTTCGGTTTGAACAGATGTGACCCTTCGTCTACCCGATCAAAGATATGAATGGGCACACTTTTCTATTAGGATTTAGGTTGGGCTGTCTTCATATGAAATAAAGAGAACTTCTTGATCTAACTCTGGGTATTGGTTTCATCAAATTTCCTTATTCCTAGCACGAGTTATGATTCTTGGAAGTTTATCATTTATTGTCCCTTATTCAAATTACAACCTTTCGGTAGCCCGAGGTAATCCTGGCACAAATCTATTATTTAGTCCGCATTAGGCCTCGACTGCATCATAGAAGTTGTTGCTAACATCATACTCGAAATTTTGGCCTTGGTTTTAGGTCATTTCATTAACCACAGGCGAAGTTATGAATTTCCCGTTAATTACCTTTGAATTTCCCCAACAGTCACACCCCTTCGTGACAGCTATCAGCCAAAGGGCTCCGGGCCCAAGTTCTGGTGCGAATTGGCCTTCCTCCCCAACAGAGGAGTTTGGGATAAAGGCCTAAGCTTTCTAACGAGCCTGATTTCATCCTTTTCTGATCTTCCTATGTTAAGTTACGAGTTTTCTAAGGATTCTTAATTAATCAGTCTAGATTTTCGGCCCGTTAAGTCTTATGGGTCCGAATTATACCCAATTGGCTAGTGCCCATTTAGCGGTCATAACATCCTCTCCCCTTTAAAATAATTTTATCCTCGAAATTGAATTGAAAGAAAGAAGAAAACTTCTCTTTAAGGAAAAAATTGCTCACCGAATAGTTGGAGGTATTCCTGGCGCATCTTGTCCTCTGGCTCCCATGTTGCTTCCTCAGAATGAGAATTCCTCCATAAGACTTTCACCAGTCGGATGGTTTTATTCCTCAATACATGTTCCTTCCGGTTGATGATCTCGATGGGCTGCTCCACATAAGGCAGATCTGCTCGAACTTCCAGGGGCTCGTATTCTATCACATAAGAGGCATCTCGGACATATCCCCTGAGCATAGAGACGTAGAAGACCGGATGCACATGTGCCAGAGCGGGCGAGAGTGCAAGTTGATAAGCCACCTCGCCGACCCTTTGCAGAATCTCAAAAGGCCCGATATACCTGAAACTTAGCTTGCCCTTCTTCCCAAATCGTATGACTCCCTTGGTAGGAGACACCTTTAGGAATACATGGTCTCCTTCCGTAAATGTCAACTCTCTCCGCCGCTGGTCTGCATAACTTTTCTGTCGGCTCTGGGCTGTGAGGAGTCGTTGTCGGATCATGGATATCTTCTCTGAGTAGTCTTGCACTAATTGTGGCCTGAATATCTGCTTCTTGCCAGCTTCATACCAGCATACCGGTGACCTACATGGCAGCCCATAGAGTGCCTCATAAGGTGCCATTCCAATGGCTGAGTGGTAACTATTGTTGTATGTAAACTCTATCAGCGGTAAGTGATCGTCGCAGTTTCCTCTCCATTCAATACTGCACGCCCTCAACATATCTTCTAGAGTTTGGATGGTACGTTCGGATTGCCCATCGGTCTGAAGATGAAAGGCCGAGCTGAGCCGCAACTCTATCCCCATAGCCTGCTGCAAACTTTTCCAGAACCTCGCAGTGAATCGAGGGTCCCGATCAGAAATGATGGACAAGGTTGCCCCATGCAACCGAATAATCTCGGCGATGAATAATTTCGCTAAGGATTCGATTAGAGTTTGCTTGTTGATGGGCAGGAAGTGTGCAGTCTTTGTGAACCTGTCCACAATTACCCAAATTGTGTCATGCCTTCTCCAGGTCATGGGTAGGCTATACACAAAGTCCATGGTGATTTGTTCCCATTTCCACTGGGCCATTTCAATGGTTTGGAGAGGACCACCAGGTCTTTTGTGCTCAATTTTTACCTGCTAACAAGTGGGGCATTTGGATATGAACTCCGCAATATCTCGCTTCATTCCTGGCCACCAATACATCCTTTTCATATCTTGGAACATTTTGGTGCTTCTAGGATGGATGGAAAATTTTGACCCATGAGCCTCTCGCATCAAGTCCTTCTTCATCTTCACATCGTCCGGTACACAAATCCTTCCTAGGAATGTAATCAATCCATCAATTCCCATTTGGAAGTCCTCATTGTTCAGTTGTCTCTGCAATGCCATGTCCTACCTTTGTGCCTCAACAATTCTATCTAAGTATGCAGGTCTTGTCGATAACCCAGCTAGGAGACCGAACTGCTTCCTTTTCTCAGGTCATGATTCGATCACTCCCTCCATCATATCCCACTCACGATGCAAACGTAGCGCCATCAAGTTTCAGCTGAGAGCATCCGCCACCACATTCGCCTTGCCCAGATGGTATTGTAAGGCAAAGTCATAGTCCTTCAATAGCTCGACCCATCTCCTTTGCCTCAAATTGAGTTCCTTCTGGGTGAATATGTACTTGAGACTCTGATGGTCGATGAAGACCTCAAACCGAACCTCATATAAATAGTGCCTCTAGATACGCAAGGCGTAGACCACTACTGCCATTTCCAGGTCATGAGTGGAGTAGTTCCTTTCATGGTCCTTCAGCTGTCTTGAGGCATAGGTGATCACCCGGCCATTTTGCATCAGCACGCAACCGAGGTCGATTCTAGAGGCATCTGTGTAAACAGTGAAGCCGTCGCCCCCTCGAGGGAGTGCCAACATCGGGGCCATAGTCAATTTTTCCTTGGGCATCTGAAAGCTATCATCACACTCCCTTGACCAGATAAACTTTGCTTCTTTCTTGGTCAGCTTAGTCATTGGGGCTGCAATGGTGGAGAAACCTTCGATGAACCGACGATAATACCCGACCAGTCCAAGGAAGCTCCTAATCTCCATGACTGTCTTCGGTGCTTCCCATTTTGTCACTACTTCCACCTTGCTAGGGTCCACCGATATGCCATTCCCGGATATAACATGCTCGAGAAACATAACCCGATCTAGCCAGAATTCACATTTGCTGAACTTGGCGAAGAATTTGTTCTCCCTCAGGGTCTACAGAACCACTCTCAAGTGCTGTCGATGCTCCTCTTGACTGGCAGAATATATCAGGATGTCATCTATAAAGACTACGACAAACTGATCCAGATAGGGGCGAAAAATCTGATTCATATGTTCCATGAATACAGCCGATGCATTAGTCAACCCGAATGGTACTACTAAGAACTCATAGTGACCATACCGTGTCCTAAAGGCCAACTTCGGTGCATCGTCAGGCTTGATTCTGATCTGGTGATAACCTGTCCTCAGATCAATCTTGGAGAAGAGTTTGACAGATGATAATTGGTCAAACAACTCCTCAATCCTCATCAGAGGGTACTTCTTCTTTATGGTGACCTGGTTGAGCTGGCGGTAATCAATGCACAGTCGCATGGTCCCATCCTTCTTCCGCACGAACAAAACTGGTGCTCCCCACAGGGACACGCTGGGTTGGATGAAGCCTTTGTCTAGCAACTCTTGCAATTGCTTCCTGAGTTCAGCAAGTTCTGCCGGAGCCATTCGGTATGGTGGAACAGACATGGGTGCGGTGCCTGGTACTAGTTCAATAGAGAACTCTGTCTCTCGAGCTGGTGGTAGTCCCGGTAGATCCTCGGGAAACACATCAGGAAATTCTCGGACTATGTCCAAGTCTTCCAAAATCTTGACGGAGCCTTCTTCAAGCACCACACTAGCTAAGAAATAGTCGCATCCTCTACTGATCAGCTTGGAGGCCCGGATGGCTGATACCATCATTCTTCCCAACTTGTCCTTAGGGCATTGAAAGAAGAATGTCTCCTTCTCCGGTTTCTAAAAAATCACTCTCTTCCGATGGCAGTCCAGGAGAGCGCAGTGTTTGTCTAACCATTCCATCCCCAGAATGAGGTCAAAGTCATTCATATCTAGGATGTATGCTTCCCCAGCAATATCCTCCCATTGATGTTGACTTCTATAGTGGGGATCACAAGCTTAGTGTGGACTTATTTCCCAGTTGGTGTGCTAACTATCATTTCACCGAAGAATGTGGCTTGGGGTCGGTTCTTTAGTTGCTTAGCAAAACTAGTGGATATGAATGTATGTGTAGCCCTCGGGTCAAACAAGACCTTTGCATAAACATTATCCATAAGGAGCATACCTTCAGTCACAGTCGGGGTATTGTCTGCCTCCTCTTGCATTAGCTCATAGACTCGCCCTTTGTATTGAATATTCTCTTGTGGAGAAAATGGCTGGTGCGGACACCAGAGCGATCGAGAAGCACGAACCGGCGAGCTGTCTGTACCGTACGCAGAGCACCACTCGAGCTACATCGGCTTCCATCTGGCTCGGAGACAGTCTGGAGACTCCCCCTTGAGTCTTAGTATTTATCATATTTACTGGGATTTTATTTGTGTGTAATGTGTGTTTATTTGACTTTATTCGGATTATAATTCGGATTGTAATTCGAATTGTAAAAGGGGTTTATTTATAATTTGGGACCATCTGGGTCCCGCGGGCCCCCCATCCCTTCTCCCATTGATCCACCTCAGCTCTTGGGCCCATGTGGGGTCAATCAACCCTCCAAGTGTTGTGACCCCTCTGTGTTGATGATGTTGACAATAAGTTTTACTTCATTGGCAACAGCTTGTTTTGATTGATTGGCAACTGTTATTATTTTGATGAAATTGTTTTTATCAGGTTGTTTGTGTATATAATGTAGTCAGAGTCTATATATTGTTATGCACATACTCACAGGTCTACACAGTGCATTGCAGCATGAACATAGAGTCTATACCTTTCCTTGTTTAGTCTGGACAGTAGTGGGTCGACCCTCTTCTCAGATGGGTCGACGCCCCCAGAGTGAAGTCTATACACTGTCTGTCTATCTTGTGTCTCATGCAGCGTCTTAGGCATTTTGTTAAAGTCTATACAGTGCAGCTCACACGAACACTCAAGTCCATACATCGGGAAGTATGCACAGTGTGGCACCCAATGTCTATACATTGCTCATTCGTTCATTCAGCATTGTCAAGTCTACACATTGGTCGGTGCCAAGTCTGTACAGTGAGCATCTCATTGGTGAAGTCTGTACACTCACCAGTTGAACTTCAAAGTCCATACATTGGACTGTAGCTTGCACGAAGCTAAGCCCATACATCGCTCAAGTCTGTACAGAGTCCAGCCTCTTAGTTAGCGTCGCATGCATTTGAGCAAAGTCTGTACATCGGTCTTTCAGCAAGACTGAACATCGTCTGTCACTGTTAGCGTCTCAGGCATTGGGCAAAGTCTATACATCAGACTGTTACAGCAAGTCTGTACATTGTCCGTCTCAGTTAGCGTCTTATGCATTGGGGCGAAGTCTATACAACCGACTGTTCAGTTTGTGATCAAGTCTGTACAGTCACTAAGTCTGTACATCCTCTAGGCGCTCACGAAGTCTATACATTGGTTTTCATTTCAAGTCTGTACAGACTTTGGTTTGTGCAAGTCTATACAACCGACTGTTCAGCTTGTGACCAAGTCTGTACAGCCAGGGCCACTGTTAAGTCTATACATTGATCATTACCTACGTTCTGAACTGAACGGAGTAAGTCTATACATTCCTCATATCTTTTACCTACACTCAGTTCAGTAAGTCTGTACATTGGTTGCTTTACCAACGTTGCCTTGACAAAGTCTACACATTGGAAGTCTGTACATCTTTCGTGAAGACTGAACAACGAGCAAGTGTATACATTGGACAAATCTGCATCGTGCATCAGTCCTGAAGTCTATACATCGTCTGTCTTCATTCGAGTCTCATGAAGTCTGTACATCGTGCATCAGTCCTGAAGTCTATACATCGTCTGTCTTCATTCGAGTCTCATGAAGTCTGTACATCGTGCATCAGTCCTGAAGTCTACACATCGTCTGTCTTCATTAGAGTCTCATGGAGTTTGTACATTGCACTCGCCTTCACATAGTCTATACACTGAAGTCTATACATTGCATTCACGTTTCACATAGACCATTCACAAAGTCTGTACATAGCATTCACGTTTCACAAAGGCTATACATCATGAAGTCTACACAAGGCATTTCATCTTATAAAGTCTGTACAGAGTTCTTCACTTAACCTGATAATCTGATACTCTATCTGACAGGGATTCGTTACTGAGATTGCTGACATGGCTCGTGATCCCAGGAGGACGAGGTGACCAGATGCTGCCACGTGGATGAAAGCACCTCGGATTTGGCGAATTCCTTGGGCGGGAAAACGTGGAAGCCACGCGCCCTTATCCAATCTACTGCTGATATACATATAAGTCTTCATCTTCTGTTGAAGAGTGATCGACCATTGGCAAGTCTATACAGTGAGACAAACCTGAGGCAGCAGAGAGCCACCGAGATCCAAAGAGAAGAAAAGCAGAGAAGAAGAAAAGGAGAGAAGAAGAAAGTGAGAGAGATGAGTTGAGAGAGTTATATGAGAGCTTGTGAATCAGTCTCTTGGTTCAGATACCAGAGCTGATATTGCTCAATTTGAGCTACAGTCGTTTTGGTTTTCATTCCATTCGATTCTTCATTTCTTGCTTTTTAATCTTTGTTATTTTTCTTTTGAAAACTCTTGTTCGATCAAGCTGTAAGTCAGTGGTGTCAAGCTGTGAGGCAGCGGTGTGCAGAGATGTTACCTCTGGTCGGCTAAGCTGTAGAGCCCAGCAGAGCAAGCTGTGAAGCTCAGCTATTGCAGAGGAGGTTCCTCTGGTCGGGATAAGCTGTAAGCCCCAGCCGTTGTTGGCAAGCTGTAGTGTCCAATAGATTGAAGCTGTGTATCAGCAGTAATCCACATTCGAGTTGAATGTGGGGTGGGCGTAGGTCGAATTGATTGAACCACCTAAAATTCTTTGTGTCTCTCGTGTGGTTGCTTGTCTGTCTAACAGATCTTATCTCTATTATCTGGTGCATTGACTGTGTTTGATCAGTGTTCTTTTAATTCAGCATCTAAATCTAGGCATAATTTTTTATTAGCCAGCTGATCTCTTCACCCCCCCCCTCTAGATCCACATTCTGTGGTGAAAGAGCCTTCCATCTAATTTCAACATTTGGTATCAGAGCCTAACTCTTCTGCAGGGACTTACAGCCCGAAGAGGAAGGTACAGATGGGCGGAAGAGGGATGATAGCTGAAGGACACTCCACATCCAAGCCCCCGTACTTCGATGGATCCAACTCCGCATACTGGAAGAACCGTATGCAGGTTTTTTTGAGGGCTAAAGATTATGAGATCTGGAAGGTAGTTAGCAAGGGACCTTTCGAGCTGTCCCCAAATGAAGATGTATGGACCAAGGAGGAAATTAGAAGGTCCACACTCAACTGGAGTGTAATCAATGCAATCCAGTGTTCTTTGCATCCCACCGAGTTCTCACGAGTATCTGCCTGCTCTTCAGCGAAGGAAATGTGGGATGCACTTGAAGTTATCTACGAGGGGACTTCACAAGTTAGAGAGACCAAGACTAATCCACTGGTTTCAGAATACGAGGCCTTCAAGATGAAGCCAAATGAGACAATCAAAGAAATGTATGCTCGATTGACTATTATCACAAATAGTCTCAGAGGTTTTGGGAAGAAGTATTCTGAGTATGATATAGTCAGAAAGATCTTGCGATCCTTGACTCCAATTTGGCACACCAAGGCCACTGTTATGGAAGAGTCAAGAGATCTGCACAATACAAGGGCAGATGAGCTTATCGGATCTCTAATGGCATATGAGATGAATCTGCCGAAGATAGAGGAGGCTAATAGAAAGAGGAAGCCAATAGCTCTCAAGGCTGGTGCTAGCAAATCCAGTCGATCCAGCCCCAACGGATCATCAATTGAAGAGAGCTTGTCTGAAGAAGAAATGGCAAATGATGATATTGCTATGATTACTAGGGAATTTCGGCGTTTTCTCAAGAAAGAAGGAAGAAGATTCAGCCAAAGAAATCCTAGTGGTGGCCGCCGAGACACAAGGTACAAATCAAGTCCTGTAAAGAAAGCTGAGACTAATGTTTGCTATCAATGCAGGAGGCTGGTCACTTTAAAGCTGAATGTCTAACAAATCAGAACCTCAAAGACGAGTCCAAGAAAAAGAACACAAGAGGGAAAGCTATGGTGAGTACCTGGAGTGATGAGGACGAGGGATCCTTGAGCAACACTTCGGATAGTGAAGTTGAAGTTGAGAAGCCAATCTGTCTCATGGCAACCAGCTCAGAAGATAGAGAGGAAGAATCTGATGAGGTATCCTCTCGTTTTGAAAACTTTACTATTGCTGATTGGATGTATGCTTATAATGAACTTGCTGATAGAGTAGATGATGTCAGAAAAGAAAATAGGCATCTACGAAGAAAAATTAACATCATGCAAAATGATACTTCATTGTCTGATAAAATTGCATGCTTAGAGAATGAGAACAGTAAGTTGAAACTCACATGTTCTGAATTTGAAGAAATCAAGAAAGAACTGAAAATCTCTAAGGAAGAAAATGTGAGATTAGACAATAAAATTGATGCATGGAAATTGAAAATTCAGAATTATAAAAGTGAGATAAAAATTACTTCTGAAAAATATGAAGCTGTCCTCAATGTAAATAATGAATTGAAAAAGTCTATTGATGAAATTCAGAAAGACAATGAGGATAAGCTGAAAACCATTGCGAAAATGACCCAAGGATCTGAAAATTTAGATGCATTATTGGGGTTAAAGGTTAATTTCAGGAGAGAGGGCCTAGGATTCAACTCTAGTGCAACTAAGAGCTTTGGAATGAAAACTATTTCCTTTGTTGCACAAAAGGAGAAAAGACCTCTGATTAATATGAATTCAAATAATGTTGTGAAAACAAATGTGAATCTGAAAAAGCCCAATGCAGAGGAGAAGGGAAAATAGAAAGTTGGTGAGCCTAGTAGAATTGGCACTTCCAAACCTAGCTCTAGTGCTCAATCCAAGGCTAGGGGTCAGCCTGCTCAGGTAAACAAACCCCATGTCAATGCCAAAAAGTCCTCACCACCACCATCACAGAAAAAGACCCAACAAAAACCTATGAACAGGTCAGTAGGGTCAAGGGTGTAGGGAAGACAAAATGTTTTCAGGAGTCAGCCCAAAAAATTCAATCCACCTAGAGTCCAGTCCTACTACCCCACACAGTCAATCTATCCTAATGGGTTTGGGTGGACTAGAACTCAAGGGATGCATACAGGGTACGTTCATCAACCTACATAATTTTACAGACCTTATGTCAGAAATTGGGGTAATGGGTATGGTAGTCGAACAACTAGAAACTTCCAATTTTTCAGCCAGCCCAAATATCACCTTGAGCAAAACTTTATGAATGCAACCTGGCCGAAGCATTGGCACAACAACAACAATTCTGTGAATAACTCTATTGGTGCAAATAAAAAGAAAAACAACAAAAATAAGAGAAAGAATAACAGAAGGAAATCTACAAAATCCACTGAACAAAGTTCTTTTAAACAAATGTGGATTCCCAAAGCCATGCTTTCTTCCTTTACTTGCACTTCATCTGAATTGGAGCCCAAACAGACTTGGGTTCCAAACTTTTTACCCGAATTGTGTGTGCTGGTATGCCTGGCAGCCAAGAGCAACTTGTGGTACCTGGACAGTGGCTACTCTAGGCATATGACAGGAGATAAGGCCAAGTTCTGCATGCTGACTGAGAAGCTAGGAGGCCTTGTCACCATTGGAAGCAACACAAAGGGTAGGATCATTGGATCAGGTAAGGTAGGTAAGTGTTCTACCTGCTGCATTGATGATGTTATGCTGGTTGAAGGGTTAGCTTATAATTTACTAAGTATCAGCCAGTTGTGTGATAAAGGACATAAAGTCTTATTTGATTCTCAATGCTGCAAGGTTTTTGAACATGATTATGAAATTGTCAAATTTTCTGGAAAAAGAATAAATAACACATACATGATAGATTTAGATGATATTCAGCATTCTAACATATGTCTTACTGCCAGTAGAGAAGATTTAGCATTTTTATGGCATCGTAGGTTAGGCCATGCGAGTTATACTGTTTTGCATAAACTTAACAAGCATAGCATGGTTAGAGGACTCCATGAAGTCTCTTTTAAAAAGGACAATAAATTTTGTAATGCATGCATTCAGTCCAAGTTGACTAGAAAATCATTCAAATCTAGGACAGAAAACCTATCCACTAAACCTTATGAACTGATACACATGGACCTATTTGGGCCAACCAGGTCTGTCAGTTTATCAGGGAACAGGTATGGGTTTGTCTTAGTGGATGATTTTTCTAGGTATACTTGGGTATATTTTCTGTCACACAAGAATGATGCATTTTCAGAATTTCAGGAGTTCTGTATTACAATAAATCAGAAAATTGAAAATATATTGACTGATCATGGAGGTGAGTTTGAAAACTCACACTTTGAAGAATTTTGCAGGTCTAGTGGGATTTATCATAAGTTATCCTCACCCAGGAAACCTGAGCAGAATGGTGTTGTCGAGAGGAGGAACATAACTCTAGTGGAAATGGGCCGAACACTTCTAGTCGAAGGTGAACTGCCAAGAAAATTATGGGCTGAAGCAGTCAACACAGCCTGTTATGTAATTAACAGGGCAATGGTAAGACCTTCTACCCAGAAAACCCCCTATGAGATTTTGAAAGGTAAGAAACCTTCAATTGCCTATTTCAAGGTCTTTGGTTGTAAATGTTTTATACATATAAATGATAAGAGGGACCTTGATTAATTTGAGCCAAAAGGTGAACTAGGAATTTTTCTTGGTTATTCTTAAAACACCCGAGCTTATAGAGTGTTCAACTTAAACACAAAAATTGTTGAAGAATCTCCACACATTATCTTTGATGAATCCTTGATTAAAACTAACCATGGTCATTGCAGGAATGAAGATGGGAATATTTTAAAAGATGATAACTCTGCAGACCAGTCTGATGGTCAGTAAGAAAAAGAATAGCAGAATGAAGAAGAATCTGAAGTTCAGGGGGAGGTAAGTGAAATTCTTGAAACTCAGATTGTTAATATCAGATATCTTAAAGATCACCCTATGAATAATGTCATTGGCAATCTGAATGATCCCCCTAGGACTAGAGGTCACTTTAGAATTCAGGATGAATTAAATACATATGCTCTTGTCTCTCAAATTGAACCCAAGTCCATTGACTGTGCCCTCAAGGATGTGCATTGGTGTCACGCCCCGAGAGCGGAAGATACCCGGAGACGCGTGACGAGTTTATATCAATCATGTCAATCAGAGTATTAGTGTATTCGACACCAAAATCAGAGATACGTAAAATAAAGATAACCCAATCCTTTATTCCTTCATAAGAATATGTCTATTACAAACCTTTGAAGTACTAACTAAAATAAAGGAAAAATACAATGTTGACTCAAGAAAATATGAAAAAGACTAGATAACATGAAAGAAGCTCTATCTCTTTCACTCTTGATTTTCCCCATCCGTTTGAGTTCCCTCATCGTCGGACTTACCTGAAAAGTAGGGAAACACTAAGTGAGCGAACGCTCAGTAGGAAATTATATCTCAAGAACTAGCAAGGGGTTTAAGTGATTACATCTTTCATGAATGCACTATAGCTACGCATGCGCGCATAAAACGACAAGATAGAGAGAGTGTATATCAATGCGATATCAAGAAGAACTAGTCATGAACTTTCAAAAACTTATATCAAAAAGATATCAAGATATTCAAGCAAGTAAACTCATCAAGTCATGTTGGAATTTGGCTATTTTGTTTCAAGCCAAGCAAGTATACAATTACCCTTTCTCGGGCCACGCAAGTCATGTATTATCAAGTCAAGTACAAGTACAAGATTTGTGGAATGTTCAATCAAGCTAGTCATGCACTTCGGTATAATGCCAATACCGTGATCAATCAACTTCCATGGGCACAAGTACTTTCGGGTGCTCCTCCCAGGACCAGATCGGGTCCTATATGCGCAGGCATTAATCATGTATTTTAACATCCACTTTTGTGTATAGCCAATATGGAATTTCAAGAATAAAGCTTGTAGATACGTAGGATAACTTGGATAGAATAGAGTCCAAAAATATGACACTTGACATAGAATGACGATAATAACGGTACAATCACGATTATCGATAAAATTAGGTGGAATTGGTTCCCTAACTTGGGTACCATGACAAATAAGTATGGACACTCTTTATATAGAATTGAGGTCCACATGAACAGCACATCAATGGCAAGACGTCCTCATTCTTAATATAGAATTGAGGTCCACAAGAACATCATGTTGAATATAGAATTGGGGTTTACAAGAACATCATAACAATGTTGATATAGAGTTGGGATTTACAAGAACATCATGACAATGTTGATATAGAATTGGGGTTTACAAGAACAGCATCAAATGGCATGATAACCTCATCCCATTAAGAGAATTCTCATGATACACACTTTGCATAACATGAGGGCCGGTATACCATGTTTCTATAGAGTGACATGGCAAAATAGTGTAATGGGTTTTTATGGTACAACCAATCAGTCGGCCTTGAGGGAATCCAAGGCTGCGAGGAGACTTACGGAGGTCTCTATGACTAACTTGCTAGTCCAAAGGAACGGAATGTCCAATGGAGAGCTTGTATGTCAATGAGAATTGAGGGTAGTGCGATAAAAACATCATGAAACATGGGACTATATTCACGGACTGAAATATAGTGCCGATATATATATATATATATATATATATATATATATATATATATATATATATATATATATATATATATATATATAAAACCCTTCGGCGACAGTAATCAGTGTAAAACAGTAATACAGAAAATAGCGACTTAAGCTAAGTCATTAATTATCCAATTAACGCCTTACTCAGGGGCGTTTATTCACAATTTGACGACTTATACATTAGTCGTCCCTTCAATATTTCCATTCTACGGAAAATCAATATTCTGGAATTTTAACAAAAACGCGCCCTGGACAGGGGCGTTACTTGTCAATAAGCGCCCTAGTATGGGGCGTCAGTTCAATAAGAGACGACCTTGTTCAGGTCGTTAAACCAGCAATTTTCCAAATTTCAGATAATAAAATTTTAGGAACAATTTATATAGTCAGGACCAGAAAATTAGCAGGATTCAATCAGGATGAACATGCATTAGATTAGGTTCATGGTTTCATAGATATCGAATTTTAAACATGGGTAATTATCAATTTATATGAAATTGACGACTAATAGGTAGGGCGTCAAAACAAGAATTAGCGCCCTTGTCAGGGTCGCTTCTTTCAAAAGTTTACAGAAAACATTTAAAACCATGATGAAACTATATGCATGGACAACATATGATTTTATTAAGGATCTTAAATTAATTTGGGCTACGTTTCTTGAGAAAACCTACCTGATGATTATCTGGGTGAAGATACGTGAAGAGAAACGATACTCTGTTTTGCAACAGAGTCTTCTGATCACCGGCAGAAGAAGAAGATGATGATGAAGAACTCCACGTTCTTCAACTATACGAGAGTTCCTTCTCGATGCAGGCAACCTACAGGAGAATAAGATGAAGAAGCATTAGTTTTCTCCAAAATACTCAACTGACGGCAGAGGAAGAAGAACACCTATTCTTCACGGTTGACAGCAGCAGCACGATGAAACAGATTGCCAAAATAGCGGTCTAGGTCGATCGGGAGGATATTTATAGAATTTTAGGGGATCCTATTTGTTAGAGTTGTATTGGAAGTAATACTTCCATGATAGAGTCCTTACCATACTCCACCTTCGACGTAGTTATCCATAACTTGCCCTGGATAGACTCCTGGGTCGAACGAAACTCGAACTGAATTAACGTCTTAAGCGAGGGCGTCGAATTTAAATTGACGCCTTATCGAGCGTCGTTACTTATGTAAACGCGCCCATGTAGAGGGCGTTTCATTTCCTTTCCTCAATTTTATTTTTACCCTCGTTTGAAATTTGACGCCCTATTGTCTAGGCGTCCCTTTTAAATTAACGCCTTATGTAAGGGCGTTTCTTTTCGAAGTCGCGCCTTGACCAAAGGCGTTATGCCTTCTTGATTAATGATTTACCCATTTAGGCTCTTTGTCATCTATTTACTTATCTTTTATTTTAATTTGATTTATTTAAAAATCTTATTTTTATCAGGGTTGCTACACCCTCCCCCACTTAAGAGAATTTGGTCCCCAAATTCAATAGTATATATAAGTGGAGAGTGTAGAATATATACCTTAAAATAATTCTGGAAATCGCTTCCTCATGGATTCCTCGGTCTCCCATGTAGCTTCATGTTCGGAGTTCGTATTCCATTGTACCTTAAGCATGGGAATAGCCTTATTCCTTAGGGTACGTACTTCACGATCTAGTATCTTTATGGGCTTCTGCTCATATGTGAGATCCTTCTGGATAACTAAGTCTCTATGTTCAATAATATGTGATGGATCGTGTACATACTTCTTCAACATAGATATGTGGAACACATTATAAACATCAGACAATTGAGGAGGCAATGTGATGCGATAATCAACCTCGCCAACTCGTTCCAGTATCTCGAAGGGTCCGATGAATCTTGGTGTATGCTTGCCCTTAACACCAAATCTCCGTATTCCACGTCCAGGCGATATCTTGAGAAATACATGATCTCCAACTTGGAATTCAAGATCTCTCCTTCTTGTATCAGCATAAGCCTTTTATCTAGACTGAGCAACTCGCAGTCTTTCTCTAATCAATTGTATCTTCTCAGTGGTATCCCTTACCATGTCTGGACCTAATAGTTGTTTCTCTCCAACTTCGTCCCAGCATAAGGGTGATCGGCAACTCCTTCCGTATAAAGCTTCGAAAGGTGCCATTTGTATACTTGCCTGGTAGCTATTATTATATGCAAATTCCACCAACGGCAAGTGATCATGCCAGCTTCCATCGAAATCAATGATGCAAGCTCTGAGCATATCTTCAACCACCTGATTAGTTTTCTCGGTCTGACCATCCGTTTGAGGATGAAAAGCTGTACTAAAGTTAAGCCTTGTTCCCAACGAATGTTGTAGTCCCTTCCAAAAATGAGAAGTAAAATGGGGATCTCTGTCAGACACGATTGAAACAGGAATGCCATGTAATCTGACTATTTCCTTGATATATAATGCAGCCAAAACATCAACTGACCATCGGCTCTTTATTGGTAAGAAATGCACCGATTTAGTCAATCGGTCAATAATAACCCATAATCTATCATGTCCTCCTTTTGATTTAGATAAACCCATAATGAAATCCATGCTAATATTCTCCCACTTCCATTTGGGAATATCTAGAGGATGTAATTTTCCAGCAGGCTTTTGGTGTTCCGCCTTGACCTGTTGGCAAGTGAGACAACGTGATACATAGTCTGCTATTTCCCTTTTCATGTTGGGCCACAAAAAATTCCTCTTCACATCTTGGTACATTTTGGTAGATCCAGGATGAATCGTGTACCTTGATCTATGAGCTTCATCTAAGATCTTCTTCTTTAACTCGGGACAATCCGGTATGCAAGTTCTATTCCTGAATATTAATCTTCCTTCACAAGTTATTTGAAAATCAGATTGTCCTTCCAGTTTGCCTTTGATCTCTACTAATATTGGGTCATTATCTTGAAGTGCTTGTGTTTCAGTTAATAGGTTTGGACGAATGCTTAGGTGAGACAATGTGACACTTTTGAAGTCTGTGTCCATGCTTATGTTGAGTTCAGAGAATTGCTCCAGCAATTTCCATTCTTGAATCATACAATTGGCTAACAGTGCTCTCGGCTTTCGACTAAGGGCATCTGCTACATGGCTACCCTTTTCGGGATGATATTGTATATTGAAGTCGAAGTCCTTGAGATATTCTAACCAACGCCTTTGCCTCATATTTAGTTCCTTTTGAGAGAAAAGATACTTGAGACTCTTGTGATCGGAGTATACAGTAAACTGCACTCCATATAGATAATGTCTCCAGATCTTTAGTGCAAATACTATCGCGGCTAATTCTAAGTCATGGACGGGGTAGTTCTCTTCATGCTTCTTTAATTGACGAGAAGAGTAAGCTATAACCTTTCCTTGTTGTATTAGAACACATCCGAGGCCAATGCCAGAAGCATCAGTGTATACCTCGAATTTCTCTCCTTCCATTGGTAAAGCTAAGACAGGAGCTGTAGTAAGATGATCCTTGAGAGTTTGGAAGCTTCTTTCACATTCCTCACTCCATTCGTAACGGATCTCCTTGCGAGTTAACCTCGTAAGTGGTACGGCGATCTTAGAGAAATCTTTGATGAATCGCCTGTAATAGCCGGCAAGACCTAAGAAACTTCGGATCTCGCTAGCATTGGTCGGTCTTTCCCAATTTCTTACAGCTTCAACTTTTGATGGATCTACTGATAAGCTATCTTTTGATATAACATGTCCGAGAAAAGTCACTTCCTCAAGCCAGAATTCACACTTGCTGAGTTTTACATATAATTGGTTTGCCCTTAATATTTGTAATGCAATCCTTAAGTGCTCCTCATGCTCTTCCTTGGTCTTGGAATAAATCAATATATCATCGATGAAGACCACCACGAATTGATCCAAATAAGGCCTAAATATACTATTCATTAATTGCATAAAGGCAGCAGGGGCATTCGTTAGTCCGAAAGGCATAACAACAAATTCATAATGGCCGTACCTGCTTCTGAATGCAGTCTTATGAATGTCCTCATCCTTGATTCTTAACTGATGATATCCCGACCTAAGATCAATTTTGGAAAAGTACTTGGATCCTGAAATTTGATCAAATAACTCATCGATTCTCGGCAGTGGATACTTATTTTTGATAGTGAGATGATTCAACTGTCGATAGTCGATGCATAACCTCATGGATCCATCTTTCTTCTTTACAAATAGCACAGGCGCTCCCCACGGGGAAGTACTCGGTCTAATGAATCATTTCTTAAGAAGTTCCATTAATTGCTCCTTTAACTCCTTGAGTTCAGCAGGCGACATTCTATACGGTGCCTTAGAAACTGGACCCGCACCAGGAACTAAATCGATGGTGAAGGCCACTTCTCTTTGCGGGGGTAATCCAGGCAAATCTTCCAGAAATACGTCCGGAAATTCTTGCACAACTGGGATATCTTCTATCTTAGTTTCCTTAGCCTCCTTAATCGTGACGAATGCAAGGAAAGATACACATCCTTTCCAGATGAGCTTGCTAGCTCGGAGAGCCGAAATAAGAGGTGACTCGCTCCGACTCTTAGGGCTAGAATAGACTAGTTCTGGAAAGTCCTTAAAAGTAACCTTGCTATTGCGGCAATCGACTGTTGCCCAGTATTTGGATAACCAATCCGCTCCCAGTATGACATCATACTCCTTTAGATCTAAACATATGAGATCGATAGGAAGATTTCTTCCTTTTACCAAGACTTCACAGTTTTGATAATGGTGAGTAATATCGGTTTCGTTTCCGAGAGGAGTAGATAAAATTATTTTCATCCATTCCGGTTCCATAGGTAGGGGGCTAGCAAACTTCTTGGAAATAAAAGAATGTGATGCACCCGTATCAAATAAGACATGTGCATACTTGGAACAAACTTTCAGTGTACCTTCTAATAGTCCACCTTCTTCTTCTTGTTCGGTCTCCTTAATTACGTGAAGACGAGCATTCTTGGTTACCGGGCGCTTTCCGTCATCTGTTTGATCATTAAGTAATGGGCAATCGGGAATCCGATGCTCACGGCTCCCGCAACGGAGACATGCTCCAAGTTTCCTCCAGCACTCTTCGGCTTTATGACCAGCCTTGTCACAATGCTTGCATATTATATTCGAAGGTATAGTAGTGATAGAGAAGGGCTTGGTCTTCTTAAATTTTTGGTCTTGAGAAGAAGTACCTCCAGTGCTAGGCCTCTTCTTGAAGTTGGGTTTAAAGGAACCCGAACTTGTAACTTGTTCCTTCTTATCCTTCCCACGGATTCTATCTGATAGCTCCGTGGCATCTTCTAACAATTGAGCTCGGCGTACTATCTCTGAGTAGACCTAAATATCCATTGGCGCCAGCTGTGTAATATATTGGGGCCTGAGCCCGTTTAGGAACCTCCTAGCTTTCATCTTCTCGGTGCTAACTAAGTGCTTAGCATACCGAGACAATCTAGAGAATTGTGCCTCGTACTCCGCCACCGATAATGACCGTTGCTTGAGTGCGGCAAATTCGGTAGCTTTCTTCTCCTGGACTCGGTCCGAAAAATATTTACCGTTGAAATGTTCAACGAATTCTTCCCAAGTAACTTGGTCTTGATTTAAAGTAGCTTCTATCGATTCCCACCAACATCGGGCATCCCTTTCCAACTGAAAGGTAGCTAATAAGACTTTATCTTGATCCGTGCACTACATAACACGGAATATACGTTCCGTCTCCCTGACCCAGTGCTCTGCGTCGTCCGGATCAGTAGAACCCGTGAATTTAGGCGGGTTCATGTTTTTAAAGGCTTGGTGGAGACTTCCGGCTCGTTGTGCACCTCCCTGTGCTACTTGTTGCAGCACCTGAGTCATGCCTTGAAGTGTACGCTGCATGTTACGCCACTGAGCACGTTCGGCAGCCATCGTCCTACAAATACAATAACTAGATTAATACGTGATTTCATTTAGAAGCTAGCACTTTTATGTTTACTTTAACCCTTGGTTCTACCCAATCTCACCGGTTAAAGGTTTAACCTATCCTTGGACTTGGGTTTTTCCTAGGAATTGAATACCCTAGGCTCTGATACCACAAAAACTGTCACGCCCCGAGAACGGAAGATACCCGGAGACGCGTGACGAGTTTATATCAATCATGTCAATCAGAGTATTAGTGTATTCGACACCAAAATCAGAGATGCGCAAAATAAAGATAACCCAATCCTTTATTCCTTCATAAGAATATGTCTATTACAAACCTTTGAAGTACTAACTAAAATAAAGGAAAAATATAAGGTTGACTCAAGAAAATATGAAAAAGACTAGATAACACGGAAGAAGCTCTATCTCTTTCACTCTTGATTTTTCCCATCCGTTTGAGTTCCCTCATCGTCGGACTTACCTGAAAAGTAGGGAAACACTAAGTGAGCGAACGCTCAGTAGGAAATTATATCTCAAGAACTAGCAAGGGGTTTAAGTGATTACATCTTTCTTGAATACACTATAGCTACGCATGCTCGCATAAAACGACATGATAGAGAGAGTGTATATCAATGCGATATCAAGAAGAACTAGTCATGAACTTTCAAGAACTTATATCAAAAAGATATCAAGATATTCAAGCAAGTAAACTCATCAAGTCATGTTGGAATTTGGCTATTTTGTTTCAAGCCAAGCAAGTATACAATTACCCTTTCTCGGGCCACGCAAGTCATGTATTATCAAGTCAAGTACAAGTACAATATTTGTGGAATGTTCAATCAAGCTAGTCATGCACTTCGGTATAATGCCAATACCGTGATCAATCAACTCCCATGGGCACAAGTACTTTCGGGTGCTCCTCCCAGGACCAGATCGGACCCTATATGCGCAGACATTAATCATGTATTTTAACATCCACTTTTGTGTATAGCCAATATGGAATTTCAAGAATAAAGCTTGTAGATACGTAGGATAACTTGGATAGAATAGAGTCCAAAAATATGACACTTGACATAGAATGACGATAATAACGGTACAATCACGATTATCAATAAAACTAGGTGGAATTGGTTCCCTAACTTGGGTACCATGACAAACAAGTATGGACACTCTTTATATAGAATTGAGGTCCACATGAACAGCACATCAATGGCAAGACGTCCTCATTCTTAATATAGAATTGAGGTCCACAAGAACATCATGTTGAATATAGAATTGGGGTTTACAAGAACATCATAACAATGTTGATATAGAGTTGGGGTTTACAAGAACATCATGACAATGTTGATATAGAATTGGGGTTTACAAGAACAACATCAAATGGCATGATAACCTCATCCCATTAAGAGAATTCTCATGATACACACTTTGCATAACATGAGGGCCGGTATACCATGTTTCTATAGAGTGACATGGCAAAATAGTGTAATGGGTTTTTATGGTACAACCAGCTCAGTCGGCCTTGAGGGAATCCAAGGCTGTGAGGAGACTTACGGAGGTCTCTATGACTAACTTGCTAGTCCAAAGGAACGGAATATCCAATGGAGAGCTTGTATGTCAATGAGAATTGAGGGTAGTGCGATAAAAACATCATGAAACATGGGACTATATTCACGGACTGGAATATAGTGCCGATATATATATATATATATATATATAAATATAAATATAAAACCCTTCGGCGACAGTAATCAGTGTAAAACAGTAATACAGAAAATAGCGACTTAAGCTAAGTCATTAATTATCCAATTAACGCCTTACTCAGGGGCGTTTATTCATAATTTGACGACTTATACATTAGTCGTCCCTTCAATATTTCCATTCTACGGAAAATCAATATTCTAGAATTTTAACAAAAATGCGCCCTGGACAGGGGCGTTACTTGTCAATAAGCGCCCTGGTATGGGGCGTCAGTTCAATAAGAGACGACCTTGTTCAGGTCGTTAAACCAGCAATTTTCCAAATTTTAGATAATAAAATTTTAGGAACAATTTATATAGTCAGGACCAGAAAATTAGCAGGATTCAATCAGGATGAACATGCATTAGATTAGGTTCATGGTTTCATAGATATCGAATTTTAAACATGGGTAATTATCAATTTATATGAAATTGACGACTAATAGGTAGGGCGTCAAAACAAGAATTAGCGCCCTTGTCAGGGTCGCTTCTTTCAAAATTTTACAGAAAACATTTAAAACATGATGAAACTATATGCATGGACAACATATGATTTTATTAAGGATCTTAAATTAATTTGGGCTACGTTTCTTGAGAAAACCTACCTGATGATTATCTGGGTGAAGATACGTGAAGAGAAACGATACTCTGTTTTGCAACAGAGTCTTCTGATCACCGGCAGAAGAAGAAGAAGATGATGATGATGAAGAACTCCACGTTCTTCAACTATACGAGAGTTCCTTCTCGATGCAGGCAACCTACAGGAGAATAAGATGAAGAAGCATTAGTTTTCTCCAAAATACTCAACTGAAGGCAGAGGAAGAAGAACACCTATTCTTCACGGTTGACAGCAGTAGCACGATGAAACAGATCGCCAAAATAGCGGTCTAGGTCGATCGGGAGGATATTTATAGAATTTTAGGGGATCTTATTAGGGTTAGAGTTGTATTGGAAGTAACACTTCCATGATAGAGTCCTTACCATACTCCACCTTCGACGTAGTTATCCATAACTTGCCCTGGATAGACTCCTGGGTCGAACGAAACTCGAACTGAATTAACGTCTTAAGCGAGGGCGTCGAATTTAAATTGACACCTTGTCGAGCGTCGTTACTTATGTAAACGCGCCCATGTAGAGGGCGTTTCATTTCCTTTCCTCAATTTTATTTTTCCAGTCGTTTGAAATTTGACGCCCTATTGTCTAGGCGTCCCTTTTAAATTAACGCCTTATGTAAGGGCGTTTCTTTTCGAAGTCGTGCCTTGACCAAAGGCATTATGCCTTCTTGATTAATGATTTACCCATTTAGGCTCTTTGTCATCTATTTACTTATCTTTTATTTTAATTTGATTTATTTAAAAATCTTGTTTTTATCAGGGTTGCTACAATTGGATTAATGCCATGCATGAGGAGCTTAATCAGTTCGACAAGAACAAGGTGTGGTACTTGGTCCCACCTCCTGATCATGGAACAGTCATAGGGACTAAGTGGGTATTCAGGAATAAATCTGATGAATTAGGGAATATTGTTAAAAATAAAGCCAGACTTGTTGCTCAGGGGTATAACCAGGAGTTTGGTATTGACTTTGAAGAGTCATTTGCCCCTGTAGCCAGATTAGAAGCTGTTATGATTTTATTGGCTTATGCATGCTCCCTAAGAATAATCCTCCAGCAGATGGATGTAAAATCTGCATTCTTGAATGGGGAAATTAGTGAGGATGTCTATGTAAGACAGCCCCCTGGGTTTGAATGTCTAGATTTCCCTAATCATGTTTACAAATTAAATAAAGCTCTCTATGGTCTTAAGCAAGCTCCCAGAGCTTGGTATGACAGGTTGAGCAAGTTCCTTACCGATCAAAATTTCACTAGAGGAGTAGTTGATCAGACCTTGTTTACAGAGGTGAGTCATTCTGACATTCTTATTGTACAAATTTATGTGGATGACATTATTTTTGGGTCAACTAATCCCAAATTGTGTGAGGAATTTTCTAAAATAATGACTAATGAGTTTGAAATGAGCTCAATGGGTGAGCTCAAATTGTTTCTTAGACTGCAGGTTACACAAACAAAGGATGGAATGTTTATCACTCAGTCCAAGTACACAAGGGATCTACTCAAGAAATACAAGATGGACAACCTCAATGAGATAGCTGCTCCAATGGGTACCTCTACAGGCTTGGATGAAGACACTAAAGGTAAACATGTTGATCAAAAGCTATACAGAGGTATGATCGGATCCCTTCTCTACTTAACAACATTTAGGCCTGATATTCAATTTGTTGTAGGATTATGTGCTAGGTTTCAGGCCAGTCCTAAAGAAACTCATCTTAAAGCAGTAAAAAGGATTTTTAGATATCTACTAGGCACCCAAGAGCTAGGATTATGGTATCCTGCTAGGTGTGAGTTAGAGCTTCTAGCTTACACTGATGCTGATTATGCTGGGTGTCGAGTAGATAGAAAAAGCACTAGTGGCTATTGTCAATTCCTTAGTGGCTGTCTTGTATCTTGGACATCTAAGAAGCAACACACTGTGACCTTGTCTACAGCTGAGGCTGAATATGTTGCAACTGGTAATTGTGCTACCCAAGTACTATGGATCAAGCACCAACTAGATGATTATCAGATAAAACTGGAATGTATTCCAATTTTATGTGATAATACTAGTGCCATATGCCTTGCTAAAAATCCTGTTCATCATTTTAGGACTAAACACATAGAGATAAAACAACATTTTCTTAGAGATGCTGTGAATAAAAAGGAAATCGAACTGAATTTCATTGAAATAGACAAACAAATTGCTGATATCTTTACTAAGCCACATGGAAATGAAAAGTTTAAATTTCTTAGAAGAGAACTTGGCTTGTGTAAGTTTCAGCATGATGAATAAAATTTTCAGTTGTTTTGAATAAAATTTATGATTTGGACTTGCATCTGATAGCTTGTATAAAACTCTGTCAAGGTTGAATGGTGCAACAGACTCATGATCATGCATGACACTCATATTGTTTTCTCATGATCATCACTGCATATCATTTAGTCATGAATGTGTCCAAAATCACATGCATATAGAACTATTTTGCACTACATTTCTCTGCATAACACTGGTGGTAATATTGCATGATAGTGCAGTCTGAATAAGCATGAACTTAAAAATAATTTGTTCAGTATTCATTTGAAAAGCTGCATGCATATAGACAGGGGGAGTCGTGTCAGAAATTCAGGGTGAACTATTGCGTCGACGCTACTCTACTGTGGCGTTGACGCAGTGAACTAGATCTGTGAATGTCTCTGCTTCTTATTCTGATGAGTTGACGTTGCAATAGCGTGGAGTCGACGCACTGATATTATCTCAGTGTTTTATATTGTTGCCTCTTCAACTGATGCGTGGACGCCTTGAACTCCCAGCGTCGACTCTGTTCCTTTATCCTTTGACTCTGAATGATTGAGTCCGACAGTATGGCAATCTTTTAGTCAGTTCTAATATTAAGCAATAGAAAATAGACTTCTTCCCTCATAAGAACTTTAATTGCTTAAAGACTGACTTAATGGTTTAAATTTTATAATCTTTAGAGTTGAAAGACTACAATCAGTAAATAAGGATGCTGAAAACTGATAAAGCACTCAACCCTCATCTTATTTCATGTCAGACAAAGCTAATTATATCTGAAATGTGAAAACTCATCTGAAATCATGTTAGAGAAACTAAGTATGTGTATTATCCTTAAACAAGTCATTCTGAAACAAATAAAGGACAGCTAAGAAAGATATTAAAAAATATTAAAAATTAATTGAAAAATAGCATTGGCAGAGCAATGACTGGTAAATCACTGAGAAACTGAGTGATCCATCAAAGAAGTGGACAACACACATGTCATGAGGTGTATCAACTATCTCTGTATAAACTGATCAAAACAGTAGGTTGGTTTCACTGAGTACCTGGGGGTAACTGGCGTCTGATAAACGTGTACCCTCACACAAAAAGGTGTAAATCAGTTCTATTGAGTTTGATCATAGGCAAAATGGTCCATCATGTTGAGTATCTAGGGGTATTGGCGTCTGATAAACGTATACCCTTACACAAAAAGACTTATGGTACTTGAATGCCCTAAATGAAATAATATTGAAAATGCTGTTCCTTCAAAAGAAATTTCATGGATGTCAATTTGTTTAATTTCAATACATGACCTGGTATCTCTTAGCACATTCTTCTGAGTCTATGAAATTAAGATATTCCGAAACTGAATCTCTCATGTAAATATGATTTTGGTTTATTGTTTTATCATGCACAGCTACCTTATCCAATGAATGTAGTGCATGAACTCTCATTTGTATAACCTTTAAACCAGAACTTCACTTTCTAAGCAGTTTCTCAATTCATATGACTGAAGGTTCTGTGCTTTAGCTGCTTAATTTCTGAACTACCTGCTAAGAATGCCAGTCAGCTGATTCTTCTTGTTCCATCCCTTGCATCTTATTTCCCTCCTCTTTGTTGATGGCAAAGGGGGAGAATATATTGTCTATTTGATGAATTCATTCCAGGGAAGTGTATGCATCATGTCTATGGCAAAGGGGGAGATCTTGTAAGTAGAGAGGTGTGTTCATGTCTCAGCATGTCATACATAGCATCTGCATGACAAATCTGAATAACAAAACATGTCCTTCATCAAAAATGCATCTGCAGAACAGGATGTTGCTATTCTATATAATAGGGTGTTGCCATCATCAAAAAGGGGGAGATTATTGTGGCCCCTCTGTGTTGATGATGTTGACAATAAGTTTTACTTCATTAGCAACATCTTGTTTTGATTGATTGGCAACTGTTATTATTTTGATGAAATTGTTTTTATCAGGTTGTCTGTGTATATAATGTAGTCAGAGTCTATATATTGTTATGCACATACTCACAGGTCTACACAGTGCATTACAGCTTGAACATAGAGTCTATACCTTTCCTTGTTTAGTCTGGACAGTAGTGGGTCGACCCTCTTCTCAGATGGGTCGACGCCCCCAGAGTGAAGTCTATACACTGTCTGTTTGTCTTGTGTCTCATGCAGCGTCTTAGGCATTTTGTTAAAGTCTATACAGTGCAGCTCACACGAACACTCAAGTCCATACATCATGAAGTCTGCACAGTGTGGCACCCAATGTCTATACATTGCTCATTCGTTCATTCAACATTGTCAAGTCTACACATTGGTTGGTGCCAAGTCTGTACAGCGAGCGTCTCATTGGTGAAGTCTGTACACTCACCAGTTGAACTTCAAAGTCCATACATTGGACTGTAGCTTGCACGAAGCTAAGCCCATACATCGCTCAAGTCTGTACAGAGTCAAGCCTCTTAGTTAGCATCTCATGCACTCGAGCAAAGTCTGTACATCGGTCTTTCAGCAAGTCTGAACATCGTCTGTCTCTGTTAGCGTCTCAGGCATTGGGCAAAGTCTATACATCAGACTGTTACAACAAGTCTATACATTATCCGTCTCAGTTAGCGTCTTATGCATTGGGGCGAAGTCTATACAACTGACTGTTCAGTTTGTGATCAAGTCTGTACAGTCACTAAGTCGGTACATCCTCTAGGCGCTCACGAAGTCTATACATTGGTTTTCATTTCAAGTCTGTATAGACTTTGGTTTGTGCAAGTCTATACAACCGACAGTTCAGCTTGTGACCAAGTCTGTACAGCCAGGGTGACTGTTAAGTCTATACATTGATCATTACCTACGTTCTGAACTGAACTGAGTAAGTCTATACATTCCTCATATCTTTTACCTACACTCAGTTCAGTAAGTCTGTACATTGGTTGCTTTACCAACGTTGCCTTGACAAAGTCTACACATTGGAAGTCTGTACATCTTTCGTGAAGACTGAACAACGAGCAAGTGTATACAATGGACGAGTCTGCATCGTGCATCAGTCCGGAAGTCTATACATCGTCTGTCTTCATTCGAGTCTCATGAAGTCTGTACATCGTGCATCAGTCCTGAAGTCTATACATCGTCTGTCTTCATTCGAGTCTCATGAAGTCTGTACATCGTGCATCAGTCCAGAAGTCTACACATCGTCTGTCTTCATTAGAGTCTCATGGAGTCTGTACATTACACTCGCCTTCACATAGTCTATACACTAAAGTCTATACATTGCATTCACGTTTCACATAGACCATTCACAAAGTCTGTACATAGCATTCACGTTTCACAAAGGCTATACATCATGAAGTCTACACAAGGCATTTCATCTTATAAAGTCTGTACAGAGTTCTTCACTTAACCTGATAATCTGATACCCTGTCTGACAGGGATTCATTACTGAGATTGCTGACATGGCTCATGATCCCAGGAGGACAAGGTGACCAGATGCTGTCACGTGGATGAAGGCACCTCGGATCTGGCGAATTCCTTGGGCGGGAAAACGTGGAAGCCACACGCCCTTATCCAATCTGCTGCTAATATATATAGAAGTCTTCATCTTCTGTTGAAGAGTGATCGACCAGTGGCAAGTCTATACAGTGAGAAAAACCTGAGGCAGCAGAGAGCCACCGAGATCCAAAGAGAAGAAAAGCAGAGAAGAAGAAAAGGAGAGAAGAAGAAAGTGAGAGAGATGAGTTGAGAGAGTTATATGAGAGCTTGTGAATCAGTCTCTTGGTTCAGTTACCAGAGCTGATATTGCTCAATTTGAGCTACAGTCATTTTAGTTTTCATTCCATTCGACTTTGCATTTCTTGCTTTTCAGTTTTTGTTATTTTTCTTTTGAAAACTCTTGTTCGATCAAGCTGTTAGTCAGTGGTGTCAAGTTGTGAGGCAGCGGTGTGCAGAGGTGTTATCTCTGGTCGGCTAAGCTGTAGAGCCCAGCAGAGCAAGCTGTGAAGCTCAGCTGTTGCAGAGGAGGTTCCTCTGGTCGGGATAAGCTGTAAGCCCCAGCCGTTGTTGGCAAGCTGTAGTGTCGAGCAGATTGAAGATGTGTATCAGTAGTAATCCACATTCGAGTTGAATGTGGGGTGGACGTAGGTCGGATTGACTGAACCACCTAAAATTCTTTGTGCCTCTCGTGTGGTTGCTTGTCTGTCTAGTAGATCTTATCTCTATTATCTGGTGCATTGACTGTGTTTGATCAGTGTTCTTTTAATTCCGCATCTGAATCTAGGCATAATTTTTTATTAGCCAGCTGATCTATTCACCCCCCCCCTCTAGATCCACATTCTGTGGTGAAAGAGCCTTCCATCTAATTTCAACATTTGGTATCAGAGCCTAACTCTTCTGCAGGGACTTACAGCCCGAAGAGGAAGGTACAGATGGACGGAAGAGGGATGATAGCTGAAGGACACTCCACATCCAAGCCCCCGTACTTCGATGGATCCAACTATGCATACTGGAAGAACCATATGCAGGTTTTTTTGAGGGCTAAAGATTATGAGATCTGGAAGGTATTTAGCAAGGGACCTTTCGAGCTGTCCCCAAATGAAGATGTATGGACCAAGGAGGAAATTAGAAGGTCCACGCTCAACTGGAGTGCAATCAATGCAATCCAGTGTTCTTTGCATCCCACCGAGTTCTCATGAGTATCTGCCTGCTCTTCAGCGAAGGAAATGTGGGATGCACTTGAAGTTATCTACGAGGGGACTTCACAAGTTAGAGAGACCAAGACTAATCTACTGGTTTCAGAATACGAGGCCTTCAAGATGAAGCCAAACGAGACAATCAAAGAAATGTATGCTCGATTGACTATTATCACAAATAGTCTCAGAGGTTTTGGGAAGAAGTATTCTGAGTATGATATAGTCAGAAAGATCTTGCGATCCTTGACTCCAATTTGGCACACCAAGGCCACTGTTAAGGAAGAGTCAAGAGATCTGCACAATACAAGGGCAGATGAGCTTATCGGATCTCTAATGGCATATGAGATGAATCTGCCAAAGATAGAGGAGGCTGATAGAAAGAGGAAGCCAATAGCTCTGAAGGCTGGTGCTAGCAAATCAAGTCGATCCAGCCCCAACGGATCATCAATTGAAGAGAGCTTGTCTGAAGAAGAAATGGCAAATGATGATATTGCTATGATTACTAGGGAATTTCGGCGTTTTCTCAAGAAAGAAGGAAGAAGATTCAGCCAAAGAAATCCTAGTGGTGGCCGCCGAGACACAAGGTACAAATCAAGTCCTGTAAAGAAAGCTGAGACTAATGTTTGCTATCAATGCAGGAAGGCTGGTCACTTTAAAGCTGAATGTCTAACAAATCAGAACCTCAAAGACGAGTCCAAGAAAAAGAACACAAGAGGGAAAGCTATGGTGAGTACCTGGAGTGATGAGGACGAGGGATCCTTGAGCAACACTTCGGATAGTGAAGTTGAAGTTGAGAAGCCAATCTGTCTCATGGCAACCAGCTCAGAAGATAGAGAGGAAGAATCTGATGAGGTATCCTCTCGTTTTGAAAACTTTACTATTGCTGATTGGATGTATGCTTATAATGAACTTGCTGATAGAGTAGATGATGTCAGAAAAGAAAATAGGCATCTACGAAGAAAAATTAACATCATGCAAAATGATACTTCATTGTCTGATAAAATTACATGCTTAGAGAATGAGAACAGTAAGTTGAAACTCACATGTTCTGAATTTGAAGAAATCAAGAAAGAACTGAAAATCTCTAAGGAAGAAAATGTGAGATTAGACAATGAAATTGATGCATGGAAATTGAAAATTCAGAATTATGAAAGTGAGATAAAAATTACTTCTGAAAAATATGAAGCTGTCCTCAATGTAAATAATGAATTGAAAAAGTCTATTGATGAAATTCAGAAAGACAATGAGGATAAGCTGAAAACCATTGCGAAAATGACCCAAGGATCTGAAAATTTAGATGCATTATTGGGGTCAAAGGTTAATTTCAGGAGAGAGGGCCTAGGATTCAACTCTAGTGCAACTAAGAGCTTTGGAATGAAAACTATTTCCTTTGTTGCACAAAAGGAGAAAAGACCTCTGATTAATATGAATTCAAATAATGCTGTGAAAACAAATGTGAATCTGAAAAAGCCCAATGCAGAGGAGAAGGGCAAACAGAAAGTTGGTGAGCCTAGTAGAATTAGCACTTCCAAACCTAGCTCTAGTGCTCAATCCAAGGCTAGGGGTCAGCCTGCTCAGGTAAACAAACCCCATGTCAATGCCAAAAAGTCATCACCACCACCATCATAGAAAAACACCCAACAAAAACCTATGAACAGGTCAGTAGGGTCAAGGGTGCAGGGAAGACAAAATGTTTTCAGGAGTCAGCACAAAAAATTCAATCCACCTAGAGTCCAGTCCTACTACCCCACACAGTTAATCTATCCTAATGGGTTTGGGTGGACTAGAACTCAAGGGATGCATACAGGGTACGTTCATCAACCTACACAATTTTACAGACCCTATGTCAGAAATTGGGGTAATGGGTATGGTAGTCAAACAACTAGAAACTTCCAATTTTTCAGCCAGCCCAAATATCACCTTGACCAAAACTTTATGAATGCAACCTGGCCGAAGCATTGGCACAACAACAACAATTCTGTGAATAACTCTGTTGGTGCAAATTAAAAGAAAAACAACAAAAATAAGAGAAAGAATAACAGAAGGAAATCTACAAAATCCACCGAACAAAGTTCTTTTAAACAAATGTGGATTCCCAAAGCCATGCTTTCTTCCTTTACTTGCACTTCATCTGAATTGGAGCCCAAACAGACTTGGGTTCCAAACTTTTTGCCCTAATTGTGTGTTCAGGTATGCCTGGCAGCCAAGAGCAACTTGTGGTACCTGGACAGTAGCTGCTCTAGGCATATGACAGGAGATAAGGCCAATTTTTGCATGCTGACTGAGAAGCTAGGAGGCCTTGTCACCTTTGGAAGCAATACAAAGGGTAGGATCATTGGATCAGGTAAGGTAGGTAAGTGTTCTACCTGCTGCATTGATGATGTTATGCTGGTTGAAGGGTTAGCTTATAATTTACTCAGTATCAGCCAGTTGTGTGATAAAGGACATAAAGTCTTATTTGATTCTCAATGCTGCAAGGTTTTTGAGCATGATTCTGAAATTGTCAATTTTTTTGGAAAAAGAATAAATAACACATACATGATAGATTTAGATGATATTCAGCATTCTAACCTATGTCTTACTGCCAGTAGAAAAGATTTAGCATTTTTATGGCATCGTAGGTTAGGCCATGCGAGTTATACTGTTTTGCATAAACTAAACAAGCATAGCATGGTTAGAGGACTCCCTGAAGTCCCTTTTAAAAAGGACAATAAATTTTGTAATGCATGCATTCAGTCCAAGTTGACTAGAAAATCATTCAAATCTAGGACAGAAAACCTATCCACTAAACCTTATGAACTGATACACATGGACCTATTTGGGCCAACCAGGTCTGTCAGTTTATCAGGGAAGAGGTATGGGTTTGTCTTAGTAGATGATTTTTCTAGGTATACTTGGGTATATTTTCTGTCACACAAGAATGATACATTTTCAGAATTTCAGGAGTTCTGTATTAGAATAAATCAGAAAATTGAAAATATATTGACTGATCATGGAGATGAGTTTGAAAACTCACACTTTGAAGAATTTTGCAGGTCTAGTGGGATTCATCATAAGTTAACCTCACCCAGGACACCTAAGCAAAATGGTGTTGTCGAGAGGAGGAACAGAACTCTAGTGGAAATGGGCCGGACACTTCTAGTCGAAGGTGAACTGCCAAGAAAATTCTGGGCTGAAGCAGTCAACACAGTCTGTTATGTAATTAACAGGGCAATGGTAAGACCTTCTACCCAGAAAACGCCCTATGAGATTTTGAAAGGTAAGAAACCTTCAATTGCCTATTTCAAGGTCTTTGGTTGTAAATGTTTTATACATATAAATGATAAGAGGGACCTTGATAAATTTGAGCCAAAAGGTGAACCAGGAATTTTTCTTGGTTATTCTTAAAACACCCGAGCTTATAGAGTGTTCAACTTAAACACAAATTTTTTGAAGAATCTCCACACATTATCTTTGATGAATCCTTGATGGAAACTAACCATGGTCATTGCAGGAATGAAGATGGGAACATTTTAAAAGATGATTACTCTGCAGACCAGTCTGATGGTGAGGAAGAAAAAGAAGAGCAGAATGAAGAAGAATCTGAAGTTCAGGGGAAGGTAAGTGAAATTCCTGAAACTCAGATTGTTAATATCAGATATCTTAAAGATCACCCTGTAAATAATGTCATTGTCAATCTGAATGATCCCCCTAGGACTAGAGGTCACTTTAGAATTCAGGATGAATTAAATACATATGCTCTTGTCTCTCAAATTGAACCCAAGTCCATTGACTGTGCCCTCAAGGATGTGCATTGTACTAATGCCATGCATGAGGAGCTTAATCAGTTCGACAAGAACAAGGTGTGGCACTTGGTCCCACCTCCTGATCATGGAACAGTCATAGGGACTAAGTGGGTATTCAGGAATAAATATGATGAATTAGGGAATATTGTTAAAAATAAAGCCATACTTATTGCTCAGGGGTATAACCAGGAGTTTGGTATTGACTTTGAAGAGTCATTTGCCCCTGTAGCCAGATTAGAAGCTGTTAGGATTTTATTGGCTTATGCATGCTCCCTAGGAATAATCTTCCAGCAGATGGATGTAAAATCTGCATTCTTGAATGTGGAAATTAGTGAGGATGTCTATGTAAGACAGCCCCCTGGGTTTGAATGTCTAGAGTTCCCTAATCATGTTTACAAATTAAATAAAGCTCTCTATGGTCTTAAGGAAGCTCCCAGAGCTTGGTATGACAGGTTGAGCAAGTTCCTTACTGATCAAAATTTCACTAGAGGAGTAGTTGATCAGACCTTGTTTACAAAGGTGAGTCATTCTGACATTCTTATTGTACAAATTTATGTAGATGACATTATTTTTGGGTCAACTAACCCCAAATTGTATGAGGAATTTTCTAAAACAATGACTAATGAGTTTGAAATGAGCTCAATGGGTGAGCTCAAATTGTTTCTTGGACTGCAGGTTACACAAACAAAGGATGGAATGTTTATCACTCAGTCCAAGTAGACAAGGGATCTACTCAAGAAATACAAGATGGACAACCTCAATGAGATAGCTGCTCCAATGGGTACCTCTACAAGCTTGGATGAAGACACTAAAGGTAAACCTATTGATCAAAAGCTATACAGAGGTATGATCGGATCCCTTCTCTACTTAACAGCATCTAGGCCTGATATTCAATTTGCTATAGGATTATGTGCTAGGTTTCAGGCCAGTCCTAAAGAAACTCATCTTAAAGCAGTAAAAAGGATTTTTAGATATCTGCTAGGCACCCAAGAGCTAGGATTATGGTATCCTGCTAGGTGTGAGTTAGAGCTTCTAGCTTACACTGATGCTGATTATGCTGGGTGTCGAGTAGATAGAAAAAGTACTAGTGGCTATTGTCAATTCTTTGGTGGCTGTCTTGTATCTTGGGCATCTAAGAAGCAACACACTGTAGCCTTGTCTACAGCTGAGGCTGAATATGTTGCAGCTGGTAATTGTGCTGCCCAAGTACTATGGATCAAGCACCAACTAGATGATTATCAAATAAAACTGGAATGTATTCCAATTTTATGTGATAATACTAGTGCCATATGACTTGCTAAAAATCCTGTTCATCATTCTAGGACTAAACACATAGAGATAAAACACCATTTTCTTAGAGATGCTGTGAATAAAAAGGAAATCAAACTGAATTTCATTGAAACAGACAAACAAATTGCTGATATCTTTACTAAGCCACTTGGAAATGAAAAGTTTAAATTTCTTAGAAGAGAACTTGGCTTGTGTAAGTTTCAGTATGATGAATAAAATTTTCAGCTGTTTTGAATAAAATTTCTGATTTGGACTTGCATCTGATAACCTGTATAAAACTCTGTGAAGGTTGAATGGTGCAACAGACTCATGATCATGCATGACACTCATATTGTTTTCTCATGATCATCGATGCATATCATTTAGTCATGAATGTCTCTAAAATCACATGCATATAGAACTGTTTTGCTCTACATTTCTCTGCATAACCCTGGTGGTAATATTACATGATAGTGCAGTCTGAATAAGCATGAACGTAAAAATCATTTGTTCAGTATTCATTTAAAAAACTACATGCATATAGACAGGGGGAGTCTTGTCAGAAATTCAGGGTGAACTGCTGCGTCGACGCTGCTCTACTGTGGCGTTGACGTAGTGAACTAGATCTGTGAATGTCTCTACTTCTTATTCTAATGAGTTGACGCTGCAATAGCGTGGAGTTGACGCACTGATATTATCTCAGTGTTTTATATTGTTGCCTCTTCAACTGATGCGTGGACGCCTTGAACTCCCAGCGTCGACTCTGTTCATTTATCCTTTGACTCTGAATGATTGAGTCTGACAGTATGGCAATCTTTTAGTCAATTCTAATATTAAGCAGTAGAAAATAGACTTCTTCCCTCATAAGAACTTTAATTGCTTAAATACTGACTTAATGATTTAAATTTTATAATCTTTAGAGTTGAAAGACTACAATCAGTAAATAAGGATGCTGAAAACTGATAAAGCACTCAACCCTCATCTTATTTCATGTCAGACAAAGCTAATTATATCTGAAATCTGAAAACTCATCTGAAATCATGTTAGAGAAACTAAGTAAGTGTATTATCCTTAAACAAGTCATTCTAAAACAAATAAAGGACAGCTAAGAAAGATATTGAAAAACATTTAAAATTAATTGAAAAACAGCATTGGCAGAGCAATGACTAGTAAGTCACTGAGAAACTAAGTGATCCATCAAAGAAGTGGATAACACTCATGTCATGAGGTGTATCAGCTATCTCTGTATAAACTGATCAAAATAGTAGGTTGGTTTCACTGAGTACCTGGGGGTAATTGGCGTCTGATAAACGTGTACCCTCACACAAAAAGATGTAAATCAGTTCTATTGAGTTTGATCATAGGCAAAATGGTCCATCATGTTGAGTATCTAGGGGTATTGGCGTCTGATAAACATATACCCTTACACAAAAAGACTTATGGTACCTGAATGCCCTAAATGAAATAATATTGAAAATGCTGTTCCTTTAAAAGAAATTTCATGGATGTCAATTTGTTTAATTTCAATACATGACCTGGTATCTCTTAGCACATTCTTCTGAGTCTATGAAATTAAGATATTCCGAAACTGAATCTCTCATGTAAATATGATTTTGCTTTATTGTTTTATCATGCACAGCTACCTTATCCAATGAATGTAGTGCATGAACTCTCATTTGTATAACCTTTAAACCAGAACTTCACTTTCTAAGCAGTTTCTCAATTCATATGACTGAAGGTTCTGTGCTTTAGCTGCTTAATTTCTGAACTACCTGCTAAGAATGCCAGTCAGCTGATTCTTCTTGTTCCATCCCTTGCATCTTATTTCCCTCCTCTTTGTTGATGGCAAAGGCGGAGAATATATTGTCTATTTGATGAATTCATTCCAGGGAAGTGTATGCATCATGTCTATGGCAAAGGGGGAGATCTTGTAAGTAGAGAGGTGTGTTCATGTCTCAACATGTCATACATAGCATCTGCATGACAAATCTGAATAACAAAACATGTCCTTCATCAAAAATGCATCTGCAGAATAGCATGTTGCTATTCTATATAATAGGGTGTTGCCATCATCAAAAAGGGGGAGATTATTGTGACCCCTCTGTGTTGATGATGTTGACAATAAGTTTTACTTCATTGGCAACAGCTTGTTTTGATTGATTGGCAACTATTATTATTTTGATGAAATTGTTTTTATCAGGTTGTCTGTGTATATAATGCAGTCAGAGTCTATATATTGTTATGCACATACTCACAGGTCTACACAGTGCATTGCAGCATGAACATAGAGTCTATACCTTTCCTTGTTTAGTCTGGACAGTAGTGAGTCGACCCTCTTCTCAGATGGCTCGACGCCCCCAGAGTGAAGTCTATACACTGTCTGTCTGTCTTGTGTCTCATGCAGCATCTTAGGCATTTTGTTAAAGTCTATACAGTGCAGCTCACACGAACACTCAAGTCCATACATCGTGAAGTCTGCACAGTGTGGCACCCAATGTCTATACATTGCTCATTCGTTCATTCAGCATTGTCAAGTCTACACATTGGTTGGTGCCAAGTCTGTACAGCGAGCGTCTCATTGGTGAAGTTTGTACAGTCACCAGTTGAACTTCAAAGTCCATACATTGGACTGTAGCTTGCACGAAGCTAAGCCCATACATCGCTCAAGTCTGTACAGAGTCAAGCCTCTTAGTTAGCATCTCATGCACTCGAGCAAAGTCTGTACATCGGTCTTTCAGCAAGTCTGAACATCGTCTGTCTCTGTTAGCGTCTCAGGCATTGGGCAAAGTCTATACATCGGACTGTTACAGCAAGTCTGTACATTGTCCGTCTCAGTTAGCGTCTTATGCATTGGGGCGAAGTCTATACAACCGACTGTTCAGTTTGTGATCAAGTCTGTACAGTCACTAAGTCTATACATCCTCTAGGCGCTCACGAAGTCTATACATTGGTTTTCATTTCAAGTCTGTATAGACTTTGGTTTGTGCAAGTCTATACAACCGACAGTTCAGCTTGTGACCAAGTCTGTACAGCTAGGGCGACTGTTAAGTCTATACATTGATCATTACCTACGTTCTGAACTGAACTGAGTAAGTCTATGCATTCCCCATATCTTTTACCTACACTCAGTTCAGTAAGTCTGTACATTGGTTGCTTTACCAACGTTGCCTTGACAAAGTCTACACATTGGAAGTCTGTACATCTTTCGTGAAGACTGAACAACGAGCAAGTGTATACATTGGACGAGTCTGCATCGTGCATCAGTCCTGAAGTCTATACATCGTCTGTCTTCATTCGAGTCTCATGAAGTCTATACATCGTGCATCAGTCCTGAAGTCTATACATCGTCTGTCTTCATTCGAGTCTCATGAAGTCTGTACATCGTGCATCAGTCCTGAAGTCTACACATCGTCTATCTTCATTAGAGTCTCATGGAGTCTGTACATTGCACTCGCCTTCACATAGTCTATACACTGAAGTCTATACATTGCATTCACGTTTCACATAGTCCATTCACAAAGTCTGTACATAGCATTCACGTTTCACAAAGGCTATACATCATGAAGTCTACACAAGGCATTTCATCTTATAAAGTCTGTACAAAGTTCTTCACTTAACCTGATAATCTGATACTCTGTCTGACATGGATTCGTTACTGAGATTGCTGACATGGCTCGTGATCCCAGGAGGACGAGGTGACCAGATGCTGCCACGTGGATGAAAGCACCTCGGATCTGGCGAATTCCTTGGGCGGGAAAACGTGGAGGCCACGCGCCCTTATCCAATCTGCTGCTGATATATATAGAAGTCTTCATCTTCTGTTGAAGAGTGATCGACCAGTGGCAAGTGAGAGAGATGAGTTGAGAGAGTTATATGAGAGCTTGTGAATCAGTCTCTTGGTTCAGATACCAGAGCTGATATTGCTCAATTTGAGCTACAGTCATTTTGGTTTTCATTCCATTCGATTATGCATTTCTTGCTTTTCAGTCTTTGGTATTTTTCTTTTGAAAACTCTTGTTCGATCAAGCTGTTAGTCAGTGGTGTCAAGCTGTGAGGCAGCGGTGTGCAGAGGTGTTACCTCTGGTCGGCTAAGCTGTAGAGCCCAGCAGAGCAAGCTGTGAAGCTCAGCTGTTGCAGAGGAGGTTCCTCTGGTCGGGATAAGCTGTAAGCCCCAGCCGTTGTTGGCAAGTTGTAGTGTCCAGCAGATTGAAGCTGTGTATCAGCAGTAATCCACATTCGAGTTGAATGTGGGGTGGACGTAGGTCGGATTGACTGAACCACCTAAAATTCTTTGTGCCTCTCGTGTGGTTGCTTGTCTATCTAGCAGATCTTATCTCTATTATCTGGTGCATTGACTGTGTTTGATCAGTGTTCTTTTAATTCCGCATCTGAATCTAGGCATAATTTTTTATTAGCCTGCTGATCTATTCACCCCCCCTCTAGATCCACATTCTGTGGTGAAAGAGCCTTCCATCTAATTTCAACACCAAGGTGGGCTTCTAGAAGGGTTGGACCAAGGGGGGACAAAGGGTAACAAAATTCAAAATTTGGAACACATAATTCAAGCGGGTGCCCCATGTATAATATAGTTTATTAGGATTGAAATCTTATTTTATTTGATCCAAATCACATGGGAGAAATAAATTGTGGACTCCCTCTTTTACCCCCCACCAATCCTAGGTCTAGGGACAGAACTAGTTTTTTGGTATTTTCTATAAGAACCTTGTATTTTCATTTTGAGTAGAATTAATGCATATGAAAATCTGGAATTTCTTCCAAAGAGCAAGGGCCACCCCTCTCTCTCTCTCCTCACTTCTTCTTGTAGCTGGGAAGGCTGTGTTCTGAGGTGGGAAGCCTCATCTATCTGGTGTGGAGTTCGTCGTTGCCGTCGCAGCCGCCATCGAGCCGCCTTTGCACTGCCACCGCCTCTGTCGATATTCTGCCAATCGGGTGATAGCAGGCCATTCTCGGATTTTTAACTCTCAGCCACGAGTTCATCTGGAGCCCAAACTTTCAGGGTGAGTTTCAGGGGTCTTCACCACATCCCAAAACATTTGGTTGGGCTTCTAGCTTCCATTTTGCAATTTTCCATTTTTGTTCTTCCTTTCCACCCAGATCTGCTAGCTTTCAGTCCAGATTCACAGTAGCTCTAAGTTTCCCCTCTTCGGACCTCTTCTTGATTTTTGCTTGAGCCCCCATTTTTACTGGAGGTTCTGTCGAACACCCCCTCCATCCAAGAATTTTCATGGAATTTCTAAAATCCTTCACCTACATTCTAAAAATCAGTTTCAGATCCCACTTAGTTCTATCTGTCTCTATCCAGATCCGACCACCCACCAGTATAAAATAGCGTTCCCCATCCAAAACTCCACCAACTTGGTCATAAGAATTATTGCCGTTTTCCTCTCTTTCCCCCATACAACTTTCATGAAGAGCTCGAGGTCTGAATCAGAGGTCTACCCTGCTGTCAATGCCAACTCTCAGGAAACTTCAGTTCTGTCTGGCCAGACCTTAAACTGAGATCAGTCCGGTTCTAAAATCCCTCATCAGAAGCACGGTCCCAATGAGGTGTCTGAAGTAATAGAGGGTCGAAGTACTTCAAAAGAGATTTCCAACGATACTTCTTGCGCGTCGATCCGACGTCGGGAGTGATCGCAGCAGCAGATCTCGCTGGATCGCGCGCGGCAAAACAGAAGCAACAGATTCATGGGCAGCAACTCCAAGACTTGGAGATCGGAGCCGATCGGCCTCCGACCGGTGTTCCAGCCCGACCGCCGTCCAGGAAAGTGCACCACCAGTGGTCACCATCACAATGGAACCCACTCCGTCGGGTCCAGAAGACAGGGCAGCACGTGGGCCCCACGAACCCATAGATCGCGCCATCCGGACAGCACTAAAACGTGGGTTTCGGCGTCGACGGAGCGACATCAAGATGCTACCCGTCAACCCAATTCCCACTACTCCTGGGCCCCATATGTGACCTATTACCTCCCTGCGTGGAGTGGGTCAAATATTTGTACCGTAGTGTATTTGTTTAACCGGGAGTACAGGATTGGCCTGGGTTGTCTTCCCCACGCCGGGAGCGTGGAGGTAACGATCTCGACTTCTTGGCAATTACTTGCTTCGCTAGTATATGGTCGCGTGCCGCTATTGAGTGCGATAGGAACCTAGCCCATGAGTCCATGTCACCGCTGTGAGCGAGAGAGTGACCTATCCCGTGGCTCGATCCGAGCATGGAAGTGAGTCAACCACCCTTGACTCGGCCGGTTTCTCAACCACGCGGATCCGTGTTTCCCCTCGCTTGGGATGACGAGTGAGATTACGTTTCTGTTAGCGACGTATAGCCCATAGGAACTCATAGTGTCGAGCCAAAGTGTCTCAATTGTTGTATGTTGCTGGTCGTGTCTGCATTTAGAGTCCGAGGTCTGCATCACTTAGAGTTGGTTCCCGTGTCCGTCCCGCATTAGTTTGGTATCAGAGCGAGTTGAGTCTAGGGTAGTCATTCATCATTGCTTAACAAAAATACAAAAAAAAGAGTCATTTAAGTCGAGTCTAAGTTTAAGTCGGTCTAAGGTTGCATCGCATACCTTTATTCGGTATATTAAAAGGTGTTGTCCGAACGTTAGGCTACGCCTATCGGGAAGGCCACACACTTGCGCGAGAGGATCTTCGGATCCCGTAACTCTGCCAACGTACCGGATCTTGGTTTAAGTCTAGGGTCCTTAGTGTGCATTAGTTAGTGCATTCTAACCTTGCATAGTCGTGTCTAGTGTCTTATCCAAGTGTCAGCATGTTCATCTTACAGTTCCCCATTTCTAATGGAATCTCGATCGCCCAGGCGATATGACCGTTGGCACACCCATGGACTTGGCAACCACCCTCTCCACTTCCGTAGGCCCGAAGCCTCAGATTTTTATGGCTCCAATGACCCGGGAGACTACCTCAAGTGGGAGGCCGCCATGGACACATACTTTGATTGTTATACCATGTCCGAAGCCGGTCAATTCTATTTCGAAAAAGAGAGGCTTCTACACGAGGCCGCCGAAAAGTGGGACAAAATTGAGCGCTTGAGAGAGGTTAGGAGGCAATGGCCCATCGAGTCATGGTGGGACATGAAGAGAGAGCTTAGAAGGGTCAACCTTCCCCATCCGGTCCCTTCCAACCCATCCCACCCATTTACTTCCAACCATGTGGGTCACACCTCCATCCGACCCCACCAACTCACTTCCAACCAAGTGGGTCATATCCGGAGGCAAGAAGCCCATTAGGTACCCAAGCCTAGGCCGGTTGATTACGGGCGAGTCCACCGCGATACCCCTACTCCAACCCACACCGTTGTCGAACTTGTGCAAATGATTTCGGATCGGGTGGATAGGAGATGTGCTTATTTTGAGTCGCTGGTCTCCCCTTGCCTACCTCTGAGTCCGGACATAGCCATACTTGAGCCAGGGAGGTCATGGCCGGTAGTCCCAACCCGGCTCCACCTACGGGGTCCCAAGGGCCTCTTCCCCTCCTAGTGGACAGCCCTTCTCCTAGTGCTCCTTTGCCACCCATTTTTGATCCTCACCCGGAGTCATCTCAGCCAGAGTTACCCGTGTTTCTAACAGGAAAGCTACTCATAGCCGAGCCACTCTTTAGCTGGCTTAGGATAGGTTTGGTCCCTGCCCCATCTTACTACCCATCCATGGACCCCACACTACAAGTAGTGCCCATCAACTCCTTCCACACAACGTTTCGGTCTAGTCACCACATAGATACCTTGGAAGACCTTCTCCAGGGATTAGACTGCCAAAGGAAGTTGACGCATATGTTGGCCCCAGGCTTCGACCGACCCATAGGTCGTAGCTTCACCCATTCCGCTTTGGGGTCCATTACCTCCGTGTACATCGTGGGCCATATCACCACGGAGGTTCTTTTGTTCCTTCCCCTACCGCCCGAGCCTCACTTTAGTCCATTTGTCCCAAGGGAGGAATCCTATATCCTATACACCGTCCCATCTCCCTTCATGGATGAAGGAGATCAACAACACCTTCTAGACTTCCACACATGGGACCTTGAGATGAGGGAATCAATATCGAGGATTCACACATTCCTTGATCCCTTCGATCCCTTTCTTAGTGGGCCCCTTGGTCCATAATCTCCATTCCACCTCTTTAGGGGAGTCCACCATTATACCCCTTCCCCACGGGCCGGGCCATCGACACCCACCGAGTCCGTTCAGGGGCGAGAGACACCCAACCCTCCTGGCCCACCCAAACCTCCCAAATCCAAAGGACCATCTTATGATTGTACCGACATTCGATCACACCTAGGGTATGCATGGCACACATTCGGATGTCCTGAACCACCTTGCATATGATTAGGTCAGACTAACTGTAGGGTTGTTTAGGGTCGTGTGTGCATCTGTGTGTTTTTCTTTTTGCTAGGCATGTTAGGAGTCTGCATGACGACGTCCGTCGTCACATTGAGGCCAGCAATACACGGTATAAGGAGCTAACTGATGCCCATAGACACCACCGTGAATTCCAAGAGGGTGAATATGTCATGATCAGGGTAAGACCTGAACGGTTTCCCTCTAGAACCGTAAAGAAATTACAAGCTCGCGGAGCCGGTCCATTTAGAGTGTTGAAACGCGTTGGATCCAATGCGTATGTTGTGGACCTGCTCGAGGAATATGGTATAAGCTCAACTTTCAATGTGTGGATCTAGTTGCATATAGGGACCCAGCGGTGATCCCTAGTGAGCCTTTCAAGCCATCTCCTACCATTGAGAGTGATCCCACACCTAAGTGTCCACCACCAGCCCCATTTCCACTGCAGCGAGAGCATATAGATCATATACTGGATGAGCAGATGACTGTTACCAGGAGTGGATCCTACCCACGCTACCTAGTGCGATGGAGAGGGTGACTCACCACCGAGGATTCTTGGATCACCCGTGGAGAGTTGTAGATGCTAGATCCGGATCTACTGGAGCGCTACCAAGGCGATGCAGACCCTTACTCGACAGGGTCGAGTTTCTCCCACCCGGGGAGAATTGGTGCAGACACCAGAGCGATCGAGAAGCACGAACCAGCGACCCGTCAGTACCGTACGCGGAACACCACTCGAGCTACATCGGCTTCCATCTGGCTCTCAGATAGTCTGGAGACTCCCCCTTGAGTCTTAGTATTTATCATATTTACTGAGATTTTATTTGTGTGTAATGTGCGTTTATTTCACTTTATTCGGATTGTAATTCGGATTGTAATTCAAATTGTAAAAGGGGTTTATTTATAATTTAGGACCATCTGGGTCCCGCGGGCCCCCCATCCCTTCTCCCATTGATCCACCTCAGCTCTTGGGCCCATGTGGGGTCAATCAACCCTCCAAGGTGGGCTTCTAGAAGGGTTGGACCAAGGGGGGACAAAGGGTAACAAAATTCAAAATTTGGAACACATAAGTCAAGGGGGTGCCCCATGTATAATATAGTTTATTAGGATTGAAATCTTATTTTATTTGTTCCAAACCACATGGGAGAAATAAATTATGGACTCCCTCTTTTACCCCCCACCAATCCTAGATCTAGGGACAGAACTAGTCTTCTTGTATTTTCTATAAGAACCTTGTATTTTCATTTTGAGTAGAATTAAAGCATATGAAAATCTGGAATATCTTCCAAAGAGCAAGGGCCGCTCCTCTTTCTCTCTCCTCTCTTCTTCTTGCAGTTGGGAAGGCTGTGTTCTGAGGTGGGAAGCCTCATCTATCTGGTGTGGAGTTCGTCGTTGCCGTCGCCGCCGCCATCGAGCCGCCTTTGCACTATCACCGCCTCCGTCGGTATTCTGCCAAACGGGTGACAGCAGGCCATTCTCAGATTTTTAAACTCTTAGCCACGAGTTCATCTGGAGCCCAAACTTTCAGGGTGAGTTCCAGGGGTCTTTAGTACGTCCCAGAAAATTTGGTTGGGCTTATAGCTTCCATTTGCAATTTTCCATTTTCATTCTTCCTTTCCACCTAGATCTGCCAGCTTTCAGTCCAGATTCACAGTAGCTCTGAGTTTCCCCTCTTCGGACCTCTTCTTGATTTTTTCTTGAGCTCCTAATTTTACTGGAGGTTCTGTCCAACACCCCCTCCATCCATGAAGTTTCTTGGAATTTCTATAGGCCTTCACCTATTTTCTAAAAATCAGTTTTAGATCCCACTTAGTTCTACCTGTCTCTGTCCAGATCCGACCACCCCCTAGTATAAAATAGCTTTCCCCATCCAAACCTCCACCAACTCGGTCATAGAAATTATTTCCATTTTCCTCTCTCTCCCTTCTACAACTTTCATGAAGATCTCAAGGTCTGAATCAGAGGTCTACCCTGCGGTCAATGCCAACTCTCAGGAAACTTCAATTCTGCCTGGCCAGATCTGAATCTGAGATCAGTCCGGTTCTAAAATCCCCCATCAGAAGCACGATCCCAACGAGGTGTCTAGAGTCACAGAGGGTCGAAGTACTTTGAACGATCTTTCCAACGATACCTCTTGCGCGTCGATCCGACGTCGGGAGTGATTGCAGCAGCAGATCTCGCCGGATCGCGCGCGGTAAAATAGAAGCAACAGATCCGTGGGCAGCAACTCCAAGACTTGCAGGTCGGAGCCGATCAGCCTCCGACCGGTTTCTAGCCCGGCCGCCGGCCAGGGAAGCGCTCCACCAGAGGTCACCATCACAGTGGGATCCACTCCGTCGGGTCCAGAGGACAGGGTAGCGCGTGGGCCCCACGAACCCATAGATCACGCCATCCGGATAGCACTAAAACGCGGGTTTCGGCGCCGACGAACGACATCAAGATGCGGCCCGTCAACCCAATTCCCGCTACTCCCGAGCCCCATATGTGACCTATTACCTCCATGCGTGGAGTGGGTCAAATCTTTGTACCGCAGTGTATTTGTTTAACCGGGAGTACAGGATTGGCCGGGGTTGTCTTCCCCACACCGGGAGCGTGGAGGTAACGATCTCGACTTCTTGGCAATTACTTTCTTAGCTAGTATATGGTCGCGTGCCACTGCTGAGTGCGATAGGAACCTAGCCCGTGAGTCTATGTCACCACTGTGAGCGAGAGAGTGACCCGTCCCGTGGCTCGATCCGAGCACGGAAGTGAGTCGACCACCCTTGACTCTGCCGGTTTCTCAACCGCGCGGATCCGTGTTTCCCCTCGCTTGGGATGACGAGTGAGCTTGCATTTCTGTTAGCGACGTATAACCCATAGGAACTCTTAGTGTCGTGCCAAAGTGTCTCCATTGTTTTATGTTGCTGGTCGTGTCCGCATTTAGAGTCCGAGGTCCGCATCACTTAGAGTCGGTTCCCGTGTCTGTCCCACATCAATGGCTTTTGCTGAGCCTTCTTGGGGCAGTTCTTCGCAAAGTGTCTGCCCTCATCGCATTCATAACACTTGCCTTCAGTCCTCCAGCATTCTTGTCCCCGATGGTTGCACCCACACTGGATACAAAATGGAATCCCAGGCCCGCCCTTCAGAACCGGTCCTTGGCACGCCACCTTTTCCTTGTCTCGCCTCCCTCCGGCCTGCATAGGACTCTTGCCCGACGACTTCTGCTCCTCGGCGAACCTATAAATGGACATTGGTTAGGACTTACCCTTATATATTTCCTAACTTTTATGGCTTCAGCCATTACCTTGTATTTTCTTGCTCGGCTAGATGAGCAAGCCTCAACGCCGTTGGGTAGGAGCCAGGGTCTTGGGTTGCGACATAGCGTCGGGCATTGCTGCGTAGCCCATTGACAAATTTCTTCACCTTCTGACGCGCGTCATCAAATATGTGCGAGGATATTGGCCCAGAGCTGAAAACTTGGCCTCATAGTCGGCCACCGACATGCTCCCATGCTCGAGACTCAGAAATTCTTGCTCCTTCGCGTCTCGCACATGCTCTGGAAAATACCTCTCTCGGAAGACAGCCAAGAACTCCTCCCACAGTATGTCACCGTCGTGGTAGTCCACGAAGGTGGTCCGCATCTTGGCCTTCCACCATAAGTCGGCCTGGTCTTGTAGAACATAGGACACCAGGTTCACCTTCTCCTCTTTGGGACACCGCATTGCGCGGAACTTCTTTTCCATTTCGCTGAGCCATGACTCAGCCACCTCTGGACGGCTCTCCCCCTTAAAGATAGGAGGCTCCAACCTTAGGAACCGATCAACTACCGACAGGTCGTGACGTGGTGTGGCTGCAGGCTGCGGCAGCATTTGTTGTTGCATGGCCTGTATCAACCCTTGGAAGCTCTGAATGAACCCTTCCAGGTTGACTCCCGCATTGGGCACCTACGCTCCGCCAACTGCGGGGGCATGGACAGCCCTGTCATGTGCCCCATTTGGGTCATCTACCCCCGATCCCCTCTCATCCATCTGGGGAAGATCTCTTTGCCTTCTTGACGGCATGGCTCTGAAAAACATACAATAGTTTGAGTGAGAGGGTTTAAATGGTTCCAAACATACTCTACCATTTCCCCACTCTAACCTATCACTTCCTCCACTATTGATGGGAATCGACGCCGAGCATTAACTTTTATTTTTACATTTGAGTCCTTTTATTCACTTTTATGTCCTTGGGAAAGTATATGTACAATTGTAAGGCTTTGTAAGTCAATATGTCATTCCCTAGGATTGTGTGGGTTTTTGTGCAAATGTGTAGTAGGTCCAGTTAGGGGGCCCCCTCCCCTTCCCCATTGGTCCACCTCATCCATGTGGGGCTGGTCAACCATCCTAGGTGGCCATCTAGAAGGTTTGAATGCTAATTGACCACATGGGAGACAAAGGGGTTAAAATTTCAAAGGTAGGCCACCTACCTTACCTACCTAGTCAAAGGAGTGCTCCATTCATATGTAATTTATTTTTTTTGAGTTTTGACCACATGGGAGATGAAAATGACATATTTCTCACGAAATTATCAGCCCCCCCACCCCTTGCTATTTTCTATATAAGCCTATGTATAGTGTCATTAGAGATTAATGAAGAAATTATGTGAAAATTGCTTGAAGCAAGAAGGGTGTGCCCTCTCTCCCTCTCTCCCCTGGTGTTCTTCCTTCTCTAACCCCAAATTCTAGAGTGGTTCTATCTTCAATCCCCTCCTCTCAACCTCCGGTGATCGTCTGTGCCGCCGCCGCCGCCGTTCGTGCCGCCTTCGAGCCGCCACGGGATCATCTTTGGTTTTCTGTCCTGCTGGACAGAGGTGTAGTTCGAGAATTCCTGAAGCCAGCCACGAGTTCTGATCTATTTGAAATTTTGAGGGTTGGTTCCTATCTTATAGCCCCTTCTCCAAAAAACAATCCAGGTTCAAAATCCACCGTTTCATATCTTTACCATTTCGTTCAACTCTCTATCTCAGATCTGTTCTGTCACTATCTACAGTGACAGTAGCCCTGAGTTCTCCACCTTCGACCACCCTTTTGATTTATGTTAGACCTCCCAATTTAACTGGGTGTTCTGTCCGTCGTCTCCTACCACCAAAATTTTTCCTAAAGTTTTATCATCCTTCTACCTATTTTTAATAATTCATGTTCTACCGGAGCTACAGTACTTTCAGTCAGATCTAAGATCCGACCTTTGTCCAGTAAACAAATCACAGAAAATCATAGACACATCCAAACGTGTCCACACCACTTTTGCTGTCTTCCCAACTCCATTTCCAACAACTTCTATGAAGACCACAACCCCAGATTCAGACGTCTACCTCGCGGTCAAAGGCAATCCATAGTCAACTTCTCTGCAGGTCTGAGTCTTCGGTTACTGTACAACAGGAGATTGAAAATTCTATAAGTCAAGATCCGAGCAGATCCAGGCCAGATCTTTCGGCCTAGGTTGAAGAACTTCAAGTTATCTTTCCAACGGCGCCAGTCTCGTGTCGATCCGACATTGGGTCTGATCGCAGCGTCCATTCTCGTCGGAGCGCGCGCAGCAAAACAGCAACCACCAGTCCGTGGACAGCAAACCCGACGGGTGCCGATCGGAACCGCCCGACCTCTGGGCGACGTCCCAGCGTGCCGCCAGCCCGGGGATCGCTTCCATAAGTGTCCCCACCACAGTGGTGCCTCCGGGTCCCACACGGCCCCTCCGGACAGCACGTGGGCCCCACCGTCACTAGTTCGGGTGCTGCCGAAGCTACGCAGAAAGCCGCCCGTCAACCCGAAATCGGTCCTCCCGGGCCCCATTGTGTCGCCCTTTACCTCCCTGCGTGGAGTGGCCATTTTCCATTGCTGTAATATTCATGTATTAACTGTCCCGGGAGCACGAGTTCGGCCGGGCCCGTCGTCCCCACGCCGAGCGCGTGGAGGTATCGCATTCGCTCCCTTACTTGGCATTTTGCTTAATTTTCATATATACTTGCTTATGCCACGGCTAGAGAGCATGATAGGGTAATTAGCTCGCTTTCTATTTATATCACCGCTGCTGCGAGAGAGAGCGTTACCGTCCCGTGACCCGATCCGGGCACAAGTGAGAGCCGATCACCCTAGCTCACAACCGGTTTCTCAACCACGCACATCCTACGCTTCCCTCGTTAAGGGGCAGTCACGAGCTTGTCGTGTCCATGGTCCCGTCCCGCATCAACTATGGAACATCTGGAATGGTTGTAACCATAGTTTGTCTCTCGTGCTCTGATATCACGTTGTAACGCCACGGGATCCGATCCCCAATTTTTTGGGGGATTATTATTATTATTATTTCCTTTTTATCAGACCCCGAAGCAATCACTTCGTACGTATCGCAGAAGCACAATATTATGTAACATACATACATTCACATGAGAGAGAAACCACAGGTTACAAGAAATGTAGGCAAGTATCTCAACCATTCAGGTTCATGTCCCAGATTACACATGAGCCCACTTGGGCTTTCCACTCCACACCCTTACATATAGCAAAACATTCAACTGTAGCATACCCAGATGGACTGTGCTAACTCTATTCCTCTACTGCTGCCTCCACCTCAACCGCCTCCTCTATATTTCTTAAAAAATGTGTGTCACAAGGGTGAGTGTGAGGCTCTGTAGGCATCCTAAACAAACTGGGGTTAACTTGCATCTATCTAATCATTTATATGTATTTTTTAGATGTTAACAGTAGTATAGTTCATTTAATATCATCTACTTAAAATAACTCAAACAAGGAAAGTGCAGATTCTTTAACTAGTGTATGAACACCCATGCATGTAGCAAGACCCCAACATAAGAACAATTCCCTATTATCACATTTTATGAGAGTTCATATTATTGCCATTCATGGAACCGGACAGCTGTCGCAAACATAGGAGGCCCACACACACACACCGAACGAAAGAGTATTGCGCAGACCTGAGAGCGAACTCCCACCTAGACTCTTACCGCACGGGGCGTTACGTATCGTCGTCCCCTAAGTTCTGTGGCATTACATATCGCCGTCCCACAGAATGAAGCAGCTGAATCAATAGGTTTTTGACCAGAGCGTTACGTATCGCCATCTCCTGTGATCTTTTACTTCCATGGCGTTACGTATCGCCGTCCTACAAAAGGGACCGAAGTCCAACCTCACAGAATGTTGTTGTTTTCCTTTCATGGCATACATATTCTTACTTGATATTACTAGCATGATGCTCATCAGACATATTTTCATGATTTTAAGGGGCTAAACATACTCATAGTCATTCTTCTAATGAGTTACTCATGCTCATAGATATGCTGCAAATAGTTTAAGATGGCTAAACACACCCGTAGTCATGTTCAGGTTACTATATGAAAGTACATGTTCATCCTTCTAGGCTACACATGCATAGAAAATGACTTATATCTAAAAGTACAGAATTTATAGGTACATGAAACCTTTACAGTGGGTTACTAACGTATCCTTCTACCATTTCCTAATTTTTCAGATTTTTATGAAATAAAATGCCATTTTAAAACTCTCCTTTTCAGTGTTTTTGGAAATATGGACAAACCCACAGGTGCACCGACCTTAGTTATGCTTGGACCAAAACATGCACCGACCTTGCCTATGCATGGACCAAATGTGCACCGACCTTAGTTATGCTTGAACCAAACATGCACCGACCTTACCTATGCATGGACCAAATGTGCACCGACCTTAGTTATGCTTGGACCAAACACGCACCGACCTTGTCTATGCGTGGACCAAATGTGCACCGACCTTAGTTATGCTTAGACCAAACATGCACCGACCTTACCTATGCATGGACCAAATGTGCACCGACCTTAGTTATGCTTGGACCAAACATACACCGACCTTACCTATGCATGGACCAACTGTGCACCAACCTTAGTTATGCTTGGACCAAACATGCACCAACTTTAGTTATGCTTGGACCAAAACATGCACCGACCTCACTATGGCCTAGGGAAAACCTGCACCGACCTCACTATGAATATTAGGAACTATGCACAGACCTTGCCATGATCAATATGAAATATGCACAGACCTTGCTATGAACCATATGAAATATGTGCAAGCCTTGCTATGATCAACATGAAATATGCACAGACATTGCCTCAAAGGCTGACCTTCCCAAGGGCTGTACATATCCTTAGAGACACAGAGGTAACTCGTGGAAGCCCAAAACTTGATGAATCCAAAAACTAAAATGAACATGGTGGTGGTCCCCACGTGCCCTTAATCTCTCTTTAAAGTGTATAAAATATATTTAAAATTGTTCTAATGCATCATTGACCCCTAAAGTTTGAGGTTAGGTGCCTACCTTTGAGATGCTAACCGACGATCTGGGGATAATATCCACACCCCAGATCCTCCTCAGCTTTACCCCTTTCGATCTGGGGATGAGATCCACACCCCAGACCCTCTCAAGACTTCGCTGCAGGTTCACCCTTCTACGAAATGCCCAGGTCCCTCACCTCTCTTCCTTACCCAAGGGAAACCGTAGGTGGCAGAAAATGGAAGGTTAGTGTTGCTAAAAGGCTGACCACCCATGACACCCCCCTCCTTTTATAGTTCCTTTCAAGTCTCCCAAGGTTCTCCTACGACCCAGAAGGCTCCCACCAGCTTCCCAAGGTTGATAGTTTAAGGAAGGTTAATGCTAAGCATCCTTTCGCTTTGAACAGAGGTGACTATTCGTCTATCCAGTCAAAGATATGAATGGAAGCGCTTTTTTGTTAGGATTTAGGTTGGGCTATCTTCATATGAAATAAATAGGACTTCTTGATCGAACTCTGGGTCTTGGTTTCATCAAATTTCCTTATTCCTAACGTGAGTTATGATTTTTGTACTTTTATCATTTATTCTCTATTATTCAAATTGTGACCTTTCAGTAGCTTGAGGTAATCCTGGCACAACTCTATTATCCAGTCCGCATTGGGCCTCGACCCCATCATAGAAGTTGTAGCTAACATCCTACTCAAAATTTTAGCCTTAGTTTCATGTCATTTCCTTAACCACATGCGAAGCTATGAATTTCTCATTAATTACCTTCGAATTTCCCCAACAGTCACACCCCTTCATGACAGCTGTCAGCCAAAGGGCTCCGGGCCCAAGTTCTAGTACGAATTGGGCTTCCTCCCCAACAGAGGAGTTTGGGCTAAGGGCCCAAGCTTTCTAACGAGTCTAGTTTCATCCTTTTCTGATCTTCCTATGTTAAGTTACGGGTTTTCTAAAGATTCTTAATAAATCCATCCAAATTTTCGGCCCGTTGAGTCTAATGGGTCCGAATTATACCCGATTGTCTAGTGCCCATTTAGCGGTCATAATAATGGACCAAAGACCAACCCCTGTGGGACCTAGAACCTAGGTTGACTAATTGGAGAGATGGTGGGGGTCCCGCCGGGCCTTCGTGGCCTTTTGCAAAGAGCCCAATAATTTCTAAGGACTAACCCATTGCCTTATAATGGCCTTACAATTAAAACCCAATTGACTCAAGGATATAAATGCAAACAAAAAGTTAGTGGCCTTGATTTGATGTCCCCATCACCTGGCCAAAGTGATAAAATCAACTAGAAATTAGTTTCATGGGTGACCATAATATAGTCAACTAGAAAGTAGTTTCTGGGGTGACGGTGATGAGTGTGAACTATCAAATCAAATGACAAGTGTTTGGCTATTAAACATACTCTGATCGACTAGAGACATTACATGAATGATGGATTCTTATCACAATAATTGATGATTAAAGGTTCCAATTGGATTATTAATCCCCTCATATCATATGGGGGTCATGGTGCATTGCTTGGGTCCAACCATGCATGATCTGTGAGTTGTAATGAATAGGTTATGAGAAGATCAATTTAGTGAGTTAAGAGTTAACTTAGAATATGAGGAGTTCTAATATTATTACACACAAAATATTGTAAGGTGTTCTAGTACTATTCCATATAAGATAATGACAAGGAGTTCCATTATTTTATTATAAGATTCTTATAGGGCTCATTTCTAGGTTAATGATAGGCCAGTGAGTCTATAGTTAATGGGATGACTGAAGGGGGGGTCGACCGACGTAGGGAAGGTGGGGGTGCTGGCAGCTAGGGTTCTAGTGGAAAAAAAGGGGGAGGGTCATGATGGGAGAAAGAGGAGCTCGGAAGGAAGAAGACAGAAGGGGGTGCGATGCGGCTTCTTGCTCGGCTTTGGCAGCATCACCTCCAGCTTTGAGGTCTTCCTTAAACCCACGACCACCACCACCCTTCGTGACTGCCATTGGTCTTCGTCGCCAGCATCGTTTGGCTACATAGAGCAACTGTGAGGATTTGGGAATGCCTAGGAAAACCAATTAATTCGGTGTAGAGATTTGGGGGTATTGGGGAAATCCCCAATCTTTTACCTATTTTATGAGGGGCGAGTGGATGCACAATCGGGTGCCAATCCCCTAAAAGTTACTCTTATGATTTCGGGTGGGGGCGGTCTGGTCTAAGTGTAATGTCTCAGGACTTCAGATCTGGTATCTCAGGTTTCGAAGCATTTTCACGGGTCCCAGATCACATTTTCTAATTAAAATAGAATTTATAAATATTTGGACGTCTTCGGATCCCAAAATAAGAGATAATGATTTATTTTTAGGTGTCACGACCTAACTGGTGAGTTACGCTTTTTTTGAGGATGATGGAGTTAATTTTTAATAGTTTCATAATTTTTGAAAATTTTAAATTCCAAATTAAAAATAAAACCTTTTTAAAACCCCTCTCCCGTCTTTCCTTTCTCTCATTCTCTCCCTTACTCTTTCCCATCACTCTCCCTCTATCTTCTCTCCTCTGGGTGGCTGACGGTGGTAAGGAGGCGAGCGTGCGGGGTGACAATGACAACGTCTGGTGAGGGCGAGAGCGAGAGTGTGGTGGAATGGCGCGGTGAACCCGTTCGTAAATGTGGGAGCTGGCCGTAGTGGAAGAACGGCATCGTCGCATGGATTCGTCAATTTTGGCTCGGTAAAGCATCGTATAAGGTAAAGGGATAGCACCTTCACCTTCCTGTGTTGTTTCCCCGTTAATCCATGCCACGGTGAGGGCGAGTGTAATGCCCTAGAATTTTTATAAATTATTTCTGGTATATTTAAGTATTTTTTTGAGAATTTTAAAGACCAAAATAGATTAATAAATAAATATTGGGTTAAATAAATCATTATTAAGGCCCAATTATGGTAAACAATTAACCTAACCTATTTAAATGAAGCCCACAGGACTTAAGGACTAAGCCCATGAAGTTTGGCCCATGTTCTAGAAGGTTAATTAGCCTATTCACGAAATATAGGGATAAATACACCTTGAATGGCTAAATTAGTAGATAGGACAAAATTAGAGTTCGAACTCATTCAAATGCGGCACCCAGGACCTATAGCGGTCTATCGTAAAACCGCTACAAGCATTTGGCGGACCAAGCTGCGACCGCTATTTCCTGTCAGTTCTGTGAATTGAAGAAAGAGCAAAAATATGAGATTTTGGTTAGTCTATCCTTTAGAGATCGAGATGGAAGAACTAGTAATCATGTTTAGGATTCCCAGAAGTCGATCTAAGTTTTAACAATGACTCTAGGATCGATCTAATCCTCAAACCCTAGCCAAAACCCTATAAATAGGACCTAGTTTTGACCTGCGCGACCCCTACATTGGCTCACGTGGAATCAAGGTAAGGCGACATTATTTCAGGTAGGTTCTTTAGAAGTTTTTATTGATAATACATAGGACTAACATCTCCCAAAATTTCGTGCTAGGAGATCAAGCACACAAGGAGATAGAAGCCTGCAAAGTTGTTGGTTCCACCTTAGCGACCCAGGAAACTGTACAAAAGTCTGGTGAAGATCAAAGGATTAGAGAACCAAATCGAGGTATTTAGCCTTAGTGCCTTTAGAACTTTTCGTTCCCCTTAGTATCTACTTCTTACCCTTCAAATTTCACGTCCATAGGTCAAGAGACTAAGGAGTTAGAATAGCTTGAAGTTGCTGATTTGTCACAAGAAGTGCAAGGGACTAAGGGTAGCATCTAGCATCAAATTTGAAGTTTAAAGGGTTTAGCAGAGGTAGGTCATCTCATGAATGGCTAAAACATCAATCTAGGGATAAAAGCCCTCTTATTGCACTTGATTTCATACTTTATAGATCGTGACTTTCATGTTTTATGGATCTAGTGTACATTCATGCATATTCTTAGCCCAAAATAAGTGAAGAGGAACTTTCTTGTCAATTCACAGAAAACCCATGCATATTGTTAGCTTAACCTTTATTTTATCCTGATAGGGAAAGTTTATATATGATTTTCAGACATGATGTGAGTTGAAAACATTAGAACCCTCTTATGTAGGTTACTGTCTGTCGTGCTCTAGCGGCTTAGAATTTAACCGCCATCTCTCTATAGCGGCCTTAAGATGAACAGCTAGACACTTCATAATCTTGATTCTTATGAAACATCTGACGGATCGGAAATAGACCGTTAAAGTTACTTTGGCGGCCTTACGATAAACCGCCAGCGTCCAGTAACAGCTCTATGATAGACCGCCACTATGCTATTTTCTGTCAACCCGAGGTAGATTTATGAACAGCCATATAACTTATAATTAAGCCTAGTTAACTATATACTAACCTTTTTTTATGGTTGTTATTACTCTGAGTTTTAATTGTTGATTCATAGACAATGAGTTCATATTTCTTTATGGTACTTAGGATTATTTTAAGCATAAGGTATTTTATGCCAAAAACCATATAATTTTGTATTAAATTATGGTTTGAATGCTTATATTGACGAGATTTAACGCTGATTTTTCACTGTACACATTCTATTCTTATCTCAGAGTCATTTCTATAAGCTCGTGGCATATATTCCGGTATATGACCATTAGTTACACATTTTGCACTTATAGGAATATAATCTTAGACATGATAACCTCTCCTTTGGATATTCCTTCCAATAGACTAGAAAATCTTGTTTCAAGGCCTCTGTAATTCTACGCGAGCCCGGGATTCCCACTAGGACGCCGAGTTGGTTGTACCATTAAAGCTCATTTGTCTAGAAAGCACTACCGATGTTTTATTTCTGGACCTTAGCGGACAAATAATTGACCGCCATAGTCTTCTAGCACGCCTTATATAGACCGCTAAAGGGACCATGATGGATCTACCTTTGACCGCCAAAGACTCCAGAGAACATGTTTTTAACTATCGGACAGTCTTGTACTTAACAGTCCAAAACTAGACCGCTATAGTCATGTGACGGCCCAGTTATAGACCGCTAAATTTCCTAAGTTTTGACCCAAAGGGGTTAATATTCCTATGATCCTAGAAAGACTATTGAATTTCTGGGACATATCACCTTAATCAAAGTATTTTAATTGAAGTGTGAAAGTTAATGAATTTGTACCGTTATGCTGCCAAATTTATCTCCACGGCATAACCTAGTTATTTAATACATTTCTTGAAATATCTTATTCTCAATAGAAGCATTTCTTATTTTTGGTTACCTTATCGTGGAGCTATTATTGAAATTGTGCATTCTTGGCCTTATTGTTATAAACGTGGAAGTAGCTTGATTTATACATGAATATGCAGTTCGAGTACTGATTGTGTTCAAGGGCTCTATGCTAGTCCCCTCGGCTGATTGTCGGAAACATACTATTATAAACCATGGGGTATGATGCTACTGGTGCCGCATTACGCTGGGAGTACTTTCTTTATAAATAATTGAAAATCCATGAAACTCTTGCGAGACTCTCTCTTGATTGAATTGTTACATGTTGTGCCCCTGTGGTTTTGATGTGAGTTAAACACTGTGAGTCACCTTGATATTATTCAGTCATCTTATCAGATCATAATGCAGTCTTTCATATGTTCAGTCATTCTGCTGTTCAATTAGTTTATCAGATCATAAAGCATTGCATTTGATGTTCAGTCAAACTATCTGCTGCATAAAGCATTCATATACATATATATCTGTTACATTTCTCTGCTTGTGGAAGTCTGCTTGTGGAAGTCTGCACATTGCACAACATGTAGCAACTCCAAGTCTACACACTGCATTGCATGCGAGACTTCAAGTCTATACATCGCATAGCATGTAGGCATTCAAAGTGTGTACATTGCATAGCATGCAGGCATTCAAAGTGTGTACATTGCATAGCATGCAGGTGGTCTAAGTCTGTACATTGGCCTAGTGTCACAACACTAAGTCTATACATCGCATGCAGGCAGGCATTCGAAGTCTACACATTGCTGTGTGATCGCAAGTCTATACAATGTCTGCTTTACCTACGATAAAGTCTATACATTGTTCAGTGTCTTATGCATCGTCTCACTCAAAGTTTGTACAGTCTGGCAGCGTCTCATGCATCGTCTTAGCAAGTCTGTACAGAGTCTGGCAGCGTCTTATGCATCGTCTCGACCAAGTCTGTACAGCCCGTTGTCGCAAGACTAAGTCTGTACACTCCCTGTGCTTCTTTGTGTTTCAAGTCTGTACAGAGTTTGCCTTGCCTCGCCCTGCATACATATCCAAGTCTATACAGCTAGTGTCTACGTTGCCTTGCATTTCATCAAGTCTACACATCGTAGCATGCACGCATAGTAAAGTCTATACATTGTTGCATTGCAAGATATCAAGTCTGAACACTGCATCGATTGTTCATGCATTGCACATCATCAAGTCTGTACACTGGTAGCAGCAATGCTCGCACAACACTAAGTCCATACATTGCACAAGTCTGAACATTGGCATCTTTACCTACGTTCTGAACTGAGCAAGTCTATACACTCCTTATCTTTACCGATGTTCAGAACACCAAGTCTGTACATTGGGCTTTCACTTAAAGTCTATACATTCGATTGTGCATTGTCCATGACTAAGTCTATACAGCCTTTGCATTGCACTAAGTCTATACATTACACTGTAGCATGCATTTCTTCAAGTCTGTACAGCGCCATGTTCACATGCTTCAAGTTTATACATCGCTGCTTTAGCCAAGTCTATACATCGACACTTGTTCATGCATGTTAACAAGTCTATACATTCTTCTGTCTCACTTAGAGTCTATACATCCATATGTTGAAGATTGATCATGTCTATACATTGTGTGCATCTAGCTGCTAAGTCTGTACATCCATTGACTGCATGCCTGAGCATCCCTTGTCGTTGTGCATACTTAGTTAGATGCTAAGTCTATACATTGCTCATGCATCTTTACTTAAAGTCTATACATCCGTTTGCTCCTTTATCATGCATGCATTATAGCAAGTCTGAACATTATTTTCTCATGCACGAAATCAAAGCCTGTACATGCCTCTGCATTGCATATGTGAAGTCTATATATGCTATAGCTTCGCATTCACAAAGTGTGTACAGGCCACTGCATTGCATACATGAAGTCTGAACATTGCTTCAGCGTTGCCTTCAGCCAAATCCATACATCGACTGGCAGCCTTCAGCAAAGTCTGAACATTGCATCATTGTGCATGCATTGCTTTCATCAAGTCTGTACATTACATCACTTGTTCATGCATTGCCTTCACAGCAGAGTCTACGCTTTCCCCCCAAAGACTACACAGCATGTCCATACAGCGTCTAGCATCTTGCAAGCAAAGTCTATACAACGTCCCACACCAGCACTGCAATGTCTACACATCGTGGCAGCCTGCATGCAATGTCCCTACATTGCATTTGGCAGCTTGCACAGTAAAGTCTATACAGCATCCAGTAGCTGAATGCAAAGTCTGAACATTGCGTCTGGTAGCCTGCACGCCAAGTCTGTACACCCTTCTAATATCCTCTTATGACTGCTTGACAGGTACATCCTTCGAGAAGAAAGATGTATGGGCACGTGATCCGAGGTAGGCACCTGGCACGTGATCCTAGGTTATCTGGACAGAGAGGGCACAAGCCCTGCAGACGCCCTACATCTGCTATTGATATAAATAGAAGCGATCGAGCAAGAGAGATCAAGACTGTGAGTGAAGGAGAGAGCAATAGAGAGGCAGAGAGCAGAAGAAGAAGAAATAGAAGGATCGAGTGCTGATAAAAAGAGAAAGTGTCTGCACGATCCAGCAAGAAGAAAAAGTGAGCAGTAGAGAGTGAGAGAAGTAGCAGAAGAAAAAGACAGAGTGTGAGAGGAGCAAAAGAAAAAGAAAGAGAGATAGAGCTCGTGAGGATTGCAAGAAAAGAGAAAGACAGTGAGAGAGAAAAGGAGAGCAGAGAAGAGAAAGAGAGAGCGTGAGTTGAGAAGAAGAAGAAGAGAAGTAGTAGAAGAAGTTCCTACTGGACCGTGGATCAGATCCAAGCCAGTCAGCTCTGTTGAGAGCCACATTGTGTATTTGAGTTTCCAGCTTTCTGTTTGCTGTGTTATTTTCATTTCTTGTTTTTCCTTTTGTTACTCTGATTACTTTTGTTCTTCTGATACTCAGTAGTGAGGTCGGGTTCCTCCTGTGGACTCAGGAGAAGGGAGATCTAATCTCCAGTTCGCTGGTGACTGTGTGTCATCAGTGGTTCCCTCCTGGTCTGGAGGAAGAGAGGTCTGTGACCTCTGGTTTGCTGGTGACGGGGAGTCACTGGTGGGTTCCCTTCTGGTCTAGAGGAAGAGAGACCTAGTCTCTGGTTCCAAGTGGCTGGGAGTCACTTGGGGTGTCCCTCCGGTTTGGAGGAAGAGGGGAGGTTGTTCCCCTGGTCAAGCTGTTTGGTAGCACCTGTTGCAGACTGAGCCTGCGGTTTCTAGCTTGTGCTAGTGGAAGCCTCACTCCGGTTGGGAGTGAGGGGTGGACGTAGGTCTGTTGACCGAACCACCTAAAAAATTATTTGTGCAGTGGTTTGATTGCCTTCCTTGCTTCCGCTAGATGATTGCATAGGCACGCTCCAAGTGTTTCTTCATATGATCAAGTGAATTGGTTTTATTCCGAGACTGTGTCTAGCATCTGAGTTTTAATTTAGGCACTATTGGTAGAGGGATACATTCACCCCCCTCTGTATCCGGGCCTAGCACCCTATCATTACATGCTAGTTACATGACATTGTAGTGCATAACCTTTGTGGTTATGAAAAGTGAAAGTGAAAGTGCGTTCTTGATGCATGCAAACATATTCGTATTCATGAAAGGCCAATTTATGTTCTTGTTATATTCAACTCGATCTAGTTCGCATATCCTTTCTCATCGTGATCTTATCGTGCTATTATGTTACTTATTTTATTCACATGATTTATCGCATTCGCATTATTTTACCTTATTCCTGTAGAGCCAAAATATTAATCACTTTAATATTGCATTCATGTTTATGCGAAGATACATACTGGGCAAGTGTGCTCATGACCCTACTTTCCAATCTTTTTCAGGAAATTCTAGCGGGGTGGATTCGGATTATTCAAGTGATGGATACTAGAGTGATTGGTGGTTCGAGAGAAGCCATAATTAGTCTAGTCAAGAGTCAAATATGTAACTTTTTACTTTATTGAGTACAGTTAGTCAATGACTCATGATCATGTACTAGATGATTATTATCAATAAACATCAGATTTTTGATCAATTATTGTCTCCATTCCTTTTATGTGTGAATGATTGCGCTCTGATTATTATTGTCACTTTAGGCTTCTCTTGCCGGCTGTTCACATTCCCGAATATCTTCCGCTATACATAAATCTCGAGGCATGACAGTTAAAGTGGTATCAGAGCCTAGGACTTAAGACTTACTTATTCCTAGGAAAAAGTCAAGTCATAGGTTAAGTCCAAAGTTTAAGGACCCACACTTATGAAACTAGGAAAGAAAATCCCTAACCCGTGAGAGAAAAATTGGGTAGAGCTTGGGATGAGATAGTTATTAGAATTACTTCTAAGCTTTCCATTAGAATTAACAAAAGATTCGTTATTCTTCTCAGGTACCTTATTCGTATTAAAATGGCTCATCGTGTGAATTGGGACGAGATGTAGCAAACTATTGCGGGACTTACCCAAGCCCTATAGACAGTGGCCCAAGCTGGTGGAAGGGCTGGCGCGGGTAACTTACACGGTAATTTCTAAAGTTTAAATCCCCCACGATTCTCTGGATCTTTTAACCCAGATGAAGTGGAAAATTGGATCGACGAGATGAATCGAATATTCGATGTCATGCAATGCGCCGACCAGGAGAAAGTTTGACTTGCCATGTTCCAACTTAATAAGGATGCTCGTACATGGTGGAAATCCATTCCAGCACCACCTACAGATGCACCTCATACATGGGAGGGTTTTCTTACACTTTTCCGAGCCGAGTACTTCTCTGAGCAAGTAAAGGAGAGGAAGGCTATGGAATTTGCCTCCTTAAAACAAGGCACGATGTCCGTGGCAGAGTATGAATTACAATTCCCTCAATTAGCACCTTATGCTCCTCACTTGGTAAGCATAGATTTATTGAAAGCCAACCGATTTATGGATGGTTTAAGACCCAGATTTATCCAACAACTTGGAACTCAGAATATCCGCACCTATACCGAGATGGTTCAAAGAGCGCATCTATGTGAAAGAACCATGGAGAAGGTGGGAAGACTCCGAGGAGAAAGGTCAAGCCGAAAACATGATAGGCAAGAAGAGAAAGAAGTGGATGAGGATGAAAACCGTCACGTTAAGAGGTCCCGTAATGGGAACGGTAACGGAAAAAGAAATGGAAATGGAAACGGAAAGATTAAGAAAGTTAAAGAAGAAGAGAGAATGTAAGTCTCCACGGCTTGCTCATTTTGTGAAAAATTTGGGCACTTGGCAGAAAAATGTTGGAAGCGTCTCGGTGCTTATCTCAAATGTGGAAGTCGGGAACATCGCTTGCCCATGTGTCCTCTCATAAATGAACAATCGTCAAGGGATAACAACGGATGCGGGAAATGAGGTCGATTAAATGCCATTCTAGATGAGGAAGGTGAAATGATTAAAGGTACCGTCTTAACCCATTCACCGTACGTTAATTTTTAATACATTAAAGTACGTACACTCTCCGTAAAAAAACTCATGTTATAAATTTGGGGACTAAATTCTCTTAAGTGGGGGAGGGTGTAATGCCCAAGAATTTTTATAAATTATTTCTGGTATATTTAAGTATTTTCTGAGAATTTTAAAGACCAAAATGGATTAATAAATTAATATTGGGTTAAATAAATCATTATAAGGGCCAATTATGGTAAACAATTAACCTAACCTATTTAAATGAAGCCCAAAGGACATAAGGACCAAGCCCATGAAGTTTGGCCCATGTTCTAGAAGGTTAATTAGCATATTCACGAAATATAGGGATAAATACACCTTGAATGGATAAATTAGTGGATAGGATGAAATTAGAGTTTGAACTCATTCAAATTCGGCACCCAGGACCTATAGCGGTCTATCGTAAAACCGCTACAAGCATTTGGCGGACCAAGCTGCGACCGCTATTTCCTCAGTTCTATGAATTGAAGAAAGAGCAAAAAGATAGGATTTTTGCTAGTCTATCCTTTAGAGATCAAGATGGAAGAACTAGTAATCATGTTTAGGACTCCCAGAAGTCGATCTAAGGTTTAACAAGGACTCTAGGATCGATCTAATCCTTAAACCCTAGCCAAAACCCAATAAATAGGACCTAGTTTTGACCTGCGCGACCCCTACATTGGCTCGTGTGGAATCAAGGTAAGAAGATATTATTTCAGGTAGGTTCTTTAGATATTTTTATTGATAATACATAAGACTAACATCTCCCAAAATTTCGTGCTAGGAGATCAAGCACACAAGGATTTAGAAGCCTGCAAAGTTGTTGGTTCCACCTTAGCGACCCAACAAACTGTGCAAAAGTTCGGTGAAGATCAAAGGATTAGAGAACCAAATCGAGGTATTTAGCCTTAGTGTCTTTAGAACTTTTCATTCCCCTTAGTATCTACTTCTTACCCTCCAAATTTCACGTCCATAGGTTAAGAGAATAAGGAGTTAGAACAGCTTGAAGTTGCTGATTTGTCACAAGAAGTGCAAGGGACTAAGGGTAGCATCTTACATCAAATTTGAAGTTTAAAGGGTTTAGCAGAGGTAGGTCATCTCATGAATGGCTAAAACATCAATCTAGGGATAAAAGCCCTCTTATTGCACTTGATTTCATACTTTATAGATCGTGACTTTCATGTTTTATGGATCTAGTTTACATTCATGCATATTCTTAGCCCAAAATAAGTGAAGAGGAACTTTCTTGTCAATTCACAGAAAACCCATGCATATTGTTAGCTTAACCTTCGTTTTATCTTGATAGGGAAAGTTTATATATGATTTTCAGACATGATGTGAGTTAAAAATCTTAGAACCCTCTTATTTAAGTTACTGTCTATCGTGCTCTAGCGGCTTAGAATTTGACCGCCATCTCTCTGTAGCGGCCTTACGATGAACCGCTAGACACTTTGTAATCTCAATTCTTATGAAACCTCTGACGGACCGAAAATAGACCATTAAAGTTACATTGACGGCCTTACGATAAACCGCCAGTGTCCTGTAACGGCTCTATGATAGACCGCCACTATGTTGTTTTCTGTCAACCCGGGGTAGATTTATGAATAGCCATATAACTTATAATTAAGCCTAGTTAACTATATACTAACATGTTTTTATGGTTGTTATTACTCTGAGTTTTAATTCATGATTCATAGACAGTGAGTTCATGTTTCTTTATGGTACTTAGGATTATTTTAAGCATAAGGTATTTTGTGCCAAAAACCATATAATTTTGTATTAAATTATGGTTTGAATGCTTATATTGACGAGATTTAACGCTGATTTTTCACTGTACACATTCTATTCTCATCTCACAGTCATTTCTACAAGTTCATGGCATATATTCTGGTATATGACCATTAGTTACACATTTTGCACTTATAGGAACATAATCTTGGACATGATAACCTCTCCTTTGGATATTCCTTCTAATGGACTAGGAAATCTTGTTTCAAGGCCTCCGTAATTCTCCGCGAGCTTAGGATTCCCACTAGGACGCCGAGTTGGTTGTACCATTAAAGCCCATTTGTCTAGAAAGCACTACCAATGTTTTATTTCTAGACCTTAGTGGACCAATAATTGACCCCCATAGTCTTCTAGCACGCCTTATATAGACTGCTAAAGGGACCTTGACGGATCTACCTTTTACCGCCAAAGACTCCAGAGAACCTGTTTTCAACTATCGGACAGTCTTGTACTTAATGGTCTAGAACAAGACCGCTATAGTCAAGTGACGGCCCAATTATAGACCGCTAAATTTCCTAAGTTTTGACCCAAAGGGGTTAATATTCCTATGATCCTAGAAAGACTATTGAATTTCTGGGACATATCACCTTAATCAAAGTATTTTAATTGAAGTGTGAAAGTTAAAGAATTTGTACTATTATGCTGTCAAATTTATCTCCACGGCATAACCTAGTTATTTAATGCATTTCTTGAAATCTCTTATTCTCAATTGAAGCATTTCTTATTTTTGGTTACCTTATCATGGAGCTATTATTGAAATTGTGCATTCTTGGCCTTATTGTTATAAACGTGGAAGTAGCTTGATTTATACGTGAAGATGCAGTTCGAGCACTGATTGTGTTCAAGGGCTCTATGCTAGTCCCCTCGACTGATTGTCGGAAACATACTATTATAAACCATGGGGTATGATACTACTGGCGTCGCATTACGCTTGGAGTACTTTCTTTATAAATAAGTGAAATATCCACGGGTATCCACGGATTTATCCACTAAGTGGTAATCCACAGAAATTCATGAAGTACTTGTTACTAAGTGAAGAAGTACATTCTTACTTGTTACATGACATTCTAGTACATTCTTGATTCCATTCTTGCTTGATCATGTTCGCTCAATCATATCTTAACTTGATCGTATCTTGTTACTTGTTTTATTCACGTGATTTACTGCATTTCACGTGATTTTACCTTATTCCTTAGAGCTAAAATGCTAATCACTTTAATATTACCAATCATGTTGATGCGAAGATACCTACTGGGCAAGTGTGCTCATTACCTATTTTCAATCTTTTTCAGAAGATGCAAATAGTTCGGATTCGGATTCAAGTTATTCAAGTGATGGATCCGAGAGCGAATGAAAGTCACATGAAATTGAGAGTGAAGACTTAGGAGTCGATAATGTCTAGATCGAGTCCATGTAATCTTCCTTTTTAATGAGTCAAGTAGATTTGAAAGAGTTGACTAGTAGATGTATTTGCGTTATTTTTCTTGTTGAGTAGTGGACAGCGGATCTAGAGGGGAGGGGTGAATAGATCTGCCCCTCTTTTCGCAATGTAACCCTCTATATAGCTAGATAAAATAAATCGCAGCGGAATATAACTAGCTTATCAAAGAACACTATGATTCGCTTGGCAAGATGAGCAACTAATATATCGATTTGAACCTAAGCATGCATCTAGAATGAAGCAATCACATAAATAAACCATAACACAAAGGATTTTAAGGTGGTTCAGACTGAATCCCCAGTCTTACGTCCACCCCTCATCAAATCTGGTGAGGCTCCACTAGTGCGATGCACTGAACCGTAAATCGGAAAGACCTCCGATTGCCTTCCTACTAACCACAGGTAGGGACGTCAACATCGCAGATCGGACAACTTCCGATTGCCTTCCTACTAACCACAAGTAAATACGATCTTCAGTTTTAAATGTTTGAATGAAATGAAAAAGAACAAGATATGAAAACACTCAAACAAGATGTGAAATATGCTCAAAGAGAAAAGATCTTGTCTGAGATTGTTGAAGCTTGAATCTAATTCTTTAATGGTATCTTCTTCCTTGTGATATGGTCTTCCTTAGATCACCTTGAGTTGATGAAGAAGATGAAGGATGTAGATTTGATCTCCCTTGAGAATGAGCTTCTTTGGATCACCTTAAGATGAGGAAGAGGATGATGGTTGCAGCTTTATCTTCACTTGGCTTGGGGTTGATCTCCTCTTGAAGTAGCTTCAATCACATGAGGATTTGATGAAGAACTTCTTCCCGGAGTATTGTTCACGGCTACAATACTCGAACTCCTCTCCCTTGAACACACCCTTGCAGCCTCCTTTGATCTCCCCTCTTAGCCTTAGGGTTTCCAACACTCTTGTATTAGTTTTATAGACTTTGAATGGTCCTTGGACATCCCCCAGACCAGATCCACAATCCTTGGGGGATTGGGTGACTTTGAGGTTAAACAAATACAAGGAAAGGGGCTCTTCTCAAAGTGGAAAACAAAGTCAACATTGAAGGCTCGGGGCTGACGGTCGACAGCTACTGAGAAACGATGTAGATGGATGGTCCCTGGAAATTTCGGTCGACCGCTACTGGGCTGGCGGTCGACTGCCACTGAGACTCGTGCAGATTGAGAGCTGCTGGCTGGGGCGGTCGATCGCCCCTATGTTGGCGGTCGACCGCCAGTTGGGTAGACCCTGGGTCTTCCCGGTTCAGTCCATTAACCCCTTTAGCTCAGTCGCTTGAGTCCTTTAGCAGTCCGTTCTCATTTGTGGCATCAACCTTGACTGTCTTTAAGTTTTATTATTGAGTCTTCAATCAAAAATTTGTTCCGGAGGCTCCGCCCCCGGAAACCCCCGCAAGGGGCGCTGCCCCCTTGACCCCCGCGACCTGATCGGCCAGGTCGATCCCTGCGACCTGACCGGGAAGGTCGATCCCCGCGACCTGACCGCGCAGGTAGATCCGCGTGCGAGGGCGCAATCATTGAGCTTTCACTTTTGCCATCTCCACTCCATTCCTTGGCATGTCTATCATGAAAGAATATCAAGTAATTTAGTCATATAAGAGTGGTAAAACATCAATGACTTATAGTGTTTAGCCATTATTAAAATCAAGAATATCAAATAACTCAAATGACCACAGGATGATGTCGAATGACCCAAGTGACCACAAGATGACTCAATTGACCACAGGGGCACAACATTCTCCCCCTTTTTGATGATGGCAATACTGTGAGTCATTATGTGACAGTAATATCCAAGATGGCAAAGTTTATGACATATGCGACATGTGTAGCTCAAGATCCATGATAGTGAAAGCATGTGAATGCGGATATGTATGCATGGATGATCAAAGCATGTGAATGCTATGCACAAACCCCTGTCACATATGCAGACTCAAAGCTCACAAGGTTCTCTCCCCCGTGGACTCTCTCCCATCCACAATTCACTCAGCCCCCAATGACAACTCACAAAACAAAGGACGACTCACAAGAAAATATTCTCCCCCTTTGACAGCAGCAAAAAGGAGGGATAAGATAGAGAAGGGGACTAATGTCTGAGGGACCAGAGCTGAATAAGAGTGGAGAGCAAGCCATTATATGCAAACTTGAAACATACCGTGAGCAACATATATGGTTCAAAGCTAATGAAATCTGAGATCATCAACAGAGTTCGAAAAGTAGCAACATCCAGGATTTAATAGAAATGAACCAAAGGTGCATATCATGGCAGTGTTTAACCTTCCCTTGTCTCATATATCCATATTCAATAACTACAAAGGGAATAACACAAAAACTATTATTGAGGCTAAACAATCATGACTAAAGCAAGGAATTTTATAAGTTCAACAAATTTGATTTTCAATATCTTTTGAATTTGAAGGCACATGACTCATATTTTACAAACAATCAAGTCTAGTACATGCCTCCTAGCCGTAAGAATACACGTTGTTTAGATACCAGTATCCCTAGGTATTTGGCAAGACTGACGGTTATGCTTCAGAATGAACAGAGATAGCAAAGTCACGTCATGACATATCCAATCTCATTTCTGTTATGAGAAGATATATTTCTCAGCAATTATGCTAGTGCTCTGCCTAGAGTCCAAATATAATTAAGACAGAGATAATAGGGGCACTTCATGACATATCATTCGTCACTTGATTTGATGACGTGACATATTTCTCCGTGCAATAATATCATTACTCTCTCAAATGGATTTCTAAGAATTCCAGCTCATCAAGATGTTTAGGAACAATACTAAGCCTGAGTGTATCACCAAGATGGTCATGAATTTTGAATTTTCAGATATCAGGATAGTCATGCAAAGCACAATATGCAATCTCTAGTTAAGGTCTATTAAAATCACAGAACATAGATGATTTCAGAATAAATATTTTTGAACTTCAAGGAAATCATTAAATCTGAACCATTTTCATTAGATGGACAATCATCCGGGCATATAATAGAAAGCTCTTACGCCGTAGTTCTGTCAGTCTCATGATCTCATATTTAGACTATAAGCCATGAAGTTCAGATTGCAAGAGAGTAAGAATAGTAGCAGGACTACCCCTAAGGATATGCAATGAATGCACTCAAGGAGTTATGTTTGCAATCAAGTGGAATGACGAATGTCAAGGAGTGGTTGACTAGAACCATGCAGGGCTTGACCTGATCAAACATGAATTTGGCAGACATGAAATGCATGACCCAACACATGGTTGTACACTTATTAAATGCAACAGAATGAAGATGAAACATATGCATGAATGCTGCAAAGAGACAACTCCCCCTTACTATATGGCCTATATGCGACAGTGACGCATGGTACTTGGCGGAGGTGAAACCTCACGCATATTGAGTGCTTCTAGGCAATCATAATCTGCCTTTCCATACATCAACATTTAATATACCATGGCCATGTAAGAAGGATGCTACACAAACCATGCAATACATTATGAACATAAATTCAATTTTATTATGCATCATGACTACATGCAATGCTACACCATATGCAAAATGACATATTTACATATAAACAATGCACGGACACCAATCTGTAAAAACACAGAACTAAATTGAATAAAATCATCATTTTAATTTTTATTGGCCTGAGGTCGGTAAAGACCATGCCCCCTTCTGAGTGTTGAAAACCTGTCATTACACAAGGGCTTGGTGAAAATATCAGCAATTTGATTTAGAGTATCAACAAAATGTAGTTCAAATTTTTTCTTACCGATCTCATCTCTAATGAAGTGATGCCTAATCCCAATATGCTTAGTCTTAGAGTGCTGGACTGGATTTTTTACAAGGTTGATAGCACTAGTGTTATCACACAGAATCGGGATACAACCAAGATCCACTAAGTAGTCTTGGAGTTGGTGTTTAATCCACAACACTTGGGTGCCACAGCTCCCCGCAGCAACATATTCTGCCTCTGCGGTTGAGAGGGCAACCGAGTGTTGTTTCTTGGAGGCCCAAGAAACTAAACACCCGCCCAGAAACCCGCAGTAGCCACTAGTACTTTTACGATCCAGCTTACATCCAGCATAGTCCGCATCAGAATAAGATATAAGAGATAAATCACATGATGATGGATACCACAATCCCAAATCTTGAGTCCCGGCAAGATATCTAAGGATACGTTTGACGGCAGTCAAGTGGGATTCTCTAGGACTAGCTTGAAATCTAGCACAAAGACATACACTAAACATGATATCTGGTCAGGATGCAGTCAAGTAAAATAAAGAGCCGATCATACCTCTATAGATCTTTGCATCCACTAATTTACCATTTTCATCCGAATCCAGTGATGTTGTGGTGCTCATAGGAGTTGCAATGATTTTATTGTTCGTCATGTCAAATCTTTTCAGCAGTTCCTTGATAAATTTGGCTTGACTTATGAAGCAATCATCTTGTCCTTGGTTGACCTGCAAACCGAGAAAGAATTGGAGTTCTCCCATTAGGCTCATCTCAAATTCGCTAGTCATGAGGTTAGAAAATTCCTCACACACTTCAGATTTAGTAGAACCAAACACAATATCATCAACATAAATTTAAACAATCAAGATGTTCTTACCTTGCTTCTTGCTAAAAAGTGTTTGATCTATCTTACCTCGTGTGTACCCTTTTTCAATAAGGAACGAGCTTAGTCTCTCATACCAAGCTCTTGGTGCTTGCTTAAGTCCATAAAGTGCCATGTCTAGCTTGTATACAAAATCTGCATAGTTAAAATTCTCAAAGCCAGGGGGCTGCTCAACATAGACTTCTTCTTTGATCAAGCCATTCAAGAAAACACTTTTTACATCCATTTGATACAGCTTTATTCAAAGGGAGCATGCAAAGGTAAGTAAAATTCTGATGGCTTCGAGTCTAGCAACTGGGGCATAAAATTCATCAAAGTCTACCCCAAACTCTTGATTATACCCTTGAGCCACCAATCTAGCCTTGTTTCTTATTATCTTGCCATCCTCACTGAGTTTGTTCCTAAAGACCCATTTAGTGTCTATGACAGATTGTGATGAAGGTCTAGGAACAAGATGTCAAACTTGGTTTCTTTCAAACTGGTTTAACTCGTCTTGCATTGAATTTATCCAGTTTTCATCTTTTAATACATCATCAACATTCTTGGGTTCAATCTGGGAGATAAGAGCAAGTTGATCTAATTCTTCCACAATTCTAAAATGTGACCTTGTTCTAGGTGGGTCATTCAAGCTACCAATGATATTTTCTAAAGGATGATCCTTAAGAATTCTAATATTTGTAGAATCATTACCTTCTCCTGGAGCTTGATCCCTTGCATTGCTTGATTCAGCTAGGTCACCATCTTCTCTTGTTTCTTCTTGTGGAGGATCATTCTTTTCCTTCATACTTAGGAATTCCCCATCTTCATCATTTTTCCTACAAGAGTTATCATTGTTAGAATCATCGTGATATTCATCAAAGGAAATATGGGGTGATTCTTCCACAGTTTGACTCTTGACATTATAAATTCTATAAGCCCTAGATCTATCAGAATATCCAAGGAATATACCTTCATCGCTCTTGGACTCGAATTTATCTAAGTCTCTTTTATCATTATTGTGGATGAAGCATTTAGATCCAAAGACTTTCATGTGTGTGAGAGAAGGCTTTTTACATTTCAGTAACTCATAAGGAGTCTTTTTGGTGTGTGGCCTTACCATAGAGCGGTTGATAATATAACATGCCGAGTTTACCGCTTCAGCCCAAAATTTCCTTGGGAGTTGTCGTTCGACAAGTAAAGTTCTTGCCATTTCTATGAGTGTTCGATTCCTTCTTTCAACTATACCATTTTGCTCCGGGGTTCTTGGTGAAGAAAACTGGTGTGAAAAGCCTTCAGCCTTGCAAAGATTATAGAAGTCAGCATTTTCAAATTCACCACCGTGATCAGATTGAATCTTGAAAATTTTAAACTCACCGTCTTACTTTATCTTCATATAGAGTGCATGAAACTCATCAAAAGCATCATTTTTATGTATGAGAAAGAAAACCCATGTGAACCTAGAGTAATCATCCACCAAGACATATCCATATTTTCTACCACTTAAACTAGCAGTTCTGGTTGGACCAAACAAATCCATATGAATCAGCTCAAGTGGTTTAGATGACATGTTTGCAGATCTAGCCTTGAAGGATTTTCTTGTTTGTTTACCTAGGGCACATGCATCACACAATTTATTTTCTTGTTTAAAAGAAAGTTCAGGCAACCCATTCACCATTGAATACTTTAATAGTTTATGTAAGACATTATAGCTAGCATGACCTAGTCTACGATGCCATAACTATGCAAGTTCATATTTTGGTGCAGCAAGACAATGATTTAAATGAGCAGGATCATCTAAGTCAATCATGTAAATATTGTTGACTCTCTTACCAAATTTTTTTACCTTATCAGATTTTGATTCAAGGATTCTACATTCATCAGAGTCAAACAACACTTTGTGACCCTTATCACAGAGTTGACTTATGCTAAGCAAGTTGTATTTCAAGCCTTCAACTAGTAGCATGTTACAGATGGAGTTGGAGAGGTTCTTACCTACATTACCTGTTCCAATGATTTTTCCTTTCTTGTTCCCTCCAAATGTAATGTATCCTCCTTCCTTTTCCTCCAAGAGACAAAATTTTGTTTTATCTCCAGTCATGTGTCTTGAACAGCCGCTATCAAGGTACCACCTGTTATGCATGGCTGCAAGACACTCCTGCACAAGCAATTAAGCAATTGTGTTTGGAACCCAACCAAATTTGGGTCACATCAAACTCTTCAGATTTTCAAAACATGAAACCATTTCTTTTGGAATCCAAACCTTCCTAACATTCATGTTTTGTTTGCTTAGAGTAGAGATTTAGTTTTTCTTTTCAACCTTGACATTCACTTTCTATTTGGAGACTCTTTGTTGGAATTTGTGGAAGTTTGAGGAAGTTTACTTCTTAACCCACTGTGGCCCACTGGTTGGTTTTGGGTTGAAAATGATTATTTTTCCACCTAGGAAATTGATGCACACAAGAATCACAATTGCCCCAAAAATAGGGTGGTGTCAACCTATAGAAGTGTCGACCTGTGTGAAATTATTTGCCAGTTTGAAAGGTTGATGGCAAAGGAGGTCTTGGCCTGTGTTGTGAGGATAGTTGAATCTTCTTAGACTTTTGAGCAATCTTTTTAGGGATTTCAGTGGCTTCCTCTTCAACCTTTTCTTTTCCTTTGGATATTATTTTTGAGGTAGAAGCATTAGAAGATGAAACAAATGTGATAGTTTTTAACCCAATTGGCCTCTTGTTTGTAGGTTCAAAACCCAACCCTTCCTTGTTGAAGTTCATTCTGGTACCTAGCAGTGCATCTATGTTTTCTCTTCCATCCACAAATTTTTCTAAGGATTGTTGTTTATCTTCCAACTCTTTTTGAAGTTTTTCTATGTTTTGAAGAAGTTGAGTGTTGACTTGTTTGACAGCTTCATACTTTTCATTGCTCAATTTGCTATCCTTTTCATAGCTTTGCATTTTTAGCTTCATGCTATCAATCTCATTTCTTAAATCTTCATTTTCAATTTCCAAGTCAGCCATTTCTTTTCTTCCCTCTTCCAAATCCTCAATCATTTTCTTAAGATCTTTAATTTCAATTTCAAGTAAAGCAGTCTTATCATTCATGTCATGATCATGCATAAACAAGTTAATTTTTTTTTCAATGATTTATTCTCCTTTTTTTACATGTCATATTTTTCCATGAGCCGTATATATGCTTTCTCCCAATCATCAAGTGTGTAATTTTCAAATGGAGAGTTTACCTCAGTTTCTTCATCACCTCTGGGCATGAGACAAAGATCTTCTTTTTCCTTGTCTGAGGAGCTAGTTCCACCATCACTTTCTTCCTTATCACTCCAGGTGGACACCATGGTCTTGTTCTTCTTCTTGCCCTTCCATTTGTCAGCCTTTTTGGATCTGTCAGGACAATCAGTTTTGAAATGCCCTGGTTTGTTGCAAGAATAACAAATGATTTTGCCAGATTTCTTAAAGTTTTCAGAATTAGATTTGAAACCATTTCTTACCTTTAACCTTCCTCTCAAGAAGCTCTTACCTTCCTTTCTAGGAAATTTTCTAAACTTAAGTGTGAGCATGGCTACGTCATCTTCATCTCGCTCACTTGCCGAATCCTCACCTTCATCAAAAGTGCCTTGACCGCTGGGTTCTGCTTTAAGAGCTAGGGGCTTTTTCTTAGGCACCTCAGCCTCTTTGTTCTTAAGGTTGATCTCATAGGTCATCAATGACCCAATGAGTTCATCTACCTTGGTAGTTGCGAGATCTCTCGATTCTTCAACCACGGTAGCCTTTGTGTGCCATACGGGAGTCAATGATCTGAGAATCTTTCTCAAAATTTCCTGTTCTGAGTATTTCTTTCCCAAATCAGTTAGACTATTAGTAAGCACAGTTAACCGAGCATACATATTCTGAATTGACTCATCAGCCTTCATGCGGAACATTTCATATTCAGAAACTAAAATGTTGGCTTTTGTTTCTCGTACCTGAGAGGTTCCTTCATAAATTACCTCTAGCTTGTCCCACATCTATTTTGCCGTTGCGCAGGTAGCAACTCTTGAGAATTCTACTGGATAGAGTGAGCATTGCATGATGTGTTTAGCACTCCAGTTGACAGTGGATTATCTTATTTGTTCTTTGGTCCACAAATCCTCATTATCAGTAAGCTCATACGGACCTTTGCTGATCACTCGCCAAAGTTCGTAGTCTTGGGCGCGAATGAACACCTGCATGCAATATTTCCAATAAGGATAATTAGTTCCAGTAAAGTAAGGAGGTCTATTAATAGAATGTCCTTCAGTTAAGAAACCTTTGGACGCTAATCCACCATTTTCCTAAAGGTCGTTAGACCCCATAATGAGAGATTAGGCTCTGATACCACTTGTTGAGTAGTGGACAACGGATCTAGAGGGGAGTGATGAATATATCTGCCCCTCTTTTCGTAATGCAACCCTCTATATAGCTAGATAAAATAAATCGCAGCAGAATATAACTAGCTTATCGAAGAACACTATGATTCACTTGGCAAGATGAGCAACTAATATATCGATTTGAACCTAAGCATGCATCTAGAACGAAGAAATCACATAAACAAACCACAACACAAAGGATTTTAAGGTGGTTCGGACTTAATCCTCAGTCCTACGTCCACCCTTCACCAAATCCGGTGAGGCTCCACTAGTGCCACGCACTGAACCGTAAATCGGAAAGACCTCCGATTCCTACTAATCACAGGTAGGGACGTCAACACCGCAGATTGGACAACTTCCGATTATCTTCCTACTAACCACCGGTAGGGACGATCTTCAGTTTTAAATGTTTGAATGAAATGAAAAAGAACAAGATATGAAAACACTCAAACAAGATGTGAAATATGCTCAAAGAGAAAAGATCTTGTCTGAGATTGCTGAAGCTTGAATCTGATTCTTTAATGGTATCTTCTTCCTTGTGACATGGTCTTCCTTAGATCACCTTGAGTTGATGAAGAAGATGAAGGATGCAGATTTGATCTCCCTTGAGAATGAGCTTCTTTGGATCACCTTAAGATGAGGAGGAGGAGGATGGTTGCAACTTTATCTTCACTTGGCTTGGGGTTGATCTCCTCTTGAAGTAGGTTCAATCACTTGAGGATTTGATGAAGAACTTCTTCCCGGAGTATTCTTCACGGCTACAGTACTCGAACTCCTCTCCCTTGAACACACCCTTGCAGCCTCCTTTGATCTCCCCTCTTAGCCTTAGGGTTTCCAACACTCTTGTATTAGTTTTATAGACTTTGAATGGTCCTTGGACATCCCCCAGACTAGATCCACAATCCATGAGAGATTGGGTGACTTTGGGGTTAAAAAAATACAAGGAAAGGGGCTCTTCTCGAAGTGGAAAACAAAGTCAACATTGAAGGCTCGGGGCTGGCGGTCGACCTGCAGATGCTGACGGTCGACCGCTACTGAGAAACGCTGTAGACGGATGGTCCCTAGAATTTTCGGTCAACCGCTACTAGGCTGGCGGTTGACCGCCACTGAGACTCGTGCAGACTGGGAGCTGCTGGCTAGGGCGGTCGACCGCCCCTGTGCTGGCGGTCGATCACTAGCTGGGCAGACCCCGGGTCTTCCCGGTTCAGTTCGTTAACCCCTTTAGCTCAGTCACTTGAGTCCTTTAGCAGTCCGTTCTCATTTGTGGCATCAATCTTGACTGTCTTGAAGTTTTATTACTGAGTCTTCAATCAAAATTTTGTTCCGGGGGCTCCGCCCCCGGAAACCCCCGTAAGGGGCGCTGCCCCCTTGACCCCCGCAACCTGACCATGAAAGATCCGCATACGAGGGTGCAATCATTGAGCTTTCACTTTTGCCATCTCCACTCCATTCCTTGGCATATTTGTCATGAAAGAACATCAAGTAGTTTAGTCATATAAGAGTGGTAAAACATCAATGACTTATAGTGTTTAGCCATTATCAAAACCAAGAATATCAAATAACTCAAATGACCACATGATGATGTCGAATGACCCAAGTGACCATAAGATGACTCAATTGACCACAGGGGCACAACACTCCTTATTAATAAAAGTGAAGATTTGAGTAACTTATTGTGCAATTGCATTTTATGTGTGATTATTATTGCACTCTGATTATTCTTGCTTGCAAGAGGCTTACCATGTCTGCTGTTCACGATTCTCGAGATTATCTTCCGTTGTAATAAAAGCTCGGGACGTGACACCGAGAGAGGGTGTACTTCATTTTTTGTGGAATATTCATGTTTGGGGATGTGTAGCAAATTTTGATCGATTCAGACTCCGGTTTATAGTTTAATGTTCTGTGATATGAGGGTCCAGGGTGTGATTCCTCTCTGTCTCCCCATCATTTGGAGGCGATTGGGGGGGTGGAGTAACCCCCAGAGGGGGTGTTTTGTTAGTGTAACTCAGTAGAGGGCAGCCAAAGTGATGATCGTGTTGCTCACTACTGGGCGGACAGGAGCTTGGTCGCCCAGATCAGGTGGGTGGCCAGCAACGTGGCTGCCCAGCCTCTCATCTCTCTGGTGGGCGGCCAACAATGTGGCTACCCAGTCACTTCTTCCCCTGGTGGGCTGCCAGCACTTTGGCTCGTCAGTCCAGTTTGCCCAAGAGGGTAGCCAGTAGGCTGGCCACCCAGAGGGCATGCCCATCTGCGCGGCCAATGATGTGGTCACCCAGCATTGGAGGGCGGCCACCTCTTTGGCCGCCCAGTGAAGGTGTTGTTCTGGGTGGCCATGCGGATGGCCGCCCAGTCCTAGAGGGGGCCAACTGAATGGCCGCCCAGTGTCCAGCAACCCGGTCATCCTGCTAGTCTGAATTCCTATTCCCAAGTGTCTGTGGTCAATATATTTTCACAGAAAGTATGCCACGTGTTTTTGTGTACCCCTGTGAGTTGATCATGACAATACTCGTTCGCTAATGTTTTTGGTCTACATATCGGCCTGGGTTCGTGTTCTATCGTGATTCGGGTGCATGCGTGGGCACTCCGGTGCTTCCCTGTGAGATCGTAGGTTTAGTATTTTACCTTGGCACTGTCTTGAGGGTATATCGTAGTAAGATCGGGTGAGACCGCCTAGTATGTACAACGCTCCTTGTGTAGAGGAGAGATCACCTGAGCGCTAGTGATGGAGGGGCGGGGGAAGAAAGAAGAAAAAAAATGGAGTGAACCCCGATAGAAATGTGCTCAAAATGTTAGCCTAGAGCGAGGTCAGGCCATAGCTATGATGGGGTGGTCCCCGAAGTCTAGGCCTTGCACGGACGTCACTTATGTACCCTTCATACTGGGTCTGGGGGAGACAAGGATCTAGATTATACGCCTTGGGCTATTCTGGATGTCATTCTTCCTTTTGCCATTGTTATCATTGTTTTTTTTTAAAATTCCCTTGCTCAAGGTTTGGGGGAGATGAAGTCTTTGGAATATACATCAATGCACGTTTTTATTTTATCTTATTTGAACTTCACTTGAGTGTGCGTTTCATTTCAGGTACATATTTTATCATAAACTTGAGTGTTTGTTTTATGCACAAGGTCCCTAAAGGGGGAAAACATGTCAACTTGGCCAAAACAGGCAACTTAGATGAGGTGGATTGGTCCAGTGCGGGACTGGGTCGACTCAGTCCAAGACTGGGTCAACTCAATTTGAGGCGGGGTTGACCCGAGAAGGGATCAAGTCGACCAGAGCTATGATGCGCGTTGACCTATTAAGAGATCGGTCGATCGATAGTGCATATCGATCAACCAAAAAGTTGTATCGGTCGACCTGCAACATGGGCAGGTCGACTCAACCACCACCACTAGAGCAGCTTCGCTACACGGTTTGAGTATTTTTTTTGTTTTCTTATTGGTTTTATTGTTTGCCTGTTTTAGCTTTGCTTTATCACTTCATTCCGCTCATTCTCTTCATCATTTATTTCTCCTTTATCTATGCATGATTGGGCCTACATATGCATATGTATGTGTGGGAGAAGGGAGGGAGGAGCTTACTGCCACAGGGTAGTCAGTAGGCCAAAATGTTCATTGGCGGACAGTGGGTGCATCGACCCAGGGGCGTCGGCAAATCGACCTACTCTAGACTTCTCAGTAGAGCCCCGCTTTTGACAGCATTCTGTAATATGCGTAGATTGAATCCATGCGCTATTTGTTTGCCAAGGAGTGCATACAACCTTAGAAAATTTTGGGAAAGGCTTTGCAACAACTTGCACGCGGGATGTGAGCGTTTAACTATGTGTTCATGACGGATGATTACTGGTACACGGCGGAATATTTTACACATGCATAGTGACGATTTCCAATCAGACATGATCTAACTTTTCATTCATCACCATTTCATATACCATGTAATCTTGGTAAGCAAATATTCATGAATTGAAGCATGCATGAGGTTCTATTTACACTTATAGTGGATGCAAGACCACAGGTGTATGAAAGGAGGCGCATGGTATGCCTAGATTTGCAGCGAATGCAAGGAATTTTAGTTTCTGTTCATGAGAGACCAGCAAAGATCTCTATGCTTGCTCGATACATGCATGTGGTTCTGGTTTTATTCTCAAGATGTGTGCCGACAGAAGTCAACCCAAAGGGGGGGGGTCGACCCTGTAATGCCCCGGGTTTTTTTGATATTTATCGGATCAGGATCCGTGGATTTCGGATCGCTTTCGTGGGTCCCGGAATGAGTTTTGCGGTTTACGCGTGTTTTCATTTGACGAGCCTTCGGAATACCGTGTAGGGTGAACCGTTGCATTCTCCGACTCCGGGACGTAACCAGCGTGTTGTGCCTTTTTTGAGGATCAGGGAGATGATTTTATCCTATTTTTCATATTTTTGAGAATTTCTGGATTTTCTATATATATAACCTCTTTTTCTCTCTCTCCCCATCTCTCCTTTTCTCTCCCTCTCCCTCTCTCTTTTCTCACGTTCTCTCCTCTCCCCCTCTCTTCTCTGGGCGACCGACGGAGGTAGACGAGGGCGGGGCGGCGATGCTCGTGGGGCAAGGAATGATGAGAATAGGACGAGGATCACGATGGTGGAGGCGGTTCGTGGGATCACGAGCTGGTGAGATTTTAAATGGCATTTTCTTGGCGGATCGACGTCCTCGGTGCGCAAAATCTTCGGTGAAGGTAGGGGGATGGATCCTTAACCCTTGTACTTCATTTCACGTGAGTTTAGTAGCCCGAAGCGAGCCGAGAGGGTTTATTTTCCTGCCAGGGTCAAAATGTGTGATTTTGGGGTGTGAGCCAGATTTAGCGTTTTGATTGCGTTTTTGAGGTTTGAATGGGTCCTCTCGGTGCTAGAGAGGTTGGGGAATACTTTCCCATTGTTTTCCCTATCACATGGGTGTGAACGGGGCGTGGAATGAGGTTTTCCATCGGATTCGTGGTTTTCATGCTCGGGTTGAGGTAGCAGTCCTTCCAGAGGCCGCCTCTTCGATGAGGCAGTCTGCTGAGGGCCGCTATCTAGCTACTGTAGTGTTGGCAGGGTTTGCGGTCTGGAGGTGACCGCCAAGTGGAGTTGCAGTCTCATGACTGACCGCCACTTGCCACTTCGTGTGCTTTCCCCGTTGAGTCCCAGGAGCAGGCGATCATATGGATGACCATTTCTTCGAGTTGCCGCCAGGGCATGGCCGCCTTATGCCCAGTGGTCCCCGTTAGTGTTAGGTCCCACGTAGTGCAATAGGATCTAGAAGGGGGGTTGAATAGATCCTTTCACGAACTTTGGCCTATTTAAAACTCTTAATGATAAATCACATGAACCACTCTTATAACGCACTTAGACATAATGCACAGCGAAATTAAATGGGAGTGGCTTAAATGAAGGTGGCAAAGCACAATGCATAGATGGCACAGGTCAACACTCCCAGGTGGGTAGGTCAACAGTTCTATCAGACTGGTCGACACTCCTATCAGAGAGATCGACACTGTTTCAACCGTTCTCAACAAAACAAGGAGCAGAGGTTGATACTCCGATGCAATGACGTTAGCACTCCTTCAGAGACTGATGAGATCTAATATGAGACTCAAACCATGCAATGTAGGGATCATAAGGCACAACACTTAAACATGAGATGGCATACAATGTGTGTGTGTGTGTGTGTGTGTGCAGGCTAATTTTCATTATCAAAGAAAACACCTTAGTGCCTGTGTGCAAGAGTGCAGCAGACAACCAAGAGGCTAGACTAATGCAGATGAAGGTGCAAAGGAGAAAGCCACGTGCATGAAATATAGAACACCCTTTTGCTTGGAGTGTACTCCCTAGTGCCTGTGAGCAAGAGTGTAGCAGGCAACTGAGGAGATGTAGGTGTAGCTATGATATGATAGCTAAGGGTGTCGAGATAAAACAATTAGTTCAGATCAGAAACGTATGCAACACAAATGATCAGTATTGCATTTGCTCAACCCAGCACACTATCCTGTGAATGGAGATAGAGGATAAGGAGAAATCACACAAGTTTCACAGACCATAACACAGGGGTTTTTAAGGTGGTTCGGTTGCAACCCCGCAACCTACGTCCACCCCTCACCAAGCCCGGTGAGGCTTACCCTTGTAGAAGCAAGAACCGTGGAGAACCATCACAACAAACGCTGACTCACAACTTGACTCGAGGGAGACAAATACCTCACCCTGATCTTGAATCCACAAGACCAGACCCACTACCAACGGTAGTGACTGGAGGAGCCCAAACCTCCCTTCTTCTGAAAACCCAGAAGGAACCGTGAGATAGCACCCCGCTGCTCACAGGCCCAGAGGATCAGATCCTCTCTTCCTCTGAAAACCAAGAGGGAACCTGGAGAAGGGGACTTCTCCCTTCCTCTGAAACCACAGAGGAACAACGGAGGGACAACCCTCCCTTCTTCTGATTGCTCAGAAGGAACCTGGTCCCCAAAACAGGGGATCAGAAAGATAAGAAAAATGAATCGAAAACACAAACGAAAATACTACAAATGCAGTGGGGAAACAAGAATGAAAATATAAACACCAGCTAAAATAATAGATCAAGACAAGGATGCCGGTGACTGCAGCTACAAGGTTAGATCCAAATATCCTTATCTTCAAACACCGGTAGACTGCAGGACTGCTCTCTCTCTCTCTCTCTCTCAAGGCTTCTCTTTTGTTCTTCTTGTACAGCACTGGACTGAGGTCAACTAGTGCTGGGCTGCTCTCACTCCCTTCCTTTCTTATTCACAAGTTTTCTTCTTGGAGGCTCAAGGGCGTGGCATTTTCTCAAGGCTGCAGCCCCTTCTTCTCTTGAGGAAGCTTCATATAAATAGATAACCCCAGGGAAACTTTTCCCGACAGAAGGTCTTCTTCCCTTGAAGCATGTGCCGATGTGAGCTTGAGTGCTTTTCCAAGTCAGTCCCATGATAGGACGGTGGCAGGTAGAAAAAGTAGACCATATCTTTCCTTTTGTTACTATTCAGATTTCCAAAATCTTGAGCAATTAATGACCCTCAGAGAACGATAACTTGCGCTCTGCATTCCTGTTGGCTCTGGTCAACTTTCCGTACACAGTACCATTTTGGGATCGTATCTCTTTTAATGATAGTAGAAAGTGGTCCTGACAGGAGTCAGTCCCAGGTATGGGTTCTCACAGAAACAACCACCAAACAATGTTGTTCTGGTAGGGTAATGATGTCTAGAACAAAAGTCAATCCTGGGTACTCCATCCCAACCTCGAAATCCATGTATTTGGACACTTGAGGTACCTATTTTCTCTCTCTGGATGGCCCACTTGATCTGACAGAAAATTGACTTGAAATGCTTCTGCGAGGACAGAGGTAGACCTTCTTCTTCATTGAGGTATTTCATCAAACACTTCATTCTTCTTATGCTGAAGGCAAACATGCACAGATCTTGGTTCGGAGTATGCCCAGACATTGTAAAGTTGGGGGCAAAACATGCACAAACCTTTCTTTCGGCATTTCATCAAACATGCACAGACCTTGGTTCCTTCATGTGCACAGACTTGGACATATGCGCAGACCTTGAGATAGTAGACTGGAAAAAGCTGCACAGACCTTTCTTCTGAAATGGCTAAGGCGCATCGACCTTCCTAGCAGTTTAGAAGAAGTTGCACAGGCCTTTCATACAAATGTGCATCAACCTTGGACATGTGCGCGACCTTTGTTGAGCATAAAGTCTTCATGTGCATCGACCTTAGTCCAAGTCATCTACATGTGCATCGACCTTAGTCGCACGTCTTCAGCATGTGCACCGACCTTCTGGACTAGGCTACATATGTGCACCAACCTTAGTGTTCAATGCTATGGGATGTGCATCGACCTACCAGACATGACTGCATATGTTCACCAACCTTGATAGTGCAGGACCTCTGCATGTGCACCGACCTCTAGGTCGTGTGCTTGTATGAGGTGCATCGACCTTAGTTGCAGGTCTTCGGCATGTGCATCGACCTTACTATGTATGCTACAGTATGTGCATCGACCTGTATCACATGATCTCAAAACATGCATCGACCTTGGATGCAAATGTGCATCGACCTTATATGCAGGGTGATGAATGTGCATCGACCTTACTTCTTCATGAACAGTGATGTGCATCGACCTTACTTCTTCCCTGACAGAATGTGCATCGACCTTTGTTCTTGAAGTGCTGATGTGCATCGACCTCAGCAGCTGCACTGACCTATATGCACAGACTTAATACATGCATAGGCCTTAGCCTAGCACAAGATGAAAACATGCATCGACCTTGTAAATGACTAAGGGAAATGTTCATCGACCTTAGTTAACTAAAGTTCCAATGTGCATCGACCTTAGTATGCACAATGTCAGATGTGCGTCGACCTTAGTATGCACTATGCAAGATGTGCACTGATCTCAAATAGTAACATAGGTAGACCTTGATATACACCAGTGAGCATGTGCATCGACCTTACTATGCTAGAGAGCAAAGAAGCATCGACCTTCTTCTATGTGCACCAACCTTCAGCAACGTGCACAGACCTTCTGCTATGAACAGTAGCCGCTGCACCGACCTTGTCAACATGAAGTTTTTCAACTTGATTTCTATGCTGTTAATTGCCCAGATTTTCGTGCACCCAATATTATCATCTATCTTGATTTCTGTGCAACCATGTATGTTGAGTTTCTCTTTCAACTTAGGAGGTTCTTGCTCTTGAATTTCGGTATCTTGAATTCAACCTTGATTTTCGTGCTGCCAATTACCTAGATTTGTGCGCCATTCTTGATTTCTTACACTTTACTAACAATGACCTGAAATGTATGAATATTGACGTAATCAAGTGCAAGATAGACTCATCAGTGACTCATATGTAGACATCATCAAAACCACATTTAGGCAGAGAATAATGTGTGTACCATACATGCACAACATTCTCCCAACATTCTCCCCCTTTTTGATGATGGCAACTATGAGTCATTATGAGTACATTGTGAGTCAAGGTGCAAAGAAATATAATCATAAATTGAAGCACAATGACTTTCTCTCCCCATATAAGTCTCTCCCCTTTATGCATTCAAGACTCTCCCCCTTATGCATACCCTAGTTAATGACACATACAATTCTCTCCCCCTTCGACATCATAAAAATAACACAATGGAGAAAATATATGGCACAGTTAGGAAGGAAAGGAGTAAGGTAGGAGAATATTAGCACAGGATGTACAGAGTGAAAGTAAGTACATACCTGTAGGGAGCAATTAAATGTGCAGCAACCTGAGATACCTTCTCAGTGTTCCAAAAAAAAATGATGTGGAATTACATGCCAATAGTTGTACACTGATTAAAGTTAACAATTGTTGGGTCCCTGAAGGTTCTCTTGTTGGGTCCCTCATGAATGCACGTAAAGCAAGTATTATGTAGAGAGAAGACCGTGCAATCAAGGAGTTGATACCAGTTGTTAGTGAGTGATGCTGAGTGTTTAGACAGCAAGTGATACCAATTGTTAATGACCAGCACAATGTAAATTGTTAGGTCCTTTGACATGGCAGAAACATATTTACACAATTAGGCATCATATGCCATGAAGGCACAACACAACAACATATGAGAGGCAGACATGTGCATGAATTTTGAGCATGTCAAAATAATGCAATCTGAGAGCAATTATTTTTGGTTTTCTTGTTTTTTAGATTTTTAAGATTTTCTATGCAATACATGGAAATGGAAAATGCACACTAACTATATGCTAGACGAACTGAAACCAATAGCTTTAGGGACATGATACCACTTGTTTGAAAGTGGTGAGTTTTTCATGGCAGCCAGAACAACGATGCAAATGTCCAGAGAGGGCAGAAATCAATGGAGCAATGAAGCAACATGAGGCCAATTTGCCTTAATGGCATATTCTAGGACAGCTAGACCGAATTCTGGTTGCAAGGGGTCGACTCTAAGGGTCGATACTTGGAAATTCTTGAGGCATAGAATCCAAGAACTGATAAGATGATGGTTCCTCATTCTGAAGCCAAGTTCATAAATACAGAGTTACAGATTTTTTAGAATTTCTAGTTGTAGAACTTTAGTGAAGCAACCCTTATAATAAGATTGGTTTAACACTAATGAATTCTAAGCTTCTCAATAAAACCACTTGAAAACATCTGCATTCAATATTAATGGAAGTGAACCAGAAATGCATACTGAAACAAGGTTAACCTCCTCTTATCTTACTCATTCAATTCCATTAGCTCCTTTAAAAGTTACTACGAAAAGCATTGAGATTAAACATGTATGAAGACTAAATGGAATTCTAGAATTTTAGTAGATTTGCTTTTACCTTTTACTATCACACTCATAATTTTCATTGAGCACAAGAGGATTTTTACGAGCATTTAAGTCCAGTCATGCCTTGTATCTTGAGGATACACATTGGTTGGACGTCAGTATCCCTAGGTACTTGGTGTGACTGACTGTCATGCGACAAATGGAACAGAGATAGTATTGTCACCTCATGACATATCGAACCTCATATTGTTGATAAGGGGACATATTTCTCAGCGACTTTGCCATTGCTCTGCCTTAATTTTTCTCTTATATCACAGCAGAGTTAACAAAAGCACTTCATGACATATCTTATCTCATTTCTTTTATGAGGAGACATATTTCTCAGTGAACCAGTGTCATTTCTCTGACACTATTAGCTCTTATAAATTCCAGCAAATCAGATTGTTTAAAGATAATACTTAGCTGAAGTTTCTTAAGAAAGCCTTTATACTAAAGATAAACTTTCAGATATAAGAAGGCATATCATGTCAAAACATGAAAAGTTGGTTTAAGTCTATTAAGACCGAGTGCAACCACTTTCAGGGCAATTAAACTTAAAAGCTCAAGCAATCATTAATTTTAAACCAATAGCTTTCATGTTCAGGGCAGTCATAACACTCCATAAAGGAAGATTCCTCTAGAAGATTTTCTCTGATAAATGAATTCAACAACAGATCGAATAACCTTCAAGAGGATCAAGGCATTCATGGAATTCTGGAACCAGTTAGCGGGTCATGCAAGAGATCGCAGATTTCAAACAATCTAGAAGGCTTCATAGACATCAAAAGTATTTCAGACCTGAGGTACAATCATGGAATATTATGTAACAGCATTATGAAGCAAGGTATGATTTCAGCAGAGAGGACAGATGATTACACAGTGAAACAGAATAAAGAACACTCACCCTAAGGATATGCAGTGAGCTCAGGCTGAAATAAGTGAAATGGGACTAGCAACCTAAAAGGAGTGTCGACACTTGCTCTTCATGGTGTTGTTGACACTAAAAATATTTCTAATTTTTCTTGACCTTTGTTTTGGCAGGTCATAAACGCTGACCGAGTGCCCCTACACTCCCAAAATGGGAAGCCAAAGGCTCAATCAGTGGAAAACCCGAGTGATACGATCAAGACACGCGGAATGCCGAAGTGGTCCGTAAGTGGCCGTAGAATTATCCCATGGGGGTGAGAACATTTGGAGTGGTTGCCCAGTCAATGAAGATGCTTCCTACAGGCGTAAAGCAGGCCTAAGGGCATGATTTGAAGTGCCAAAGGTGATATCAGCAAAAAAACCCAAGAAATTCGCTCAACACACACGGAATGCCGGAACGGTCCGTAAGTGCCCAGAAAGTCATCCGATCAAGGCGAAAATGCTTTGAGGGATGGCCCTCCTAATGAAGACACCCCACGTGTCCACAGCGTGGAGTTGGCGGCACGAATCAACTTGCCGAACATCAAATCAGGAGAAAACCTGGGTTACCCGATTCGAGTACACATGGCACTGGAAAAGGTCCGTAAGTGGCCGAAAGGATGCCCAATCAGGACGAAAATACTTCCAAGGATAGTCCACTCAATGAGGATATCCCACATATCTGCGAAGTTGAGATGGTCACACAAACCACTATGCCGATAGCTGAATTAGGACAAAACCTGAGAAAATCAGCACGGGTTTGGCACATGCCGTAAATCTTCGGAAACTCCAAATCAGGGTGCCAAAACGTACTCTGGGGCCACTGCACAAACTCCAAGACTGCCCCAGGCGACATCTCCCTCCAGGGCCAATTTCGGGGAAAAATACCAAAATTACGAAAATTCCACCATCATTGAGTCAGTGGCACTCTTGTGCTTGAACCGGTGGCACCTTTTCTTAAAAAGGGGTGAATTGGCCTTTGTTTGAAGAGAGTCTGTGGCCTATTTTTATTTTAAAAAGGTGAATTGGCAAAAGGGTGAATCGATGGCACACTTTTTGTAGTGAGTCGGTGGCATATGTTTTAAGGAAAGTGAATTGTTACACTTTTGCAAGGTGAATCGGTGGCATTCTTTTGAAGGTGAATCGGGGCACTTCTCAAAGTGAATCGGCGCCCTTCTTCAAGCACTCTAAGTCGGCGGCGTCCTCAAGCCTTGGCGGAGCAGCGAATTGCTGACGCTTCCAGGTGAATCGGTGTCGCTAGCGGGCAGTGAGTCGATGGGAGGCGAGCTATCCCATCCGAGGGGCGATCCCCTGTTTCGTCTATAAATAGAGCACCCGCCGCAGAAACAAAGGGGGGGAGCATTCCAAGGAAAAAAAAAGACAAAAGGGGAGAGCCCCACAGAGAGTAGGCAGGAAGAGAGCATCGGAGCAGTGAAAGATAAAGAGAGTCGAGGGAGCAGAGTGGAAGACGAAGGTGGGTCTTGAAGCCCCCGAGGAGGGGGGGCCCAATAGTGCCTTGTGTTCTTCTTATTTTTCTGTTCCAGTTTCCTTTTTCTTTCGTGGATATCCCTTTGTACTATCTGCAACTTGGTGAATGAAATTATAAAATTGAGTCCCACTCGTCTGCTATCTTTTCTATCTGTGTGTTTGTGTTCCAAGTGTGTTGCTAATTACTATAGTTCATTTCACATTTCTTATTCTTTGTTTCTGTCCCGATCGTGAGGGCCCCCCAGGGGCTACGGTCGTTTTATCATCCTATGATCAGTTGGGAACTATAGCCTCAGGCTTGAAGATATGCTGCCAGAATGGCCAATCGCCACGCCCAAGGGGCGATAATGAAACCCCCTGCCCTGAGATCTGTAGATTCCCACCCTGTTGTAGACACGCCAAAATTGACATTACTTTGAGTATTTCTCATATTGCCTTGTAATGCCCCATTTGACCCTCAAATTAGCTTATTTGAGTGTTTTTTTCATTTTTCATGGATTTTCTCCCCTTTCCCTCTTTTTTAAAATTAACGCCCTGGAGAGGGGCGTGTTTTTAAAACGCGGCCTGATCCAGGGCGTGTCTCCCCATTTTATCTATTTCTCCCCATTTTACCTATTTTATAAATTCACGCCTTGATCAAGGGCGCGTTTTGATTCACGACCGGACATAGGGCGCCTTTTAAAGAAGTGACGACCTCTGGAAAGGGCGTCAATTCCTGGCATTATCCAATTTTCGAAAAATAATAAATGTTTGAAAAATGTTAATTAACGCCCTTCTTGGGGGCGTGTTTTAATTAACGCCTCTCCCGGAGGCGTGTTTCAGAGTTTCCAAATAAAAGAAATATTTATTTCCAAAATTGATCTGGGAGTTGACGCCCTTGGCCATGTCGTGTTTTGAATTAACGCCCTATGGTAGGTCGTCAATTCTTGAATTGACGCCCTGACCAAGGGCGTGTTTCATCTTCTAGCTTCGCAGCCCTTTCCCCAGAGAGTCTTTGCCTCGTTAGACTCCTGCCTTGATTGGGGCTCTTGCCCATTCTTATCCTTCCCCCTTATTGGACTCTTGCCGATGTTTATCCCCATTTTTTGGACTCCCCTTGTTCGATCCCCTTTTCTCCCCCCTTCGGATTCGAACGTTTTTTTCGGCTTCCTCTTCTGTCTTCTTCTCCTTTCCTCCCTCCGTTCTTCTTCTTCTTCTATTTTGTTTTTTTTGTTTTCTTCTTCTTTCCTTACGCAGGTGCTGTTCTTGGCTAAGGAGAGGCTTTTTCACGGTTCAAGTCTTCATCCAACTGAAGCTTTTCTCCCCATCGAGCATTCAAGCCAAGGAGCACCAAACCACAAACAAGATTTTTTATCTCATCTCCTTTTCATCATCTTGTATTTTCATTAATTCATGCATGCATCATATTTCATTATTTTATTGATTTTTCTCAACCATATTGAGATCTCCCCATAGTGCAACTATTGCACTCTTTCCCCTTGTTTTATTTTGCATTCATCATATTTCCCACACCCTTTTTGCATAGGGGTTTAAGGGCAACCACCCTTAAGGTGTGTTCTTCACCATATTTTCATACTCATATTTTTATTTAGGATTTGATGCTACACTCACCATATTTCTAATTCAATCTTTTATTGGTGTCTGTCTTTTTTGCAAGGGTAATAAATTGGAGAACTCTCTTCATCGGTCGGCCGATTTGAAGAGAAAGGAAGCACTCACATCCCCGCACTTTGAGGTATTTTCGCGATCATCCTTTCCCTTATTATTTTCCACTCGAGACCCTCGCGTCTCTGGCGATCACACACTCCCCTTGTGCACCTCGTGCATATATTTTCCTCCATATTGATGATTATTGCATGTCTTTTCATTATATTTTCCTTAAGTGGATTTATTCTAAATTAGAGATCCACAAATTGGCGATCACGGTGGGACGCTTTGCGTTCTCTTTATTACCCCTTTTCCCCTTAGGCACCTGCGTGTGCCGTCTCCCCTATTGCACCCTCGGTGCGTCTCCTTTTGTGTCCCTCGGGCACCCTCCATTGGCTTTGCTTTCTTCCCTAAAGTGATTTGCCATTTTGTTGTCTTTTCCTTAGAATCTCCACTTATTTAAAATTCTTGATGACCATGCTTATCCTGTTGATTGCCTTATTTATGTGGTTGTGAGTGTGCCTGTTTAATATTTCTGGCCGTGCTTTCCTGAGGAATTAACGCCTCTGTCAGAGGCGCTTTTTAGATTTCACGCCCTAACTCAGGGCGTCTTATTCGTATTTTACGCCCACTGACAGGGCGCCTTCCAGCATATTTCCTGATATTTCTGGCTTTATTACGTTGCCTGAGAATTAACGCCCTGCACCAGGGCGTTTCTTTGTTTATTAGCGCCCCTCAGTAAGGCGTTTCTTTTGATTTGACGCCCTCGATCAAGGGCGTCCTTTCCTCTTATAGCGCCTCACCGTAAGGCGTGTTTTTATTGCCCCTGGCACCTCGCTTTGAGTCACGACAGTCACACTATCGTGTCTTTTGTTAGTAGCGCCCTCTGTCAGGGCGTGTTTTTACTGTGGGTTTCCAGAACCCTTTCCGTGGGTGAGTTTTCATGTTATTTCATATTGATTGATCATATTGTGTGGTTGGCCTGATTTCCCCTGTTGCATTCATTCTTTGCATTGGTTTGGGAGCCCCCTCCTCTTCATTAGGATCCACACACCCTCTTGGAATCGGGACGACCCTCCATTGAGCATTCCGTCTCTTTGGACTGGAAATCCCTTTTCCAAGCCTCCGTAAACACCCGTGGATTCCCTCACGGACGCCGGGCAGGTTGTACCCTTTTGAAGTCCCGAGTTAGTTGGCCTATACGTGGTGAGAGAGGGTTCCTAGTTGGCATTGGAGTTAAACCATATTGAAACTAGGTTTCCCCCCCTTGTGTGAATCATTCAAAACTTTGATAAAATCCTTAATTCACCAAGGTTCAAACAAATCAAATCAAGGTAACCATCTCTTTTGTGTGCTTCTTTGCATATTATTTTGAACTTTGATTGCATGATGGCTTCTTATAAACAAAACAACATGTTTAATTCAATTCATGAGGATGCACAACCGTGCACATCTTATTCTCCTCAATTTCAACATGTTCGTCAAAATTCTCACCATACTTTCAAGGGACTACGTCCTCATTTTTATGGTCATGCCTGACCCATGGGCAATGTCCATCCTCATGGTCCCCCCACTCAATTTCAAGCCACTACTCCTACGGGACCGCCTCGTCCCAATGATGAGAAGGTCTCCCAAATTTTGCATGTATTAGATCATCTCACCCCTCAACAGATCCAAGCCCTTAAGGCCGCTGTTGAGGGTGCATCTCATGTATCTCATTCTCCCTCCAATTCTACACGGGTGGCCCATCACCCACCTCCTCCTTCCAATCCTGATCGGGTAGCCCATTACCCATCTCCTCCTGTTCATTCTACTCGGGTGGCCCATCACCCGCCTCCTTCTATTCCTCCTCCATCGCGGCCCCGAGGCCCTTATATTCATTGCAATCCGGCCCATCCGGGTTCTTCTATGGGTCGGCCCATTAATTCCCCTCCACGGCCTTTTTATACTACCCCTCCTCCTTCAAGGCCCTGCCAACCCTCGGTTGCTCAAGTTACACCCCTCCAACAATCTCTGCTTGATAAGATTACTTTGATGGAGGAACAAATAAAAAGGGTCATGGCTCCTCCTACTCCGGTCAATCCTCTCCATGCCGCTTTGGACGAGATTACTAAGATGGAGAGAGAATGGAAAGATAGGAGAGAGGATTATGGCGTCAGCATTCCAAGCGAGCCAGAGCCGGCATTTGAAGAATCTAAGGCAATATACGATGATGAAGCTGCGCAGGCACCCCTTCCGAGTTTCCTTAATTTCTCGCTCCCTCTACTATCATTTGATAAATCTCCTGCTCAGGATGAAACCATCCCTGATCCAACCCCTATTTATGAGACTAATTGGTGTTACGATGATGGGTCGATACTTCAATCACCCACACCGGCACATTGTAAGTCTCCTCCTATCCTTGACACCGCATACATTACACCTCCTCCAGTTACACCATTAACCTCCGCAACATTGGCCTTCCCCAAGCCTTCCACTATTAAACCTCCACCCGTTAAGCCATCTACCTCCACACCATTAGCCTCCGTCGAACCCACCATTGAACCTTCCCCAATTAACCTTCCATTACCGCCACCTCGGCCTTCCATTATCCCTTTAAAACCCACTTTGCCTATTCCACCATTTAACCCTTTACCCTTACCCATGGCTAATCCTGAGCAGGATCCACCCCTTTTTGCACCCGAGCCAATCCCAACTGCTTCCGAGCAAAGGGAGAAACTCGACGTGTTTGAACCCCCGCTTACGCTCACCCATTTGCCAACGCTTTCCATCATGCCTCCACCATTCATGGAGCCTTCCGCCTCCGCTTCACCTCCCCTTACTACTCGGAATGGGGGGCCTTCTACAAGCACAGGTGCCGAGGACGATCAAGAGCCGGGCAGCAAGGATTTGGCCGCGCCATTCAAGATTCAAGAATTCATTTGCCGGATGCCATTCCGGGTTATTGTGCCAAGCACGGTCGAAGAAGCCAAGTCACCGACATGCCAAGCATTGATGCTGTGTAAGGGCCGGGCAGGGCACCCTTTGTTCCAATTTCCAAATTTTGAATCTTTGGGCAACATAATGCTTCCGAGCCCGACTTTCCAACTCCCTCACACCATTACTTTGCACTCTCCAAGGGAGTTGACATTCACCATTGAAGCTTCGACAGGGGCTATTTCTCATACACTTTCACTGCCGTGGAGGGGCAGTTATCTTAATGCTAAGGGGCCATCCCTTATTTGTTCCATTTTATATTCATCCATCTCTATCACTTTTTCTTCATGGGCCATTCCCAGGGTTAGGAGGAGGATCTCATCCTCTCGCCCTTCACATTCTTCATATTCTTTGCATTTCATGCATTCATCGCATCCATCCCATTGCATGCATTTGCACCTCCTGCTTCCCGGGTTTCCAAACCCGTATCTTCCCCGCCTTCCGGCACCTCCGGATATTCCACACTTCCCATCTCATTCATCTTCATCTTTTTATCCACTATCCCTGGGGCATCGCGTCCCTTTTCCTGCTATCTCCCTGGAACCTCCAGGAATTTTATCCCTCCTCCTTGGGCATCTCGCCCTTTCTGATTCTATTCCTCCGGAACCTCCGGACTTTTCCCTCGGGCATCGCGCCCCTTTCCATTCTCCGGAACCTCCGGACCTTTCTCTCGGGCATCGCGCCCCTTTCCACCTTCCTCCTCCGGAACCTCTGGATTTTCCCCTTGGGCATCGCGCCCCTTCTCATTTGCTACCTCCAGAACCTCCGGATTTTTCTCCTGATCTTCCTTCATTCCTCTCTCTCGGGCATCGCGCCCCTTTCCACCTTATTCTTCCGGAACCTCCGGATTCTATTTCCCTCTTCTTTGGGCATCGCGTCCCTTCCCTTCTCATTCCTCCGGAACCTCCAGACTTTTCCCTCGGGCACGACGCCCCTTTCCACCTTCTCCTTCCTGATTTCATTCCTCCGGAACCTCCGGATTTTTCTCTCCTCCCTGGGCATCACGTCCCTCAGCATTTGCTTCCTCCGGAACCTCCGGACCCTCCATCTTTCTTCCGATTCATCTTTCTAATCTTCCTGAACATCACATCCTTCATTTTTTTCTTCCTTTTCCATCATCTTTTTCTCTATTTTGTCTCAGGGCATCGCGTCCCTTCTTTTGTCATCCCTCCGGAGCCTTCGGATTTTTCCTCTCATGATTCTCCTCTGCCTCCGGACCCTCCGGATCCGCCTCTTTCTATCTATCAATTTCTTCTTCTAATTCCTCCTGATTCTGGGTCCGACCCAACTTCTTCCACATCCACTGCCTTGGGCATCTGCCCTTTCTCTCATTGCTTCCGAGGCTTTAGTCCTCACCCCTCTTTTAATTCTCCTCTCCTTCTGTAGACTGTTCCATGTGATCAGGGTCTCCGCACCTTAGTGAGGGAGTTCTAGCCCTCGCCTCTTTTCCTTTTTTCCTTATTCTTCTGAGTCTGGTCTTGGCACCACTCCTTCTTGTTAAGCCACTTTCAATCCTTTGCTTCCAATCCTTTATCTGCCTAAGAGGACTATCCCACGATGATCAACCTCTCGCGGCAGCTGCTTTAACAAAGGTTGCAAGGTAACATATTGGCGTAAGTAAGCATTTATATGATATCATTACCTCATTACTTCAAGCATAATTTTCAAGATGAAGTGCTTCCTAACAAGATTAAGAGTGGTGTTTTAGATCTTTATCTTAAGCTTTTGTTTAAATTAAATCATTGTTAAAAAGAGTCCTTTAGGCTTGCTTATGCAGCACCTTGGTTAATAAGAACCCCGCGCTGGGAATTCAACATTCTCTCCCTGCTTATTAAGATCAACCCTCAGCTGGGCACCTCACACACTTCACGGCGTCCTTAGCCGGCTCCTTTGGTTAAACACCGTTGCTACCTTGGCCATGCCATGAGTATATCTGAAAGTCTTTTCTCTTCTTTACTCGGCCACGTGCAGGGGCAAGAGGTTGACGGATGAGATGACCAACCTTGATAATCCCCAATACGAGAGGAGTCTCAAATAGGGGTAGTCTTGACCCAAACTAAATATGAATTTTATGATATACATCTCGCCAAAAGGGCTATTATGAAAATCAAGTCAGAATTTCGATAAAAGCAAAAGTATGAATTATGGCATGTCAAGAGTGGCAAAGTCTCCGCAGGGAAAATCCTGGTCGTATGCATGTCAAGGGTCTAAAAATTAAAGGCACAAAGCCTCGGCGCAACAGACTACCTCTTTGAAGGGAACACCTTGGAAAGAATTCAAGTCCCGATATCTCCCATCCTGCACAAACCTTATCTCCAATTGTTCTTCTCTTTTCCCTCTAAGACCGAATATTTCTCGGGTATGGCCTTGGTAGGGGTACCGTTGATCAAAGACGGTCGGTTATAGGATGCCACTTTCAATGCACGTCCAGCTTTGAGCAGTTTTAGCGAAAAGGGAAGGAACAAGGACCCCTAGTCAGTGGTTCAAAACAACCCTTTGATGCTGCATTAACAATGTCTAAGCCAAAATCCCAACAAAAATTCAAAATATTTTCCAAAGATCTCCATAAAAATTCAAATATTTTCAAAACTCATAAAAATTTGCATATTCCAAAACTCATAAAAATTTGCATATTTCCAAAATCCAAAAATTGCATTGTATTTTCTAATGGTGTTTTACAGGAACAGCTTTGCAGAGACCAAAAACACGGGATGGGTCTTCTCTCTACTTATTGCTATCAATCTATTGATTCTTCTCAATATTCTCATGACATGCCACCCAGGGGCATCATCTCCCTATATCATTCTGATTATCATATCTCATGATTATTCATCTCCAAATTTTTCAATCAACTCCTACTCGTTTCATCTGATTACTCTGCCGATGGGCATTATCAGATCCTGATTATTTAACTCCAAAACTTGATTAGCCAGATTGTCATCCTCATGACAAACAACAAATAATGATGCTTTGCTATGCCATGATTTGACTTATACTGTTCATGATATATGCTATGATTGGTTGCTTTGATTCATGCTATGATTAAATGCCTTATTCATTGCGTGTTATATCTTGGCTAATGAATTTTTGAGCGCAGGAAGAGGCTCTTAGTCCCGCCGGCAGGGCATCATCACTCAAAGTCCCACGGTGCTTGCAGCTCATTTCTCAGTTCCCATGCTTATTGATATCACCATCTCCTGTATGCATTCTACTATATGTTACATATGTTACTAGATTATATCAAGGACCTTGTGGCTTTTAAATCTGGGATTTGAGTTTCCCTTCATCAAAAATAATGATGATTCCAGAGAAGTCTTAGTCACACGGATAAGCCGTTGAGCCGCCCAAGGTAAAGGACGATGGTTCCCTTTTACGAGTTGGTGCGCGGATAAACGGGCTTCGGCTTAGTATCAGCTCGCTGAATGGGTTTCTTGACTCAGTCTTGGCAGCTTAGCAATATTATCCTTGATTATCTTATATTTTCGTTTGATTTAATTTTTCCCTTTAAACCCAACATGCATTCATGTAGGACTTTGAATTAACATTGGAAAATTATTCTGATAAGCTGATGTTGAGAGTTGAATTGATCTTAATCTTTCTCGATATGAGATTTTCATTGCCGAATTGAGTCCTCAGTTCGATTTGTCGCTGTTTTGGGTCTTCTCTCGAGAGCTCCTTGTTTGGATTTTTATCATCTTATTTTCTAATCTCCTTTCCTTTGATCCACCTTGGCTGCAGCACGTCCACTGGCTGGTAACCGCTCCCCAATGGTGAAATCTACAGGTTTGTGACCTGGGGTACTTCCACCGCGCTGGAAGTTGATCATTTATTTTATCTCCTTCGTGCACCGCGTGCACATCTCCCCTTTTATCCAAACATTGTTGATTTCATTGAATTTTCCGAGATTGCTTCATCTCGAGCTTTTGATTTGATTCTCATCACATGATGTTGATTGCGTGTCTCATCACACCTTGGCATCTACTTTTCAGTTTGCTACGCTCCCTTGCAAAGCAGATGCCAAGGCGTGGCAACTGTAGACACGCCAAAATTGACATTACTTTGAGTATTTCTCATATTGCCTTGTAATGTCCCATTTGACCCTCAAATTAGCTTATTTGAGTATTTTTTCCATTTTTCATGGATTTTCTCCCCTTTCCCTCTTTTTTAAAATTAACGCCCTGGAGAGGGGCGTGTTTTTAAAACGCGGCCTGATCCAGGGCGTGTCTCCCCATTTTATCTATTTCTCCCTATTTTACCTATTTTATAAATTCACGCCTTGATCAAGGGCGCGTTTTGATTCACGACCGGACATAGGGCGCCTTTTAAAGAAGTGACGACCTCTGGAAAGGGCGTCAATTCCTGGCATTATCTAATTTTCGAAAAAGAATAAATGTTTAAAAAATATTAATTAACGCCCTTCTTGGGGGCGTGTTTTAATTAACGCCTCTCCCGAAGGCGTGTTTCAGAGTTTCCAAATAAAAGAAATATTTATTTCCAAAATTGATCTGGGAGTTGACGCCCTTGGCCATGTCGTGTTTTGAATTAACGCCCTATGGTAGGTCGTCAATTCTTGAATTGACGCCCTGACCAAGGGCGTGTTTCATCTTCTGGCTTCACAGCCCTTTCCCCAGAGAGTCCTTGCCTCGTTAAACTCCTGCCTTGATTGGGGCTCTTGCCCATTCTTATCCTTCCCCCTTATTGGACTCTTGCCGATGTTTATCCCCCTTTTTTGGACTCCCCTTGTTCGATCCCCTTTTCTCCCCCCTTCGGATTCGAATGTTTTTTTCGGCTTCCTCTTCTGTCTTCTTCTCCTTTCCTCCCTCCGTTCTTCTTCTTCTTCTGTTTTGTTTTTTTTGTTTTCTTCTTCTTTCCTTACGCAGGTGCTGTTCTTGGCTAAGGAGAGGCTTTTTCACGGTTCAAGTCTTCATCCAACTGAAGCTTTTCTCCCCATCGAGCATTCAAGCCAAGGAGCACCAAACAACAAACAAGATTTTTTATCTCATCTCCTTTTCATCATCTTGTATTTTCATTAATTCATGCATGCATCATATTTCATTGTTTTATTGATTTTTCTCAACCATATTGAGATCTCTCCATAGTGCAACTATTGCACTCTTTCCCCTTGTTTTATTTTGCATTCATCATATTTCCCACACCCTTTTTGCATAGGGGTTTAAGGGCAACCACCCTTAAGGTGTGTTCTTCACCATATTTTCATGCTCATATTTTTATTTAAGATTTGATGCTACACTCACCATATTTCTAATTCAATCTTTTATTGGTGTCTGTCTTTTTTGCAAGGGTAATAAATTGGAGAACTCTCTTCATCGGCCGACCGATTTGAAGAGAAAGGAAGCACTCACATCCCCGCACTTTGAGATATTTTCGCGATCATCCTTTCCCTTATTATTTTCCACTCGAGACCCTCGCGTCTCTGGCGATCACACACTCCCCTTGTGCACCTCGTGCATATATTTTCCTCCATATTGATGATTATTGCATGTCTTTTCATTATATTTTCCTTAAGTGGATTTATTCTAAATTAGAGATCCACACCTGTGTTTCTAATGCGTGCATAATATTTGTGAAATTGTCAAGCAGCGAGGGTGTGTCTGTGAGCGTAGGTTTCACGCTGATCGCCAAATCGGTGAATGTTCTGATTTTTGTGAGATGGCCGAACACCCTTTCACCCACATCGATGGGTTGTAGGGAAGCCAGCGCACTCCAACATTCGTTCCAGTCACAGCTTTGTTTATTCCATGAAGGTCACCATGTACACTCCCTGGATGCTCAATAAATTTCCCCCGAAGGCCTTTATTCCCCTGCGCCTCCCCTTTAATGTGTTTTCAAATACAGACGCTAGCCCATTTGCTTGGCCATGATCGTCTGCTTCGGCCTCCGGAGGGGACCCTCAGGCTATCGTGTGTACAGTTGGATTGTTTATGCTTGTTCACGGTTTTATCCGATCGTAGTGATTGTTTCTCAGTTATGTCTATGGATCCATCACGGGGGAGGGGAACAACCTCGATTATTGATTTCTATTCGGTCACTCTCTACTCACTATGGGTTCCAGGGGATCTGTCGCACTGTCACATGTTCCCCCGGAAGCCCCCTGCAGAAGGTGAGACACAAAATGCCACTCAGATGGCTACATTGATACTGGCCCTCGATAGTGTTTGATTCCCCCGGTTCATCACGAATCCTTAGTAGGCCAGCCCTCAGGATTCAATAAGTGCTGATCTCGGGTTCTGAAATAGGCCTATTGGGCTTCTCAGCTGATTTACAGATTTAGACCGGCTCCCCCGTGTGTATGTCTCATTACTCCTTGAACACTCCGAGTCTAGGGGAGATACTACACAATTTTTACGGGGAACTTTGAATTGAATTATAAAATAAAATAATAAAAATAAAAGAAACAAAAAAATTAAAATTAAAATTAAAAAAAGAAGTTGAACCAGTGCTGGTGGCACCGACTCGTCACGAAAAAAAAAATAAATCGGTGCCGATAGCACCGACTCAAAAAAAAATGATGTTTCGGTGACGATGCCACCGATTCACCACCCCAAAGTGAGGATTCGGTGCCACCCCGTTCTCTTCTAAAAAACAAAAAAATCAAAAAAATAATAACCCGGAAAAGCACGGAGATGCCACCGACTCACCACCGAAATGGTGAATTGGTGACACCCCCATTCCCGCCTTATTAACTAAAGAAAAGAGATAAACAATGCACCCATACCCACCTTTCAACAATAATAATAACAATAAAAAAATAACACACACATTCAATGTACACTCACACCAGGTTGCACACCTCTTAACACTAAACACCAATTAATATTAATCCATGCACATATCCTGCGGCCCTTCACATCCCCCTTTTACATTTGTTATCCTTATTAAAAAAAAGAGTCGGTGGTGATTCGGTGACAGGGGGTGCCACATTGGGTGCCATTCGGTGGCACCATACCCCATCTTTGTGTATATATATATATATATATATATATATATATATATATATATATATATATATAAAGAGAGAAACACAGACAAAATGCACACTTTACTCGTTAATCCCTCCACTTAACTAACCACTTATTAATGTTAACCACTCGTTAGCACTAAACATCGTCAAACAAAGCCAATCTAACTTCACACGTTCAACCCCCCCCACTCCATATGCATATGTGTATATATAATAATAAAAAAATAAAACAAACAAATAATGAGACAAATAAAATACACTCATTCACAATTGGAAAAATAAAAAATGGTTAGAATAAAATAAACAAATAATAATAATAATAATTAGTTAGAAGCATACTAACCAAATAATGGCCAAATAAAAAAATAATAAATTAATAAATAAGCAAAGAGAATAAAAATGGTAACTGAAAAAAATGATAAATAAATAATAATCAAACAAAGGATAATAGAGAAAATAAAATATATGCATGTAATGTAAAAAAAACAAATAAACAATGGAAAGGGGAATAATATAAACAGAACAAGAACAAAGAATTAAAAAAAGAGGAATGCATTCACACACCTAAATAATAACATGAATAAATAGAGAATAATAAATACGACTGTGCCCACTTTAGAGCACTCATCTCTTCTAGATCCGAGTATGGGGAATATTAATGATGTCCCATAAGTCGTGTCTGGACCTTAGGATTCATCCCATTATGGTGATGACATAACTTCGCTCCGGGCCAATAATCCGCTGGCTTAAATTCGTTTCGATCGGGTTTCGACCGCATTCCCTCGTTTCTTGAACAGTAAATTTGACATATCCCGGCATACATTGTCCCGACATTACATGAGTCTGCCGAAACGCGGTCATGCTCGGCCCACCTCGTGGGCCTATATGTGTGTACCGTAATGCCATGCGCAGTCAAAAAATAACTCGTAAAACAAGAGAGGTGTTGCCGAAATCTCCCTTAAAATCACTAACAAATGATCAAATAAACAATGAGCAATAAAACTAAATACTACTACCATGTATGCTTGCATGAGTTGCTCCTCCGGTATATCAAATGGTGATTAGCGAAAAGTCAGGTTACGCCTGGCATGAGGCTTTCACTATGCATAATGATGGTCTTCGGACCTAAGTTCTTTGCCTTGTACCAGGAATCAGCTTAATAAATAAATACTATCATATTGTGTGCTGGCATGCAATCACATCTTTTATATATATTCTACGGGCCCCATGGTCTTTCTATTTTGACGATTAATCAAGGGTTGTCTCTCTCTCGGAGAGACGTAATTCACGCCGTAGCCTTTACAGTACGGCGGGTTTTGAGTCCCGGCACGAACCTCACAATCGACTGACCAAGTCAGATCGAGCGCACGATAATTTGTCACCTATGTGACTAGCACGCCTAACGAATTTAAATAAAAGCGTTCCACCAGGTGTCGACACACTGAGCTCAGACAGAGAGCAGTTTTCAAACAGAATGAACTGAGAGTTTGACTTGAGTAGGTCTTAGATTTTTAAGCTAGGCAAGCTCCCCCTAAGAAGATGCAGACTGTACACATGTCAACAAGAATGAATGCATGAATGAAGACTGAATTATTGATGTTGACTCCCCCTAAACATGTGCATCGGTTGACAATGGAGTATGCAACCTATGACTTGAGTGAACACATGATGCATTAAAAATGATGCCACTTGATATGCAATCTTTGGGTCCCTTTAACATGGTGTGCATTGGCTTGTATTAGACCACAATATGATGCAATCATGGATTATTTGCAATGCATTCTACACTACGGTGCAAACTCTTAAACACCCCCTTTGTTGAATGCTCATGGAAGTTAAGATAGACAATCAGCATGCTATGTGTCCATGTGAGTGATGAGTTGAGATATATGCAGCCATGGAAGACATCATCAAGAATAATGATCATCAATGTTAAGCAAGAAGTTCACATGGTTGTCAAAAAGGTAGTAGGAAACAAACAACAACTCATCATCATAGCAATTCCATCAACTTGACAAATTTTTCATGGATTACGCAGCTGAATTAGTTGATCTCTGGTACAAGACGGAGTTTTGGATCTGAGACCCTGCTCACGCATAGTGAGAGTAAGCTTGACTTGCCTTTCTTCTCTGCACCATTTGATATACTAGAGGTCAAGCAGGTGTAAGCAAGTAATCTAGCTAGGATGTTTATCTCACACCATGGGGGAAATTTTAGTAGTTCAGGGAGATACATTCAGCTTGCAGGAGTTATTGACATCAAGACAACTTTATAATACAATGACTATAATGCAAGCCTATCATGCAAAGATTGAACAAATAAAGTTTATTTACGTACTAATACCTTGAGCTTTTATTTACCTGATCATCTTAAGTTCAGCTCCAAGACACCCTGCGCTCAAAATTCTCATTTTTAGTATATTGGTACCCAAGCTTGCTTGGGTCCTAGTTGGTTAACAGCACATCTAGCAAATGACTTTATTTTCTTTGCTACTTTCTGGTCATCCACTCTCATCCATGGACAGTGATTAGATATATGTCTATATCACCACAGTAGAAGCAACGCAGAAAGGATTTACCATTCTTTCTGTGTGCAGGTGCATTGAGCCTTTGTGAATGAGCATGTATTCTACCGTGTTGATCATGAGAGTGACTCCTTCCTTTTAGATGCCAATAGGCTTTGACTGTGTGGCCAATTTTGGCACAATGGTGGTAGCAAGGAGAGGGATTTCTTCTTACAACCATTGAGAGTGTCGACCTGTCTAGATGGGTGTGTCGACCCGCAGGGTCATTCTTGGGCTTTTGAGCATGAGAGTGCCGGGGATGCTTTCTCCAAGTGTTGACCTTCCTTTTGTTACTGCTTCTTGCATTGTTTCTGCTGATTTTGCTTGCTTCCAATTCATCATTCCTCAAGGTGAAGCAATCATGCATAGTGTGACCAAGCATATCACAATAAAAGCAATAAACTTTCATTTTATGAGGAGCATAGTACTTGGCATGAGACTTCCTAGCATGCATTTCCACATTAGCAAAATTATTTGTGTTTATGCCAGGAAACATCCTATTTCTGATTGCTATTTTGATTTTGGTTTTTCTTTTGAGCATCATGTAGTTTTGGGAGACCATAAGAGGTGCTAGCTTCAAGTGAGCTAGTGACGAACGAGGTGTACACCTTACTTTCAAGGGACTTTTTGTCCACATGTTTGTAGTTTAAGTCCTCTTTCTGAAAACTCGCCTTAGCTCCCAAAGTTTTGTCTAGATTATCTTTGCTTTGAGCAAACCTTGACAGACATATTTCTAACTCTTTGATTTCATTCTCCAAAGAGGAGACATGCAACTCGGATTCAACGAGGTCCTCCTCACACACGGCCAACTGCTCATTGAGCATGGCATTTACCCCCTTGTAATTTTCAATTTCTAATTGAAGTTCATTCAATTTTTCAGAGCTATCATTAACCATACCCTTGCCTTTCTCACAAACGGATAGTCTTTCAAGCAGCATGTTATTTTGCTCTATCAATGTTTTATTCTCTTCGATCAGCCCCTCATCATGGATTGACCCATCAAGCGTAGTTTGATCATCAGTGATTAGTTTAGGTTGGTTTTGAAGTTGTCTTACAATCTCTTCCAACCTAGTGATTTCAGCTTGGACGGTTCCATTTTCATCTTTTAAACAGACAATACTTTCTTTATGCACATCTACATCAATCATAAGAGTGTCATTGAGCACCTCAAAAGTAGAACAATTTTTAAAAAAGGAGCTCTCATTCTGATGATTTTTCTTCAAATCATTTTTCAACTTTTTATTTTCAGATCTCACTTTCTTGTACTACTTGATCAACTCAGCATAGGCCTCCATGAGTTCTTCAAAAGTAAAGTCCTCAGAGTCAGAGCTTACCTGAGATGAGGATGGATTGCTTGACTACTCTGATCGGTCGGCCATTAGGCATTCATGCGCTTGTTCTTCTCCCTTCTCATGGATGCTCACCAACACATCTAAAACTTAATTAGCTGTGCTGCAGGTGGACATACGATTAAGTAACCTGAAATCAACTGCAACTTTTATCAAGTTGAATGTCGCAAGGTTATCAATATGTTTGGTCTCGTGTTCAGCAGACCATTCATCTTAATTTGATGGCAGCTCATGAGGACCAATGTATATAAGGTTCCACAATTGTGGATCTATGGATTTGACATAGATGAACATTCTCCCTAGCCATATAGAAAAATATGAACCATCATAAATGGGCGGAGAGACCATCGAAGCATATGTAGCATATAAAGCCATTTTCTAAAAATGCATCGGGATATTTCCCTGTAGATCGTAGGATCTGGGAATGGCAGAGCTTGGCTCTGATACCACTTGTTGGGTCCCACGTAGTGCAATAGGATCTAGAAGGGGGGGTTGAATAGATCCTTTCACGAACTTTGGCCTATTTAAAACTCTTAATGATAAATCACATGAACCACTTTTATAAAGCACTTAGACACAATGCACAGCGGAATTAAATGGGAGTGGCTTAAATGAAGGCGGCAAAGCATAATGCATAGATGGCACAGGTCGACACTCCCAGGTGGGCAAGTCGACACTTCTATCAGACAGGTCGAGACTCCTATCGGAGAGATCGACATTGTTTCAACCATTCTCAATAAAACAAGGAGCAGAGGTTGATACTCCTATGCAATGACGCCAGCACTACTTCAGAGACTGATGAGATCTAATATGAGACTCAAACCATGTAATGCAGGGATCATAATGTTGAGTTATGGTTTTGATGATTGTTGTAATTATTGTTCATGACCGTTATGGTTTTGATGATAACTAAACTTAATGAGTGATTACATGATGATAACTAAACTTGCATGGTTCGGATGACAAATGGCAACGATTACATGGTCTTGATCCTTGGTTTGTATATAATCTTTGGTTGAATGTTTGATGTCAATGGGATGCATATATAGATCATTTGGATTCACAAAATGAAGGCTTCATGAGAATCTTGGTTGAAAGTGGTAGATGGCATCGAAGTGATTGAACTTGCATTATCTTAACTTCATTTACTCTCTTATGTAGTTTTAAAATGGAATGCCAATCCCATATGCAAAGGTATCAAGATTCATGGTGAGAACTTGACACTTTGCATGTGTATATTTTTGGGAGAAAATGGTTTAGGTCGACCTAAAGGATAATTTAGGTCGACCTAAAATTACTGTAGCTAGCGGTCGACCGCCAGGAAGTTTAGGTCGACCGAAAATCCCAGAAACCAACGGCCAACAGTTTTTTCAATAGCGGTCGACCGCCAGAAGCTGCAGGTCGACCGCCAGCCCCGAGCTGCCCACAATTGTTGACTTTTTCCACTTCGAGAAGAGGCCTTCTCCTTGTAATTCTTTAATCCTAATGACACCAAATCACCCACAAATTGTGGATCTGGTCTGGGGGATGTCCATAGACCATTCAAGGGCTATATAACATATCATTTGGAGCTATAACCCTAATTATCCAAGAGATCCAAGGGGAGGCTGTCCAAGGAGGAAGAAGAGAGTAATGTAGCTCCGTGAACAGTACTTCGTGCAGCAAGTTCTTCATCTATCTCCAACCCATTCAAGGTACTTCTCAAGCCAACAAGCATCTATGAAGTGAAGAATCAAGCAACCAATAAAGAGAGATCAAGGGTGAGGCTATCAAGAAGCTAACAAGGGTTTCAAGAAGAGATCAAAGGAAGGTTATCCAAGTGAAGAAGGAAGAGTACTGTAGCCAGGAACAGTACTCAATGCAGCAAATTCTACATCAACTCCAAGGCCATTCATGCTTAATATGAAGCAATTCAAGTGAAGAAGGAATCAAAGCAAAGATCTGCAACATAGCTTCAAGGGGAGCCATATCAGGAGCTTTCTAAACTGTGGTTTATTCATATTGGTGTCTTGTGCTTTAAAGTTTGAGATTTGTGTTCTTATAAACTGCAAACTCGTGTATGTGTGGATCGTTGTTGGATCCATGGTCGTGTGTGTGTTTCGTATTTGATTCGTGTGTGTGTAAGTCTTCTTAGATCTGCGTGTGTGTGTGGTTTTTATCCAGATCTTAGTGTTTGTGTGTGTGGAGTGCTGCACTTGTCGCAGCGTATGTGTGTCTTGTTGATCCGCTTGTTGGATCGTGTTGGAGACTTCGTCTCTGTGTGTGTGTGTTTTGGGACGCGTCCCCGTGTGTGTGGGCAGGCGCCGTCCTGCGTGTGTGTGTTTGGAGCGTCGTCTCCGTTTGGGGTTTTATCTCGAGTGAAGCCTCACCAAGTTTGGTGAGGGGTGGACGTAGGATTGCCGCTGTTGCATCCGAACCACCTTAAAATCGCTGTGCATTGTGGTTTGGGTTGTGCTTGTGTGTGGTTTGATTGTTTTATTTCGTTACATGCACGTGTGGGAACGGAGAGTTTGAGAGAATTTGTTTAACAACTTTTAACTTCCTAATTAGTGTTTATCACATATTTGAAAAGGACAAAAGTTTTAATAAAAATTGTAAACACCCAATTCACCCCCCTCTTGGGTGTCATTGATCGCGGGACTTCAATTGGTATCAGAGCCAAGGCTCTAATTTCATAGATCTAACGATCTAGAGTGATCCAGATCAATGACTACCATTATGTATACCTTGAATTCTCCACCGGTGTTTGATGGTTACAATTTCGATTTGTGGTTAGGAAGAATGCTCAGTTTAGTCAATTCATACAACCCTAAGCTATGGAAGCTTATCTCATATGGTCCTCATGAATTGCCTAAAGATAAAAATGTCTGGACTGAAAATCAAAGGCTTAAACATGATCAAAATCAGTTGGCTTTAAAATTGTTCACTACTGCAGTCAATTCTAATCAGTTTCCTTTTGTCTCCCATTGCAGGTCTGCGAAGGACATCTTGGATGGTTTAACCAAAGTCCGGGAAGAGCATGAAGACCAATGCCTTGTGGCAGGCACAAGTGATCAAGGGAGTGATCAACAAATCGAATCAAGCTCAAAGGTAAATTCCGATTCTGATGATGATGAAGAAGTTAGCTATGAAGATTTGTTGATTGCATATGATGCTCTCGCTGAAAAATACGAGAAGTTAAAATCTGAAAATAAGAAATTGAGAAAAAGTGTTGAACAAAATAACCGTGTTTCCTCATGTAAGAAATGCTCACATTTAGAGGAAATGATTGAGGCTCATGTGTTCGACATTGAATTTCATAAAGATCAAATCAGCTCCTTAAGAAATGAAAACAAGGAGATGACTGCAAAACTGAATTCTATGGCCGATGATCAAACCTTGACAAATGAACTTATTCATGATGAAAAACTTGTTAAAGAAAATGAGAAACTGAAGGAGTTGAATAAGGCCATTTCTGAAAGATTGTTGACTCTTGAAAAAGGAAAATCTGTGGTTGTTAGAGAATGTGAAAATGAGGATGAACTTAAGCAAGAAGTAGAATGCCTTAAGACTACCAATGTCATGTTGAATGTTAGTCTTTCTACTTTTGAAAAAGAACTTGCTAATTATGAATTGCACATTGCATCTCTTGAATCTGAAATTCATGACTTGAATGCTTCTTTGTCTAAATTTGTGAATGGCCAAGAAAACTTGGATAAATTGTTGGGCATGAAAGTAAACTTTCAAAAAGAAGGGTTGGGTTTTAAACCAGTGAACAAAAAGAAATTTGAGAACAAGCTACACACTTCTTTTGTTCATACCGCTTGTGCACCCAGCACCTCCACATCTCACTCCCATGAACACACCATGTCAAGAACTCAATCAAATCTGAAAAAGAGTGTGGATGTCCAGAATGTGCATGCTAGAAATACTCATGTAAACTTTCATGCATCTAAGAAAATAAATGTCTCATGTCTTTACTATGAAAAATTTGGACACATGATGCATGATTGTTTCATTATGAAGAATGATGATTTGAGAGCAGTTAGAAATCATGCTAGTTTGAAAAATCCAAAGAAAGCATTCACCACAAAACCTTCCATACATTGTAATCATTGTGGTAGAAAAGGTCACACAAAGTCACAATGCTGGTTACTCATGAAGAAAATGAGCTTTCACTCAACACGTCATGCTCACATACACAAACCAGTAGAGCCAATGAGAAAGAAAACTGTAATGCCACATGTTTCCTCACATCACTTTGGCAAATCTAGAAATGCTAAGTATGATTATTTTCTTGTGAAGAAAATTGATGATTGGATTGTTGTTAAGAAGTGGAAGCCACGTGCCAAAGATGCTACTAACCAACAAGGACCCAAGATGGTTTGGGTACCTAAGAATGCCAAATGGGAAATCTGTTTTGCAGGTGTGCCTTGGGAATATAAAGCATGAAATCCGTTCTCATCAAGAAGGTAAGGCACACGGGTCAAGTGGCATAAGTCAGATCAAATGAAAATCAAAAATTAAAATCTGATTGCTCAGGTGATATCTCTCTCTTCACTCTAGAATAGGTGCTATGTCTTGATTCGTTTTGCGTTGAATTTTGTGATGGTGCATATGTATATGCATGCATTCCATCCATAGATAGTTGCATACCCTTGTGCATATCATTCTCATATAGCATCGTGTTGAAGTTGAGCTTTCAAACCATCAATAAATTTCACTACATACACTTTCATACTTTATCATGCATAAGTTGAACATTGTGTATTCAAGCCATAATGCATTGCATTCTCCTTGCCTTCATCATCCATGACTACATGGTATATCAAATGGTGACTTGAGGAAAGGCAAGTCATTCTTGTCTGAAATCTTTCACCAGGCATGAGAACGTGCCTCCGCCTGGTACCATGAGTCACATGTTCATTTATGTCATAGGTTGCATATTTTTCAAAATACAAAAATATCATTTGTGTAATTTGTGCACATAGAAAGGGGGAGCTTGTCTTTTGAATGAACGATTCTGAATTGTAAATTGAACTCATCCTTGTGGACATGCATCTCATACTAATTGCCATATTTGAATTGATCATCACATTGCTGTGTGAGTTTCGGGACTTCAATGGCTAGATGAATGTTCAGATAATGTAAAACATGAAATGTTCCTCATATCTATTGCTTCATCTGAACTGCTCAACAATGAATTGCTAGCCTCACTTAAGGCTACTGCTAAGCTTGCTTGCTCTTGAAGGCATATGGTGATGCCTGCTGAACTCAGGTATACCATTTTGAAAACTTGACATGATGTTACTCTGGTCTGATATGATGAATTTGTTGAATTAGTTCAATCACATTGAAGATCTTGAAAATTGTGTCTAAGGTGATTGGCATGTGAATGATTTCTAATTTTAAATTTGTGAAAGGATCTTGAACATCTATTTTTGAATAAATCCTTGAAATCAATCAGGTTGCATTGTTTGTTCTTGATTATATTTGCACCCTTGTTCATAAAGGCCATGTCTTGAAAAATGCTTAATTGTTTATCATGTGAATGCGAATGCCCTCATGTGAAATCTGTCTAAAATTCTGAAAATCAAGTTCTGCATCTTACCTTGCATATTGCATTTCACTATCATATGATCGTAGGCTACATTGCATTAGAACTCATGACATTGTATATCTTTAGCTGCATTCAGTTCATTCAATTGGTATCAGTTTGATGGGTATCAGCTGCATATTTGCATTACATGTTGCATACATTCCCTTTGTGTGCTTGCTTGATATTATATGTTATTCACCCTCATTCCTTGGCACTTCTATGGCCTTATGTCCTCTTGATAAATAATGCTGCATTTGAGTCATTGTTGGAGTGTTTCTTGTCGTACACTCTGGGGAGCTTATATTTGATAAGTGCATCTATTTAGGGGAGCTGCCTTATTATGTGTTCATGATATTTTCAGTATACATGCTGAATCAAATTCGCACACTTCATGCACAAAATGTGAAAATGAGTGTTAAAGATAAGGATATATGCGTTTCTTTTCAACGCTCTCGAGATGTTAAACTTGCTGCATGTATGTAGAAGAGATAGTTGAGGAAAAAACTGCCTACCTATCTTTATTGAAAAATCTCTAAGGTAAATGAACGGCAGAGTAATACTTGGTCTCACTGAGTAAACTGGGCACATGTCACCTGAGACGTGATGTGGTTCATATCTGAAAAGTGTGGACTAGTACCTCTGTTCAAAATGAAGTGAGATGGTTCAGTATTCTGAGTAACCGGAGATTCTGGCATGAGCTCCATGCGTCTACTCGCGTAAAAAGGAATCATTTTGAACCTGATCACTCTTGAAAAATTCTACCTATCATGTGATACTGGTTGAGTTAAAAAAATATGGTGAAAACTCATTATGGTAAAGCGAAGCCTCCAATACGATGTTCTCAAAAAATTGAAGTGCAGTCTGTGAAATGTCTCATTGTGTTTATCTGAAAATCTGAATATCCATATAGCAACTATCGTTTCTCATGTTCCTCACTTACACATCTCTGAATTTGATTTAATATGTATTCAGAAAATTGATTGACTGCATCAGCAATTGCATGAATCTTCTATATGATTGCACGATCTCCCATGTGCTACACATGTACATTCTGGTGAGCATGACTCTCTTGCATCTTTCTTATACCATTTCCCTTGTTATATATGTATGGGGGAGATTGCATGTATGATTATATGTAACTGTTTGGTTGCATTATGTGCATTTCATGAGTCACCATCTGCATACACATAGTTTCATGCATTTAAAACTAAAATACAAAATCAGAAATTTGAAAATCAAAGAAAATCCTTTTGATATGCATTCCTGCTCTTGCTTGTTGTGAAAATTTGACATGGGATCTAGATTCTGAATGCTATCATGCTGAACACCCCATCCTGTGCACATCTTTCCCCACTGGTTCATATCCTTGAGGACAATCACCATCTTCATCTGATTGGAATCATGTTGATTTGTTTGTCCATGATTTGCCCTTGCTTCTTCTGATTTGATAAGATGGGCTATTGCTGTTTCAAAGGGCAATGCTGTTTTAAAGGGAGATTAGCTTGTTCTTCCAAATTTGGCTTCTTCCATCTTGTTGATATTGTTGATCATGTCACAGGGGCAGAAAGATCTGCATTATCCCGCTTTTTGATTATGTCAAAGGGGGAGAAAAATTGATGATTGTGTGTGATGATTGAGGTGTAACAAGGGGATTGTGTGTGACAAGGGGAGAAGAACATTTTGTGCCATTCTGTTATATCATCCTAAGTTTATCATTAATTTTATCATCATCACTAAGTTTGTCATCATCAAAAAGGGGGAGATTGTTGAGTTATGGTTTTGATGATTGTTGTGATTATTGTTCATGACCGTCATGGTTTTGATGATAACTAAACTTAATGAGTGATTACGTGATGATAACTAAACTTGCATGGTTCGGATAGCAAATGGCAACGATTACATGGTCTTGATCCTTGGTTTGTATATAATCTTTGGTTGAATGTTTGATGTCAATGGGATGCATATATAGATCATTTGGATTCACAAAATGAAGGCTTCATGAGAATCTTGGTTGAAAGTGGTAGATGGCATCGAAGTGATTGAACTTGCATTGTCTTAACTTCATTTACTCTCTTATGTAGGTTTAAAATGGAATGCCAATCCCATATGCAAAGGTATCAAGATTCATGGTGAGAACTTGACATTTTGCATGTGTATATTTTTGGGAGAAAATGGTTTAGGTCGACCTAAAGGACAATTTAGGTCGACCTAAAATTACTGTAGCTAGCGGTCGACTGCCAGGAAGTTTAGGTCGACCGAAAATCCCAGAAACCAACGGCCAACAGTTTTTTCAGTAGCAGTCGACCGCCAAAAGCTACAGGTCGACCGCCAGCACTGAGCTGCCCACAATTGTTGACTTTTTCCACTTCGAGAAGAGGCCTTCTCCTTGTAATTCTTTAATCCTAATGACACCAAATCACCCACAAAATGTGGATTTGGTCTGGGGGATGTCCATAGACCATTCAAGGTCTATATAACATCTCATTTGGAGCTATAACCCTAATCTTCCAAGAGATCCAAGGGGAGGCTGTCCAAGGAGGAAGAAGAGAGTAATGTAGCTCCGTGAACAGTACTTCGTGCAGCAAGTTGTTCATCTATCTCCAACCCATTCAAGGTACTTCTCAAGCCAACAAGCATCTATGAAGTGAAGAATCAAGCAACCAACAAAGAGAGATCAAGGGTGAGGCTATCAAAAAGCTAACAAGGGTTTCAAGAAGAGATCAAAGGAAGGTTATCCAAGTGAAGAAGGAAGAGTACTGTAGCCGTGAACAGTACTCAATGCAGCAAATTCTACATCAACTCCAAGGCCATTTATGCTTAATCTGAAGCAATTCAAGTGAAAAAGGAATCAAAGCAAAGATCTTCAACATAGCTTCAAGGGGAGCCATATCAGGAGCTTTCTAAAATGTGGTTTATTCATATTGGTGTCTTGTGCTTTATAGTTTGAGATTTATGTTCTTATAAACTGCAAACTCGTGTGTATGTGGATCGTTGTTGGATCCGTGGTCGTGTGTGTGTTTCGTATTTGATTCGTGTGTGCATAGGTCTTCTTAGATCTGCGTGTGTGTGTGGTTTTTATCCAGATCTTAGTGTTTGTATGTGTGGAGTGCTGCACTTGTCGCAGCATGTCTGTGTCTTGTTGATCCGCTTGTTGGATCATGTTGGAGACTTCGTCTCTATGTGTGTGTGTGTTTTGTGGCGCGTCCCCGTGTGTGTGGGCAGGCGTCGTCCAGCGTGTGTGTGTTTGGAGCGTCGTCTCCGTTTGGGGTTTTATTCCGAGTGAAGCCTCACCGAGTTTGGTGAGAGGTGGACGTAGGATTGCCGTTGTTGCATCCGAACCACCTTAAAATCGCTGTGCATTGTGGTTTGGGTTGTGCTTGTGTGTGGTTTGATTGTTTTATTTCGTTACATGCACGTGTGGGAACGGAGAGTTTAAGAGAATTTGTTTAACAACTTTTAACTTCCTAATTAGTGTTTATCACATATTTGAAAAGGACAAAAGTTTTAATAAAAATTGTAAACACCCAATTCACCCCCCTCTTGGGTGTCATTGATCGCGGGACTTCACATAAGGCACACCACTTAAACATGAGATGGCATACAATGTGTGTGTGTGCAGGCTAATTTTCATTGTCAAAGAAAACACCTTAGTGCCTGTGTGCAAGAGTGCAGCAGACAACCAAGAGGCTAGACTAATGCAGATGAAGGTGTAAAGGAGAAAGCTACGTGCATGAAATATACAACACCCTTTTGCTTGGAGTGTACTCCCTAGTGCCTGTGAGCAAAAGTGCAGCAGGCAACTGAGGAGATGTAGGTGTAGCTATGATATGATAGCTAAGGGTGCCGAGATAAAACAATTAGTTCAGGTCAGAAACGTATGCAACACAAACGATCAGGATTGCATTTGCTCAACCTAGCACACTAACCTTTGAATGGAGATAAAGGATAAGGAGCAATCACACAAGTTTCACAGACCATAACACAGGGATTTTTAAGGTGGTTCGGTTGCAACTCCGCAACCTACGTTCAACCCACACCAAACCCGATGAGGCTTACCCTTGCAGAAGCAAGAACCGTGGAGAACCTCTACAACAAACGCTGACTCACAGTTTGACCCGAGGGAGACAAATCCCTCACCCTGATCTTGAATCCACAAGACCAGGCCCACTACCAACGGTAGTGACTGGAGGAGCCCAAACCTCCCTTTTTCTGAAAACCCAGATGGAACCGTGAGACAACACCCCGCTGCTCACAAGCCTAGAGGATCAGATCCGCTCTTCATCTGAAAACCCAGAGGGAACCCAGAGAAGGGCACTTCTCCCTTCCTCTGAAACCACAGAAGGACAACGGAGGGACAACCCTCCCTTCTTCTGATTGCTCAGAAGGAACCCAGTCCCCAAAACAGGGGATTGAAAAAACAAGAAAAACGAACCGAAAACACAAACGAAAATACTACAAATGCAGTCGAGAAATAAGAATGAAAATATAAACACCAGCTAAAATAATAGATCAAGACAAAGATGTTGGTGACTGCAGCTACAAGCTTAAATCCAAGGATCCTTCTCTTCAAACACAAGTAGACTGCAGGACTGCTTTCTCTCTCTCTTAAGGCGTCTCTTTTGTTCTTCTTGTACAACACTGGACTGAGGTCAACTAGTGCTGGGATGCTCTCACTCTGACGAGATCGTCAAGTGCCATCGGCAAAACTATCAAATATAAATTTATGTCTAAGTTGTCTTTTGTTTATTGGGCCATATATAGAGTGTGCCTCATATATAGTGTTCTCTTTTGTCATTAGTAATATATATATATATATATAGGAACCCATGCCCCTTGGGTTTCCTAGGTAGTATTTAGTTCTTTTGTCTTAAATATACATATATATGGTTGCACTTATGTGCATTTATTAGGTACTCCTCTTAGGAACCATGGCTCTTGGTATTCCAAGGTGCCCATTCTCCTCCCCATGTTTTCTATTTAAACAAATGTAAACCCATGATGGAGAAATATAGAATGCAATGAAATAGTTTGAATTTTAGCCATGGCTTGTGTATTCTCCAATTTTTTGAACCTCGGGTGAGAGGCCCAACCCCACTTCACCCCACCATGGAGGTCGTCCGTGAAGCTCCGGTGCATTGTCTTCGAGAAGAGGACGGGTGTGAAGCCCCATCGAAGCTCCACGATCTTCCACCTTCACCGTTCAACCGCCGCCGTCGTCCATCACCACCGCCACCACCGCCGTGCCAACAACAATGCCTGCAACCGCCATCACCGCAGAGAAGAATTGAAGAGCACGACTGCGTCGTCCCTGAGATGGGGATGGGTGTGAGGCCCCAACCGAGCTCTTCTGTTCTTCTCTAGTCACCTCGCCTTCCTGCTCTCCGGATGACAGTTTGAAGTCCTTCCTCGACCTCGTGTCACATCACACTCCCTTCCTTTCTTTCTCACAAGTTTTCTTCTTTGAGGCTCAAGGGCGTGGCTTTTTCTCAAGGCGGAAGCCCCTTCTTCTCTTGAAGAAGCTTCATATAAATAGAGAACCCCAGGGAAACTTTTCCCGCCAGAAGGTCTTCTTCCCTTGAAGCATGCGCCGATGTGAGCTTGAGTGCTTTTCCAAGTCAGTCCCAAGGTAGGACGGTGGCAGGTAGAAAAAGCAGACCATATCTTTCCTTTTGTTACTATTTAGATTTCTCAAATCTTGAGCAATTAATGACCCTCAGAGAAGGATTACTTGCACTCTGCATTCCTATTGGTTCTCGTCAACTTTCCCTACATAGTACCATTCTGGGATTATATCTATTTTAATGATAGTAGAAAGTGGTCCTGATAGGAGTCAGTCCCAGGTATGGGTTCTGACAGAAACAACCACCAAATAATGTTGTTCTGGTAGGGTAATGATGACTGGAACAAAAGTCAAACATGGATACTCCATCCAAACCTTGAAATCCATATATTTGGACACTTGCGGTACCTATTTTCTCTCCCTGGATGGCCCACTTGATCTGATAGAAAATTGGCTTGAAATGCTTCTGGGAGGACAGAGGTAGACTTTCTTCTTCATTGAGGCATTTCATCAAACACTTCATTCTTCTTATGCTGAAGGCAAACATGCACAGACCTTGGTTCGGAGTATGATCAGACCATGCAAAGTTGGGGGCAAAACATGCATAGACCTTTCTTCTTCATTGAGGCATTTCATCAAACATGCACAGACCTTGGTTCCTTCATGTGCACAGACTTGGACATATGCGCAGACCTTGAGACAGCAGACTGGAAAAAGCTGCACAGACCTTTCTTCTGAAATGGCTAAGGTGCATCGACCTTCCTAGCAGTTTAGAAGAAGTTGCACAGGCCTTTCATACAAATGTGCATCGACCTTGGACATGTGCGCGACCTTTGTTGAACATAAAGTCTTCATGTGCATCGACCTTAGTCCAAGTCTTCTACATGTGCATCGACCTTAGTTGCACGTCTTCAGCATGTGCACCGACCTTCTAGACTAGGCTGCATATGTGCACCGACCTGAGTGTTCAATGCTATGGGATGTGCATCGACCTTCCAGACTTGATTGCATATGTGCACCGACCTTGATAATGCAGGACCTCTGCATGTGCACTGACCTCTTGGTCTTGTGCTGGTATGAGGTGCATCGACCTTAGTTGCAGGTCTTCGGCATGCGCATCGACCTTACTATGTATGCTACAGTATGTGCATCGACCTGTATCACATGATCTCAAAACATGCATCGACCTTGGATGCAAATGTGCATCGACCTTATATGCAGGGTGATGAATGTGCATCGACCTTACTTCTTCATGAACAGTGATGTGCATCGACCTTACTTCTTCACTGACAGAATGTGCATCGACCTTTGTTCTTGAAGTGCTGATGTGCATCGACCTCAGCAGCTGCACTGACCTATATGCACAGACTTAATACATGCATAGGCCTTAGCCTAGCACAAGATGAAAACATGCATTGACCTTGTAAATGACTAAGGGAAATGTGCATCGACCATAGTTAACTAAAGTTCCAATGTGCATCGACCTTAGTATGCACAATGCCAGATGTGCGTCGACCTTAGTATGCACTATGCAAGATGTGCACTGACCTCAAATAGTAACACAGGTAGACCTTGATATGCACCAGTGAGCATGTGCGTCGACCTTACTGTGCTGGAGAGTAAAGAAGCATCGACATTCTTCTATGTGCACCGACCTTCAACAACGTGCACAAACCTTCTGCTATGAATAGTAGCCGCTGCACTGACCTTGTCAACATGAAGTTTTTCAGCTTGATTTCTGTGATGCTAATTACCTAGATTGTCGTGCACCCAATATATCATCTGTCTTGATTTCTGTGCAATCATGTATCTTGAGTTTCTCTTTAAACTTGGAAGCTTCTTGCCCTTGAATTTCGATATCTTGAATTCAACCTTAATTTTCGTGCTGTCAATTGCCTAGATTTAAGTGCCATTCTTGATTTCTTACACTTTTCTAACAATGACCTGAAATGTATGAATATTGACGTAATCAAGTGCAAGAACGACTCATTAGTGACTCATAGGCAGAAATCATCAAAACCACATGAAGGCAAAGAATAATGTGTGTACCATATATGCACAACATTCTCCCAACAGTTAGTAGTGGCCATGCGCCTGACCACTAAACGATGGAGGTGGTAAGGCCAGGACCGCCACTGGGGGGTTGCGGTCTGGGGGAAGACCGCCCCTTTGTCCAAGTGTTCCTGGCGAGTTGTGGTACAGAGTGGACCGCTACCTTGGGACTTGCGGTCCTGGGTGGACCACCACTTGAGGTGACGGTCCAGGGAGGACCGCCACTTGGTTTTCTGTGTTAATCGTGTTCCATTGGCATTGTGTTAGCCCCCGGTCGACCCGGTTGTGACCCAGGGGTTGACCTTCAACCTCGTGGATGTCCCAGACACCCTTGGGTTCTGTGTCAGTGTTTTGGGTGTCTGGAGATACCGTGTTACCATGATTAGTGTGCCCGTGGGTTTGGAGGGTCTGGGTGACCCCATGTGTTTCGGGCTTTCGTGTTCTCGCTAGAACGAGTCGCCGTGTATCGGCATGTGTGCGGTGGGTTATTCCCGTACGTCATTGGCTTTTCGGTAAGTGTTTTCTGAGTGCGCCGTGGGTTTGGCCCTTGGAATGCGAGTCCAGTCACCCAGCTTGGGGCTGGAGGTTTCCCACTTTTCTCTTGGATAAAGGATCGAGTCGGCGGCTTGTGAGCTACCTTGGGAATTATGCTATCGTGGTTTCAGACCTAGGGATTAGGCTAGATTAACGGCGCTGTGCCATCATGTGCAGCGGTCTTGACCCGGGTCGTGTGACTCAAGGACCGTTGGGTTAGTAGGTTTAGTGGACCATCTAGAGTCTGGTGACCCTGAGCCACCTGTTACTCCGTGTTACTCGCAATGGGTGCGTGCGTGACTTTCTGTGTTCTCGTTTAGTGACCTCCTGTGGACATGCAAAATTACACTCCCGTACGCCCCAACTAGTCCATCATTAACAACAACGTCAACTGAAGAGACTATGTGGAAGAGGGCCATCCGGACTCCCCGAACATATATACACTGCCGTGAAGCTATTTCCGGAGTCTCGACAGTGAAGAGAAATCAACCGCCGGGAGCCCTACAATCTATGGGCCGCGAAGAAAATCAAATGGGCCACAACTCGCGCTCACAACGGGCTCAGAACTGCCCATTTAGCCCTTCAGCGGCACGCCCTCAAGGCCCTTAAGCAGCACGCCCAGGCAGCCCTCAGCGGCACGCCCCCTGACAGCCTTCAGCGGCACACTCTTGTGCCCCCTTCAGCGACCCGCCCTCAAGGCCCTTCAGCGGCACGCCCTGGTAGCCCTCAGCGGCACGCCCCCTGGCAGCCTTCAGCGGCACACTCTTGTGCCCCCTTCAGTGGCACTCCCTCCATGCCCTTCAGCGGCATGCCCTTGGGCCTTCAGCGGTACGCCCTTCAGCGGCACGCCCCAGGACCCTCTCAGCGGCACGCCTTCAGGCCCGTCAGCGGCACACCCTCTGCCCTGTTCAGTGGCGCACCCTTCAGCGGCACAGCCTTGAGCTCTTCAGCAGCACACCCTTTGGGCTCTTCAGCGGCACACTTTCCATGTCTTCCAGCGGTACGCCCATTTGCCCCTCTCAGCGGTATGCCTGTTTGGCCCGCCAACGGCACAGCGTTAAGTCATTTCAACGGCACGTCCGGCAGAACGATGTGACGCCCATGCTCTACATATCTTCGGCGCGCAGTGGGCTGTCCGAGGTGTCGGCCGGAGGTTGGGCCACACGAGCTACTCCTCTGCCACCAAGGACGAGGGAAGTCAAACCCCATCAATGCCTCCGGTTTCCTGCCTCCGACTACCGTGCTCGAATGCTTCCGCCGTTGGGGGTATAAAAGCCCCTTCTTCGGCCAGAGAAAAGAAAAAGAGAAACACACACATAGAAAAAGGGATAAGAGAGAAGAGGAAGAAGGAGAGCCTCGTCCGCCCAAGCTCGGCAAGCCCAGGGAGCTCCAGGGAAGAAAAGGCCAGAAAGAGAGAAAGAGAGTAAGAAAAGAGAGATAGAGAGGTTCTATGTAGCTGGAGATAGCAAGGGAGGAGAAGGGAGCCGTCGCCCCAGCTCGACCCTGGCTCTCTCCTCACCCCTCCTTTCTTTTTTTTATCTTCTTATTCCTCTTCTCATCCCTTTTGTAGCTGGTTTCAGACATGCTCTGTAACGCTTGACCCTTAGCCAGCCATGGTCGTTTTCTATCATGAATAAAAGACGCCCCTCTGCTGGATTTCCTGTCATTCTCGTTGGTTTCTTCTCATGATATGTTTTGCCACTTGCTTCTCCCCTTTCTCTGGTGTTCTTGCTCCTTATGTTAATTTCCTTCCATGATGCCGGCCTGCCCGGTCCAATGTACAGCGTCTTGGTGTAGCACCATCCAGAGGGGTCCTTTGATAGTGGCTTCCTGTATGGGCTTCTCCCCTGTGAGTCTGACTCCAGAGCATGCCATTTAGCTCAATAGAGTGTCCCCCCGTAGAGGAGATGTGCCCTCCTTCCAGGCGGCTTGAGCCCCTACTTCCCTAACATTCTTGATCTTCTTCCCTCATGGTCAGTTAACGCACCCCTGGGCTTAGACCTAACCCAATGTGCCAACACCTTCCTCTCATTGGTAGGCCAACCCATACCCTCCACCGCTATAGCTTCAAGTCCCTCGTCCGTTGGCCGGTGCACTCCCTAATCGTCCCTGCCCGGCACACCACAGGCCCTCCCAGGCCGGCACACTCTAGCTAACCCCATCCGGTACACCTTCCAACCCGGCACGGCCTATCAGCCCCTCTAGCCGGTACACTCTCTAACCCTTCTAGCCCGGCATGCTCCTGGAGCCCTCTTGCCTGGCACGGTTGCCATCTCCTCCTACCCAGTGCACTCCCAGTCTATCTTAGCCAGGTCTCCCGCTCATTGATTTCTCTGAGGTTTTCTGAAGTTTTATTAAAGGTGTTGCCGCTCCCGGGCACCCACCTCCAGTTGTCGGGTTCCGCCACTCCATGTGGGCGCGTTCCCTGTACCTCCCTTACGCTCGGGTCAAGGGGAGATGCTGCCGAATTTTTGTTAGAAACAATAACATACTAAAAAGATAAAAGGAAGCAACAAACAAATGGAACGACCACACGTTAAGAAGGACTAAAAGAAAATAACAAACAAATAAAAAGAACAACGATAAAATGCTTTAACCGAGGCAGGGGAACCGCAATCAACTTAAAGAGAGCCGAATCAGACAATGACTAAGCAACTCGAACATCCGTCCTCATGGGAGAAAGAATAGAAGATAATCAAGAGAAAGAGAGAAGAAACCCATGCAAACTTAATAAAATCAGAAAAGAAGAAAAGCAAAGCCTTAAAAGAAGCGGAGGAGGAGTGGGCCTTCACCGGTACACCTAATCTAATCCTTCGTCGATACACCCTCCACCCTCCTTAACCGGCACACCCTCCATTAGCCTTTGCCGGCACGCCTTTAGCCTGCCTTCACCGGTACACCTTCCCCTTCCCTGGCCGGTACACTCCCAGCCTCTCCAGCCCGGCACACCTCCCACCCTTCAGCGGCACGCTCCCACCGTCTCTCTCCCTCCGTCTCACCTCTCTCTCTCACCGTCTCACCTCCCTCTCTCTCACCGTCTCTCATCTCTCCCACCGTCTCACCTCTCTCTCTCTCACGCTCACCTCTCTCCCTCCGTCTCACCTCTCTCTCTCACCGTCTCACCTCCCTCTCTCTCACCGTCTCTCATCTCTCCCACCGTCTCACCTCTCTCTCTCTCACGCTCACCTCTCTCCCTCTCTCCGTCTCACACTCTCACCACCGTCTCTCTCACCCTCTCACCCCTCCCTTGGCCAACACACTCTCACCACCGTCTCACCCCTCTCTCTCTCCGTCTCACCTCTCTCTCTCTCACCGTCTCACCTCTCCCTCTCTCCGTCTCACACTCTCACCACCGTCTCTCTCACCGTCTCACCCCTCCCTTGGCTGGCACACTCTCACCACCGTCTCTCTCACCGTCTCACCCCTCTCTCTCACCGTCTCACCTCCCTCTCTCTCCCTCCGTCTCACCCTCTCTCGCTCCCATCGTCTCATCTCTCTCCCAGCCTCTCTCTCTCTCTCCCTCGCACGTTCCCATCGTCTCCCTCTCTCCCTTCACCCTTGGTACCTTTGTGCACCGACCCCCCTTAACCCGGTGCATATGTACACCGACCTCCTCTTTATTATCCCGGTGAACATGTGCACCGACCTCGACCTAGCCCGGTGCACATGTGCACGGACCTTATCCTCCACGTGCATAGTCCTCATGACCTGCACTGACTCCGGGCCCAAGGCCGCACAGACTTCAGCCCGCAGGCCGTACAGACTTTGCCCCGCAGGCCGTACAGACTTTGCCCCGCGGCCGTACAGACTTTGCCCCATAGGCCGTACAGACTTTGCCCCGCGGCCGTACAGACCTTGCCCTTCTACAACCTAAAGCTACACCGACTTTAGCCCGCAGGCTGTACAGACTTCAGCCCGCAGGCCGTACAGACTTTGCCCCGCAGGCCGTACAGACTTTGCCCCGTAGGCCGTACAGACTTTGCCCCGCGGCCGTACAGACCTTGCCCTTCTACAACCCAAAGCTGCGCCGACTTCAGCCCGCAGGCCATACAGACTTCGCCTTGCAGGCCGTACCGACTTTGCCCCGTGGCCGGACAGACCTTGCCCCTCTACAGCCCGCAGGCCGTACCGACTTTGCCCGCAGGCCGAACAGACTTCGCCCCACGGCCGTACAGACTTTGCCCCGCAGGACGTACAGACTTTGCCCCGCGGCCGTACAGACCTTGCCCCTCGGCCGTACAGACCTTGCCCCTCTACAGCCCAGAGATGTACAGACTACAGCCCGCAGGCCGTACCGACTTTGCCCGCAGGCCGTACAGACTTCGCCCCACGGCCGTACAGACCTTGCCCTTCTACAGCTCAAAGCTGCACCGACTTCAGCCCGCAGGCTGCACCGACCTGCTGCCAGTCCAGGTCTGCACTGACCTAGCCCAATCTCTATCCGGTGCACCCTTTGACACCCTTTGACACCCTCACCGACACGCCTTCAGCCACCCTTGCCCAGTGCATTCCCTAGCCGCTCTAGCACGGCACACACCAACACCTCCACCAGGTACACTATCAGATCCCCCCTTACCCGGTGCACTCCTGCCCTCCTTCAGCGGCGCGCCCGTTCGCGCTCTTCATCGGCACGCCCTTCCCAGCCGCTCCTCCGGTACACTCTCCCACCTCTCCTAGCTCTCGTCGGCACGCTCTCTATACCCTTCGCCGGTACACCCTCCAGCGGCCCTCTCTCTCTCCGAGAAATATACACATATAATATATATAGATAATGATATTGGTGATAATAATAATAATAATAAATTAATTAATGAAAATTATGATGATGAGGGCATCTCTCGCCCTTCATATTTTTTACAATTTCGATTGCTTGCTAGCATAGCTCCATTGTGTCCGTCATATTTCTCTAAGTCGAGTCATGTAATTTTCATATTTTCTTTGAGTCATAATCATGTAATTTTCCTTTTATTTGAGTCTTGTATCTAGGTTAATGAGTCATTTCCCTAAGTTTGAGTCTCATTAGGCTAATGAGTTTGCTATTGGGGCTATTTCTTTGGGCTAGGCCCATGGGCGCCCCCCCTTCCTTCGGTTATTTGTTAGTGTGTTAAATGTCAGGGTCTTTTGTGAAAATGTGGGTTCCCTATATATAGGACCACATTTCCCCCATTTGTAATCAATCAATGAGTCAATCAATCAATGAAATTTGAGTTTTCTAGTGTCCACATAGAGTGGTGAGAAGCCCTCTCCTTTCCCCCCCTCTCTCTTCTCTCTCTCTCCCTCCTTCCCTCCAAGGGGAATTCGCCCCCCTCTCTCTCTCTTCCCCTCCCAACCACATCACCCTCCCACCTACCCCATTAAAGCCCCTCCACTTCCCCAAGCTATCATTACTCCACCCCCTTAGTCCCAAGGAGAGTCCCCCAATCCCCACCCCACCCTCCAACCACCCCATCTATTTCCCAAGCACCCCACCCTCTTCCCCATGCAACCCTCCACCTCCCTAGGCATTTGAAATTTGAAATCCCCTTCCCTCCTCATCCCAAGGTCGCCCAAAACCTCTCCTCCTTGGGGTAGGGTCGCCCTCCACCCTCTCTCTTCACCACCTTCCCTCCTTCTTCCTCTCCCTCATCCCTCACTCCACCATTGAAGAAAAACCCTAGCCACCTGCACCCTCCCCCATCTCCAGCCCCTCCTCCACCTCTATACACCTCCATTACCTCCCTTACACTCCCCTTCCACCCTTCAACATCATTCCTTCACCATTCCTTCTTCTCTATCACCGTCCGTGGCCATTCGGGATCTACACAGGTGAACCTGCTAGCACCTGCGAACCTGCAGAGGATCACCATCTTTCAGCAGCAACAACGGCTTCCTCCGGATGAGTTTAAAGCCCCAACAGCTATCCACGGAAGTGTCTTCCTGTCTTCTTCGCAACGGCGGTGGTCTCATCCCCATCGGAGCTCCGTGCCGCCCGGGAGGTCTGTTCTCCCACAACTGCACAGAGCTACCCCTGCGGAGTACCTGATTCGGAGCAGAAGCTTCACCACGACCAACCTCGGAAGAATCAGGCCAAGAGTTCATCTGTAAAGTTCTTCCTCGTCCTATCTACTTTCAGAATCAAGAAGCAGAACTCCGATCGGTTTCTGTGTTCAAGAGTTACCAATTTTCTTCCCCGGGTACATAGTTCTGCTTCCCCACAGTCTGCACCGACCTATCACCACTGTTCATAGTCCACTGGTCTTCTCTGGCATCTTTTGGCTTCCTCGTAAGTTCTTCTGCGAAGAGGGCTTGTCCACGGTTCCAACGGCTTTGACGGCACTTGATTCTGAGTTCAGGAGCGGTCGGGGCATCCTCTTCTTCCTGCTGTTGGAAACCTGAGGCTGTCAGTCCGAGAAGCTGCCACCCTGTTCAAGCCTCTGCCCGGACCAGCCTCGGCACCAGAGGAAATCAACAAAATTCTGGGGCATTCCCGTTCCAGATACGAAGAGTTTCCCACCAGTCCCGTCATCAGCAAAATTCTAGATCAAGATCTGCGTCCTCAACTCTGGCTGTCTGTCCCCTATCGCAGAGAGCGGGCAGATTCGGCATCGGCTTCTTCTCTTGTGTTTTCATCACTTTCTCCCCTCCCCGCTTGGCCGGCTGAAGGCCCCTCCCTGTGTGGAGGTAGTAATTGGATGTATTCTCTGGTTTCCCTTCCCCAAGATCCCCCCCTTGCATGGGGTGTAGTGCATGTCAATTAAAATTTCAGGTCGAAGCTTCTCCGGCGTGGCGTGCGGGTAAGCCCACGCTTCCTCGCTCGCCCTCGTCTCCGGTCGGGATCGGTGTCTTCACACCGATCAGGTGAGCTACTAAACACTCCTCTGTGCTAGATTCCTTTGCTTAATTAGTATTGCATCTTAGTGCCGTCGGTGGTAAGTGGAGTGCCAGAACCCGAATTTGCTTATGATTGAGTGACTACCGCGGGTGAGTTGCGAGAGAGCCATTAACACCCACGCCCTCGGTGTGCTGGCCGCCTACGAGAGTGGGCATCCTAGGACCCTTGAGAGGTCCAATCCAAAGCTAGCCAACCCCCGGAGCAGCAAGGGCCCGTCCCAGACCGTCACCACTATCCCCGGTTTGCCTACGGGCACAAGAGTGCGCTTAGCAGGTGAGTCTGACCGAGTAAAATCACCGGTTCGTGCGTTGGTTGCTTGCTAGGTCCAATGGTCATTTGATCATGTGATTATCACCCCAAGGTGGTGTCACATCAAGTGGTATCAGAGCAAGTTCATAACTTGTCTCTATCAAGTTGGTCCTATGGCATGTTTATGCATTTAGAGTCCTTGGTTGCATCTCCCATGTCCACTAGAATGGCCACTTCATACCCGTCATATCCATCCCCATCAACTTTCCCAAGAAACCCAAATCCTCATAAAAGTTCCATTGCCAACAAAGTGGGTAGCAACACCTCGATCACAGAAGCCCTACCTAATGTCCTTAATCGGCTTGAAGATATCATGTCTCAACTCGACCGACTTGAAGGAAATAGCCGAGCACCAAGAGTGAATGAGAGTGACCTTTGGAAAAATCTAAAAACCATATTTTTATAACACTTGAAAATCAAAACCCCCGCCTTTGATGGATCCAACAGCCCAAGCCTTTGCCTAGATTGGGAAATTTCCATGGACCAATTCTTTAAAAGTTGCCCCTTGAACGAAGGAAGAAGAATGAGGCTAGCCAAGGCACACCTCTCCAAACAAGCTAAAACTCATTAGTTAGTTGTGGAAGATTTGAGAAAGATCCGTAGGGAGGCCCCAATTAGCACTTGGGATGAGATGAAGACCGAGCTTAGAAAAATCTACACCCTTCAACCCTCTCCCTCCTACTCAAATCACCAAAGTCCAAGGAGCACTTCAGCTCCATCATCCCCACCCGGTCAATCCAAGACCCCAATCACCCATTCCCCACCACTTCCCATCTCTCCTACCCCAACCACTACATTTACACCCCACCTCCAAGTCCACACCACAACCATAGGTCCCCATACCCAATTGGGCCCCATGGCCAACTCTCCACCTAGGCCCGTGGTAACCCCCACCACTACCTCTCCATCACCCCCAAAAGGGGACACTCCTCCCAAAACCAATCAACCCAAGCCCCTTCAACCCACCCATCTTCCTCTCCCTACCCCAATCCAACTCCCACCAAAGCCTCCACTACTACCCTTACATATCCTAACCCAAGTTTCCCACTACCTACCACCCCGGATACACTATGCCCCAATCATCACCACACCCTCAAAAGCCCCTCTCACCTCCTTGGAAGAAGAACCCATACCCCACCCCATAGTGGTGAACACTCCAAACCCACTCTCCACCTTAGAGGAAACCCAAGTCCAAGTTGAAGAAGAAACAACATACGATGGTCTTCACCATACATCACCATCTTTAGTTGGAGTCAATCTCATCTTAGGGGAACCCCTTGTTAGTTGGCTAAAGGAGAGCCCAAAAAGAGAGATCACGGCCCATGATTTCCCACCCATGAAGGAAAACTATCCCATAGTGCCCATCTCCTCTTATCACACCACAATCCATGCATCTTATCAAGTAGAGACCTTAGAGGATTTTCTTAGAGGCTTAGCATGGCAAATTGAGTTCACTAGCATGTTGACCCCTATGGCCGAAGAACCTAGGAGCCTTGGCCTCCTACACCCATGCATTGGGTCAATCACCTCGGTCTATACCATTGGTTGCTACACTAGTGACCTCCTTTTTCTTCTCCCTATGGTAGAAGAACCCATCTCGATCCACTCCCCTACCATTGAGATCCCAAATACTTTGATCGGCCAACCCACTAGAAAACTTGGCCCAATTACCTTGGAGGAGGATGACTCATAATTTGGGAACCTTGAAGACATAGAGTGCCTCCCTCTAGGAAGACCTTTCCACGACCCCTTTGATCCCATCCTATGGGAGTCTAGTTCCCCATGTGACCCAACCACCTTATCCACCACCCACCATTCCCTATCCCAACCCACCATGTTAGACCTAATTCATCCCATCCTAGATCCGGGTTACACCTTGGGAACCATGACCTTGGGCCACATACCCCTAGGTAATAAGGTTGTGCCCCACCCCATGATGACCATCTTCTTAGATCCATTCGATCCTTTCCAATGGTAGTTAAAGGGTTGTCCCACACCTATACACATGAAAGTCACCTTCAGGAAAAACATGCATGTGTCTAGGCTTACCACACCACTTGACATGAATAATATATTGGGTCCATTCATTCATATCATTCACATGTCAAGTGGAAAGCATGAGTGGTCCATATTCGGATGTAATGGGCCACCGTCATTCATCATAAGTCTTAAACATGTTAGGAGCATTCACGGATGTCCGGGTCCCCCGGCACTCATCACACCCACACATGAAAGGGACACCTATGGATGCCCTGGCCCTCCCTCACTTCACATTGGTCATACACATGTCAAAGGCATCTACGGATATCCAGGTCCCCCGATATTTACCACCACTTTGCATGATAGGGCCACCTACGGGTGCCCCGGCCCACCTAGGTTGACCGAAGTCTACACTGCGTCATTACATGATAGGTCTACTTTTGGTTCCCCGGTCCCCCTTTGCATACCACACACTTCCCACCCACACCGCACCGTAGCTCAAGGCATACTCATTCAAGCAAGCATCTAGCAATGGGCGGTGAGGATCGTAATGAGCGGGCAAAAACTCACGAGTGGCACTTTGAATTCCAAGAAGGCAACCTCACGATGGTGGCTTTGGAATGGCTCTACCTTAGGGCCACCTCCAAATCGAGGGCACGAGGACTTGGACCTTCCATGTTCCAAGTGGCTTTGGCAACCTGGCTTACGGGTTGGATTTACTCGCGAGATTTTGGGATATACCTCACTTTTCACGTAACGGATCTAGCACCCCCTAAGGGCACCGCGGTAGATCCTAGTGAGCACCTTGAGCCTACCCCCATCCTTGTGAGCGACACCCTCGGAGAGCTTCCACATAACAGCTTGAGAGTCTGACGTGCGCACACGGAGGCAATACTGGGCAAGCAAGGTACTATCATCGGCAAGAGGGTGTGTCTAAGCCACCTTGAGAAGTTGAAGCGCCGTCCCCTGGTTGCGAACGCGAGGTTGAGTTGGAGGTTGTAGCTTGCTCGGAGTTGCGTTGGAGGTCCTCTTCCCCGGCAGGACTCATACTCGACGGAGTCGAGTTCTTCGCACCCCGGGGGTATGATGGGGGCATCTCTCGCCCTTCATATTTTTTACAATTTCGATTGCTTGCTAGGATAGCTCCATTGTGTCCGTCATATTTCTCTAAGTCAAATCATGTAATTTTCATATTTTCTTTGAGTCATAATCATGTAATATTCCTTTTATTTGAGTCTTGTACCTAGGTTAATGAGTCATTGCCCTAAGTTTGAGTCTCATTAGGCTAATGAGTTTGCTATTGGGGCTATTTCTTTGGGCTAGGCCCATGGGCGCCCCCCCTTCCTTCGGTTATTTGTTAGTGTGTTAAATGTCAGGGTCTTTTGTGAAAATGTGGGTTCCCTATATATAGGACCACATTTCCCCCATTTGTAATCAATCAATGAGTCAATCAATCAATGAAATTTGAGTTTTCTAGTGTCCACATAGAGTGGTGAGAAGCCCTCTCCTTTCCCCCCCCTCTCTCTTCTCTCTCTCTCCCTCCTTCCCTCCAAGGGGAATTCGCCCCCCTCTCTCTCTCCTCCCCTCCCAACCACATCACCCTCCCACCTACCCCATTAAATCCCCTCCACTTCCCCAAGCTATCATTGCTCCACCCCCTTAGTCCCAAGGAGAGTCCCCCAATCCTCACCCCACCCTCCAACCACCCCATCTATTTCCCAAGCACCCCACCCTCTTCCCCATGCAACCCTCCACCTCCCTAGGCATTTGAAATTTGAAATCCCCTTCTCTCCTCATCCCAAGGTCGCCCAAATCCTCTCCTCCTTGGGGTAGGGTCGCCCTCCACCCTCTCTCTTCACCACCTTCCCTCCTTCTTCCTCTCCCTCATCCCTCACTCCACCATTGAAGAAAAACCCTAGCCACCTGCACCCTCCCCCATCTTCAGCTCCTCCTCCACCTCTAGACACCTCCATTACCTCCCTTACACTCCCCTTCCACCCTTCAACATCATTCCTTCACCATTCCTTCTTCTCCATCACCGTTTGTGGCCATTCGGGATCTACACCGGTGAACCTGCTAGCAGCTGCGAACCTGCAGAGGATCACCATCTTGAAGCAGCAACAACGGCTTCCTCCGGATGCGTTTGAAGACCCAAGAGCTATCCACGGAAGTGTCTTCCTGTCTTCTTCGCAACGGCGGTGGTCTCATCCCCATCCAAGGTCCGTGCCGCCCGGGAGGTCCGTTCTCCCACAACTGCACAGAGCTGCCCCTGCGGAGTACCTGATCCGGAGTAGAAGCTTCACCACGACAAACCTCGGAAGAATCAGGCCAAGAGTTTGTCTGCAAAGTTCTTCCTCGTCCTGTCTACTTTCAGAATCAAGAAGCAGAACTCCGATCGGCGTCCGTGTTCAAGAGTTACCAATTTTCTTCCCCGAGTACATAGTTATGCTTCCCTACAGTCTGCAGCGACCTATCACCACTGTTCAGAGTCCACTGGTCTTCTCCGGCATCTTTTGGCTTCCCCGCCAGTTCTTCTGCGAAGAGGGCTTGTCCACGGTTCCAACGGCTTTGACGGCACTTGATTCTGAGTTCGGGAGCGGTCGGGGCATCCTCTTCTTCCTGCTGTTGGAAACCTGAGGCTGTCAGTCCGAGAAGCTGCCACCCTGTTCAAGCCTCTGCCCGGACCAGCCTCGGCACCAGAAGAAATCAACAAAATTTTGGGGCATTCCCGTTCCAGATACAAAGAGTTTCCCACCAGTCCCGTCATCATAAAAATTCTAGATCAAGATCTACGTCCTCAACTCTGGCTGTCTGTCCCCTATCGCAGAGAGCGGGCAGATTCGGCATCGGCTTCTTCTCTTGTGTTTTCATCACTTTCTCCCCTCCCGCTTGGCCGGCTGAAGGCCCCTCCCTGTGTGGAGGTAGTAATTGGATGTATTCTCTGGTTTCCCTTCCCCAAGATCCCCCCTTGCATGGGGTGTAGTGCATGTCATTTAAAATTTTAGGTCGAAGCTTCTCCGGCGCGGCATGCGGGTAAGCCCACGCTTCCTCGCTCGCCCTCGTCTCCGGTCGGGATCGGTGTCTTATCACCTATCAGGTGAGCCACTAAACACTCCTCTGTGCTAGATTCCTTTGCTTAATTAGTATTGCATCTTAGTGCCGTCGGTGGTAAGTGGAGCGCCCGAACCCGAATTTGCTTATGATTGAGTGACTACCGCTGGTGAGTTGCGAGAGAGCCATTAACACCCACGCCCTCGGTGTGCTGGCCGCCTACGAGAGTGGGCATCCTAGGACCCTTGAGAGGTCCAATCCAAAGCTAGCCAACCCCCGGAGCAGCAAGGGCCAGTCCCGGACCCTCACCACTATCACCGGTTTGCCTACGGGCACAAGAGTGCGCTTAGCAGGTGAGTCTGCCCGAGTAAAATCACCGGTTCGTGCGTTGGTTGCTTGCTAGGTCCAAGGGTCATTTGATCATGTGATTATCACCCCAAGGTGGTGTCACATCATATGATAAATAAATAAATCCGAATATACATAGGAAACAAACAAAAAATGTTTAATAGTCATAATAATAGTAAAAAGAGAGAGAATAATAATAATAATAATAAACAAAAAAGGAAATCATTCGGAACAAATGCATAAAGAAGAAATGAACAGAAAGAGGAAAGAGAAGAATATGTTATTAAAATCCTAGATAAAAAAAAATGCTAGGGTCCACAGTGCAACCCCCCTCTCTCCCCGTGACCCGATGCTGAAGGAACAATCATGCCGTCCTTCCAGGTTGGGCCTGAGTCTTGGGAATTATCCCAAAATAGTCACGACCTGACCTCACCTCGGGCCGATATTCTAATTAAACCGGACTCGTTTCTCGAGCCGAATCCCTTCTGAGCCACTACTAAAATTGCCGCACGTTCAGCAGACATTTGAACGGGTTCACCTCGATTTTCGCCGCGTTTCTATTACGGACCGGTGTCCGAACATGAAAAGGTCCAGGCGTGACCGATATGGCCGACGGTTCCCATCCCGACATGGTCGTAACCCGGCATTGCTCTGGGCCAATAGTCTATCGAATCGGATTCATCCTAACGGGATTTGTTCCCGCTCTTTCATTGAAGTTGCCGTGAACTCGGCGTACGTTTGTACGGGGTTGCTTCTATCTTCGTCGTACCTTCAATATGGACACTTGTCCGAATATCAAGTGGTCCGCAAGTGACCGACAGAAATCAAAATAGAACGGGACGGCTCCCGTCATCCCTGGACCCTACACATGGGAATATCAATAAGGCCTTCGTGGGCTATGCTGGGACCTCGGGTCCATCCCGATTATGGTCACTGTCTAACCCATATCTTCGGCCTATAGCCCGCTCCATTTGAACACATTTTCAGTTTTGGAATCTAGTCCCGGGACTCTTCCTCGCTACCCTCCGGCACCGAGAACATTAATGCTGCCCACGCAAGCCCCGTTTGGACCGCGGGAGGCGCCCCCGGCATGGTCCTGACTCGATCTTACACCGGACCAACAAACTCATTGGTTTCTTGCTACACTAACCGAGATTTAACCGAATGTTTTCAGAGTCTCAGAATAATATGTTTGCCGTGTCCCGGCATACATATGTTCTAGGTCCTTCTGTGACGATTACGATATTCTCAAGCCGGACACCCGTCCGAATATTAAACGGTCTCCCGAATGACCGGCACGTTTCGAACGTCTGCTTCCCTAGACATAGGGCTTTCCAGCCGATTCAAGGGATATTCCCTCGTTGCCCCTTGGCACCGAAAATATTAATGACGCTCATGCAAGTCTTGTTTCGACCGCGGGGGGCCCACCGCAGTATGGTCGCAGCTTGCTCTTGCACCGGGCCAATAGATTTACTGATTTTTGACCGCTCCAACCGAGGCTTAGCCGAATGTCTTCCGTTCCTCTGAACAATAAATTTGCCAAATCCTGGCATACATATGCTCCGGTTTTCCCGCGACGATCGCGCTTTTCTCGAGCCGGACATTCGTCCGAACATTAAATGGTCAGTACACGACCGACATGATCTCGAATAGTTTTTTTTTCTTCTCGCCCTCGCGCGAGGATTTCAATATCTCATAATAGACCTTTCATGCAATTAATTCCCTGGCCATGAGGCCCTGAATCCTGGCGATTAATCAAGGGTGTTCCCTCGTATGGGGGATGTAAATGATGCCGTGACCTTTATGGCGCGGCGGGTTTTGGTCCCGACACGAACTACACAATCGTCTGACGAAGTCAGATCGAGTGCACCATGGGCGCTTCGGGGCCCGAATAAATTGTCACTTTGTGACTGGCACGCCCATGCACTTAATAGACAAATCAACCATTCCTGAATAGACGAGCATAATAAACGAACAAAAAGTGCGTCCACACCTCCCACTAGTTGTAGCCTTCTTACAGCACGCTTATGGTGACCCACCTGGGAGTGGTGGAGCGGTTTACCCGGGAGAGATGATTTGTGGCTGGTTATCGTAGGGCCCCTTCGCGCAGCCTATGTCCGGGCTTTGGGGAAGAACCAGCTAGAGGATCTGACCTAGGGTGCATGGTCTATGTGTGCACACGTGGTTGGGGGCGTCGGACCCACGCTGACGACCGTGACCCCAGCTAGTCCTTGTCCGTGGTACTAGTTGTGTGTCTTAGTCTCTGCTTGGGGCGTCATAGGGAGACACTGGGGTGCAGTGTAAGATGTCAGTGGATGCATCCGGCCTTGCTTCTAGTGAATAGTGCTCCTATCACGTGACGTGAGATTCTTATGACTCGAGTTTCTATTTCCTGTCTGCAAAACGTGGTTTTACGTGCAGTTCTCGGGTGTGTTCCCGAGGTAGAGGTCTAGGGTTCTGGTGGGTGTCACCGAGGGTTCTCCCTAGGCAGTGTGCGGTCCACGATAGTGGTGTCGTGAGGGTTTTCCTGGCAGCGTAGCCAGAGATTTTCCTGTTTGTATGGTGGTCCCCCGACGGTGAGATCGGGGCGTATTTTCTGGTATAGTAGGAGTAGGTATAGTGCCGAGTTTTTGTCGGCTATCGAGTTTGTTGTTCCTGCTATTGTTGCTACTTTCTGTTACCGCCGTTGTTTACGGTTGGGGTTCCGCGGAACCCCTACTGAGCTAGTGATAGGAGGCTCACCCCTACTTTTTCGGTGTGGCGATTCTTCCTCAAGGTTTGAGGGTGTTGTGCAGAGGTTCTTAGTTACCAGCTCGCCGGGCCGAGTGTTCACTGGGTATTGGATACACTTCTCTACCTTAGACTGTACTTTTGTTGGACTGGACTCTATAGTAAGATTGTTTATTTTTGTTAATTGTTGAATTGTCCTGCCCCATTTCCTATTTTTTTGTACCTCCACACTCCTTTCAGCCCTTTTGAGCCCTCCGGCTCGTGGGCGGCGAGCCAGGATTCGAATGGTATCGGGTTATTCCCGGTATCTGAATCTTGGGCCGTTACAGTTGGTATCAGAGCAGAGGTCGTGGACGTACATGGGAATTCGAGATACTGTAGTGATCTGAGTCCTTAAGGTCCAGTACAGTCGATAGCTGACATGGGGTTTTGTGCTTATTTTTCACTTGGTTTCTTGCGTAAGAGCTTGAGTGCACTGAGTTGTCACTGTAATGGTGGTTGTTGTCTCGCTGAAGTGCCGATGGGGGGCCCAAGGGATGTGATAGAAAGATTTCTTCCCGATGGGTGTGGCCCCAGTTGTGCATCGTTGGGCAGAGGTTGCCCACAGGTGCAGATCTGCAGTGCTGCGTTCGAGGAATTTGCAGCGAGGTCAGGTGGCTGGCGAGGATTGCTCGTGATTAAGTGGCTGTGAGTGCGCTCCGAGGGAGTTATTGGCGTTTTGGCCACTCCACCTTGAGATTTATTTAGCCCCTGAGGCGTCGAGATTGTGGTTGAAGATGTCGGAGCGGGTGCTCTTGTCGAGAGGTGCTCGGGTGAGCAAAAGATCTTCTTGGCGAGCTGCTGATTATCGAGCCTGATATTTCTTGTCATGCTCTGTGGCGTCAGAAATGACGTGTCGGTCTCAGTTATTTTTGTGGATTTCGAGGTAGGATTGGGCAGAGTTGTCCCAGTAAGCTCTAAGTCCTATGCTTCTACGGGTGGATGGGTTGCGTTAGCCTTGGATTTGATTTAAGATGTGAAGGTTCTGCGGTGAGTTCGGGACTCGAGGATGAGCGTTGGCGGTTTCCGATTATGGCTCGTGTTGTGGCTCGAGGCGTGGCGTGTTGCAGTTTGAGGAATTACAATGGTGCATCGGGAGATGTTGTGAATGTGGTCCGATGGGACCCTTGGTGAGTGTGTCGGAGGAGCTGACCTGACGTGAGGTAATGGCTTTCTGGTGTTGGAAGGTGTGATTCCCAGCATGCGCGAGGCTCGAGGTTGGGTCGAGCGCAGAAGGTCTCCCGACTTGTTAGAGGTGTGATTGGCTTCTCCTTTGGTTGGAGAGAATTGCGATTGGCTAAGGTTCGTCGTCTTGCATTGTGTGTCCGAATTGGTTAACCTTCGTGTGGCATGAAGTCCGTGCGAGAGGAGTCTTGTGTTTTGGCAAGGTGGTTGCCTGTGAGAAGTCATGCCCATTTCCCTAGTGTGTAAGGGTGTTGGCACTGTTCCGAAAGGTTGAGTGCCAGTTGGGGCACTGTTCGTAAGAATTGCGATTGGTGTTGTGATCCCCGGTGTGTTGAGGATTGGAGCCACGGCGTTGCAGAGGATTGTCGGGATGAAGGATCTCGAGTCATTGTGATGGCTGAGCATGTGGATCAGAGTGCGCAGCGGAAGCCTGGTGGGCTGATTACCCACTGGTTCAGGATCGTAGCGTTGATTGCTATGGGCAAATTCCTGAGGATGTGTAGGGCATCGGAGGATTGGTTCCTCAGTGTAAAAATGTGTCGTTGCCGTGCCGTTGTTTGATATATTGTGGTTCTTGGCACTGGCAAGATGGAGAGTCGGAAAATATGTGGGTAGGTGTGTCGCATGAGTACCCTGCACTTGTATTGGAAGTTGTGTTCTCGAATGAGGTCGTGTTCTGAAGAAGTGATGTTTGAGAGATTATGGGTCCCAGTTTGTAGCTGCGAGCGGCTGGTAAGGCTAGCCACGTGGTTAACCATGGTAAAATGTGTATTATTTGTGGACCCGTGTGCATTGGTCATGGCGTTGTTGGCCAGGTTGCTGTGATAGCAAGTAGCACTTGGTTGCCTCGGAGTCGTGTGTCGTGAATGGCTCAGGTTGTGTCCCATGGCTCTATGGTAAGAGCGGAATCAGAATTTGCAGGTGTCCTTTCCGAGTAATTGAGATGAGTTTGGATTGGATGGCAATGGACTATGCCTGCGTATGGTGGTCCCTTGAGGGACATTGGCGTTGGATGGTGATCCTTGGTCTGTGACCAGCATGGGATGATTTCCCTGTAAGCCTGAGTCGAGTGATGTGAGGATCAAGGATTGTGGAAATCTTGCCATTTTGTTTCACCGTGCTCCCCTAAGATGGTAGAGTTGGCGTGAGGCTCCAGATCAGATGTGGTGTTGGTCTATATGAGAAGTCAGCGGATGGCCTGTCGCGATTTGGATCGCGCCGGTTGGGCCGGTGAGGGTTTTCCGTTGACGAGTAGTTGGTGACCGGTGATTGGTGTTTCACAAACAAAAGATGCTGGTGGTTGTGTAAGCGAGGCCTTTGGTGGCCGTTTCTGTGATGTGCTTTTTCCAGATGGGATCTAGGCCTTGTCGAAGTTTGAGTTTTCACAGAGTTGGCCCCATGCTATTATTGGCGTTCGGCTTGCTAGGTGTGAGATGATCCTTGGCATAGAGCCGACGAAAATTATGGTGGTCAGTAGGGTCGTGAAGCTGATGTTTGATTGGTCCGCTGGCCATGGGATGGATCGGTGGCTGTTTCTCGTAAGAAGGACTATGTCTCCTCGATGAGCGAGATTGTGGCAGCAGTGCCATGAGTGGATTTCGTTGTGACTAAGGTGATGCCAGACTTGCACTTTTTGTAGTATGCCAGCTCTGATGATTGATGTGTGCGGTGTACGAAGCGAGGTGTTGCTCGTGATTATGGTCTGGCCGTGTCCCTCAGGATCAGTGCTTTCATGAGAATCGAGGTTTCTGTGCTGGGGCTCTGACAGCGTTGTCAGGTGGTTAAGGTGTTCTCCCCTTATGACTTGGTGCTAGTCCTGAATTTCGAGGATGAAATTTGTTTAAGGGGGGAGGGCTGTAATGCCCCGGGTTTTTCTAATATATTTTGGATCAGGATCCGTGGGTTTCGGATCTCTTTCGTGGGTCCCGGATTGAGCTTTGCGGTTTATGTGTGTTTTCATCTAGCGAGACTTCGGAACCCCGTGCAGGGTGAACCATTACGTTCTCCGGCTCTGGGACGTTACCAGCACATTGTGCATTTTTCGACGATAAGGGAGACGATTTTTAACTATTTTTCATATTTTCCAAAATTTCCAGAATTTCTATATATAAAACCTCTTTTTCTCACTCTCCCCATCTCTCCTTTTCTCTCCCTCACTCTTCTCTCACGCTCCTCTCCCCCTCTCTTCTCCGAGCGGCCGACGGAGGCAGACGAGGGTGGGGCAGCGATGCTCGTGGGGCAAGGAGCGATGGGCATAGGATGAGGATCGCGACGGTGGAGGCGGTTTGTGGGATCGCGAGCCAGCGAGGGTTTAAACGGCATTTTCTTGGCAGATCGGCGTCCTCGGTGCGCGGAATCTTCAGTGGAGATAGGGGGACGGATCCTTAACCCTTGTACTTTATTTCCCGTGAGTTTAGTAGCCCGAGGCGAGCCGAGAGGGTTTATTTTTCCGTCGGGGTTAAAATGTGTGATTTTGGGGTGTGAGCTGGATTTAGCGTTTTGATCACGTTTTTAGGGTTTCAATGGGTCCTATCGATGCTAGAGAGGTTGGGGAATGATTTCCCCTTATTTTCCCCTTCACATGGGTGTGAACGGGGCGTGGAATGGGGTTTTCCACTAGATTCACAGTTTTCATGCTCGAGTTGAGGTAGCGGTCCTTCCAGAGGCCGCCTCTTCCATGAGGCGATCCGCTGAGGGCCGCTATCTGGCTACTGTAGTGTCAGCAGGGTTTGCGGTCTAGAGGTGATTGCCAAGTGGAGTTACGGTCTCGCGACTGACTGCCACTTGCCAGTGGTGGTCAGGCTAGGATCGCCACTTCATGTGCTTTCCTCGTTGAGTCCTAGGAGCAGGCGGTCATGTGGATGACCGTTTCTCTGAGTTGCGGCCAGGGCATGGCTGCATGATGCCTAGTGGTCCCCATTAGTAGCAGCTTTGCTCCTGACCGCTAAACGATGTAGGCAGTCAAACCAGGACCGCCACTGGGGGGTTGCGGTCTGGGGGAAGACTGCCCCTTTGTCCAAGTGTTCCTAGCGAGTTGCGGTCTAGAGTGGACCGCTACCTTGGGACTTGCGGTCTAGGGTTGACCGCCACTTGAGGTGACGGTCCAGGGAGGACCGCCACTTTGTTTTCTGTGTTAGTCATGTTCCGTTGGCATTATGTTGGCCCCCGATCGACCTGGTTGTGACCCAGGGGTTGACCTTCGGCCTCGTGGATGTCCCAGACACCCTTGGGTTCTGTGTCCATGTTTTGGGTGTTTGGAGATACCGTGTTACCACGATTAGTGTGCCCGTGGGTTTGGAGGGTCTGGGTGACCCCATGTGTTTTGGGCTTTCATGTTCTCGCTAGAACGAGTCGTCATGTATCGACAAGTGTGCGGTGGGTTATTCCCGTACGTCATTGGCTTTTCGGTAAGTGTTTTCCGAGTGGGCCGTGGGTTTGGCCCTTGGACTGTGAGTCCAGTCACCCAGCCTGGGGCTGGAGGTTTTTCGCTTTTCCCTTGGATAGGGGATCGACTCGGTAGCTTGTGCGCTACCTTGGGAATTGTGCTACCGTGGTTTCAGACATAGGGATTAGGCTACATTAGCGACGTTGTGCCGCCATGTGTTGCGGTCTTGACACGAGTCATGTGACTCAAGGACCGTTGGGTTAGTAGGTTTAGTGGACCATCCAGAGTCTGGTGACTCTGAGCCACCTGTTACTCCTTATTACTCGCAATGGGTGCGTGTGTGACTTCCCGTGTTCACGTTTAGTGACCACAACATGCGTGTGCTGACCCACCCGGGAGTGGTGGAGCGGCTTACCCGAGAGAAACGATTTTTAGGCTGGTTACTGTAGGGCCCCTTCGCGCAGCCTGAGTCCAGGCTTTGGGGAAGAACCAACTAGAGGATTTGACCTAGGGCGCATGGTCTGTGTGTGCACACGTGGTTGGGGGCGTCAGACCCATGCTGACGATCGCGACCCCAGCTAGTTCTTGTTCGTGGTACTGGTTGTGTGTCTTAGTCTCCACGTGGGGCATCGTAGAGACACACCGGGTGTGGTGTAAGACGTCAGTGGATGCATCCGGCTTTACTTTTAGTGGGCAGTGCTCCTGTCACATGACGTGAGATTCTTGTGACTCGAGTTTCCGTTTCCCATCTGCAAAGACTTGATTTTACATACAATTTTTGGGTGTGTTTCTGAGGTAGAGGTCTAGGGTTCTGGTGGGTGTCACCGACGGTTCTCCCTAGGCAGTGTACAGTCCACGACAGTGGTGTCGTGAGGGTTTTCCTCGCAGCGTAGCCAGAGGTTTCCATGTTCGTCTGGTGGTCTCCCGACGGTGAGATCGGGGCGTGTTTTCTGGTACAGTAGGTGTAGTTATAGTGCCGAGTTTTTGCCGGCCACCGAGTTTGCTATTCCTGCTATTTTTGCTGCTTTCCATTACCGCCGTTATTTACGGTTGGGGGTCCGTGAGACCACTACTAAGCCAGTGATAGGAGGCTCACCCCTACTTTTCAGGTGTGGCGGTTCTTCCTCGAGGTTCGAAGGTGCTATGCGGAGGTTCTTAGTTTCTAGCTCGCCGGGCCGAGTGTTCACTCGGTGTTGGGTACACTTCTCTGCCTTAGACTGTACTTTTGTTGGACTAGACTATATAGTTAGATTGTTTATTTCTGTTAATTGTTTAATTGTCCTATCTTATTTCCTATTTCTTTGTACCTCCACACTCCTTTTAGCCCTTCCGAGTCCTTTGACTCGTGGGCGGAGGGTCAAGATTCGAATGGTATTGTGTTATTCCCGGTATCTGGATCTTGGGCCGTTACAGACCCTTTGCTATAATAGACTAGCGGTCTTTTACTCCTTGTTTGCTTTTACTTCATTTTTTTTTGGTATGTTCGTGTTCGCATGTCCCTCACTGAAATTAACTGTTTGTCATAGTTTATTGCTATAGTTTACTGCATCTATTTTCTTGGTGTATCTTTCTTTATTTTCTTTTATCCTTTGTTTCAAAGTTAGGATTGTGCTGTTCATTTCTTTGTTTATTTACTGCATTTCTGACAAAATTTCAGCAGCATCTCTCCCGGACTAGTAATATTTCGGGGGTGAAAAGCGGGAGCTCATCCATGAAAAGTTCAAGACGGTCCCTTAACTGACGGGTAAGCCAAGAGCGGCGACCCGGTGACCCAAATTGGGTATAGAAACCCCGAGGCCTAACCTGCGAGGGGCTCCGATGACCCATGGGCTGCCACGATTTCTGTTGAGAGATGTGGACTTAACTATTATCGAATGGTGTGGACATTGATATTCACCTTTCAAAGGGGGTCCTCCGAGGTCCATGCCCCGGGGTCCGAGAGTGATCGTGAAACCAAAACAGAATTAAATTGAAATACCGTGAAGTTGTTGAAATAGAGGATGTACGCGGGTCCGCATTTGTGAAAACCGTCGACGATGTCGGAGAAATCAGGTTTTTGTGCCCCAGATACAAGAGATCACGGATCATGCTGACGGGGCTATCTAATCCGTGTCCCCGTCAGGGATGAGAGAGCGAGGCCCAATGGATTGACAGAACAACTATTTAGCTAGATGTATTAACGATACAGAATTGGAATTGGGGTAAACATATTCTAAGCATTCGGAATGAACAGTAGGGGAACATGTGTTGTGAGGAATGGGTCATTAGTTTTTCCCATGGAAGGCTGCGCAGATGCATGAAATCTCAGGAGGCAACACCCCCTTAGGCAATTAAACAAACATGGGAGTGTAGTGTGTGCAACGGGCCAATAGGGCCAGGGTGAATGGCATGAGATAGACATCAACATTTAATCAGGGAACTTAGATGAAATGAAGACTCCATTAGGTATGGGAATATGCCACAGTCCCCCCCACAACTCATGGTTGTGGCAAGTTCCACATCGGATGCAGAAACAGTATGTATATCAATCACGCTCAGAAGTAACATGTATGTACATTAATCACCTGAAGAGCACAAACAATAAGTGCACAGAGGAACCCACATAATAAGTGTAACCCCGTAAATAACCCCACATGTTCTATTCTGGACCCATAAATAACCCCCGGGGGGGTGAACAGCTTTAATATGGCCCCTAGGGGCATGAACGGGCTCACCCGTCGCCACAAGGCGGGGCTGAGCGAGATCATATTCAAAGTGAATTGAGAATCCCAAAACCCACGGAATGCGAGCGATATAGGACGGCAGCCATAAGTGCACAGGGAAGGGAATCACATCTATAGCCAAACAAAAGATTCCCTCGTAGTAAGAGTGTAACATCTTGAATTCTTCGGATCGGAATCGGAGAGTTTTTGGAGTGTTTTCGTGGGTCTCTGATTATGTTTTACGATCCACTCAGATTTTCTCCTATATAACTTGCAGAATCCAGTGGAGAGTGAATCGTTGAGTTTTGAGACTCCGAGACGTTACAGGTGCATTGTGCTCTTTCCGAGGATCGTAAAGACTATTTTTTTTGTATTTTTTTTAGTTTTCAAAATTTCGTGCCAAAAATCAGATTTTAGGTAATATTGCCAATTTCCTATTTTTCATTTCTTCTTAACCCTTCCTCTCTCCTCTCTCACGTCTCTCACTTCTCTCCCTCCGTTCTCTCTCCTCTCTTCTCCTCTCCCCCAGGCGCGTGACCGTGGCAGAGCTGGACGAGGTGGTGACGGTGTGGAGCTGACGTGGACCGTGACGGTGCGAGTATCGGAGCGTGGCATAGGCGCGATCCCGAGCGTGGATTCAAAGCCGGTGTGGGTTGTTCATGTGATAGTTTTCGGCGTGATTTGGCCATTTCGGCTCGCGAGATCTTCAGTGGAGGTAGGGGGATAGATACCCTACTCTTTTCTTACATTCCCTTACTATTTGGAGCCAAACGGTGTGAGTTTGAGCGGGTTTTCTAGCTTTAAGGGCGAAAGTATGTTTTGGGGGTGTGAGCTGTGTTCGCCGTTCCAGGCGATAGTTTTCACATTAAATGGTAAAATTTGAACCCCTGGCAAGTTGGGATATAATTTCCGCCATCTTGAATCTATTTGGTTGTGATTTGGGGCCAGTATGACGCCGTTTGTCCATGTGACTCGTTTTGGGCCGATTCATGGGAATCGACCATTTTTAGTTGTTTTGAGGTTGGTTTGATCCCTTCCGGCTTGTGGAAGGTTGATATCGACTCTAGGGATGTTTCTCCGTCGTTTAAGCACGATTGGGGCGTGGAATCAACCCGTTTTGTGAAGTCTTGCGGATTTCGAGCCGGAGGTTGAACGCGGTCCACCAGAAACTGCATTCGACTCTCGACCGTGGTAGCGGTTGGTCTTGAACCGTGACCACTTTTTGGGCTATGTAGGTTCGATGCATATGGCAGTGGGAGAATGCGGTCAAGCTTCAACCGCGTTTGACGGCCGCGGTTAGCTTGAAATCACGTCAGCATGTCTTCATCTCTACCTGCCTTATCTTCTTCTAGACATGGTCTGTGGCATACCGCAGCTAGGATGCTCACGGTCAACGCATAACCGCGTCTAGATGACCGCGGTTATCTTGGAACCGCGTCTATCTCCGAGTCGACTCCGCTTCATGAATCGTCGACACTGTCTTCTTCTTCTCTCTTTATGTGTTTTCTATTCAAAGGCCAGAAGTTGTTTGCCTAGGACCACGGCTATGAATTGACTGGTAAATGGGGCTAGTCTTTAACCGTGTCTGGGTTTTTTCTCGTGAGCATAGCTTGTTGAGAACCGCGGCTAGTGTAGCCACGGCTAGCTCGCAACTGCGACTGCCTTTGGGTTATTTTCTTTGCCAGATTGATTTTTAGTTGTGGTGGCTTTGACCCCTTGATTAGCCCATTGTTCCGTGGTGTCTTGGACGTCCTATGAGGGTTGTGACTATGTTATAGGGTGTCTGAGAATGCCATTGTACCGAGTAGTGTTTTGTGATTTTTTGAGGGTCATTATGGTTTCTGGTCAACCCGGTTGTGACCCAGTGTCTCGTCTATCCTGTGAGGATCGAGACTGTGGTTTTGGATGCTTGGAGGTATTGTCTTACCATGGCTTGCGTGTCCATATGGCTTGAGGGTTTCGGTGATCCCTCATGTTCCGTGTTTCGTATTATGTGGAATTGTGAGTCAGGTGAGCGGCCTAGGAGACTGTGGACTTTCATTAATGATATGGATCTGGCTATTGTGTGCCATCTTCCATGTGTTTTACCATGACATGTCTTAGGGACTAGGCTGATTAAAGGCGGGTTGCCATGATGTGCGACGATCTTGACCCGAGTTTTGTGACTCATAGATCATTGGGTCAACAAGTCTAGTTGTCTGTCCTGACTCTGACGGCAATTCTGTGCGATGTCTTGTGCTCTGTAGTACATGCGACGGACATGTGTTAGCATGTCTGTCCTTTGGTGTTCGTTGTTTTGAGTCTCTGTGTCGAGTGAGCCTCCACTAGTCGTAGCCTGACGACACTTTCGTGTGTCGGCCCACCAGGGAGTGGTGGCGGGGCGTGTTCCCGGTTGAGACGGTTTGTAGGCTGGTTGTCGTCAGCCCCTTTGTCTTTCCGTGATAGTCTTACGGGAGGGGGAAACCAGCTAGAGGCATGGCCCAAGACATTGAGCTTGTGTGTGCACACGTGGTCAGGGGCGTTGGACCAACGTCGACGAGCGTGACCCTAACTAGTCACTCATTATTGTTGTTCCTTGGTACTTGTTCAGTGTCTTAGTTACCGCATTCCAGGCGAGTGGGAGACACTTGAGGCGCAGTGTAAGACGTCAGTGGGCGCATCTGGCTTTTCTTCTAGTGAGGAGGTGCTTCTGTTACATGACACGATGACTTGTAGCTTTCGTGACTATTTTCCGTCACTGTTGACGAGACTTGACGGGTAGTCTGTGCTTGGCTTTACCCATGGTCAGTGTAGCATACACGACAGTGGGATCGTGTATGTGTTAGTGCTGAGGTGTCGTGATGTGTCCTCGCTGTGTAGCCAGTGTTCCTTGTATCGGTTCGATGATTCCCAACTGTGAGTCTATGGATTCATGTTTCGCTGATATTCAGTAGACCTTCACGAAAGGGTTTCATGATTTGTCAATGGATCGGTAACTCCCAACATTGTAAGATCGGGGTTCACCTTTTTGTTGCTATTTGGAGTAGCTTAGAGGGCCGAGGCTCGATCGACTGTTGTGATTCTGTTCAGTACGGTTTTCCTCTTTACTTTTGTTGTTCCTGCTCCTGCTGTTACTGCTTAGCCGTAGCTGTTAGCACTACTGTTACTGCGTTGCTTCATGGTAGGGTTCTGCGGGATCCCTACTGAGCCAGTGATAGGAGGCTCACCCCTAACTTTTTAGGTGTAGCTATTCTTCCTCGTGCTGGGAGGTACTGTTGCGGTGGTTCTTAGTTGCCAGCGTTTGCCAGTGTCGGGCTTCCCCCGACTTGAGAGTACATTCTCTTTCCTATTGTACTGTACTTTAGTTGGACTGGCCTCTGCTGTAGCTTGTTAGCTACTATAGTTTAATTTGTTTAATCAAAAATATAATTTTATTTATGCTATTATAGCAATCCTGATCATAGAGATTTAATTACTTACTGCTTTATCTGGAAGTTCAAGGTACTCTCACACTCCTTTCTATCCCTTCGGAGCTTTCCAGCTCTTGGGAGGCCTCTCTGAATCCAAGTGTATCGGGTTTACCCGATATCTGGAGACTGGGTCATCACAGTTGGTATCAGAGCGTGTGTTTGTGAAAGTACATGGAAATTTGAGATACTACAGTGCTCAGAGTCCATAAGGTCTAGTATAGTTGGCAGCTGGCATAGGTTTTGTGTTCCTTTATCGCTTTGCTTCTCGCGTGAGAGCTTGTGCGCACTGTGTTGGTGTTGTGCGAGATGGTTTTGCACTTGTCAGATTCTGATAGAGCGTTCTTCTTTCGTCATGGTGTTTGTCTCGTTGTGCTGCGCTGGGTAGAGTTTGCCAGTATGTGTGAATCTGTGGTGCAGTGTTTGAGTTTTTTCGTAGCTTGTTCAGGTGGCTGATGGGAATTTGTCGTTGGTGTAATGGCCGTGCACATTCTCTTGTTGTTTTGGCCTTCCTAGCTTGAGGCTTGGTCAGCCCATAAGGTGTTAAGGTTGTGTTGAGGTGGTTGTTGGATGCCTTGGTTGAGAGAGTGCTCGGGTGAGCCTAGGATTTTGTTCCCGGTGAGCTGCTGTTAGTCGAGCTTGATCTTTCTCATCTTATCTTGTGGCGTCTTTTCGAGGTAAGCTTTGGATGTGCTGTCTCCGTGAAGCCTTTTCCTGCGTGTTTACTTATGTGTGGACTGTGTTAGTTCTGAACCTGATCTGCTCTTGTTTCGGTGGTGGCCTGGCATTGGACCCAGTTCGTGAGTTGGGGGCCATTGTGCACCGTGTTTGGCGTGCCGTGTTTGGCGGTTGTTGTGCTGTGAAGGTTCAATTTTTGTTTCAAGACTAGAGGATAAACTGAGATTGGCGTTCAGTGTGGCTTGTGCTGTGGCTCTTGGCACGATGGTTTGCACTATAGGGACTTGTGACCGGTTGTTAGCAGGATCGGTACTCGAGGAGTGGTATATTGCAGTTTCATGAATTGTGATGGCGCCGAGTGTGTGCTGAGATGCGGATGCCGAGTTTTCTGTGTTGCATGTATGCGTGATGTTGAGTGCGCAGCGGAAGCGTGTGGGCTCATAACCCACAGGTCGAGGATCGTTGGTTGGAGGATTCTGACCGGCCGAGAGGATTATTTCTTTGGTGTAATATCATCTTGGCTATGTATGCCTTGATGTTGTTGGTTGCCGTGCCATTGCTTGAGGCATTGTGGTTGTTGGCACTGGCAGGTTCGAGAATTGGGCAAATCTTTCGGCGTATATGCTGGTCGAGTACCCTTCTCTTTCTCTGTATTTCTTGGAAGTTGTGCTCTCGGGACGGATCGTGGTCCTAGAGATGCATTCTCCAAGAGGTTGTTTGTGGGTCCTTGTTTGTAAGTTGCGAGCGGCTAGTGCATTTTAGCCGTGTTCAACTGTAATTTTGCCTTGATGTGACCCAGCTTGCAGTTGTGTCCCATGGTTCTGTGTTGAGAATGGAGCTGGGAATGCTGTAGGTGTTGTTGTGGTTGTATGATGGTTTGTGCTTGTGGTCAGCTTGGGAGGAGTTCCTTGTGAGTCTGAGTTCGGCATTTGCGTGGACCGAGGTCTTGTCGGTTGGTTCTACTGCACTCTTCTGCCGTGGTAGAGTTAGCGTGCAACTCGAATCAGATGTAATGTCTGAGCGAGGACTGACTTGATTGTGTTTGTGGTCCAGTGCTGTCATTGGCATTCTGCATGCCAGATTCTTTATTGTTATGGCGCGGAAGCCAATGGGTGGAGCAGTCAGCTGAGATGATTGTCTTTATTATGAAAGCTTATGCTTGTTCCGTCTGCCAAGTGTGTGTTTTTATCGGTGGCTGTGTCGTGGCATGGGTCGGGTATACTTCCTTTGTGAGACGATAGCGATGATGCCATGATGTTTCGGAGGTGCCGAACTTGTGATTCTCTTCTGTGCCATGCTCGTTCTGTGGATCGATGTGCTTTGAGATCCGGAGCATATGCCTGTGATTGTGGTCTGGCAGTGTTCCTATGAATTATATTTTTTGAGAATCGTGTTATCATGTTTTATGTTTGAGGTTTGGCTAGTGCTTGGAGAGCGTAGCCAGCATTTGGGGTTGTTCTTCCCTTTTTCCCTGTTGACTCTTGAAATTTCGAGGATGAAATTTCTTAAGGAGGGGAGGCTAACATAACGTGGATTCTTCGGATCGGAATCGGAGAGCTTTCGGAGTGCTTTCATGGGTCCCTGATTGTGTTTTACGATCCACTCGGGTTTTCCCCTGTATAACATGCTGAACCCCGTGGAGAGTGAACCGTTGAGTTTTGAGAATCATTGTGCTCTTTTCGAGGATTGCAAAGACTATTTTTTCATATTTTTTGAGTTTATGAAATTTTGTGCCAAAATCAGATTTTAGGAAATATTGCCAATTTACTATTTTTATTTTCTTCTTAACCCTTCCTCTCTCCTCTCTCACGTCTCTCACTTCTCTCCCTCCGTTCTCTCTCCTTTCTTCTCCTCTCCCCCGGGCGCGTGACCGTGGCAGAGCTGGACGAGGTGGTGACGGCGTGGAGCAGACGTGGACCGTGATGGGGCGAGTATCGGAGCGTGGCGTAGGCGCGATCCCGAGCGTGGATTCAAAGCCGGCGTGGGTTTTTCGTGCGATGGTTTTCGACGTGGTTTGACCATTTTGACGCATGAGATCTTCGGTGGAGGTAGGGGGATGGAATACCCTACTCTTTTCTTGCATTCCCTCGCTATTTGGAGCCGAACGATGTGAGTTTGAGTAGGTTTTCTAGCTTTCAGGGTGAAAGCATGTTTCGGCGGTATGAGCCGTGTTCGCCGTTCCAGGCGATGGTTTTCACATTAAATGGTAAAATTTGAACCCTTGGCATGTTGGGATACGTTTCCCGCCAGCTTGAATCCATTTGGTTGTGATTTGGGGCCGGTATGAGGCCGCTTGTCCATGTGACTTGGTTTGGGCCGATTCGTGGGAATCGACCATTTTTAGTTGTTTTAAGGTTGGTTTGATCCCTTCTGGCTTGTGGAAGGTTGATATCGACACTAGGGATGTTTCCCCATCGTTTAGAAGCGATTGGGGCATGGAATCAACGTGTTTTGTGAAGTCTTGCGGATTTCAGACTGGAGGTTAAACGCAGTGCACCAGGAACTACGTTCAACTCTCGACCGTGGTAGCGGTTGGTTTTGAACCGCGACCACTTTTCGGGCTATGTCGGTTCGATGCGTATGGCGGTGGGAGAACGCGATCAGGCTTCAACTGCATTTGACGGTCGCAGTTAGCTCAAAACCACGTCAGCATGTCTTCGTCTCTACCTGCCTTATCTTCTTCTAAACACAGTATGTGGCATACCGCGGCTAGGATGCTCGCGGTCAACGCGTAACCGCGTCTAGATGACCGCAGTTATCTTGGAACTTCGTCTGTCTCCGAGTTGACTCTGCTTCATGAAGCGTCGACTCTGTCTTCTTCTTCTCTCTTTGTGTGTTTTCTGTTCATAGGCCAGTAGCGGTTTGCCTGGAACCGCGGCTATGAATTGACTGGTAAACGCGGCTAGTCTTTAACCGTGTCTGGGTTTTTACTAGTGAGCGCGGCTTGTTGTGAACCACGGCTGATGTAACTGCGGCTAGCTCATAACTGTGACTGCCTTTGGGGTGTTTTCTTTGCCGGTTTGGTTTTCGGTTGTGGTGGCTTTGACCCCGTGGTTAGCCCATTGTCCTGTGGATGTCTTGGACGTCCTATGAGGGCTGTGACTGTGTCATAGTGTGTCTAGGAATGCCATTTTACCGAGCAGTGTTCTGTGTTATTTCGAGGGTCATTGTGGTTTCTGGTCAACCCGGGTGTAACCCAGTGGTTGACATATGACCTAGTTAGTGTCTCATCTATCCTGTGAGGATCATCTATCCTGTGAGGATCGAGACTGTGGTTTTGGATGCTTGGAGGTATTGTCTTACCTCAGCTTACGTGTCCATGTGGCCTGAGGATTTCGGTGATCCCTCATGTTCTGTGTTTCGTGTTATGCAGAATTGTGAGTCTGGTGAGCGGCCTAAGAGACCGTGGACTTTCACTAATGATATGGATCCGGCTGTTGTGTGCTGTCTTCCATGTGTTTTACTATGATCTGGCTTAGGGACTAGGCTGATTAAAGGCGAGTTGCCGTGATGGGCGACGATCTTGACCCGAGTCTTGTGACTCAACGATCGTTGGGTCAACAGGTCTAGTTGTCTGTCCTGACTCTGGCGGCACTTCTGTGTGCTGTCTTGTGCTCCGTAGTACATGCGACGGACATGTGTTAGCATGTCTGTCCTTCGGTGTTCGTTGCTTTGAGTCTCTATGTCGAATGAGCCTCCACTAGTCGTAGCCTGATGACACTTTCGTGTGTCGACCCACCAGGGAGTGGTGGCGGGGCGTGTTCTTGGTTGAGACGGTTTGTAGGCTGGTTGTCGTGGGTCCCTTTGTCTTTCCGTGAGAGTCCTACGGGAGGGGAAAACCAGCTAGAGGGATGGCTTAAGACATTGAGCTTGTGTGTGCACACGTGGTCGGGGCGTTGGACCAGCGCCAACGGGCATGACCCTGACTAGTCACTCGTTACTGTTGTTCCTTGGTACTTGTTCAGTGTCTCAATTACCGCATTCCAGGCGAGTAGGAGACACATGAGGCGTAGTGTAAGTCGTCAGTGGATGCATCTGGCTTTTCTTCTAGTGAGGAGGTGCTTCTGTCACATGACACGATGACTTGTGACTTTTGTGACTGTTTTCTGTCACTATTGACGTGACTTGCCGAGTAGTCTGTGCTTGGCTTTACCCGTGGTCAGTGTAGCGTACATGACAGTGAGACCATGTATGTGTTAGTGGTTTTAGACCATGTGGTCTTGATTTGGGCTTTTATCTCTGTAGACGAGTCTGCATGACTGAGGTGTCGTGATGTGTCATGGCTATGTAGCCAGTGTTCCTTGTATCGGTTCGATGATTCTCGACTGTGAGTCTGGGGATTCATGTTTCGTCGATATTCGGTAGACCTTCGCGAAAGGGTTTCGTGATTTGTCAATGGATCAGTAACTCCCGACTTTGTGAGATCGGGGTTCACCTTTTTGTTGCTGTTTGGAGTAGCTTAGAGGGCCGAGGCTCGATCGGCTGCTGCCATGGTTCTATTCAGTATGGCTTTCCTCTTTACTTTTGTTGTTCCTACTGTTGTTGTTACTGCTTTGCTTTAGTTGTTAGCACAACTATTATTGCGTTGTTTCGTGGTAGGGTTCTGATGCGGGACGAGACCACGGACACGACAAGCTCGTGAATCCCCTCCCCATCAGGTTCTGCAGGATCCCTACTGAGCCAGTGATAGGAGGCTCACCCCTGACTTTTCAGGTGTAGCTGTTCTTCCTCGTGCTGGGAGTTACTATTGCGGTGGTTCTTAGTTGCCAACGTTTGCCAGTGTTGGGGTTCCCCCGACTTGAGAGTACGTTCTCTTTCCTGTTGTACTGTACTTTAGTTGGACAGGACTCAATTGTAGCTTGTTAGCTGCTATAGTTTAATTTGTTTAACAGGAAATATAATTTTATTTCTGCTATGTTAGCAATCCTGATCATTGAAATTTAATTGCTTACTACTTTTTCTGGAAGTTCAATGTGCTCTCACACTCTTTTCTATCCCTTCGGAGCTTTCCCGGTCTTGGGAGGCCTCTCAGAATCCAAGTTGTTGCATCCCCCAGTTCGTGTTTGGTTTCAATGATATCAAAACAATTGTGTTTGTGTGTGTATGTGTTTCATTGAGCAACATGTTTTATATCCTGATTTGATGAGTTGAAAGATGGATTCAATGTTCACTCTTGAAAGTTATATGAACCCTTGGTATTTAAGGAACTAATGCTATATTTATGTTGGTTTGTAGGAACACAAATCCATGGCTCATACTTGGGATCTAAAGGAGTCTATCAATGAAGCTCTTCTTGTAAAAGGGAGTTAACTCTGTTCATATTTGAAAGTCATATGAATGATTTGTGTTTAAGGATCTCAAGCTTTGAATATTTTGATTTACAGGATAAAAATTCATGATTCATGTTTGGAACTCAAAGGAGTGCATCAATGAAGATCTTATTGAAAAACAGTGTTGACTCACTCATCGCATTTCGTTGACTCTTCTATGTTTCATTCATTTCATCAAATAAGTTTTCGAAGTATTGGTTAGGTATTTTCATGCATTCTTCCTCATGATATTTTTGGGCTTGAAATATCCTCAACCTATTAACTTGAAATTTGATGAATGTGATTTTAATGATGCTCTCTGGTTTTACGAATTCATTATCATTTGGTTTTTACAAAACAAGTCACCGTGCATTGTGTGCTTTAATTGCTAATATGACAATTGTGGTTTTAGGCGTGATTCATTTCTAGCTTGAACCACATGTTTGAATGGTGTTGATTTCTAAGTCAAATTCATGATGTGCTTGAACCTTCTTGCATTAATCATGGTGAAAGTTTGCTAAGTGATATGCTCACATATTGCACAAATGTATGGGATTTGATATTAACTTTTGAGTGTGCAAGATTGAGTTTTATTCATCCTCCTCATGAATTGCTAAAGCCTTAAATATGGTTTATGCATGTTGTTCATGTGGTTACTTTGTGCAAATAAAATGCCTAAGTTATTTCATGAAAGTCACAGTGAAAATGGTTTTATTGATGGTGATTCATGCACTTTGATCTTGTGGTTTCTATGTTTTCATATGTTTAACCCATTCCATAAGTTCATAGAAATTGACTTTAGTTTTTATGATGTGAAAATGGGGTTTTCAAAGGTGTTTTCCTGCATTTTTCCATGGACATAATAGAACCCCAGAATGGCCGGTCGACCGCCAAGTCCAGGCTGGTCGATTGCCCATTCCAGGCCAGTCGACCCCATGTTTTTCTGTTCTGTCCAAATAGAATCTCAGCAGGACCGGTCGACCAGACTTTCTGAACCGGTCAACCTGTGTCTACCGGTCGACCTGACTTTCTGAACCGGTCACCCTGAAACAGTCCAACAGAATTGGATTTGGCCCGATCGACCCCCCCAATGAATCCGGTCGACTGGAAATTCTCTGCTACGAAATCGGGCTTCACGAAATGCATCCGAAAACCCACTAAACCCAATCCATTTGTGCTCCAACCTTACCCATTTTCCCCTAGGGTTAATATACATATGTTTAGGGGATTTTCTATGGGTTTGGTGAAGGGTTTATAGGTCTTTTCATGCTTCTATTGTTGGCCTATATAGGAGTTATGAATTTGGGAGATTGTAACCCTAAGAGAGCTAATGTTTTCTATCTTGTAGGTCAAGGAAGAAGGAAAGGGAAGAAATGAGTGGAGCTAAAGAAATCTGAGGATATCATCTACATCCGTGAAGATCTAGAGCTCGTGGAAGAAGAAGAAAAGGAGCGGATCGACGAGAGGGTCAAGAGGATGCAAGAATCATCTTCATCCGGCTTCCTCCAACTCGTGGTTCACGGAACATCATCAACCGGGCTTTGGAAACCAAGGGGGTTATTTCCTATATCTTTTCTACGTTGTTCTTGATGTGCTTCATGATCTATTTCTTGGGTTAAGCATGATTTAAATGTTTGTGTTTATTTTCCAAACCTGAAGATACTCGTGTGTGTGGATCGTCTGTATACGGTCGTGTTTGATCGCCTGTGTTCGGTCGTGTGTGTATCATTGTGCTGTGGTTGTTGCAGCGTGTGTATGTGTGTTATGATCCGGTCGTCGGATCGTGTGTGTGTTTGTGATCCGGTCGTCGGATCGTGTGGGAGACTTTGTCTCCGTCTGTGTGTGTGTTGGGGCGTGTCCCTATCTGTGTGCGGGCGTCGTCCCGTGTGTGTTTGGAGCGTCATCTCCGTTTGAGAACTTATCCCTGAGTGAAGCCTCACCGGGTTTGGTGAGGGGTGGACGTAGGGAGCCCGTCGTGGTCCCGAACCACCTTAAAAATTTCGTGTCTTGTGGTTTGCTTTTGTGGATGCGTGCTTAAGTGTTTATATTGGTTGAATGTTCGTGTGTGAACGGTGAGATCGAGAGAACCTAGTTATCGTGTTTAGCTAATATCTTCAATCTTGTCAATATTGTAATTTCCATTGCATAAGCATTTAAATTTACCATCATTCGTAGGGGACAATTCAACCCCCCCTTCTTGTCCACTCGCCGACCCAGGGATCCAACAATTGGTATCATAGCCACGGCTCTATCTTATAGGGTCTAGCGACCTTTAGAGTGATCCCTCGGCGAGTTTCATTGAGCATCATGTCTTGCAGTAGTCCGTCTACTCTTCCTCCTCGTTTTGATGGTCATGATTTTATTTCTTGGAGAAACAACATGTGTGCGTATCTTGGAGTTTATGAACCAGAACTGTGGAAAGTGATATGTAATGGTCCATATAAACTCCCTACAAATGAAAACAAATGGAATGAAAAATACATCAAGAAAAATATTATAAATGATACTACATTAAATATTCTTATGAATAGCATAGAATCTGATGTACTTATATTTGTTTCAGCATGCAGGTCAGCATGGGAAGTCTGGAAAAGGTTGGCATGCAAGTATGGAAGAAATGGAATGGACGCTTGCATGATGGCTTATGGAGAGAGCGAGGTTGAGGTAAATTTTGATTCTGAAGAACTCTCTGTTGAGGAATGGCAATTGGTATATGCTGAAATGCATGACAGATGTAAGGAATTTAAATCTGAAAATAAGAAAATGAAAAAGAAACTTAAAGAAATTCTGAGTACATCTGTTTCTTGTGTGAAATGTAAATTGCTTGAATCAAGAATTGAAAACAGCATGCACGCTAATACTTCTTGTGAAAACTGTAAAACCTTGGGAAAAGAAAATGAAACTTTGAAATCAGAAAATGAATGCTTGGAAAGATAAAATGAAGATATGGAATCTAGAATAGATGAGCTTGATAAAGAAATTTTTGACATGCGCAAAGAACACACCTTGGTTGCAAAATGTGATAAATTTTTGAATCTTGAAAATGAGTGTGATGAATTGAGGGAACATAATAAATTCTTGATGTCTCAAATTTTCATGCTTGAGAAAAATGAAGAGTCTCTTAAGATCAAGCTAGCTTCATTGTCTGATGATGATAAGATGTTTGAAAATTTTCTTGATTCTAAAATTGATAGCAAGAGCATCATGAATGAGAATGAGGAACTTAAAAAGAAAAATAATGCCATGCTAATTCAAATTTCTCTGCTTGAAGGTAGCTTGAAAAGCTTTGATAAACTTGAAAAATAACATGCTTTGTTGAAATCTGAAAATGAACAAATGCTTGCTAGGATTTCAAAACTTGTTGAAACTGAGAAAGTCCTTGAGAAAGTGACTGAAAAATTGTATTCTATGAATGTTGAAAACAAAGAACTCAAGGAAGAAAATGAAAACTTCAAATATGTGAATTGCTTGTTGAATGATAAAGTTTGTGCATGCGAAGAAGAAATCACGAGTGCCGAATTGCATGTTTCTGCTCATGAAGAAGAAGTGTAAAGCTTAAAAGATGATTTGTCTAGATTTGTCAAAGGGAAGGAAAATTTAGATAAAATGTTAGGTGTTAAGGTGAACTTTCAAAAAGAGGGTCTTGGATACACCACAGTCAACAAAAAGTCTTTTGAATCCAAATTGAAAACTTCATTTGTTCATGCATCCGATATTCCGAGCACTTCTAAAGCACCACCTCCAATTGTACAAACGAAAATTTTTGAAAATGATTTTACGAAAAGGAAAAATGTCAAACCAACTATGCCAAATTGATTTCAAAAATCGAAGTCTAATGTTGAATATTTTTATTGTGGTAAGTTTGGACATATGATGGATGATTGTGCTCTCATGAAAGAGAATGACAAATTTATATGCAAAGAGAAAAATATTTTCAAATCACAAAGAAATATTTCCTACTTTCATTGTGGTAAGCTAGGCCATACGATGAAAAACTATTTTTCAAAGTAAAAAGTTGAACAAAATACTTTCAAGGGAAAGAGGAATGTTTCTTGTTTCTATTGTCACAAACATGGCCATGTCATGGATGATTACTTTGTGAAATAAAATGATAATTATCGTGCCATGAATGCTAAGTTTAACTTTCAAAGAAAATTCAGAAATGAATAGTCTTTCATACGCAAAGGTTTGCATCCTCTAAGAAAATTTTGTTTACACAAAATCATGCAAATAATAGAAAATCATTCCGTAGACCCACATCTCCTTGTTGCTTCCATTGTGGGAAATACGGTCATACTATGAATGAATGTTGGTTTTTGAAAACTGAGAATTTCCATGTTTCTAGAATGAATGTTAGGTTTGATTTTGTTAGATCTAGAAATTTTGGAAATAGAAGAATGAATGCTTTTGAAAACTCTCTTGATCATGTTAAAAGAAAATCTTTTTACCAAAAATGCCATCCCTCGATACTTTTATTGTGGAAACCATGGACATGTCATTGAGGATTGTAGGATCATGGAAAGTGATGACAAGGTGAAAATGAAAAAGTTAGGAAAAACATTTAGAAGAAATGCTTCCAACTTCCAGGGACCCAAGAAGGTTTGGGTGCCAAAATTCGACAAATGAGTTGGTTACGGTGAAGGTGTGCCTTGAGGTAAACAAAGAATAAAAGGGGTTCTAGTAAAATGGAACAAGGCACACTCATATGGTAAAACCCCAACTTTGCTCCTTCATTGTGAAACTTCATAGTTTTGATGTTTTGTATGATATTTTGGTGTGCTCTCATGTTATGTTTGAATTCTTCACAAGCCATACATGCTCTTATTAGATGAATATTTGGTATATAAAATAGTGATATGTGAAATGACAGATCAAGTCTGTCAGGAAGCTATCACTATGCGTGAGTTAATCCTCAGATTAAAGCTCTCCGCCTTATACCAAATTCTGAAATTGAATTGTTTGGCCTATGAGGAATCATGTGTTTGGAATGAATTGAATTTGTCTTTGACTTGTATAGCCTTCAAAATCAATCTGAAATCCTTCTTGTTTCAAAAGGCAAAACTTCTGAACTGTGAACTTGCTTGATCAAATACAACAATATATCAACAATTGGTATTGAATGTTGACTTTGGCTCAATTTAAAGCTCAATGACTTTGTGTATTTTTCTTCAATTGGTGATAAGTTGTTTGACATGTTCAAAAATCGTCATCTTGATAATAGATGTTCAAACACTAATCTTGCTTGATTATCAAACTCTGGTTGAAACACATAAGTCATATCATATTCAAACTGAAGCTCATATCTAATCCAATGTTGTTGTTGAATGATCATGGTTTAATGTTTGGGTTCCAAGGAAATTGGTTCATCATGAAAAATCTAAAATAAAATGCTCATGGTTCAGTACTAGATTAATTGAAAATCCATCTTATGCATTCACTTGCTTCATACTCTTCTTAAATGCTCAAGTCATTGCAAAATCTGAAAATTTGCATAAAAATAATGCATTGACATATTTGCATATCATTCATAGATCATGCATACACTGTGAATATGAATCTCATGCATTTGGTAATTTCATGCTTGCTTGAATATTCAAGAACGCAGAAAAACTTAAAACTTGCATAAAAAGAATGCATTGGCATCTTTACATATCATTCCCATACTATGCATATAAAATGACAAAAAGAAGCATATTGTATATTCATGCATATAGAGCATATGCATATATTTCATGATAATTACATATCATGACTCATGAATGCTTGCATGAATGTTTCGTGAATCCTTGCATGTGTGTATATATTTATCTTATAAAAATTTTATTGAAAAATTCTAAGGCCTCACCTCCTTGCTAAATAACAATGCAATGATTTTATTCATATGTGATACATGTCATATAATTCCGACCGTGCATACATTTTGGGGGAGCCATAGCCGTGTATTGTCGAATTCATTTTATACATGCAAAATAAAAATTACCCCCACACTCTTGCACATAATGAATTTAATAACTTTCATTGATAAGGATTTAAGAAATTCCTTCTAACACTTTAAAAGGAACTTGAATCTCTACATGGACATTAAAGAGTAATCGTGAGGAAAAAGTTGCCTACCCCATAAAATAATAAGTGGTATGTGTAACTGAATAGTCGGGAATCCCCACTGAAACAAATGAGAAAACTCGCGTCGAAAGGTAAAGCAAAAATCCACATGTATGACTAATCCAAGTAGCCGGGAATCCCCATTGAGACATATGAGGAAACTCACGCCGAACGGGGAAGTCCCTTAAAAGAAATAAAATAGGGGATGTGTGAAACTACCGAAAGTCGAGAATCTAAAATAAAAGTGTAGAGAGAAGATTACGTTCTAGTGTTCTTTAGAAAATATAAAAATCCATATGTTTTGAAGCTCATTAGTCATTGCCTCACATTTCACATGGGCATTTTTGTGATGTATGTATTTTATGAATTTACCTACATTCATGGTTTACGTAGTACTCCTCTTTGTGTATGCACAAATCTCTTAGTTATGCTTCATGTCTTACATTCTTGAATTTGAATCACATGCTCTTTTGTTAACCCGTGTCTCATATAAGGGGAGTTACTATATTTACTATATGTGTGCATGACGATTGTGCTTATGTGCTTGCATGTTCATGCATTCCCTTTTAGTCTAATTCTGAGCATAAACTTTACATTTGATAGAAGTCATCATGTGCACAGCTTCATCGTGTGTATATTTGCATATTTGACATTTTCAGTATGCATATAGTTCATTCATGATATCATCTTGAACAAATCCATACTTTCCAACAATTGGTATAGTTCCTTTTGAAATACATATTCTGAACACTCCACGTTGCATAAATGCCAAAATGAGTTCTTTCAACAAATGGTATCATATCTTTGAGGCTCTCTCTTCAAGAATTGAAATTGCATATCTTTGTGCCTCTATCTTGATCAACATTTGGTGTCATATCTTTGAGCCCCTTCTTAGCATCAATTGGTATTTGAATTGGAATCATATCCTTTGGCCTAACATGTTCATTTCATGTCACATAACCCCCTGTCTTTTTATAGATGACAAAAAGGGGGAGAATGTTTGGTGTGTGCTTAATGCTTTATGAATGATATTGTCTTGGGGAGAATGGGAGAATTGGTGTATGTTCAATGTTTGTAAATGTTAGCAATTCTGTATTATCACACACATCGTTTTGTCATCATCAAAAAGGGGGAGATTGTTGCATCTCTCAATTCGTGTTTGGTTTCAATAATATCAAAATAATTGTGTTTGTGTGTGTACGTGTTTCATTGAGGAACATGTTTTATATCTTGATTTGATGAGTTGAAAGATGGATTCAATGTTCACTCTTGAAAGTCATATGAACCCTTGGTATTAAAGTAACTAATGCTATATTTATATTTGTTTGTAGGAACACAAATCCATGGCTCATACTTGGAATCTAAAGGAGTCCATCAATGAAGCTCTTCTTCTAAAAGAGGGTTAACTCTGTTCATATTTGAAAGTCATATGAATGATTTGTATTTGAGGATCTTATGCTTTGAATATTTTGATTTGTAGGATAAAAATTCATAATTCATGTTTGGAACTCAAAGGAGTGCATTAATGAAGATCTTATTGAAAAAGGGAGTTGACTCACTCATCGCATTGCGTTGACTCTTCTATGTTTCATGCATTTCATCAAATAGGTTTTTGAAGTATTGGTTGGGTATTTTCATGCATTCTTCCTCATGACGTTTTTGGGCTTGAAATATCCTCAACCTATTAACTTGAAATTTGATGAATGTGATTTTAATGATGCTCTCTGGTTTTGTGAAGTCATCGTCATTTTGTTTTTGCAAAACAAGTCACAGTGCATTGTGCGCTTTAATTGCCAATATGACAATTGTGATTTTAGGCGTGATTCATTTCTAGCTTGAACCACATGTTTGAATGGTGTTGATTTCTAAGTCAAATTCATGATGTGCTTAAACCTTCTTGCATTAATCATGGTGAAAGTTTGCTAAGTGATATGCTCACATATTGCACAAATGTATGGGATTTGATATTAATTTTTGAGTGTGCAAGATTGAGTTATATTCATCCTCCTCATGAATTGCTAAAGCCTTGAATATGGTTTATGCATGTTGTTCATGTGGTTCTTTTGTGCAAATAAAATGCCTAAGTTATTTCATGAAAGTCATGGTGAAAATGGTTTTATTGATGGTGATTTATGCACTTTGATCTTGTGGTTTCTATGTTTTCATATGTTTAACCCATTCCATACGTTCATAGAAATTGACTTTAGTTTTTATGATGTGAAAATAGGGTTTTCAAAGGTGTTTTCCTGCATTTTTCCATGGACATAATAGAACCCCAGAATGGCCGGTCGACCGCCCAGTCCAGGCCGGTCGACCCCATGTTTTTCTGTTCTGTCCAAACAGAATCTCAACAGGACCAGTCGATCAGACTTTCTGAACCGGTCGACCTGTGTCTACCGGTCGACCTGACTTCTTGAATCGGTTGACCTAAAACAATCAAACAGAATTGGATTTGGCCCGATCGACCGCCCCAATGAATCCGGTCGATCGGAAATTCTCTGCTACGAAATCAGGCTTCACGAAATGCATCCGAAAACCCACTAAACCCAATCCATTTGTGCTCTAACCTTACCCATTTTCCCCTAGGGTTAATATACATATGTTTAGGGGGTTTTCTATGGGTTTGGTGAAGGGTTTATAGGTCTTTTCATGCTTCTATTGTTGGCCTATATAGGAGTTACGAATTTGTGAGATTGTAACCCTAAGAGAGCTAATGTTTTCTATCTTGTAGGTCAAGGAAGAAGGAAAGGGAAGAAATGAGTGGAGCTGAAGAAATCTGAGGATATCATCTACATCCGTGATGATCTAGAGCTCGTGGAAGAAGAAGAAAAGGAGCGGATCGACGAGAGGATCAAGAGGACGCAAGAATCATCTTCATCCGGCTTCCCTCCAACTCGTGGTTCAAGGAACATCATCAACTGGGCATTGAAAACGAAGGGGGATATTTCCTATATCTTTTCTACATTGTTCTTGATGTGCTTCATGATCTATTTCTTGGGTTAAGCATGATTTAATGTTTGCGTTTATTTTCCAAACCTGAAGATACTCGTGTGTGTGGATCATCTGTATACGGTCGTGTTTGATTGCCTGTGTGCGGTCGTGTGTGTATCATTATGCTACGGTTGTTGCAGCGTGCGTGTGTGTGTTGTGATCCGGTGGTCGGATCGTGTGTGTGTTTGTGATCTGATCGTCGGATCGTGTGGGAGACTTCGTCTCCGTCTGTGTGTGTGTTGGGGCGTGTCCCCGTGTGTGTGCGGGTGTCATCCCGTGTGTGTTTGGAGCGTCGTCTCCGTTTGGAGATTTATCCCTTTGGTGAGGGGTGGACGTAGGGATCATGTCGTGGTCCCGAACCACCTTAAAAATTCCGTGTCTTGTGGTTTACTTTTGTGGATGCGTGCTTAAGTGTTTATATTGGTTGAATGTTCGTGTGTGAATGGTGAGATCGAGAGAACCTAGTTATCGTGTTTAGCTAATATCTTCAATCTTGTCAATATTGTAATTTTCGTTGCATAAGCATTTAAATTTTCCATCGTTCGTAAGGGACAATTCAATCCCCCCTTCTTGTCCACTCGCCTACCCAGGGACCCAATAATTGCTATCAGACCCACGGCTCTATCTTATAGGGTCTAGTTACCTTTAGAGTGATCCCTTGACGAGTTTCATTGAACATCATGTCTTGCAGTAGTTCGTCTGCTCTTCCTCCTCGTTTTGATGGTCATGATTTTATTTGTTGGAGAAACAGCATGTGTGCGTATCTTGGAGTTTATGAACCAGAACTGTGGAAAGTGATATGTAATGGTCCATATAAACTTCCTACAAACGAAAACAAATGGAATGAAAAACACATTAACAAAAATGCTATAAATGATACTATATTAAATATTCTTATGAATAGCATAGAATCTGATGTACTTATGTTTGTTTTAGCATGCAGGTCAGCAAGGGAAGTCTGGAAAAAGCTGGCATGCAAGTATGAAAGAAATGGAATGGATGCTTGCATGATGGCTCATGGAGAGAGCGAGGTTGAGGTAAATTTTGAATCTGAAGAACTCTCTGTTGAGGAATGGCAATTGGTATATGCTGAAATGCATGACAGATGTAAGGAATTTAAATCTAAAAATAAGAAAATGAAAAAGAAACTTAAATAAATTCTGAGTACATCTGTTTCTTTTGTGAAATGCAAATTGCTTGAATCAAGAATTGAAAACATCATGCACGCTAATACTTCTTGTGAAAACTGTAAAAGCTTGGAAAAAGAAAATGAAGCTTTGAAATCTGAAAATGAATGCTTGGAAAGACAAAATGAAGACATGGAATCTAGAATAGATGAGCTTCATAAAGAAATTTTTGACATGCGCAAAGAACACACCTTGGTTGCAAAATGTGATAAATCTTTGAATCTTGAAAATGAGTATGATGAATTGAGGGAACAGAATAAATTTTTGATGTCTCAAATTTCCATGCTTGAGAAAAATGAAGAGTCTCTTAAGATCAAGCTAGCTTCATTGTCTGATGATGATAAGATGTTTGAAAATTTTCTTGATTCTGAAATTGATAGGAAGAGCATCATGAATGAGAATGAGGAACTTAAAAAGAAAAATGGTGCCATGTTAATTCAAATTTCTCTGCTTGAAGGTAGCTTGAAAAGCTTTGATAAACTTGAAAAATAACTTACTTTGTTGAAATCTGAAAATGAACAAATGTTTGCTAGGATTTCAAAATTTTGTTGAAACATAGAAAGTCCTTGAGAAAGTGATTGAAAAATTACATTCTATCAATGTTGAAAATAAAGAACTCAAGGAAGAAAATGAAACCTTCAAATCTGTGAATTGCTTGTTGTGATAAAGTTTGTGCATGCAAAGAAGAAATCACGAGCGCCGAATTGCATGCTTCTGCTCTTGAAGAAGTGCAAAGCTTAAAAGATGATTTGTCTAGATTTGTCAAAGGGAAAGTAAATTTGGATAAAATGTTGGGTGTTAAGGTGAACTTTCAAAAAGATGGTTTTGGATACACCCCAGTCAACAAAAAGTCTTTTGAATCTAAATAGAAAACTTCATTTGTTCATGCATCCGATATTTCGAGCACTTCTAAAGCACCACCTCCAATTATACAAACGAAAATTTCTGAAAATGATTTTATGAAAAGGAAAAATGTCAAACCAACTATGCCAAATAGATTTCAACAATCGAAGTCTAATGTTGAATGTTTCTATTGTGGTGGGTTTGGACATGTGATGGATGATTGTGCTCTCATGAAAGAGAATGACAAATTTATATGTAAAGAGAAAAATATTTTCAAATCACAAAGAAATGTTTCTTGCTTTCATTATGGTAAGCTAGGCCACATGATGAAAAACTATTTTTCAAAGCAGAACGTTAAACAAAATACTTTCAAGGGAAAGAGGAATGTTTCTTGTTTCTATTGTCACAAACTTGGCCATGTCATGGATGATTACTTTGTGAAACAAAATGAAGATTATCGTGCCATGAATGCTAAGTTTAACTTTCAAAGAAAATTCAGAAATGAATATGTCTTTCATACTCAAAGGTTTACATCCTCTAAGAAAAATTTGTTTACACAAAATCATGCAAACAATGGAAAATCATTCCGTAGACCCACATCTCCTTGTTGCTTCCATTGTGGGAAATACGGTCATACTATGAATGAATGTTAGTTTTTGAAAACTGACAATTTCCATGTTTCTAGAATGAATGTTAGGTTTGATTTTGTTAGACCTAGAAATTTTGAAAATAGAAGAAGGAATGTTTTTGAAAACTCTCTTGATCATGTTAAAAGAAAATCTTTTGCCAAAAATGTCATCCCTCAATGCTTTTATTGTGGAAACCATGGTCATGTCATTGAGGATTGCAGGATCATGGAAAGTGATGACCAGGTGGAAATGAAAAGGTCAGGAAAAATATTTGGAAGAAATGCTTTCAACCTCCACGGACCCAAGAAGGTTTGGGTCCCAAAATCCGACAAATGAGTCGGTTGCGGTGAAGGTGTGCCTTGAGGTAAGCATAGAATAAAAGTGATTCTAGTAAAATGGAACAAGGCACACTCATATGGTAAAATCCCAACTTTACTCCTTCATTGTCAAACTTGATGGTTTTGATATTTTGTATGATATTTTGGTGTGTTCTCATGTTATGTTTGAATTCTTCACAAGCCATACATGCTCTTATTGGATGAATATTTGGTATATAAAATGGTGATATGTGAAATGACATATCAAGTCTGTCAGGAAGCTATCACAATGCGTGAGTTAATCCTCAGATTAAAGCTCTCCGCCTTGTACCAAATTCAAAAATTGAATTGTTTGGCCTATGAGGAATCATGTGTTTGGAATGAACTGAATTTACCTTTGACTTGTATAGCCTTCAAATTCAATCTGAAATCCTTCTTGTTTCAAAAGGCAAAACTTTTGAACTGTGAACTTACTTGATCAAATGCAATAATATATCAACAATTGGTATTGAATGTTAACTTTCGCTCAGTTTAAAGCTCAATGAGTTCGTGTGTTTTTCTTGAATTGGTGATAAGTTATTTGACATGTTCAAAAATCTTCATCTTGATAATAGATGTTCAAACACTGATCTTGCTTAATTATCAAACTCTAGTTGAAACACATAAGTCATATCTTGTTCAAACTGAAGCTCATATCTAATCCAAAGTTATTGTTGAATGATCATGGTTGAATGTTTGGGTTCCAAGGAAATTGGTTCATCATGAAAAATCTGAAATAAAATGCTCATGGTTCAGTGCTAGATTCATTGAAAATCCATCTCATGCATTCACTCGCTTCATGCTCTTCTTAAATGCTCAAGTCATTGCAAAATCTAAAAATTTGCATAAAAATAATGCATTGGTATATTTGCATATCATTAATAGATCATGCATACACTGTGAATATGAATCTCATGCATTTGGTAATTTCATGCTTGCTTGAATATTCAAGAACGCACAAAAACTGAAAATTTACATAAAAAGAATGCATTGGCATCTTTGCATATCATTCCCATACTATGCATATAAAATGATAAAAAGAAGCATATTGCATATTCATGCGTATAGAGCATATGCATATATTTCATGATAATTACATATCATGACTCATGAATGCTTGCATGAATGTTTCGTGAATCCATGCATGTGTGTATGTATTTATCTTATAAAAACTTTCTTGGAAAATTCTAAGGCCTCACCTTCTTGCTAAACAACAATGCAATGATTTTATTCATATGTGATACATGTCATATATTAAGGGGGAGGATTTAATTCTGACCATGCATACATTTAGGGGGAGTCATAGCCGTGTATTATCGAATTCATTTTATACATGTAAAATAAAAACTTACCCCCACACTCTTGTAGATAATGAATTTAATGACTTTCATTTATAAGGATTTAAGAAATTCTTTCTAACACTTTAAAGAGAACTTGAATCTTTATATTGACATTAAAGAGTAATCGTGAGAAAAAAGCTGCCTACCCAACAAAAATAATAAGTGGTATGTGTAACAGAGTAGCCGGAAATCCCCACTGAAACAAATGAGGAAACTCACGTCGAAAGGTAAAGCAAAAATCCACATGTGTGACGAATCCAAGTAGCCGGGAATCCCCATTGAGACATATGAGGAAACTCGCGCCGAATGGTGAAGTCCATTAAAAGAAATAAAATAGGGGTTATGCGAAGCTACCGAAAGTCGAGAATCTAAAATGAAAGTGTAGAGAAGAGATTACTTTCTAGTGTTCTTTAAAAAATCTGAAAATCAATATATTTTGAAGCTCATTAGTCATTGCCTCACATTTCACATGGGCATTTTTGTGATGTATGTATTTTATGAATTTGCCTACATTCATGGTTTATATAGTACTCCTAGTTGTGTATGCACAAATCTATTAGTTATGCTTCATGTCTTACATTCTTGAATTTGAATCACATGCTCTTTTGTTAACTCGTGCCTCATATAAGGGGAGTTACTATATGTACTATATGTGTGCATGACGATTATGTTTATGTGCTTGCATGTTCATGCATTCCCTTTTAGTCTAATTCTAAGCATAAACTTTGCATTTGATAGAAGTCATCATGTGCATAGCTTCATCGTGTGCATATTTGCATATTTGACATTTTCAGCATGTATATAGTTCATTCATGATATCATCTTAAACAAATCCATACTTTTCAACAATTGGCATAGTTCCTTTTGAAATGCATATTCTGAACACTCCACGTTGCATAAATGTCAAAATGAGTTCTTCCAACAAATGGTATCATATCTTTGAGGCTATCTCTTCAAGAATTGAAATTGCATGTCTTTGTGCCTCTATCTTGATTAACATTTGGTATCATATCTTTGAGCCCCTACTTAGCATGAATTGACATTCGAATTGGAATCATATCCTTTGGCCTAACATGTTCATTTCATGTCACATAACTCCCTTTCTTTTTGTAGATGACAAAAAGGGGGAGAATGTTTGGTGTGTGCTCAATGCTTTATGAATGATGTTGTCTTGGGGAGAATGAGAGAATTGGTGTATGCTCAATGTTTGTAAATGTTTACAAATCTGTATTATCACACACATCGTTTTATCATCATCAAAAAGGGGGAGATTGTTACATCTCTCAATTCGTGTTTGGTTTCAATGATATCAAAACAATTGTGTTTGTGTGTGTATGTGTTTCATTGAGCAACATGTTTTATATCTTTATTTGATGAGTTGAAAGATGGATTCAATGTTCACTCTTGAAAGTCTTATGAACCCTTGATATTTTAGGAACTAATGCTATATTTATGTTGGTTTGTAGGAACACAAATCCTTGGCTCATACTTGAAATCTAAAGGAGTCCATCAATGAAGCTCTTCTTGTAAAAGGGAGCTAACTCTGTTCATATTTGAAAGTCATATGAATGATTTGTATTTAAGGATCTCATGCTTTGAATATTTTGATTTGCAGGATAAAAATTTATGATTCATGTTTGAAACTCAAATGAGTGCATTAATGAAGATCTTATTGAAAAAGGGAGTTGACTCACTCATCGCATTGCGTTGATTCTTCTATGTTTCATGCATTTCATCAAATAGGTTTTAGAAGTATTGGTTGGGTATTTTCATGCATTCTTCCTCATGAGATTTTTGGACTTGAAATATCCTCAACCTATTAACTTAAAATTTGATGAATGTGATTTTAATGATGCTCTCTGGTTTTATGAATTCATGGTCATTTGGTTTTAGCAAAACAAGTCACCGTGCATTGTGTGCTTTAATTGCCAATATGACAATTGTGGTTTTAGGCGTGATTCATTTCTAGCTTGAACCACTTGTTTCAATGGTGTTGATTTCTAAGTCAAATTCATGATGTGCTTAAACCTTCTTGCATTAATCATGGTGAAAGTTTGCTAAGTGATATGCTCACATATTGCACAAATGTATGGGATTTGATATTAACTTTTGAGTGTGCAAGATTGAGTTTTATTCATCCACTTCATGAATTGCTAAAGCCTTGAATATGGTTTATGCATGTTGTTCATGTGGTTCTTTTGTGCAAATAAAATGCCTAAGTTATTTCATGAAAGTCATGGTGAAAATGGTTTTATTGATGGTGATTCATGCACTTTGATCTAGTGGTTTCTATGTTTTCATATGTTTAACCTATTCCATAAGTTCATAGAAATTGACTTTAGTTTTTATGATGTGAAAATGGGGTTTTCAAAGGTGTTTTCCTACATTTTTCCATGGACATAATAGAACCCCAGAATGGCCGGTCGACCGCCCAGTCCAGGCCGATCGACCCCATATTTTTCTGTTCTGTCCAAACAGAATCTCAACAGGACCAGTCGACCAGACTTTCTGAACCGGTCGACCTGTGTCTACCGGTCGACCTGACTTTCTGAACCGGTCGACCTGAAACAGTCAAACAGAATTGGATTTGGCCCGATCGACCGCCCCAATGAATCCGGTCGACTGGAAATTCTCTGCTACGAAATCGGGCTTCACAAAATACATCTGAAAACCCACTAAACCCAATCCATTTGTGCTCCAACCTTACCCATTTGCCCCTAGGGTTAATATACATATGTTTAGGGGGTTTTCTATGGGTTTGGTGAAGGGTTTATAGGTCTTTTCATGCTTCTATTGTTGGCCTATATAGGAGTTACGAATTTGGGAGATTATAACCCTAAGAGAGCTAATGTTTTCTATCTTGTAGGTCAAGGAAGAAGGAAAGGGAAGAAAGGAGTGGAACTAAAGAAATCTGAGGATATCATCTACATCCGTGAAGATCTAGAGCTCGTGGAAGAAGAAGAAAAGGTGTGGATCGACGAGAGGATCAAGAGGACGCAAGAATTGTCTTCATCCATCTTCCCTCCAACTCGTGGTTTGAGGAACATCATCAACCGGGCTTTGGAAACCAATGGGGATATTGTTCTTGATGTGCTTCATGATCTATTTCTTGGGTTAAGCATGATTTAAATGTTTGTGTTTATTTTCCAAACCTGAAGATACTGGTGTGTGTGGATCGTCTGTATACGGTCGTGCTTGATCGCTTGCGTGAGGTCGTGTGTGTGTCATTGAGCTGCGGTTGTTGCAGCGTGTGTGGGTGTGTTGTGATCTGATCGTCGGATCGTGTGTGTGTTTGTGATTCGGTCGTCGGATCGTGTGGGAGACTTCGTCTCCATCTGTGTGTGTGTTGGGACGTGCCCCCGTGTGTATGCAGGCGTCGTCCCATGTGTGTTTGGAGTGTCATCTCCGTTTGGGGATGTATCCCCGAGTGAAGCCTCACCGGGTTTGGTGAGGGTTGGATGTAGGGAGCCCGTCATGGTCCCGAATCACCTTAAAAATTCCGTGTCTTGTGGTTTACTTTTGTGGATGCATGCTTAAGTGTTTATATTGGTTGAATGTTCGTGTGTGAACGGTGAGATCGAGAGAGCCTATTTATCGTGTTTAGCTAATATCTTCAATCTTGTCAATATTGTAATTTTCGTTGCATAAGCATTTAAATTTACCATCGTTCGTAGGGGACAATTCAACCCCCCCTACTTGTCCACTCGCCTACCTAGGGACCCAACACAAGTGGTATCGGGTTTATTCGGTATCCAGAGACTGGGTCATTACAAAGAGGGCTCAGTTCTGATGATCACAGGAATGAAAATGCAGAGGGATAGAGAGAGATAGAAGAACGCAGAGGATAGGGGAGATAAGCAGGCAACCATCGGACATATTCATTGATTAAAGATGTTCAAAATATTTATTACAGCCATCAAAAATAGAAAGATATATGTCACCCCGAAGGGATTTTACAATATTGCAACATTCATAACATGCGACAAAAAAAAAATGAGCAGAGACTTTATTACTGAGGGAAAGAGTAGGGAGACCAGGGGAGTTGGACACGGGACCTCATCACCCTATACCTATTCAGAAGAGAAGAAGTTATAGAAGACGTGGGGAGGGGTCATCAAACCCTGGGGCATTTTTCATGGTGAGGACTCACCTATGAAGCAGAAATAGAGTATCAAAAAAAATGATGATGATGCGACAACAGAAAACCAATCTTCCTTCGATCGAGCTCTGGAGGTTTTAGGAAGGAGGCTGGAGCTAGGGGACAGCGGCTGGGTGTCTCTCCGACCCTCTTGGAGCTCTCTTCTTTTCTTTGGATTTTTCTGATTGCTCTCCTCCGCCTCTCCTGATTTCCTCTCCTTTTCTTCGGGCCGAAAATGGCTTAATTATAGGAAAATGAGGCTACCGATGATCCGGCCCAAAGAGGGCATGGCGCCGGATCACCGGCCCGCCTTCCTGCTCCCCAGCCGATTCAAGGTAGCCCAGGCCACCGGATCAGGTCGCGCCAGGAGCTGCCGCATCAAGCCTCATCAAGGGTCTTCGATTCACGTCAACGGCCGCCGGATCAAGCTCGTGCCGCCGTATGGGACACTCGCCATTGAGGGTGCATCGACGCAATCTGTGAGATGCGTCGACGTAGCTTGTGATCGCGTGGAAGGCTTCTCTTCTTAATCTTCAAGTGCATCGACATAGTTGGTGATGTGCATCAAGCCACTTTCGTAATGCGCACGGCCTGTTGGTTGCTCGCCTATCAGACGGCTCTGTTCCTCGAGTGTGCGTCGACGCAGCTTATGAGGTGCGTCAGCGCACCTCATGCTTTGCGCGGGTAGGACTGCTAGCCACAACGTGCATGCTTCGACGCACCCAGGGATTCGCATCATCACACTCAGTTGTTCAGGATACTTTTCATCTTGAACGACACTGTGGGATCAACACACTCTTCTTCTCTTCTGCAGCTGCCTTGCTCGACTTCTTGAGGCCAAAGTTTAAGCATCAACACCGCCTAGTCTCTTCTTCCCCTGGTGGGTGGTGAGCACTCTGGCTGGTCAGTCCAGTTTTTCCAAGAGGGTGGCCACTGGCTAGCCACCCAGAGGGCATGCCTAGGTGGGCGGCCAGTGATGTGGCCGCCCAGCACTGGAGGGTGACCACCTCTTTGGCCGCCTAGTGAAGGTGTTGTTTTTGGTGGCCAAGGGGATGGCCGCCCAGTCCTGGAGGTGGCCAACTCAATGGCCGCCCAGTCTCCAGCAGCCCACTCACCTTGCCAGTCCGAATTCCTATTTTCGGGTGTCCATGGTTAATATGGTTTCACAGAAAGTATGTCGCATGTTTTCGTGTACCTGCGTGAGTTGATCGGGACAGTACTTGTTGGCTTTGGTGTCAGGTCTACATATCGGCTTGGGGCCTTGTTCTACCGTGATTCGAGTGTGTGTGTGGGCACTCCGATGGGTCCCGTGAGATTGCGGGCTGGGTTTAGTATTTTACCGCGGCACTGCATTGAGGGCATCTCGTGGTAGGACTGGGCGAGACGACCTAGTGTGTACGGGGCTCCATGTGGAGAGGCGAGACCGCCTGAGAGCTCATGCCGTGGCTAGGGCAAGTGTACATAGATGATGGGTGTAGTGGCGCGTACCCCGTGTCGGGTTGCAAGACACGGCCGTGTTGTGGGTTCCAAAGGAATGGACCCTAGCCAGTCCCCTTGAGAGGTGTGCATGTGTGTCTCCTTGCTCAAACCGAGATCGGTTGTGGGCCATGCGTGTGAGACTTGTGTATAGTAGAAGATGTCAGTAGTGAAGTCCCGCGATCAATGACACCCAAGAGGGGGGGTGAATTGGGTGATTACAAATTTTAGAAAACTTTTACCATAATTAAAAAGATATGATGAAACAACCTTTTAGAGATTTAGATCTGATGAAATAACAAATAGATCTATCAAAACCTATCACACACTGCAGATCCTTGATACTATGGCGGAGATATAAATCTGAAGATTCTACTCACGCAAGGTATTATCTTCCTGACAAGAATGGCCTTGTCAATCTGAGCCTATCTTTTGATATACCAAAGATCTAATGTAGAAATGACAAATTATGCTAGATCTGAATGGAAAATGCAAGAGAGAGATATAGTGTGTGCTAGCACAGAACAGGGGTAGGAGAAAAGGATCAAACCACACAAAGGATAGGAATTTTTAGGTGGTTCGGATGCAACGACGGCAACCTACGTCCACCCCTCGCAAACTATGAGGATTCACACACTATCTTGTAAAGGATTACAAGATCAAAACACACACACACACTCGTGAAGAGTTCGAAACTCCCACAAAGGTACACAAGCACCGAATCACACAGAAATGTGAAGGAAAGGCACACACACACACACACACACACACACACACACACACACACACACACACACACACACACACACACACACACACACACACACACACACACACACACACACACACACACACACACACACACACACACACACACAGAGAGAGAGTTCTAGGTAGATCCACACACACACACAGATGTTTAGAGATTACAAACATAAGACACTTGAAGCTCAAGGAATTTAGAAGAAGAAACACAAAAGAAAAACTCTGATTTAAGTTCGCCTGAGTAGATGATGCAGATTTTTGATGAAGTTTGTATCTCTTCTTGATTTGGGGTTGATTGGCTTCAGATTGATCCTGAAATGCTTGGAGTTGGATGAAGAATCTCTCGACGGAACACTGTTCACAGAGGTGTTGTAGCAGCCTTCTTTTTCTACTTGATAGCCTCTTTGATCTCCCTTTTTGTGATTAGGGTTTCTTGGCCCTAAGAGATATTTTTATAACACTTGAATGGTCAAGGGACATGCCAAGACACATATCCACAAATTCAGGCATGTCTGGAGACTTTTGGGATTAAAAAATCTTTAACAGATACTTTTCCCTCGTGAAGAAAATAAAGTCAAAAATACGGGCTTCGAGGGGTTCTGATGGGGATCAACACCGGGCACTAACATTTTGTTTTTACATTTGTATCCTTTTGCTTGCATTTATACCCTTGTGTTAAATGAGTTTGCATTTGTATGGCAACTATAAGCCAAAGTGTTAGTCCTTAGAAGTCTTTGGGTTTCTTTGCAAAAGACCATGTTGGCCCGGCGGGACCCCCACCTTCTTTCCCATTGGTCCACCTAGGCCCTTGGGCCCATGTGGGGTTGGTCCATGGTCCACCTTGGACTCGAACCAAGGAGAGGAATGAAGAATTCAAACTTCTCTCCCCTTTTTTAAAAGGGGCGCCCCCTTTTATAGTTTTTAATTCATGCTGTAATTTTTTTATTAATGGTCATTTGACCACATGGGAGAATAATTCTCCTATCCCTTAAGTGCCCCTCCCTAACCCTAGATCTAAGGATAGTTTAGGTCTTTTATCATTTTCTATATAAGCCTTATATTTCCACATTTCATACGATTAATGAAAGAAGAAATCAGAAATTTGCTCCAAGCCTTGGGCGCCCCCCCTCTCTCTCTCTTCTTGTTCTTCATCTTCTTCCTTCTTGATCCAGGGTGTGAAGCCCTAAATATTGGAGTGAATCTAACTTCTACCTCTTCCCTGGAGTGTGAAGCTCCACCACCGCCGCCGCCGCCATCGGAGCCGCCAACGAGCCGCCACAAGCCACCCTCCACCCTGCTGTCTTGAACCATGAAATCCAGAATATCAACCTAAAGAACAGGTTGGTGCTCCCAGTCCACAGCTCTGATCGAGCTAAAATTTTGGTGGGTTGTTCCCCTTTGTGTCAGCTTTCCCCCAATATAAATTTTGTTCCATTCCGATCCCGTTTTCCCCTCCTCCCATGTCATTTTTCCTAACCCTCGCAATCTACCTGGTTGCAGATCTGCAAGATAGAGTCATGTTCTCTTATTTTTTTTCGTCCCTCAAAACACCTCTAAAAATTCCCAAAATAATTGTGTAAGTCCCCCGCATAGTTCTCTTCCACCCATAAATTCCACAACCCTAAATCCACTACCAACCCGTCAGTCAAAAATAGTCTTTAGACAGCTCCCCTCTTATTCTGCTAGATCTGGATTCCGAGCTAGAAAAGATTCCGTGCCACAGTCGTTTTCATTTTCAATCCTTTCACTGGATGGATCTGAAATCAACATATGTCGTAGATGTTTGAGTGCTCTTTCCAATGGTGCCAACCGCGTCTCGATCCGACACTGGATCTGGGCGTACCGGCCGTTCTCGTGGAAGCGCGCATTCTGGTCCGAGACAGGCTAGCAAAGAAGGTCGCCAGAGAAATTCATCAAAAAATACATCGGAGAAGATTCAATGACGGCCACTCACAGGGATCGACTAGGGACCCTCGGCCTTCGTCCCAGTGAACCGCCGTCGTCAGAAGCTTACCAGAGGTCGTTGTCCCTTTGGAGGCCATTGTTCGTTGTCCTGCTGGCCGGCAACTCGCAGAACCGGAGCCACTGCCAGCCGCCGCCTTGAACCCGCCGAATTGCTGCCCGTCAACCCAAATTCGGTGCTCCCGGCATGTTTGTGTAGCCCTTTACCTCCCTGCGTGGAGTGGGCAATAAATTTCACTTCTGTAATATTTGGCTAATTACTGTACCGGGAGTACGAAGCTTGGCCGGGAATGTCTTCCCCACGCCCGGTAGCGTGGAGATATTGTTTCCGCTCCTCACTCGACATTTTTGCTTATTTCGTATATAATTCTATATGCCGCTGCTAGAGTGTTTGGATAACTTAGCTCGATCAAATTTCAATCAACGCTGCGAGAGAGAGAGAGATCGTTCCGTGACCCGATCTGGGCACGAAACTGAGAGTTGACCACCCTAGCTCATTGCCGATTTCTCAACCGCGCACATCCGCACGCTTCCCTTGCTAGGGACGATCGCGAGTTTGCCTAGAGTCCAAGGTTTGCATATCAATTGACTTTGAGTCGCATCCCGTCCCGCATCAAATTGGTATCAGAGCTAAGTCGAGTCTAGGGTAGTCGGTCTAAGGTTTTATATTGCACCCTTTACCCGGTATATTAAAAGGTGTCTCCGGAACGATAGGTTATGCCTATTGGGAAGGCGACACACTTGCGTGAGAGCGATCTTCGGATCAAACCTCCACCACGTACCGGATACTGGTTGAGTATAGGTTTGTATTCGAGTCTGCATTTTACCCCTTGTCACCATGTAGAGTGTCTAGGTGCTTACATTAGTTTTGCATAAAAAGAAAAAAAAAGTCTCTTGCACTTTGTTCCATTGCATGCCCACTCATAGGGGAACCAATTCCCATCTCTTTTGGAACCATGGCCAACCCCTATGCCCAAGTCCCAAGGCTTTCTTCATTGGTCAAAATGGTGCATGCCCTCATGGATAGGATGGACAGGTTTGACCAAGACGCGCAGGAATATTTTTGCCATGCTGAGGGTAGGTTTAAAGCCATCGAGGATAGGATGGATGCTACCGACCGGACTATCCAAGGCCTGGTTACACGAGTCTTGTGACGACCCGGATCCCAGATACCGGATGTACCCGATAGGACTACCGAGTAGACCTGATATCACTTGGAACCCGTGAGGCCTCCCAAGAGCGGTAAAGCTCCGAAGGGATAAAAGGATTATCATTAGTACATTGAAGCCATAGAGATAGTACATTAAGCAATTAAATTTCATTAGATCGGTTTGCTAAAGTAGCAGAAATAAAATTACTTTTTAATTAACAGTTTAAGTTTAACAATTATACCAAAGTCCAGCCTAAGAAATTAAAGGCAAGTATAGTCTAACAGAAAGAAGACGTACCCTAAGGTCAGGGGAAACCCGACGTAGGTACCGATAGCAGCTACGGACACGTCACACCAGGAACCGCAGAAGCAGAACAACGTCACCCACCTAAAAAGTAGGGGTGAGTCTCGTGTCACTGGCCCAGTAGGGGTCACGCGGATCCCCACTGAAAAATAACGTAGTAACACGGAACAACAAAACAGCAGTAGTAGCAAAGCAGGAAAACTACCACTAGAAAGTTGTAAAAGAAGACCGGAACGGAAGGAGTAGGAACAGCTAAAAGAAAAGGGAAAAGCCGTACTGAACAAAACACGGCTGACGAATTAACCTCGGCCCCTAGGCTACTCCAAATAATAATAGCAACATATGGGTAACTCTGAAATGATGAAGTCAGGAGTAGCCGATCTGTCGGCAAGCACGAGGCCCAAGATGAAGGCCCACGAGACCAGACAACAAGTCTAGAAAAAGATCTAGACAGACACAGACGGCCTAAAGCATACACGACTCGATTGCCGTGCATGCTCTTCTAGATATGACCACATACACACGACTAGAACGTCGTGCACAAGACACAACACTGACCTCAGGCAAAACCACGAGATGGCAAAATCGGAAAGGCACGACACACGAGAAATGCGAGAGTCACATGCCACGTAACGCAAGTACCTCCTAACTAGAGGAACAGCCAGTTGCATCCACTGACGTCTTATGCTGCGCCTACAAGTGTCTCGTCTACTATGCTACCCGAAACACGACAGAGACTAAGACACTCTCGGAACCAGAATAGGACTATAGTAACGAGTGACTAGACAGGGTAACACCCGTCGGCGTCAGTCCAAAGCCCCTGACCATGTGTGCACACACCGACTCTTGCTGGAGAGCCAGGCCTCTAGCTAGTTTTCCCCACCCAGCAGGACGCCACTGTATAGCGGGGGCCCACGGAAACTAGCCTACAAACCGTATATCAGGAACTGCCACGCCACCACTCCCGGGTGGGTCGACACGTCATAACGTGTCGTCAGGCTACGACTAGTGGAGGCTCACTAGACACAGAACTCTGAAACAAGAGTGTTGTAATACGGTCAGGCAAGGAAGCACTGTCGCACATACTACGAAGCACCAAGGCAGCACAACGACTGCCAACAGACTCAGGACAAGGCAACTAGACCTGAAAACACAACGATCCTTGAGTCTCAAGATTTGGAGTCAAGATCATCGTACAAAGCAGAATGAGCCGCCAATTGGTCTATTCCTAAGCTAGAGGAAATGACACATCCGCGTAAAATGACACACGAAGACTTGAGGGATCAACAAGACCCTCAGCACACCTGGACACGTAAATCGAGGTAAGATGATACCCCGCGGCATCCAGAACCACGTCTCGAACTGGACAGAGCCGCCAAGACATTCAAGGTAACCTGTCAAGCACTAGGTCACCCCGGGTTGACCGGAACCAGACAATGATGACCTTACAATAGGAAGGAGAATCCTACTTCAAGCAAGAAACTCTTGGCTACCTCCTAATGTAGTCTTAGACCTCATAGGATGCCAGGAGACATCCACGGGACAACGGGTAGACCATAAGGTCAAGCCAAGACATGCAGAACCGGAATGGTGAGAAACGACACTCTGGGCATAGGCAATCCATCACTCGACCACCAGGCAAACCCAACAGTCAAGGAGGAGCATGCAACGCACACAGAAACAAGGACAATGGCAGTCATAGACGAAGTCGCTAGGGAACTGTGGCAGTCAGAGAGTAGACCGCACTCAGTCGACCCTGAACCAACTCATATGGAGAACCACCGACACCCAGACACCGCCCTAAACAACCTAACAGACAGACACGTGATAGCCATCACGGCCAACAGACAAGACGACGGACTCAACTAGTTGGGCGGTCACACAGGGACCACTCAACGGGATAAATGGTCCGGATAGGACCACTCAACCAAACAGGGATGAGCGGTCACAAAGGGACCACTCAAAGGGATGAACGGTCCAAACTGGACCACTCAAAGGGGGATGAGCGGTTCGGGATGGACCACTCAAGGGGATGAGCGGTTCGGGATGGACCACTCAATGGGGATGAACGGTCCAGACAGGACCACTCAAAGGGGATGAATGGTCCAGGTCTGACCACTCAACCCAATGGGAAGATGAACGGCTGGGAACCAACCGCCCAAGGGGGATAAGTGGTCTATCGAACAACCACTCAACCTCAAACCGACACAGGATGAGCGGTCCGAAACCGGCCACCCAAGGGGGATGAGTGGTCTACGAAACGACCACTCAACCTCAAACCGACATACGATAAGCGGTTCGAAGCTAGCCGCCCATACACATGAACGGTCTCTGGTGTGACCGTTCAAGCGTCATGGCGAGCAAACTCAAGGGTTCGTCCGATCGTGGCCTTTCCACGCCCCTTTCATCCCGAAACGAAGGGGATACAACCACAATCACCATGGCAATCACATAGACTCCGACCGGAGTCAAAACCACGCACGAATCACAAGAAACAGTCGATTCTAACGAAATCACCCAAAAGGGAATCGAGACGAAATCAGTGACTATGGAACGCTGACATTCCCGGGAGTCCATTGACAGTAACTGATCTAAAAATCGTCGCTATTTTTCGACGAACCCTACGAAACCCACGAAACTTCGGTTTAGGCTAAACGAGCCCAAACTCGACCGTTTCCGCACCAAACGACGTGCAATGGCAGGGAAAACGTACAGGAGGAAGTGGTGACCCGTCTCCCTTCTGCCACTGAAGAAACCGTGCGCCGAAGCGACTAATCCGCGCCAAAAATGCCAAAACACGAACCGCGCCGATCTCGGAATCCACCGAGGGATCGCGCCACGCCATGCTCAAACCGTTGCTCTATCCCTCGTCCCGATCACTCCATCACGTCCCCGTCTCGGCCAACTCCGCAATGGTGTGCACCCCGCGCCAAACAGACCAGAGAGGAGAGAGTACGAGAGAGAGAAAGAGAGGAGAGAAATGAGAGAAAACGGGGGAGAGGGGAGGGTCACGTGCGAATGAGGGAAAAAAAGAAAAAGGAATAAAAACAAAGAAATTAGGAATTTTTCCTAATTTCTAAAAATTTGATTTTTGGCCCGAAAATGGACTAATTTAGAAAAATATGTAAAAATAGCTGAAATGATCATCTCGAAGAGCACATCGCAACTGCGGCGTCCACGAGTCGATGAACTGAGAACTAAACTCACCACAGGGTTCCGTAACTAGTACGAGAGAAAAACCCACGTGGATCATAAAACTCAACTCAAGACCCACAAAAGGGATCTGAAACTCTCCGAAAAGGACCCGAAAGACCTAATAAGAATCCAATAAGGATCCAGGGTATTACATCCTCTCCTCCTTTAAGAAATTTTTTCCTCAAAATTTAAGGACTAGCAAAGGAGAAGCAGGGAAGAACAACTCCAAGACACGACTTGAAATAGTGCGAATCTCGAGAAGCACAATTCAGAGTTGCACAGTCAGACTATAATCACAAGCACATGCTCTGGATCGAGCACGGCACAAGTGAACACGAGTCCGACACCTCTGAAACAGGGCAACATCGCTTACGTCTCACAGGATAGGAGACACGATAGCCACGACAACAGATATCGAGGAAACGAAACGACAGACACGATAAGCATCAGCTTACACAAGGAAGCATAGTCCTCACAGCTGACAGCTCGACAACATCATCGGCTCCAGTGCCAAAGGCAACAGGGAACACCTGGCACCCAGGACGCCAACGACAACAACACCGGACCACAAGCACAATCAAGTCAGTCCTCACTCAGATATTACATTTGATCGAGTCGCAAGCTAATTCTAGGGAAGAAGAGTACATCAATGCTTACTGACAAGACCAAGGTCCAGGACAGAGACATAAAATCATAAAGAAATAGCGGTTAGAAAAATAACGACAACAGCAGCACCTGCAGGATTCCGGCTCCGTACAAAACACAGAATCATGGAACACAACTGCAAGCAGGGTCACATCAAGGCACAAGAACAGCTGAACACAGACCACAAGGGATGGGTCATGCATCAGACTGCTCACCAAGAAAAGACCCACGACAATGAGAAACGATAATCTCGGGGAACGCACCTCAAGGACCACAATCACACCTCGAGAGCACAACACCCAAGAGAAGGAATGCAGAACAGAGGGTACTCAATCAGCAAGGAATGCCAACAGATTCCCCAACACTCGCAAATGCCAATGCAAACACCAGAATAACTCCAACAACACCATGGCAAAAGACAACATCAAGGCACAGGAAGCCAAGATGAAGTCACATCGAGAAAGAACAAACCTCTCGACTCGTGGGTAATCAGCCCACATGCTTTAGCTGCACACTCATAAAATGCACACAGGCATCAGAAAATATCTCGGTATCCGCATCTCAGCACACGTATGGCGGCATCGCAATTCATGAAAATCGCAATATAGCACGCCACGAGTACTGATCCAGCGAACAACCGATCACAAGAAACCTAAGTGCAAAGAAGAGGAGTACCAGCTTCAGCACAAGGCCCAATGAAAAGGCTAATCTCAGCTTACCTTCACGTCCTAAAAATAATAAATGAGCCTTTACAATACATCGGCTGCTGGACACGGCATGACAAATATAGTACGCGATAGCTCTTAACACCATGATGGAGTCCAAAGCCCAGCAACCGTAAGACAAGGAGCAGATCAGGCTCAGAATAAACGCTGTCCACACTTAAGCAGACACAGGACAAAGGCATCGCTAAGACAGTAATTCCAAGGCTTACCTCGAAAAGACTCCACCAAAAGGGATGAGAAGCATCAAGCTCACAAACAGAAGCTCACCAGGAAGGGAAAATCCTAGGTCGCCTGAGCATCTTCTCAATCGAAGGAATCTAATCGGGCACATTAACAGAAGCGAGACACATCAAGAGCTGAACAGACTCAAGTTGGGATGACCAAAAACAACGTAAGAACGTGTATGGTCATCACAACAACTCTGAAAGTCAATGGCAACCTGAACAACATACAGAGAAATCTCGAACAAAGTACCACAGATTCAAGCCTTTCGACGAATACTGCCAAGTACAGCATGATCGAGATAGACACAACGGTGAAAAAGAAGCACTTGAACATACTGATGAGAACAGAACCATCTCGTACAGTGCGAGAACAGCACGCACAAGACGACACGCGGAAAACAAAGCGATAGAGAATCGCGAAACCTAACGCCAGCTACAGACTGTACTGGACTTTCAAGACTCTGGTGACTGTATATCTCAGATTCCCATGTACTTCACACAACAACGCTTTGATACCAGCTGTGACGACCCGGATCCCGAATATCGGATGTACCCGATAGGACTACTGAGTAGACCCGATATCACTTGGAACCCGCGAGGCCTCCCAAGAGCGGTAAAGCTCCGAATGGATAAAAGGATTGTCGTGTAGTACATTAAGCCACAGAGATAGTATAGTAGGCAATTAAATTTTATTAGATCGGTTTGCTAAAGTAGCAAAAATAAAATTACTTTTTAATTAACAGTTTAAGTTTAACAATTATACCAGAGTCCAGTCAAAGAAATTAAAGGCAAGTACAGTCTAACAGAAAGAAGACGTACCCTAAGGTCGGGGGAAGCCCGACGTAGGTACCGCTGGCAGCTATGGACACGTCACACCAGGAACCGCAGAAGCAGAACAACGCCACCCACCTAAAAAGCAGGTGAGCCTCGTGTCACTAGCCCAGTAGGGGTCACGCAGATCCCCACTGAAAAATAATGCAGTAACGCGGAATAACAAAACAGCAGTAGTAGCAAAGCAGGAAAACTACCACTAGAAAGCTGTAAAAGAAGACCGGAACGGAAGGAGTAGGAACAGCTAAAAGAAAAGGAAAAAGCCGTACTGAACAAAACACGGCTACCGAATTAACCTCGGCCCCTAAGCTACTCCAAACAACAATAGTAATAGATGGGTAACTCTGAACTGACAAAGTCAGGAGTTGTCGATCTGTCGAAAAGTACGAGGCCCAAGACGAAGGCCCACGAGACCAGACAACAAGTCTAGAAAAAGATCTAGACAGACACAGACGGTCTAAAGCATACACGACTCGATGACTATGCACGCTCTTCTAGATACGACCACACACACACGACTAGAACATCGTGCACAAGACATAACACTGACCTCGGGCAAAACCACGAGAGGGCTAACCTGAAAAGGTCACGACGCACGAGAAATGTGAGAGTCACGTGCCACGTGACGGAAGTACCTCCTAACTAGAAGAACATCCAGCTGCGTCCACTGACGTCTTATGCTGCGCCTACAAGTGTCTCGTCTACTATGCCGCCCGAAACATGACAGAGACTAAGACATGCTCGGAACCAGAACAGGACTACAGTAACGAGTGACTAGACAGGGTAACGCCCGTCGACGTCAGTCCAAAGCCCTTGACCTTGTGTGCACACACCGACCCTTGCTGGAGAGCTAGGCCTCTACCTAGTTTTTCCCACCCAACAGGATGCCACTGTACAACGGGGGCCCATAGAAACTAGCTTACAAACCGTATATCGGGAACTGCCATGCCACCACTCCCGGGTGGGTCGACACGTCGTAATGTGTCGCCAGGCTATGACTAGCGGAGGCTCAGTAGACACAGAACTCTGAAACAAGAGCGTTGTAGTACGGACATGCAAGGAAGCATTGTCGCACGTACTACGAAGCACCAAGGCAGCACAACGATTGCCAACAAACTCAAGATAAGGCAACTAGACCTGAAAACACAACGATCCTTGAGCCTCACGGCTCGGAGTCAAGATCGTCGTACAAAGCAGAACGAGTCACCAATCGATCTATTCCTAAGCCAGAGGAAACGACACATCTGCGTAAAATGACACACGGAGACCTGAGGGATCAACAAGACTCTCAGCACACCTGGATACGCAAACCGAGGTAAGATGATATCCCGAGACATCCAGAACTACGTCTCGAACTGGACAGAGCCGCCGGGACACTCAAGGTCGCCTGTCAACCACTAGGTCACCCCGGGTTGACCGGAACCAGACAATGACGACTCTACAGTAGGAAGGAGAATCCTACTTCAAGCAAGAAACGCCTGGCTACCTCCTAATGTAGTCTTAGCCCTCATAGGATGCCAGGAGACATCCACGGGACAACGGGCAGACCACAAAGTCAAGCCAATACATGCAAAAATTGGAACGGTGAGAAACGACACTCTGGGCATAGGCGATCCATCACTCGGCCACCAGGCAAACCCAGCAGTCAAGTAGGAGCATGCTACACACATAGAGACAAGGACAATGGCGGTCACAGACGAAGTCGTTAGGGAACTGTGGCAGTCAGAGAGTAGACATCACTCAGTCGACCCTGAACCGACTCATTTGGAGAACCACCGACACCCAGACACCGCCCTAAACAACCTAACAGACAGACACGGGATAGCCATCATGGCCAACAGACAAGACAACGGACTCAACTAGTTGGGCGGTCACACAGGGACCACTCAACGGGATGAACGGTCCGGACAGGACCACTCAACCAAACAGGGATGAGCGGTCACAAAGGGACCACTCAAAGGGATGAACGGTCCGAACTGGACCACTCAAAGGGGGATGAGCGGTTCGGGATGGACCACTCAAGGGGATGAGCGGTTCGGGATGGACCACACAACGGGGATGAACGGTTCGGGATGGACCACTCAAGGGGATGAGCGGTTCGGGATGGACCACTCAACGGGGATGAACGGTCCAGACAGGACCACTCAAAGGGGATGAACGGTCCAGGTCTGACCACTCAACCCAACGAGAAGATGAACTACTGGGAACCAGCCCCCTAAGGGGGATAAGTGGTCTATCGAACGACCACTCAACCTCAAACCGACACAGGATGAGCGGTCCGAAACTGGCCCCCAATGGGGATGAGTGGTCTACCAAACGACCACTTAACCTCAAACTGACATACGATAAGCGGTTCGAAGCCTACCGCCCATACACATGAATGGTCTCTGGTGCGACCGTTCAAGCGTCACGGCGAGCAAACCAAGGGGTTCGTCTGATCGTGGCCTTTCCATGCCCCGTTTGTCCCGAAACGAAGGGGATACAACCACAATCACCCTTGCAATCACATAGACTCCGACAGGAGTTTAAACGACGCACGAATTACAAGAAATGAGCGATTCTAACGAAATCACCCAAAAAGAGTTTCCAGACTTCCTGGAGCCCTACCTGTCAAATGGGACCACCAATCGAGATGAAATCAGTGACTATGGAACGCTGACGTTCCCAGGAGTCCATTGACAGTAACTGATCTAAAAACTGTCGCTGTTTTTCGACGAACCCTACGAAACCCACGAAACACCGATTTAGGCTAAACGAGCCCAAACTCGACCGTTTCCACACCAAACGACGTGCAATGGCAGGGAAAACGTACAGGAGGAAGTGGTGATCCGTCTCCCTACCTCCACCGAAGAAACCGTGCACCGAAGGGACTAATCCGCGCCGAAAATGCCAAAACACGAACCATGCCGATCTCAGAATCCACCGAGAGATCGCGCCACGCCACGCTCAAACCGTCGCTCTATCCCACGTCCCGATCACTCCATCGCGTCCTCGCCTCGGCCAGCTCCGCAACGATGTGCACCCCGCGCCGGACTGACCAGAGAGGAGAGAGAAAGAGAGGGAGAAAGAGAGGAGAGAAATGAGAGAAAACGGGGGAGAGAGGAGGGTCGCCTGCGAATGAGGAAAATAAAAAAAGAAAATGAATAAAAAGAAAGAAATTGGGAATTTTTCCTAATTTCTGAAAATTTGATTTTTGGCCCAAAAATGGAGTAATTCAGAAAAATACACAAAAATAGTCGAAACGATCGTCTCGAAGAGTACATCACAACTGCGGCATCCACGAGTCGATGAACTGAGAACTAAACTCACCACAGGGTTCCATAACTAGTACGAGAGAAAAACCCATGTGGATCGTAAAACTCAACTCAGGACCCACAAAAGCGATCCGAAACTCTCCGAAAAGGATCCGAAAGACCTAATAAGAATCCAACAAGGATCCAGGGCATTACAAGTCTCCACCCTAGAGGAAGCCCCGATCAGGCCCGTCCTAGACAACAAGTCCTTGTCTGAGTACATTTGTGAAAGGTAGATATATCCTGGACAATGTTGCTTTAGCTCGACAGCTAATGATGGATCTAAACAGGAAAGTACGAGGTCATAATGTGATATTTAAACTTGATATGGCTAAAGCCTATGATAGGATGGAGTGGGATTTCCTCATTGCAGTTTTGAAGAAAATGGGTTTTAGCACTAGGTTTACTTCATTTATTGGAATGCTTCTTTAGAACAGTTGGTTCTCGATAAATTTCAATGGTATGGCAACTGGCTTTTTCAAGTCGAGCAGAGGCATAAGACAAGGAGACCCAATTGCCCCCTTCCTGTTCATAATTGCATCAGAAGTCTTAAGTAGAGGCCTTTCTACCTTGTTTCATTCTGGTCATCTAAAAGGTTATAAAGGGCCAAGGCATATAAAACAGATTACTCATTTACTATATGCAGATGACACTTTAGTTTTTCTAAATGCTAGTAGATAGAATATTGAGGCTTTTAAACGCTTCATCAGCTGTTATGAGTATAGTTCAGGGCAGAAAGTCAATGATACAAAGAGTAGTTTTATTATATCATCAAAAGCTCCTGTTTCTCTCAGGCAATCCATCCACTCTCTTACAGGTTATAAATATCAGTCTGATGGTTTGAACTATTTGGGTATTCCAGTCAAAAAAGGCAGATATGTGTGTTCAGACTTTCAGTTTCTAATTGATAAGATTCAAATCAAGCTGGAGGGATGGCAGTCCAAGTTGTTATCAGCAGTAGGGAGGGCAGTGCTAATTGACTCCATCTTACACAGTATGCCAGTCTACCTTGCCTCAGCATGCTTTATACCCAAGAAGGTAATACATATTATTGAAAGTCTGTGTGAAACTTTTTCTGGCATGGAGACCAAAGTACAAACCGTAGACATTGGGTAGCTTGGCCTTCAATCCAAAAGCCTCGGGTGGAGGGGGGACTAGGCATCAGGGACCTGTTAGGAGTTCAAATCTCCCTGGCTGTTAAGATGCTGTGGAACATTTTACATGGGTCATCTCTGTGGTCTTCTTATGCCCGATGCCGATTCATCAAGCTTCACTTAGCTAGCAGTCCTAAGCCTTTTCCTGTTGGAATGCCTATGGCTATTTTCAAGCAGGCAAGGGATATTATTTTACAGCACAGCAGGTGGCTCATTGGCTGCGGGGATGACACAGACTTTCTGAGGGACAATTGGACAGGAAGTGGCCCTCTGTTTAGAGTAATCTCAGACAGTGGAGTAAATGGGGGTGCCTTGGTTTCGGTCAGAGAGGTCCTACTGGATCCTCAACATGCTTTAAGGGAATTAAGTAGGCTGCCACAACTCCCTAATATTCAGTTGACTAGTGAAACAGATATATGTGTTTGGACTGGAACTCTAAATGGAAATTTCTCTGCCAAGTCAGTATATAATATGATTCGGTCCAAGGGTATAAGGAGGCCATCTTGGGCCAAGCTATGGCATTCTGCCATAAATCCGAGGGCTGCTTTATTTGCTTGGAAGATCCTCCACCGTGCTGTTCCGGTTGACAGTAGGGTCATTGACTGTGGGATCCAAATGGCATCAAAGTGTAACTGCTGTTTACTCCCATGCCAAGAAGATCTTAATCATGTCTTTATTTCTGGAGAGCTGGCCACTGATTTATGGAGATGGGTATATCCCCTGATCAACAATAGAGCTTGGTTTTGTGATCAGATTACAGCCCGACTATGGAACCTCATTTCTATTACAAATATGCCGTCAGCATATAGTTTTATTGGGATGGTTGCTATTATTATGATGCTTTGGGAAATCTGGAAATCTAGATGTACTGCAAGATATGAAGGTACGCTCATTAATCGTACAACAATCAAGAGAAGAATCCTCTCTTCCATCTCCATGGCTCTGGACAGAATAACATTTTATAGACCTTTATCACATAATCAATCCAGATGTCTTGCTGTTTTAGATTTATCCCCTCAGATTGTAATCAAAAAGCCAATTGTTGCTGTTTGTAAGTTGGCTGTGCAAGGCTATACTCTACATTTTGATGGAGCTTCGAAAGGCAATCCTGGTAGAAGTGGGGGAGGAGGTTGCATAAGAGATGCTACTTGTTGGGTCCCATGAGGTGTAAATGGATCTAGAAGGGGGGGGGGGGTTGAATAGATCCTATCATAAACTTTGGCCTATTTAAAACTCTTAGCTAGTGGAAGCTTAAACCACTCTTATAAAGTGAATGAATCACTTAGGCACAATGCACAGCGGAATTAAGTAGAGTGGCTCAAATGAAAAGACTTGAATTACAAGCTATGAAACGTCCACACTTCTTTAAGTGAATTACAAAGCATAACACATAGATGAACATGCAATAGCTTGCAACAACCGTGTGTGTGTGTGTATGCTGTGTTGATCACTCAAAGTGCATATGTGTGTGAGCAATATAACCAAGTGTGGAAGCACACGAACCTGCGAATGGGGTTAGAAGATATAGATCAATCACACACAATAAACAACCCACAACACAGGGATTTTTAAGGAGGTTTAGTTGCAACCCCGCAACCTACGTCCACCCCTCACCAAAACCCAGTGAGGCTTCCTTGCTGACTCACAGCTTGACCCGGGGACACGCCCCAAACCACAGAACAGAGAAAACTCTCTTTCTGTCTTCCTACACACAAAGCCGGCAGGGACGGCTACACCGCAGATCGGAGAACTCTCGATTACCTTCCTACTAACCACCGGTAGGGACGTCAACCGCAAATTGGAACACCCTCCAATTGCCTTCCTACTAACCACCGGTAGGGACGAATCACAACTTCAATGTTTAACAATATTGAAAGTAAAACAAATGTGAAGGAATTAAAACAAGAGATTGAGTGAGAAGGAATTGGCCCTTGTATCGATATGCTTTGTTGATCAGCAGCAGGGATCTCTTCTTCTTGCAAATCAATCTTCTTGTAATCACCCTTGAATGGATGATTGTTCTTCACGGAGTACTGTTCATGTGAACAGTAACTGTTCTTCCAATCTCCTCTCTTGATCTTCTCTCTTTGATCTCTTTGATTGGATGAAGAAATGAATAGATGCTACCTTGATCCTTGCTTCCTTCTTCACAGATCTTGGAAGATGATTTCTTTGATATGAGCTTGAATACCTTGGATTGGATGAAGATGTTCTTCACGGAGTACTGTTCACGTGAACAGTAACTCGAACTCCTCTTGCTTTGAACACCCCTTTGAAGCCTCCTTTGATCTTCCCTCTTAGCCTTACTTGCTTCTACTCTTTCTTGGAGGATGCTGGATTGAGATATGAGCTTGAATCACCTTGAGTTGATGGAGAGGATATTGGATGTAGCTTTGATCTTCTCTTGATCCTCTTGAGTTGATGAAGCGGTTTATGGATGCAGCTTTGATCACCTTTGAGAGCCTTGAATGCTTCTTGCTTCCTTGGAGATTGAGATAGCTTCAGATCTAGGCTTGAATCTCTTGGAAGGATGAAGATGTTCTGCTCGAAACACTGTTCACGGAGGTGCTACAGTGCTCTCGAAATGGCCTCCCTTGATTCACTTCATCAACTCCATCAACTAGGGTTTCTAACCCTCTTGTAATGGTTTTATAGACTTTGAATGGTCTATAAACAAGCCCCAGACCAGATCCACAAATCATGGGAAGTTAGGTGAGGTTTGATTAAACAAAACCATGGAAAGAGGCTGGCCACGAGGTTGATTTCGAGGTCAAACATGGTTGGCTCGGGGCTGGCGGTCGACCTAAGGTTCCTGGCGGTCGACCGCTACTGTAAAATGCTGTAGACGAATGGCTCCTGGGATTTCCGGTCGACCGCCACTGGCTGGCGGTCGACCGCTACTGAAAAAGCCTGTAGATGGTGAGGCTCTGGCTGGGGCAGTCGACCGCCCCTGTGCTGGCGGTCGACCGCCAACTGGGCAGAACCCGGCCCATCTCGATCCCCGCGACCTGACCACGCAGGTCGATCCGCGTGCGAGGGCGCAACATTGAGCTTTCATGTGCATTGAGCTGTCACATTTGCATTGAGCTTTGACATTTGCATTGAGCTTTCACGTTTGCATTGAGCTTTCACGTTTGCCTTGAGCTTTCACATTTGCCAATTCCACTTCATTCCTTGGATTATATTGTAGCATGCTATCAAGAAATTACACCGACCTTGAATCATCCATAAGGTAAGACATGCACTGACCATATGAAGAATATGCAATGACCTTATGTGTGATGCTATTCAGCTTGATTTCTGTGCTTGAAACATGCTATATTTTCGTGCATCCAATATTGTCATATGCCTTGATATCTGTCAATTCAGTTGTCTAGATTGGTGTGCCATTCTTGAGCTTTTACACTGGAAGTATAATGACCTGAAATGTATGAATATTAACATTATCAAATGCAGGTATAGTTCATTAATGACTAAAGAGGCAGACATCATCAAAACCAACTAAAGAGGCAGACATCATCAAAACCAACTAAAGAGGCAGACATCATCAAAACCATAAAATGATTTAATCATGTTGCACACATGTTCAACACTACTGGTAGACTAATGGTAGCTTTTGCTTTCACTTATGGCATTAGGTACAGCCTTGTGGCTGAGACAAGGGCCTTACATGATGGCCTGGCTGTTGCAAAGCAGTGTGGCATAAGATTGGCAGCTAATTTTTCGGATTGTGCTGTTCTGGTGGAGGCTGCTAGGAAGGAAATTGCTCCCAGTTGGATGACAATCCCATGGTGGAAGAGGATCACGCTGCTACTTCAGGAAAGTGGTTGCCCGCTACAGCATATATATAGGGAGGGGAATCAAGTGGCCGATTCCCTGGCATCTTCTGCATGTACTGTATCTACTAACTCAGTTTTTATTCGAGTTAGAGATTTTCCATGGCCGGCAAGGGGTGCATTCAGGATAGATAGGGAAGGATTGCCAGCTTTCTGTTCTAAGCCCCTTTTGATTACATTTTGTTAGCCTTAGTTCTTTTGTCATTGGGTACATAAGGGCTTTGCTCTGTTGTTTCTAAGGGGTATGCCCCAATGTCTCTGTAATTTTCCCAGAAAATAGTAATAAAATTTAGGGCCCTGGTGCTGCCTGGGGGAGGGTGCACTCGACCAGTTCTAGCTCCAGATTGGCCAATGTTTTGATTAAAAATAATAATAATAAAAAACATTAGGGACTTCGATGAGTACTAGTTGGGAAATGGAGTTGGAGAGAAGAGCACCACGACTGCATTTCAGTTCCGGAGAGGTTTGTGGCTTTACTATCAGTTTGAATTGCTTTGCCGCGATGTGACCACTATGGAGCATTCTTATCAGGTCGCTCTAGAGGTTGAGCCTTTTGAGTCAAGGTTTGATGCTACCCTATGGCGAGCATCTACCTCTCAACAGAGTGCCGAGCCAATCGGACGACCACATGAGCCCATGTGGCAGGACACTCTTGCCCCGCGACCTCACCCACCACAGTCGGGGAACCCTTCCCCTAGAGATCCTTTGCCACCTACTTTACCTTCTGATCTTTATCCGAAGCCAACTCATTTAGAGCCACCCATATTTCTAATGGGAAAGCTATTCATCGCCGAGCCACTACTTAGTTGGCTCAAGATAGGCTTGGTCCCTAGACCGCCTTGCTACCCATCCTTCGACCCAGCACTCCCAGTAGTACCCATTAACTCCTTTCACACCACTTTCCAGTCCTTTTACTTCGTAGAAAGCGTGAAGGATCTACTAAGGAGTGTAGAATGTCAATGGGAGCTGACATATATATTGGCCTTCGGGTCTGACCAACCCTATAATCATAGCTTCATGCTCCTGGCTTTGGGGTCTATTACATCGGTGTACACCTTGGGTCATATCACCACCGAGGTCTTGTAGTTCTTCCTCGTTCCGGATGAGCTTGACTTTGTCCCCTCTTACGGTATTACCGTCCCGAGGGAGGAACCATATCTACTATATGAGACCACCATCCCATCTACCCCAGTGCATGAAGGTGACCAGCTACACCTAACAGAATTCTAAACATGGGACTGTGATGATGGGAATCGACACCGAGCACTGACTTTTTATTTTGCATTTGAGTCCTTTTATTTGCTTTTATATCCTTGGGAAAGTATATGTGCAATTGTAAGGCTTTATAAGCCAATGTGCCATTCCCTTGGATTGTTTAGATTTTGTGCAAAATATCAGCAGGTCTAGCAAGGGGGCCCTCACTCCTTCTCCATTAGTCCACATAAGCCATATGGGTCCATGTGGGGCTGGTCAAAGTCTTAGGTGGCATCAAGAAGGTCAATTGGACACATGGGAGATAAGTGGTTGAAAATGTCAAAGGGAGGCCACCTACCTTACCTACCTAGTCAAAGGAGTGCCCCCTCTATATGTAATTTATTTATTTTAGGTTTTTTACCACATGGGGGAAGAAAATGGCCTATTTCCCACGAAATTCCCAGCCACCCACCCCTTGCCATTCTTTATATAAGCCTATGTATAGTGTCATTAGAGATTTAATGAAGAAATTATGTGAAAATTACTTGAAGCAAGAAGGGTGTGCCCTCTCTCCTCTCTCCCTCTGGTTTTCCTTCTCCATCCTCTACATTTCAGGGTTGTGAACCCTTCTATCTTAGCCCCTCCACATCTAATTTCATTCTGTGCCGCCGCCGCCGTTCGTGCCGCCATCGAGCCGCCACGAGCCACCGTCGGAAGTTCTGTCCAGGTTCTATCTTGCTGGATAGAAGGTCACTCCAAGAATATTATCTCTCAATTCTCTCATCTTCTGGAGCTAATATTTTCAGAGTACGTTATAGGGTTCATCATAACCCTCCATAAAAATTGAAAAAAAATTATAGTACCGTTTTATAATTTTCCATTTTCGTGCATCTCCACCCACCAGTTCTGCCTTTTATTCAGATCCAGTCACAGCCATCCTGAGTTTCACCTTCTTGGTCCCCTTTTTGATTTTTTCTAGAACCCCCAAAATTACTGGAGGTTCTTCCCACCATCCCCTCCACCTAAGAATTTTCGTGGAATTTCAACAGGCCACCACCTATTTTTTAAAATTCACTTTCATATCCCTCTACAGTTCTACATACCTCTGTCCAGATCCAACCACCCGCCAGTATAAAATACTTTTCCCCACCCAAATCTCAACAACACCTTTCACAACAAATATTTCCGTTTTCCACTCCCTCCCCTCTATAACTTTCATGAAGAGCTCGAAGCCTGAATCTGAGGTCTACCCCACAGTCAAAGGTAGTTCTCAGGAAACTACTCTGCTGTTCTGAGATTTCGGGAACTATCCAACAGAAACTTCAAAAATCAACAAAGGTCGGATCCGTGCAGATCCAGTTCAACTCTCTAGTCCTAGATTGAAGGAGTTCAAAAGAGCTTTCCAACGGTATCTCTTGTGCTTTGATCCGACATCAGGATTGAACGCAGCAGCCGATCTCGCCGGAGCGCGCGCCTAAAAATAGAAGTAGCAGACCCGTGAGCACTCTTTCCGACCGGTGCCGATCGGAGCCGCCCGGCCTCCGGCCGGTGAAGCAGCATGCCGCCATCCTAGGAAGCACTTCCCTAGGTGTCCCCACCACAGTGGTGCCACTCCGGTCCCACACGGCCCCACCGACCAGCGCGTGGGCCCCACAACCAGCAACATACGCCGTCCGAACCGCGCCGACGGGGTGATCAAGTGCAGCCCGTCAACCCGAGATCGGTCCTCCCGGGCCCACTTGTGTAGCCCTTTACCTCTCTGCGTGGAGTGGGCGATATTTTATTGCTGTAATTTAATTCATTACTATTACCGGGAGTTACCGAATTTGGCCGGGATCGTCCTCCCCACGCCGGGAGTGTGGAGGTATCGTGTTCTCTCCCTTGCTTGGCAACTTGCTTTATTCGTATATATTTCATATGCCACTGCTAGAGAGCATGTTAGGATAATCTAGCTCGCTATATTTTTATATCACCGCTGCTGCGAGAGAGAGCGAGACCGTCCCGTGACCCAATCCGGGCATGAAATTGTGAGTTTCTCAACCGTGCACATCCGAAGCTTCCCTCGAAAAGGGACTATCGTGAGCTTGTTTAGAGTCCGAGGGTTACATCCCTAATTGGAGTCGAGTCCGTGGTCCGTCCCGCATCACGTGATCTATGGGAACCCAGCTCGAGGGGTCACACATTCTTTGATCCCTTTGACCCCTTGCCTAGTGAACCTTATGACCCACCTTATCCATTTCACCTTGCCAGGGAAGTCCCCCATCACACCCCTTCCCCACGGGCCGGTCCACCTATGCTCCTCGAGCCCGTTCATTGGCAAGAGATACATACATACAGGGGTGAGGAAGAAGGCAACTTTGGCTCTCCTGACCCTCCCAAGTCTCCCAAATCCAACAGGCAGCCGCACGCTAGGGACGTATTAGGATGTCTAGGAGTTCCCCATTCCGCCAACCACCGAGTCGGTTTGTATGCTCGGATTGTTAGCCCTTTTGAGTTCGAGACTTGTCGGACTATTGGGATCGGTTCTACCTCATATCGGATCTAGTCACATAAGGGACAAGCGGTGATTCCTAGTGAGTCTTCGAGCCGCCTTCCCTCATTTGAGAGTGACCCCACCCCGAAGTGTTCCACCGCTAGCCTCGTTCATATAGCAGTATGCTCATATCGAGTATATACGGAATGAGCAGGTGACGATCACTTGGAGTTGAGCGTACCCGCACTACTTGGTACGGAGACGGATCTACCGGGGCTACTCGAGCAGCCGTACCCCTACTCGACGGGGTCGAGTTCCTCCCACCCGGGGAGAGTTGATGGGAATCGACGCAGAGCACTGACTTTTTATTTTGTATTTGAGTCCTTTTATTTACTTTTATATCCTTGGGAAAGTATATGTGCAATTGTAAGGCTTTATAAGCCAATGTGTCATTCCCTTGGATTGTTTGGGTTTTTGTGCAAAATGTCAGTATGTCCAGCAAGGGGGCCCTCACAACTTCCCCATTGGTCCACATAAGTCATATGGGTCCATGTGCGGCTGGTCAAAATCTTAGGTGGCATCTAGAAGGTCAATTGGACATATGGGAGACAAGTGGTTGAAAATGTCAAAGGGAGGCCACCTACCTTACCTACCTAGTTAAAGGAGTGCCCCCTCCATATGTAATTTATTTATTTTAGGTTTTTGACCACATGGGGGAAGAAAATGGCCTATTTCCCACGAAATTCCCAGCCCCCCACCCCTTGCCATTCTCTATATAAGCCTATGTATAGTGTCATTAGAGATTTAATGAAGAAATTATGTGAAAATTGCTTGAAGCAAGAAGGGTGTGCCCTCTCTCCTCTCTCCCTCTGGTTTTCCTTCTCCATCCTCTGCATTTCAGGGTTGTGAACCCTTCTATCTTAGCCCCTCCACATCTAATTTCATTATGTGCCGTCGCCGCCGTCGTTCGTGCCGCCATCGAGCTGCCATGAGCCACTGTCGGAAGTTCTGTCCAGGTTCTATCTTACCAGATAGAAGGCCACTCCGAGAATTTTAGCTCCCAATTCACTCATCTTCTGGAGCTGATATTTTTAGAGTACGTTCTAGGGTTCATCATAACCCTCCTAAAAAATTGAAAAAAAATTATAGTCCCGTTTTATAATTTTCCATTTTCGTGCATCTCCACCCACCAATTCTGCGTTTTGTTCAGATCCAATCACAGCCACCCTGAGTTTCACCTTCTTGGTCCCCTTTCTGATTTTTTCAGGAACCCCAAAAATGACTGGAGGTTCCGCCCACCATCCCCTCCATTCAAGAATTTTCATGGAATTTCCACATGCCACCACCTATTTTTTAAAATTCACTATTAGATCCCTCTACAGTTCTGCCTACCTCTGTCCAGATCCAACCACCCGCCAGTCTAAAATACTTTTCCCCACCCAAATCTCAACAACACCTTTCACAAAAAAAATTTCTGTTTTCCTCTCCCTCCCCTCTATAACTTTCATGAAGAGCTCGAAGCCTGAATCTGAGGTTTACCCCATGGTCAACGGTAGTTCTCAGAAAACTACGCTACTGTTTTGAGATTTTGAGAACTATCCAATAGCAACTTCAAAAATTAACAAAGGCCAGATCCGTACAGATCCAGTTCATCTCTCTAGTTCTAGATTGAAGTACTTCGAAAGAGCTTTCCAACGATATCTCCTGTGCTTCAATCCGACATCAGGATTGATCGCAGCAGTCGATCTCGCCGGAGCGCGCGCCTGAAAATAGAAGCAGCAGATCTGTGGGCACTCTTTCCGACCGGTGCCGATCGGAGCCGCCCGGCCTCCGACCGGCGAACCAGCCTGCCGCCATCCCAGGAAGCGCTTCCCCAGGCGTCCCCACCATAGTGGTGCCACTCCGGTCCCACACGGCCCCACCGACCAGCTCGTGGGCCCCACAACCAGCAGCATACGCCATCCAAACTGCGTCGACGGGGTGATCAAGTGCAGCCCGTCAACCCGAGATTGGTCCTCCCGGGCCCACTTGTGTAGCCCTTTACCTCCCTGCATGGAGTGGGTGATATTTCATTGCTGTAATTTAATTCATTACTGTTACTGGGAGTTACCGAATTCGGCCGGGATCGTCCTCCCCACGCCGGGAGCGTGGAGGTATCGTGTTCTCTCCCTTGCTCGGCAACTTGCTTTATTCGTATATATTTCATATGCCGCTGCTAGAGAGCATGTTAGGATAATCTAGCTCGCTATATTTTTATATCACTGCTGCTGTGAGAGAGAGCGAGGCCGTCCCGTGACCCAATCCGGGCACGAAATTGTGAGTTGACCACCCTAGCTCTAGCCGGTTTCTCAACCGTGCACGTCCGACGCTTCCCTCGAAAAGGGACAATCGCGATCTTGTTTAGAGTCTGAGAGTTACATCCCTAATTGGAGTCGAGTCCATGGTCCGTCCCGCATCAGTTTGGTATCAGAGCGAGTTTGAGTCTAGGGTAGTCATTGTGTCTAAGTCCGAAACAAAACAAACAAACAAAAAGTGTCATTTACGTCTAGTCATCGTCTAAGTCGGTCTAAGGTTACATTTGCATACCATTAAGCGGTATATAAAAAGGTGTTGTCCAAACGTTAGGCTACGCCTATCGGGAAGGCAGCAAACTTGCGCGAGTGATCTTCAGATCGATTGACTCTGCCGCGTACCGAATCTTGGTCGTGTCTAGGTTGGTAGTCGAGTCGGCATTCCAACTTTGCATTACTTAGGGTCGTGTCTAGTGTTTTGTCCGAGTGTCGGCATGGCCATCCACTAGCTTCCCCGTGTCCCATGGATTATCGAACACCCGGATCTTATCCATGGTGGCGATACTATCTAAAATGGAAGGACCACCCGAACCACCCCAAAAGGCCCGAAGCCCGGGACTTCTATGGCTCCGAAAACCCGAGTGACTACTTAGAGTGGGAAGCTGTTATGGATGACTACTTTGAGTGTTATCTTATGTCCGGTCCCGCTCAAGTCGACTTAGCCAAAATGTGACTTTTCTATGAAGCCGCCGAAACATGGAGGGACATCAAGTACTTCTGGGAAGATTGGAGGCTAAGGCCCATCGAGTCATGGTGGGATATGAAGAGAGCGCTTAGGAGGGTCTACCTTCCCCGTCCACCTACCTCCAACTACGGGGGTCATACCACTAGCCATCCCCACCAACTTACCCGTAATCAAGTGGGCCACACCACCAATCAACCTCGCCCCTTCACCCCTATCCAAGCCCTCCAAAGCAACCCCACTCAAGTGGTCCACCCCGTCGCCTCCAACCAACCTCCCCTTGGCTTCCCGATCCAATCCCACCCAAGCACCTCCAACCAAGTTGAAGCCCCGCTTCTAGTCGAGTCTAGGTCCACACCCGAGCCGAGAGCCGAGGAGCAAGTCCACTCCAAGGTCCCCACTCCAACCCGCTCCTTTGAGGAAATCGAGAAAAAGTTTTGGGATTGGCTGGAAAGGACACGTGCTTCTTCACTATCCGTGAGTACTCCATTGCCATCTACTTCCGAACTTTATTCGGAACCATCTTATTTGGAGCCACAAAAACCCGAGCTACCCGTGTTTCTTACGGCAACGCTATACATAGCCGAGCCACTTCTTAGTTGGCTCAATGATGGCTTGGTCCCACGTCCATATCCATCAATGGACCCCACCTTACCTATAGTGCCCGTAAACTCCTTCCACACTACCTTTCGGTCTAGTCACCATGTTGATACATTGGATGACCTTATTATGGGATTAGACGCGCAATGGAAGTTGACGCATTTATTGGCTCGAGGCTTCGACCAACCCACTAGCCGTAGCTTCACCCATCCGGCCTTAGGGTCCATGACCTCCGTGTGCACCAGGGGTTGTATCACCACGGAGGTTCTCTTATTCCTCCCCATGTCGGCCGAACCCGACTTCATACCCTTTCGCTTGAGGGAGGAACCATCATCCTACACATGATCACCGTCCCACCTACAATGCATGGAGGTGACTATCCACACCTTCGAGACTTCTACATCGGGGACCGTGACTTGTGGGAACCCACCACAAGGGGTCATACCTTCTTTGATCCCTTTGACCCGTTCCCTAGTGGACCCTTAGACCCTCCATATATACTTCCTTTCTTCGAGGGAGTCTACTACCACACCCCTACCCCACGGGCGGGGTCCTCTACCTTCACCAAGCCTATTTTTGATACACCCACACTTGGCTTTTCCACACCCGGCTCTCATGGCCCTCTCAAGTCTTCCAAATCCAAAGGGCCGCCCATGCATGACCACACCCGACGTCTAGGTGTTCCCCATGCCATCCATTCCCGGTTGCATAACATGCATGCATGGCACATATTTGGGTGCCCTGGTCCGCCGTCACCCATCTACGGGTCGGACTAACATTAGGTGTGTCTAGAGTCTTGTGTGTCTGTGCATCCATCGAGTCGAGTCGGTTTGTATGCTCGGGTTGTTAGCCCTTTCGAGTTCGAGACTTGTCGGACTATTGGGATCGGTTCTACCTCATATCGGATCTAGTCACATAAGGGACAAGCGGTGATTCCTAGTGAGTCTTCGAGCCGCCTTCCCTCATTTGAGAGTGACCCCACCCCGAAGTGTTCCACCACTAGCCTCGTTCATATAGCAGCATGCTCATATCGAGTATATACGGAATGAGCAGGTGACGATCAATTGGAGTGGAGCGTACCCGCGCTACTTGGTACGGAGACAGATCTACCGGGGCTACTCGAGCAACCGTACCCCTACTCGACGGGGTCGAGTTCCTCCCACCCGTGGAGAGTTGATGGGAATCGACGCCGAGCACTGACTTTTTCTTTTGCATTTGAGTCCTTTTATTTATTTTTATATCCTTATGAAAGTATATGTGCAATTGTAAGGCTTTATAAGCCAATGTGTCATTCCCTTGGATTGTTTGGGTTTTTGTGCAAAATGTCAGTAGGTCCAGCAAGGGGGCCCTCACAACTTCCCCATTGGTCCACATAAGCCATATGGGTCCATGTGGGGCTGGTCAAAGTCTTAGGTGGCATCTAGAAGGTCAATTGGACACATGGGAGACAAGTGGTTGAAAATGTCAAAGGGAGGCCACCTACCTTACCTACCTAGTCAAAGGAGTGCCCCCTCCATATGTAATTTATTTATTTTAGATTTTTGACCACATGGGGGAAGAAAATGGCATATTTCCCACGAAATTCCCAGCCCCCCACCCCTTGCCATTCTCTATATAAGCCTATGTATAGTGTCATTAGAGATTTAATGAAGAAATTATGTGAAAATTGCTTGAAGCAAGAAGGGTGTGACCTCTCTCCCTCTGGTTTTCCTTCTCCATCCTCTGCATTTCAGGGTTGTGAACCCTTCTATCTTAGGCCCTCCACATCTAATTTCATTCTGTGCCGCCGCCGCCGTTCGTGCCGCCATCGAGCCGCCACGAGCCACCGTCAGAAGTTCTGTCCAGGTTCTATGTTGCTGGATAGAAGGTCACTCCGAGAATTTTATCTCTCAATTCTCTCATCTTCTGGAGCTAATATTTTCAGAGTACGTTATAGGTTCATCATAACCCTCCATAAAAATTGAAAAAAAATTATAGTCCCGTTTTATAATTTTCCATTTTCGTGCATCTCCACACACCAGTTCTGCCTTTTGTTCAGATCCAGTCACAGCCACCCTGAGTTTCACCTTCTTGGTCCCCTTTTTGATTTTTTCTAGAACCCCAAAAATTACTGGAGGTTCTTCCCACCATCCCCTCCACCAAAGAATTTTCGTGGAATTTCCACAGGGCACCACCTATTTTTTTTAAAATTCACTTTCATATCCCTCTACAGTTCTGCCTACCTCTGTCCAGATCCAACCACACGCCAGTCTAAAATACTTTTCCCCACCCAAATCTCAACAACACCTTTCACAACAAATATTGCCGTTTTCCACTCCCTCCCCTCTATAACTTTCATGAAGAGCTCGAAGCCAGAATCTGAGGTCTACCCATCAGTCAAAGGTAGTTCTCAGGAAAGTACTCTGCTGTTCTGAGATTTCGGGAACTATCCAACAGAAACTTCAAAAATCAACAAAGGTCAGATCTGTGCAGATCCAGTTCAACTCTCTAGTCCTAGATTGAAGGAGTTCAAAAGAGCTTTCCAACGGTATCTCTTGTGCTTCGATCCGACATCAGGATTGAACGCAGCAGCCGATCTCGCCGGAGTGCGTGCCTGAAAATAGAAGCAGCAGATCCGTGAGCACTCTTTCCGACCGGTGCCAATCGGAGCCGCCCGACCTCCGACCGGTGAACCAGCATGCCGCCATCCCAGGAAGCACTTCCCCAGGCGTCCCCACCACAGTGGTGCCACTCCGGTCCCACACGGCCCCACCGACCAGCCCGTGGGCCCCACAACCAGCAACATACGCCGTCCGAACCGCGCCGACGGGGTGATCAAGTGCAGCCCGTCAACCCGAGATCGGTCCTCCCGGGCCCACTTGTGTAGCCCTTTACCTCTCTGCATGGAGTGGGTGATATTTCATTGCTGTAATTTAATTCATTATTGTTACCGGGAGTTACCGAATTGGACCGGGATCGTCCTCCCCACGCCGGGAGCGTGGAGGTATCGTGTTCTCCCCCTTGCTCGGTAACTTGCTTTATTCGTATATATTTCATATGCCGCTGCTAGAGAGCATGTCAGGATAATCTAGCTCGCTATATTTTTATATCACCGCTGCTGCGAGAGAGAGCGAGACCGTCCCGTGACCCGATCCGGGCATGAAAATGTGAGTTTCTCAACCGTGCACATCCGAAGCTTCCCTCGAAAAGGGACGATCGTGAGCTTGTTTAGAGTCCTAGGGTTACATCCCTAATTGGAGTCGAGTCCGTGGTCCATCCCGCATCACGTGATCTATGGGAACCCAGCTCGAGGGGTCACACATTATTTGACCCCTTTGACCCCTTCCCTAGTGAACCTTATGACCCACCTTATCCATTTCACCTTGCCAGGGAAGTCCCCCATCACACCCCTTCCCCACGGGCCGGTCCACCTATGCTCCTCGAGCCCGTTCATTGGTAAGAGATACATACATACAGGGGTGAGGAAGAAGGCAACTTTGGCTCCCCTGACCCTCCCAAGTCTCCCAAATCCAACAGGCAGCCGCACGCTAGGGACGTATTAGGATGTCTAGGAGTTCCCCATTCCGCCAACCACCGATTGTGTCAAGTGTATGCTGGTCACACATTCGGGTGTCCCGATCCACCATTGCATATGCATGGGTCTGCATAGCATTAGGTTTGTCTAGGACATAGAAGTGTGTTTTCTTTTGTATAGTTTGTTAGAAGTCTGCATGCGTCGAGTCGAGTCGGTCTCATGTCCGCTCGCGATGTCAGTCCCTTTCAAGTGTGAGGCAAGTCGGGTCTACTGCGTGCGTTGTAGACTTGTCAGAATTTAGGATCGGCTCTATCTCAATATCTCGGATCAAGTCATATATAGGGACTCTGCGGTGATTCCTAGTGAGTCATTGAGCCATCTCCTTCCTATGAGAGTGACCCCATCCCAAAGTGTCCACCACTAGCCTCATTCCCACAGTAGCATGTGAATATCGAATATATATAGGATGAGGAGATGATGATTACTTGGAGTGGAGCGTACTCTGCGCTACCTGGTACGGTGACAGATCTGTAAGAGCCACACGAGCAGCCCCACCCCTTACTTGACGGGGTCGAGTTCTTCCCGCTAGGGGAGAATTGACGGGGATCAACACTGGGCACTAACATTTTATTTTTACATTTGTATCCTTTTGTTTGCCTTTTTTCCTCTTGTGTTAAATGGGTTTGCAATTATATGGCAACTATAAGTCAAAGTGTTAGTCCTTAGAAGTCTTTGGGTTTCTTTGCAAAAGGCCATGTTGGCCCGACGTGACCCCCACCTTCTTTCTCATTGGTCCACCTAGGCTCTAGAGCCCATGTGGGGCTGGTCCGTGGTCCACCTTGGACTTGGACCAAGGAGAGGAAGGAAGAATTCAAACTTCTCTCCCCTTTTTTAAAAGGGGCGCCCCCTTTTATAGTTTTTAATTCATGTTGAAAATTTTTTATTAATGGTCATTTAACCACATGGGAGAATAATTCTCCTATCCCCTAAGTGCCCCTTCCTAACCCTAGATCTAAGGATAGTTTAGGTCTTTTATCTATTTCTATATAAGCCTTGTATTTCCACATTTCATACAATTAATGAAAGAAGAAATCAAAAAATTGCTCCAAGCCTTGGGCGCCCCCCCTCTCTCTCTCTTCTTGTTCTTCACCTTCTTCCTTCTTGATCCAGGGTGTGAAGCCCTAAATATTGGAGTGAATCCAACTTCTACCTCTTCCCTGGAGTGTGAATCTCCACCATCGCGGCCGCCGCCGCCATCAGAGCCGCCAACAAGCCGCCACAAGCCACCCTCCACCTTGCTATCCTGAACCACAAAATCCAGAACAACAACCTAAAGAACAGGTTGGTGCTCCCAATCCACAGCTCTGATCGAGCTGAAATTTTGATGAGTTGTTCCCCTTTATGTTACCTTTCCCCCAATATAAATTTTGTTCCATTCCGATCTCGTTTGCCCCTCCTCCTAGGTCGTTCTTCCTACCCCTCGCAATCTGCCTGGTTGTAGATCTACAGGATAGAGTCATGTTCTCTTATTTTTCCCGTCCCTCAAAACACCTCTAAAAACTCCCAAAATAATTTTGTACGTCCCCCACATAGTCCTCTTCCACCCATAAATTCCACAAGCCCTAAATCCACCGCCAACCCCTCAGTCTAAAATCATCTTTAGACAGCTCCCCTCCTGTTCTGCTGGATCTGGATTCCGAGCCAGAAAAGAGTCCGTGCTACAGTCATTTTCATTTTCAATCCTTTCACTGGATGGATCTGAAATCAACATATGTCGTAGATTTTTGAGTCCTCTTTCCAACGGTGCCAACCGCGTCTCGATCCGACACCGGATCTGGGCGTACCTGCCGTTCTCGTGGAACCGCGCATTCTGGTCCGAGACAGGCCAGCAAAGAAGGTCACCAGAGAAATTCATCAAAAAATACATCGGAGAATATTCAGTGACGGCCACTCCCAGGGGTCAACCAGGGACCCTCTGCCTTCATCATGGTGAACCACCACCGTCGGAAGCTTACCGAAGGTCATCGTCCCTTTGGAAGCCATTGTTCGATGTCCTACTGGCCAACAACTTGCAGAACCGGAGCCGCTGCTCGCCGCCGCCCGGAACCCGCCGCCTTGCTGCCCGTCAACCCAAATTCGATGCTCCCGACATGTTTGTGTAGCCCTTTACCTCCCTGCGTGGAGTGGGCAATAAATTTCACTTCTGTAATATTTGGCTAATTACTGTACCGGGAGTACGAAGCTTGGCCGGTAACGTCTTCCCTACACCCGGTAGCGTGGAGGTATTATTTCCGCTCCTCACTCGCCATTTTTGCTTATTTCGTATATAATTCTATATGACGTTGCTAGAGTGTTAGGATAACTTAGCTCGCTCAAATTTCAATCACCGCTGCGAGAGAGAGCGACACCGTCCCGTGACCCGATCCGGACACGAAAGTGAGAGTTGAGCACCCTAGCACATTGCCGATTTCTCAACTGCATACATCTGCACGCTTCCCTCGCTAGGGACGATTGAGAGTTAACCTAGAGTCCAAGGTTTGCATATCAATTGGCTTCGAGTCGCGTCCCGTCCCACATCAGGTTCGGTCGACCGGTCAAGGTCGGTTGACCTAACTGTGACAGGTTCTGAAACATTCAACGCTGGGAGAATTGGTCGACCTATCCTGGGATGGCGGTCGACCGAACTCTATAAATGTACAGAGTTCTGAGTGCTGGAAGAATAGGTCGACCGCACCATCTGAGATGGTCGACCAGACTCTGAAAAATCTGCAAAAACAATAGTGTTAGCCCACAAATCATATCCTTATATAAAAGACTTTATGTCCACATTTAGTTCCATTCAATTTGAGTTTGCTTTGGCTTATTCTTGGCATCTTGAAGCAAGATAAAGTTGAGCATTTAGCTTGGATGAAAATGGCTTTGTGAGCCAAAATGAGCTCTCATCTCTGCAATAATGAATGCTATCAAACTGTTGTTGTGTCCTTGTGGTTTTGAAGTTTTGATGATTGACAAAAAAAAATTATGACTCATTATATATTTATTCCTGATGACATAATTTTGATGGATTCATTACTAATATCATCATTTTTATAAAGCAGTATGAAAATCTGTCAGGACAGGTTCTAAAAATGACTCAAATAAATGATTATTCAAAAAGGTGAAAAATAGTCAACGTTGGTGACAAAAGTGAACGCCAGGTAGCCAGTACATTGAAGCATATAGGTCAGTGCAAATATCGGTGTATCAGGTAAGACAATGCACATCTTAACCTGAAGAACATAGGTTAGTGCATATTTTCCATCAGTCTTTATTGAGGTCAGTGCATATTCTCCATTATGCATATAAGGTCGATGCACATGTGTCTTGAACATAAAGAAGGTCAGTGCACATTACTATTCATGCATATAGAAAGTATGTACATACATATATGAGGTCGGTGCACATTGTGCCTTGTGCATATAGGGGTCGATGCACATTCTCCTTGGGCATATAGAAGGTCGATGCACATTCTGCATCGTGCACAATAAGGACTACGCACATATCAGCTTGTGCATACATTCAAGTCTATGCATGTTTCATAGTCTGTGCACATGGTGCATCAAGGTCCACGCAGATGTACAGACTGAGGTCTGTGCACATTTGCTCAACATGTTACCAAGGTCTGTGCACATTTGCACAATTACACTGCGAGGTCTGTGCACATTTTCTCAACATGTTACCAAGGTCTGTGCACATTTTCACAATTGCACTACAAGGTCTGTGCACGTGTGCATCTAGACTTATATGGTCTGTTCACCTTTCCACATATGCATAAAAAGGTTTGTGCTCATTTTCATATACGCCTTATAAGTCTGTGCATATTGTACTATGAAGTCTGTGCATCTTTCATACTTAACTGAAATTCATTCATATACAATGACTCTCATATCAATAGGTCAAACCATATTAGTTATCCATTCATGGTTACAATGTGTTTGACAAAATACATTTTATTTTGTTATCATGAACTTAAATGCGCAGTGGGTCAAGTCACGTGGCTCGAGACTCAACTTAAATAGACACATGATCCAAGGTAGTTATAGGCACATGATACCAAGAGGAGTCACGCTTGGAGATTCTGCCATGTGGACTCCAGCTGGACTTCAGCGAAATACTTTTTTGAAAAAGAATTGGCGAGAGTGTTCCCTCCACATGCATCCTGAGCGTATCTTGTAGGGTCCACAGGATCACAGCTTGATCCTGACACGTGGGAGAATCATAAGAAAGGGGAATCACACTCCTGATTCCATCTTCCTCTGGCGCCCCTGTTCTTATATAAGAAGAAGGCTGAAGAAAGCTGTAATGTGCGGGGAAAATAGAGAAAAGCCAGAGAGAAGAAAGAAGAGCCGCTAGAGAAGAAGTTGTTGTGAAGAGTGAGCCAGAAGTCTCAAAAGAGCAGAGAAGAAAAGGAAGCAGTCGTGGGAGAGTGGAGAACAGCGAGAAAATTAGATAGAGAGAGCAGTAGAGGAATATAGAAGAGAACGGAGAAGAAATAGCGAACGAAAAAGGAGAGTAGCTTGAAAGAGCAGCAGAGAGAAGAAGAAGTTTGAGAGATATAGTTGCAGAGAAGAAAAAGAGAGCTCGAGAGCTAGAGAGAGAGAGAGAGAGAGAGAGAGAGAGAGAATAGGTCTGAGAGAAAAGAGAAAGTGAGCAGAGAAGGAAGAGGAAGAAAGAGAGCAAGCTTGACGAGAGGAATTTACATATTCTGAAGATCTGCCCTACTGGCCCTTGGATCAGATCCAAGCCAGTCTGCTTCTGCGAGAGCTATAGTTTATATGTGCTTTCATTTCCAGCTTTCTATTGCTCTATCTTGTTTTTATTTTCTCTTTTAAACATCAAGCTGTGAGTCAGCAGAGCAAGCTGTGATGCTCAGCAGGCGAGGTGGATGCCTCGGACAGCAAGCTGTGATGCTCAGCGGGATAGCAAGCTATGATGCTCAGCGGATGTAAGCAAGCTGTGATGCTCAGCAGTTCAAGTTGTATGACAACAGTAAGCCACACTCAGGTCTTAGTGTGGGGTGGATGTAGGTGAAAATCGAACCACCTAAAATCCCTGAGTCTTATGTGCATTTGTTTATCTACTTAAGGTTATGATTAGATGTATGCTTAGGGTGTTTATCGTCTGCATCAGATTTTCCTTCTTACATCTTTGAGGTGATTGCAAATCTGACTCATGGTAGAAGAATGCTTAGGCACGGTTCTATTGCATAGTTTTACTGAGTTTGCTGGGTGTGCAGGTTAAGTGTTCGAGTGTGTGTAGAACATCTGATCAGCCAAGCCTATCTTATTAGAACAACCATTTTACTAAATCATAGAGTTTAATTCCGCAAGATTTTATAAGTACAGTTTTATTTGGGCAAAATTTTTAAAGGTGATTCATTCACCCCCCCCCTCTGAATCCGGTTTGCACCATCACTTAGATTCAACAATTGGTATCAAAGCGGGTCTCTGATTATTCAGATCCAACGATCTGCAGAGGATCCTGCTATCTTTTTGGTGCATGTAATTTTATAAACTGATGTGGCTAGTGATTCATCTGTGTTAAGTCCAGTGCTTCATCTGTGCTCAGTTTACTACGTTGTACTGGTTTTAGGTGCTACTTTGATTGTGCTAAATTTATTGTCTGAACTGTGTTTGAATTGTTTCCATGGCTTATCCTTCCGTTTTCGATGGTTCGAATTTTAGTACTTGGCTAGGAGGCCTATGCAGTTATGTGAACTCCATTCACTCTAACTTATGGAGTCTTCTATCAAAAGGCCCACATGAACTGCCTCATGACAAGACCAAGTGGTCTAATGAGGATAGATTGAAGGATAGTGAAAACATCATGATTCTAAATATGTTGAAGGCTGTGATCAATATTGATAGATTTCCTTTTGTTCTCAGGTGCGCTTCTGGAAAGGAAATCTTGGATAGAGTAACTGCTACATATAGGGAACAGGAAGAAGAATGTCTGATGGCCAACCGAAGCAGTCAAAGTAGTAATCAAATGAATGAGGATTCATCATCTCAGGTAAGCTCTGGATCAGAAGATATTTCATTTGATGAATTAGTGAGCATGTATGAAGAGCTGTCTAATAGATATAAGAAAATGAAAAATAAAAATAAAAATTTGAAAAAACAAATTGATCAAAATAGTTCAGATTTTCATTGTGAAAACTGTTTGAAAACAAAACAATCTCATGATGGATACTTGTCTGATATCCATATGTATAAGAAGCAGATAAGTTTGCTGAAAAATGAAAATCAAGGATTTGTTGATCAAATTTCTGAACTAGAAGAAAAATTGAGCTCATTTAATGATAATCAGATTAGTTCTAATGTTTCTTATGAAAATTATCCGAAACTGAAACAGTCCTTTGATGAGTGTTTATCTAATATTCATGCATACAAGAAACAATTATGTTCATTAAAAGATGAGAATGAAGAACTGTATCTTAAAAATTTTGAATTAGAAGAAAAATTGAGTTCAAACAATGATGATCATGTTCTGATAAATGAACTCGTACAAAATGAAAAATTGAAGGAAGAAATGCTGAACTTGAAAGAACTTAACACTATCTTGTCTGAGAGATTGCTGATTTTGGAAAAGGGGAAAGCAGTTGACACTAATGAAAATGAGAAGCAACAAAATTTGGAAAAGGAAATTGAAATTTTAAAAATTATTAGTAAAATGCTGAATGAAAAGGTGATTAGTTGTGAGGAGGAAATGGCTAGCTATGAACTTTACATTTTAACCCTTCAGTGTGAGAATAAGGAATTGAATGGTCCCATGTTTAAGTCTATTGAAGGGATAAGTTGTAATTCTGGAATTAAGGAGATTATGAGGAACCAGCTATACACCACCTTTGTTAGAAGTTCTGAAGAAGCTGGAACCTCTCAGACATCTCCAAAGAAAATTGCTGCAGTCAAAACTCAAAAGCAAAATAAAAATCAGAAAATGCAAAAATAGAAAAATAATTTTCAGAAACAAGAATTCAGAAACATGCATTCTAAGAACCCTCATGTGAAGAATCATCATGCCTCAAAGAAATCTAAGGGTTCATGTTTCTATTATGGTAAGCCTGACCATTTCATGAATGACTGTTTGATAATGAAGAAGGATGATTTGAATGTTAGTAGAATTTATGCTATGAATTCTCATGTTAAGAAATCCTCTTTTGTTCAAAATAAAAAGATTTAGGATTTTTACTGTCATGAAATTGGTCATCTAATGCATGAATGTAAAATATTGAAACAAGATGACCTGAATGAAAACTTTATGCATGATAGAATCTTTTCTGCTCAGGAGAGAACTATTGCTCATAAGAAAAACATGAAATGTTTTCAGTGTGGTAGATCTGGACACATTGCTGCACACTGTTGGCATATTCAGGAAAGGAAATTCAATTCTAAATTCCCTGCAAACAGAAATAATTTTGGCAGAACTAAATTTGTGTTTAACAAAAAATCTTTTGTGTGCTTTAAATGTGGGAAACCTGGCCACGGAGCCTCTGAATGTTGGTTTGCTAAGAGTAAAGGTAACTTTCATTCTCATAATGTAAATCTTCATGAGAACCAGCAGGTTTCTGGTAATAATAAATCTACCTTAATAAACCAGCATGTTGTGTGTTTCAATTGTAGAAAGCCAAGCCACAGAGCTGCTGACTGTTGACTGGCTGATAATAAAAGAAAAAATGCTTCTGTAAATAACAGAAACATTCATGCTCATGCATATCATCCTCTTACTCATGTTATTATGCACAGTATGAACAAAAAGTCTGTTGTTTCATGTCATTACTGTGGACAATCTGGGCACTCTATGAATGACTATTCTTTAATGATGTTTGATGATCTGAAGGCTTAGAAAATGTAGAAAACACCCTCTAGAGGTGCCACTGAAATTTTAGGACCCAAGAACTCTTGGGTACCTAAATCTATAAAATAAGGATATGTTTTTGCAGGTGTGCCTTAGAAGGAAATAAAAAGGGGGTATATAAACCAAGGCATCCAAGTAAGATAAAATCGATCTCTGTTGGTTACAAGTTGTTCATTTGAATTTTTCAGTAATCTCTTTCAGATAGCTGCATGATGCGGGACGGACACGGGGACCGACTCTAGGTGATATGGACCTCGGACTCTAAATGCATACACGACCAGCAACATACGAGCATGAGAGACAATAGGCCCGACACTAAGAGCGCCTATGGGCTATACGTCGCTAACAGAAATGCAAGCTCACTCGTCATCCCAAGCGAGGGAAACGCGGTTCGTGCACGGTTGAGGAACCGGTAGAGTTAAGGGTAGTCCGACTCACTTCCGTGCTCAGATCGAGCCACGGGACGGGTCACTCTCTCGCTCACAGCGGTGACATGGACTCACGGGCTAGAATCCTACGCTCTCACAGCGGCATATGACCATATACTAGCTAAGCAAAGTAATGCCAAGAAGTTACGATCGTACCTCCACGCACCCGGCGTGGGGAAGACAACCCCGGCCAAAACTGGACTCCCGGTTAACAGAGTTTTATTGTGGTATAAAAATTTGACCCACTCCACGCAGGGAGGTAAAAGGTCACATGTGGGGCCCGGGAGTCACGCGAATTGGGTTGACGGGCAGCATCTTGATGTCGCTCCGTCGGTGCCGAAACCCACGTTTAGTGCTGTCCGGACGGCGCGATCTACGGGTTTGTGGGGCCCACAGACCGCTCTATCCTCCGGGTCTGATGGGGTGGGTCCCGCAGTGATGGAGACCCCTGGTGGCGCACCTCTCAAGATGGCGGTTGGGCGGGAACGCTGGTCGGAGGCCGATCGGCTCCGATCTCCAAGACTTGGAGTTGCTGCCCACGGATCTGTAGTTTCTATTTTCAGGCGCGCGACCCGGCGAGATCTGCTACTGCGATCACTCCCAATGTCAGATCAATGCACAAGAGGTATCATTGGAAAGCTCTCTCGAAGTCCTTCGACCTTGTGGGACTCAGAAAAATTCACCGGAGCTGTGCTTCTGATGGGCGATTTTAGAACCGGCATGTTCCCAGTCTCAGATCTGACTGGGCAGAAACTGAGTTTCCCTGAAATTTTGGCACTCCGAAGATCTCGGATCTGAGAGTTAAAATTCATGGAAGGGGCTACCGTTGGATGAAGACAGAACTCCGATAAGGTGGCGGTGGCGGTGGCGGTGCGACGGTGGCTCGATGGCGGTGGCGGCGATAGATCTGAGCTTCCCACTCAGAAGAGACTTGAAGGAAAGGCTTCACACCTCTGGAAGCAGCCTTCACAGCTGCAAGAAGGGGGAGGAGAGAGGAGGGGTGCGCACCAAGCTTGGAGGCTCCAACAAAATTTTTGATTTTTTGGCATTAATTGTGATAGAAATGAAAATTACAACATTTTATATGACTTGACCTCCCATGGCAAATGACCTTCCATGCCCTCAGATCTAGGGTTGATGAGGGCATCTTGGGAAAGCTAGGAAAATATTTCTCCCATGTGGTCAAAAGAGAAGAAAGAAAATAAAATAAAATAAATCAACTAGCCTAATAAAGTCAAAAGAGGGTGCGCCCCCTACATGGGCCTCTCTTGGGCCATTATGATCCAAGGCCATCAAGGCCCATCCACAAGCCCACTCTATTCCAACTTAGGTGGCCCATGAGAGAGAGAAGCTTAATTGGGCCTTAAGTGGCTTAAGAACCCAATATGAAGCTTAATGAAGCCTCATAGCCCAATATGGCAATCACCCCTTAATAGACTCTAAAGGGCTTAACCCAAATGGCTTATTAAGAGCCTTACAATGAGCCCAAAATGAAAAACCCAAATAAAACACACATTACAAGCCCAAATACAATGCAAACAAGTGCTAAAACAATGCAATGAAATACTAAAAGTGTCCAAGACACAAGGCGGAGATTCCAGACTATCTCCGAGCCAAAGAGAAGCTGACGTAGCTCGAGTGGTGCTCTGCGTACGGTACCGACGGCTCGTCGGTTCGTGCTTCTCGCTCGCTCTAGTGTCCGCACCAATTCTCCCCGGGTGGGAGAAACTCAACCCTGTCGAGTAAGGGTTTGCATCACTCTGGTAGCGCGCCAGTAGGTCCGGATCTATCCGCTGCAACTCTCCACGGGTGATCCAAGTATCCTCGATGGCGGGTCACCCTCTCCAACACACTAGGTAGTGCGGATAAGATCTACTCCTAGTAACTGTCACCTGCTCATCCAGTATATGATCGATATGCTCTCGCTACTGTGAAAATGTGGTTGGTGGTGGACACTCAGGTGTGGGATCACTCTCAATGGGAGGAGATGGATCAAAAGGCTCACTAGGGATCACCGCTGGGTCCCTATATGTAACTAGATCCGACACATTGAAAGTTGAGCTTATACTATATTCCTCGGGCAAGTCTACAACATACGCATTGGATCCAACACGTTTCAACACTCTAAATGGACCGGCTCCGTGAGCTTGCAATTTCTTTACGGTTCCAGAGGGAAACCGTTCAGGTCTTACCCTGATCATGACTTATTCACCCTCTTGGAACTCACGGTGGTGTCGATGGGCAGCGGCTAACTCCTTATATCGTGCATTACTGGCCTCAATGTGATGACGGATGTCGTCATGCAGACTCCTAACATGCCTAGCAAATGACTCGACAGACTCCGACACTCGTGCATGAATGGGCATGGGAACAAGATCCACTGGCTTCCTTGGCCTACGACCTATGACAATCTCGAATGGAATCATGCCGGTTGACCTGTTAACCGAATCATTATATGCAAATTCTGCCAATGGTAATATGAGATCTCAATCCCCTATACGATCCTTGACAAGACACCTCAAAAGGTCACCCAGACTCCTATTGATCACCTCGGTCTGACCATCTGTCTGGGGATGATATGTAGTGGAAAACTTGAGGTGAGTACCCAACATATGTCACAGTGTCTTCTAAAAATAACTGGTGAATCTAACATCACGGTCTGACACTATGGTACGAGGTAACCCGAACTTGCACACCACATGAGTAAGGAATAGGCGGGCTACCATCGAAGCATCCGAAGTCTTCGAGCAGGGAATAAAAAGGGCCATCTTCGAGAATCGGTCAACAACCACATAGATCGAATCATGCTTCCTGGAGGTACGTGGCAATCCCAAGACAAAATCCATGCTAACATCCTGCCACGGGGCATCAGGCACGGGAAGAGGTGTATAAAGGCCCGAGCTTTGCTTCTTCATCTTGGCCGTAACACATGTACGGCACTGATCCACAATATGAGCAACATCACGCTTCAAGCATGGCCAATAAAATCTATGCTCAACAGCCTCGATAGTCTTGTTCCGACCAAAGTGGCCGGCTAGACCTCCCTCATGTAGTTCCCAGACTAAGAAGTCTCGAACCGAAGTTCGGGGAACACAAAGTCTGCCTCCTTGAAAGAGGTAACCCTCCTGAAGCACATAATCATCAAGGTCTCTTGAGGGTCCGGCCTGGAGAGTGGTATAAATCTGACCGAAGTCAGGACAGTCAACATAGGCCTCTCTCATCTTCTCTAACCCTATGACCTCGGCACTCATGGTGGTAAGCAAACACGCTCGCCGACTCAAGGCAACGGCCACCTTGTTCTCCACTCTAGCCTTATGTTTTAGCACAAATGTGAACTGCTGGAGATACTCAACCCAACGGCTATGACGCGCATTAAGCTTCTTTTGGGAATGGAGGTACCCCAAAGCCTCATGATCGGAGTATAAGACAAACTCCTGATGTAATAGATAGTGCCTCCAATGTCTAAGAGCCTGAACAACTGCATAGAATTCCTTATCATAAGTGGAGTATCGCAGTTTCGCATCATTCAGCTTCTCACTGAAATATGCAACCAGGAGGGTCTCCTGACTCAACACTCCTCCTATCCCAACACCTGACGCATCACAAGAGACCTCAAACACCTTCGAGAAATATGGCAATCGAAGGATAGGTGTCTGGGTCATGCGCTCCTTGATGTCCTTGAAGGCAGCAGCTGCTGCCTTCGTCCATACAAATGTGCCCTTCCGAATACAGTCCGTGATCGGGGCAGTGACGGAGCTAAATCCGCTGATGAAACGACGATAGAACGTCGCAAGGCCATGGAAGATGCGGACATCATGGACCGTACGGGGTTCTGGCCACTCAATAATGGCCCGGACCTTCTCCGGATCGCCGGAGACCCCAGTACCAGACACAATAAAACCCAAGAAGGTAAGCTGAGGTGTCATGAAGGCACACTTCTGTGGGTTCGCATACAGCTGCTCTCACCTAAGAAGTACACAAACCTGTCGAAGGTGGTCTAAGTGGTCCCCCGTGGTGCGACTATTGATAAGAATATCATCAAAGTGCACTACCACAAAGACTCCAATGAAAGGTCTAAGGACCTGAGTCATGAGCCGCATGAAAGTGCTAGGGGCATTGGCCAGCCCAAAGGGCATAACCAACCACTCATAGAGACCATCCTTGGTCTTGAATGCGGTATTTCACTCATCACCTGACCTAATCCTCACCTGATGGTAGCCACTCTTAAGATCAATCTTCGAGAAGATAGTGGCACCAGCCATCATGTCTAGCATGTCATCCAAGCGGGGAATAGGGAACCTGTACTTCACGGTGATTTTGTTGATGGCACGGATATCAATGCACATTCTCCACGTGCCATCCTTCTTCAGGGTGAGTAATGCGGGAACAGCACATGGACTCATGCTGCCCCGAACAGACCCTCTCTGCATCAACTCATCGACCTGCCGTTTTAGCTCGGCATGTTCTGTGGGGCTCATGCGATAATGGGGAAGGTTGGGCAATGAGGAGCCAGGAATCAGGTCGATAGCATGCTGAATATCCCGCATGGGTGGGAGTCCCTCGGGAAGCTCCTCGGGAAAAGTATCAGCGAACTCTTGCAGAATAGGAATGACATCGGGTGGGAGTTCACCCTCGGGGTTCGGCTCCACCTCTCGGACCGTAATAGCAAATACAGGGCAGCCCCGACTAGCCTCCCGCTCCATTTCCCGGGAGCTAATCATCATCAACCTCCTAGTCGAGGGCTCACGTGGGCCAGATGTAACGGTCATAGCCCGAGCTGGGGATGGGGTGCTGGGCCCGGGGACGGAAGGCTCCAGAGTACGAGGGCCAGTAGGACCCCTAACGGATGGGCTCTTGGGCTGATGGGGGTGGAGAGTAATCTGTTGGCCAGCATGGTCGAAGGTACAGGTGTTCGACTGGCCATGTAGCGTGGCATCCCGATCAAATAACCATGGCCTACCAAGAATAATGATGCCCACCTCCATGGGGAGGACATCACACCAGATATCGTCACGGTTGGCACGGAACTGTAGTGGGACCAGACACCGCAGCCTGATCGGAATGGAGGTGGAATCCACCCATGATACTCGATAGGGGCAAGGATGATCCACCGGTGTAAGACCAAGACTGGAGACAGTGCCCATGGAGATTGCATTGATGCAACTCCCACTATCGATGATCACCTTACAAACTTGCTTGCCCAGCCTACAGAGTGTATGAAAGATAGTGGTCCGTCACCGGTCATCACTGGCCTGTGGCTGGGTGAGAATACACTTGACGACCCCCAAGTGGGTATCGTCCGGATGCTGGGCATCTTGGCCATTACCTTCGGCCTCATAGTACTCGTCGGCTAGCTCCGGATCTGCTTCATAGCTGACTAACTCCAGGTCCGTAGGGGTGGTATCCTCGACCTGTGTGTCCCCAATGACAAGAGACTGGCGGGTGGGACACTGGTTGGCAAAATGCCCAAACCCATTGCAGCGATAACACTGCTACCGTGACCCACTAGGATCCCCAATCATGGGTCCTTTCCCTTTATCCTCCCGACGGATAGGAGGTGAAAGCAACAAAGGACGGGCAGGAGGTGCGGGTGTCGGTAGACGGGCTGTGGGTGCCGTAAGATGTTGGGGACGAGGAAGGTCCCTCGGGGGTGGAGGGCGAGGCCTAGGAGCGAAAAGCTCGGGACGAGTGGGCTCCTGAGGTCAGGCCATGGGGGCCCTCGGATACGTGCCAGAAGAGCCACGGGGCTCGACACTACGAAGGGGAAAGGAGCCCAACCGATGGGGAGACTCGAACTCGGCCTCGAATTGCTCCAATTCGAGAGCAACCAGATACGCTTGTTCCAAAGTGGTCGCATTGCGGTGAAAAAGTTCGTATTGATAGTTTGGCCGCAGACCTCTCCGAAAGTGTGATATGGTCATGGTGCTCTCTTCCGTAACTCCACACCGCAAATAATACTCATCAAACTCGACGGTGTACTCGGTCACGAATCGGTTCTCTTGGGAGAGACTTTGCCATTTGTCTATGAGACGTTAGTGATATGAGGCAGGAAGGTACTTCTCCCTCAATTTCATTTTCATGTCATCCCAAGTGCCGATCGGGGGTTGACGTCACTGATTTAGCAGGCTCTCCACATTGGTCCAATAAGTTTGGGCTTGCCCTTGCAGCTTCATCTTCGCGTATCGAACTCTTCGGTGGTCTGTCATCTCAAACCACTCGAAGTACCGGTCCATGCCGGCCTCCCAATCTAAATATACCTTCGGGTCCAAGGACCCGCTAAAAAGGGGAGGGTCCGTACACACGCTCCGAAGAATGCGGTCGTCATCATCGTCATCACTATTCCATCGTTGATTCCGACGACCATTTCCCCCTTGCTCATTATCAGATGCATAGTCAGCTACCTCATGCACTTGTTGCCTCCCAACATCTACCGCCTGAGATCTTGGCACAACAGGTTGCTGAGCCGGCTCCTGTTGACCATTGGTCAGCGCGGGTTGCGCCGCCGCTGGGGCCCTCTCGAGGACGACAATCCTCCCTACAAGACCCTGGATGGACTGGTTCGAAGTTTCGGCCTGATCCTCGAGGGCTTTCATCCTCCCTTCTAGACGCGTTCCTACGCCATCTAGATGGGTTCTAAGGCCATCCATACGCGTATCGAGACGATCCATGAGGGCTCGGAACATCTTGGTCGTCGAAGGCTCATCGGAGCTACGGGCTCGAGAATCCGCCATAGGTGGTGGTGACGAGTATTGGGTACCTCGACGGGTGGGCATGCAAAGACACACGAACAAGGAGACACAAACTGATGCAAACACCGACTAATGCACCTAGACCTAAACCAATATCTGGTGCATGGCGGAGTTAATCAATCTGAAGATCACTCCCGCAAGTGTGCGGCCTTCCCGATAGGCGTAGCCTAACGTTCGGACAACACCTTTTAATTTACCGAATTATCGGGATGAAATGCAATTTTAAAACACTTTTTTTTTTAAAATAATGATGATCCTAGACTCGACCTAGACCATGCAAGACTTATGCAATGACTAACCTAGACTCGACTCGCTCTGATACCAAACTGATGCGGGACGGACACGGGGACCGACTCTAGGTGATATGGACCTCGGACTCTAAATGCATACACGACCAGCAACATACGAGCATGAGAGACACTAGGCCCGACACTAAGAGCTCCTATGGGCTACACGTCGCTAACAGAAATTCAAGCGCACTCGTCGTCCCAAGCGAGGGAAACATAGATCGTGCACGGTTGAGGAACTGGCAGAGTTAAGGGTAGTCCGACTCACTTCCGTGCTCGGATCGAGCCACGGGACGGGTCACTCTCTCGCTCACAGCGGTGACATGGACTCACGGGCTAGAATCCTACGCTCTCACAGCGGCATATGACCATATACTAGCTAAGCAAAGTAATGCCAAGAAGTTACGATCGTACCTCCACGCACCCGACGTGGGGAAGACAATCCCGGCCAAAATAGGACTCCCGGTTAACAGAGTTTTACTGTGGTACAAAAATTTTGTTGTGCCCCTATGGTCATTTGAGTTCATATGGTCACTTGGGTCATTCGACATCATTCTATGGTCATACGAGTTCTGTGGTATTCTTGGTTTTGATAATGGCTAAACACTATTAGTCATTGATGTTTTTCACTTTCATGAGATTGACATATGTGATGTTTTTGTTCATGATAGGTGCGCCAATGAATGGACAAGGAATCAAGTGGAAATGGCGAACGTGAAAGCTCAATGTTGCGCCCTTGCACGCGGATTGACCTGCGGGGTCAGGTCGCGGGGATCGACCTGCCCGGTCAGGTCGCGGGGGTCAAGGGGGCAGCGCCCCTTGCGGGGGTTTCCGGGGGCGGAGCTCCCGGAACAAAATTTAGAAATGCTTATAGCATAATCTAAATTGATTTCAATCCCAAAATACATGAAATTGATGAGAACATGAATAAATTGACCTATGGACATGTTTCCTCGGGCTAACAGTTCAATTTTGCAGGTACAGGTCTTTCCGGTCGACCTACACGCTTTGGCCGGTCGACCTGATTTGCCAGAGCCTCAGAATGTCAACGTTTACAGATTTCGGTCGACCTATACACCTTGGCCGGTTGACCGGTTTTCCCAGAACCGAAATGATGACGCTGTTACAGGTTTCGATCGACCGCCCCGAGGCGTCCGGTCGATCGGTTTTGCCAGAGCTGAAAAGTTCTGGCTGCAGTAGGTTCCGGTCCACCGGCCCATGAATTCCGATCGACCGCCAGCCCCGATGCAGCCTTGTTTGACTTCAAAATCAACCTCGTGGCTAGCCCCTTTCTATGGATTTGTTTAATCAAACCTTACCTAATCTTCCATGATTTGTGGATCTAGTCTAGGGGGCATCTATGGACCATTCAAGGGTTATAAAACTAACACATGAGGGGTTAGAAACCCTAATGCTTCAAGGGGCTTCTTGTGAGATCTAGGGTGGCTGCAAGGGAGGTTACAAGAGAGCTTGGAGATGAGCTACTGTTCACGTGAATAGTAGTTCGTGAAGGTGTTCTTCATCCAATCAAAGGGGAATCAAGCTCAAATCAAAGCCAGCAAACCTCAAGGAAGATTACATCAAAGCAAGGCTATCAAAGTGATCCAAGGAAGCCAGTTTGATTCAAGTTCTTCAAGGGAAATCATCTACATCCATTCAAGCTCTTTCAAGCTCATCCAAGGTGATATTTCAAGCATTCAAACTCCTAGAAGCTAAAGAAGCAATCATGATTCAAGGTAGCTTCATCATCTCCTTCATTCATTCAAAGAAATTCAAAGAGAAGATCAAGAGAGAAGAATTGAAGGAAGAGGTACTGTTCACGTGAACAGTACTCCGTGAAGAACATTCATCCAATCAAGGGTGAATCAAGAAGATTGAGTTGAAGCCAAGAGGAGCCTTGTTGCTGATCAACATTCCATACAAGGGCCAATTCATTTTAACTCATAACTCAATCTCTTGTTTTAGTTCATTCACATTTGTTTCATTTTCATTATTGTTTAAACATTGAAAGTGTGATTCATCCCTACCGGTGGTTAGTAGGAAGGCAATTGGAGGTTGTTCCAATTTATGGTTGACATCCCTACCAGGTGGTGAGTAGGAAGGTAATCGGTGGTTTCCGATTTAAGGTTCTGTGCGCTGCACAAGTGAAGCCTCACCGGGTTTTGGTGAGGGGTGGACGTAGGGCTGAGGATTCAGTCCGAACCACCTTAAAAAATCTTGTCTAGTGTGGTTTGCTTGTGTGATTGATTCGTTCTAGGTGCATGCTTAGGATCGAATTGTTATATATCTTGCTTATCTTGCTAAGCAACTCATAATGCACTTGGAAGCTAGTTTCTATTCCGCTGCAATTCATTTTAACTAGCTATATAGAGGGCCACATTGCGAAAAGTGGGGCTGATCTATTCACCCCTCCCCTCTAGATCCGCTGTCCACTACACAACAAATTTGACCCACTCCACGCATGGAGGTAAAAGGTCACATGTGGGGCCCGGGAGTCACACGAATTGGGTTGATGGGTAGCATCTTGATGTCGCTCTGTCGGTGCCGAAACCCGTATTTAGTGCTGTCCAGACGACGCGATCTACGGGTTCGTGGGGCCCACGGATAGCTCTATCCTCCGAGTCTGATGGGGTGGGTCCCGCAGTGATGGAGATCCCTGGTGGCGCGCATCCCTGGATGGCGGTTGGGCGGGAACGCCGGTCGGAGGCCGATCGGCTCCGATCTCTAAGACTTGGAGTTGCTGCCCACGGATCTGTAGGTTCGATTTTCAGGCGCGTGACCCGGCGAGATCTGCTACTGCGATAACTCCCGACGTCGGATCGACGCACAAGAGGTATCATTGGAAAGCTCTCTCGAAGTCCTTCGACTCTATGGGACTCAAAAAAATTCACAGGAGTTGTGCTTCTGATGGGCGATTTTAGAAACGGCTTGTTCCCAGTCTCAGATATGACTGGGCAGAAACTGAGTTTCCCTGAAATTTTGGCACTCCGAAGATCTCGGATCTGAGAGTTAAAATTCATGGAAGGGGCTACTGTTGAATGAAGATAGAACTCCGATAAGGTCGCGGTGGCGGTGCGATGGTGGCTCGATGGCAGCGGCGGCGATAGATCTAAGCTTCCCACTCAGAAGAGACTTGAAGGAGAGGCTTCACACCTCTGGAAGTAGCCTTCACAGCTGCAAGAAGGGGGAGGAGAGAGGAGGGGTGCACACCAAGCTTGGAGGCTCCAACAAAATTTCTGATTTTTTGGCATTAATTATGATAGAAATAAAAATTACAACATTTTATATGACTTGACCTCCCATGGCAAATGACCTTCCATGCCCTCAGATCTAGGGTTGATGAGGGCATCTTGGGAAAGCTAGGAAAATATTTCTCCCATGTGGTCAAAAGAGAAGAAAGAAAAGAAAATAAATCAACTAGCCTAATAAAGCCAAAAGAGGGTGCGCCCCCTACATGGGCCTCTCTTGGGCCACTATGATCCAAGGCCATCAAGGCCCATCCACAAGCCCACTCTATTCCAACTTAGGTGGCCCATGAGAGAGAGAAGCTTAATTGGGCCTTAAGTGGCTTAAGAACCTAATATGAAGCTTAATGAAGCCTCATATCTCAATATGGCAATCACCCCTTAATAGACTCTAAAGGGCTTAACCCAAATAGCTTATTAAGAGCCTTACAATGAGCCCAAAATGAAAAACCCAACTAAAACACACATTACAAGCCCAAATACAATGCAAACAAGTGCTAAAATAATGCAAGTAAATGCTAAAAGTGTCCATGACTCAAGGCGGAGATTCCAGACTATCTCTGAGCCAAAGAGAAGCTGATGTAGCTCGAGTGGTGCTCTGCGTACGGTACCGACGGCTCGTGCTTCTCGCTCGCTCTGGTGTCTGCACCACTGCATTTCATGGTTAAATTGTTAAATAAAATTTCATGCACACATATTCTTAACTACTTTGACATTTGCATTGCATAATCTGAGTTTCTTCATATATTGGGTTGTTTGTGCACATATTTACTGATTACATGATGAATTCATTTCTCATACACATGCATTTGTGTTTTGTCATTTAATTGTGCTTCAACTGGTTGCATGTTGAGAGGAAGGTGAAATAAATTCAAATGCATGGAATTTCATGTCTACATACATTTGTCAATTGCATTTAGTTGATACTTGTCATAATGCAAAGATGCTGAAAATAAATAGCTCCTCTCAAAAATATGAATTGTCTTAATACCATGGTTGTTTGATGACTTGATGCATATAAGGCTCATATACACATACTCATGCTCAACAAAATTGTCGTGCATGCAGGACTGCATTTAATCTAATCTTGTCAAGCATGACCCAGTGATATATTAAATGATATTGGGAGTAGGGCAGATGCCTTCTGTTTGGAAGCCCACATCATGTGTGAGGTGATCCTTTAGACCAAGTCCTCTGCCTGGTACCATGGGTCATATTGCATATAGGAAAGTCTGAATGATCATGAGCATCAATAATAAAATCATATGCTTAGCCTTCATTGAATTTATTACATTAAGTTAGGGGGAGTCAATGCATATGTATACATTCAGTTCACTGCATATTATTCACACAAAAAATACCAAAAAGATAGACTGATTGTACAATTCTAAGAGAACATATTACTGCATTTCAGTCAAGTTCGGTCGACCAACATTTCCCATTCTAGTCAACCGATGCTCAGAATTCTCATCTGAATAACTGATGTTTTGCTTCTTGGTTTAACTCTCAACTGCTAAACTCTTAATGATGACTCTCTCCAAACACTGCAAGTTTGATCAAATTAATTATCTATTCTATATCCCCTTAAGCTAATCTTTCTCATCATTCCAAAATCTACTTAGTTGTATTTGCTGAGGGGGAGCTACCTTGAAAGATTCCTATGATTTCTTGCAATAACTAGACAGCATATAAAAAGGTCTAGCTGGAAAGATAGGTCAGGCCTATCTGGAAGGTTAACCCTTGCATGAGTAGATCCTTAGATCTAACCTCTGCCAAGTACTGTTTCTAGTTGTGATTTAGTTTATCAGCTCACCTTGCAATTCACATTTTTGTGACTGACATTTTCTGTCACTTATGTTTCAAGCTGGTATGTCTGAATCTTCTTGTTGCTGAACTTTGAATATTTGTTATGCTCTCAGGTCATTGATTTCAAATAATTCTCATACCCTCTAAATCCTTGACCTAAATTGCTACACGTCTTAATAATCCTGATCAGAAGTGTCGACACCATGAGTCGACATTATTTTAGAAATGGTCTGTTTTATGGAATTTGTGAGTAGATGTCGACACAAAGAGTCGACACCTTCATTGATGTATGTCTGATCATGTTTTTGTCTTGATTGGTGAACTAAAGTTTTCACTATTTCATATCTTCAATTTTGTAATTGTCTCTCTGGAAGTATCTGCTCTTGATTTCATAAATATCATTGTCATACCTCTGAGGTTGCAAGTTTCTAATCAATGATGGTCATTTGCTTAGAATTCTTGTCATATTCTTAAACTTGTCTGAAAACACTGCTTATCTGCTAAACCTTGAATGTTTGCAAGACCCTGCCTTATGTTTGAACTTCAAGTCTCTTGCACATAGTGCATATTCCTACTACTGCTTCTATCGATAAATCTATTGTCTCTTTACACATTCTTTCATATCTCTGAATTTTAGGAAGATTTCAATCTATGTACCTTGCTCATAAATCTGAAAAACTAATTCAATGAGGAATCTTCTAGTTTACAGATTTATGAATGTCTGAAAGATCAAATTGGTTTAAGTTTAATGTATTCATTAAGGTAGGTTATAAATGCCTTGAAAATATCTGAATCAACTTTAATAAACCTTAGTCAACTACTTCATGTTAAATCTTGTCAAATCTGTTGAAATCTGAAAATGTTGAAATCATGACTTTATTTGGTTGAAATACATGAAATTTGTATTATTTTTAAACATCTGACTTTTCTAAAAATGTCTAAGGGTAAAATCTTGTAAGAGCAATGACTTTGGTCACCGAGAAACACATGTCCAAAGGGCTGTGTCATGAGGTGCCATAGTTAACTCTGTTTAAAAAATTGATTGAAGAACAGGCAGAGCAATGGTTGGCACACTGAGAGAAACATCTCACTTATCAAAGAAATGAGTTGAGGTATGAAAAGTTAACTCCGTTTATTTTAAAGCATGACTGTCAGTCACACTAAGTACTTAGGGATATTGACGTCTAAACAACGTATATCCTTTAGCTACAAGGTGTGTACTGAACTAGATTGCTCATAAGATTTGATAGCAAAAAAAAATTATCTGCTTGATTAAATGAAAATTCTGAAAATGAATGCAAAGGATAAATTGCTAACCCTGGACAAAATCAAATGGTTTCATGGTTGTTTAACCTTAATACTTATGATTGTAATTTCTAAAAGAAGCTATTGAAATTGATTGAGTAAGATGAAGGGAGGTTAATCAAGATGTTAATATGAGAATTTGGTTCATTTTTATTAAATCTTGATTTCAGATATGAGTACAGAACTTTATTATCAAACCATGCATACATCATCTTTAAACCATGCAGTTCAATAAAATTCATTCATAAACCCTTATAATGGGAGATTCTGGAAAAATTCCTAAGTTTGCATTTATGAAATTAGTATATCCTTTGAAAATCTTGTTGAAGTTCTCATGTGCTTGAAGCTTATTTGGTCAAACCTGTGCTCAGTTTGCATTTACTGATTGAAATTCAAAACTCAGATTATGCACACTATTCTTCATACATTCTGTCATGACCTGAACTTATTCTTGACTGCACATGTGACCTATTTCAACTGATTGCTTGTCTCAATGTTTGCTTCAATTTGTGTCCATGTGGTTCACTGATCATTCATTCCACTCCATCTGTTGATAAAGCATCTGTTCAGGGGGAGTTCCCTTGTCAATGAATCATATTATATATAGTACATAAAGGGGGAGATCTTATCAGCATCCTAAATGTTTCTTCTTTTTTGATGTTGTCAAAGGGGGAGAATTTTTGTGAGTCATTAGTTGGTCATCTGTCATTCTGACTGTTATTCTGACTATTGGTTTGACTGTTGGTTATTACCCATCTGTCATTTTGATGCATGCTGCTGCATTCTGTTAGAGCCATTATATATTCATACTGCCTTGATAATCATGCTGAATTATTGCAATGACTCATAACATTGCCATCGTCAAAAAGGGGGAGCACGTTGTGTCCCTGTGGTTTTGAAGTTTTGATGATTGACAAAAAAAAATTATGACTCATTATATACATATTCGTGATGACATAATTTTGATGGATTCATTACTAATCTCATCATCTTTATATAGCAGTATGAAAATCTGTCAGGGCAGGTTCAAAAAATGACTCAAAGAAATGACTATTCAAAAAGGTGAAAAATAGTCAATGTTGGTGACAAAAGTCAACGCCAGGTAGCCAGTACATTGAAGCATACAGGTCAATGCAAATATCAGTGTATCAGGTAAGGCAATGCACATCTTAACCTGAAGAACATAGGTTAGTGCATATTTTCCATCAGCCTATACTGAGGTCAATGCACATGTGTCTTGAGCATAAAGAAGATCAGTGCACATTACTATTCATGCATATAGAAAGTCTGTACATACATATATGAGGTCGGTGCACATTATGCCTTGTGCATATACAGGTCGATGCACATTCTCCTTGGGCATATAGAAGGTCGATGCACATTCTGCATCGTGCATAATAAGGACTACGCACATATCAGCTTGTGCATACATTCAAGTCTGTGCATGTTTCCTAGTCCGTGCACATGGTGTACCAAGGTCCACGCACATGTACAGACTGAGGTCTGTGCACATTTGCTCAACATGTTACCAAGGTCTGTGCACATTTGCACAATTGCACTACAAGGTCTGTGCCACAATTGCACTACAAGGTCTGTGCACATTTACTCAACATGTTACCAAGGTCTGTGCATATTTGCACAATTGCACTACAAGGTCTGTGCACGTGTGCATCTAGACTTATATGGTCTGTTCACCTTTCCACATATGCATAAAAAGGTTTGTGCTCATTTTCATATACGCATTATAAGTCTGTGCATATTGTACTATGAAGTCTGTGCATCTTTCATACTTAACTGAAATTCATTCATATACAGTGACTCTCATATCAATAGGTCAAAGCACATTAGTTATCCATTCATGGTTACAATGTTTTTGACAAAATGCCTTTTATTTTGTTATTATGAACTTAAATGCGCAGTGGGTCAAGTCATGTGGCTCGAGACTCAACTTAAATAGACATGTGATCCAAGGTAGTTATAGGCACATGATCCCAGGAGGAGTCACGCCTGGAGATTCTGCCACGTGGACTCCAGCTGGACTTCAGTGAAATACTTTTCTAAAAAAGAATTGGCGGGAGTGTTCCTTCGACATGCATCCTGAGCGTATCTGGTAGGGTCCACAGGATCAAAACGTGATCTTGCCACGTGGGAGAATTAGAAGAAAGGGGAATCACACTCCTAATTCATTCTTCCTTCGGCGCCCTTGTTCCTATATAAGAAGAAGGCTGAAGAAAGCTGTAATGTGCGGGGAAAATAGAGAAAAGCCAGATAGAAGAAAGAAGAGCCGCTAGAGAAGAAGCTGTTGTGAAGAGTGAGCCAGAAGTCTGAAAAGGGAGGAGCAGAAAAGGAAGCAGTCGTGGGAGAGGGGAGAACAACGAGAGAATTAGATAGAAAGAGCAGTAGAGGAAGATAGAAGAGAACGGAGAAGAAGCAGCGAACGAAAAAGGAGAGTAGCTTGAAAGAGTAGTAGAGAGAAGAAGAAGTTTGAGAGATAGAGTTGCAGAGAAGAAAAAGAGAGCTCGAGAGAGAGAGCTCGAGAGAGAGAGAGAGAGAATAGGTCTGAGAGAAAAGAGAAAGTGAGCAGAGAAGTAAGAGGAAGAAAGAGGGCAAGCTTGACGAGAGGAATTTGCAGATTCTGAAGATCTGCCCTACTGGCCCTTGGATCAGATCCAAGCCAGTCTGCTCCTGCGAGAGCTACAGTTTATTTGTGCTTTCATTTTCAGCTTTCTGTTGCTGTGTCTTGTTTTTGTTTTCTCTTTTAAACATCAAGCTGTGAGTCAGCAGAGCAAGCTGTGATGCTCAACAGGTGAGGTGGATGCCTCGGATAGCATGTTGTGATGCTCAGCGAGATAGCAAACTGTGATGCTCAGCGGATGTAAGTAAGCTGTGATGCTCAGCGGTTCAGGTTGTGCGACAGCAGTAAGCCACACTCAGGTCTGAGTGTGGGGTGGATGTTGGTGAAAACCGAAACACCTAAAATCCTTGAGTCTTCTGTGCATTTGTTTATCTGCAATTAGATGTATGATTAGGGCGTTTATCATCTTGTTTCAGCATGTTTTTTCCTTTCCTTTTTGTTCGCGTATCGATCAACCATTTGACTAACTGGTAATCAACTGACTGATTGACGATGCGGGCATGCCAGTCACATGAGTGACGATTTTATTGTGCGCTCATTCTGACCCATGTCGGGCGAATGTGAGGTTCGGTCGGGACCAGCAGTCCGCCATACCATAAAGGCTATGGCGTTAACTACATCCCCCACGAGGAGGGAACACCTTTGATTAATTGCCGAGATATCAGGCTGTCAAAGCCGGAATAAAGGGTATAGAGCAGGCAAGTGATCATGCAGGATGATACGATTGACTACACACGATTTATTAGGGTGGACCCTGGTACACGGCGGAGGACTTAGGCTCGAAGGCCACCTTCACGCGTAACAAAGCCTCCAATCAGGCGTAACCTGACCTTCTGGCAATGTTATTTGATATACCAAAGATGCACACATTCGGGCATGCATTAACGTGACATGAATACTCGGACCAAGTCGTGACGGCAAGGATTCGAGACATATCGATTCAAGCTTGAACATGCTAATTTTATTTAGTTTATTTGGTTGAGGAGCTTGCATCCTTCTGTGATTAGCATGGGAAATCATCCCATGAGTGGGAAAAAGGCTAGAATGACGCGACGACACGATTCGGAACGAAACCGGTGCAGTGCATGCGAAGAAAGGGGCTAAAACGCTTGAAATGGCACCCTGAAACGTAGGTAAAAGGTTTAAAACAGCGCCAGAACCATAGGTAAAGGGGAAACCCTGCTAAAACGGCGTGGGGAGCTGGGGCGCGCCGGGAAGGGCGCGCCGGAAAGAGCCCGCCGGAAAGGGCGCGCCGGGAAGGGCGCGCCGTTTTAAGGCGTTATCGCGCATGAATGTGCCGAATTAACCCGATTTCATGGAAACAGGAGCTTCGTCAGTTTATTCATGGGTTTATTAAAAGGTTTTTGGAGGATTTTGAGAATTTATTGAGTTGATTATTCATCGGATCGGTCCCGAGTCATCCAAAGGTCAAATCACGGGCTCGCGCGAGGTCCGGACTCGAACGCGGCGATTGTTCTGAGTTTAGACTCATTCGAGCCGGAATTTCGGCAGCATCTCCCCATCCCAAAGGATTGTCGGGGAGACGCAGGGAGTACTCACGTGGCAGAGTAAACCCCTAAAAGCCGGGTGGCGCAACGGCGACCGGCAGACCCAAACGGATGGGAAGACCCCGAGGGCTAGCCTGCTAGGGGCACCGAGTCCGTGGGTAACAGTGAGTGAGCGAGGTGACTCGATATGGGAGCGAAAACCCCGAGAGCTAGCCTACGAGGGGCACGCGACCCGAGTCACCACAACACTCGAATCGGGACGACCGATTAGAGAAGGAAACCCCAAGGGCCAGCCTACGAGGGGCACACGCATCTCACGGCCACCACAAAGTCCATTAGGGACTGTGGATTTGAGATGTCGGGATTAACCCGTTTACTATTCACTCATTAATCCATAGGAGATTCGTCACTGCTGGACGGCCCCCGGTGGATAGAGTGCTATCAAAACGGAACAGTGGGGGATGTTCCCCCTCCCCGGGTTACTGATCCACACTAATGAAATAGTAGAACGAAGCTGTGAGGTCATTCGCATAACCGGCAGGCCAAAACTAAGGCCTGTAGATATACATACATTCATGCATATGCATGTTCACAAGTCAGAGAAATATTCATCAAGAAATGTTCAGAAGATAATAACAGGAATGTGGGGGCGCCCTTATTTCCCTCTGTTCATAGTCGAGAACAGAAAGGGTATTACGAGGGCGGCCCAGATAGGTGGGAGGAACCCATGTACTGACCCACCTTACACGGTGAAAATTCCTAGCATTCGATCGGAAGAGAAAACCCCCGGGCAGGGGAATCAATGTAGCCCTTGTCATAGCAGGGCATAAAGCGTCGGGAAGACGAGACAGGAAGGAAATCATTCAGACAGAAAACCCACGGTGCTCTGCATTCATCCTCCACGGCGCCTGCATCATCGCACGGCACCGTTTCACCGGCTGTAAGGAATAAGGGGAGCCAACAGGGAAGAAGGAGAGACGTGGCATCGACCAGAGACTCACATTCCATTCATTCATATGAATGATACAGATAGATAGGTAGAGAATATACATTCCGGCGCCGGCGTTGTCGCTCGGCCGCCGTTTCCGTTAACAGAGGGAACCCATTACAACGAAAAGAGAAAAAAAAAGATCCTCGTGAGGGAGGGGAGGTGAGGCTCATATCATCGCCCCTCCCCTCCTTCACTTACATTATGCCAGAGGAAGAAAACCCAAAGCGGAACAGAGGGATTCACCGGATGAAACACGGGAAACCCACCTCGATAGATAAGGAACAGATGCTCTCCTTCTCCGATTCTGGGAGACTCGGGTGGAGCAGGGTGAGGGCCGCCGAGAGCTCAGACGGAGGCCTCTTCATATCGAAGAACCCCCTCCGACTTTTCCCTGGACCTCCCCTCTTTCTTTCTAATTCTCTTTTTTCTTTCTTTTTGATTCCGCCTCTTCTCCGATCTCTCTGTTGATCTCTCGCCGAAAGCAGGCTATATATAGCGTTGTGATTAATTCGGCACCCCAGGAAGAGGCGCGCCGGGTTGACGGCGCCGGGGAGGGGCCCCATTTGGCCTTTGCGCGCCGGTTCGACGGCGTCGGGGAAAGGCCCCATTTGGCTTTTGCGCGCCGGTTCGACGGCGCCGGGGAAAGGCCCCATTTGGCTTTTGCGCGCCGGTTCGACGGCGCCGGGGAACACCCACTATTGTTCTTGGCGCGCCGGTTTGGCGGCACCGTTTTAACCTGTTCACTTGGCGTGTTCAGTCCGGTGGGCCCGGAGATGATTCCGGAAGCTCCCGTCGACTGTTCCTCTTGCCCTGGCCATCGAAGGGCCTTGATGGGGTGTTGGCGAAGCTCTTGATGGGACGGACGGCCTTAAACAAGACTTCGTGTGTGTCTGGTCCGAGCACACGGGTGTCCTGCTGATACAGCCTTCGGCACTCTGATTTGCGCTTCTGGTTGATACGGACTCGTGCTCGAAGCTTCCTTGCAGGATGACGTTACATCCTGGATAATTCCACCTTGGACGGTGATCAATCGGCCACTAACGGGCCCACTATGGCGAGAAGCCGAACCCGTGCCGGGTAATCGGGGTCTTCTGTTGACAGAACCTTCGGCCCCTTGTTGCGGATGACCGGGGACATTCTTCCTCCTTAGGAGAGTCATTGGGTAGACCGTCGTCCTTGGTCGGGCGACGGATGCGGGGTAGCGGCATGATGAGGTCGATGCCGGATCATTGGGCGGGCTTGATCGCGCTGTCGGTTGGTTGCGGGTTCACTTCGACTCTCCTGAGGTAAAGTCCCCGATGTTCCCTTCAAGGTGGCTCAAGGCTTCGCCAGCTTGAGGGGTTCTCTTGATAAGTTGATCTTTATCGGCTTCTGTGCTTCAGTGGGCCGTATCATTCATCTTTGCGGCTTGGTTGCCAAAGGATCATATTTTGAGTGCCAACAAATGCCCCCCAGACGTAGGCGGTGCAAGTGAGGCAGGAATGCGGCAAGGCCTACGGATGAGCTTCGTTTGGTTGACGGAGGCTCGAACGGCACTTAATTCTGGCGTCGGACGTTACTCTGGCGAGGCAGGAAGCCTGACGACGTCACTTAAAACGGCGCGGCCTTTGCTCCATTGGTTAAAACGGCGCCGCCTTTACGGCGCGCCCTGGGCTTCGGGGGGTTAAAACGGTGCGGCCTCCATGGCACGCCAATCGCTTAAAACGGCGCGCCCCGGGGTGCGCCGTTTTAACAGGGGTGGAGCCCCCCCCCCTATATATGGCCTTCTTCTTCATTTTTTCTTCATAGAAGCTCATTTGTGAGATTTTTTTCTCTCTCTTCATCTCCCTTTCTCCTCTTCCCGCGGCGCCGAGTGGCTTTTGGGTTCGGGCGATTTCGCCTGTGAGCGGGTGAGTTGAGTGTTACTGTTCTTTGAGTTTTGAACCCATTCTTCGGGCCCCCGGGAGGCTCTTTGTAGGACTTGTCCTCAGAGCTGGATCCCTCGGGTGTCCCCTTTGGCCTAGGCCTAATGGCTGTGGCTACTTTTAGGGGCTGCTCCCTTTGTGGACGGCTTCCGCTTTCTTTTGGCAAACCCTCGAGCTGAGGAGATGCTGTCAAAATTTTGTCAGAAATATTATTTCCATCAACTGATTTCTGACTTTTGTTTGTTCCTCTCCGGGTACTGTTTTGCAGATAACATGGCCTCCGGCTCTTCTTCCTCCTTATCCCGGGTCGCCGTGACATGGGGGAATGTCCATTCCCTTGATCGGGGGCTTCGACATCTAGCCGTGGTGGCTGAGTCTTCGGACTCAGAAACTGACACTGTCGACACCGACTGTTTATTGATTCTTGACGGCAACCACTTCAGGTATGACCGAGGGGATGACATCAGACGGGACTATCCCAAAGATAAGCACCTGATGGCGTTCCTCGAGCGCTTCAACCTTGGCGGGAAGCGTGATTTAATTCTGGTCCGCAGAGCTGAAGGAGCGCTACTGGAGGAGCGGGACAGCCTGACTGAGTCAGTCACCTATGGTATGCCCATGTACATCCCCGGGGAGCCCAGGAAGTGGGGGGCCGTGCTCGGAGTGCAGGAATTATCCCCTGAGGTCGGGATGCTGACGAGAGCGCCGCAGTATACACCAGCTCGCTGGAATGAAACCGCCGGCCGCGTTGACAGGGAGAAGCCCATATATGGTCTATTCCTCGCACCGCTCCATTGGGGATACCGGGACGAGCCTTTTCTTTTGGACTGCTTGGCGGTCCGGTTCAAACATCAGGTTTCAGTGGGGTGGTTTGGAGAGCTCAAAGCCACCGATGCTCACGCCTTTAGACCGGGAGCGGTTGAATTTACAGACTTTGTGTTGCGGCAATACACCCCCATCCTGGTGCACGCCGGAGTTTATCAGAGCGTATACGCCTCCCGGTATAGATACCCGATCTCCTGAGGTCTGTGTTGCGGGATGATCGAAGTCTTCTGCCCAGAGTACAATACTTTCTACACTGCAGAAGGTGAGACTTCATTGGATCTATGGAGCCTTTCTCAGCTGAGCGGCCTGCCGATAGATGGAGAGCCGTATGAAGAAGTTTGCTTCTCAGACTGGCTGAAGGACCAGACGGATGGTGAAGGCAACTACTTCATGGGCTTCGCCTACCGTTATCTGATGAAGGCGTACCGCACCTTGCTGCGCCTGACACTTGACTCGCGGGAAGCGCGAAAGCCTGGCGAGAAGAGACGCGTGCGGATGGGCACGTGGCTTCAATATTTCTTTGGTGGGGAGCAGCACTATGAGGACTTCCCCACAGTGGTTCCGACAGCGGTGGCGCGGAAGAAGAGGGCTCGGCGCCAAGCAACATATCCTGCTGTCTCAGGGAGAGGGCGGCAGGCCGGCCCGAATCCCACGGGAGTTGACGCAGTTACACACTGTGCTGCGTACTTGACATATTGGCTTTGTTCATTCGCCCTTCCTCAAGGAGACGAGACGGTGATCAGGCCGGAGGTGATTTACCCTGCCTGTTTGATGGCTTGGGGGACGAAGCTGTCCCTGTGCCCTGTGGCTTTATGCCTCATATACAAAATGTTGGGGGATTTGCACAAGTCGCGCATCCCCAGAAATTCACGGACAGTTGGTCCCCTCCACTTTTTTAATGCCTGGGTCTGCACCCTATTCCCTGAAGCAGCTCCCCGGTCAATGCAGTCAGATCGTCCTTTGCCGCGGATGATCGAATTTGCCAGTGCCGAACCGTCCTCACTGGCGGATCAGCTTTTCGCCATTCGGGAGAAGTTGACTACAGTTCCAACAGATTCCCCTGGCGTTCTGCATTTCTGGAGCTTGGCTGCCAGCTCTAGCCCTTTTGTCAACCGGATGCGGCAATGCCGATTATTTGAGACAGAGGAATTTATTCATCAACTGACCGGGTCGAAGAGCACAAGGCCCATCTTGGAGCCGGAACTGGTTGAGTGAGCGTTGTCTATTCGCCCCAGTGTTCTAGTCTTCAGGAAAAGTGGCTTGCTATGGCTGGAGCCGTATTATCCTTTCCGTTTCAGCCGGAATTTTGGGTACGACCAGCAAATTCCTTCTTCTTCAGCCCGATTCAATCTGCCGAATAGACACCGGGCTGGCCAGACGGCTACTGATGAAGCCCGTGGATGGTGGGACTACTTCCATCGCCGAGAGGATGTATCATTCAGGGTGCCAACCCCGGCTCGTCTGTCCCGAGTGACTCCAGACTTCATCAAGTGGTGGAATGCACGAACGGGCTTTTATCGGAACTTCCGGAAGGACTGCTGGCATGCTGCCGAACGTCATTTTTTAGACTCCCAGCGGGAGCCCATTCTGGATGTTGATCCAGCCTACTTGAAGAGGCTGAAATCCTGGTCCAACACTGAGGTGATGGCATATGTAAAAGCCAGGAAAGCTGCGAAAGGCAAGTCGTCCCGAGCCGACCCGAAGATGCCAGAGATCCAGAGGGATGATTATATCAAGACTCTCTAGGGGCTGTGCCGGGTTAGCAGTGACCGGATTGCTCTTCAGACAATCCCCCTTCCAGTGGAAGAACCTCTTCCTAGTATGGCGAGCTGGCGCCCAGAAGTCGACCATTTTCATCCCTATCGGACCTTCATCGGGAGGGAAGACAGGCGGGCTGACTTGTATACCAACACCCCCTGGATATTCACCCTGCTTCATTCTCATGGGCTTTCAATTGCCAGTCCGTTAGAAGCCATTCGGAGCCATCAGCTTCTAATATCCTTCAAGTATGTCGACGGCTGGGGATTCGACCACTTGAGCTTATATCATCACTTGTCCTCCTGTGGCCATGAAGATTTGTCCCAACTGACGGAGAAAAGTGAAACAATTGGTGATGTGTGCTGGCTGATCCGTGAGGCGGCTTCCTGGGACAAGGCGCCAGTATTTCTTTACTGGCCACTCAGTCCTCGATACACGGGGCTGCCAGGTAATGCTTGTTTTCTTCTTCAGCCCTGAAGCTGCTTCTTCTATAGTCGGTGTGCATCTTCTTACTCATGTGTTTTTGTAGCTCGCCTTTCTATGGAAGCGACCCGACACTGTAGGGAGTTGATATCTAAGGCGCAGAAGCCTTCATATTTTAATATTCCAGAGCCGGCTCCCACCACGACACCATTACCCCCTGGGGACTCGCAGAAGCGGACCAGGTCCCAGGTCAGGGAGGCCGTCAGTAGGGCTAAGAAAGCCAAGAGGGCAGAGTCCCGTGCTACTCGGGCACGTCGGAGGAAGGCTGCTGAAGAGGAGTCCGCCGCTCCACTTCCTCGGGTTCCATCATTCTCCGAATTCGAGGCCGCCTGGACGGGAAGGCCTGAGGGCGAAGATGACTCCTTATTCTTGTATTGGCTTATTTGCTTGTTTCGGCCGCCTGGGCTGACCATCTTTCTTTTCAGTAGCTGCCGGCACTATCCCCGCCGTTGTTGGGTTGGAGGCGGCAACCGGAGCCGCTGCTAGAGAGAGAGAGGGGGAAGTCCCCTTGATCTCTGTTGAGGGCGACTTGCCTTCACCGACACCTCATCGAGAAACAGAAGGTAATTCACAACTCGCCCATGGAGCTCCGTGGCATGTTGTATTTTCAGTCAAGTCCTGACTGTTTATTGTCCTTTGACTCCAGTCGACATTCGGCCCACACTGCTCCCTGAGGTTGGTGCCTCGGCAGGGGTTGTCATCGGAGAGCAAGGGCTTCCAAGGGACCAGCCCCTGGATACTCTGTCGATAGATGTTCCCGAGATGGCGATCGCCGAGGAGGTTCTCGATAGAGGGCCTCCTCCCAGCAGCCTAGTTCCCGCTCAGGTACTTGAGGTTCGAGAACAAGCAGAAGAGTCATCCTCTTCTGAACAGGTTGATTACGGTGGCGGCTCCGGCGATGACGAGGGGTTCCCGATGGCGGACACCAAGGCTGAGGACGTCGGGGCTTCTTCAGCTTATGAGAGTGACCTGCCAACGTTTAGCCCTCTGAGGCTATTGGGAGCCGAGCACGAGCCATCCTACCCGACTGCAGGAGAAGGGCCAGAATCTTCAGGGGCGACTCTTGGAGGCCTGAATATAGTGCCGGTTGAGGTAGGAGGCATTCTGATTCCCGCTTGCAGCACTTCTTTTGATTTTCAAGCCAGTTGGCTGATGTACATATATGGAATGCAGGCTTAGGTGGTACCGCCAGCTATCATGATCCGCATACCCCTTCCTGGCGCGGATGTGGGTCAGTCGGCCTTCCCACCAGTTGTGCGGCCTATTGCCCTGCAGCTTCCACGGACCTATGCTGCTGCAGCGGCCTCAGAGGAACCCGGTGTGACTGTCGAGGTCGGCGGCCCGCCCGAGGTTACAGGGGCTCAAGCCCTGGTTGCTGGTGACGAGTCATTGCTGAAGCCAAGTGACCCCCCGGAAATAGAGGCAGGGGAAATTATTGCAGGCGAGGCCGATATCATTAAAGCTCTGTCGATCATAGAGGGCTCTCCTGCCTCAGCGACCGGTGAGACTGCTCAGGAAGCGCAAGCGCCTTCCGTTGCCGACACGGTTGTTGTAGCCTCACCGCAACGGGCGGGCAAGGAAGTTGCCATCATGGAGGTTCCTTCAGTTGATGTAGCCGCAATAGTCGGGCCGGATGTGGGCGTCGTACAGACTATGCCGTCGACGTCCCTTGGGGTGGCCGACGACATCTGGGCCGAGGTAGATAGCAGGGTAGACTTTCAGCTCCCCGAGACTTCACCACTGGGCCTACAATTTTCTGGAGACATGGTGTGGCAGTCTCTGGATAACCTCCAGCGGGCCATGTTAGCTTCTCCGAACCTGACTTATTTGCAGCTGAGAAGCTTGATAGATCATCTCTCCCGATCGCTTTTGGCATTCGGCTGCCCAATGGATGATTGGACCCCGCGGGTTGTGATGTTGTTAAAACATGCCAACAGGCGGGAGTTCCTCAGGTCGAGAGGTTTCTGATCAGCTGACTGCCGCGAAGCTGGAGAAGGCAGATTGCCGCACCGCCGTCAGTTCATTGAGGATGACCGTGGGATAGCTGAGAAATGTTGCCAGCAATATCTCGGAATGTCGGATGCTCCTCACGGCACGGATGGACGAGTTGCGCTCAGAACTTGCTAAGGTCAAAGCCGAGCTGCAGGAAGGCGAGCGCCTAGAGGTCCAGACAACGGAAGAGGCTGACCTGGTTGAAGGACAACTTGCCTCACTAGATGAGAGGTTATCTCAGCTGACAGCCACCGAGACCCGTTTGCAAGAGTTGACACGATACCCTTCGCTGGGCCTTTTAGACTTGGCAGATATCTTTCGGCGTCCTCTGCCGTGACCTTGCTTCTTTTTTTCTTTCTTTCTTTTTTTTGTAATGCTCCTTTTGTCTTTGAAGCTCATGTACCCCCGGGGGACACCCCGGGCAAAAAAATGTGTTCCACCCATTCTCATTAAATGGAAATATTTCTTTTCGTTGCCGTCAATCGCGACTCCTTTTCCTTCTTTCTTTTCTTTATTCTGGATGGTCACCCGAACCTAGGGATACTTGCGGATGGCGCAGGAGAGCGCTCACGCCTTCAAGGAAGGGGTGAGGTGTTCGCTCCACCGCGATGTAGCCGTTCCCGGAACGGGGCCTTTGCTAATGTGGAACATAGGTAGCGTAGGCAGATGCACCTAGCGAACCTTGCCGCTGGTGATGAGAGGTGTATTATGACCCTTGACACGGGTCAAATGTCGATGCCATGATGTTTTGTTGGTCAGCGAGGGCGGAGGGCCCAGGTTAGAGAGTAGTTGACCGATCTTGTCGAAGGTGACAAGGGTCGAAAAGGTAGACGGTCTTGCTGATGGTGACAAAAACCGGGTAAGGGTAGCGACCGATCTTGCCGATGGTGACAAGGGTCGAAAGGGGTAGACGGTCTTGCCGATGATGACAAAAACCGGATAGGTAGCGACCGATCTTGCCGATGGTGACAAGGGTCGAAAGGGGTAGACGGTATTGCCGATGATGACAAAAATCGGATAAGGGTAGCGACTGATCTTGCCGATGGTGACAAGGGTCGAAAAGGTAGACGGTATTGCCGATGGTGACAAAAACCGAAAGGGGTAGCGACCGATCTTGCCGATGGTGACAAGGGTCGAAAAGGTAGACGGTCTTGTCGATGGTGGTAAAAATCGGATAAGGGTAGCGACCGATCTTGCCGATGGTGACAAGGGTCGAAAAGGTAGACGGTATTGCCGATGGTGACAAACACCGGATAAGGGTAGCGACCGATCTTGTCGATGGTGACAAGGGTCGAAAAGGTAGACGGTATTGCCGATGGTGACAAAAATCGAATAAGGGTAGCGACCGATCTTGCCGATGGTGACAAGGGTTGAAAAGGTAGACGGTCTTGCCGATGGTGACAAAAACCGAAAGGGGTAGCGACCGATCTTGCCGATGGTGACAAGGGTCGAAAAGGTAGACGGTCTTGCCGATGGTGGCAAAAACCGGATAAGGGTAGCGACCGATCTTGCCGATGGTGACAAGAGTCGAAAAGGTAGACGGTCTTGCCGATGGTGGCAAAAATCGGATAAGGGTAGCGACCGATCTTGCCGATGGTGACAAGGGTCGAAAAGGTAGATGGTATTGCCGATGGTGACAAAAATCGAAAGGGGTAGCGACCGATCTTGCCGATGGTGACAAGGGTCGAAAAGGTAGACGGTATTGCCGATGGTGACAAACACCGGATAAGGGTAGCGACCGATCTTGCCGATGGTGACAAGAGTCGAAAAGGTAGACGGTATTGCCGATGGTGACAAGAACCAGATAAGGGTAGCGACCGATCTTGCCGATGGTGACAAGGGTCGAAAAGGTAGACGGTCTTGCCGATGGTGGCAAAAACCGAAAGGGGTAGCGACCGATCTTACCGATGGTGACAAGGGTCGAAAAGGTAGACGGTCTTGCCGATGGTGGCAAAAACCGGATAAGGGTAGCGACCGATCTTGCCGATGGTGACAAGGGTCGAAAAGGTAGACACTGGACGTGTATAAGTGGGATATCGGATGAAGACCCTCGCCCCGACCTCGAAAATGGCCTTTTGGACGGCGGATGGTTCATCACTATTCATTATTCATTTGTATTCTCATTACTGACCTAAGCGCCCTTTCAGTTTTTCACCGAAGCCAGCCCCCTCTTGCTTTTGCCCGCGCGCCCTTTCGGGTTTTCACGCGGCGGGGTACCCGATTTTGCCTGCGACGCCCTTTCGGGTTTTCGCCACAGCTGGGTTATAGCCATTTTTGCACTTGACCTGATATAGGAGCAAGTCTGGCGGGGTATCTCTATTTTTAACCCCATTTTTCTTTCTTTCTTTCTTTCCTTTTTTTTTTGATTCGGGGTGCGGGAAAACTGGACCGCAAAAATATTGACTGACCTTGTCAATGATGACAAGGATCGAATCCTGTTTCGATTCGTCGACACTGGTTAGATGTCGAAGCAAAGGGATATGGTCTATTAACAAGGATGTAGGGTCGGAGTTAGGGATAAAGATCGAACGATCTCGTCGATGATGGCGAGAGTCGAAAAGGGTTTATTCGTCGGCATGAGTTTGTCAACAGGGACGTAAGGCCCAAGTTGAGGGTAGAGATCGACCGATCTCGTCGAGGATGACGAGGGTCAAAAAGGGTTTGTTCGTCGGCATATGTTACTGCCGAAATAAGGATGGGGTTGTCAACAGGGACGTAAGGTCCAAGTTGAGGGTAGAGATTGACCGATCTCGCCGATGATGACGAGGGTCGAAGAGGGTTTGTTAAAGGATTTTCGGCGGGGCTTTGATGATTGTCCCTTTCGGAGTTTTATTGGGTGGAGAGTAGGAGAGGCATTTGGAAATTATCACTTTACTGACTCAAGCGCCCTTTCGGGTTTTCGCCGAAGCCAGCCCCCTCTTGCTTTTGCCCACGCGCCCTTTCGGGTTTTCACGTGGCGGGGTACCCGATTTTGCCTGCGACCCCCTTTCGGGTTTTCACCACAGCCGGGTTATAGCCATTTTTGCACTTGTCCCGATATGGGAGCAAGTCTGGCGGGGTATCTCTATTTTTAACCCCATTTTTCTTTTCCCCTTTTTTTTTTTATTTGGAATGCGAGCCGAGAGAGGATAGCTTGATCAGGGTGAAATGCCGCTAACCAAGGAGAGGTAGCTTGATTAGGGCGGAATGCCGCTAGCCAAGGAGAGGGTAGCTCGATCAGGGCAGAGTGCCACTGACCGATGAAAAGTAGTTTGATCAGGGCGGAATGCTGCTAAACAAGGAAAAGTAGCTCGGTTAGGGCGGAGTGCCACTGGACCAAGGAAAAGGTAGCTCGGTTAGGGCGGAGTGCCATTTAACCGAGGAAAGTATAGCTTGATTAGGGCGGAATGCCGCTAACCAAGGAAAAGTAGCTCGATTAGGTGGGAGTGTCACTAATCAAGGAAAAGTAGCTCGATTAGGGCGGAATGCCGCTAAGCAAGAAAAAGTAGCTCGATTAGGGCGGAATGCCGCTAACCAAGGAAAAGTAGCTCGAGTAGGGCGGAATGTCGCTAAACAAGGAAAAGTAGCTCGATTAGGGCAGAATGCCGCTAACCAAGGAAAAGTAGCTCGATTAGGGCGGAATGCCGCTAACCAAGGAAAAGTAACTCGAATAGGGCGGAATGCCGCTAAACAAGGAAAAGTAGCTCGGTTAGGGCGGAGTGCCCCTAGACCAAGGAAAGTGTAGCTCGGTTAGGGCGGAATGCCACTAGACTAAGGAAAGGGTAGCTCGGTCAGGGCGGAGTGCCACTGAACCAAGAAAAAGTGTGTTCCAACCGATCACTCAGGGTGTGTCGGCTGCGCTGCATGATACAGCTTAATGTGTTTTCCGTTGAGGGGAGGGAATTGGATGACTCCTTTGTGGTCTACAAGGACGTAGGCACCCCCTTCATATACTCGGCGGACGATATACGGTCCGACCCAATTTTTGACCAGCTTCCCTTTGGGGTTGGAGGCCATCACTTCTTTTCTTTTGACCATTACCAGGTCTCCTTTCTTGAATTCTCGACCCTTGACTAGCTTGTCAAAAGCACGGGCCATGCGAGCTTGGTAGAGCTGGATGTTTTGTTGTGCCTGGAGGCATTTTCCTTCGAGCTCAATGAGCTCTTCTAATCTTCTTTCTGCATTGGTCTGCTCACCATTGACTAGTCCGTGCTGGATGGCAACTCGCAATGAAGGAACTTCAAGTTCAATCGGCACTACAGCTTCCGACCCATAGACAAGGGAGAAAGGTGAACAGCCGGTTGGGGTCTTGTAGATAGTACGATAAGCCCAAAGTGCTTCGTACATCCTTTCTTCCCAATCTTTTTATTAGACTTGACAGTCTTTGCCAGCAACGTGCACAGTGTCTTGTTAAAGGCTTCTGCGAGTCCGTTGGCCTGAGGGTTGTAGGGGGACGATGTCCTCCAGTCAATTTTGTATTTGTCGGCCAGCCGATAAACCTTCTGGTTTCTGAAATGGCTGCCATTGTCAGAGATGATTCGGCTGGGGATTCCGAACCGAAATATTACATTCTGCCGGAAGAATCTTGCAACTAGCTCTCCCGTCACATCTCTTAGTGCTATTGCTTCTGCCCATCTGGAGAAGTAGTCTGTAGCTGCTAAGATGTATTTGCACCCTGATGAAGATGCTGGCAGCGGCCCTACCACGTCCGTGCCCCATTGAGCAAATGGCCAGCTCGGTAGGGTGGGATGCAGTGGCACTGGAGGTCTCCTTGCCACATTAGCATGTTCTTGACATTTCTGACAAGCTTTGGCAAACTTGCAGCAATCATCAAATATAGTGGGCCAATAGTAACCCAACTTTTTTATCTCAATTTTCATTTTCGGGCCAGCCTGGTGTGCTCCAGCTGATCCTGCATGGACTTCCTGCATCACCTGTCCTGCTTCTGCTGAAGACAAGCAACGGAGTAGGACTTTCCTTCGGGCATCTGCCATAATTCGGAACAAGGTCCCGCTTCTCATCTCGTAAGAATCCTTGATCCTCAGGAGCTTCATTCTCTGTTCCTTTTCTTTTGGAAGTTGCTGGTGTTGAAACCAGCGTAGGAGATGCTCTCGCCAGTCGGGCTGCTGAACCCCTTCGATGACTGCTACTTCCATCTCTTGTTCGTCGGCCAGAACCTCTGCTACGCTGGGGACCTGTCGGCGGTTGATCACTGTTATATTCAGGCTTGTGTCTGGCGGGACCGCCAATGAACTGGCCAGCTTAGCGAGGGCGTCTGCCTGAGCATTCCGGCCTCGATTGATGTGCTTGATGCTGATGAAGTAAAATCTTGACATCAGGCGAGTTGCCAACTGGTGATAGGGGAGGAGCTCTTGCTTTCGCACCTCGAACTCTCCCTCCAGCTGTTTTATAACTAGCATGGAGTCTCCGAATGCTTCCAGCATCTGAATTCCCATGGACAGAGCAATCTGCAACCCGATTATCAGGGCTTCATATTCTGCTTCATTGTTTGTGCATTGCTTGTTTATGGAACAGGATGTATGCACCACTTCTCCGTCTGGGATTTCAGGACTATGCCTGCTCCTGCTCTGACCCTGGCTGACCCGGTGGCAGAGGTGTCAATTCTGGAAGCGCCATCAAAGTACAGTTGCCATAAGGAGGGCTGTACTTGCGCGGCTTCTAGGGTTTCATCTTCAGGAAGCTCTGGCTCCAACGGGCGATCCCCGGGCACTGGGTGCTCAGCGAAGAAGTCTGCAATAGCTTGGCCCTTGACGGCCTTGCGCGGCACGTAGGAGACATCAAACTCCATAAGGATCACCGCCCATTTGCCTAGGCGGCCTTTGAGTGCCGGCTGGGACATGATATATTTCAGGGGATCCTCCTTGGACACCAAGCTGATTTCATGCGACAACATATAATGCCGGAGCTTTTTGACTGCGAAGACTAGTGCCAGGCAGATCTTCTCAATATAAGTATATTTCTCTTCAGTTCTGACCAGTCTCCGACTGAGGTAATAGAGGGCTTGTTCTTTCCCTTCTTCATTATTCTGGGCCAGCATTGCCCCCAGAGAATTATGTGTAGCTGCTATATACAGTATCAATGGTCGTCCTTTCACCGGTGCGCCCAACACTGGAGGAGTTTTCAGGTAGTCTTTTAGCTTGTCGAAGGCTGCCTGGCAATCTTCATCCCAATAAAAGGGGACATCTTTCATCATCAACTTGTGAAAAGGCTGGCATCGCCCTGACAAATTGGAAATGAAACGCCGGATATAAGCCAAACGGCCCTGTAGTGATCTCAGCTCGGAGATGTTCCTTGGCGGGGGTAACCCCTGAATCGCCTTGATCTTTGCGGGGTCTATCTCGATTCCCCGATATCGGACGATGAAGCCCAAGAATTTTCCGCTCGACACTCCGAACGCACATTTCATAGGGTTCATTTTTAGCTCATGCTGCCTCAGCCTCTGAAAAACAATCCGGAGGTCTTGCAGATGATCTTCTTTTCTTCTGGTTTTGACCACCAGATCATCTATGTAGCACTCGACCTTGTGGTAGAGCAATTCATCAAAGATTTTGGTCATTGCGCGCTGATAGGTTGCGCCGGCATTCTTTAGTCCGAATGGCATTCTCTTGTAATGATAAATGCCTTTAGGAGTTCGGAAAGCAGTATGGACTCGGTCGCGCTCCGCAATCCAAATCTGATTGTAGCCGGAAGACCCATCCATGAATGACAGGGCTTCATGGCCGGTTGTAGCATCAATCATGACCTCGGTTATTGGTACCGGGAAATCATCTTTGGGGCAGGCTTTATTTAGATCTCGGAAGTCGACACATATCCGGATCTGTCCATTCTTCTTTTTCACGGGGACGATATTCGCCAGCCATGTGGTGTACTGGTTTTCTTCAACAAATCCCACGTCAATGAGCTTGTCGACTTCAGCGCAAATTTGGGTGATGAGCTCTGGCCTCATGCGCCGCGGTGGTTGCTTCACCGGCTCGGCTTCAGGGTTGATTGCCAGCTCATGTTGTGAGACAGCGGGGCTTAGACCTGGCATCTCTTTATAAGTCCAGGCGAAGCAATCCCGGTATTCTAGCAGTAGTTGAATGTACAGCTCCCGTTCTTCTGGGGATAGTTGGGCACTGAGGAAGGTAGGCCTAGGGTCCTTCTCATCTCCCAGGTTGACTTCTATCAGTTCATCGACTGTGGCTTGGCCTCCGTCTTCTATTTCCGGAGGCGCCGGTTGGAGGTCAACGAAGTCTGGAACGCCATCTTGAGGGTCGAGCACTTCGACTTCCTCGTCAGACACCGTCAGAGCTTCCTGAGGTTTCTTGATCTCTTGTGCTAGCGGCTGGGTGGATTGTTCTATTAGCAGATCCATTGCCGTTGCAGCTTCCAAGGACGAAAGAGCAGCCTTGGTGTTTGCAGATGAGATTACAGCCATGACAGGCTGGTAACCGTTCACTGCCCGGCTCAGACAGCATGCTGATTTTGTAGCAGAAGTTGAGGAAGTTTCGCCTTCTGGGACAGTTGTATCTTCCGCAGAAGTGGCTTTTTCTTCTCTGGTAGCTGGCTCCCCTTGATTGGAGTCGACCAGGCCTCCCTGATTAGCAGAAAGGGTGTTGAAGTTGTCATTAGTAGGACCCCTGTAGAGGGAGAGACCCCTACTTCTTGAATGTCTTCGGCTTCGCTGCTGCTAGCCGTATCAAATTCGGCTTGAAAGGCCGCTTCTTCAGGGTGAACCTGCTCCCAGCATCGGCAAGGGGCCGAGGTTTCTGCTTCTTGATTTCGGGATTGAACGAGTTCAAGATATTCGGCTTCCGCCGGATACTCATCAAAGGTTGCCCTCAGAGGGCTATCTTCAGTAGGATAGAAGGCGGAGATAGTATCCACCTCGTACCGCCCACTGTAATAGTAGTCTTCCAGGGTGAAGCCCAACCCTGGATGTTGAGAGACACGCCTCATTTCCTTATCCAGATTTGCAGGATACCACATCTTCTGGAAAGCTTCCTTGCGTTTCTGAGACTGATCGGGAGGGATGTGTTGCTTTTGAAACATCCTGGCCGTTCGATCAGTTGTAAATGCCAGGCCCTGAACAGGAACCCGCGGGTTGGCTAGATCCTCAGGGAGGCTGCAGTCTGTGTCTTCCTGAGTGGGATGCTCCTCAGCTGTATAGAACAAGCTGCTGGGCCCATCTTCCTGTGTCACCTCCCAGGCTTTGAAAGGTTCGACAGTGGGATCATTGAGGCCGGAGACTGGCTTGGTGAGGCCGGCCGGGACTCCGATGCGGTCGTGCTGTCGATCGACATGTACTTCCTTAGCTTTGGGGTATAATGCTGGGGGTGTCACCCTGCCGACATTTCCAGAAGCCGTGATGTGGGAGACCACCTTCGGCTTGACATATCCGCGCGGCGGTGGTGGATACCAACCGTCACCCGATCTATTCTTCGATGCCCCTATGGGGGCTCAGCTTCAGAAACCTTCCGGGGAGACCCCGTATATAGGTTGGCGTCCGCCAAGTGACATTCAAACACCTCGAATGGGTGGATGTCAGCAAATATCTCTCCTCCTTCCCCTGGAGGCTGTATTTGATGCATTGGTGGAGCGTGGAGGGCACCACCATATTTTCATGCAGCCATGGGCGGCCGAGCAGTGCTTTGTAGGAGGTGCGAGAGTCAATGACATGAAACTGCACCGTTGTAGTGAAATCTGCCAGGGTCAGTGTGAACTCTGCCACCCCCATAGATACTTCACATTTTTGGTTGAAGCCAGCGATACGCATATCCCCGACTTTCTCGAGATGCACATTAAAGTGGTACCTCTCGTATATTCTGTATGGCAGGATGTTGACTGCTGCACCAGGATCGATCAGAATCCGGTTCAGTTCTCTTCCATTCAGATGCCCTTTCATATATAGCGGCCTGTTGTGGCTGGCAGTAGGCAGTAGCATGTCTTCTGGAGAGAAGGTCATACTGGCTTCTGGTATAGCCTCAGCTACGCAGGCTTCAAAATGAGCAGGCGTCTGCAGAGCAGTGATGATCGCCTGTCGAGTTTCTTCACTCAAGGAGAGAATTTCCCAGATCGTAAATCGAGCGGGGAGCTTCTTGAGCAACTTCATTATTCGGCTCCCAGCCCGGACATTGGCGAGCTTCATCTCTTCAGCCCATCTGGGCTTGGGGAGGTTTTGATTTGTGGGTCCAGACGGACCTGCTTCATCTTCCTCGGACTCGGCACCCTCTTGACTGGCACCGGCTGTCGGGTCTTCTTTATTAGCTGCTGTAGGGCAAGCTCCATCTGCATTTGCATCCTCAGTAGATTGCGCTGGCTGCGGGTGAATGCCCCGGGTGTAGGGTTAGCCTCTTGGCAGGGCTGCTTCCCTTTTGACATCTTCATAAATTCAAGGAATGAAGGGACTGACTTGCCCCCACTCTTGTTGTATAGGCCTGACGGAGGAGGGATTTGGGCTCCCTTAACTTCCGGCGGAGGCGTCTTGTAGGGTTGCTCCCCTCTGAACATAATGTTGTGATTGGGTGGTGGCTGGCGCCCCCATTTTCGGCCTGACCGAGTGGCATGCGCAGCAGTTGCGGCCTCGGCCTTGCCTCCCCCAGCATGGGGTGTGAAGCAAATTTCTTCTTCTTCCTCTTCTCCGGGTAGGTTGAAGAGTGCTGACAGGGTATTGCAGGAGACGACCTGTATTTTATGGGCCCCAGCGGCCTTCTTTTCTTCTTCTTTTGCTTTTTCTTCTTTTTGGTTTCTGCAGGTGCTTGCCCCCAGAACAGGTTGCTCTCTTGAGGTGGTGCTGCTTCAGCTTCCTCCCCTTGCTTGAGTGAGAGTTGCTCCAGCTCTTGCCATGGGACGTGGTCCCGTACCAGCAGAGGTTTCAGTTCGGGCTGCACATATTCATCCAGCCCTTCAATTAGGTGTTGCAGTCGAAGGACTCCAGGATTGGTTTCCTTGATTACTGGCAGCGGAGTTTGTCTCCTCCTGTTAGGTGTATGTATTCTGACAGCTGTAGGTGGAGTGACCCATACGGGTGCTACCACTGGCGGAGCAGGCCGGGGTGTAATGCCACGGATATGTGCCCCCTCTTTTGGGCGAGGTGCCCTCTTCTTCTTGTGCTTCACAGGGATTTGCTGCCACCCCTGTTGTTCTTTCACGGGCTCCAGGAAATGGATTTCGTAGGTGCTCCGTGTGCTTGCTTCAGAGATCTCCTCAGGTAATGCCTGGTAGAGGGAGATCATGTTGATTGCTGCCCTCCTGAAAGGGGCTTCATGTGGCTGAGGAGGGTCTACTTTGTACTCTCCCAGCTCTATCTCATTCTTTTTCACCATCCCTTCGATGACGTCTTTGAAAACATAGCAGTCTTCGATTGGATGTCCCAACATCTGGTGGTAGGGGCAGAATCTCGGACTGTCTTTTCTTTTCAGGTCCTCCGGCCTCCTTGGTTCGGGCAGAGTGACCATGCTGTATTCTGTTACCCAGTCGAACAGGACTCGGGTCTTGTCTTTTGGAAAGGAATAAGCTTTTTTCATTTTGTCCCTCAGCGAAGGACCTTCTTTATCATCTGGAGCTTTCGCAGGTTGCGGGGGAGCCGCTTTCTTGCCTTTCTCCTTCTGTTGTTCGAACGCCTTGATATCAAGCGCATTCGCTTCTTTAGGTGTGGGACGCCGTTCCGCAGCCTTGCCTTTCTGGGCTGTGCTGGCAGTCGACGTCGGGACAGGCTTGGCTAGAAAAGCCTCCACCTCAGCCACCACATTATTCAGCCGGTCGAACGACCGAATTTCCATACCAATCATCTTTTCCAGGACCTCCCTCCTGAGGTTTTGTTTACATATTTGCACAGCGTCCTCCTGATGCGGGGGCCGCTTGCACCTCATTCCGAGGTTCCTCCACCTCTTGATGTAATCAAGGGCTGTTTCATCTGCCCTTTGTTTTGTTGAGTAGAGTTCGGCCACTGTGACCTCCCTCTCTGTGACATGGAATCTTTCTCTGAACTTCCTCTGCATATCCGACCAGTCATTAATTGACCCGGCCGAAAGGCTGGAGTACCATTCAAATGCGAGCCCCGTCAGCGAGGACCCGAAGAATTTCAGCAGATATGACTCGTCGGTGGCCAGATCACCCATAACGGTCATATAGTAAGCAATATGTTCTTTAGGGGATCCTTTCCCGTTGAATTTGTCAAATTTAGGCGGCTTGTTGACCCCCGGGGGCAGTCGTTTAGCCGCATGGTGTTGTGGGTAGGGCACCCGATAGGCATCGAACGCGACGTAGTCGCCTTCACTCTTCTCTGCGAGCTTCAGCTCAATCATCCTTTCCACCATCATCCGGTTCACGACCGTGGGGTCAACCGGTTCTGGATAGAAGTGTGCTGGCTGCAGGTACGGGGTGACCAGGGTGGTCGCCTGTGGAGGACGCAGCAGCGGGGGTGTCGGGTGCACCTGGGGGAGCACTGGAGGTAGCAGCGGCTGAGGCTGTGGCGGCCGCTGTTGTGCAGTCGCCATGCTTGGTTCTGACGGCTGGGACAGTGCGTAGAGCGGTGGAGGGTCGTCTCGACGAGCCGCTCCCCGGGATGATTCACCCTGGATTTCGGGTGGTTTAGAAGCTGATGAGTGCTCAGTCTTTTCTATCAGCTGTTTCTTCAGGGAATCTATTTCCCGTTGATATTTTTGCAGCAGCATCAGAACTGATGGATCTATAGTGGTGGGGACACCCTCTGTTGTTTCCCCGGACGTACCCTCAGGCAGGATGTCGAGGAGTACGTCGTCTTCTTCTTCCGTCGTCACCACATTAGCGGTCAAGACGGGGGCTTTATCATCCCAGTGGAGGTAGACCTGGGGTTGTTTCTCTTCATCATCGTCAGAAGCCCTCTTGCTGCTTCTGTCTGCGGGTAGTTGGCCCGGCCGTACGGCCAATTGAGCCAGTTCTTGGGAGTCTTCAGGAAGCTCCCCATATCGGCTGGACACACCAGCCATGTTGCAAGTAAAGACCTGCATCCTTCTTCTTTGTCGATGGACCCTCCGCCTGGCTTGTTGCGGAAAGGTCAGCCTCTCGAACACAGAAACCCTTCTTCTTTCTTCCCGCTCGGGGAAGGCTTCATTGGCTTCGATCTCAAAGCCGTCATCGTATCCGTTGTCGTCGACCGACGACAGCATCATACTATCTTCCATCTCTTCTTCATGTGCTGCCGATGGGCAGTACTCTTCCTCAGTGGCGATTGTTTGCATCAACCGCTGCTGTCCGAGTGAGGGGTTGCCTAAACCTCGGAAATAGCTTCTGACTAAGCAGGTCATTTCTTCTCGACCCCGTTCTGGGTGTAGTACGGGGGATAGTGGTCGGCCTCCCGCAGGAGGAATGTAGGCCAGTCGAGCTCTGTCGGCTGGCTGTTGGAATCTTCGCCCCGTGGCAGGGACGTTGACTTGACGGGCCGTAGCCCGGAAACTTCTGTGGCGCGGAGGATCCGCAACCACCTCTTCTTCCATCTTCGGGGGTAGGCCCCTTTCTCTTATCACTTCCGCATCATCATTCACAGGATGGCGGCGGATGGGTGTCAGCTGGTGGACAGGTCGGGTCCGTTTGGGAACCCACACCTGTTTGAACTTCCTCGGCTTGAGTGCCGGGTTTCCTTGGCCATGGTGGCCGGCTTCTTCCATTTCTGCCCTCCTTCCAGTAAGGGCTTGATATGTGTTGTGGACAGGAACGTTGGGGATGACTCGGTCCGGGGTCACCCGTGCCGTACGTCCGTTGAGGAAGACGCGCATGCCTCCAACCAGCATTGATTTCCCGGACTGAGACACAGTTCCGGTGATCACAGTAGCGTTCCTGCGGACCTGGCGACGCTGACGTCCTCCAGGGTGTTTGTTGGCGACAGCGGGGTGCATCCCACGTACAACGTGGTGCACCATGCAGCTAGCGGCCGGGGCCGGATTCTTGAGCAAGTCGTCGCAGCGGGGGACCTTCAGAGGCTCCATCTTCTCCGCGACTTCCTCGGCAGGTTCTGGGGCTTCGACCTCCAGGATATCGACGAAGGCTAACCCCAAGAAGTTGGGGAAGCCTACCGCGGCAGGGAAGCTGCCGAATTCCATGGGTACCGCCAGGTACCCTTGCGCGTGTCCAGCGACTATCGACTGATCGAAGTCGACGCCAGCTATTCCATGAGTTGTCATTGTTTGCCTACAAAGACAAACAGGAAATAATCAGTAGCCTTTGAAAGGGCTTCGAAGCCCGGATATCTCGGCAAAGAGATGAAAGGTGACACTGGTCCCACCGGGCGTGCCAGACTTGTTTCAGCGTGTTTTTTTTCTTTCCTTTTCGTTCGCGTATCGATCAACCATTTGACTAACTGGTAATCAACTGACTGATTGACGACGCGGGCGTGCCAGTCACATGAGTGACGATTTTATTGTGCGCTCATTCTGACCCATGTCGGGCGAATGTGAGGTTCGGTCGGGACCAGCAGTCCGCCATACCATAAAGGCTATGGCGTTAATTACATCCCCCACGAGGAGGGAACACCTTTGATTAATTGCCGAGATATCGGGCTGTCAAAGCCGGAATAAAGGGTATAGAGCAGGCAAGTGATCATGCAGGATGATACGATTGACTACACACGATTTATTAGGGTGGACCCTGGTACACGGCGGAGGACTTAGGCTCGAAGGCCACCTTCACGCGTAACAAAGCCTCCAATCAGGCGTAACCTGACCTTCTGGCAATGTTATTTGATATACCAAAGATGCACACATTCGGGCATGCATTAACGTGACATGAATACTCGGACCAAGACGTGACGGCAAGGATTCGAGACATATCGATTCAAGCTTGAACATGCTAATTTTATTTAGTTTATTTGGTTGAGGAGCTTGCATCCTTCTGTGATTAGCATAGGAAATCATCCCATGAGTGGGAAAAGGGTTAGAATGACGCGACGACACGATTCGGAACGAAACCGGTGCAGTGCATGCGAAGAAAGGGGCTAAAACGCTTGAAACGGCGCCCTGAAACGTAGGTAAAAGGTTTAAAACGGCGCCAGAACCGTAGGTAAAGGGGGAAACCCTGTTAAAACGGCGTGGGGAGCTGGGGCGCGCCGGGAAGGGCGCCGGAAAGAGCGCGCCGGGAAGGGCGCGCCGTTTTAAGGCGTTATCGCGCATGAACGCGCCGAATTAACCCGATTTCATGGAAACAGGAGCTTCGTCAGTTTATTCATGGGTTTATTAAAAGGTTTTTGGAGGATTTTGAGAATTTATTGAGTTGATTATTCATCGGATCGGTCCCGAGTCATCCAAAGGTCAAATCACGGGCTCGCGCGAGGTCCGGACTCGAGCGCGGCGATTGTTCCGAGTTTAGACTCGTTCGAGCCGGAATTTCGGCAGCATCTCCCCATCCCAAAGGATTGTCGGGGAGACGCAGGGAGTACTCACGTGGCGGAGTAAACCCCTAAAAGCCGGGTGGCGCAACGGCGACCGGCAGACCCAAACGGATAGGAAGACCCCGAGGGCTAGCCTGCTAGGGGCACCGAGTCCGTGGGTAACAGTGAGTGAGTGAGGCGACTCGATATGGGAGCGAAAACCCCGAGGGCTAGCCTACGAGGGGCACGCGACCCGAGTCACCACAACACTCGAATCGGGACGACCGATTAGAGAAGGAACCCCGAGGGCCAGCCTACGAGGGGCACACGCATCTCACGGCCACCACAAAGTCCATTAGGGACTGTGGATTTGAGATGTCGGGATTAACCCGTTTACTATTCACTCATTAATCCATAGGAGATTCGTCACTGCTGGACGGCCCCCGGTGGACAGAGTGCTATCAAAACGGAACAGTGGGGGATGTTCCCCCTCCCCGGGTTACTGATCCACACTAATGAAACAGTAGAACGGAGCTGTGAGATCATTCGCATAACCAGCAGGCCAAAACTAATGCCTGTAGATATACATACGTTCATGCATATGCATGTTCACAAATCAAAGAAATATTCATTAAGAAATGTTCAGAAGATAATAACGGGAATGTGGGGGCGCCCTTATTTCCCTCTGTTCATGGTCGAGAACAGAAAGGGTATTACGAGGGCGGCCCAGACAGGTGGGAGGAACCCATGTATTGACCCGCCTTACACGGTGAAAATTCCTAGCATTCGATCGGAAGAGAAAACCCCCGGGGAGGGGAATTAATGTAGCCCTTGCCATAGTAGGGCATAAAGCGTCGGGAAGACGAAACAGGAAGGAAATCATTCAGACAGAAAACCCACAGTGCTCTGCATTCATCCTCTACGGCGCCGGCATCATCGCACGGCACCGTTTCACCGGTTGTAAGGAATAAGGGGAGCCAACAGGGAAGAAAGAGAGACGTGGCATCGACCAGAGACTCACATTCCATTCATTCATATGAACGATACAGATAGATAGGTAGAGAATATACATTCCGGCGCCGGCGTTGTCGCTCGGCCGCCGTTTCCGTTAACAGAGGGAACCTATTACAACGAAAAGAGAAAAAAAAGATCCTCGTGAGGGAGGGGAGGTGAGGCTCATATCATCGCCCCTCCCCTCCTTCACTTACATTATGCCAGAGGAAGAAAACCCAAAGCGGAACAGAGGGATTCACCGGATGAAACACGGGAAACCCACCTCGATAGATAAGGAACAGATGCTCTCCTTCTCCGATTCCGGGAGACTCGGGTGGAGCAGGGTGAGGGCCGCCGAGAGCTCAGACGGAGGCCTCTTCAGATCGAAGAACCCCCTCAGACTTTTCCCTGGACCTCCCCTCTTTCTTTCTAATTCTCTTTTTTCTTTCTTTTTGATTCCGCCTCTTCTCGGATCTCTCTTCTGATCTCCCTTCTTTCTTTGGCCGAAAGCAGGCTATATATAGCCTTGTGGTTAATTCGGCGCCCCAGGAAGAGGCGCGCCGGGTTGACGGCACCGGGGAGAGGCCCCATTTGGCCTTTGCGCGCCGGTTCGACGGCGCCGGGGAAAGGCCCCATTTGGCCTTTGCGCGCCGGTTTGACGGCGCCGGGGAACACCCACTATTGTTCTTGGCGCGCCAGTTTGACGGCGCCGTTTTAACCTGTTCACTTGGCGTGTTCAGTCCGGTGGGCCCGGAGATGATTCCGGAAGCTCCCGTCGACTGTTCCTCTCGCCCTGGCCATCGAAGGGCCTTGATGGGGTGTTGACGAAGCTCTTGATGGGATGGACGGCCTTAAACAAGACTTCGTGTGTGTCTGGTCCGAGCACACGAGTGTCCTGCTGATACAGCCTTCGGCACTCTGATTTGTGCTTCTGGCTGAGACGGACTCGTGCTCGAAGCTTCCTTGCAGGATGACGTTACATCCTGGATAATTCCACCTTGAACGGTGATCAATCGGCCACTAACGGGCCCACTATGGCGAGAAGCCGAACCCGTGCCGGGTAATCGGGGTCTTCTGCTGACAGAACCTTCGGCCCCTTGTTGCGGATGACCGGGGACATTCTTCCTCCTTAGGAGAGTCATTGGGTAGACCGTCGTCCTTGGTCGGGCGACGGATGCGGGGTAGCGGCATGACGAGGTCGATGCCGGATCATTGGGCAGGCTTGATCGCGCTGCCGGTTGGTTGCGGGTTCACTTCGACTCTCCTGAGGTAAAGTCCCCGATGTTCCCTTCAAGGTGGCTCAGGGCTTCGTCAGCTTGAGGGGTTCTCTTGATAAGTTGATCTTTATCGGCTTCTGTGCTTCAGTGGGCCGTATCATTCATCTCTGCGGCTCGGTTGCCAAAGGATCATATTTTGAGTGCCAACACCTTCACTAGTGTTATTATATGCAAATTCAACCAAAGGCAAGTGATCATGCCAGCCTCCACCAAAATCAATGATGCAAGCTCTGAGCATATCTTCAACCACCTGATTGGTTCTCTCGGTCTGACCATCCGTTTGAGATGAAAAGTTGTACTAAAGTTAAGTCTCGTCCCTAGCGAATGTTGTAGACCCTTCCAAAAGTGAGAAGTAAAACGGGGGTCTCTGTCAGACACGATTGAGACAGGTACTCCATGTAACCTGACTATCTCCTTAATGTATAATGCACAAGAACATCAACTGACCATCGACTTTGATTGGCAAGAAGTGTGCCGATTTGGTCAATCGGTCGATGATAACCCATATTCCATCATGTCCTCCTTTTGATTTAGACAGACCCATAATGAAGTCCATACCGATATCCTCCCACTTCCATTTGGGAATTTCTAGAGGGTGTAGCTTACCGGCAGGCTTTTGGTGTTTGCCTTGACTTGTTGACACGTGAGACAGCGAGACACAAAGTCTGCTACTTCTCTTTTCATATTGGACCACCAGAAGGTCCTTTTCAAATCTTGGTACATTTTGGTAGACCCTGGATGAATCGTGTACCTTGATCTGTGAGCTTCATCTAAGATTTTCTTCTTTAGCTCTGGACAATCAGGTATACATGTTCTCTATTCCAGAACATCAATCTTCCATCTGATGCTAATTTGAACTCCGATTGTTCTTCAATTTTGTCCTTGATTTCCACTAATAATGGATCCTTATCTTGTAGTCCTTGTATTTATGAGAGTAGATCTGGCAGTATGCTTATATAGGATAGTGTAACACACTTGTTCTCCTTGTCTAGGCTTATATCAAGTTTAGAGAATTATTCTAGCAACTTCCACTCCTGAATCATACAATTTTCTAAAATCGCTCTTGGCTTTCGACTGAGGGCATCAGCTACAGGATTACCCTTTCCAGGATGATATTGTATTATGAAGTCGAAATCCTTGAGATATTCTAGCCAACGTCTTTGCCTCATATTTAATTCCTTCTGAGAGAAGAGATACTTGAGACTCTTATGGTCAGAATATACTGTAAACTGCACTCCGTATAGGTAATGCCTCCATATTTTCAATGCAAATATTACCGCGGCCAACTCCAAGTCATGAACTGGGTAGTTCTCTTCATGTTCTTCAATTGGCGAGAAGAGTAAGCTATAACTCTTCCTTGTTGCATTAAGACACATCCGAGACCAATGCCAGATGCATCAGTGTATACCTCGAACTTCTCTCCTTCAACTGGTAGAGCTAAGACCGGGGCTGAAGTTAGGTGATCCTTGAGAGCTTGGAAGCTTCTTTCACATTCCTCACTCCATTCGTAACGGATCTCCTTGCGAGTTAGCCTAGTGAGTGGTACGGCGATCTTGGAGAAATCCTTGATGAATCGCTGGTAGTAGCCTGCAAGACCCAAGAAACTACGGATCTCGCTAGCATTGGTCGGTCTTTCCCAATCCTTTACAGCTTCAACCTTCGATGGATCTACGGATAAACCGTCTTTTTGATATAACATGCCCCAAGAAAGATACTTCTTCTAACTAGAATTCACATTTACTGAGCTTTGCATATAACTGATTCATCCTTAATATCTGTAATGCAATCCTCAAATGATCCTCGTGCTCTTCCTTGGTCTTTAAATAGATCAGTATATCATCAATGAAAATCACTATGAATTGATCTAGATGAGGCCTGAATATACTATTCATCAACTGCATAAAGGCAGCAGGGGCATTTGTTAGTCCAAAAGGCATAACAACAAATTCATAGTGCCCATACCTACTTCTGAATGCGGTCTTATAAATGTCCTCATCCTTGATCCTTAGTTGGTGATATCCCGACCTGAGATCAATCTTCGAAAAATACTTGGATCCAAATATTTGATCAAATAACTCATCGATTCTCGGCAGTGGATACTTGTTCTTGATAGTGAGATGATTCAACTGTCGATAGTCGATGCATAACCTCATGGATCCATCTTTCTTCTTTACAAATAGCACAGGTGCTCCCCACGGGGAAGTGCTTGGTCTGATAAATTCTTTCTTGAGAAGTTCCATCAATTGCTCCTTTAGTTCCTTGAGTTCGGCAGGGGACATCCTATAAGGTGCCCTAGAAACTGGGCCAGCACCAGGGATCAAGTCGATGGTGAAGGACACTTCTCTTTGTGGGGGTAATCCAGGCAAATCTTCCGGAAACACATCCAGAAATTCTTGTACAACAGGGATGTCTTCTAGCTTAGTCTCTTTAGTCTCTTAATGGTGACAAAAGTAAGGAAAGATATATATCCTTTCCTTATTAGCTTGCTAGCTCGGAGAGCCGAAAGAAAAGGTGACTTGCTCCGACTCTTAGGGCTAGTATAGACAAGTTCCGGGAATTCCTTGAAGGTAACTTCGCTATTACGGCAATCAATGGTTGGCTGGTATTTGGATAACCAATCGGCTCCTAATATGATATCATAGTCCTTCATATCTAGACATATAAGGTCGATAGGAAAATTCCTACCCTATACCAAGACCTTCGCAGTTTTGTAATGGTGAGTAATATCAGCTTCGCTTCCAAGAGGAGTAGACAAAACTAATTTTATCCATTCGGTTCCATAGTAATGGATCAGCAAACTTCTTGAAAATAATAAATGGGATGCACCAGTATCAAATAAGACATGTGCAGACTTGGAACAAACTTTCAGTGTACCTTCCACTAGTCCGCCCTTCGTCTTGTTCCATCTCCTTAATAGCCTGGAGACGTGCGTTCATCATCGCCGGGCGCTTCACTTCTCTGACTTGTTCCTTGAGTAGGGGACAATCGGGAATCCGATGATCACGACTCCCACAACGGAGACAAGCTCCAACTTTCCTCCAACATTCTTCTAGCTTGTGTCCGGTCTTGTCACAATGTTTACGCACCACCTTAGAAGGTGTGGTGGTGATGGAGTATGGCTTGTTGCTCTTCTTGACTTTCTTTTCTTGAGAGGATTCTCCTCCAATACTTGGTCTCTTCTTGTTATAGTGGGGGTTGAAATTGCCGGAGCTAGTGACATGCCCCTTCTTGTCTCTCCCACGGATCCTATCAGATAGTTCTGTGGCATCCTCTAGTATTGGGCTCGTCGAACCATCTCCGAATAGACTTGTTATGTCCATCGGCGCCAGTTGTGTGATATATCGGGGCCTGAGCCCATTAAGGAATCTCCGAGCTTTCATCTTCTCAGTACTAACTAAGTGTTTAGCGTACCGAGACAGCCTTGAGAACTGCGCCTCATATTCAGCACCGACAAAGATCGTTGCTTAAGTGCGGCGAATTCAGCGGCTTTCTTTCTCTTGAACTCTATCTGAGAAATATTTATTGTTGAAATGTTCAACAAATTCTTCCCAAGTAACCTGGTCTTGGTCTAAGGTAGCTTCACCGACTCCCACCAGCATCGGGCATCTCTCTCTAGTTGAAATGTGGCTAACAGACCTTCTCTTGGTCCCGAACATTGCATGACTCTAAAAACCGTTCCGTCTCTCGGATCCAGTGCTCGGCATCATCCGGATCAGTGATTCCATGAACTTAGGAGGGTTCATGTTACGGAAACTTTGATGGAGATTTCTGCTCACGGTGTACACCTCCTTGTGCGACTTGTTGAAGTGCCTACGTCATGCCTGGAGAGTGCGTTACATGTTATGCCACTGAGCACGTTCGACAGCCATTGTCCTACAATTACAATAATTTTATTAATATGTGATTATGTTCAAAGGTATTAATTTCTAAGTTAACTTAACCCTTGGTTCTACCCAATCTAACCGGTTAAAGGTTTAAACCTATCCTTGGACTTGGGTTTCCTAGGAATTGAATATCCTAGGCTCTGATACCACAAAAAACTGTCACGCCCCGAGCGCGGAAGGAACCCGGAGTGCGTGACAAGTTTATATCGATCATGTCAATCAGAGCGTTAGTGTATTCAACACAAAGACAGAGTGCGCAAAAGTAAAGATAACCCAGTCCTTTATTCAATCACAACCTCAAAGTACTTCTATTACAAATGAAAATGCCAAGACTCAATAAAAGGAAAAAGTACAATGATTGACTCAAGAAATTAGAAAGATAAGATTAGTAAACGCTTGGATAGACGGAGAGCTCTAATCTCTTCACTCTTGACCTTCCCCATCCGATTGAGTCTCATCATCGGACTTACCTGAAAAATAGGGGAAAACACTGGATGAGCGAACGCTCAGTAGGAATTATATCTCAAGAGCTAGCTTGCTTTAAGTAAATTACATGTTACATGAATGCAATAAAGCTATGCATGTTTGCGTAAAACGACAAGAGAGAGAGAGTATAACAAGAGATAATTGAGTGAACTAGCATGTCTTTCAAGAACTTATATCAATAAATGTCAAGATATTCAAGCAAGTATATTCATCATGTCATGTCGGGAATTGGCTATCACGTTTCAAGCAAGTATATAAATACCCTTTCCGGGTCACGCAAGTCATGTCATGTCAAGTCGAGTATGAGATTGTGGAATGTCTAATCAAGCTAGTCATGCACTTCGGTGCAATGCCACACCGTGATCATTACAACTCCCATGGGCACTAGTACTTTCGGGTGCTCCTCCCAGGACCAGATCGGGCCCTATATGCGCAGGCATTGATCGTGTATTTTTCGACATCCACTAAAGTTATAGCCAATATGGAGTTTCAAGGAATAAACTTGTATAACTTTAAGGTAGATCTTTGTGGAATAGCATTTCAAGGATTTGAACATGTTGTATAACGACGATAGTAACGGTATAATCACGATCAACGATAAAACTAGGTGGAATTGGCTCCCTAACTTGGGTGCCATGACAATAAGAGTAAGCGCCCACATGAACATGGTCGCTTGTTCTTGTACATGATAAGGTGGATAGAATTAGTGTCCACAAGTACGGCACACTTTTCTTAAAGGATATAAATGGTATGGATTACCCATCCCATTATTTCAAGAATATTCTCATGACATACAAACAGCATGTCGTGAGGGCCGGTACACCATGTTTCTTTAGAGTGACATGGCAGATTAAGTAGTGTCATGGGTTTTAATGGTACAACCAGCTCGACTGCTTTGAGGGAATCCAAAGCTAGCGGAGTCTTACGGAGGTCTCTATGATAAAGTCACCAGTCCGAAGGAACGAAATGTCCCGCGGAGGGTTCATCTATCACCGAGAAATATTGGGTAATCGAATAAAAAATAATGTGAAACGTGGGACTATATTCACGGAATGGAAATATAGTGCCTTAGCAATTAACTCACTCAAGTGGGTTATAGGAATCCGTGAAATCAGTAAATCAATAAATTGACGCCTGTGATCAAGTCTTCATTTCAGGAATTGACGCCTTTGGCTAGGTCGTCAGTTCCAAATATGACGACTATTCACGCCGTCGTTATATTGTTAACAAAATGATTTTTAAAACATTCAAAAATTTCAGATATTATATAAATGACGACTTAGATCAAGTCTTTAATTCAGTGAATAACGCCTTAGTTGTAGGCGTCTTATAGAAAACTGACGGCATGGTCTATGTCGTCATTTCAATAATCAAGTAGATTTCACGATATGAAAATCCATGGGTTTTCACTAAGTTGACGCCTGTGGGTGAGGGCGTCCGTTTCAATTGACGGCATCAGCACGGTCGTTATTTATAGTCATATGTCAATAACATGGATTTTGGGGTATTTTCAATCAAGAATCTAGAGATATGGATATATACAGAGACAAATAGCACGAATTTTCTAGGATGCTCATGCATTAATTCAGATTTGAAGGTTCATAGTTATTGAATTTTAGACGATGTGTGATCATAGTCTTTGACTAACTAAAAAGTCGTTAAATCAAAAACAACGGATCAAGATCAAACTATATATATGCAATTACTTGTTATTAACTAAGTTTTGCATGAATCTTGAGAAAACCTACCTGGGTGTTGATTTGGTCGAAAAGAACGTGAAGAGTCTGAAGAAAATGATACTCTGTTTCAACAGAGTAACGATTAACCAGTATAAGAAGCTGCAGGATGAAGATGCTAAAGGCAGCGACGTTGCAGATTGATAATATCAACAGCAGCAGCACAGTAGCAGCGAAGCAACAGCCCTCAAACCCGTGCAGCAAGGAAGAGGAGGAAGATGAACGAGCGACGATGATGAACTCCTCCTCTCTCGTATAAACACCAAGACAGGGAAGAACTTCTCGTTTGGTCGATCAACCGGGAAGAACGCAGCAGCAGGTTGGTGTAAGAGAGAAAAGTAAGCAAGGATTCATCGGAGAGGGTGGTATTTATAGGGTTTAGGAGACCTATAGGTTGGAGTTCGATTAGAACTTAACATATCCTTAATACTTATCCTTTTGAAATGACGCCTTTCATTGAGTCGTCTTCTAGTTAGACACGCCCGAAGCAAACACCATTTGGAAATAACGCCTAAGGTTGGGGCGTCATTTCTTAATTGACGTCTACACGTGAAGTCTTCAATTCTTTCTCTTTAATTCTTATGGATTTTTATCTTTTTTTATGGATGTGATCTAGATGGGAAATTTTAAGGGTATTAATTTTCTCCATTTTTCTCTATTTTTTCATATAATTAGTTTTCCAAATTTCTTTAGTCGATAAAATGGCACTATTCATTTTTTTTGAATTGACGACTTAGTCTAAGCCATTTCTTATGTAAATGACGCCAGCACTTGTTGGTGTCAATTGGGTTTTGGCATTTCTATTTAACCTCCAAAAGATCGATATTGTATATATATCCCTGTTATTCCTATAATACCTTTAACTATATACTTTATTTGACTTTAAATAACGACTTTCATTCAGTCGTCATTTAATTTGTGCACGCCCATTGCTATAGGCGTCATTTGATTTTTGGGCATTTCCTACTTAAGCTTCCAAAGACTAATATTATGTATAGATCCCCTATTATCTCTATAACTCTTTAACTATTTAATTTTCACTAATTTATAGATAACGACTTCTATTAAGTCATTTTTCACCTTGTATACGCCTGCACCGAAGAGGCGTAATTAAGTTTTGGCCATTTCTCATTGCCCTTGAAAAGACTGAATTGTATATATGCCCATTCTTTTATCTTTCACATATCTTTAATGTATTTAACTCTTATATATATATATCCCTCTTCCTTCTAATAAGATTAAAATATAGTAAATGTGGAATATTAAATTTTCTAAATTAGTAATAAAATATAAATTGACATTTTCTTCAAGATTTAATGATTCTTAATTCAATTAAAATTATTTTGTGCATCAAATGGCTACTTAAGATAACATGTTATTCTTAAATTTATTATAATATAATGGTAAGGTCTATGAGTCCACTTTGTAAGACTTTTCAGGATGTAAGAGGGTTATGTACAAGGTCCAGGCCTCGTTTAATTATTATATATTTATATATTTTTAATTTATTTGGACTTTCTAGTCCTTTAATTTACCAGGGTTGTTACACCAGTGGTAATGAGCCGCCTGAAAAATCCTTTTCACCGTGATTTCTGACCCTTGGACTAGGGAAATTTGACGGCATGAAGCGTATTGTACTATTGGATCCCCTGGTTGATTTTGGTATTGTGTTTTAATGACAACAAACCATGTGTGCTTATTTGAAGAGTTTGGTTTACTTCAAGAATTTTGTTATGTGTTTTGACAAATGCATATTTGAATGTCTAGTCTCACTTTAATTAAAACCGGTGGGAGTTGAATCAAAACATCTTAAATGAGTTCATAAGTGTTTGTAGTCATCAGTCTATTTTTTCTAAAATATAGGAAAACTCAATCGACTGATTTAAATTCAGTCGACTGATATCTGTCGACTGATATGAATTCAGTCGACTGATATGGGCACTTGACTTATCTGTTTTAGCTGGCCAGTCGACCGACTGATAGGAACCGGTCGACCGAATTTCCCATAGTGCTTTGACTAAAACTATATTAGGTTTTGGTCGACCGTCCTTGGTAGCTGGGTCGACTGACTGGCTCTCATGGTCATAAGTCAGGCTATTGCTAATTTCTTCATATCTTGTAGAGGTATTTGGTAAGAGCCTGTGTCGACACACTTGGAAGTGTGTCGACTCACTTTTGGTTCCTAAGAATGTTTGGTTCTTCAAGAAGTTCAGGTGAGTCGACCTAGTTCATGTTGCCTTGACCCATTTCAGAAGGTGAGTCGACCTAGTTCTCGTTTGAGTCGACTTGCTTATGCATGCGACAACCTGCTTCAACAATTAAGTTGACTTACTTTACGTTGAGTCAACTTGGTTCACCTTGAGTCGACCTGCACTTTAGCGGCGTCGACCTATTCTTCAGCTGAGTCGACCTACTCTCCAAGGCTGTGTCGACCTACTCTTTTGTTGTGTCGATCTGATCTAATTATGAGTCGACCTGCTTTATATTTCAGTCTACAAAGCAAAGAATTCGTTTAGTAAGTCTTAATTCATGTTGATTAAGAATGAAATTGACTCAGTTTTAGATGCTTTTGCAGGTCCAAAAGGAGGTTTTATATTTCACATCTTAAAGGACACTTGGTGAGATCAAATCAACTTCTTCATATTCTGCATTGAAGGTGTCGACGCCAAGGGTCGACCCTCTCTAGTATTGTTTCTATTCTACAATTTTGCAGAATGTTTCAAGGAGGTATCATGAGAGAGTCGACCCCCAAGATTGACCCCCTTGAGACTTGGTTCAGTTTTTGGGTTTAGTAGATAGAGGGTGTCGACCCCTGGGGTCGACCCCTTCCGTTAGGACCCATGTAGCGGGTCTTACGAACTAGGCTCGACACCCAATAACTTTCGTCCATTTGCCCTATGTTGATTGGGTCCGAGGATGTCTTCCTCCCACACGTGTGGACTATTCCTTGGGAGTACTCATACAATGATTAAGGCGTCCGAAAAGATAGGGTGGAAGAATATTCCACATTTTGATGTGGACCAATCAGAGTTTTTCTAGATATGGAAAGTTATCCATAATTTCTTTGTATAAAAAGTATATTACGCCGTGAAGTAGAGGGCACCGCAGTGAGAAACCTTGAGCCTTCAAAAGAATATATGTGAGAGAGGAGAAGAAAAAATAGAACAGGCGGGTGGTGGAGAGGAGAGTGTTCTTCACTTCATAACTCTTTTTCCTCTCTTGCAGGTCCGATAGGAGCAAGGATTATCTTGACTACGCATCTAGGTTAAGTCTGCAGGCTTACCCTTTACACCTTAAGAGAAGAGTTATAATTTGGCTTAAATTATGCACTCCCATGCATCTCCATGTTTTTATATGGTTGTTTCAGGTCTTACTCACCTACTGGTAGGTTTTCCATGTATCTAATTGCCTTAGATTAGGCCTGTTCTTTGGTTTTTACCATGTCTGCTATAGGAGAAGAAACGATCTTTATCAGATAGCCAAGATCCTTTAGCGTCCCTGCGATAGACCGCAAAAGCTCGTAAACAGTCTGCAAGTGACCACTAAGTTCTGAGTCTCTGTATTTTTGTTAACCCGAAACATAATGCAGAATAGCCTTAATTATCTTATGATAAACCTAGGTAATTAGGTTTTATCTCTGTTTTAAGTACTAGATTCATGAACTTGGTTATGTTAATAGATTATCTTAGTAGATTTCATGTTCCTTATGCACTTAGAAATTATTTTATACTTAAGCTAGTTTCATGCCAAAACATTATACTATTGTATTAAATTCATACTTCAAATAATAGATGATCTTGTTTATTAAGGTTTGATCACTGTTTTATATGATCCCTTCTTATCAATGAGTCTTTTCTTAAGTGCATGACATGTATTCCGATACGATGTCATTAGATACACTTTGCACTTATAGGTACATCTTTATGGACTTGTGATCCTCACCGCCGGATATTCATTTTGTCGGACTAGGTGAACTTGTTTCAAGGCCTCCGTAAGTCTCTGTGAGCCTGGGTTCCCACTAGGACGCCGAGCTGGTTGTACCCTTAAAACCCCATTGTCTAGAAAGCACTCTTTCGGAGTTTTCTGTGTTCTTGTCTTTAACAGCCCTCTAGACACTGCAAGAGTCTTATAGCGGCCATTTGCTTGACTGCCAATGACAGCAAGCGGCCTTGCCATGACCGCATAGCTCAATTCATTCACTACACCGACTCTTCCTCAGTCTGGCGTATAAACAGTCCTATCCTGACCGCTATTTACCCAGAAACAGTCCAGTAAATGACCACCTATATCAAATTACTGTATAACCCAAGGTTTGACCTTTGGGTTGGCTTTCCTAAGTTACTAGATGGTCTAATGATTATATGGAGCCTAACACTTGTCGATAAAGTATTAATGACTTATGGAAATATAAGAATCTATCGTTATGCTGCCAAATTCTTTCCGTGGCATAAACTTGATTTAAATCTTTCTTTGAACTCTCATGACCTTACTTCGATGCGTTCTTTACCTTGGTTACCCTATCATGGACCTATTGTTG